>OZ014477.1:0-1228463 GCA_963965965.1 Trididemnum nubilum
GAAATGATGGAGGTGATGGAAGACCGTGAGGTGTGGCGGCTCAATCTTGAGCTACTGCCCCCGCAACCCTCACGGAAAAGCGGGCAATGAAGAAAGAAGAAGAAGAAGAAACAAATTGGGTTGTTTATCAAGTTGTTGGTCAGTATTGCCTAGTAGAAGAGACAACGTACATCGTTACATTAAAACTCAAAAGAAAAAGGCTAGGGTGAAATGTGCTGTAGAGATTCTATTGAGATGGAGTGAAGCATCCAGTAATCAAAAATGTTGCTTGTCCAAAATGGACGTAATTAAACTTTCAAAAGCTCGTCAAGCAAACATCTCGAATAGTGCTGTAACTGAATTAAGGGCAACTGAGTTAAACCCTTTGTCCTGCTTGATATTGATATGCTAAATCATCCTAGACAACTTCGAATAAATCAACAGGGCAACAATCTTGGATAAGCCTATAAAGAAACATACAAAACAACGTACCTGCGTAACGTCCAGTAACGTCGCTCTCTTTTCCATCGAAAAAGCGCAAGCACTCTTTCTCTTCGTTTTTTTTGCTGCCTGTGTTTGGCAGCATTGTCTGACATATGCTTTAAGATTAACTTGCATTTCTTGCGATAAATCGCAAGCAAGGTTAATGCTTGCGTGAAATGGTTCATGACTCTTCTGATAAGACAAAAGTATTAAATAGTGCAACAGAATTACAGATTGTTTTCTGTACTATCAAGCAGTAGCGTAGCCAGGGGGGGGGAGGCGGAGCTATAGCCTCCGCCATTAGCCTGCGGACCAAAACGCAGGATAAGAAAAATACCACGTTTTTAGCACTTCTGAGACTGTTTCTTTTGCACTGGAATAGACTAAAAAGGGATTTAAAGCATCTTTTGAAATATATATTCAGGGGGGCTAATTTGTCAAAAATAAAATTCTGAAATCAATAAACACTTTGAAAAATGGCCAAAAATAAGCAATCAAATTTGATCGCTAGTGTAAAAAAAAAATGCTGAACATAGGTATCATCAACAAATCTAAATCAGGAATTGGGGGAGGGGGGCTATTCAGTATTAGTTAATTACCAATCACTTCTCTCAAATATTTTTTCTTTAGCACCTCCCCCCCCAATTATTTTTCTCTATAAAATAAATTCATTGCTAAATACATTTTTCTATAAAATACAGAAGTTTGACAGTATAGGCCTACTGTACCAATGCGCGACAAACAGCCAAATCCCACTGGATCCAAACAAAGTAGTGCATTGAGGAAAAAAGTAGCCTAACCCCTAAACTAATGCCTTGTAGAACAAAAGCCATTTTTGCTGCATTGGTTTTGCTCTTAAAAAGCGTTCGTCTGTTCGTAGGCCTGCCTACTGCATAGTTCTAATGCTAGCAACAGAATAGGTCACTCGCTTTAATTGTTTGAACTTTCCACCAACGTATTTCGCTTTACTGCTCTTTTTAATTTCCGCTTTGTTGGCTGTGCTTACATGCGTGACCGAGTTCTTGAAATGTGCATGTAAACTCGAGCGAAAAAGTGCCAACAAAAGAACTACTTTTCGGAACCAGGAACTGGTTCCCAAAAGTGCACATGTAAACAGGCTAATAAGGATTCACAAGGACGCATAAAAAACTATTAAGGACCCAAGGACCCATGAGGACACCTATCTAAAGACGCATAAGGACCAATAAGCCCCCATAAAGAACCAAAACGACGCATAAAAGTTTATAAAGACCCATAAGGACCCATAAGGACTCACAAAAACACAAAAAGACCCATAAGAAATCATTACACTCCATAAGGACACATAAGGAACTATAAGGACCCATTACAATCCATAAAGACGAATAAGGACCGACAAGGACTCATAAGGACCCATTAGATGCCATATAGACGCATAAAAACCCATTAAGACACACAAGAACGCTTAAGGACCGATAAGGACCCAATAAGAGCCATTGGAATACATAGGGACAAATAAGGACCTATAAGGACCCATTAGAATCTATAAGGACGCATCAGGATCTATAAGGACTCATTAGGACCATTAAGGACGCATGAGGATCTATAAAGACCCATACAAATCCATTAGAATCCATAAGCACGCATAAGGACTTATAAGGACCCATATGGACCCATAAGGACGCATAATGACCTATAAAGGACGCATGAGGACGTATAGGGACCAATAAGGACCCACAAAGACGGATAAGAACTAGGGTGTAACACTCCGACCAACTTACCTAGTGGCTAGTCATCATGGTTTGTGAAATGACCCAACTTGAAGAAAGAAAAAAATTTTTTTGAAAAAAAAATTTGTTTAAGCGGCCCCACACTCCCCTTTTTTGTTTTGGCCCCCTGCGACCCCCCGATTCTCAATATCTCCACTTCTAGTGATCATAGAGCTCTAATTTTGGTGTCAAAAGTTGCAGAACACCAAAGTTTATATCTAACTTCTTAACATACCATAGCCTTAAAACCTTTAGTTTTACTGTAAAACAAGAAAAAAGGTTTTTGAGGGCAAATTTTGCCATTTTGTGCCATTGTTTGTATAAGTTAATGTTTTCAAATGGGTAACTTACAGTTGCTATAAAATCTCACATGCAAATGAATCTTGAGCAATTTGCATTCTTTGTTATTTCAGCTTATTAATACCACTTATGAATAGTTTAAAAGTAGAATTACAACACCTACAGAAACGTAATTAACTTTGTATGGAGATATATTGAAAAAATAAAAAAAACTGGCTGTTTTAACATGAGCTTTCCTATGTGATCAAAAACAAACTAAAAACTACCAAGATAATCATCCCTGGAGAAGAGTTAGAGGTGGGACTATAAAAGATTTTTACAAAGAAAAAAGGAGTAACTGATATGCATAAGTGTTTGATGAGCTGTTGTTGTTAGCCTATTAATATAAAGTAATAGTAGCTCCAAATTTTATAGAGCGGTAATGGTCTACCAATGCAGGTGTAAGGGAGCACTTTTTCAAAATAAAGTTCATTTACGCAAAAAAAAAAACTTTAAACTTATGTGTTTTGCAGAGATTTTAGCGTGTTAGTTTTGAAAATCTTTAGCTAGAAATATCAAGATTTGATTGTCAACAGCGATGTCACGTCAGAATATTCTAAATAAAGTTAGCGTGATGGAAAAGCTGACCAAACTACGTTCCCTACCAACGCTGCAAAATGTTATGCAAGGACATTACTGGAGGCAGAATGAGCTTAAGGCTGGAGAGGGACCTGTAGCATTTTGCAAGATGCTACTTGTTGACCGTAAGCAAACAAATTTTTCATCTGTAAGTTTACAGACATCAGAGCTTACAAGGTGAGATGGCCCAGCACATTCTTTCTCTGTTTAGCTTGATTGTTCAAATTCGCTTGGTGATTGACTTGAAGATTCATTTTCAGATGAAGTAATCAGGTTGTCTGTGTTTTCTATCGAAGCCACTTTTACGCCAGCTCGTTTTTGGCTACTGTTGGGGTGAAATCTTTTCATGTTGTCTTGACTTACAGCTACATCAACACATCCAATTCTCATGCGACGTTCTGAACGTTGATCAAGTAAAAACTTTAATTCCCTTGGATGAATTCGGGCAGATATTGGGCAGGAGCAAATTACTTTAGTTCTCCAATGATCCGTGCAAGGAATGTTTTTCTCTTCCTCAGTAGCATCAAATAAAAATTTACATTTGCATGCACAAATTTCAAAAAGCTGACGACATTGCTTTTCAAAATCAGCAAGTTTTTTCAAATTACTAGGGGATGACTTTCTTGCCTTGGGCTGTGCCTTTAAGTTGGAAAGAAGCTGTAACTGGTTTAAATTTTTTCAGAAATTTTTTGTGATGACAGCAAAGTGTTTTTCAAATTAGCAAAAATGCAAGAGTGACGTATGTCACTTTCCTACAAGCTTGCTACTTCAGATATACCGGTAGTTGGATTATAATTGGGTCCCTTTCCAGCCTTAAGCTCATTCTGCCTCCAGTAATATCCTTGCATAACATTTTGCAGCGTTGGTAGGGAACGTAGTTTGGTCAGCTTTTCCATCACGCTAACTTTATTTAGAATATTCTGACGTGACATCGCTGTTGACAATCAAATCTTGATATTTCTAGCTAAAGATTTTCAAAACTAACACGCTAAAATCTCTGCAAAACACATAAGTTTAAAGTTTTTTTTTTTGCGTAAATGAACTTTATTTTGAAAAAGTGCTCCCTTACACCTGCATTGGTAGACCATTACCGCTCTATAAAATTTGGAGCTACTATTACTTTATATTAATAGGCTAACAACAACAGCTCATCAAACACTTATGCATATCAGTTACTCCTTTTTTCTTTGTAAAAATCTTTTATAGTCCCACCTCTAACTCTTCTCCAGGGATGATTATCTTGGTAGTTTTTAGTTTGTTTTTGATCACATAGGAAAGCTCATGTTAAAACAGCCAGTTTTTTTTATTTTTTCAATATATCTCCATACAAAGTTAATTACGTTTCTGTAGGTGTTGTAATTCTACTTTTAAACTATTCATAAGTGGTATTAATAAGCTGAAATAACAAAGAATGCAAATTGCTCAAGATTCATTTGCATGTGAGATTTTATAGCAACTGTAAGTTACCCATTTGAAAACATTAACTTATACAAACAATGGCACAAAATGGCAAAATTTGCCCTCAAAAACCTTTTTTCTTGTTTTACAGTAAAACTAAAGGTTTTAAGGCTATGGTATGTTAAGAAGTTAGATATAAACTTTGGTGTTCTGCAACTTTTGACACCAAAATTAGAGCTCTATGATCACTAGAAGTGGAGATATTGAGAATCGGGGGGTCGCGGGGGGCCAAAACAAAAAAGGGGAGTGTGGGCTGCTTAAACAAATTTTTTTTTCAAAAAAATTTTTTTCTTTCTTCAAGTTGGGTCATTTCACAAACCACAATTGCTAACCAAAACCAATTTTAAAAAATGAGGTTCAAAATGTTACACCCTAATAAGAACCAATAAGGACCATTAACGACTCATGAGGACGCATAAAGACTGAAATGGACCCATATGGACCCACATGGACCCATAAGGACCCATAAGGACGCATAATGACATAATGATAAGGACACATAAGGACTCATAAGGACTTATAAGCATCCACAAGGACCCTTATGGGTCGATATGCGTCCGTATGGGTCGTTAATGGTCCTTATTGGTCCTTATCCGTCTTAGTGGGTCCTTATTGGTCCCTATGCGTCCTCCTGCGTCCTTATGGGTCCTAATGCGTCCTTATAGGTCTTTATGCATCCCTATGGATTGTAATTGGTCTTTATGGGTCGTTATAAGTAAGTAAGTATTTATTTTGCCAACTATCACAAACACAAAGCACGAATGAACAAACAATAAACTAAATGTGCATAATGGCAGGAAGCACCGAAAAAACCGTGAGGTTATCAAGTCAAGATGCTCCCTGATGCGGATGCAGTCAACAGTTAATCTAGAACATTAATAAATCAAAAGAAAATAAATAAATGGACGAGAAAAAAAAAACAACAAATAATAGTTAATAACGATTTAGAAGATTTTTTTTGAATTTATTTTTAGAAGAAACCCAATGCATACTTTTATAGTTACTGTTCAATTCACTCCCTAATTTGTTCCCTCTGTATGAAAGTTGGTTTTTGCAAAAATTTTTATTAACACGAGGTAGAAAATACGTAGCGGAATCTTTGAGTCTTGTATCGTGAACATGTATAGAGTTAATATTTGTAAACGAATTGTAAAATACTTCGGGTAATTTACCATGATGTAATTGATACATAAATTTGTAAAGTTCAAATTCGTATATTTCATCAATTTTTAAAAATTGTAAGGCGCTGTATAACTTTGTAGTTGGGGTTTCAATACCACATGATAAAATTATCCTTAGAATTCTATTTAATCTTACTCGTAGACATTCTATACGGGTTTTGTCAGCTGTCCCCCATACAATAATGCCGTATTGAATTCTGCTGTATACAAGGCTATAATAAAGCATGCAAAGAGTTTCTTTGTTTACGTAATTGCGCAACCTGTAAAAAACTCCAGAAAAACGAACAAGCTGATGAGATAAGTAATTAACATGGGAAGACCAGTTTAAAGTGTCATCTATAAACAAGCCTAAATATTTAACCGTAGAGGAACGTTTCAATGTTTTGTCATTTAGATAGATCACGAAGTTTTCATGCACCGTTTTTTTTGGTTGTTTATGTATCAACAGATAATTCGTTTTTGAATAATTTAAAGACAATTTGTTTTTGCAAAGCCAATAATCAACATGTCGAATTTGCTCATTTACCTTTGTTTCAAGTGTTTCTAAATTTTTATCAGCAAGCATCAAAAGTGTGTCGTCAGCAAATAGAGTCGTATGGAATTGAGATATATTGGGAAGATCATTTACGTATAACAAAAACAATAAAGGCCCTAAACATGATCCTTGTGGAATCCCACACCTAACTGGTCTATTACATGAAACAGAATTAGAAACAACAGTACATTGAAGTCTATCTGTTAAATAACTCCGAAAGAGTTCATGAGCAACACCTCTAATGCCAAATGAGCGATATAGTTTTTCAAGTAATATAGTATGATTAACAGTATCGAAGGCTTTAGATAAATCAAGAAATATGCAACAAGTGTATAAATCTTTATCAATATTTTGAAGTAGTTGGTCGTATATTTTACTAATTGCATGTATTGTGGATGAATTTTGTCTAAACCCGAATTGAGTTTTATTTAGAAGATGATATTTTTCCAAAAAATGTATTAAACGATGGTAAATAATTTTTTCCAATATTTTATCAAATTGAGACAATAGCGATATTGGTCTATAGTTAGTTGCTTTTGATTGATCTCCTTTTTTGAATATGGGAACAACCTCAGCAACTTTTAAACAATTAGGAAATACACCAGATTTAAAGCACATATTAAAAAGTTTGCTAAGTATTGGTGCAGATTATACAGATTATATAGGTTCTTATGCGTCCATGTGGGTCCCTATAAGTCCTTATGTGTCTCTATCGATTGGAATGTGTCCTTATGGGTCCTTGTATAATTCCTACTGCGTCCTTATTGTTCTTTATAGGTCCTTATTCGTCCCTATGGATTCTAATTGGTTTTTATGGGACACAATAGGTCCTTATATATCTTTTTGGTTCCTTCTGGGTCCTTATGTGCAATTATGCGTCCTTATGGATTCTAATGGGTCCTTATGCATCCTTATAAATCCTTATTCGTTTTTGTGGATTCTAATGGATCCTTATGGGTCCTTATATGTCCTTATTCGTCCATATGGGTTTTCATTGGTCCTTATAGTTCCTTTTACGTTCGTATGGATTCTAATGTGTCCTTATGGGTATGTATTAGTCCTAATTTGTCCTTATGGATTCTAATCAGTCCTTATAAATCTGTATAGGTCCTTATGCGTCCTTATACCTTCTAATGGGTCCTAATGAGTCTTTTTGGGTCCTTATGAGTCATTATGGGTCCTTATGGTTTTTTATAAAATCTTATGCGTCCTTATCTGTCTTTATGGGTCCTAATTGGTCTTTATGCGTCCTTATGCAGCCTTATTTGTCCTTATTAGTCGTCATTGGATCTTATGCGTCCTTATGGGTCCTTATAGGTCCTAATGCGTCCTTATGTGTCCTTATGGGTCCTACTGAGTCCGTATAGGTCTTTATGCGTCCTTATAGATTCTAATGCGTCTTTATGAGTCCATATTGGTTCTTATCCGTCTTTATGAGTCCTCATGGGTCCTCATGCGTCTTTATGCATTCTTATGGGTCCTAATGGGTCTATATAGATCCTTATTTGTCCTTATGGCTTCTAATGGGTGCTTATGGGTCCTTATAGGTCCTAATTCGTCCTAACGGAACCTAATGGGTCCTTAATGGGTCCTTATGTGTCCTTAAGGATTCTATTTGGTCCTTATTGGTCCTAATGGGTCCTTATTCGTCCTTGCGAATTCTAATGGGTCCTTATAGGTCTTTATGCGTCTTTGCGTGTCCTTATGGGTCCTGGTTGGTCCTTATGCGTCTTTATGGGTACTTATGGTTCCTTATGTGTCTTTATGGGTCTTAATGTGTCCTTATAGGTCCTTATTTGTCCTTATGTGTCCTTATAGGTCCCCATATGTCCTTATGCGTCCTTATGGGTCATTATGGGTCCTATTGTGTGCTTAAAGATTCTTGTTCGTCCCTATCGATTCTAACAAGTCCTAATGAGTCCTTTTATGTCTTTATGCGTCCTCTTGGGTCCTAATTGGTTCTTATGGGTCCTGAGGCGTCTATATGCATTCTAATGGGTCCTTATCGGTCCTTAACGATCCTTATTCGTCCTTATGGATTCTAATGGGATCTCATGGGTGCTTATAGTCGCTAATGGGTCCTTATGGATTCTAGTGGGTCCTTATGGGTCTTTATGGGTCCTTATGAGTATCCCTATGGGTCCTTATGGCTTCTTATAGGTCCTTATGCGTTCTTATGTGTCCTACTGGGTGCTTATATGTCCTTATGCAACCTTATGTGCTCTTATGTGTCGTTCATGGTCATTATGCGTCCTTATGGGTCCTTATAGGTCCTCAACCGTACTTATGGGTCCCAATGGTTCCTTATAGGTCATTATGCACCGTTATGGATTCCAATGTGTCCTTATCAATCCTTAGTGGTCCTTATGAGTCCTTATGGGTCCTTGTTGGTCCTTATGCGTTCTTATTGGTCCTTATGGGTCCTTAGTGGTCCCTATCTGTCCTTATGAGTCCTTATGGGTTCTTATGCGTCCTTAAGCTTCTTTATGGGTGCTAAAGAGTCCTTATAAGTCCTTATTTGTCCTTATGGATTCTAATGGGTCCTTATGTGTTCTTATGTGTCCTAATTGGTCCTTAAAGGTCTCTATTCGTCCTTAAGGGTGTTAATGGGTCCTTATGGGTCCTTATAAGTCCTTATGCGTCCATATGGGTCCTTATGGGTCGTCATAGTTTGTTTTGCATCCTTATGGATTCTAATGAGTCTTTATGGGTTCTTATAGATCTTTCTTCGCTCTTATAGATTTCAATGGGTTTTTAGAAGTTCTTATGCGTGCTTATGGATTCTAATGGGACAATATGGGTCCCTATAAGTCATTATGCGTCCTAATCGGTATGTATTGGTTTTTATAGGTCCGTACGCGTCCTTATGGATGTTTATGGGTATTTATAGGTCCTGATGCATCCCTATTAGTCCTTATTGGTCCCTATAAGTCGTTGTGTGTCTTTTAGGATTCTAATGGGTCCTTTTGGGTCCTAATAGATCTTTATTCGTCCTGATGGATTCTAATGAATCCTTATAAGTCCTTATAGGTCCTTATGCGTCCTTATGGGTTCTGATGGGCTTTTATGGGTCTTCATATAAATGCATAAGGACCCACAGGGACCCTTTAAGACCCTTAAGGACGAATAAGGATTTATAAGGACCCATTAGGACCCATTAAAATCCATAAGGACGCATCAGGAGCTATAAAGACCAATCCAGATGCAAAATGACCGCGTAGGTCTCTATAAGAACCCAAAAAAACACTAGAATCCATAAGGACGCATAAGAACATATAAGGACCCATAAGGACGCATAGGGACTTACAAGGACCCATAACGACACATAAGGATGCATAAGGACTTACAAAAACCCATAAGGACCCATAAGGTCGCATAAGGACCTATAAGGATCCATTAGGACCCATAAAGACGCAAAAGGACCAATAAGGACACATAAGGACCAATAAGGACGTATAAGGACCCATAAAGACCCACAAAAACACATAAAGACGCATAGGGACCAATAAGGAATCTCAAAGACCTACAAGGACCCTTTAGAATCCATAAGGACGCATAAGGGTCTGAAAGGATCCACAAGGATACATTAGAACGCATAAGAACTTATAAAAACCCATAAAGACCCAAAAAGACGAGTGAAGACATATAAAGACCCATAAAGACCGATAAGCATGTATAATGATTTGTAAAGTCATATGAGGTCCTATTAGAATCCTATAGAACGAATAAGGACTTATAAGAATGCATAAGGACCCAATAAAACCCATAGGGGCGCATAGAGATATTTAAACACCCATAACAACCCATAAGAACTCATTAGAACAAAAAAGGACCTACAAGAACCCTAAAAAAGCCATTACAACCCATAAGGACGAATATGGACCTATAAAGACCCAATAGGACCCACAAAGATGCATAAAGACGCATAAGGACCCATGAGGACTCATAAACAGCTATAAGGAACAGTAAAGATCCACAAGGACGCGTAAAAACCTATAAAGACTCATAAGGACCGATAAGAACGCATGATGACTTTCAAGGACACATAAGGTCCCATTAGAATCCATCAAGACGAAAAAGGACTTGAAAGGACCAATAAAGACCCTTTAGATTCCATAAGGACAAATAAAGACCTATAAAGACCTATATGGACACATTAAAATCCACATAAACGCATAAGGACCCACAAGGACACATTAGGACCCATAACGACGCATAAGGACCGATAAGGACCCATAATGACGCATAAGTACCGTTAAGAACACATAAGGACGCATAAGGAGCAATGTGGACACATAAGGGCCCATAAGGTACGTAAGGACTCCAAAGACACATTAGAATGTGTAAAGAGGAATAAAAACCCATAATGACCCATTAGAACCCATAAGGACGATCAAGACCCTATAAGGACCCATTAGAATCATTCAGGACACATAAGGGCTTATAGGGACCCATAAGAACCAATAAACACGCATAAGGACCTAGAAGTACCCATAAGGACCCATTAGAATCCATAAGGACGCATAATGAACTGTAAGGACCCATGAATACCCATTAGAATCATTAAAGACGAATAGAGACCTACAATGACCCATAAAGACACATAAGGATGCGTAAGGACCTATAAAAACCCATAAAAACCAATAGGGACGCATAAGGACTTATAAGGACCTAGAAAGAATTATTGGAATCATTAAGGACAAATAAGGACCTATATGGACCCAAAAGGACCAATTGGAATTCGTAAGGACGGATAAAAAACTATAAGCACCCATAAGGACCCATAATGATGCATGAAAACTTATAAGGACCCATAAAGACCCATTAAAATCCTTAGGGACGAATAAGGACCCATAAGAATCCATTAGAATCCATAAAAACGAATAACGACCAAAAAAACCAATTAGGACCCATAAGGTTACATAAAGACGCAAAAAGACCCATGAGGACTCATAAGGACGGACAAAAACCAATAAAGACCCATAAGGACCCATTAGAACCCATAAGCACCTAAAAGGTCACACAAGGACACACACAGATTCATCAGGACCAATAAGGACCCACAAAGACCGATTACAATCCATAACAACGCATAAAGACCTATCAGGACCCATTAGGACCCTTAAGGACGCACAAGGACGCATAACGACCTATAAGGACCGATAAAGACGCATAACGACCAATAAGGACACATAAGAATCAATTTGGACCCATAAGGACCTATAAGGACCAATAAGGACACACTAGGACGCATAAGGACCATTGAGGACACATACGAACCCATAAGGACGCATTAACACCTATAATAACCCATAAGGACCCACAGGGACTCATAAGGAACCAAAAAGACCCATAAGAACTTATTGGAATCCATAAAGACGCATAAGGACCCATTAGAATCCGTAAGGACAAATAAAGACCTATAAGGACCCATAAGGACCCATTAGAAATCATAAGGACACAAAAAGAAATATAAGGACCAACAAGGACCCATTAGAATTTATAAGGACGCCTAAAGACTTATAAAGACTCATAAGGACCCATAAGGATGCAAAAAGACTTATAGGAACCCATAAGGATCTATTAGAATCAATAAGGGCTCATAAGGACCCAAAAAAAACGTAAGTACCCTTAAGGACGCATAAGGACCTATAAGGACCCATAAAGACCCATTAAAATCCATAAGGACGCATAAAGATCTATAAGGACTCATTAGGACCCACAAGGACGCATAAAGACCAATAAGGAGCTTTAAGAACACATTAGGATGCATTAAGACTTATAAGGACCCACTAGAACACATAAGGACGCATAAGGACCTATAAAATCCATTGAGGATTCATAAGGACTCATAAGGACCCATAAATACTCATTATGACCCATTACGATCTATAAGGACGCATTAAAACCTACAAGGACCAATAAAGACCCATTAGAATCCATAAGGACGAATAAGAACCTATTAGGGACTCATAAGGACCACTAAAGACTTATTAGGGCCCATTAGAATTTATAAGGACGCATGAAGACCTATAAAAACCGATAAGGACACATTAGAATCCATACAAACGTAAAAGGAACTATAAGGACCAATAAGGAATAATAAGAACGAATAAGGACCTATAACGACCCATAAAACCCATTAGAATCCATAAAAACGACTAAGGATTTATAAAGACGCATAAGGACCCATTAGAATCCATAATAACGCATAAGGACACATAAGGACCAATAAGGAACCATAAGGACGCATAAGGACCTATAGTGTCCCATAAGGACCAATTAGAATCCATAATGATGCATAACGAACTATAAGGACCGATAAGAACGCAGAAGGAATATTTAAGGACCCATAAGGACCCATTGGAATCGATAGAGATGCATTTAGATTTATAGGGACCCATAAGGACGGATAAGGACCTATTAGGACCCATAAAGTCCCATTACAATCAATAGGCACGCATAAGGACGTGTAAGGACCCGTTAAGACCCATAAAGACCCATTAGGACGCATAAGGACCTTTAAGGACCCATAAGAACCCATAAGGACCCATGCTGACCAATAAGAACCATAAGGTCCCATTAGAATCCATAAAGATGCCAAAAGACCTACAAGGACCCATAAGGACCCATTACAATCCATTAAAACAAAAAAAAAACTTTTAACGACCCATTAGACTTTATAAAGACTAATAAGGATTTATGAGGATCTTGAAGGACACTTAAGGGAGCATAAGGACCTATAAGGACCCATAAATAACAATTAGAATCCTCAAGGATGCATAAGGACTTATAATGACGCATAGGAATTCATAACGAAACATTAGAATCTATGAGGACGCAAAAGGACCTATAAAGACTTATTAGGAACCATAAGGAACGATTAGGACACAAAAAGGACATATATAGACCCATAAAAACGCGTAAAGACCTATAAAAACCCATAGCTACCGATAAGGACGCGTAATGACTTATAAGGACCGATAAGGTGCCATTAGAATCTATATGGACGCATAAGGACGCATAAGGACACATAAGGACCCCTAAGGACCCATTAGAATCCATAAGCACGAATAAGGAGCTATAAGAACCGATAAGAACCTTATAAAATCCATTAGGAAGCAAAAAAAAAAAATAAGGATCCATCAGAATTCATTAGAATCTATAAACACGCATAAGGAGTTATAAGGACCCATATGGACGCGTAAGGACCTATAAGAACACATAAGGACCCATTAGAGTCCAAAAGGACGCATAAGGACCTATAAGGAAACATTAGGACCCATAAGGATGCAGAAGGACTTATATGAAGCCATAAAGACCCATTAGAATCCATAAGAACGAATAAAGAACTATAAGAACCCACTAGGACCCATAAGGAAGCACAAGGACCCATAAGGACTATAAAGGACTCATAAAGACGGATAAGGACCATAAAGTACCCATAAGGACACATAAGAACGCATAAGGACCTATAAAGATCCATAAGGACCCATAAGAACCCATAAGTACCAATAAAGACCCATTAGAACCCATTGGAATCCATAAAAACGCTTAAAGACCTATAAGGACCCATAAGGACACATAAGGACGCATAAGGACCTATTGAAATCCATAAGGACGCATAACGACCAATAAGAACACATAAGAACACATCAGGATGCATAAGGACGCATAAAGAACAACAAGGACCCATAAGGACCCATAAGAACGCATAAGAACACATAAAGACCCATTACAATCCATAAAGACGCATAAGGAATTATAAGGACCCATTAGAATCCATATAGACGCATAAGGACCCTAAAGGTCCCATTAGGATCCATATAGACGCATAAGGATTTATAAAAACTCAAAAGGACCTACTAGAAGTCAAAACGACGCATAAAACAATATAGGAATCCATAAGGTCACATAAGGACGCATAAGGCCTTGTAAGAACACATAAGGACCCATTGGAATTCATAAGGATGCAAAAGAACCTATAAGGACCAGTAAGGACGCATAAGGACCTATAAGGACCCATAAGTAACCATAAAGATGCATAAGGACCTCTAAGGACCGAAATAGACCCATAATGACGCATAAAGACCTCTAAGCACTCATAGGGACCCATTAATAGCCACAAGGACGCATTAGGACTTATACGGACCCATTATTACCCATAAGGACGCACAAAGATGCATAAGGACGCATAAGGACCTATGAGGACCCATAAAAACCCATAAGGACAGATAAGGACCTACAAGGTTGCATAAGGACCCGTAAGGAAGTATAACAGATATCAGAAGTTTATTTGTTGCCACTCGCGTCAAAAAACAAAAAAAAACAAAAAACAAAGTCAAGGATTAGACAAGCAAATTAGGTACACGAATGGAAACTGGTAGGCTGCGAAGGGACCTTCTCGGTTTTTGAGTCTTTCAGCCACCCGGATTGTTTTTCGACAGTTTAATATAGAACAGACAGATAGAAGGTTCTGACCAGGTTGAATGCTGACCAGTTTACCGCAAATGTTCATCATAAAATCATTTTATTTTTTTTAGATGAGCTTGCATTAAATGTGATTTTAATTATGCGTCCTTATGAGTCCTAATGAGTCCTTATAAGCCCTTATGCGTTCTTATGGCTCCTTATGGGTTTTATAAGTCCTTATGCGTCCTTATATGTCCTTATGGGTCCTTATTAGTCCTTATTCGTCCTTATGGGTCCTCATGAGTCCTTATGGGTCCTTATAGGTCCTGCTGCGTCCTTATGGATTCTAATGGGTCCTTATGGGTCCTTATGCGTCTATATGGAATCTGATGGGTTCTTATGGATCTTTGTAGGTCCTTATGGATTTTCATAAGTCCTTATGGGTCCCTATTGGTCCTTATTCGTCCTGATGGATTCTAATGGGTCTTTATGGGTCCTTATAGGTCCTTATGCGTCCTTATGGATTCAAATGGGTCCTTATATGTCCTTATCCGTACTTACGGATTCTATTATGTCCGTATAGGCCCTTATGCGTCTTTATGGGTCCTTATAGGTCCTTATTGGTCCCTATGCGCTCTTATGTGTCTCTATGGGTCCTTATGCGTCCCTATGGGTCCTTATTGGTCCTTATTGGTCCTTATGCATTCTTATGGTTCCCTATGTGTCCTTATGCAAACTTATGGGTCCTTATGGGTCCTAATGGGTCCTCATACATCTGGTTCTTATAATGCGTTGTTATGGGTCCTTATGAGTTCTTATAAGTCTTTTTGCGTCCTTATGTGTCGTTTTGGGTCCTTATAGGTCTTTATGCGTCCTCATGGGTCCTTATGGTCCTTATTTGTCCTTACAGGTACTTATGCAACATTATGGATTCCATTGGGTCCTTATAAGCCCTAATGCGTCCTTATTGGTCCTTATGGGTCCTTGTAAATCCTGATGCGTCCTTGTTGATTCTAATGGGTCCTTATGCGTCCATATGGGTTCTTATGGGTCCTTATAGATGCTTATGGATTCTAAGGGGTCCTTATCGGTCCATATGGGTTCTTATGGGTCCTTGTAGATGCTTATGGATTCCAATTGGTCCTTATGGGTCCTTATATGTCCTTATTCGTCCTTATCGAGTCTAATGGGTCCTAATGGGTCCTTTTAGTTCTTTATGTGTCCTTATGGATATTGATGTGTCTTTATGGATCTTTATGGGTCTTTATGGGTCCTTGTGAGTCCCTATGGGTCTTCATGGGTCATTTTAAGTCTTTATGCGTCCTTATCGGTCCTGATGGGTCGTTATTGGTCTTTATGCGTCCTTATGTGTCCTTACGGGTCCCTATAGATCCTTATGCGTCTTTATGCGTCCTTAATGATTCTAATCGGTCCTTGTTGGTCTTTATAAGCCCGGATTCGTCCTTAATGATTCTAATGGGTCCTTGTGAGTCCTTATAAGTTCTTATGCATCATTATGGGTCTTTAAGTGTCCTTATAGGTCCTTCTGCGTCGATATGGGTCTTTATGGACCCTTATAGGTCGTTATTCGTCCCTATGGATTCCAATGGATCCGTGTGGGTCCTTATAATTCCTTGACCACTAAAGACCCATAAGGACCCATTGGAATCCAATAGGATGCAAAAAGACCTCTAAGAATCCATTAGGACCCATAAGGACACATAAGGATGCATAAAGACGTATAAGGACCCATAAGGATGCATAAGGACCAATAAGGACACATGGAGACACATACGGACGCATAAGGACCTATAAGGATCCATATGGACATATAAGTAACCATAAGGACCAATAAAAACCCATAACGACCCATATGGACTCATAAGGAGCCATAAAGACCCATAAGGACTCATTAGAATCCAAAAGGAAGCGTAAAAACTGATGAGGAGCCATAAGGACTCATTAAAATCCATAAAAACGAATAAGGACCTAAAACGACTCATAGAGACTCATTGAAATCCGTAAGAACGACTAAAAACCTATAAAGACGCATAAGAATCCATTAGAATCTATAAGGACGCATAAGAACTTATAAGAACCCATAAGGCCCCATAAGGACGCAATAGGAACTATAAGGACCCACAAGGACCCATTAAAATCTATAAGGATGCATAAGGACTTATAAGGAACCATAAGGACCCATACGGACGTAAAAAACCCTATAAAAACCCATACGGACAAATTAGAATCAATAAGGGCGCATGTGGACCTAAAAAAAGTCATAATGACCCATAAGGACGCATAAGGATCTATAAAGCCCCATAAAGACACATTAGAATCCATAACGACAAATAAGGACCTATAATAACCCATTTGGATCCATAAGGACGCATAAAGACGCATATAAACCCATGAGGACTCATAAGGACGGATAAGGAACAATAAGGACCGATCTGGACCCATTTCAATTCATCAGGACGCATAAAGACCTATAAGGACTCATTAAGACCGATAAAGACGCAAAAGGACGCATAAGAATCCATAAGGACGCATAAGAACCAATAAGGACCCAAACAGACCCATAAGGATGCAAAGGGACTTCTAAAGACCCATAAGGACACATTTCGATGCATAAGGACCAATAAGCACCGATAAGGACTCATAAGGACGCATAAAGACATATAAGCACCAATATGGACCATAGGGACTCATTAGGACCCATGAAGACTCATTAGGACCCATTAAATTTTTTAAGGACGCATAAAAACTTATAAGGTCCCACAAAGACCGATTAGAATCCATAAGGACAAATAAGGACCTATAAGGAGCAAGGAGGACGCATTAGAATTCATACGGACGTAAAAGAAGCTATAAGTGCCAATAAGGACCCATAAGGACCTATAAAAACCCATTAGAATCAATAAGAACACATAAGGACCGATAAGGAACCAAAAGGACGCGTAAGGACCTATAGTGTCCCTTAAGGACCAATTAGAATCCACAAGAACGCATAAGGATCTATGAAAACGCAGAAGGAATTATATAAAGACCCATAAGGACCCATTGGAATTGGTAGAGACGCATAAGGACCTATAAGGACCCACAAGAACGTATAAGGACCTATAAGGACCCATAAGCACCCTCAAAGACGCATACGGACCTATAAGGACCCATAAGGACGCATAAGTACCACTACGGACCCATAAAAACCCATTACAATCCATATCAATAAGGAAGCATAAAGACCTATAAGAACTCATATCAGGACGAAAAAAACATATAAGGACCCATTAGATTTTATAAGAACGCATAAAGACCTATAAAAATCTAGAAGGACACCAAAGTGCGCAAAACTACTTATAAGGACACATAACGATCCATTAGAATCCATAAACACGCCTAAGGATCTTTAAGGATCCAAGAGGAACCATAAGAATCCTCCAGGACCCATAAGGACCTATAATGATGCATAAGGATTCGTAAGGACATATTGGAATCTATGAGGATGCATAAGGACCAATAAAGACCCATAAGGACCCATTGGAATCCATAAGGACGCATAAAGACCAATAAGGACCCATTAGGACCCATAAGGACGCATAAAGAGGACATAAGGACGAATGAGGACATAAGGACCCACAAGGACCCATAAGGACGCATAAAAAGCACTAAAGACCCTTAAGAACCCATTACAATCCATAAGGTCGCATAAAGATCTATAAAGACACATTAGGACGGATAAAGATGCATAAGGACCTATAAGGACCCATAAGGAAGCATATAGACCTATATGGACCCAAAAGGACCAATCAGGACCCATTAGGACGCATAAAGACTTATAAGGACACATAAGGACCCATAGGGACTCATAGGGAACCATAAAGACCCATAAGGCCCAATTAGAATCCATAAGGATGCGTAAGGACTTATAGGGAGCCATAAGGACCGATTGGAATCCATAAAAACGAATAAGGACCTATAAGGACCCATAAGGACCCATTAAAATTTGTAAGAACGATTAGGGTTCTTATCGGTCATATACGTTCTTATGGGTTCTTGTAGATCCTTA
Organism: Trididemnum nubilum; assembly: GCA_963965965.1. Classification (NCBI taxonomy): domain Eukaryota; kingdom Metazoa; phylum Chordata; class Ascidiacea; order Aplousobranchia; family Didemnidae; genus Trididemnum; species Trididemnum nubilum. Next base: position 18,784 of record OZ014477.1, read on the forward strand.
TGCGTCCTTATGACTTCTATTGGGTCCTTGTTGGTCCTTATAGGTCCATATTCGTCCTTAATGATTCTAATGTGTCCTTATAGGTCCTTATGCATCTTTATGGATTCCAATGGGTCTCTATAGGTTTTCATGCGTCCTTATGGATTCTAATGTGTGCTTATGAGTCCTTATTGGTCCTTATGGGTCCTTAAAAACCCTTACGCATCCCTATGGAGTCTAACACGTCCTTATTTGTAATTATGGGAAATTATGCGTCCTTATGGATTCTAATGTGTCCTTAATCTATTGGTGCTTATAGGTCCTTATGATTCGTTATGCGTCGTTATGGGTCCTTATTGGTCCTTATGCATCCTTATGGCTTCGATAGTGTCCTTATGTGTCCTTAGAGTCTTTATGCGTCTTGAAGTCTTCTAATGGGTCCTTGTGGGTCCTTATATGTCCTTATGCGTCCTTAAGGATTCTAATGGGCCTTTCTGGATCCTTACAAATGTTTATGCGTTTTAATGGATTCTAATGGGTCCTTATGCTTCTTTATGGATTCTAATGGGTCCTTACAATTCCTTATGCGTCCCTGTAAAATTTACTTGGTCCTTATGGGTCTTTATAGGTCCTTATGCGTCCATATAAATTCTAATGGGTCCTTATGTGTCCTTATATGTTTTTATGCGTCATTATGGATTGTAATGGGTCCATATGGGTCCTTACAGATCTTTATGCGTTCTTATGGATTCTATTCGGTTCTTATGGGTTCTTTTGGCTCCTTATGCGTCCTTAAGGATTCTAACGGGTCGTTATGTGTCCTTATAGTCCTTATGCGTGCTTAAGGCTTTTAATGGGTCCTTATGGGTTTTTGTAGGTCCTTATGCGTCCTTAAGCATTTTAATGGGTCTTTCGGGGTCTTTACAGGTCCTTATTCGTCCTTATGGACTTTAATAGGATCTTTTGGGTCTTTAAAGGTCTTTATGCGTCTTTATGGTTTCTAATGGGTCCTTATAGGTCCTTATGCGTCCTTAAAGATACTATTGTATCCTTATGGGTCCTTCTAGGTCCTTATTCGTCCCTAAGGATTTTAATGGGTCTGTGTAGGTCCTTATAAGTCCTTATGCATCTTTATGGATTCCAATAGATCCTTATGGGTCCCTATAGGTTTTCATGCATCTTTATAAATTCTAAGGGTCCTTATGTGTCCTTCTTTGTCCTTGTGCGTCCTTATGTGTCCTTATAGGACCTTATGCATCCCTATGGAGTCTAATAGGTCCCTATGTGTCCTTATGGGTAATTATGCAACCTTATGGATTCTAATGGGTTCTTATTGGTCCTTATAGGTCCTTATGCGTCCTTATAATTCTAAAGGCTCCTTATGGGTCCTTGTAGGTCCTTATGCGTCCTTATAATTCTAATGGCTCTTTATGGGTCCTTATAGGTCCTTATGCGTCCTTACAATTGTAATGGTGCCATATGGGTCCTTATAGGTGCTTATGCTTCTTTAAGGATTTCAATGGGTCCGTATGGGTCTTTCCAAATCCTTATGCGTCCTTATGGTATCTAAAACGTCCGTATGGGTTCTTATACGTCTTTATGCGTCCTTAAACAATCTAATGTGTCCCTATGGGTTCTTGTAGGTCCTTATGCGTCTATATGGATTCTAAGCGGTCTTTATGGGTCCTTTCAAGTGTTTATGCGTTCTTATGGATTCTAATGGGTCCTTATGGGTTTTTATAGGTCCTTATGCGTCTTCAAAGATTCTAATGGGTCCTTATAGGTCCCTATGTGTCTTTATGCGTCCTTATGGATTCTAATCGATCCTTATGGGTCCTTATAGGTTCTTATGCTTTCTTAAGGATTCTAATGGGTCCTTGTGGTTCCTTTTAAGACCTTATGAATCCTTAATGATTCTAATCGGTCATTATTGGTTTTTATAGGTCCTTATGCGTCCTTAAGTATTCCAATAAGTCTTTATGCGTCTTAGTACGTTCTTATGCCTCCTTAAGGTTTCTATTGTGTCCTTATGGGTCCTTATAAATCCTTATGGATTCTAATGGGTCCTTCTGGGTCGCTATAGGTTGTTATGAGTCCGTAAGGTTTGTAATGGATCCATATGGGTCCTTACAGGTTCTTATGCGTCCCTATGGATTCTAATCGGTCCTTATGGGTCCCTTTGGATCCTTATGCATCCTTAAGGATTCTAATGGATCCTTATGCATCCTTAAGGATTCTAATGGATCCGTATGGGTCCTTAGAGGTCCTATGCATCTTTGTGGATTCTAATGGGTCCTTATTGGTAGTTATATGTCTTTATGCTTTCTTAAGGATTGTAATGGGCTTTTTAGGGCCCTTTCAGATCCTTATGCGTCCTTATGGATTCTAATCGGTCCGTATGTCTCCGTATAGGTCCTTATGCGTCCTTAAAGGTTTTAATTGGTCTTTCTGGTTCTGTACAGGTCTCTATGCGTCCTTATGGACTTTAATGGGTCTTTTTGAGTCCTTATAGGTCCTTATGCGTCCTTATGGGTTCTAATGGGTCCTTATAGTTCCTTCTGCGACCTTAAAGATACTATTGTGTCCTTATGGTTCCTCATAGTTCCTTATTCGTCCTTAAGGATTTAGTGGGTTTGTGTGGGTCCGTATAGGTCCTTATGCTTTTTTACGAATTCCAATGGGTCCTTATGTGTCCTTGCATGTCCTTATGCGTCGTCATGGGTCCTTATGGGTCCTTATGCATCCCTATGGAGTCTAATAGGTCCTTTTGTGTCCATATGGGAATATATGCGTCTTTATGGATTCTAATGTGTCCTTATTGGTCCTTTTAGGTCCTTATGCATCCTTAAGGATTTTAATGGGTCCTTATGGGTCCCTATAGATCTTTATGAGTCCTTATAAATTCAAATATTTTTTGAATTTATTCAAAATACCTTATGGGTCTTTATAGGTCCTTATGCGTCCTTCAAGATTTCAAAGGGTCCTTATAATTTCTTATAGGTCCTTATGCGTCTGTATGGTATCTATAAGGTCCTTATGGGTTCTTGTTAGTCCTTATGCGTCCTTAAGGATTCTAATGGGTCCTTATGGGTCCTTAAAAGTCTTTATGCGTTTTTTAGGATTCTAATCGGTGCTTATGGGTCCTTATGGGTCCTTATAGTTCCTTATGCGTCTTTTTGGATTCTAATGGGTCGTTATGGTTTTTTATAGGTCCTTATGCGTTTTTATGGATTCTAATGGGTTGTTATGGGTCCTTGTATGTCCTTATGCGTCCTTATGAATTCTAATGAATCCTTAATGGTCTTTATGCGTCCGTATAGATTTTAATGGGTCCTTTGGGTCCTTATAGGTCATTATGCGTCCTTAAAAATTCTATTGTGTCTTTATGGGTCCTTATAGGTCCTTATGCATCTTTATGGATTGTAATGGGTCGCTTCGGGTCCCTATATTTCTTTCTGCGTCTTTATGGGATCAAATGAGTCCTTATAGGTCCTTATGCGTCCTTATGGATTTTAATTGGTCCTTATTGGTCTTTATAGGTCCTTATGCGTCTTTATGGATTCTAATGGGTCCTTATGTGTCTTTATAGGTCCTTATGGATTCTAATATGTCTTTATGGGTCTCTATGAGGCCTTATGCGTCCGTATGGGTTCTAATCAGTTCCTATGGGTCTTTAATGGTCCTTATGTTTCCATGAGATTTCTAATGGGTTTTTATGGTTTCTTATAAGTCTATATGCGTCCTTAAGGATTCTAATGGGTTTTTATGGGTGTTTGTAGGTCCTTATGCGTCCTTATGTATTCAAATGGGTCCTTATGGGTCCTTATATGTCCTTTTGCGTCCTTAAGGTTTTTAATTGTGTTCTTATTTCTCCTAACAAGTCCTTAGGTGTCATTATGGATTATAATGGGTCCTTCTGGGTCCCTATAAGTGGTTATGAGTCTTTAAGGATTCTAATGGGTCCCTATGGGTCCCTATAGATTTTTATGCGTCCTTATGGATTCTAATCGGTCCTTATGGGTGCTTTGGCTCCTCATGCGTTTTTAGGGTTTTAATGGGTCCTTATGGGTTCTTAGAAATCGTTATTCATTTTTCCGGATTCTAATCGGTCCTTATGGGTAGTAATAGGTCCTTGTGCTTCCTTAAAGATTTGGATGGGTCTTTATGGGCCCTTGCAACTCCTTGTTCGTCGTTATGGATTCTAATCGGTCTTTATGGGTCCCTATTGGTCCTTATGCGTCCTTATGGATTCTAATCAGTCCTTGTGGGTCCTTTTGGGTCCTTTTGCATCCTTAAGGATTTTAATGGGTCTTTAGAGGTCTTCATGCGTCTTTACGGATTCCAAGGAGTCTTTATGGGTAGTTATAGTTCCTTATGCTTCCTTAAGGATTCTAATGGGTATCTTATGGGCTTTTACAAATCCTTATGCGTCCTTATAGATTTTAATCTGTCCTTATGCGTCATTATACGTTTTTATGCATCCTTAAGGATTCTAGCGAGCTCTAATGTGTCCTTGTAGTCCTAATGTGTCTTTAAGGATTCTAAACGGTCTTTCTGAGTCTTTACAGATCGTTATGGACTCTATTGGGTCTTTTTTGGTCCTTATAGGTCCTTATGCGTCGTTATGGCTTCTATTGGGCGCTTATATGTCCTTATGCGTCCTTGAAGGAACTATTGTGTCCGTGTGGGTCCTTATTAGTCCTTATTCGTTTTTGAGGGTAGTTAATGGATCTGTATGGGTCCTTATAGGTCCTTATGCATCTTTATGGATTCCAATGTGTCCTTGTATGTCCTGATTCGTCCTTATGGGTCTTTATGGGTCGTTATAGGTCTTTATGCATCCCTATGGAGTCTAATAGATCTATATTTGTCCTTATGGAAAATTATGCGACCTTATGGATTCTAATGTGTCCTTATTGGTCCTGATAGGTCCTTTTGCGTCGTTATGCGTCCTTATGGGTCCTTATGCGTCCCTATGCGTCCCTGTGAGTTTTTATAGGTTATTTTGCGTCTTTAAGGATTTTAAGGGTCCTTATGGGCCTTATAGGTCCGTATGCGTCCTTATGGTATCTAATGGTTTCTTCTGGGTCCTTATAGGTCGTTATGAATCCTTAAGGTATCTAATGAATCCTTATGGGTCCTAGCAGGTCCCTATGCGTCCTTATGGATTCTAATCGGTCCATATGGGTCCTTAAAGGTCCTTATGCGTCCTTAAGGTCTCTATTGTGTCCTTATGGCTCCTTATAAGTCTATATGCGTCATTATGGATTCTGATGGGTCCTTCTGGGTCTTTGTAGGTGGTTGTGAGTCCTTAAGGATTCTAATGGGTCCATATGGGTCCTTACAGGTCTTTATGCATTGTTATGGATTCCAATCGGTTTTTATGGGTTGTTTTGGGTCCCTATGCATCCTTAAGGATTCTAGTGGGTCTTTAGAGGTCCTTATGCATCTTTACGGATTCTAATGGGTTCTTATGGGTAGTTATAGGTCCTAATGCTTCCTTAAGAATTCTAATGGGTCTTTATGGGCTTTTACAAATCCTTATGCGTCCTTATGGATTTTAATCTGTCTTTATGGGTCATTATACGTTCTTATGCATCCTTAAGGATTCTAACGGGTTCTAATGTGTCCTTATAGTCCTAATGCGTCTTTAAGGCTTCTAAGGGGTTCTTATTTGTCTTTATGGGTCCTTATGCGTCCTTAAAGATTCTAAACGGTCTTTGTGGGTTTTTGCAGGTCTGTATGGACTCTAATGGGTCTTTTTGGGTGCTTATGCGTCCTTATGGCTTCTAATGGGTCCTTATAGTTCCTTATGCGTCCTTGAAGGAACTATTGTATCCGTATGGGTCCTTATAAGTCCTTATTCGTCCTTGAGGGTATTTAATGGAGCTGTATGGGTCCTTATAGGTCCTTATGCATCTTTGTGGATTCCAATGTGTCCTTATATGTCCTGATTCGTTTTTATGGGTTGTTATAGGTCTTTGTGCATCCGTATGGCGTGTAATAGGTCCTTATGTGTCCTTATGGGAAATTATGCGACCTTATGGATTCTAATGTGTCCTTATTGGTCCTTATAGGTCCCTTTGCGTCCTTATGGATCCTTATACGTCCCTATGCGTCCCTGTGGATCTTTATAGGTCCTTGTGCATCTTTAAGGATTTTAATGGGGCCTTATGCGCCTTATGGGTTCTTATGTGTTCTTATGGTATCTAATGGTTCCTTCTGAGTCCTTATAGGTCGTTATGAATCTCTAAGGTATCTAATGGGTGTTTGTGGGTCCGAGCAGGTCCTTATGCGTCCTTATGGATTCTAATGGGTCCTTATGGGTCCTTAGAGGGCCTTAAGCGTCCTTACGGATTCAAATGGGTCTTTATTAGCCTGTTTACATGTGCACTTTTGGGAACCGGTTCTTAGTTCTAGTGCCTGAATTTTGCTGAGTCACACACAAAAAAGTTTCTGAATTACGTCACAAGAACCTTATTTGTGTGTGACTCAGCAAAATTCAGGCACTAGAACTAAGAACTGGTTCCCAAAAGTGCACATGTAAACAGGCTATATGTGTCCTCTTTTGTCCTTATGTTTCCTTATGGATTGTAATTGGTCCGTATGGGTCCTTACAAATCTTTATGCTTCCTTTGGGATTCTAAGCGGTCTTTATGCGTCCTTATAAATCCTAATGCGTCCTTAAGGATTCTAATTGGTCATAGTGTGTCCTTATAGTTCTTATGCGTTCTTAAGGCTTCTACTGGGTCCTTTAAGGACCAATAAGGACTCATAAAGACCTATAAGGACCCATAAGGACCCATTGGAATCCATAAAGATGCGTAAGGACGTACAGTATAAAGACCCATAACGTCCCATAAGAACGTATAAGGACTTATAAGGACCCAGAAGGACGCATAAGAACCTATAAGAAATCATAGGGACCCATAAGGACGCATAAGGACCTATAAAGACCCATAAGTAAACATAAGGACGTATAACGACCTACAACCACCCATAAGGACCCATTAGAATCCGTTTTTAAGCACAAGGATTTTCACAAACCCATTAGGGCCCATAAGGTCGCATAAGGACGCACAACGACCCATAAGGACCCATAAGGACGCGTATGGCGTGCAGACGCTTATTGACTGCGCAGCAGTAGAAACGCTGTAGTTTGGATTTTGACGTTTTTTATCGCATACAACACCAGGTTGTAGCTTGTTATGGCAGAGAAAACTGAAACCGAAAAGCTGGATTTGATTCTTAGTACATTGCAGAGTTTTTCTGTCAGACTAGAATCCCTTGAAAAGAAAATTGATGATTACCAAAATCGCCTCGACAATGCAGAGTTGAAGATTAATCAAAATAACCTAGAACTTAAAAAAAAAGTTGACAAAGATAATTTTGAAGAAGTAGTCGATTGCACTTGCGAATAAGTGAAACGACTAAAAATTGATGCTGTAATGAAAGATTCGTATAGCAAAAGACTAAACGTGTTAATTCATGGGCTAAAGGAAGCTTCAGCGAAACCTGGTGAAGAGAATTTGGGTGAAATTCGAGCCGATACATTAATGATATTTCGCCGTTTCCTTTCTGAAGGTCTGCAAATAGTAGAACCATCAAGCATATCACTAGTGGTCATTCACCGCCTTCTTCAGCGACCAAGCGCGGTTGAATTTGGCAAAACCAAAACTAGACCTATAATAGTGAAACTTGCTATGCAAGACGACAAAAATCGGATTTACCAATCGCTCAAGTTTTTAAAATTCTACAACCGCCAAGAAGCCAATCCTTACATAGGAAAACGCTACCCAAATGTCTACGTCACAGATCATCTTCCTCGAGAATTTGAGAAACAGCGTACACTTACTTCTTCCTCTATTCAAAGCCGTAAGAAAAGATAAGAAGAAAACTTCCTGGAGAGCTGAAAACGGCAGGTACAATCTCTACATTGAGGAACAAAAAGCAGAACAGTAAAGGTAATCTAATGTACTCAGCATTATCTTCTAATTGAACTAATTAAAAAAATAAAAAAATTAGTATGACAACTGATAAAGTATTATTATTCTTTTAATATTTTGTTATTTTGTGACCTGCCAGAGAATCGAACCACTGGCTGTCTGGTTCAAGCAACTCCTTTGGTTTTCATTGCAATGTATCGTGTAAAATTAACCAAAATCGATTCTTTTGCTGAACGCAAAACGCGTTTTCAGCACGTTACAGCTTAACAAAAAAATCTATAGGTCGTCTATTGTTTTTTAACAACAAAATTGGCTGCTAGTGTGACGCATATACAGTTTTGATAAAAACAATTTTTTACCAACAGTGTACTAAGCGTAGATATTGCATATAAAACGGAATTTGCACAACAGGCCATTGGTTTGTTTCTTAAATTTTTTTGTGCTTTTTCTTTAATTCTAGCTGCCATATATAGAAATGTCTCATGTGGATTGATTTAAATGTACAGTAGATAATACAATACATTACCGTTTTCTGTTAATTTTTTGTTTTATTCCAGTCTCAGAAAAAATATCAAAAATACGGCTAATTGTGTTATTAATTATGGTGTTAATCATTTCCTCTAGCACTAATTACCAAACGCTATAAATTTTTGAGTGTATTCAGTTTATGAGTGCGCAGCTCATGTATTATGTCGAATCCCTTACTGCAGCCACTTACTGCATCTCAAACCATGTCCAACATTGAATGCTGCGGTCTTCCAAGTTCTGGTCTCGCGGATTACTCTCCTTTTCAAAACGAATTGCCACATTTTGATGATGAGACATACTCACAACTTAACAACAATACTTTACCATGCGAATACTATGATGAATTATCCCCTCCTTCGGGACAGCAACACTCTTCCCTGGTATTGCATATCAATATTAGATCTTTGCAAAAAAATTTTGATGATTTTTATAATTTACTTTGCTCGCTTCCTCAGCCCCTTGTAATCATAGCTCTAAGTGAAACTCGTGTTAATCTTCATCCTCTATCTAACATTGAAATTCCTGGCTATACATTTTATTACTCAAATTCTCCTTCTAAAGCTGGTGGTGTGGGAGTGTACGTTTCAAGTTTGGTTTCTTCTGATATAACTAACAAATATTGCTTAAAAACCGAAAAATGTGAAGAATTATGGCTAAACGTAAAACTAGATTTTAAATTATATTTTGTAATTGGCACGTTATACAGACACCCAGGGTCTAACGCTCTTGTTTTTTGTGAGAAATTAAATGCAACTTTGTCAAATCTAAACAAAACTAATAAAAAGTTTCTAATATTAGGTGATCTGAACCTAAACACTACAGGATGCAACCAGCACCCTCACGCCAAAGACCAGAGGTGGAGTCCTTGAGGACGTCCTCGAGGACACATTTTGAAGTCCTTGGCCTTGGCCTCGAAGGTCAAGTTCTTGGCCTTGGCCTCGAGGCCTCAAGTCCTCGAAAATTGGCCTGTCCTCAGCTCGAGGACAGCTCTATTTTTTGAATTGTTAAAATTTTGTGGAGCGCTTGAAAAAATTTTTGGAAAACGTTTTTTTGTGGAGATCGCTTGAAAAATTTTTGTGAAGCCTGTTTTTTTTGGAGATCGCCTGAAAAATTTTTGTGAAGCCTGTTTTTTTTGGAGATCGCTTGAAAAATTTTTGTGAAGACCTTTTTTTTTTTTTTGAAGAGCACTTGCGATTTTGTCCTTGGTCCTTGGCCTTGGCCTCGAGCATTCCTGTCCTTGGCCTCGAGAGTGTCTGTCCTCGGAAAGGCTGTCCTTGGCCTTGGCCTTTGCCTCGGATTTTTTTTGTGTCCTTGGCCTTGGCCTCGAGCCTTATGTCCTCGACTCCACCTCTGCCAAAGACTATTTGAACATACTGTCGAGCAATACTGCTTTTCCCCTCATCACTAAACTTACTAGAATAACCTCCACATCATTAACCTAACTCGATCATATTATTACTAATATCACTCAAAATACCTTGCTTCCTGGCATACTAAGATCAGATCTTTCCGATCATTTTCCCACTTTTTGCTTCATTCTCTTAGATTCGAAACCATTCAAAATTACTGTGAACAAAAAAATTCGATCCTTGAACAAATTCAAACCAGAAGATTATGTTCAAGAGCTTGCCTTGAAGTTGGATCAGTTTTTTCCCATTTACCCGAGGTTTCGTCAACTAATTTTGATGCTATATTTGAAGAATTTTACCATATCATTAAAACAATAACAAATACACATGCCCCACTGAAATTACTTTCTCGCAAACAAAAAAGACTAAATTCGAAACCATGGATCATCAAGGGAATTCTAATTTCAATTAAGTGCAAAAAGAAGCTGTACTGGTCAGATTATGTCAATGGGAATGAAGTTGCTAAATCATTATACAAAATTTATGCAAATAAACTAAAGCAAATCATCCGTTTGGCAAAAAAGTTATACTTTGACAACCAGCTGCAATCCCATCAACACGACTCTCGCAAAACTTGGGAAGTTTTGCGAGAATTACTTCCAAAAAAATCAATCAACAGTATTCCTCATGAAATTTACAAATCTAATGGCATTTTAACCAGTAATCAGGAGGAAATTACTAATCAATTTAATCAGTATTTTGCAACACTCGGAAAAAAAACTCTCAAATGACGTTTCCTGCAATCTCTCTCACAACTTTTCTTCGTATCTACAAAACCCAGTTCCTTCATCAATGTTTCTTTCGCCAACAACTCCCCACGAAATTGGTTGTCTTATTCTAAGCTTGAAACTTAAAAGAATAAATGATGAAGATGATATTCTACCTTTTTTCCTTAGAATAGTCAAGAATATCCTTTCTTTTCCACTAGCTTTTATGATAAACCATAGCTTTTCTCTAGGAATTTTTCCTAAAATTCTGAAAACTGCAAAAGTTTTACCTATTTTTAGGAAAGGTAATGCAAAAAATATTTCGAATTATCGCCCAATTTCCTTACTTCCTTCTATTTCAAAAAGTTACGAACGTGCAATTTATGATCGAACTATTTTATTTTTTGATCGCAATAATATCCTTGCTCCGAATCAATTCGGTTTCAGGAAAAGTTATTCCACAAATCACGCCATCCTTAATCTAATTACAAAATGTTATGATAATATTCAAAATAAACTTTTTTCTAATTTTATATTGTTAGATGTAAAAAAAGCTTTTGATTCCGTCTCGCATGATATTCTTGTAGCTAAACTTCACCATTACGGTATAAGAGGAATCGCTAATGATTTGTTTGCCTCGTATCTTGCTAATCGGCAACAATACAGAATTATAAATAATTGCTCTTCTAATTTGGAAAGGGTTATTTTTGGGGTTCCTCAAGGGTCAATATTAGGCCCTTTACTATTCTCTATTTATGTCAATGATCTCTGCTTTCTTTTTAACTCTACTCCGCAGCTCTATGCTGACGACACGGCAATACTTTTACAGCACAAGAATATCATAGACTTAGAAAAAAATACCAGCTCAATGCTAAAATCAATATTTAATTGGATGAATGCAAATTTACTTACTGTTAATCCTGATAAGTCGACTTCAATCCCCATATCGCACAACTCGAAAAAAAGAATTTTAGTATAAATGTTACCTATAATAACGTATCTATAGAAAATGTTTTGAGCTCTAAATATCTCGGATTAATGCTCGACCAAAACTTAACATTTGCAGAACAGATTAAAATGATTGAAACAAAAGTATCTCGCGGAAATGGAATAATTTCCAAAATCAAACCATTTCTTCCTGCAAAGATCTTAATTTCTCTTTATTACTCACTTTTGCACCCCCCACCTCCTTTACGGAATAGTGATCTGGGCATCCACATTCGACACATACAAACAAAGATTGCGTGCTCTTCAAAACAGAGCCATCCGAATAATTACCAACGCAAGATATACAGATTCCTCGAATCCATTGTATTTTAAACTTAGTATTTTGAAACTAGATGACTTATTTAACTACGAATGTGCAAAACTAATGCATCTAAGTAATAATGGACGCTTGCCTCTTCATCCAAATCAGCAACTGAATTAAAAAAAGTTTCCTCAGTACACTCCCATTCCACCCGTCAAGCTAATGCAATGCACATTCCTAGATTCTACACAGCAAAATGCCAACGATCATTTAAATGTATAGGAACAAAAATCTGGAATGATATCCCTCAAGAATTAAAAGATCACCCGTATTCTAAATTTAAAACAACTTATAAAAAACAATTAATTCAAAAGTGTGTCTCATCAACAAGCTAGCAACGCAACTCATTAATTCGTGAAGTCTTGTTTTTATTTGTTTTTTTGTTTTAGGTTTATTGGCTCTCAACTGCAGCTGCAACTGTTATGAATTATTGCTTACACTCCTGAAAATATCACTTCATTGCATCGATTTGATTGGAGGGTGGCTGCTTGACTCGAAGACCTAATTGGTCCCATCACAGTCTTCCCTTGCAGTGAAACTATAAATCAGCAGGCAGTAGCCCGATATTTGAATTTGTTTATTGAGACTGTACAGTATACGAGTATTTATTTGGTTTGTTGTCTGTTTGTTTTTCTCCTTGTTTGCTTATACTCGTACGCATAAAATAAACTAATAAAGTCTAAATGTCTAAAAATGTCTAAGGACCAATAAGGACCCATAAGGACGCCTAAGGACTTATAAGGACCCATAAGGCTGCATAAGGACACAAAAGATCCTATAAGGACCCATAAGGACCCAAAACGGCACAAAAGGACCTACAAAGACCCATAAGGACCAGTAAGGAGGCATAAAGACCTATAAGGACCCATTAAAATCCATAAGGACGCTAAAGGACGCATAAGGACCCATAAGGACCCATTAGAATTCATAAGGACGAACAAGAACCTTCAAGGATCCATAAGGACCCATTAATTTCTATAAAAACGCATAAGGACCCATAAGGACCGATAAGGACGCATAGGGACCTATTAGGACCCATAAGGACCCATAAAGACCTATAAGGACCCATTAGGATTTATAAAGACCTATAAGGACTCATAAAGATGATAAGGACCTACAAGAACCCATGAGGACCTATGGGTTGCACAAGGACCCATAAGGACGCATAAGGACCTATAAGGACCCATAAAGACCCAGTAGGATCCATAAGGACCTATTAGGACCCTTAAGGACAAATTAGAATCCATAAAGACGCATAATGATCTATAAAAACCCATAAGAAAAAATTAGACTCCATACGGATGCATAAGGACCTATAAGGACTCATAAGGACCCATAAGGACCCATTAGAATCCGTAAGGACGCATAAGACCAATATGGACCCATTTCAATATATAAGGACGAATAAGGACTTATAAGGAACCACAAGAATCCATTAAGATCCATAAAGACGCATACGGACCTATAAGGACCCACAAAGACCCATAAGGTCCTATTAAGACCAATATGTACACATAAAGACCCATAAGGACCCATGAAGACCCATAAGGATGCATATGGATCTATAAGGACCAATATGGACCCATAAGGACCCATTAGGACGCGTAAGAACCTATTAGGACCTATAGGGACCAATAAAGACCCATGAGGACCCACAAAAACGCATGAAGACTTATAAGGACCAATATGGACCCATAAGGATCCATAAAGACGCATAAGGACCTATAAGGACGCATAAGGACCTTAAGGACGCATAAGGACCTATAAGGAATCATAGGGACACATAAGGACGCATAAGGACCTATAAGGACCCATAAGGACCAATAAGGACGCATAAGGATCTATATCGACCCATAAGGTCCCTTTAGAATCCATTAGAAAGCATAAGGACCTATAAGGACCCATTAAGACCCATAAGGGCTCATAAGGACGCATAACGACCCATAAGGACCCATAAGGACGCATAAGGACCAATAAGGACCCATAATGATCTATAAAGACGCATAAAGAATTATAAGGACCCATAAAGCTGCATAAGGACACATAAGGGCCTATAAGGACCCATAAGAACCCAAATGGAAGCAAAAGAACCTATAAGGAACCATAAGGACAATTAAGGACGCATAAGGACCCACAAGGACCCATATGGACCCATTGGAATCCATAAGGACGCATAAGGACCCATAAAAACTCGTAAAGACCCATTAGAATCCATAAAGACGAATAAGGACCTATAAGGATCCACAAGGATCCATAAGGACCCATCAAAATCCATAAAGATGCATAAGGATTTATAAGGACGCATGAGGACCCATAGGGACGCATAGGGACCTATAAGGACCAATATGGACACATAAGGACCCATAAGGATCCATGAGGACCCATAAGGACGCACAAGGTTCTATAAGGACCAATATGGACCCATAAGGACCCATTAGGACCCATAAAAACCTATTGGGACCTATGGGGACTAATAAAGACCCATGAGGACCTGAAAGGACCCACAAAGACGCATGAAGACTTATAAGGACCTATAAGGACCAATATGGACCCATAAGGACCCATAGGGGCGCAAAAGGATGCATAAAGACCTATAAGGACCAATATGAACCCATAAGGACCTATAACGATGCATAAGGATCTATAAGAACCAATAGCGACCCATAAAGACGCACATAGACCTATCAGGACTTATAAGGACCAATAAGGATCTATAAGGACCCATAAGAACGCATTAGGACCTATAAAGACTTTTGGGTCCTTATAGGTCCTTATAAAATCCACATAGATGCTTATGTGTCCTAATGAGTCCTTATAGGTCCCAATGCGTCCTTACGGGACCTAGTATGTATCTATAGGTCCCAATCCGTCTCTATGTCTTTATGGGTCCTTATGTGTCCTTATGGGTCCTTATAGGTCCTAATGCGTCCCTATGGGTCCTTAGGGTTCTTTATGTGTCCTTTTGGTTTTCATATGTCCTTATAATTCCCAATGCGTCCTTGTGGGTCTTTTGGCTCTCCATGTGTCCTTATGGGTCATTATAGGTCTTTATAAGCAATAATGGGTCCTTATGAGTCGTTATAGTTCCTTATACGTTTTAACGCGTTCCTATGGATCCTTACGGGTCCTTATGTGTCTTTATGGGTCCTTATAGGTCCTTATAGGTCCTAATGCATCTTTATGGGTCCTTATGGGTTTTTGCGTGTCTTTATGTGTCCTTGTTGAATCATATAGGTCCTAATGCGTCCTTAGGGGTCCTAATAGGTCGTTATAGTTCCCAATGCGTCCTTGTGGGTCTTTATAGGTCTTTATAGGTTTTAATGCGTCGTTATAGGTCCTTATAGGTCCAAATGAGTCTTTACGGGTCCTTTTGAATCTTTAAAAGGCTTAATGCATAATTTTGATTCCTTATAAGTCCTTATAGGTTCTAATGCGTCTTTATGGGTCCTTATGTGTCCTTATGGGTTGTTTTAAGTCCTTATAAACTTTAAGGCGTCCTTACGAGACATAATAGGTCCTTGTAGATGCCAATGCGTCCTTATGGGTCCTTATACGTTTTTATAGGTCCTCATGCGTCCTTACGGGTCCTTATAGGTCTTTATAGGTCCCAGTGTGTCCTTTTGGGTCCTTATGTGTCCTTATGGGTTTTTATAAGTCTCTATAAGTCCTAAAGCGTCCATACGGGTCCTAATATATCCTTATAGGTCCCAAAGCGTCCTCATGGGTTTTTATGGGTCCTTGTTAGCCTGTTTACATGTGCACTTTTGGGAACCAGTTCTTAGTTCTAGTGCCTGAATTTTGCTGAGTCACACACAAAAAAGGTTTGCTGAGTCACACACAAAACCTTATTTGTGTGTGACTCAGCAAAATTCAGGCACTAGAACTAAGAACCGGTTCCCAAAAGTGCACATGTAAACAGGCTAATAGTTCCTAATGCGTTCTTATGGGTCATCATAGGTCTTCATGTGTCCTTCTGGGTCCTTACAAATCCTTATGTGCCCTTATGGGTCCTTATGGGTCTTTTTATGTCCCAATACAGCTTTATGGGTCCTTTTGTGTTCTTATCGGTCTTTCTAAATCCTTATAGGTCCTATGGCGTCCTTAAGGGGCCTTGTAGGTCCTTATAGGTCCTAATGCGTCCTAATGGGTCCTTATGTGTCCTTATGGGTCATTATAGGTCCTTATAAGTCCCAATGCGTCTTTATGAATCTTTATGTGTCCCGTTGGGTCCTCATAGGTCCTTATAAGTTTTAATGCGTCCTTATGGGTTCTTATGTGTCCTTATGGGTTTTTTTAGGTCCTTATAAGTCCTAATATGTCGTTAAAAGTCCTCATGGATCCTTATGTGTCTTTATGGGTCCTTATAGGTAGTTGTAGGTCCTAATGCGTCCCTATGGGTCCTTTTGGGTCCTTATGTTTCTTTATAGGTCCTTAAAAGTAGTAATGCGTTTTTATGGGTGCTTATGGGTCGTTATGTGTCGTTATGGGTCTTTATAGGTCCTTATAGGTCCTAATGCGACCTTATGGGCCCTTATAAGCCCTTATACGTTTTAAGGCGTCCATATGGGACCATATGTGTCCTTATGGGTCGTTATAGGTACTTATAAGTTCTAATGCGTCCTTACGGGTCCTAATAGGTCTTTATAGGTGTTAATGCGTCCTTATGTGTCTTAATTGGTCCTTATGTGTTCTTATGAGTCATTATATGT
The DNA here is from genome assembly GCA_963965965.1 of Trididemnum nubilum. Classification (NCBI taxonomy): domain Eukaryota; kingdom Metazoa; phylum Chordata; class Ascidiacea; order Aplousobranchia; family Didemnidae; genus Trididemnum; species Trididemnum nubilum. The sequence goes on from OZ014477.1 coordinate 35,371, forward strand.
TCTGATGGGTCGTTATACGCATTGAAGTAAAATTTTTGACTTAAAGTTCGAATTGTTGACAAATACACGTCATTTCTTAACGTTTTTGTTAATTGTGTTGTACTTGGGTGAATGAAACCAACCAAAACTGCAGAATGGTCAAAATAATATCACACTTTGCTATAAAGTTGTTTTCATGTCAGACTGATGTAGACTTAGCAATTTAGTGTAGATATTGAACAAATGACAAACAATCTTTACATGAGTTTGGTTTTTGTTGCGGAACTGAACGGATGAAACAACTTTTTTGGATTTAAAATACTGAAACACGTTCATTTGCACGATTTATGATTGTTTTGAGTTGAAAAGTTTGTTGTTCATGAAAGTTACGCATTGAAATACAATTTTTTGACTCAAACTTCGAACTGTTGACATGTACAGGTCATTTTTTATTGTTTTTGTTGATTGTGTTGTACTTGGGTGAATGAAACCAACCAAACTTTGTAGAATGGTCAAAATAATGTTACAGTTTGCTATAAAGTTGGGTTTTGATGATGCTGATGTAGAACTCGTAATTTAGTGTGGGTCAATCTATGCTCGCTTTCAAAACTATTGCACAAATGATAGAGAAAATTTGGTTTTGGTTGCGAAATTCAATGGATAAAACAAAGTTTTTGAATTTGAAGTAATGAAACACGTTCATTTGAATGATTTATGATTGTCTTGGGTTGAAACATTTGTTGTTCATGAAAGTCACGCATTGAAATATAATTTTTTGACTCAAAATACGAACTTTTGACAAATACAGGTCATTTCTTAACGTTTTTGTTGATTGTGTTGTACGTGGGTAAATGAAACCAACCAAACTTTGCAGAATAATCAAAATACAATTACAGTTTGCTATAAAGTTGTTTTCAGACCACGCTGATGCAAAATTCGGAAGTGGTTTGGGTCAATCTACAGTATATTCGCTTTCAAAACTTCTGGGAAAGTGAAATAAGAGATTTCATAAATTTGGTTTTTGCTGCGATATTGAACGGATAAAACAAACATTTTGAATTTGAAGTAATGAAACACGTTCATTTGCACAATTTATGATTGTTTTGAGTTGAAACTTTTGTTGTTCATGAAAGTTACGCATTAAAATATAAGTTTTTGACCCAAACTTCGAACCTTTGACAAATACGGGTCATTTCTTAACGTTTTTGTTCATTGTATTGTACGTGGGTGAATGAAACCAACCAAAATTTGCAGAATGGTCAAAATATGGTGACAGTTTGTTGTAACATTGTTTTCAAATCATGCTGATGTAGACTTCGTAATTTGGCGTGGGTTTTGCGCAAATGATCGAGAAATTTTACATGAATTTGGTTTTTATTGCTAAATTGAACAGATGAACAAACATTTTGGATTTGAATAAATGAAACACGTTCATTTGCACGATTTATGATTGTCTTGAGTTGAATATTTCGTTGTTCATGAAAGTTACGTATTGAAATACAATTTTTCCACTCAAAATACGAACTTTTGACAAATATACGTCATTTCATAACGTTTTTGTTGATTGTGTTGCACGTGGGTGAATGAAACCAACCAAACTTTGCAGAATGGTCAAAATAATGTTACACTTTGCTATAAAGTTGTGTTTTGATGATGCTGATCTAGAATTCGTGATTTAGATTGGGGCAATCTATGCTCGCTTTCAAAACTATTGCACAAATGATAAAGAAAGTTTGGTTTTGGTTGCTAAACTAACACATAAAACAAAATTTTAAATTTTGAAAGACTGAAATTCTTTAATTTCACGATTTATGATTGACTTGAGTTGAAAGTTTTGTTGTTCATGAAAGTTACGCATTGAAATACAATTTTTTGATTCAAAGTTTGAACTTTTGACAAATACAGGTCAATTTGTAACGTTTTTGTTCATTGTGTTGTACGGGGTAAATGAAACCAACCAAAATTTGTAGCATGATCAAACTATTGTTACAGTTTGCTATAAAGTTGTGTTTTGATGATGCTGATGTAGAATTCTTAAGTTGGTGTGGGTCAATCTATATTCCTTTTCAAAACTATTGTGAAAATGATGGAAAAGATTTCATAAATTTGGTTTTTGGGGCGGTATTGAACAGATAAAACAAACACTTTGGGATTTGAAGTAATAAAACACGTTCGCTCGCAGAATTTATGATTGTTTTGAGTTGAAAAGTTTGCTGTTGATGAAAGTTACGCATTGAATTATAAATTTTTGACTCAAACTTCGAACTTTTGACAAATGCAAGTCATTTCTTAACGTTTTTGTTGATTGTGTTGTACTTGGGTGAATGAAACCAACCAAAGTTTGATAGCTTAAGAAATGACCTGTATTTGTCAGCAGTTCGAAGTTTGAGTCTAAAAAGGTTATGTCAATGCGTAACTTTCATGAACAACAAAAGTTTCAACTCAAGACAATCATAAATCATGCAAACGAACGTGTTTCTATATTTGAAATTCAAAACTTTGTTTTATCCGTTCAATTTCGCAACCGAAACCAAATTTTCTCTATCATTTGTGCAATAGTTTTGAAAGCAAGCTTAGATTGACCGACACTAAATTACGAATTCTACATCAGCGTGATCTCAATAAACAACTTTATAACGAATTGTAACATTGTTTTGACCATTCGTCAAAAGTTGGTTGGTTTTATTCACCCATGTACAACACAATCAACAAAAACGTTAAGAAATGACCTGTATTTGTCAACAGTTCAGACTTTGAGTCAAAAAATTATATTTCAATGCGTAACTTTCATAAACAGCAAACTTTTCACCTCAAGAGAATCATAAATCGTGCTAATGAACGTGTTTCATTATTTCAAATCCAAAAACTTTGTTTTATCATTTCAATTCAGCAGCCAAAACCAAATTCATGTAAAATTTCTCTATAATTTGTGCAATGGTTTTGAAAGCGAGCATAGATTGACCCACACTAGATTCGAATTCTACTTCAGCGTGGTTTGAAAACATCTTTATAGCAAACTGTAACATTTATTTGACTATTCTGCAAATTTTGGTTGGTTTCATTCACCCACATACAACACAATCAACAAAAACGTTAAGAAATGACCCGTATTTGTCAAAAGTTCGAAGTTTGGGTCAAAAAATTATATTTCAATGCGTAACTTTCATGAACAACAAAAGTTTCAACTCAAGACAACCATAGATCATGCAAATGAACGTGTTTCATTGTTTGAAATTCAAAAACTTTGTTTTATCCGTTCAATTTTGCAACCAAATCCAAATTTTCTCTATCATTTGTGCAATAGTTCTTACTGTTTTTGTTGATTGTGTTGTACTTGGATAAATGAAACCAACCAAAATTATCAGAATGGTCAAAATAATGTTACAGTTTGCTATAAAGTTATTTTTTGGTGATGCTAATGTAAAATTCGTATTTTGGTGAGGGTCAATCTATGCTCGCTTTCAAAAACATTGTTCAAATAATAAGAAAAATTTTGGTGTTGGTTGCTAAATTGAAAAGATAAAACAACGTTTTTGTATTTGAAATAATGAAACACGTTCATTTGCACGACTTATGATTGTCTTGAGCTGGAAGTTTGTAGTTCATGAAAGTTACCCATTGAAATATAATTTTTTGACTCAAAGTCTGAACTGTTGACAAATACAGATCATTTCTTAACGTTTTTGTTGATTGTGTATTACGTGGGTAAATGAAACCAACCAAAAGTGCAGAATGGTCAAAATAATGTTACAGTTTGCTATAAAGCTGTTTTTTGATGATGCTGATGTAGAATTCGTAATTTAGTGTGGGTCAATCTATGCGCGCTTTCAAATCTATTGCACAAATCACAGAAAAATTGTACATGAGTTTGGGTTTTGTTGCTGAATTGAACAGATGAAACAAAATATTTGGATTTGAAACAATGAAACACGTTCATTTGCACGATTTATGATTGTCGTGAGTTGAATATTTCGTTGTTCATGAAAGTTACGCATTGAAATACAATTTTTTGACTCAAAATTTGAACTGTTGACAAATACGGGTGATTTCTTAACGTTTTTGTTGATTGTGTTGTACGTGGGTGAATGAAACCAACCAAAATTTGCAGAATAGTCAAATAAATGTTACAGTTTGCTATAAAGTTGTGTTTTGATGATACTGATGTAGAATTCGTAATTTGGTGTGGGTCAATCTATGCTCGCTTTCAAATGTATTGCACAAATCTTAGAGAAATTTTGGTTTTGGTTGCTAAATTGAACAGATAAAACGAAAATTCAAATTTGAAAAACTGAAACACTTTCATTTACACGATTTATGGTTGTCTTGAGTTGAAACATTTGTTGTTCATGAAAGTTACGCATTAAAATATAATTTTTTGACCCAAACTTCGAACCTTTGACAAATACGGCTCATTTCTTAACAATTTGTTGATTGTGTTGTACTTGGGTAAATGAAACCAACCAAAATTTGCAGAATGGTCAAAATAAGGTTACAGTTTGCTATAAAGCTGTTTTTTGATGATGCTGATGTAGAATTCGTAGGTTGGTTACGGTCAATCTATATCCCTTTCCAAAACTTCTGTGAAAATGATACAAGATTTCATAAATTTGGTTTTTGCTGCGGTATTGAACAGATAAAATAAAATTTTTGGGATTTGAAGTAATGAAACACGTTCATTTGCACGATTTATGATTGTTTTGAGTTGAAAAGTTTGTTGTTGATGAAAGTTACGCATTGAAATATAATTTTTTGACTCAAAATTTGAAGTTTTAACAAATACAGGCCATTTCATAACGTTTTTGTTCATTGTGTTATAAGTGGGTGAATGAAACCAACCAAAATTTGAAGAATGGTCAAAACAATGTTGCAATTCGTTATAACGTTGTTTTGAGATCACACTGATGTAGAATTCGTAATTTAGTGTCGGTCAATCTAAGCTTGCTTTCAAAACTATTGCACAAATGATAGAGAAAATTTGGTTTCGGTCGCGAAATTGAACGGATAAAACAAAGTTTTTGAATTTCAAATATAGAAACACGTTCATTTGCATGATTTATGATTGTCTTGAGTTGAAACTTTTGTTGTTCATGAAAGTTACGCATTGACATAACCTTTTTAGACTCAAACTTCGAACTGCTGACAAATACAGGTCATTTCTTAAGCTATCAAACTTTGGTTGGTTTCATTCACCCAAGTACAACACAATCAACAAAAACGTTAAGAAATGACTTGCATTTGTCAAAAGTTCGAAGTTTGAGTCAAAAATTTATAATTCAATGCGTAACTTTCATCAACAGCAAACTTTTCAACTCAAAACAATCATAAATTCTGCGAGCGAACGTGTTTTATTACTTCAAATCCCAAAGTGTTTGTTTTATCTGTTCAATACCGCCCCAAAAACCAAATTTATGAAATCTTTTCTATCATTTTCACAATAGTTTTGAAAAGGAATATAGATTGACCCACACCAACTTAAGAATTCTACATCAGCATCATCAAAACACAACTTTATAGCAAACTGTAACAATAGTTTGATCATGCTACAAATTTTGGTTGGTTTCGTTTACCCACGTACAACACAATGAACAAAAACGTTACAAATTGACCTGTATTTGTCAAAAGTTCAAACTTTGAATCAAAAAATTGTATTTCAATGCGTAACTTTCATGAACAACAAAACTTTCAACTCAAGTCAATCATAAATCGTGAAATTAAAGTATTTCAGTCTTTCAAAATTTAAAATTTTGTTTTATGTGTTAGTTTAGCAACCAAAACCAAACCTTTCTTTATCATTTGTGCAATAGTTTTGAAAGCGAGCATAGATTGCCCCAATCTAAATCACGAATTCTAGATCAGCATCATCAAAACACAACTTTATAGCAAAGTGTAACATTATTTTGACCATTCTGCAAAGTTTGGTTGGTTTCATTCACCCACGTGCAACACAATCAACAAAAACGTTAAGAAATGACCTGTATTTGTCAGCAGTTAGAATTTTGAGTGGAAAAATTGTATTTCAATACGTAACTTTCATGAACAACGAAATATTCAACTCAAGACAATCATAAATCGTGCAAATGAACGTGTTTCATTTATTCAAATCCAAAAACTTTGTTTCATCTGTAAAGTTCAGCAACCAAAAGAAAAATTTCTCTATGATTTGTGCAATAGTTTTAAAAGCGAGCATAGATTGACCCACACTAAATTACGAATTCTACATCAGCATCATCAAAACACAACTTTATAGCAAATTGTAACATTATTTTGACCGTTCTGCAAATTTTGGTTGGTTTCATTCACCCACGTACAACGCAATCAACAAAAACGTTAAGAAATGACCTGTATTTGTCAACAGTTCGTATTTTGAGTCAAAAAATTGTAGTTCAATGGGTAACTTTCATGAACAAAAAACTTTTCAACTCAAACAATTATAAATCGTGCAAATGAACGTGTTTAAAAGTTTCAAATCTAAAAAGTTTGTTTCCACTGTTTAATTCAGCAAACAAAAAGCAAATTCATGTAAAATTTCTCTATCATTTGTGCAATATCCACACTAAATTACGAATTTTGCATCAGCGTGATCTCAAAACAACTTTATAAAAAATGTAATATTATTTTGACCATTCTGAAAAGTTTGGTTGGTTTCATTTACCCACGTACAACACAATCAACAAAAACGTTAAGAAATGATTTGTATTTGACAAAAGTTCAAAGTTTGAGTCAAAAAATTATATTTCAATGCGTAACTTTCATAAACAACAAAATTTTCAACTCAAGACAATCATAAATCGTGCGAATGAACGTGTTTCATTTATTCAAATCCAAATTGTTTGTTTTTGTTGTTCAGTTCAGCAACAAAAACCAAACTTTCTTTATCATTTGTGAAATAGTTTTGAAAACCAATATAAATTCACCCACACTAAACTACGACTTCTACCTCAGCATCAACCAAACACAACTTTATAGCAAACTGTAACATTGTTTCGACTATTCTGCAAATTTTGGTTGGTTTCATTCACTCAAATACAACAGAATCAACAAAAACGTTAAGAAATGACGTGTATTTGTCAACAATTCGAATTTTAAGTCAAAATGTATATTTTAATGAGTATAACGACCCATAAGGATATATAACAACCCATACAGACACATAAGGACCCATAAAGACCCATAAAGACGCATTAAGACCTATAAAAACCTATTAAAACCCGTAAGGACGCAATAGAATTTATAAGGACTTATAAGGACCCATAAGCACACTTTAGGACCCATAAGGACCCATAATGACGCATTAAGACCTATAAAGACCAATAAGGACCCATAACGACACATAAGGGCACATAAGGACCAACAAATACGCATTTGGACTTACAAAAGACCTATTAAGACCCCTAAGGACACATAAGGACGCATTAGCACCTATAAAGACATATGAGAACCCGTAAGGACGCATTAGGACTTATAAGGACGTATAAGGACCTATAAGGACACATATGGACCCATTAGGACGCATTACGACCTATAAGGACCTATAAGGCCCCCTAAAGACGCCATAGGACCTATAACGACTTAGAAGGACCCATAAGGACACATAAGGGCCCATTAGCACCCATTGGGACTCATCAGGATCTATAAAAACCTATAACAACCCATAAAGACACATAAGGACCAGAGATGTACACGGAGTCGGATTCCGGATTGAGAATTTCCGGATTTTGCAAAATTCTCTGGTTTCGGATCCGGTTTTAGGATGTTAAATATGCTGTACTTCCGGATCCGGATTTTTCGGATGTTGTATTTTTGTATGGAAAAAAAAAATACCCAGTGAAAAACCCTTGTCAAAAATGAAAAAATGTGAGACTGCTTTTCAAAAATGTTATTAGCACCAGTACCGGTTTTTCTATACAGCACGTAGTGGGGCAGGCCTAATTGAATGAAAGAAGATACAGAAACCCCACCAGTTGGCTAAGCAAATCTAGTAACTCGGTAACAAATTGTCCTTTTAAAAAATTGACTTGAGATAAGTCGGTATCAGCTGTTAGCTTTCGGGTGTTAGTGGATAGACTACTACTGTACTACTACCTTAGTCGTACACTAGGGGTCTACATCTGTGCAATGTGTTTAACATGATTGTTTCATTAGCACATGATTTGCAATGAGCACGGTGACATGTCTTGCAGAAAAGATAAAGTTACCTTTCAAATCTGATATAGTGCAGTTTTGGTCAACTTCATTGGTTAAAACCCGCATTGATTAAAACTGTAAGCTTTTCTTAGTTAAAAATGCATTTACATTACCATCGTAAGCCCTAACATGCTAATTCAAGTCCAAACCCTTGCATCCGTGGGAGTCGTATTGATAGACAAATTTAAATTTATGTGAGGGTTTAAATTGGTTTTGGTTTAGAATTAGAATTCGGGTTCTACCGGTAGTTCTTAGGGATTTGGTCATTACTCGCTGTTCAGTGTTAGTATTTGGTCATTAAAGTTACTTATGATTGCTTACAGCTGGTAATAGATGTTACTTATTAACTTAGCAGCTTAGCATGCAGCTAGCACCAGCAACAAAAAAGCAAAGCCTATCTGATTTGTCTAGCTCAGAGAAATACTGCAACTAAAAAAAGAGATGAATTTGTCAGCTATATTTTGAATCTCTTTTCCAGTTTGGTTGTATAATTGTTTTGAATTCCCAATAACATGCTGAATGACTTCATAAATCTGGTGTGCATTGTATCTGTAGCTTAAATTCATCAATAATATTGATGAGCACCAGTTACCAGTATGTGCACTTAGATAAATAAATCAGAATAATGTTACGCAATATGGTTACAAGCTTACATGTCAGCTTACAGCCTTAAAATTTTGTGTTTATAGACTGCTACCATAAATATTATTTACCGTACGTTCTTAAATAGAATTTTTCAAAATATTCACTCTAAATTATGCAGCTTTTTTGTTTAATTTGTTTTTTTGGCAGTGGCTATTTTGCCTCTAGAGGCAAAATAGTTAAAATGTTATTTTGTCATTTGGAGGCAAAATAGTCCTAACGACTATTTTGCCGCAAGTGCCAAAATAGCCCTAAGCCTTATGCTAACCCAAACCCAAACCCTAACCCTAATCCCAACCTTAACCCTAACCCAAACCCTAACCTAAACAGAGGAAAAACACTATTTTGCCTCTAGAGGCAAAATAGCCACTTCCTTGTTCTTTTTATGAACAAATGAAGAAACATTCATGCATCTGCTGCATTGTCAATGTCCCAGCTGCGAGATTTCTTATACTATGATTGTTTTTAAGAGTTACCGTATCCCTTAGCCTATTTCTTTGCGGCATTGCATTTGACTGTTTTCGTAAGAATGGGCTCTTCAAAGTGCTTGTAATATTGATGTGGATAACCTGTAGAGCTACGGCTTATTTAGGTTTATTGATACGATTTTTTTTTGGGATTAATAAGGCTTTATTGTAGAGTTTTACCTTTGTAGGTCATATATTGCTAGGTTTGTATTGGTACCAAACCTCTGGCACATCAAATGTGCAGCTATGATGTCAAAAAGTGGATGTACTAAATAAACTATGAACTACATAGGTAGTATTATTGAATGCAGGTGTATATGTAATTAGAGTAAATGTGTGTAAAATGTGTGTTCATATATGGTAAATGGTAAAATGGTAAAATGTGTGTTCATATATATGTTTGTATTTTCTCAAGGACAAATTAATTTATATACTTAAAGTACTTGTCTTGTATAGTGGTATATAGAGCTGAGAGTATTTGAGTATCATTTTCTTTATACTAAATCCAAGTATACTAGGAGAGAGTTTTATTTTTAGTAACAGTAGCAGGGTGTCGAACCGAACCTGAACCCGAACCGTAAACCCGAATGAACCGTTTCATTTTGGTGAACCCGAACCGAACCTGAACCAGCAAAATTTTACTTCAGTGAACCTGAACCAAACCTGAACCCTCAAAATTGTGCTCAAGTGAACCCGAACCGAACCTGAACCCCTAACAAAAGTAAGAATATATTTTTCCATATCCGGATGCCGCTGACGCTGGTACACGCACAATAAGAGCAGTGGTGAACTTCAATAGGATCAACAATTTCTCCTTTTTTTTTTTTCTGGACGAAACGAGTAACGACAGTTAAATTTTAAGTCAATGAACCCGAACCGAACCTGAACCAGTAATATTTTACTTGAGTGAACCTGAACCAAACCTGAACCTCGAAAATGGTGCTCAAGTGAACCCGAACCAAACCTGAACCGCTAAAATATTTTGAGCCGGAACTAAACCTGAACCCGAACCGTTATTTGAAACGGTTCGACACCCTGAACAGTAGTATAGCTAATATTTTTAAATATTAGGGGACCTTTATGTTTTGATGAGTTTGCATTTCTTAATTTTTCGGATTAGAATTCGGATAGCAAAAATAAAATTTGGATAAGGTTTTGGATTCAGATATTGATAAAAATTTCGGATTAGGATTCGGAGTCACAAAGTGTAACTCCGTACATCTCTGATAAGAACCCATAAGGACACATTAGGGTTTATAAGGACACATAAGGACCCACAAGGACGCATTACAACTTGCAGGGACCTATAAGGACCCATAAGGACACATAAGGATCCATAAAGACCCATAGGGACGCATTAGGACCTATACGGACCTATAAGGACCCAAAAGGACACATAAAGACCCATAGGGACCCAAAAACACGCATTTGGCTTATAAAGACCTTTTGGGACTCGTTAGGATGCATTAGGACTTATAAAGACATATAAAAACTCATAAAGACCCATAAGGACGCATTAAGACCTATAAGTACCCATAAGGACCCATAAGGACGCATTAGGACTTTTAAAGACCCATAAGGACGCATTGGGAACTATATAGACTTATTAAGATCCGTAAGGGCGCATTAGGACTTATAAGGACCTATAAGGACCCATAAGGACACATAAGAACTGATTGGGACTTTTAAAGACCTATTATGTCCTGCAAGGACGCATTAAAACTTTTAAGGACTTAAAACGACCCATAAAGACCCATAAGGACACTTATGGGTCCTTATGAGTCCTTATTGGTCCTTTCAGGTGCTTACAAGCTATTTTGCACGCTTATTCGTTCTTATGAGTCGTTGTGGGTCCTTATTGGTCCTTATAGGTCTTTATAGGACCTTATGCGTTCTTATGGGCCGTTATGAGTCCTTATTTGTCCTAATGCTTCCTTTATGATTCTTTTGTGTCCTTATGATTCCTTATGTGTCCTTGTGTGTTTTTATGGGTCCTTATGGGTCCTTGTAAGTCATTATGCGTCGTTATGAATTCGTATGAGTCTCTACACGTCCTTTTCGTCCTTGTAAGTTTTTATGCGTCCTTATAGGTCCTTATGCGCCCCTATGGATTTTTATTGGTCTTTATGGTCCTTATAGGTCTTATTCGTCCTTGAGTGTCCGTATGGATAGAGCGTATGCTACTTAAGTGGTAGACTCGGGTTCGATTCTCGGTTGGGTGAAGCCAAAGACTATGAAAATTGTTATTCACAGCTTCCCTGCTTGACGTTTAGCAACTAAACGGACAGTGTGAAGTCTCATTTGTGTGTGGTAGACAGATGGGCATGTGGCAGCTTGACTTGAAGACCGAAAAATCCAATCGCTGTTTCCTGGCCAAGGCAACTTGGTGAATAAAATGTATTTACAATTACAATTATGGGTCCTTATAAATCCTGATGCGTCCTTATGCATCCTTATTGGTTTTTATAGGTCCCTATGCGTGCTTATGGATTTTTATGGGTCTTTATAGGTCCTTATACGTCTTTATGGATTCTTATGTGTCCTCATGGGTCCTTATAAGTTTTTGCACGTCCTTATGCGTCCTTAAGGTCCTTATGTGTCCTAATAGGTCCTTATGCGTCCTTATGGATTCTTGTGGGTCCTTAGGGGTTTTCATAAAAATTTATGCTTCCTTATGGATTCTTATGTGTCTTTAGGACCTTACAAGTCGTTAAGCGTCCTTATAGATTTATATGTGTCCTTATGCGTCCTTGTGCGTTCTTAAGCGTCTTTATGGGTCCTTATAGGTCTTTGTACAGCCTTATGCGTCGTTATGGAACCTTCTGTGCCATTGTAGTTTGTGATGCGTCTTTATGGATTCTCTTGGGTCCTTATGGGTTCTTATAGGTCCTTATGAGTCCAAATGAGTTCTTTTGTGTCCTTATAGATCTTTATGCGTCTTCATGGAGTCTTATGGGTCCTCAAAGGTCCTTATAGGTCCTTATGCATCCTTTTGGGTTCCAAAGGGTCCTTATAGGTTCTTATACGTGCTTATGGAATCTTATGGGTCCTAAGAGGTCCTTATGTAAGCTTATGGGTCTTTATGGGTCTTTATAAATCCTTAAGCGTTTTTATGCTTCGTTAGGGGTCCTTATAGGTCCTTATGCATCCTTAAGCGTCTTTATGGGTCCTTGTGGTTCGTTATAGGTCCTTTTGCGTCCTTATGGATTCCTGTGGGTACTTAGGGGTTTTATAAGTTCCTGTAAGTTGAAAGATTGAGGTCACTACCAACCCCAAAACAAAATTTGTCATTGGGACTGTTTATCGGCACTCACAACAAAAATTTCAAACTTTTGAAGCTGCTTTTATAAGAAATTTGAAACTTTGTAGAGCTTATAAAATGTATGTTGTCATGTGCGATATCAACATAGATTACAACTGTTACGACACCAACGCGATTGTGAAAAAGTATGCAGATGAAATTACTTGTTTGGAATGCGAACAAATGGTTGTCTCGCCTACCAGAATTTCACCTAGTCGGCAATCAATCTTGGATCATATTTACATTGAAAACTCTATGCATAACGAAATTATAAGTGTTGGAGTAATCCAATTTGATATTTCTGTTCATCACCCTACTATCATAATCATAAAATCAAAAACTCAGCAAAAAGATATTGCTAGACCTATGGTGAGAAAAATTCTAACCAATAAAATAGAAAATTTTGTAGAAGAAGTAGACAAAAATCTTCAAAAGCATTTTAGAGATGACTTAACGCATAAAAATATTAATGAGCTAATTAACTGCGTAAAAACTGTAACAGATAATATCTTTCCCAAAACTAGAGTGTCAAGAAAGCAATTCAAAATTGAAAAAAAATCATGGATTACTAAAGACATCCTAAAAGCGCTCAAGCATTAAAACAAGTTGTATTCTAAATATCTAAAAAGGAATCTGATAATCAAATTTATAGAACATTCAGAAATAAAGTGACACGTATGAAAGAATCTTCAAGAATCTTCAAATAAAGTGACACGCATGTAAGAAAAAGTGTTTTTATTGGTCCTTATGTGTCCCTGTGGATCTTTAAGATCTTTAAGTATGGGTTTATATTGGTCTTTCTGTGTTCTTTAAAGTTTTTATGGGTCCTAATGGTTCTTTATGGGTCCCTATGTGTTCTTACGGGTCCTTATGTGTTCTTATGACTCCTTATGTGTCCTAATGGCACTTTGTGCGTCCTTATGGGTGCTTTTGGACCCTTATGGGTCCTTATGGATCTTTATGGTCCTTATGTGTTCTATGGTTTCTCTGGATCCTTATGTGTCCTTATGGGTCGGTCCTTATTGGTCCTTATGTGTTTTGATGGGTCCTTATAGGTCTGTACGAGTTTTTCTGGGTCCTCATGGGTCCTCATGGGTCCTTATGGGTCCTATGTGTTCTTATGGATCCCTTTGGGTCCTTATGGGTTCTTATGGGTCGTTGTGTTTTTTATTGGTCCTTATGGGTCCTTTTCTGTTCTTATGGGCCTGTATGGGTCCTCATCGGTCCTTGTGTGTTCTTATGGGTCTTTATGGATCCTTGTGTGTCCTTTTGGGTCCTTTTGTGTTTTTTTTTGGGTCCTTATTGGTCCTAATGATTTCCTATGTGTTCTTATGGGTTCCTATTGGTCCTTAAGTGTCCTTATGTGTTCTTATGGGTCCTTTTGTGTTTTTATGTTTCCTTATGTGTCGTTATGGGTCGTAATCGGTTAGGGTTTGTTCAGGGTTAGGACTAGGGTTAGGGTAGGCGATATGGATTGTGCACTCGTTACTTGAGACTGTAACATTCGCTACATGAGACTTTACCAATCGCCACTCAAGACTGCTCACTTTGTTACCTGAGACTGTTCATTTCGCCACTCGAGACTATTCATTTTGCTACCCAAGGGATACCATCGCCACTCGAGACTGTTCATTCACTACCCAAGGGATACATTCGCCACTCGAGACTGTCACATTTGCCTCTTGAGAATGTAAAACTTGAAACTTGAGACCTTTGCCAGTTGAGACTGTAACATTCGCCACTCGAGACTGTTCGTTTCGCCACTCAGGACTGTTGATTTTGCAACCCGAGTCTGTTTATTTCGCCACTCGAGACTGTTCATCCTGCTACCTAAAAGATACATTCGCCACTCGAGACTGTTGTATTGGCTACCCAAGGGATACATTCGCCACTCGAGATTGTAACATTTGCCACTTGGGAATGTAACGATTGCCACTCGAGACTGTTCATTTTGCTACCCGAGACTGTTCATTTCGCCACTCGAGACTGTTCTATTTGCTACTTGAGACTGTTGATCTCGCCACTCGAAAACTTTCATTTTGCTAACCAAGGGATACATTCGCCACTCGAGACTGTTACGTTTGCTACCCAAGGGATACATTTGCCACTTGAGACATTCGCCACTTGAGAATGTAACATTTTCCACTTGAGACATTCGCCACTTGAGACTGTAACAATGGCCACTCGAGACTGTTCAATTTGCTACCCTAGACTGTTCATTTTGCCACTCGAGATGTTCGTTTTGTTACTTGAAGCTGTTCATTTTGCCACTCGAGACTGTTCATTTTGCTTCCAGAGACTGTTTATTTTGCCACTTGAAACTATTCATTTTGCTACCCGAGACCTTTCGTTTCGCCACTCGAGACTGTTCATTGTGCTACCCAAAGGATACATTCGCCACTCGAGACTGTAATATTCGCCACTTAAGACTGAATATGTGCCACTTGAGACATTCGCCACTCGAGGACTATTCATTTTGCTACCCTAAACTGTTCATCTTGCCACTCCAGACAGTTCATTTTGCTACCCAAAGGATACATTCGCCGTTCAAGACTGTTACATGTGCTACTCAAGGGATACATTCGCCTCGCGAGATTGTAACATTCGCCACTTAAGAATGTAACATTTGGCATTTGAGACATTCGCCACTTGAGACTGTAACATTCGCCACTCGAATCTGTTGATTTTGCTACCTGAGACTGTTCATTTCGCCACTCGAGACTGTTCATTTTACTACCCAAGACTGTTCATTTCGCCACTCGAGACTGTTCATTTTGTTACCCAAAGGATACATTTCCCACTCGAGACTATTACATTCGCTGCTTGAAAGTGTAACATTTGCCTCTTGAAACATTCGTCACTTGAGACTGTTCATTTTGTTAGGGTGGCAAGTGGCAAATGTTACAATCTCAAGTGGCAAATGTCACAGTCTCGAGTGGCGAATGTATCCCTGGGTAGCGAATTCAACAGTCTGCAGTAGCGAATGTATCCCTTGGGTAGCAAAATGAACAGTCTCGAGTGGCGAAATGAACAGTCTCAGGTAGCAACATGAACAGTCTCGAGTGGCGAAATGAACAGTCTCGGGTAGCAAAATGAACAGTCTTCGAGTGCCGATTGTTACAGTCTCAAGTGGCAAATATCTCAAGTGGCAAATGTTACATTCTCAAGTGGCGAATGTTACAGTCTCGAGTGGCTAATGTATCCCTTGCGTGGCAAAATGAACAGTCTCGAGTAGCGAAATGAACAGTCTCGGGTAGCAAAATGAACAGTCTAGAAACGCGAAATGAACAGTCTTGAGTAGCAAAATAAACAGTCTCGAGTGGCGAATGTTACAGTCTCAAATGGCGAATGTTCAAGTGGCAAATGTTACAATCTCAAGTGGCAAATGTAACAGTCTCAAATGGCGAATGTATCCCATGGGTAGCGAATGCACAGTCGTGAGTGGGGAAAGTATCCCTTGGGTAGCAAAATGAACAGTCTCGAGTGGCGAAATGAACAGTTTTGGGTAGCAAAGTGAACAGTCTCGAGTGGCAAAATGAACAGTCTCGGTTAGCAAAATGAAGAGTCTCGAGTGGCGAATAAACAGTCTCGGGTAGCAAAATGAACAGTCTGGAGTGGCGAACGTTACAGTCTCGAGTGGCAAATGCCTCAAGTGGCAGAAGTTACAGTCTCAAGTGGCGAATGTTACAGTCTCAAGTGGCGAACGTTACAGTCTCAAGTAGCGATCGCACAATCCATGTCGCTAACCCCAACCCTAACCAAATGGGGTTGTCCTGTCCTTCATCAGTGATGTTATCAACCTGGAAACCTCGAAAGTTTTGTTTTTATTTTACAAGTTTTTTTTGAACAAGGTTGACCTGGGTTTTTGCGTTTCAAATTCGAACCAAATTCGAAAGCAAAGTCGCAAACGAAAATCGAAAAATTGTCAATAACTCCTTTGGTTTTCAATGCCTGTCCTCGAAATTTCACATGTGCATGCACTGACGTCACACACATCCGCTGTGCAATTGACGTTACTCTGACGTCATCAGCGATGATGTCATCGACGTTCGAAGGTGATCGCGAACGCCGCCTTTGTTTCTTTACCGATCGCACCGAAACTTTGCACGTGACGTTACCAGTGCACTGCGCAACTTCTGCTACAATTGCGTGGCTGTGACGTTACAAAGACGCTGTCGGCAACGCGCCAAACTTTTTGACGGACGTTTTCTGACCCTTGCGAACCGGACCGCGACGCGACTCGTTTGTTATGCCAAAGAGTAACGTCACGACCGAGCCGAACCGACGTCACGTTGTCGTGACGTTATTAAATCGGCTGCTGCGACGCCGAAACTCCGGACACCTGCAGCTCGCGAACCAAACGCGGTGCGACCGCCATTTTTGGTGTGACGTCACGATTGATCAAGCGTCGTTTCTTGTCCAAATTTCGTTGCTGCATCTCAAAAGACGAGCCGGAAATCGGACCGGAAGCGTTTTGGACCGCCGCGCGCTCGCCAAACAAGATTATTGCGCCGTTTTTTCGCAAGACAACGTCACGGACCGGCGCCACGTCCGTGCCGAGTTTTGTTGTCGCGACGTCCCCGGACGACGAGTTATCGTTGAGCGAAAACTTCTGACCGCCCTCGCGACGCACGCGGGGACTTTCCCACACCGAATCACGTCACGCACGAACCGACGTGACGTCGTCGACCGACCCGTGATGTCAATTTCGAAAAATTTTGCTTTTTTTTCAAGTCAAACACCGGATTTTTTTATTCCAGACCCCGTCCAAAGCGTGCGCAGGCACAAGACCGACTCTCAAAGAGATGTTGAGCAGGCGTTTTTTTTAGAAAAAATATTTTCTAGGCCCAAGAACGAAACTGACGCTACCGATCGAAAGCTTAGGCGAAGGGGAGCAACTTAAAAAAAAAAAGTCCCTAAGCAAAAACTCGGAAAAAAGCGAAAAAACGCCTTTCGCAAAAGTTAAATAACTCTTTAGTGGAACAAGATTTTGCAAAAATTCTAACGGTTTCGAAATCTTGCGGACCGCCCGCGTCTTTTGCCTCCAAAATCAGCGCAATGACACCAGAAACGGCGTCGCAAATCGACTTCGAAGTCGAAAAAAAGCGCAAAACGGTTCAAATCGAAACCGCCGATGACGTAATTGCGATATCACATCACACCCATTGGTGAGAGAGCTCTCGACGTCAGCAACCAGACGTCACAATCGGAACTCCGAAATTCGGTCTAGAACTCGAGATATCGAGGTTTTAAGAACTTAAAGGGCGACTACCACGTGACGTCATCACGGCTTTTTTTGTTGCGATCGAAAGGTCGTTGCCTGACGATTACGACGTCACAAACGAAACTCGAAAATTCGGTTTAGAACTCGAGAAATCGAGGATCAAAATCCTTAGAAGTCGACTTCCGTGACGTCATTTCTTCGCAAAAGTGACATCATCACCAGCACAGTATGATGTCACAATCGGTTTTCTAAAATCGTTGCTATTTTTCTTTTTGATCCCACCCTAACGTCTGTAACAGTCTCGAGTAGCGAATGCAGCACATCCGCGTAGCGAATGTAACAGTCTCGAGTAGCGAATGTAGCACTCGCATAGCAAATGTAGCACTAAGAGTAGCAAATGTAGCGTTTGAGTAGCGAATGTGCTATCCACATCTCTAACCCTAACGGTTCCTTATTGGTCCTTATGGTTCCTTATTGGTCTTTATGGGTCCTTAACGGTGCTGGTCCTTATTGGTCCTTATGTGTGCTGGTCTTCATCGATCCTTATGGGTCCTGATGGGTCCTTATTAGCCTGTTTACAAGTGCACTTTTGGGAACCAGTTCTTAGTTCTAGTGCCTGAATTTTGCTGAGTCACACACAAATAAGGTTCTACATTACGTCACAGAACCTTTTTTTGTGTGTGACTCAGCAAAATTCAGGCACTAGAACTAAGAACCGGTTCCCAAAAGTGCACATGTAAACAGGCTATATGTGTCCTTATAAGTCCTTATGGTTCCTTATGGGTTGTTTCGGGTTCTTCTGGTTCCTTATT
This sequence comes from Trididemnum nubilum, assembly GCA_963965965.1. NCBI lineage: Eukaryota > Metazoa > Chordata > Ascidiacea > Aplousobranchia > Didemnidae > Trididemnum > Trididemnum nubilum. Next base: position 53,980 of record OZ014477.1, read on the forward strand.
GGTCCTTACGATTCCTTATTGGTCCATATGGGTCTTTATGGGTCCTTATTGGACCTTATGGGTCTTTATGGGTCCTTATGGGTCCTTATGGGTCCTCATGGGTCCTTATGGGTCCTCATTGGTCCTTATGGCTCCTTATGGTTAATTATTGGTCCTTATGGTTATTTATGGGTCCTTATGGGTCCTTATCGGTCCTTAAGGGTTCTTACAGGTCCTTGTGGTTTGTAGATGGTCCTTATGGTTCCTTATTGGTCCTTATGGATCTATATGGGTCGTCCATATGGGTTTTTATGGGTCCTTATGAGTTATTATGGATCCTTATTGGTCCGTATGGGTCCTTATGTTTCCTTATGGGTCCTCATGGGTCGCTATGGGTTTTTATGGGTCCTAATGGTTCCTTATTGGTCCTCATGGTTCCTTATTGGTCCTTATGGGTTCTTATGGGTTTTTATGGGACCTTATTGGTCCTTGTGGGTCCTAATGGGTCCATAGGGGTCCTTATTGGTCCGTATGGGTTCTTATGGGTCTTTATGAGTTCTTATGGGTCCTCATGGGTCCTTATGGGTCCTCAAGGTTCTTAATGGGTCCTTATGGCTCTTTGTTGGTTCTTTCGGGTCCTTATGTATCCTCATGGGTTCTTATGACTCCTTATTAGTCCTAATGGGTCCCTGTGGAGTTCTTATGGGTCCTCTTGGGTCGTTATGGGTCCTCATAGTTTCTTATGGGTCCTTATGGCTCCTTATTGGTTTGTATGGATTCTTATGTGTCCTTATGGGTCCCAATGGGTTTTTATGGGTCCTTATGGATCCTTGTAGTTCTTTATGGGTCCTTGTGAGTCCTTATGGGTTTTTATGTGTCCTTATGGGCCTTTATGGGTCCTCATGGGTCCTTATGGGTCCTCATGGGTCCTTATGGGTCCTCATGGGTCCTTATGGGTCCTCATGGGTCTTTATTTGTTTCTATGGGTCCTAATGGGTCCTTATGGGTCCTTATGGGTTAGGGTTAGAGTTAGGGTTAGAGATGTGGATAGTACATTGGCAGTGCAAATGCTACATTTGCTACTCAAGTGCTACATTTGCAACGCGAGTGCTACATTCGCTACTCGAGACTGTTACATTCGTTACTTGAGAATGTTACATTTGCTTCCCGGATGTGTTACAGACATCAGGATTGGATTAAAAAAAAAATAGCAAAGATTTTAGAAAACCAAGTATGACATCATGTTGTACATGTGATGACGTCGCTCTTGCAAAGAAATGACGTCACGAAAGTCGACCTTTAAGGATTTCGATCCTCGATTTCTTAAGTTCTAGACCAAATTTTCGAGTTTCGATTGTGACGTCGGATCCGTCAGTCAATGATCTTTCGATTGCAACAAAAAATCACTGATGACGTTACACGGAAGTCGCCCTTTGATTCTAAAAACCTCGATATCTCAAGTTCTAGACCGAATTTCGGAGTTTTGACTGTAGACCGAACTTCGGACTTAAAGAGCCATAAGGACCTATAAGGAACCATGAAGACCCATAGAAACCCATAAGGACCCACAGGGACCCATAAGGACCAATAAGGACCCTTAAGAACCCATAAGGACCCATATAGACCCATAAAAACCCATAAGCACGAGGACCCATAAAGTCCAATAAGGACCAATAGGGAACCATAAAGACCAATTAGAAACCACAAAAACCCTTAAGAATCCATAAAGACCGATAAGGACCCATAAAAACCGATAAATACCCATAAAGACCCCTAAAGACCCAAAATAACCAATAATTAAACATAAGGACCCATAAAGACCATAGCGGACCCACAAGGACCCACAAGGACCCATAAAGATCCATGAAAACCGATAAAGACCCATAAGGACACATGAGCATCCATAAGAACCCATAAGGACCAGGACCCATTAAGACACATAAAGACCAATAAGTAACCATAAGGACCCAAAAGAACTCATAAGGACCCATAAGAACCCATAAAGACCCACAAAGACCCATAACGACCCATAAGGACCCATAATGGACCCATAAGAACCCATAAGAACCCATAAAAACCCAAAAAGATCAATAAGGTCCCATAGGGACCCATAAAGACCCTAAGAACCCATAGGAACCAATAAGGATCCAGAAAAACCCATAAAGACACATAAGGATCGTTAAGGACCAAGAAGGACCCATTAAAACCAATAAGGACTTGTAAGGACCCATAAGGACTCATAAAGACGCATAAAGACCCTTAAGGACCAACAAGAACCCATAAGAACCCAAACGGACCCATAAGGAACTATAAGGACACATAAGAATCCATATAGACCCATAAGAACCCATCAAATCAATAAGGACTCATAAGAATCCATAAGGACCGATAAGGACCAACAACAACCCGTAAAGATTCATAAGGACACGTAGAGACCCATAAGAGCTCATAAAGACCCATATGAACACATAACGACCTATAAGGACCCATATAGAAAACACAAGAACCAGGACACATAAGAACCCATGAGGACCAATAAGGAACCATAAGGAACAATAAGGAACCATAAGGACCCACAAGAACCTATAACGAAAATGAAGACTAATAAGGCAACATAATGATCCATAAGGATCCACAAGGACCCAAAAAGACCAATAAAGAGCCATAAGGACCCATAAGGACTCATGAGGATCCATTAGGAACTATGAGGACCCATACGGACCCATCAGTACATTCGCCTCTCGAGACTGTTCTATTTGCTACCCAAGGGATACATTCGCCACTCGAGATTGTAACATTCGCCACTTGGGAATGTAACGATTACCACTCGAGACTGTATATTTTGCTGCCCGAGACGGTTCATTTCTCCACTTGAGACTGTTTTATTTGCTACCCGAGACTGTTCATTTCGCCACACAAGACTGTTCATTTTGCTACTTGAAGCTGTTCATTTTGCCACTCGATACTGTTCATTTTGCTTCCCGAGACTGTTTATTTTGCCACTTGAAACTATTCATTTTGCTACCCGAGACTGTTCGTTTCGCCACTCCAGACAGTTCATTATGCTACCCAAGGGATTTATTCGCCATTCGAGACTGTTGAATTCGCTACCCAACGGATACACTTCCCACTCGAGACTGTAACATTCGCCACTTGAGAGTGAACATTTGCCACTTGAGACAGTTTGTTTCGCTATTTGAATCTGTTCATTTTGCTCCTTGGGGCTTTTCATTTCGCCACTTCTGACTGTTTATTTTGCTACCCTAAACTGTTCATCTTGCCACTCCAGACAGTTCATTTTGCTACCCAAAGGATACATTCGCCGTTCAAGACGGTTACATTTGCTACTCAAGGGATACATTCGCCACTCGAGATTGTAACATTCGCCACTTAAGAATGCAACATTTGGCATTTGAGACATTTGCCACTTGAGACTGTAACATTCACTACTCGAGTCTGTTGATTTTGCTATCCGAGACTGTTCATTTCGCCACTCGAGACTGTTCATGTTGCTACCCGAGACTGTTCATTTCACCACTCCAGACTGTTCATTTTGCTACCCAAGGGATACATTCGCCACTCCAGAGTGTTACATTAGCTACCCAAGGAATACACTTGCCACTGAAAACTGTAACATTCGCTGCTTGAAAGTGTAACATTTGCCTCTTGAGACATTCGCCACTTGAGACTGTAACATTTGCCACTCGAGACTGTTCATTTTGCTACCCGAGATTGTTCATTTCGCCACTCGAGACTGTTCGTTTTGCTACCTGGGACTGTTCATTTCGTCTCTCGAGACTGTTCATTTTGCTCCCCAAAGGATACATTCGCCACTCGAGACTGTAACATTCGCCACTTGAGAATGTAACTTTTGCCACTTTAGACATTTGCCACTTGAGACTGTAACAATCGCCACTCGAGGCTGTTCATGTTGCTATCCCAGATTGTTCATTTCGCCACTCGAGACTGTTCTTTTTCCTACCCAAGTGATACATTCGCCACTCGAGACTGTTACATTTGCTACCCAAGGGATGCATTCGCCACTCAAGACTGTAACAATCGCCACTCGAGACTGTTCATTTTGTTACGCGAGACTGTTCGTTTCGCCACTCGAGACTGTTCGTTATGCTACCCAAGTGATACATTCGCCTCTTGAGACTATTTTATTTGCTACCCAAGGGATACATTCGCCACTCAAGACTGTAATATTCGCCACTTGAAGGTGAATATTTGCCACTTGAGATATTCGCCACTTGAGACTGTTCGTTTCGCTATTTGAGTCTGTTCATTTTGCTGCTTGAGGCTTTTCATTTCGCCACTCGAGACTGTTCATTTTGCTTCCCTAAACTGTTCATCTCGCCACTCCAAACAGTTCATTTTGCTACCCAAAGGATACATTCGCCGTTCAAGACTCTTACATTTGCTACTCAAGGGACACATTTGCCACTCGAGATTGTAACATTCGCCACTTAAGAATGTAACATTTGGCATTTGAGACATTCGCCACTTGAGACTGTAACATTCGCCACTCGAGTCGGTTGATTTTGCTACCTGAGACTGTTCATTTTGCCACTCGAGACTGTTCATTTTGTTACCCAAAGGATACATTTCGCCACTCGAGACTGTTACATTCGCCACTTGAGAATGTGACATTTGGCTCTTGAGACATTCGCCACTTGAGACTGTAACATTCGCCAGACGAGTCTGTTGATTTTGCTACCAGAGACTGTTCATGTTGCTACCCAAGGGATACATTTCCCACTCGAGACTATTATATTCGCCACTTGAGAATGTGACATTTGCCACTTGAGGCATTCGCCACTTGAGACTGTAACATTCGCCAATCGAAAGTGTTCATTTTGCTACCCGAGACTATTCAGTTCGCCGCTCGAGATTGTTCATTTTGCTACCCGAGACTGTTCATTTCGCCACTCGAGACTGTTCATTTTGCTACCCAAGACTGTTTGGGATTGTAACATTCGCCACTTAAGAATGTAACATTTGGCATTTGAGACATTTGCCACTTGAGACTGTAACATTCACCACTCGAGTCTGTTGATTTTGCTATCCAAGACTGTTCATTTTGCCACTCGAGACTGTTCAATATGCTACCTAAGTGATACATTCGCCACTCGAGAGTGTTACATTCGCTACCCAACATTCGCCACTTAAGAATGTAACATTTGGCATTTGAGACATTTGCCACTTAAGACTGTAACATTCACCACTCGAGTCTGTTGATTTTGCTATCCAAGACTGTTCATTTCGCCACTCGAGACTGTTCTATATGCTACCCAAGTGATTCATTCGCCACTCGAGAGTGTTACATTCGCTACCCAAGGGATACTCGAGATTATAACATTTGCCACTTGAGACTGTAACTTTCGCCACTCCAGACTGTTCATTTTGTTACTTGAGACTGTTCATCTCGCCACTCGAAAACTTTCATTTTGCTACCCAAAAGATACATTCGCCACTCGAGACTGTTACATTTGCTACCAAAGAATTACATTTGCCACTTGAGACTGTAACATTCGCCACTTGAAAATGTAACTTTTGCCACTTGAGACTGTAACTTTTGTCACTCGAGACTGCTCATTTTGCTACCCTAGACTGTTTATTTCGCCACTCAAGACTGTTCATTTTGCTACCCGAAACTGTTCATTTTGCCATTCGAGACTGTTCATTTTGCTAACCCTAATCCTAACCCTAACCTTGACCAGATAGGTTGTCCTATCCTTCATCAGTGACGTCATCGATGATGTCATCAAACTGGAAACCTTGAAAGTTTTTTTTGCAAGCTCTTTTCGAATAAAGTCGTCCTGCGTTTCAACGTTTCAAACTCGAACCAAACTCGAAAGCAAAGTCCCATTAAAAAATCGAAAAACCGTCGATTACTCCTTTTGTTTTTAATGCCAAAACTCGAATTTTCACGTGTGCATGCACTGACGTCACACGCGTCCGGTGTTTGATTAACGTTACTCTGACGTCATTAACGATGACGTCATTGACGTTCGAAGGTGATCGCGAACGCTGCCTTTGTTGCTTGACGGATCGCGTCGAAACTTTGCACGTGACGTTACCAGTGCACTGCGCAACTTCTGCTACAATTGCGTGGCTGTGACGTTACAAAGACGCTGTCGGCAACGCGCCAAACTTTTTGACGGACGTTTTCTGACCCTTGCGAACCGGACCGCGACGCGACTCGTTTGTTATGCCAAAGAGTAACGTCACGACCGAGCCGAACCGACGTCACGTTGTCGTGACGTTATTAAATCGGCTGCTGCGACGCCGAAACTCCGGACACCTGCAGCTCGCGAACCAAACGCAACGCGACCGCCGTTTTTGGTGTGACGTCACAACTGGTCAAGCGTCATCTTGTGCATCAATTTCGTTGCTGCAGTTTAAAAGACAAGCTGGAAATCGGACTAGACGCGTTTTGGACCACCGCGCGCTGGCCGAGCAAGATTTTTGCGCCGTTTTTTCGCAACACAACGTTGCGGACCGGTGCCACGTCCGTGTTAAGTTTCGTAGTCGCAACGTTGCCGGACGACGAGTTATCGTTGAGCGAAAACTTCTGACCGCTCTCGCGACGCACGCGGGGACTTTCCCACACCGAATCACGTCACGCACGAACCGACGTGACGTCGTCGACCGACCCGTGACGTCGCATTTGGAAAAATTTCCTTTTTTTTAAGTGAAACGCCGGATTTTTTTTATTCCAGACCCCATCCAAAGCGTGCGCAGGCGCAAGACCGACTCTCAAAGAGATGTTGAGCAGGCGTTTTTTTTAGAAAAAATATTTTCTAGGCCCAAGGACAAAACCGACGCTACCAATCGAAAGCCCAGGCGAAGGGGAGCAACTTTAAAAAGCAAGACCCTAAGCAAAAACTCGGAAAAAAGCGAAAAAGCGCTTTCCGCGAAAAATGAAATAACTCTTTAGTGGAACAAGATTTTGCAAAAATTCTAACGGTTTCGAAATCTCGCGGATCGCCCGCGTCTTTTGCCACCAAAATCAGCGCGATCACACCAGAAACGGCGTCACAAATCGACTTTGAAGTCGAAAAAAAGCGCAAAACGGTTCAAATCGAAACCGCCGATGACGTAATTGCGATATCACATCACACCCATTGGTGAGAGAGCTCTCGACGTCAGCAACCAGACGTCACAATCGGAACTCCGAAATTCGGTCTAGAACTCGAGATATCGAGGTTTTAAGAACTTAAAGGGCGACTACCACGTGACGTCATTACGACTTTTTTTGTTGCGATCGAAAGGTCGTTGCCTGACGATTACGACGTCACAAACGAAACTCAAAAGTTCGGTCTAGAACTCAAGAAATCGAGGATTGAAATCCTTAAAGGTTAACTTCCGTGACGTTATTTCTTCGCAACAGCGACGTCATTACCAGCACAGTATGATGTCACAATCAGTTTTCTAAAATCGTAGCTATTTTTCTTTTTAATCTCGTGTGAAGAATGTGGTAGCGAATGTAACAGTCTCAAGTAGCGAATGTAACAGTCTCGAGTAGCGAATGTAGCACTATGAGTAGCAAATGTAGCGTTTGTGTAGCGAATGTGCTATCCACATCTCTAACCCCAACCCCAACCCCATCCCCAACCCTAAACCCAACCTTAACCCTAACCCTATTAAAAAGTTTTTGAGTACAAATTTTTGCATAATCGAAGTTTCAAATGCGCGCTGCAGACGATGGTGTTAATTATTAAAAATATGAAAGCACAAACATTGTACCATCTTCAGCTAAGCTGCACTGGAATAAACCTACTGCATTTCGTTTAGCTTTTATACCTATAGGCCAGAGGTGGAGTCCTCGAGGACGTCCTTGGCCTCGAGGACGTCCTCGAGGACAGATTTTGAAGTCCTTGGCCTTGGCCTTGGCCTCGAAGGTCAAGTCCTTGGCCTTGGCCTTGGCCTCGAGGCCTCAAGTCCTCGAAAATTGGCCTGTCCTCGGCTCGAGGACAGCACTATTTTTTGGAAAGTTAAAATTTTGTGGAGCGGTTGAAAAATTTTTTGGAAAGCGTTTTTTCGTGGAGATCGCTTGAAAAATTTTTGTGAAGACCTTTTTTTTTTTTTTTTTTTTTGGAGATCGCCTGAAAAATTTTTGTGAAGACCTTTTTTTTTTTTTTTTTTTGGAGAGCACTTGCGCTTTGTGTCCTTGGTCCTTGGCCTTGGCCTCGAGCATTCCTGTCCTTGGCCTCGAGAGTGTCTGTCCTCGGAAAGGCTGTCCTTGGCCTTGGCCTTGGCCTCGGATTTTTTTTTGTGTCCTTGGCCTTGGCCTTGGCCTCGAGCCTTGTGTCCTCGACTCCACCTCTGCTATAGGCATATATCTAAGACCGAAGAAACAATTATTTCTATTGTTGAAAAAAGCAATTAAACACTAAAACAAAAAAATAATAATAAAAATAAAAGCAATAAAAATAAATAAACACTAAAACAAAAAAAGCTTCTCTCACTCACATTCAGAATTAATTCGTTATTCATGAGAAAAATTGACTTTTTTAAACACTTTTCATTTTCACGCAGCAAAACAAACTTTTCAAGATTTTTCTTCGTCATAGACAATCGTTTCGATTGCAAAATATCAGAACCAACAGCAAATAATCTCTCGACGGCGGCCGAACTAGGAATAGCAGTATTGAATCTTTTGAATTTTTGCAACCGCGCATCTCTCTTGTAGGCAGGAAAGCATTCTTTGGTGTTTTTGTCGTTTGGTCTTCCGACCCTTTCATCTAATCTTTTTCCTATTGTAGCGGCCAAGTTTTCGACTACTAATTACAGTTCAAAAAACTAAAAGTATTACGTACTTATTAAGTGACTTAGCTTAAACTAAATACAGGGTTCAAAATTAACGCCTGCCCAGCCCGCTTGCCCGAGGCAAGCTGAAATCGCTTCGGGCAAGTTAGTTTTCAGCCCCGACGGCAAGTTAGCAAAATACAGCGTATTAAACAACTTCAAACAAGATTATTTAAAGACGCAATTTACCCGGTTTTGTTGCAATAAAGTAAAATTTTTTCGCAGAGAAAGCTGTTCCTTGCTTTATTTTAGTAAGCACTTTGTAACTATCACAATTAATGCATTGTCTAATAGAACGCACATTATTAATCGCCATTAACACGTCTTAATCACACGCAGATTTTTCGATTCTTGGCCGCGTTTAGCAACTGTTTGGCACAAAATGTTCCGTTTTTTTTTTTCTTGAAAAGTTTACCGGCGCTTGCCACGCTAACAGCTGTTTCAGATACCGCAAGTATTAACCTGCGCTGCATGAAGATAACGTCAAGAATTTTGCAATTTTTTTGTTATGATTATTTTGAAGATCTTTTAGCTTTCTATAAGCTGGAGTAGTTTCCAAAATATTTGCTAATAAAAATACGTTTGCAACAAACCACAACCGTAATTAATAATTATGATCGTTAAATATTAAATAAAATATTTACAATCAAAAAATCAATTTTTGCTGATGCATGATTGGAAAAAGTTACTGATTACAGTAACTGATTACTTACTTACACATTATCTTAACGATCGCACACAAAAACTTGATTCTCGAAACTACGCGTATTTTGCAAATTCAGTGCTTTTTTCCAAGTTAACCTCAAACCTTAGAGTACCTTTTTTTTCGGGCAAGTTGAAATTTTCTTGGGCAAGTAGGCATTTGATAACATTTGCCCGACGTCAAAGTTGTCAAAAAAGTTAATTTCGATCCCTGATATAATATTAATGCATTACTCTTTGTCTTGCAGCCGTATACAACATATAGTTTATCTGAAGCATAAGTACTACCATTAGGGATGGGCATTTCAGTATAGTAGGCTATTTCAGAATTATTCGAATAGCTAAAACCGAATCCTAATTTGGTTTAAATTAACTTAATTTGCTGAAAAAGTGAACAACCAGTCAACCACCACCGCTTTCAGAAAAAATTTATTAAACGATTTGGTTAATTAAAGCAGCGCTTTATTACAGTGCATGAGATTGAGTGCTTCTAAATGTTCACCACTGAGTTGCATTCTTAATTCGCTCACAGTCAAGCCTGCACTGGAGAAGCACCTTTCGGAAGAAGCTGATGGTGTAGGAATGCAGAGGTTGCTTCAAATAGGAAAGTTGAAAACTTGTGGACCACCCTTTCATGTGTCCATTTTAAAAGGTTAAAAGTTTGAGTTTTGGAGAGACCCGTTTGGGAAAGCGTTTTTTCATATTTGCCCACTCTGAAAATTTCATGTGTCCCAGCGTGAGTGGTTTAAAAGTTTGAATTTTGGAGGGTCCGTTTGGGGGCAAACCCCCATTGTGGCACCCCCAATTTTTGTTACGTTTAGTTTATTTTTGATATCTACCCATTTTAAAAATTTGATTCATCTAGCTCTAACGGTTTAAAAGTTCGAAATTTTGGAGATTCGGATTGAGGGGAATCTCCCAACCTGGCACCCTTGATTTCTGTCACACACTAGTCCTCCTTGATATATTCAATCGCTCAAACTTTAAATACAGCACGTTTAGCGGTTTAAATGTAGATAGCGCAGATGAAAACAAAACAAGCAAAAAAAGGTATATACAGTAACGCAGAAGAAAATAAAACAAGAAAAAAAATCTTTCTTTCAGCAATCAGCATGTATCAACTATCTCGTGATCATGGTTTAAATCTGTAAAATCAAAATTTATTTATTTTTTGACAGGGACATGCAGATCAACATTTAAAAATTATTTTGTAATTGCGCATCTTGGAAAAAATTCACAATTAAAGCGCAACAAATATTAGATTTATCGATTCGCAAACGCTGAAAAAACAGGCATAGAACGCAACGCAAATTGCGCAAGAGTTGAAAAAAAAGGCATAGTGCGCAACGCAAATTGCGCATTTGCGCAATTTGCGAAACTTGAGAACTATTTTGCGCAACGCCCACCTCTGGATATACTATTCCTCATCGCATATTAGGGTCCACTGAGTCTTTGTAATTAGCGAGTTTCTTGCCAATGGTGTTGCACGGTTTTTACATTATGGTTGGACAAACAACGCTGTATCTTTTCTGTCAGACCGGGGTAGTATGGTATTATGGTAAAGCCTTTGAATTGTTGTTCAGTGCGGTTTGAAGGTTTCTTGTTGAGGGTCATGTTCGGGTACAAATTCAATTTTAAATTGTCTTTTACGTGTTTGATTTCATCTTGACGGTTTTTCGTGGTAGAGCAAAGAGCATTGGCCTGGTCAATTAGTGATCGTACAACGGAATGTTTGTGTTCCAAAGGACGTCAGATTGAAAGTTTAAATATCGGTTGCTGTTGGTTGATTTTCGGTAGACTGATGTGGAGAAATTGCCATGTTGATTTGGTCGGACCAATGTGTCAAAAAAAGGAGGTGGGTGGTCGGCTTCTTTTTCGATAGACATTCGGCATCTACGTTTCGATAAGTCAGCACTAACTAAGCATGTTTTTGACAACGAACATTCCGTGGATTGGGCCAACGCTAAAATTCTAAATTTCGAACTTGACTTCGCAAAACGCCGGTTTATCGAGTCGTATTTCATTAACCAAATCCCTAACACTATGAATGATAAGCAAAATGGCAAATTCCCTAGCATTTATTCGGCTACTCTCAGAGGCGCCCGCAGAAATTTTTTCGGGGGGGGGGGGGGCAAGCGACGTATCTATTATCTACCGGATCAAATAAAACCTTACAGCTGCAACCAAGATTTTGGTAAGGGGCTTGGAACCAAAAGTTAAAATAATCCCGCTCAAAAAATGCTGCAATTGGGTGGCATGTTGAACAAACTGATGCAATTTAAGTATATTATTTACGGGGTTTTGGGGGCAAAGCCCTCAGTCGCTGGGCAATTTTTGCAATTTCTTCAAAAAAATAACTATTTTATTGTCATTTGGGTCACATTTCGAACTTTTTTTTAGGCCTTTGGAAAGAACAAAGTTGATGAGATTAGCAATCTACTTGAAATTCTTAATTGCCCAGCCCTTTCAGTTCTCTTTATTTCCAGATCAAATTCAAACCACGTTTAAACGCTTGCATAATTATGTGAGTCAAGTTTTCCAAGTAACTTGGATGAGGAGAAGGGGAGGCTAAGCTTCCATCGCTTTCTCGGTGCTCCACTGACTGCAACCTGAATTTTGCTAAAGGAGATGATGGGGCTTGATTTACCATAAGATTGAGAGTTTTTGTTCAAAAAATGCCTAAATTTGCTTTAAAATGCCTTCAAAATGGCAAACAGTTGCAACTTAAGCATATCACAAACTGGGGTCAAAACCCTAACTGATGGGCACTTTTTGCGGTATTTCAGAAAAAAAAATAGCCATTTTAACGTTATTTGAATCAAATGTCGCTTCTTTTTAGAGCCATTAAAAAAACTAATAAATACAATTTGAAAGCCACTTAAAAAAATTGAATTGCTCAGCCCCTTCAACCCCCTACTTTACTCACAGCCCAAATCCAAAACTTGTGGTAATTAAATACATTAAATACTAAAGAGCCACCCCTATACTCTTATTTTTAGAGGCTTACGTTAAGCGTTTTGTTTTAAACAATCAATTTTGACTGCTTATTTTTAGCCATGTTTTAAAAGTTTTTATCGATTAATTTGCAAGCGGTATTTTTGACAAAAAGTTAATACCCCTTCCCCCCCAAAAAATAGTAATGATAATAAATGTTTCAAAAGTGGCTTTGAACCACTTTAGAGACCATATCACTGCAAAAACTGCCTCTGAAAAGCAAAAGTTGTGGTATTTTCTTAACGTGCACTTTGGTCTACAGGTCAATGCAAGGGGGCACAGCCCTCTTGGCTACGCTATTGATTACAAGTTTGGTTTTGATTTCGGTTTCTGAGCAAAATTAATTTAATGGCGGAGTAATTTTTTATTTTAGTGTTTATATAAGCACAGCGTAAATTTGAAATATCAAACGCTGTGTTGTATTTAGATCCTGATAAGAGCTCAATGACACGGGCGAGTAGTCAGAAATTCGCAATGGGGTTTGGGGACGGAGCCCCAGCGCTCAAAAATTTTGCATTTTTTTGCTAAAATAACTTAATTTTAGGACTATTTTGATAAAAAAATAATGCTAAAAAAACGTGGCATAGAAATTCGCAGTGCAAACATGATTAAATTTATTGCATAGATGGGTCACATGGGAGGTGGCTAATGGTAAAATTTTAGTTCTTGTATTTAGATCTGGTAAATAATAAAATCGTATAGTTTAATAAAACTCACATGGATTAATTTATTTCGTCTAGGTTTTATGTAAAAAAATAATTGGGAAGACTGATGGAAAGAGATTTGAGAGAAGTGATTGGTAATTAACTAATACTGAATCGCCCCTACCCTTCCATTCCTGAGTTTACAGTTGTTGATGAAGCCAACGTTTAGCATTTTTAAATTAGCGATTAAGTTTGATTGCTTATTTTTGGCCATTTTTCAAACTTTTCAGTGATTTGTGAGTTTTATTTTTGACAAATTAGCTCCCCCGCCTGAATACAAGTTTCAATGATGCTTTCGATCATTTTGAGTCCGTTCAGTGCAAAAGACTGTCTGAGAAGTGCTGAAAACGTGGTATTTTCCTTAATTTGCATTTTGGTCGACAGGCTGATAGGACTATAGGAGGGTGGCTGAAGCCCCACCCATAAACGTAACCAGGAGGGGGACCCAGGTGGCCCGGGGTCCCCCTAATTGAAACGCTACCAATTAGAAAAATGTCGCAAAAAAGACTTTTGTTCCTGCAGTTTCAGTTTCTTTTAGCATCTTCGCGTACAACAGTACACGTTTACGACAGTAATTAACAATAATATTGATCCAGGAGGCCCAGGTCCCCTCAATTTAATTTTTACCAACCAATTTAAATGCACCCCCTACAATAATATTTCAATGGTCCCCAATTTAAATGGGCCCCCAACGATAATACTGATCCAGGGGGCCCGGGCCCGTTCAATTTAATTTTTGCCAACCAATTTAAATGGGCCCCCTACAATAATATTTAAATGGACCCCCAACAATAACATTGATCCAGGGGGCCGGGCCCCTTAAATTTAATTTTCGCCAACCAATTTAAACGTATAACCCGAGTGAAATTAAGGTTTTCATTGTAACAGTTGCTAACTGAGGCCCTCATCTAACCTTTCTATGAACGTAATGCAATAACCAGGAAGGGATTTAACATATGGTACAGTGCCAGGGGCCAAGCGCTCAAATAGTGACTTTTTTGGTCTTCACCTGCATTTGGTAGAAAGATTTTGCAAAAATCTCAAAGTGCCAGAGGCCAAACTCAATGTAAATCCGGCCCCGGCAATAACATGGTTTGTAGGCATAACTATCTATTGTACATTTTTCAATAACAATTCACCTCCACCTCGCCAGTTTTCATGCAACGAAATACTTTTGAAAAAAATTAGCTACAATAAGGGAAATGCTCATTCTACAAATTTTTGAATTTAGAGGGCCTGGGCCCCTTGACCGTATATGTACTTCTATAACCATAGGTGGGCAAGTTAAGGCAAAATGTTCGCTTCGTTAACCATTAGTCCGTTAACAAACTTCACACCTTCGTTAACGTTAATCCGTTGTTTCCAGCTTTAATTAACGGAAGTTAATAAAGTCCGTTAATTCGTTAACATTTTGCGTGTAATTTACATTTCTTTTTATTCACTCGCTTCTAGAACACGTATTGACGCTATTGAGCTGATTGTAAGGAAATATTTATTGCTGTGGTGGTCTTTTTGTGTTTTGGATGTTACATTTTACAGTCTAATCTAATTTCAACATAAAAACAAGTTGAAATGCACTAACGAAGCTGCGATCGGAAAATCTTTGGAAATTGTGAACAGCGATAATTAATAGACCTATGAAGCTGCCGCTTATTATTTGCCACAAAACAAAGCTCCTTTCTTCGCTCTCTTTATAAAACTCGTGCTAATACGCAGCAAGTGTTACCAGTGCAAACTGGTTTGTACTGGTGCGATGAACGAATGGTGCAAGATATTAACAATAAAAACCATAATGGAAGTTAACCGAACTTAACGGAAGTTAATATAGTCAGTTAACAGAACTTAACGGAAGTTAATTTAGTACGTAAACATGAAAAAACTTTTTAACGGTTTAACGAGTTAATGAAAAAGTTAGCTTCGTTATTAACGGATTAACGATTGACGGACTTGTGCCCATCCTATGGCGAAATGTGATCCAATGGTAGAAAAATAGCTTTGCTTTCCAAAAAATTGCAAAAAATTGCCCAGCGGCAGGGGTCTTTGCCCCCTAACCCCCATAGCCTCCGGCGGCTGGGGGATCCGCCCCCAGACCCCCGCCAGTGATACGTTTGAATTACAGTAGGCTACACTTTGTTACTCAAACACGTCTCCCAATTTAGACATTTTCACATTTTAACGATTGGTTTAAGCTCTTTCCTTGAACGAGTTTCTAGTTACGTTCCAACACCAGGCCAGGGTTTCTGATCTTCCATTCTACGATATTTTTGCCCCCACAAAAATTCCTCTCTCGAAGTTTTTGATGACGTCATTGCATGTGATTTGTGGTCTGGCCCCCCCAATCAAAAATCCTGGCTACGCCTATGTCTCCACCTCTTCTGGCTACGCTACTGCAATGACAGATGGTGAAACGCTTGATACTGATTATTTAATCAAACGATTTATTGCTTAATCCTAGGGTGTTGCTTATGCTCGTTTTTAAGAAAATACTGCATGATAATTCACATAAAAAGGCAATCCTGATCCTTTTGCCCCGCCCTCTGAACCAAGGCAAAAATGGTAAAAAAACTCCACAAAGTGTTGTTTTCTTAGTTTAGATAGATGTATTTAGACTTATTTTTCAAATTTAAGCATAAAAAAATACTTGACATCTTAATCTCCAGAGGGGAGGGGCAAGTGCACCCCCTGCCCCCACTGCGGGCGCCCCTGGCTACTCTACTTCAAACCACATGACGTAATATTATTGTTTTTCACGCTCCGGCAATTTGTCAGTTTTTCGCTTCCAATTTGTTATAATTTTTGTGTTAACGTATGATTCATTTGTGACGTAATTTTCGCATCTATCGTATGCTTGTTTTTAACTTTTCATTCTAGCCCTGACGAAAATAGGTAGTACATGCCATGAGCATAGCCTATCGAAACGTTGGCAAAAAAGTTTTTCTGCCCCACCAGTTGAACTAATAAACTTCAGTTAATTTATATTCCTCGTGACAACAATTGAGATGAACAATTGCTATCATTTAGCATAATTCGAATCCGCTCACGATGTCACTATTATGACGTCAATTTCACTCCAAAGATTTGCTTGGCTTTGAAAAAATGCAGACACACATCACAAAGGGTTTTGCTTGAAGTGAATCTACTGTACGATATTTATGCTGTGGCACAACCTTTTTCACACGCCTTCCAAACTAAATAAATATGTATACCGACTATGGCAAAAATCGCAGATTTTTAGATTTTTTTTCAAATTCTGTGATGCGATAATGGATGCAGATTTTTGTGTGAATTGATAAGATATTTTTTGGAAAAAAATGTGCGATACAATTGTCGATGCCTTATGATTGCCATCAGGGGCGTATTTGGGGGGGGGGGCATTGGGCCATGGCCCCCCCCTTTGGGTCGCCAGGATTGCAAAATTGCATAGAAAAGTGAGCAAAATAGAGGCATGGCCCCCCCCCTTTGCAAGTTGGGCATCAGGCTTTGGGCGCGAAATCACCTGATTTTGGGTGAAAAATGGGACGAAATTTGAGTGAAGACCTTTTTTTTTTTGCTCTTCACCTGATTTTGGGCGAGAAATGGGACGAAATTTGAGTATGACAATTTCAAATTCTGATCTATGTTCCTCTCAAATTTTCTGAAGTTTCTGGCCCCCCCCTTTTCGAAATCCTGCGTACGCTACTGATTGCCATCTCTTTTGAAAATCTCAAATTAAACGAAGCAGTAGTGACGCGTCAAGACACGTGTAATATTGTTTCGCCTCAGCGAACACAGAAACAAATATCACCCGCCAACTTGCAATGACCGTTTGCCACTTGTCAGGTATTTTCAATTACAGTAGGCTACTGCAGATTGCCAGGGTTGACTAGGGTTGCCAAATCGGTAGAAACGTTTTCAAGAACGTTTTGATGCCTGAACTCTCTTATTCGTAGAAAATTATAAAATCAATAATTCAAGCGTACTTTATGAAAAGAGGATTGAGCATTTTATTGAAAAGCTACTACAGTAGAGTAGTACTTCTGTTGCCAATAAGAAATCATAGCTTGCAACAATTAATTATTATCAACCATAGCAGACCGAAGTTTTTAAAAACTCTTATCAAGGACATAATGAACAATTATTGTGCATGCATAAACAATAAAACTGAAGGTGTAATGCTTTGTGTCTGCATTACCGGTAGTTGGTTAAAAGAAGTACCGGTATTACAAATCGTTAAATGTGAAGTCTATCCATAAATCGCACAATTACCAAGTATTGCTTCGATGCTCGAACTGCATATCACGTTGTGTCCCTGAGAAAGACAGTTAAAGCTATGTTTCAATCAGGGCCGAATTGTCTACTCGTCTAGATTGACAAAGATTGTAATACAGTCCCAAAAGTGTCTTGTGTATGATTGCATGATAAACCGCCACAGGGTGCCTGATTTACATGTCCGCTAAAACACAATATTACGTACGCATAGTAGAAACGGGTGGAGCAGAGATTGCCTGCCGAAATGTACATAGTGGGATGTGTGTAAGTGGTATAAGGCAAGGAGGGAAGAATGTTTGCCTTCTTGATTTTTGATTGCACATTTGCACACCTACTTACTACAAAGCATAGGCCTAAAAGCTCAGTGGAAGAAAAATTTAATTTTTCGGCTTATGTTTTGATTTTTCGTCAGCAGCGTCGTTTTTACGACAACCCTGATCGCAAGATCTAAGTTCAACCCGCACCCAGGCCACGTTGTTGCATCGTTGGATAAGGCGTTTTACGATGAGTACCATACCTTTGCATGGTGGCTGTGAACAAGCAGCAAAGTTAGTGGGCAATAATTCAAAAAAATTCACTGGAGCATTGGAAACTCCTAAGCAGGCGTGGATTCGTCCAAGCACAAAGTACAGTTACTGCAATTAAAAGCATATGGATCGTCCAATAGTTAGCATCTAACGCTGTCCAGTAACACTGTGGCAGGAAGATAAATTTCCACTACAACAACAACAACAACGTTTTTACTCTGCCCCCTTTTTCTTACTCGCAACGTTTTTGTTGTAACCATTGTCAGCTGAATTTTACCATTGTTCCCTGAAATTATTACACCATAGACTCACTATTAGGAGTCTATTGTTACACACAATGCGGTTGCATTTAGCATTAAACATAAATATCCTAAATAGGGCTACGGTAGCCTACCTTGTTAATTGAATATTTGGTTGTTTTGATTTTTAGGTTCATTGCCCAGTTTATACATAAAAACCAACAAGATTGGTTCGACTGTGTTACTTTGTAGGTTTAAGGACTTTAACTGTTTAAGGACGCCAGAAAATTTTCAAGGACATTTGTCCATTTTTCAAGGATCAAGGACACAGCGAGATTTTAAGGCAAATTTAAGGACAATTCTTGAGATTCAAGGATGTTTGGCAACCTTAGGGTAGACCAAGAATAGATTTTACGTGCAACTTTTATCAATTCTTGTGCAAAATGTAAAAGTGTGATTTGGAAAATATGCTTTGAAACTACATTAGGCATTTCAGTTTAATTGTAAAATTCTCTTTGAATTTCATAATTAAGATTAACAACGAGTTTTGTGATGTTATCCTGTTTTTATGGTTTATCCTACTGTATAAAAGCAGAGGTGTAAAGTAACGAAAGTGGCTCTACTTAAGTAGCCTACTCAAGTAGAATTTGTCGGTAATGAGTACTTTTAAAATAATTCTATTTTTGGATGCTTTCTACTTTCACTTTCTTACTTTTTGCATGAAACTGCTAAATACGCCCCTGAGTGTATTTCTGTATTTAAACCACAAATTCAACAGAATGGTTGAGTTTTCTACTGGCATTGGCAAGTGTTTAATTATGTTAAGTTAGCTTAGTTTTTATGAAATTCAGGTAATATAAATACTGCATGACATGATTTTCTAATCTCAAGGTTTTGCTTTTGTTCTACTTGATTTGAATATCATAACAATAACGTGCATCAATTAATAATTCATGACTTCTTGAGAGGGTAAGAGGTTAGAAGACCAAGCACTATATCATGGCAGTGATGTGAAGGTAGTCGACAAGTTGTCATATCAGATATACACTATAGCTTGTCAATTGAATAGGCTAATTTGTTTATTTTGCTAATTGGTAAATTCTTTCAGAAATACCGTCTTGTACTTGAGTGCTCTACAATGACTACTTTTTTACTTTTACTCAAGTACTTTTTTTGGTCAATACTTTGTACTTGACTTTAATTAGCCGAGTTTTTCGTTCAAGTAACAAAACTTTTACTTGATTACACTTTTTGAGTAGGCCTACTTTTTACACCATTGTACGGAAGTTTAGCTACAACCCTAGAAGTACTGGTAGCAGAGTGTCAGAACCAGAGCTGCAGAGCAGAACTAGCAAATGCCTACAATCAGACAATATGCTGGTTTAAAATCATCATGTGTTGGCCTAAATCTGAAATCCAATTTTTTACTGCAACTTTATTTTAAATATATTCAACTTTTGTTAAAATATTAGTGTACTGTAAATGCAACTTTTTCAGAATTTTGGTGCCCACAAAAACTTGCCCTAGTCAACCTTTTTACATGAGGTTTTGCAAGGGTATTGATAGAATTATTTCTGATTTAACATTGCTTTGTCATAGTTAATGGCTATTGCATCACAAAAGCTTGTAACATGAAACTTATTATCAATAATCAGCAGGGCATGGTATGGAACGGAAAATGGAATGGAACGGAAATTTCGGAATGGAATATGGAAGATGCCAGAATGGAATGGAATGGCAGATTTCAAGAATGTAATGGAAGACAATCTTCCATACCAATTCCATATCATACTAGATTTGGTTCATTGTATTTACACAAAAGTACATACCGATGTCGGGTAGTGATAAATAATATTGTCACAGAAGTATTCAACTTCAATATCTTTGCATATTATTTGTCGACAAATGCGATATCGTTCTTTGGTTGCGTACATTGTGCAAACAGTGTGCGTATTGCATCATTGTAAGTACATTGCAATTTAATTGCAGCATTGATGTTACAGTTGAAGACCTTAATAGGTTTGATTTGTTTTTTTGTTTTGTTTTGAGGCTGACAATTTGCCCAGTGGTAAATTTTGTTTTCTTACATCGTCACGAAAAATCGTAATTACTATTTCATCCCCGTTTCAGATTAATTTTATTTAAATTGTAAGTTTTTTTGGTGTTAAAGCTTGGTATTTCTATTACGGTTAATATTCTAGTTGATGTGAGGGTAAACTTGTATGGTAACCATTAAACCATTGGCATAGCCAGAAGGACCAGGCCTTTTGCCTCCCCCCCTCCCAGATTGAAAAGCTACTAATGATAAAAATGATGACACAAAGCCTATTTATTCAGTTTCTTTTAGCTTTTTTGGATTGCAACAGTACATGCGTACGATGGAAATTAGCAATAACTTAATATTAATATAAATGAACAGCGGACCCACGCCCTCTCAATTAAAATTTTTACCAACTAAGCCGGGAAAAATTCAGTGTTTTTGTTCTAAAACGTGCAATCTCAGGCACTCATCTAACTTGTTTATGTAATAACATGTTTTAGGCCCCCAGCTAACTTTCATATTACAATAACATGATTAGTGACCATTTATGGCATCTAATGTACCAACTTTAAATAACTTTAATAAATTACCAATTTTAAAAAACAATCCACCTCCATCTCATCAGTTTTCACGCGACAAAATGCTTTTGAAAAACCTAGTTAGGGGAAATGCTTATTGAACAAGTTATTGAATTTGAATCGAGGGTGCCTGGGCCTTTGGTCGTACATATTTTCCTAAAACTGGTTACTTTCATGACAAAACAAAAATCTTCAAAGGCAAATCTTCAAGTGCATTATTTAATGCTAAAAATGTTGCAGAAAGCGAAGTACCTTGATTTTCCTGACTTGGGCCAAGTCACAAAATTTAACCCCAAAATGCAAGATTTTAGACGTGTTTTGGACTTGATCTGAAGTAAAGGGAGTGATTTCTTCAATTGGCTTTCAAACATCAAAAATTTTGTTCTTTCAAATGGCTCTAAAAACGTGCGAAATGTGATTCGAATTGCATTAAAATAGCCATTTTTTTCCAAAAAATTGTCCAGCGGCTGGGGGGTTCCGCCGCCATGCCCCCCCCTGTGACATGTTTGAGTTGCACTAATTTGCTCACCACGTATCCCAATTTTGATGGATAGAAAAATTTTTAACTTGCGGTTCTAGTCCTTCCTCTATAGCAAATCCAGGTTACGAGCCTAATCCGATGCCCAGCTTTTGATCTTTCATTCTTCGTCCCATAAAAAGTCCCTCTTTTCAAAAACTTTTGATGACATCATTGCATGATTTGCAGTTTAGCCCTCCTCCCAATTCAAAATCCAGGTTGCGCCTATGCATTAAACCATGTGCAATATGCATACCAGATACCACTTGTTGCATCTTAGTATTGTTGACGCACCTTCATGAGCGGTTGCTTGCAACATTGCAAAGGTGCAAAGCAACAACATATATGTTGCGTTGCATTGCTTCCAGTCTAAAATTTCTTTGGTATGGAAGCATGGGATGGAATAAGGAAGAAAATTTTAGTATGGAATGGAATATGGAAGAAAATTTTAGTATGGAATGGAATATGGAATGGAAGATTTTTGGTATGGAATGGAAGAAAATTGCCAGTATATAATACGAAAAAATCGTCTTTCATTTCATTCCATACAATGCCCTGATGATCAGTACTTAAATTGTAGGGGGAACGCGGGGGACGCATCCCCCCATCGAGAGTTAGCATCCCCCCATTGAGATTTAGCGTCCCCCCATCGAGATTTGAGCGCTGGAAGATGAAACGATCAAAAGCCAGCCAGCACGAATAAATCCAACAAATTCCAGTCAAATATAGTCCCAAATTGCCGGGAAGACTTTTTTTGGTCTTCATTCAATTGCAGGGACAGAATTGCTTGATTTCCACTAAAGTTTGGTCAAGGCTGCAAAAGCGTTTCCCCATGCAAAATTTTACAATTTAAGTACTGTCAATAATAGCGTGTAAAAGTTTCCATAACAATCATGATATTCTTGATGATAAAATGATGTTTTTTTTTCATGAACACCATTGCAAAGCCTCATGTAAATAGGTTGAATGATTAGTGATTCACTGTAAAATATTTCTATGTTGTTACTGGAACTACTTTTAGTTCAGTAGGTAGTTGCAGTTTGCATTTCCAGTAGCACATGCGTAATCTCTAGCTCAGAGGCCAGAGCAGAGAGCTGACATGTGACTAGCATATTCTGTTGTAAGGTACCGGTAGTCATTATCCTTTGGGAGTTAAAATTAAATTAGAAATTTTGAAGCTGTGTTTACAAAGACATCTGATATTTAGCCAGTAACAAGAAAGATATTCCCCTAAAATTTAAAAAACCCTGAGTTCTCCCAGCCTGAATTTTCAGAAAAATGGAAAAGGGAGAGTTTTAGCAAAATTGTATAGGTTATGCGATGTTACTGAACAGTGTAAAGGCTAAACATTATTTAGTCTTTTCTGGGAAGTTCCAGGTTGAGAAAACAAATTCAGGGTATCCTAAAACTTTTTATGGGGGATACAGTATCTCTTTCTATACGGTATTTATTCAATATCTTTAGCAACCGCAGCCCCCAAATAAAAACAAAACATTACAAATATAGTATTTCCGATTTTACGATTGCAAACAAGCAGAATCGGCTGGATGCTTCACCTCCTTTGAAAACTGATTTGCTGAGGCTGTCGTGTAGATCTGTGGCGTGTAGTAACTGATCATGTTCAGTGCATGCAAATGCTGCAATTACCTGGATTTATTAGATGATTTATCAGAGTGAACCAAATTCTGAATGCTTCAACTTGTTTTTGCGATGTATCAGCATTGGTCCATATCTGCCTCTTTTTGAGTGATTCAGATTTCCAAAACAAACAGTTCTGTCTCTTTTTTATCTGTGGGCAGCTGGGCACGTGAGCTCAGTCCAATTTGACATGACTCAACAATTATTTCTTCTCCATTCTTCACACTTGGGTGACTTCTGCATTTCCATAACCTGAGTCCTACCCCTTTCCCTCCACTTCCATAGGCCTACCAATCTGCGATAGATGAGAGTACAAGTGATTGTGAATCTGAACAGTGGAATGTTTTCTGGGCTTTGAGGAGTTTTAGGAGGCTAGTTGTAGTCAGCATTTAACCTGTAAAATATTGCATGGGGGACGCTTTTGCAGCAGTGACCAGACGCCTTCATAATGCGGCAACAATTTGGTGATAATTTTGCCCAAATTCAAGAAACATTTAAGGTCTTTTTTCATATGGGTTTTGCCCCCAAGTTTGAGTGAAGACAAAAAAAAAAAGGTGTTTGTCACAATTTGGTAGTATCTTGGGTGTAATTTGGGATTTACTGAAATTATCAGCCACTTTTTTCTCTAAATGTCCAGGATGCTCTGTTTTAGTGGGGGTGCACTAAATCTCGATGGGGAAAACACTTAAATCTCAATGGGGGAACATCCCTCCTACAATTTTAAGTACTGGTTAGTGGTTGCAGTAGCATAGTAACGGGAATGCAGTACCAGTTGATTAGGCCTTTTGTTATTGAGTTTTTATACTTCTGATTTAAATTGGATCTGGATGTCTAGTGTTTGATTAGATCAGTAGCACTTAAATTGTAGGGTTAATTCTAGGAGACGTGAAATTCAGCCCTTACCCCACAGGAAAAAGCATCCTAATTGTTTGTTTGTTTGTTTGGTTGGCGTTACATTTGCAGTTTGGGGTCAATCCATGCTTAATTTGGGGGTCAACCCAGGTTCTTTGGATCTTTTTAAACTTGGTATGTGAGTAGAGCAGACGCATAGAACCTGTTAGTAAAAAATTCCACCTTTCTAGCACAAGCAGTTTTGGCCCATTTAAGTTTGTATGCTTGAGTGAGTTTTGGGAATATGTATGGATGAATTTAACCTCCCAGGCCTAAAGTTGTACAAGGAGAATGCATTAAATAGCTACCCCACCATCTTTGACCGCGCTAAATTCAGTAAAACCAATATCTTAAAGCTAGAAAGTCTCAATTTTGAAATATTTAACGATTTAGCCCTGTCTCTTTGGGCCTTGATTTTAGGATGCTCTGAATTTTTATCTTGAAAAATGTTGAAAACTCATTTTTCCTAGTTAATATGAAATCATGCTTTGTGTAACAAAATTAACATGCATTGCAAGATGCCAATATCATTGCAGTATAAAATACGCTAAATTTTCAATTTTCATAACATTTTACATGATTTTAAGACAAGAACATGAACACTTTTGGTTTACTAAACGCTTAATATTAGGTCGAACTGAAAATGTGGCTACAAACTTAGATTTTCGTCTGTAAGCCTTGACCTGTACCGACTTTTTGTCAAATTCAGCTTAGAAAAAAACTGTTCACATAGGTACGTGCTGCCAAAAACAGAGGAACATTTCAGAGCATGACGTCGCAAGTTTGGAAATTCATGCTTTGCAACACAATGACGATAAAATTCAAGCAACGGCTTATTGTTCAAATACAGTGCTTTCAACTTGTCATCACACTGTAGCTTAATTAGTTCCAGTTGGATCTCAGGGGGTGCAGAAGCAGGTGCAACATTGAAGGGGATCGAAAAGATATTGAGCTCCAACTGCTTGTCTTTTAGCTCCTGAAATCTGGCATTAAAGCTTTCCAAGAGCCTGGAACATTCCAAAGCATATTGGGTACAAGAAGTTGGATTGTGTTTTTCCAATGTGGGAAAATGCGTGCAATCGCTATCTTTCAATTGATTTTTCCACAGGTCCAGCATTGTCGTGAAGGATTTGATCTTTGAAAGTATTGAGTGCAGCAGTTGATCTGGCCCCTGAAGTTGGGTGTTCAAGTTGTTTAAATGCTTTGTGATATTTACCATGAATCCCAAGTCGCACACCCAATTTTCATCTTCCAGCTCAGTCAGAGGACACTTTTTCAGTTTTCTAAATTCAATAATTTCTGGCAGAAGAGAATAGAAACGTGCAAGCATGTTCCCACAACTTGTCCAACGAACAGCGCAGTAATACAGAAGATCATCATAGTCAGCATCAAAATCTTTGAGAACTTGCTTAAATATGCGGTTGTGTAGGTCTCTTTTTTTAATAAAGTTAATACAGTCTGTAACCACCGATATCACATGATCAAACTTCACAGATTTTGCACAAAGGCTTTAATGGTGAATAATGCAATGACAAAATATCAATGTATCATGCCTAATTTCTTATGCATCCAATTCTTTCTTCAGCAATGATACCAACCCTTTATGTTTACCGACTGTAGCTGGTGCACCATCAGTAGCAACACCACTCAGCTTATCTAACGGCAGGTTGAACTTGTCTAGCGCTTGGAAAAGCTTCTGCAGCAGGTCCTCTCCGCGAGTAGTTCCATGCGTCGATTCAAGCAAGAGCAAGTTTTCTTCAATATGAAAATCTGATGTTATATCTCGAAAAAATATTGCCAGCTGCGCAGTGTTCTTGATTGATGTCTGTTGTTTCATCAAGGCAAACGGAGAAGTAAACGAAAGTTTCAGCTCTTCTTTTGAGATTTCCTTCAATATCTTGGCCCATTTCTTTTATGCGATCACAAACAGTGGGCCATGACAAGCTCAACTTCTCGTACAAATGAACTGACTTTGGAGCCAACTTTTCTGCTGCCTTTACAAGTAATTCTTTTGCCCATGCCCCATCGTCGTACGGCTTGAGCTTTTTAGCTATCAATTCCGAAACTTCACAGCTCACGGTGAGCACATCCTTGTTTGTGCTGCAATAAGAAGTCATGGCCTTTTGCTGAGAGTGCAAATCTTTCTTAAGTTCTTTTATCTTTATTTTCCTAATCTCTTTATCCAAATTTTTAAGCTCAGGATGGTTGGTCTCGTAGTGGCGTTTTAAATTTTCTTTTTTTATGACTGATAGGGATTTTTTGCACTTTAAACAAAACGGCTTTCCTTTTTCCTCGATGAAGAAAAACGTATCAGTCCATTTGTTTTGAAAGGCCCTTCCCTCATCTGCAATCTTTCTTTTTTTACTCAAAGACATCAAAGTATGAATGACTAATATGGCTGAAAATTAATAGAACTACAAATACCTAAATATCCGTAAAATTTTGCATTATTAGCGTTTGAGCATACCCATGGACACACACATCATGGAGAAAGAGGGACAAGGGAACACGATGACATTGCTCTCTCCCGGATCCTTGGCCCCAATTTTTATTTAAGTATGCTTATCACTTTAGTACTGAACGTTCGCCTACTAAACTACAGTGATAACGTTGGAATTAATACTGGGCATTTTCATTTCACTCAAATACAGTTATTGTGGGAGCAGTGTTGTCCTAGCCTTAACTTGATCCAAACCAGCAGTCCAGCACTGCTCATACATTCCAGTGATGAATAAATTTTAATGAAGCATAAGCTCTCGCACTGCCAACAGCTCTGCAGTTATCAAACTACTCAAGACCATTTCTGATATATTTTATAGCCTCTCAAACTCTCCATGATGAATATCAACATTGTTATAACTATAAATTTAAAAATGCTTCACCTGATTACAAACCACCAAGCAAGCATAAATTGTTGAGAACTGAAATACTGCGTTATAACTCCTTCCAACTTAACTGTACCTCTTGCTAACAATCTATTTTATGAGCACAGCACATTATCAGTTACATCATAAATACATTCTGTGTGAAGTTTCATAATTAATCATTGTCCTAATTCATGAGGCAATAATAAAGCATTGTGATAAATCATTCTTTAGTTTTAACCTCTAGTCTAGTCACTTGTTTAGGGGACTCGCAACTTTGATCATGCTATCTGCTTCGGTATCGCATTGCACAAATATTAAAAACAGAATAAAAATTTTAATGCAGACGCTGAGATAATGTCACAATGGTTTCCAATGCAATAGCGATTGTGAAACCGATTCGCTGGCCGCACAAAAATCTTTGGCGGGTTGCATGCAGCCCGCGGGCCGCAGGTTCGTCACCTCTGTTTTAAAATAAGGCTGTACCCCTTTGCAAAAAAATTTTTTTCGGAAAACTTTTGTCCAGTATGTGACAGTTTGGTTAGTAAGGATATGGACATATAAAAATGCGGATGAAAAAGGACATACCGTCGTTCGGGGATACTTTGCCCCGCTTTTTCACCCTTTTGATGTTCCTCATAAGCCACAATATATGTTGAATGGCAGTTCGGGGATACTTTGCCGCACTTTTTCAACCTTTTGATGTACCTCATAACCCACAATGTATGTCGAATGCCAGTTAATAGCTGTAGAGTGGCAAGAGACCCTAACTAAGCAGCACACGAAAAATAAACTTTTTGCTTGCATGGTTTCCATTATTTTTTCATATATATACCTGCTAGGCCAAAGTTTCCCACTGACAGGCAACATTAGCCTGATGATCTGAATTCACTATAAATGTTAAAGTTGCCCACTGTAAGTCACCATCAGCAAACTAAGCTGTTACTGTGGGCCAAAGTTTCCCACATTCCAAAATTTTAAGAAAAAAATAATTTCAACTTAATTTCTCAAACATAGTTGCAAATGGTTAAATTTTATACTTTGCTGGTTGTTGGTCATGCTATGTACTTCAACAATGACGTAGCATTTAACTTTTCATGTCAGCTTATACTGAAAGTAGGAGAGGTCTGTGATTAAAAAATTTGCCAAAAAAGTTTTTTTTTTATTAACCCCAATAATTTTATTCAATTGAGGTAAATATAGCCGTTACATTTTTTGATTATGTTTTTAGGATGCTGATCTACAATTCTACATCATTGCTTTAACCATTTGCTACATCAATTGCTTAGTGGACTTCAAAATTTTTTTTGTGTGTTGGCCAATGTTTACTCACAAGACAAAGTATCCCCAAACGACGGTACTCTTTCATGGAGAGGCAAAAACGTAAAAAAACGGATACTGTGTAAATCCACCTTTACTTTGATTAAAATGTTAATATTTTTAAAGCTTTTCATCGGAAACTTGTCAAGAGGAATCGTCAGAATGGAGAGCGCAGGAAAAAGAGCGGCTACAGGAAAAAGCTGAACAGTGATTGGCTGAAAAAGGGTCGATGAGAGAGTGTTATTTGTGTTCAATTCTTTTTAGTTGAAAACGAATTCTTTTTGTCGGCGGAAGGCGGGGTTAGAAGTTTTAATAATAAGTGACATTATTGAAAAAAGTACTTACAATAAGAAATCAATTTTTTGTAAAACTGTTTTTGCTCTACTTCCATCTATCTACTTTCGAAGTCATTTTTATCAAAATTTCTAACCCCTCCCTCTGCTGACAAAAAGAATTTGTTCTCAACTTAAAGGTTGTACACAAATCATGTTCTCTCATCGATCCTTTTCAAGTCAATCACTGCTCGGCTTTTTTCTATAGCCGCTCTTTTTCCTGGTCTCTTTATTCTGACGATTTTTTTTGACAAGTGTTAGGTAAAAACCTTCGAAAATATTTACATTTTAATCGAAATAAAAGTTTTTTTGAAACAAGCTTTTATTTGAAAGAAAAATACGTTTTTGAAAAATAAAAAATAAAAAAAATTCTTTTTTTTTTTTGAAAAAAAAAACTTCTATTTGAAACAACAAAATATATTTTGGGAAAAACATTTTTTGGAAAAAATAACTTTTTTTGAAATTTTTTGAAAAAAAAATTGTTTACCTGTCATGCCTAAAAGTCTCGGTGCATAAAAGTCCAGGTGCCTAAAAGTCCAGACACCTAATCGGTGGCGCCTAAACATCGTGTGCCTAGACGTTCGTGCCTAAAACTCATGGTCCATCAAAATATGTAGAAGTAAAACAATACAAGCTCGGAATGGAAGTAGTGTGGGACCATCTGGAATGAGGCAGAAGTTGTTGAGTCAAGCTACATGAGCATTACAATGGTCTTATGCAGTACAACTTCCACACAAAGAAAACAGGAAAAAGCAATTCAACAAACACAAGAAAACAAGGCAGTGGCTATTTTGCCACTAGTGGCAAAATAGCACCATGCTGTTTTGCCGCTGGAGGCAAAATAGCCCTAGCCCTAACCGAGAAAAAATACTATTTTGCCACTAGTGGCAAAATAGACACTTACAAAAACGAACTGTATGTGGTATATACAAGCAGTTTGTAGCTACCACTATTCAGTAATCCCTCTGAAGTCTGTAGTGATAGAAACCAGTGTAAAAGTTTAAACAAAGTATTTTCGAGAGCTAAAAGTGAAAAAAAACTAAAATAAAATAAACTCTGATTTCAGCTAGAACTACAGTACTGTTGGCATAAGCTTACCAAACCTGACAATGAGAGAACTATTCCTGGACACTGTGTTGTGCCTTTTAATTTATCTTGTTGCTGCTGCAGAAGAGGAAAGTAAATCATCAGGCGGGTTTCAAGGGAGTTTGTTTTGGCCTCCATATCAAAGCCACTTGTTACAATCTACAAAAGCACAAAGTAAGTATAAATTCTGGCTTCTGTGCTGATTTTTTACGGAAGTGGTTAATGTTACTAACCAGCAAATAGTCAGATAATAAACACTCATTGGTAATTTACTCTTAGTTTTTTAATTAACGTTGGGGTTTGGTTTAGGTTTTAACTTTTGAGTTTACTTAGCATTAAGGTTAGGATTTAGGTTTGGTTTAAGTTCAGGGTTAGGGTTAGGATATTCATTTACTTAACGTGGCAACAGCCTTTGTCTTTTAATTTGCTGTGGTTAATAATTGAGTGCTTTGTGCTGCTTTACATACCGGTACACTTTATGCATGCATGTTTAACATATCTGGTCTTGCTGAATTATTATGGTGCTGTTATAATGCTGATTTGCTAATTTTGCTAACATTCGTTTAAATTGCTTAACGTATGAGGTGTGACAAAAAAGAAACCGGACTGTATTAACCATGCTTTTGACACAATACCCATTGGCAAGCCACTTAGTCACCGAAAATACAACTTAGCTATGTTGTGTTGCAATTTTTTTGCAGTCGGTTATTCCATTTCTGTGTTATAAGTTTTTATGTAATATATATAGTATTAGTAGCGTTTGTCACGATTTTGTAAGCTTTTTTGTGTTTGTTTGCACTCTATGCTGTTGGTTGTTTAAGAAACTTAGTGGCTCAAGAATGGAACAACAAATCAACTTGAAATTTTTGGTGAAACTAAGAATTTAAACTTCTTAAAGATATTTATGGTTAAGATGTGATGTTGAGGACGCAGATTTTAGAATGGCACAATCATTTCGTGAAAGGCCACGAGGAATATGAGGATGATCCCAAGACGGCGTGACCTTCCACAACAAGGACAGATGAAAACATCACTAGAGTGAAACAGCTGGTGCGAATTGATCACTGGTTGATGGTACAAATGATATCTGAAAAACTGAGCCCAAACACAGAGTCAGAAGACGGAAACTGTGGAGTGACAAGTCATGGCTTCTCCACCATGACAACGCACCCGCACACAAAGCAATTAGTATGAAGAGGTGCTTCGCTAAAAAGCAAATGACATTCCTTGACCTTCCTATCTATTCCCCAGACTTGGTGCCTTGTGACTCTTGGCTTTTTCCGAGACTGAAAGCTGCAATGAAAAGGATTCATTTTTCGTCTCTGAAGGAAATAAAAGCTTCAATAACGAAGGAACCTGGGACTCAAAAAAGAGGATTTTACCTGGTGCTTTCGTGGGTGGCAGGATCTCATGCAAAAGTGGATTGACTCGGAGGGAAAGTGCCTCAAAAGGGACAATTCATAAAGTATCAAAATATGCTGAATAAAAATTTTTAGGACAACAGTCTGGTTTCTTTTTGTCACACCTCTTATGCTTCACACTCCTTGGTATATGCTTATTTTTCCATCCCTAAGTTTTTTTGTTTTTTTTTCGTAACGAATGTCTCATTTTTTTGCTTCAAATTACTCCAGCTTCAGCATGAATAAATTAAAAAACTTTCAAATAGTAAGATTTCCTTTTTGTTTAAAAACAAAAGTTTAGTGATTTTCCAGTGTAATTAGTGCTTGCAAAGCTAGGACTGTAATGTTGCAGGTAAGGAGTTTGTTTTCAGCCTTTTAAAATGGCTTGCTTTTATCTACAGTTTTACAATGCAGCTAGAGCTTATAGTGTTAGTCCTGTATAGAAAAGTGCCAGTACTTTCAGTGTGGCTTTTTGAGGAAAAGTTGCAAATTAGCAATTTTGAACACAAGAGGATCTAAGTCTATTGCAACTGAAACAAATCTTTGCATTTGATTCCTAGGTTCTAATCAGTTACTGAAGTTGGTTGGATTTTCAAGCAAAGCAAAGGGCAAGTAATTTCCGGTTGAATGATAACATTCATTTAAACTAGCACTAGGTAGCAATTGTTGCAATTGAAAGACTTGCAAATAGAACCCCAAAAAAGAGAGCTGCGTACTGGCGTGGTCGGACAGACGCAAAGTGCTTTGTTTTGTGCATCAATGAATGCGGTAGCAATTCATTTAGCATTGGTCTGAATACAGCCATCGCATCACATCAAAACTTCATTCTTCGGTATCGTAGCTTTTAGAAAATGGTAAATCTGATTTTGAGGAATCTCAAGTGTCTGGGTACAATCAAATGTTTGTAGTGTTTGATCATATTCTCATTTAAATTTGTAGTCTTTATGACCGTCTGTGAATCATGTCAGCACAAAATTGAAGTAGCTCATTGTATGCAGAAAGAAAAAAAAAAAAAAAGAAACACCAGCTTAGGATTAGCAGCTATACCTAGACTCAGAGAAATCTATCCCCAGTGTCCCAGGTGCTGATTGAAGTCGCGGCAAAATAGCGGTCTTAACTTTTTTGATTTACTATACCATGCCTCCCTTGATCACAGTTTATGCTCAAGTTCACACTGATGAACAAATGAGAAAAAAGTTTTTTTGAGTGTTGTTTGACGACTTGAAGTACAATGGTTGTCAGTTGAAATACAAGCCCACTTACTTAAACTAAGTCGTCTAGTGTCACCCTTGGGTTTTCCTGCATATGAAAACCTGGGTTTTTGGCTGATTTTTTTAACCTCAAAACGCAGGTATTTTGGGTTAAAACCCGGGTTTTTCAGTAATAATGAAAAAATAAAGCCATCATCGTATCTTACTCGCCAAAGCTTTTTCTGTTGGGTTGTTTGTTACCAGTCCATAGACTTTTAGTGAAATACCTTGAGGTTTTTTGCAATGCCAGTGACTCAGTACATTCATGTATGTGATGAATCATTGCATTTTTACCTCCATTAACTGTTGGTGCTATAACTTTGAGAATGATGGACAATTAGCGCATAAAAATATGATCGCTAAGTTTTTTGTGCTAGTGCGGCTGCGCGACCGCGCAGATAGCCTCGAACTCCCGCGCAGTACTTCAGCTCTGCCACGCACAGCATAAGCGCACTGCATAAGACAAGGTAAAAATTAGCTTTCAATCGGAAGCAAGCTCTATAATTGAGATTTGAGAAAATTGGTTCACAATTTCTGAAACTTCATTTGAATTTGGGCAAGATTCCGAAATTCTGGACTAAAATATAACCAAATTGCGGTGAAGACCTTTTTTTGGAGCTCACACGGCCTTTCATTCCGCGCACACTAAGCAAGCTCTTAGAGGGAACGTTGTGCACTGCAGTACTTCACTTTTTTAGCAACACTTTTTGACAAAATAATAAGTTTGACTTTAAGAAAGGGTTGACTTTGACGTCATGGCTAAATATGAGCTGACATCATGGTTGCCAGATGCGGTATTTTCCCTCAAAGTTGACTTTTCCTAACCCGATTTGTTTTTTGTTTTTTTTTTGATTCAAAAAAATCGAACTTTTTTTGGCGTTTTGGAGAATTTCTTTTGGGTTTTTGGGACGAAAATTTGGAGTTTTTTCGGGGAACTCATTCGGGGTTTGAAGGATATTTTTAGGTAATCACATGGAATTTGGGAAAATTTGACTACTCATTTTTGGGGATATTTTGATTTCTAATTTGAGGTTTCATTTATTACTTTTTTCATTGCAAAGTGTTTGCCGACTCGAGCCTGAAATAATTTCATAGTGCCACTATCATCAGAGTAGTAGTATCATCAGAGTGCCACTATCATCATAGTAGTTGTTGCTAATTTTATTTTTGTTTTGGAAGGAAGAAAAGGCAGACCAAATAATATGTAGGTAGTTGCCAAAGAGCTTTAGAGATATAACCTCTTTCTGTTGAGAGGCTGCAAAAGACCATGTAGTCCAGGTACCGAATTATCTGGTGCGGTCGTTGAGTTTGCAACCTCTCAACAATTCAGAATCAGAAAGTTGTGCATTGCAAGATAAAAAAATTCTTCAGGTTGTTTTTGTCAAGAAACCTCAATTTTTATTGATTTAATAAATCTCAGATAGTTTTTGTGTGACAATTTTTACCTTACCGCTAGATTAGAAATCATTTAAAATTGAAAAATTTCAGGAAAACTCGAGTTAGTTGGAATCAGTACATCTTGACATAAAATAAGTTTCTACTTACCGTATTTAAATATATTGTGTTACTGATTGGACTAAGTACGTGTGCTTTCCTCAATCCATAACACGTTTTGGTAACAATTTAATTTTAACTCCAAACTTGATGAAAATGAAATGACGAAAAACGAATTGGCAAACGTTGACCAAAAAACGGTTTCTGAAAACGCAAAACTAGTAGGAAACTCTTGTTAACATGTAAACACAATAAATCAATGATGGAAGAAAGTAACACTCTGGAAACTACCGGATATGCACAGAAACTCGATGTATAGGGCGTGTATGATTATTTGAATCAGAACCTTCCAAAACATTATTCCAAGTCCACAGACGTCGATTCTTGGTTGATTAAACAAATTTCGAGGAGGCGACGTTCTTTTTTGCGAAGTTTGGTTACACTTAAATAATTCTATTTCAGTCCGAAATTTCGGAATATTGCCCCCAAATTCAGCTGAAGACCAAAAAAAAAACGAAAAGTTTTTCGCCGCAAACTGGTTCTGTTTCAGTCCGGAATTTTGCACCCAAATTCAGGTGAAGACCAAAAGAAAAGGTCTTCGCCGCATTCTGGTTCCATCTCAGTCTGGAATTTCGGATTGCTTGCTTACACCTTGATTTTGTAAAATATTTTTACTAAATCTAAATAATGGGGCTTATTTGCGATTGAAAGCACGTATTTACCTTGAGTGCGAAGTGGGCATTACTTGCCAAAAAACTGAGGGGGCCACACATATTTCGTCCCCTTTGGTGTCAGACCCAAGGGAGCGCCGCCCTCTCGCCTCTTCGAAATCGACGCCAGTGTCCAAGTCTTTTACAATATCTTTAGCATTGGTGCTATAAACAATAAACATTAATTTGATTAACCTCAAAGTAATTAAAACAAAAAATAAACATTTTACTACCAATGGATTTTCAGACGCAGACTTAATTAATTCCAAATTTTGTCTGCGTTGCTAATCGTGGACTTGCAACGACAAATCAATTGAGAGAATGGCGGCTAATGCAAAATGGAGAGGGAGGAGAGTCAGCTAAGCGAGGGGTAGGTGCCAACACGCACCAGCTAAGCAATAGCTCTGAGAAGCTAGATTGAGCAACAGAACTCTGACATAGTGGAGGACAATTTTTTGGTCGCAATCTCAACTCTCAATGACCTTGATAAAATGCCACACTGAATTTGGCTCCAACTTGAGAAAAATTGCTTGCTGACTCGATTCCTTCCAAAAGACCGCTGCGCTCTGTGGAAACTAATCCACACTGATTTGCCGTTGAAGTTCCAGCTTGCAAGAATTACAAAAAATTGCACGTAAATATAATACACAGTTTTTCACGCAAAAATTATCTAAAATGTAAATTTCGACGTCACAAAGAAATAATTAAACAGTTGTTGGGTGAAAGAACCGGATTAAAAAAGTTGCGATCTGCAGCAAATCAAAAAAGTATGTACTTAAATGTTGTCATGATCTTATATAAATGTGGGGATAAATGAGACGTGGTTCGAATCTTAAAATAAACAAATCGCCACTACTAATTGGCGTGTTCAATTCAAACTTACCAAATTTGAGTAAGTCAATTACAGTTAGTTTCTTTCATGGCATTTAAGTATTAAGTAACTGATGTACTGTTTTCACACCAAAATCAATTTTTTCTTTCAAACTAGACAAAAAGATTTCAAAAAGGTTTTCGTTTTTCCAGGTTGGCTTTTAAAATTCATGAACCAACCAATGACCATTCAAAGTTTGATTGAAAAGAAACATAAAACTGCTATTCAGTAAAGCTAAAAGGAATGTGGCGCAACTTGCCAAAGTGGTATTACTTTGGCGCTGAATTTTGAAATTCTACTCACGAGTTCCAATTTTCAGTATCGAAACCGGCTCCTGACTTTGAGGGCACAGCAATTGTAAATGGCGAGTCGAAGACGATCAAGCTCAGTGATTACAAAGGAAAATATCTCGTCTTTTTCTTCTATCCTCTTGATTTGTAAGTATAGTTAGTGTGTAATTATTTTTTCTGTTATTGATACAGTAGATGACTTTGATATTTATAATTCAAGGAACTGTGAACTCTGACTGCACTTTGTTTTATAAGAACCCGAGGCTCCAGTTTTGCTCAAGATTGAAGAACAATGCCGGCCTCAGCATAAAAAAATAATACTGAGAAGTGAAAACACGAGCGAATATAAAGTACTTTGAAGTATGGTCAGCAGAGTTTTCTTCGCCTTTTTTTATAACTTGTTGCCTTTGTTGATTTTTTTCAACAGTAACATCAAAAGATAAATTTTGACCGACGTAAATAAATTTGTGTCACTTGATACTTTAATAATAAAGTAAGAACAAACGAGGCTTAAAATTTAAGAACAACCAGTCTCAACCCAAAATTTGCTGGTTATAAAAAAGTGTATCGTGTTTTAAAGGTTGATTTCATCATTAGTGCAATATCGACAGCCTGCTAAGATAATGCCTAAGTCAGTTTTTTTAAAAAGTACGGTTAATGGTTCTAGCTTCAACTTTTGACAAAGTTTTTGAAACTTTACCTCAAACTTCATAGTTGTTATTTCATGCGCAATAATTGACATATTTTTCTTTTTCGTTTTTGAAATGCCAAAAATGATGTGGGCGGTTAATTTACCAAGCTAGGAACAGTAATGATGCAGCCAACCACGCAACGCAGGACATGTGGGCGCTTGAGAGACATAATCCCGCAATCTGTGCAAACATTTTCGTGCTTCGAAAAATATTGATTATCAGGAATTATTGCCAGTGTTGACTACCAATTTTCTTCTAAATATGGTGCATAATGACATTTACCAAACCTTTTTTTTGTTTCATATTTTGTACGTTTATTCAATACGTAAATGCTGTACTGCAGGCAGTTAAGGTAAACGAAAAAGTAATTTTGCAAATTGTACAACATAGTGCTTATAGAAAACAGTGAAAGAATAAGGGTCTATGTCTAATCTATTAATCAAGGATACGAACTTGATTGTTTTGTATGAAAGTTTGTTTACTTTTTCGTTTTCGAATTAAAAAATTTTTTTTTCGAATTCGCATACCCAGCTTTAATATTATTTACACTGCTCTAATCATAATTAGTGGCAAGAAGCACTAAGCTTAGGCTAAATTGTTCCTAATTTTCCGTGAAAGAATAAGTGTCTATGTCTATCCATTAATCAGGGATACGAACTTGATTGACTTTGTATGAAAGTTAGTTTACTTGTTCATGTTGAAATTAAATTTTTTTTTGAAATTCGCATGCAAAGCTTTAATATTATTCACACTGCTAGTCATAATTAGTGATAAAAGCCCGTTTATACTGAATGCGAACCCGAACTCGAACTACCCGAAAATCGGGCGATTTTTCGCGGGAATTGTTGTTCTAATAGAAAACGGTTTTCCGCTGGAAAACCGCAATATGTTTCATGATCCGTTTATACAGAGCGCGAACGCAAACGCGGAAAGCGGCGCGAACGAGAAGGCGGCGTTCGCGGAAGAAAGGTCATAATAAAATAAAATGAACTCGTTTATACAAAGCGCGAACACGAACAAATTTAGTTCTCGCGGAAAACCGCGTACGTTGCCTCCAGAGCGAAATTTTAGGGAGCGTTCGCGACGGCTTTTGTATTCAACCAATCAGCGCTCGCAATTTAGGTAACGTCACCATGATACTACGTCACTGCATTGATACAGACAAATAAAACAATGGAATGTTATTCAACGCAGCTGTATCATGCTATATTATGCGCCATGCGGGTATAGAAATTTATCGAAAAAGATTTGCTTAACATTTACGGTATTGGCGTATTATTATTTTGCTGCAATGAACATTTGACGTTGCATGAAGTTTAATATTAAAATCCAAAGCAGTTTAACGTTATTATGTCGTAATATCACTTTCGTAGGTTTTTCGGATAAATAAACCTTTTCCTGTCGGTCTAAATATTAATAGTATAGTACAATCTTCTTATCTGTATAACCTGTTAAATTTAGGGTCAAGGTGACGGTTTTTAAATGCTACAAATTTTGACTTAATTTGTTCTTAAATTTTATTGGAGTGACAGTAGCTTATTTTTACTTGGTTAAACATTGCTTTTTGTTGTTGAACCTGATTAACAGTGATTATTGAACAAAACAGTACAATCCACTGGCTATGATTGTTGAAACCTGGTTACCATTTTAATGCGATACGGTACTGTAAAACAGAAGTTAGCATTTTAAAAAAATTTCACTCGTGTTTTTATTAAATTGTTCTTATAAAAAAAACAGTTCATTGTTAAAAATCAGTTATGACGTTAGAAAAAATAAAGAATCGTTCTTTTCAATGAAACATAAAGAGTTGTCTTTTGTGTTAAATGGCATCATTAAAAGTGATTGCTCTCCAGTAGTTAGTGTTGTTTTTTAACTGTCGTCGTCAATTAAAATATTCTCAAAAGTGATTAGGATCGAAATTCCAAATAGGCTGTAACTTTTGCAATATGGTTGAATTCGCCGTGACAAACAAACCGTCTTTATAATCAATAGTTTGTTAGTTATAATTTATATGGACAAATGATCAAGTTTAGAATAAAACGTATTGCGGTTTTCGCGCGGAACACCGCTTTCTATTAAAACAGCAATTCGCGCGGAAAATCGCCTGGTTTTCCGCGTGGTTCGAGTTTGGGTTCGCGCTCTGTATAAACGGACCTTTGTATTTAAAATTGATCATTTGTCCATGCAAATTATTATGATTAACAAACTATAGATTATAAATACGATTTGTTTGTCTCGGCGAATTTAACCATATTGTAGAAGTTGTTGCCCATTTGAAATTTTGAACCTGATCAATTTTGTCAATTTTGTGTTTATCAATTTTTATCAAATTTGATCAATGTTTATCAATTTTGAGAATATTTCACTGATGGCAACAACACTAGTTACTGGAGAGCGATCACTTTTTTTTGTTCAATGCCATTTAAGGAAAGAAAACAGCTCTTATATTTCATTAAAGAGAACAATTCTTTATTTGTTTAACGTCATAACTGAATTTTTATCATGCAATATTTTTTATCAGAACAATTCAAAAAAAAAGAGCCAAATTAAAAAAAGCAACCTCCTATTTACATTACTGTGTCGTAACAAAGTCATCGCCACGTGATTATACTGTTTTGTTGAATAATCAGGATCAAGAGCAAAAAGAAATGTTTAATCCAGGAAAAATCACCTTAAGCCACTCGGATCAAATTTAAGGACACATGAAGTTAAAATTTGTAAACATTTAAAAACCGTGTCACCCTCGGCCTAAATTTGTTGG
Organism: Trididemnum nubilum; assembly: GCA_963965965.1. NCBI lineage: Eukaryota > Metazoa > Chordata > Ascidiacea > Aplousobranchia > Didemnidae > Trididemnum > Trididemnum nubilum. Next base: position 92,922 of record OZ014477.1, read on the forward strand.
TTCTTTTGCAGAAAAAAAGATTGTACTTCATTATTGGTATTTAGATGGACAAGGTTTATTTTCTGAAAAACAAGAAAAAGAGATAATAACGATTAAAAAGTTATTGCGTTTTCCAAAAGAGTTACTTTGACGTTAGCATATAGTTGTTTAATTATAATTTCAGCAGGAATTGAAGGGGTCGAGAAAACGAACGGTCGGCCCGTTGAAATTAATTTCAAACTTTATGCAACGTCAAATGTTTATTGCAGTAAATAATACGCCAATAAATTTCAAGAAAATCTTTTTCGATAAATTTTGATGCCCGCATATGTTACATGATGTAGCTGCGTTTGATCATATTACAATGTTTCGTTTTGTTTGCAATACAGTAACGTATTATACGTGGTGATGTAGCCTAAATTGAGAGCGCTGATTGGTTGAACACAAAAGCCGTCGCGAACGCCGCTTAAAATTTCGCTCGGGAAACAATCTACGCGGTGTTCCGATCGAACAACATTTCGTTCGCGCTTTGCATAAACGAGTTTATTTTATTTTGTTATGACCTTTCTTCCGCGTTCGCGCTCTGTATAAACGGGCCTTAAGAAGCACTAAGCTTACGGTTAATTGTTCCTAGGTTGCCGTAAAAAATCAAGTGTTTATGTCTATCCATTAATCAGGAATACAAACTTGATCGATTTTGTATGAAAGTTTGTTTACTTTTTCGTATTCGAATTAAATTTTTTTTTTTTGAATTCGCATGCACGGCTGTAATATTATTTACACTGCTAATCATAATTAGTGAAAAGAAGCTCTAAGCCTACGGTAAATTGTTCCTAGGTCGCCGTGCATCATGCTAAAACAAACCAAATGTTTATTTTTCACGATTTCATATAAACTTGAAACAAACACATTTTAATTTGGGTAAAAACGTCAAGCGCACCAAGTATTCTTTCACTTAATCCGCGTTTTTTATTGTGCTGCGAAGCAAAAGCGTATTCTAATCGCATGCACTAAAATTGTGACTATTATTCAGAGTTGAAATCCACTCTCGTATTTTTGAAAATTCTTACTTGTTTCAATTTGAAAAATTAGACCGATATCATCTGTGAAATACGCAGTGTCATTTTACGAAGTATACGTATTATTGCACAATGGCTCCAAACGTTTTCGCTATACCATGCATAGCGGTAATACTTTTTATTTTACACAGAGGATATTACGTACTTTACAGTTCATTATTTACATCCATTTTATGCAATAAGTAAAAATTATTTCGTTTTGCGATTTAATTTTTACGTTTTACAATCCATTTTACGCCAAAGATAAAAATTAAAATAGTTTTGGATTGCACACATTCCTGAAGCATTAATTGGGAACCATCGTTGAAGAACTTGCTTTTTAACAAAACTTGAACATGAACTCGAAAATCACTCCGATATTTTCGTCAAGCTCGAATTCGGAAAAATCTGAAGAGCTTTCATAAAAAGCCAATCGAGTTCGTATGCTTAAGAGACCAGAGCCGCCAAAAGAATTTCACTGCCCAAATGAATGAATTAAATCGGGGCTGCCCAAAGTGCGGCCCGTAAATGCTCTTGAGATGTTTTTCGGTGCTGCAGTTTTTTTTACCAAATGTTTTTTCTGTGAAAAAATTGAAATTCGAAAGGAGGGGGGGCAGAAAATTTGAAAATGATGAAGACGAAAAGTAAAAGTTTTCCACTCAGAATCAGTCCGGTTTTTGGCCCAAAATTAGGTGAAGACAAAAAAAAAACAAAACAAAAAGGTCTTGGAAGAGTTGGTTGGTGGTACAGAACTTGAGAATTGCCTTGGTTAAAATGTTCACTTGTCAAGAAGAATCGTCAGAATGGAGAGAGCAGAAAAATGAGCGGCTATTTATTGGAAAAAGCCGAACCGTGATTGGCTGGAAAAGAACCAATGAGAAAGCGTCATTAGTGTACAATCTTTAAGCTGTACACGAATTCTTTTTGTCGGCAGAGGGCGGGGTTAGACGTTTTGATGAAAGTGGCTTCAAGAGCAGATAGATGAAAAGGTGAGCGGCCTTGGGCAAGAATAGAAAATCTGCTGTCATCATAATGTTTAGCACAGGTAGGATTTTGTAAAAGATGAAGTCGAATGGCTGAATCTGAAGCAAGAGATTCAGCCATTGGATTTCAGATTCAGCCATTCGACTTCATCTTTTACAAAATCCTACCTGTGCTAAACATTATGATGACAGCAGGTTTTCTATTCTTGCCCAAGGCCGCTCACCTTTTCATCTATCTGCTCTTGAAGCCACTTTCATCAAAACGTCTAACCCCGCCCTCTGCCGACAAAAAGAATTCGTGTACAGCTTAAAGATTGTACACTAATGACGCTTTCTCGTTGGTCCTTTTCCAGCCAATCACGGTTCGGCTTTTTCCTATAAATAGCCGCTCATTTTTCTGCGCTCTCCATTCTAACGATTCTTCTTGACAAGTGTCAGACGAAAAGCTTCGAAGATATGAGCATTTTATTTACGGCAAAAAGGTCTTCACTCAAATTTAGTCTGGTTTTTGGCCCAAAATTAGGTGAAGACCAAAAAACAAAAACAAAAAAGGTCTTCACTCTAATTTAGTCCGTGTTTTAGGTGAGGACCAAAAAAATAAATTAAGGTCTTCACCCAGATTCTGTCCCTTTCGTGTGCTCAAACTTTCGGCCGAACTTACAAAGTGGGGGGCCATGCCGCAATTTTGCATACTATTCTATGCTAATTATACAGGGTTTCCATAAAGTCTCTTTACAATAAAAAAAGTTACTACAACGTCAAATGATGAGATATTGCAATGAGGGTTTTTTTATGTTAATCAGTATTTCATAAAGTTTTTGTTGACACTAAAATTTATTGTTTCAGATAAAATTTTAACGTGTTTTATGATTGAGTAACATGAACCTGCATAAAATGACTATTCCTGAAGAAAAACCCCATCAAAACAACCTGTTCAAACAGCTTGTGATGCAAACAGCAACAGCGAAGCGAAGTCACGTGATTAGCATCACAATTTGGTTAAACAGAATTAGCATCACAACCTTATTCTGTTCAACGAGCTTGTGATGCTGATCAAGCAACTTCACGTTGCTGTTGACGTTTGCATCACGAGCTGGTTGAACAGAAAAAAAGGCTTCGATTTTTAGTGAGGTGACAGCCACCACGTCCCTGTCTCCATAAATTTCTTGTACCATAAACGAATTGAAGGACGTGGTGGTGGGTCTCTTCCATACTTAGTTCCGTGGTCTCGATGGGTCTACACATCTGATTTTCTCAATAAACCTGGAAACAAATTGCGCTTTTTCTCGAGGAGTAGTCATTTCAGATTTTAAGGGGGTTCATGTTACTCAATCATTACACTTGTAGAAATTTTATCTGAAACACATAAAAATTTTGTTTGAAACAATAAATTTTAGTGTCAATGAAAACTTTGTCAAATACTGATTAACATAAAACAACCCTCATTGTGTTATCTCATCATTTGAAATTGTAGTAATTGTTTTTAATTGTAAAGAGACTTAATGGACACCCTGTACTATCCTGGCGACCCAAAGGGGGGGGGGGGGGCATGGCAATATGGTCCCCCCCTAAATACGCCCCTGGGTACGAGCTTCGCGGAGGCTGAGAATGTAGAAATAGCCCCCCTCTTTAACCAAATAATTTAGAAAATTTTATCCAAATATGCTAACTTTTAAACGTGTTTTGGACCTGCATGACCTAAGTAAGGGATGACATATGGCTAAACAACACAATTCACTTCAGCTGTTACTTTGTTTAAAGAATGATTGCACTAAATGCGATCTACTTACTAAAGGTAACGACAGGATTTTGGTCCCGGCCGCAGTTAATTGATAGCGGCGTGATGTCAGCTGACGCCCCAACCGCACTTCTTGTTTCAGCACGTTCGTTTGCCCGACCGAGATTATCGCCTTTTCGGACCGCGTCGAAGAATTCCGCAAGATCAACACCGAGGTGGTCGCCGCGTCCGTCGATTCTCACTTCACCCATCTCGCCTGGTGAGTCTCAAAATGAGTGAGATAGCGCGGTACCATATTATAAGCAATTTTTGATTGTTTTCATGGAGGCTTAGTATCTATGCTGGTATGATACTTTCATGTTTTTTCCACATGTTCAGCGTGTGATCAAGTAGTGAAATTCAATGCTTTGGCAAACGTTAATACGTTGAGCGATCTCAACTTGAACCTCTGTATCAAATTTTCAAACGCTTTGCTCAAATTCCGTATTCTAGGTCGATTCCTAACCTAAGCACTAAATTTGCATTTGCAGTTTCTCTGATTGACATTTCGCAACAAAAAAGAACATAATCATATCTTGTCGTTGACTTTTTTCCAAAATTGCATTAGGAACACATTTCGCTAAAAAATTGACAATCAAGTTATGTCAATTTTCCGAAAAAAGTTGTAAAATCTACTAAGCAACGGAATAGCGAACCATATCATTACGAGCCTGCTGCTATTTGCCTTGCACATCCGTGCAGATTGTTCTGCTGCAGCGAATATTTTCCTTATCGACGCTTTGCAGCTCGGGCTGCACTTTCCCCGCTACTTTGTTACAACTCTACTTGGAGTTCGAAAGCCAACACAACGATTTGTTGAAAATTTTATTTTTCAGGATCAACACCCCCCGGTCGGAAGGGGGTTTGGGCAAAATGGACATTCCATTGTTGTCAGACCTCACGCATAAGATTTCTCGCGACTACGGCGTACTGTTGGAGGATCTCGGCCACACCCTCCGGTTCGTATCGATATTTCGCACCACATTTCTGAGTGAAGTTGCTACACCAAACTTCTGTACTCTAAATGTCACCACCGAAAATTTTAGAGCAAAATGAATCCTGCGGCTGCCGGTGAAGCTACTTATTTTCGAATAGCCGGCCCAAGAATCGCGAAGAGGAAACTAGAACAAAAATTTAAATGTTTAATCGCACGAAAGTAAAACGCCAAAAACGGTAATCAGTTTTTAAATAAAACTCTATTCAAAATTTAAAAAAAATCAGTAATCGCAACCTAGCTGTGATTTTATCGCATCAAAAAAAATTTTTAATTATCGCAAGAAAAATTGCATCTGTTCTGATCTGCATCGCTGTTTTCTTCGTCACTAACATCGCATAAAGTCATAGATGATATTGCCATCCCTGACTTCAACTAAAACTGATGAGGCGATACACCGGGCGCATCCAATTTCTGTTTAAAATAAAGTGAGAATGCGCTGGTGCGCTCACGATTTGAAGGTCAATGTAAACTTGGCCTACAAAGCTACAGAAGTTTTAATGCAATACTTTCGCACTTTCAAGTTCTTCATATACTAGGTACATAACTCTAGCTCAGACTTTTATGTTTGATCGGATAAAAAACAACTGAAACTTTGCCCAATTTGCTGATCTCACCATCCAAAGCAGGGCAAAAAGGCATTCACGTCAAGTTTTTCACCATTGACTAAAATGGATTCTCGCCAAATTTGAACTTTTTAGTCTTGCCTTTTTCAAGATATTACCGTTCCAAGTTAACAATTTTCTTCTTACTCCAATGTTGCCTAGGATGTTTCATTTTTTCTTCAGTTTTGAAATCAAAAAATGCCCTGGGTTCGATAGTTTGGGGTTTTGAAGAAAAAAGTTGGGGCCAAAATTTGTTGGATTAGCACGCGTCCATTAAAATTTCGTAAATGTGACGTATCTCCGAAAGTACTTGGCGTAAATTAACTAAGTTGGAGTCAAAATGATCGGAAGACATGATTTTCTATGGGCACTTAAGAGGCTTGAAAGAACTTGGCCATCTTGTGCGATCCGCTCAATTAATGGCTTTCCTATTCGACCAAAAACAAAAAAGCGACAAGAAAGTGTTTCACATTTGTTCTTGTACAGTACCAAGTACGTAACGGCCGACGTCATCAAAGTTTACAATGCATTTCGATATGAAATAGAAACAAGATTAGAAATAAATTTAATTGCTCTGAAAAAGGAATCACGTTAATGCACTAAACAGGCTTCGAAATTAACGCTTGCCCAAGGCAAGCCGAAATCGCGACGGGCAGGTTACTTTTCGGCTTAACTTGCCCGACGGGCAAGCTAACAAAGTAAAGGGTATTAAACAACATCAACAAGATTATTTTGAGACGCAGTTTAGTTTTTGATGCAGTAAAATTAAACATGTACAGAGAAAGCTGTTGCTTGCTTTATTTTAGTGAAGCACTTAACAATCATCACAATTAATACTTTGTTTAATCGTACGCACATTATTAATTGCAATTAACACTTCTTATTTGCACGGAGATTTTTTGATACTGAAGACGCGTTCAGCAAAATGCTACTTTTTTTTTCTTAAGACAAATTTTCCCACGCTTTTCGCGTTAACCGCTGCTTTAGATAAGCACTACACTGCGCTGCATGAAGACAACATCAAGAATTTTTGCAATTTTTTTGTTACAATTATTTTAAGGATCTTTTAGCTTCTATAACTTTTGCAAAAAATTTTGGCTTTCTAGCTGGTGTAGTTTCCAAAATATTGGCGATTAAAATTGCGCTTGAAGCAAACCGTAACGTAACAACGGAAATAATTACAATATTAAAAAAATCAATTTTTGCGTAATGCATGATTGGAAAAAGTTACTTATTACCCTACGTCACATTAACATCTTACGTAACATCGCGCACAAAAACTTGATTCTCGAAATAGGATAAACGACTACGCTTATTTTGCAAATTTTGTGCTTTTTGCCAAGAAGTACATTTTACGAATTTTTTCGAAGTTAACCTCAAAACTTATTGTACCTTTTTTTTGTCGGGCAAATTGATATTTTCTTCGGCAAGTAGACATTTGATGTCACTTGCCCGATGGGCAAGTTGTTAAAAAACTTAATTTCGACCTTTACCAAAATATTTTTTAAACACGCTGAGAATGAGACAATTTAGCATGCATGCGACATTCTGCTAACATTAAATAGCGAAGCAATCGTTGGCCTGTTACAACTGGAGCACCTCCCAGGTTTGCTGCGAAAAGGCAGCGACACAATATCTGCAAGAGGCGATACAACTAAGCAAAAACTGAGGTTAAGCTTGAAGGAATAAAATTCGATTCGTAGAATATTAAATTGAAAAAGACACTGTTTTTCGCCTCCACGGAGCCACTTTTAGGAGCTCACCCCAAGCAGAGGTGGGCAAAGCGCAACCTCCGCAATTTCGGAAGTTGCGTTACGCTTTAATTTTTTATTTTGAAATATTGCGGAAGTTGCGTTGCGAACTAAATAAAGCCTTTAAAACTTAATATTACGTTTTAATTGTGCTTCGCTTTCAAAATTTTTTTCGGTTAATAGCTCAACTCAATACATTAAACTTAAATTTTGTTTTATTTCGATCATATAATTGATAAATGCCGGCCTTTAGGTAAAATTACAAAAAATGCGGTATTTGCATTGCGTTATGAAATTTCAATTGCGGAAGTTAGGCTGCGCTTTGATTTGATACGAAAATGCCGTTCCGCAATTGCGTTTCGTTTCAACTAAAACACAAAGTTCATTGCGGAAGTTGTGCTGCGCTTCAGAAATTAAAAAAAATTGCTCATTTGGCGCCGCGCTTTAACGGTTGAAAAGATCGTTGCACTTTTGGTATAACGTTATTTGTGCCCACCTCTGACCCCAACTTGACCCATCAAAAGATGCAGACTGGAGCTTTGAATGGTAATTGGTGTATATGTTCAGTGATGGGCACAGCGGCGCTGTTCACCAGCGGGCGCTACTAGCGCCGCTGCTTTTCTTCATCACCAGCGACAAGCGGCAGCGCCGCTGTTTTTTTAGCCGAAAAACAAATTTTCTGCCGTTACTGCTAATAAACTCCTTCCAAAACTTTTTCAATTCACATTGTCACACGTTACCGTTTGGAGTCTTTACTTTCCGCTTGTTTTCACTCTGCTCTTGTAACCTCGTTACTTCAGTTTAGTAGAACATACAAGACCTTTGTGACGTTTTGTCGTTGCTCTTATACTGTATGTATAGGCGAGTTTTATCGCACATGGTCCGATTTTTTCTCAATCGAAGTTAAACAAATAATGTGGTCTAGTAGCGGGTCAATTTGAACTGATAAAACCGATTTCAATAAAGCCGATTTCGAGCAGTATCTCTTTAACGAAAATGCAATAATTAGAGTTCGATAAATTGCTAAAAACTTGCTGATCGCAAAGACGGTTTTCCGCGATATTTTCTCAAAATGCTAGCATTTAGTACAACAAATGAAGATGATTTGTTGGCTATCTGGTCACAGACCACAGTATAGATCGAGCACTGCGAATAGAACAGTACAGTATCTGGCACGGAGCCAGAGTAGTGTGTTTGGGGGAGGGGGCACAAAAACTTGGGCTGTGGGACGCTTACGCAAATGAGACCAGACGAATTCGGAATGCGGCATATTTTGCTGGATTATTTTGCTCCTTTTGCTTATTTTGGATCTGGTGAATATTTTGCTCCAAATCCTGTGTTATCCTTCTTTGGTATGGATTTTGCCCTCGAATTTGGAGGTGAAGACTAAAAAAATAAAAAAAAGGTCTTCATCGCAAAATCTAAGGCTACTTGATTACGTTCACTTGATCTGTCTTGCTGTTTCACAGAAAAAAGCGTTTGTGGTTACCTGTTTTCCGGCAAAAGTTTGCTAGTTGTGCTACTACAAAAGTTTACTCTCGCTTGCAGAGCTCAACCAGTGATTTGGGGGGGACACGGCTCGAAATGCCATCCCCCGTGCATAGGCATAGCCAGGATTTTTGATTGGGGGCGAGGTCAAACAAAAAATCACATGCAATGAAGTCATCTGAAATTTTCGAAAGAGGAATTTTTGTTGGACAAAGATATCGTAGAATGGAAGATCAGAATCCGTGACCTGGTTTTGCGCTTAACCGAGAGTTTTCTAAAGGGAGAGAATTTAAACCAAAAGTTACAAATAAAAATATCTAAATTGGGAGACTTGTGTAAGTAAAGTAGTTTATTCAAACGTATTACAGACGGGGATCTGGGGACGAAGCCCCCAGTCGCTGGGCGATTTTATGAAATTTTTTTGAAAAAAAAGCTATTTCAATGCCATTGGATCACATTTTGCACGTGTTCAGAACCATTTGAAAGAAGTAGATTAGTAACATTTAAAAGCCAATTGAAAAAAATTTAATTGGTTCAATTCTCCTTTTGCTTATAATTTGGTCGAAAATACGTTTGTAATTTTGCGGTTTGGGGTTAAATTTTTATAAGTATTTTAGTAGTAAATAATCCACTCGAAGAATTTCCTTAGAGACTTTTCTTTTGAAGTGAAAATAACCAGTTGTAGGAGTACATGTACGGTTAAGAGGCCCCAGGCCCCTCAATTTATATTCAATGATTTGTTCAATGATCATTTCTCATAGATAATGTTTTTTTCAAACGCATTTTTTAGCGTAAAAACTAGCGGGGTGGATGGAGGTGAATTGTTACTGAAAACCGTACAGTTGATGGTTACGCTTAATTACCATGTTATTGCCCGGACCGGATATACATTGCGCGGCGCCCCGGCACTTTAAAGATTTTTGCAACATCTTCCTGCCAAACATAAGTGTAGACCAAAAATAAAGTCTTACCATCTGAGCGCAGGGCTCCTGGCACTGGGCCATATGGTAAATCCCGCCCTGTTATTGCATTACGGTTTTAAAAAGGTTAGATGAGAGCCCGAGGTAGCAACTTTTATGATAAAAACCCTTAATTTCAGCCGCGTTATACATTTTAATTGAATGGCAAAAATTGAATTTAGAGGGCCCGGGCCCCCTGGTCGTCAATATTATTGTTAATTACTGTTGTAGGCAAAAAATGCAAAAATAAACTAAAACTGACGAAACAATAGTTTTTTTGTCACATTTTTATCATAAGTAGCATTTCAATATTGGAGGGGGGCCGGGCTCCCTGGACCCCCCCTTTAGCTACGCCTATGCATCGTGGCGCCGGGCCTGAGTAGTTACGTCAATGCGTAGTAACATAAATTTTGCTACAACAGTTAACAGTAAAACTAAGAATTGAATTTATAGTGCGCTGAGAATTGAACGAACAAATAGAACCAGGTAATAAATAAGCTTCAAAGATAACTTAGTTATGGAGTTATACTCGTAGAAAAAATACTCAGTGTAACATGAATCGCATTGAGCATCATTTGCTTAACATGTTCGTCATTACTACGGATCTCCTTTGACTTCGTAAACACTAATGTCTTAAACGCTCGATCTACATTTGTATCAAAGTTGACGAAATCATCGCAGGGACGTGAATCACCTACCATTTCTACAAAACTCAAAGAAATGTTTTGGAACTCGGTCGATTGATAAATTTTCGTTTCGGATCTCTACGCAAAGAATTATTTTAGTGGTTGAAGGCCAAGAGTGTGATAAACAGATCGACTACTTCAAAGCTATAAGAGCCGGAACAGAATTGTATAGAAGCTGAATACTGTATGTCATTGTGCTTTAATGGCAAAACCTTAACTTATTTGAGTTGATATTTCTTGTTGCCTTTTGTTTGTGTAGAAAATGCGATAAGGAATTTAACTTCCTTTTGTAACTTCCAAGGGTAACTTCCTAAGTAATTTCTAAAGCGCTGGTTCTACCAATCAGCATTTTGAAATGATTGTTTTTTTGAAAGGAGCATCCCAACACCTAATTGAATGGTGATTTGCTTACTTGTCTACCATTTAAGCCTGCTAATGCCGATTGTAACCTGAACCAATATCTAAAAGGTTTGAATAATTAACTTTCGTAAATAAAGTTGAAATTTCACCATTAGATACCGTATTTGATTGCCATTGTTCTTTGTACTATTTATTTTTTAAAGTAGCGGCGGTGGCGCTACTTTTTTATTTGAGTAGCGATAAGCGGCAGCGCCGCTGCTCTTTTTGTTAAAATGGTGGCAGCACCGCTACTTTTCAAGTAGCGGGTACCCAGCTCTGGATATGTTAGTACTAGAATATCAACACGAACTGTTGCCATTTTGTTAGTGTGGAAGAAGATTAACTTTTGGAAAACTGGCTTTCATTTGCTTTGAAACGCAGCTAATTTTGCAATTCTAACTCCATGCTTTGTTTTGACAACAACTCTTACGCATAAGACTAGTTAAGACTGGGGAGCATGCTGTAACTTTTTGAAATGTTGTTTGTAATTGGCAACTCTGGCAAAATTCTAAGGGGAAATCTAAATTGTTATATCTCGCGAACGGAAGGTCATACAAAGTCATATGGAAGGTCATACGGAAGGTCATAAGGTCATACAAAGCTCAAATTTGGTGAAGTTGGTCTTTAGATCTGCCTAAATTTTTCGGAGAAAGTTGAACAAATAAATTTTCTACCTGACTACCCTATAGATGCACTCGCACGCTCACGATTTGAAGCTATTTTCATTTACAGAGTCGAACGTGCGTATCATTTATCGCAACTAACAAATCGGAACAACGCACATTATAGATGCGTTGCACATCTTTCTCCAATTGTGGGAAAGCGTCGATGACGTCACTCAGGCGAATCCACACCCGGTTAGGAGTTGCTATTTCAAGCTTCCGACTGATCTTCATTTCTTCGCAGTTAAATTTTCTGCTTGATGAAAGCACTTAAGCGATTGTCGAGCAAGGTCGTCATTGAAACGACCTTTATTTGCACTGCAGATAACCCCGATGTTTTGCAGAGGCTTGTTCATCATTGACCCGAAGGGGATCCTCCGCCAGATCACCATGAACGACCTGCCGGTGGGCCGCTCCGTGGACGAGACGTTGCGGCTGGTGCAGGCTTTCCAGTACACTGACGAGCACGGCGAGGTGTGCCCAGCCAACTGGGAGCCGGGCAAGGACACGGTGAGTTGATAACGATAAAACATTTTTCAAATAAATTTTACATAAACTCCGGTACTGAAATTAAAAGTCTTATGAAGCCTTAAAAAAGCTTAGCACCAAGACAAAAATGCTATAGCAACAACTGGATTCAAACGGTAACATCTTCACATTTCAAAATATAAAGGAGTAAGAATCTTTGTTGTTTAAAATAATGTTTATAAAGAAAATTAGACTTGTGTTCTTAAAATCTGAAGAAAATCGACACTTTTGAGAAATTCTAAATAAATATGGTTTAAAGTACGGCCAATTAGAAAAAATAGCCGACACCACCTCTATATGTTATCATAATCGGAAATATTTGCGTGTAAACTTGCACCAGTAGACTCCTAGCATTTGATATTCGAAAGTGCTTAAAAAAAACAAACTTAATTCTTTTAATTGACCCATCGATGGTTTTAATATTCCAACCATGATTTTGCCAGCTAACACCAGACTTTTCTTTAGATAATTCCCGACCCAAAGGACAAGGTGAAATATTTTCATAAACAATACGATGACAAGCAGGAACTGTAAACTCGCGCGATTTAGTGATCGTGTGTCTGACAATGGTGCAAGAATTGAAGCAATCGTTGGAGCATTATCGTGTGGTGTTGCTATAGTGTCTACATTGTTTACTAGGTGGCAGTAAAACAACTTCAAACTTATTTGTTTTTCTTCACACTTATTGACATGTTCCTGCTAGGTGAAAATACGTTACATATTTTGTAAATGTTTTCAAAAAACTTTGTTTCGTTTTTCTCATAAAAATAGCTCAATTTTTATGACTACTGTTACTGCACAAAATTTTTGTTTCTGAGTGGAATATATTGGCAAGAATAGCTATACTGCATTGTTGCTTATCAAGAGATGTGCAAAATCGTAGCCGTAGTCTCCCAGTTTTTTCGGGGTCTTCGCTGCAAAAAATCTTTGTAGTGTCAGTTTAATGGTTTGAGCCAGCGAATCCAGCGCTACGGCATCGCTTGCATTCAGTTTACGATCATTTTTGGAGTGGGAGTAAAAAAAAGTTACTTCTCTCATCTCCGTTGCCTATTACTTAAATTCTTTGTTCTTGCTGCTTGTCCAAAGCCACTAAGGATGTAATCATGTGACCACTGACTAGGGTGCTGGCCGAACCCAGATCATGTGATTAGGGTCGTCATAAAAATGACTTCTTTATTTTTTGGCTACATTTTCTAACTACGGCCACGGCGGTAAAATCAGAGATGTGGAAGCGGTTATAGGGTACCATTTCCACTTTGGCCATTCATATCAAACGTTGAAAGCTTACATGTGGTGCAATTTTTTTGAAAATATTGGCCTATGGCCAAAAGTTATTTGATCAACCAGCATTTGCTAAGAAACCTTTTTAGAAGTTTGTGCTTCATAGCAGGGCCAATCCCCCCACTCCTATCGATTCAAAGATGAAGCATGAAGGCTATCCCACCTACTCATTTTTAAATCTAAAAGTGTGTACAAATTCGCTGTTGCGGTCCTAAGATTTTCTTAAAAATTTGAGGTCTCATTTTTAAAAAATCAATAGAGGTATTTATCAGAGGTGGAGTCGGGGACGCAAGGACCGATCCTCTTGAGGCCAAGGAAACAAAGCGCAAGTGTTCTCCGAAGAAAAGTCTTCGCTTATAAAAATAGCTAATTTTCCGCGAAATTCAGGCGTTCTCCAAAACAAAAAAGAGATCTTTAAAAATTTTCCGCAAGGTCTTTGGCGTGTTCCAAGACGAAAACAATTGTCGTGACTTTGGCCCATCCTCAACAAATCAAAAAATAGTGCTGTCCTCGAGCCGATGACAGGGCATTTTCGAGGTCATGGACGTCAGATTGTGTCCCCGAGCACTCCACCTATGGTATTTATTTATACATAACACAACATTCACGAGCATAAACAAAGTTTCCAGTTCCAACAAATAAGTTGTCTCGCTGTGACAATATATTTTTCAAATTAACTCGTGCGGTTAAATAAACAAAGCTTCGGGTGACGTCATTTTATTTTGATTATCTCAGTTATAGGGTTCGAGTTTTAGAGCGAGGTTTCATTGCGGAGTGTCTGTCAGAGGTGGCCGGATTCACATATTAAAAGATCCGGAACCTAAACCTTTTAAATTTTGAGATCCGCCAACATGCAACGACACTTCGTACATTTCAACGAATATTTTGACGAACATCAACAATGAGTTTAAAAGTTATCAGCAAAATCAGATCCGCATCTTCAAATGAAACTGGATCCAAGAAAAAAACAGTAAAATCCCGGTCCGTAGCCACCTTTGGTGTCTGTGCAGTGCACACGTAACGTGCGCCAAGCCTTTTTCCAAAAATTGAATAGGGAAGAACATCATACCGCAACGTCTCTGAAGCAAACGAATGCAAGTCTTAATGCAGAGTAGGCCCATAAACGCTATATTAATAAGGGTTTTTCGAATCTAGTATCTATTTTGAAGATGAAAACAAAACGTTTCTTTTTCACTTGTTTTCCCACATGACGAAACAAAAAGTTATCAAATCGCACGACTAACATGGCAGAGTATCACATATTAGAGCCATAAACGGTGTGGGAAATCAGTTGTTTCGATCCACCCCAAGCAATTAAATACACACGTGTACACATAGGCGTAGCTTGGGGTGGCGGCCCCCCCAACTGAAATGCTACCAATGATAAAATTGTCAAAAAAAGACTATTGTTTCTTCAATTTCTTTTAGCATCTTCGCGTACAACAGTAGGGTGAAGTGAAAAAAAAAAGTGTAATTCTAAAAACTTGCCAAATATGCTATAACTTCGAAAAAAATTGTTTTTGGCGAGTTGCCACCTTTGGGGGGCTGGCAACCCCCCAAACTGTGTTTTTAGGGGGGTAAAATGGCTAAAAGTGTTGTAACTCAGCAACCGCTAACCGTAGACTCATGATTTATAGCTCAAAATTTGCAGAATCATCATGTTTCTATATGTGCTAAGAGAAAGTTTTTGTTTATTTAAACAAGAAAAAAAGTTATGATCGAAAAACCGTTTATTATGCTCAATATTTGAAAGTTGCATGTTAAAAAAATGACAAATATTCTTTTTTCAAACGTCTGGAATGCTGTATTCAAGAATAATGATGAATATCAAGATTTAACTCTAAAATTATTATACCAGCGCATTATTTAAGGTAATTTAGGCTGATCTTAGCCATCAAACAAAGTGCCTAATACCCATAAGTGGGCACAAGTCCGTTAATCCGTTAATAACGAAGCTAACTTTTTCATTAACTCGTTCATCCGTTAAAAAGTTTTTTCATGTTAACGTACTAAAATAACTTCCGTTAAGTTCTGTTAACGGACTACATTAACTTCCGTTAAGGTTTTCATCGTTAATATCTTGCACCATTCATTCATCGTACCGGTACAAACCAGTTTGCACTGGTAACACTTGTTGCGTATTAGCACGAGTTTTATGGAAGAGAGCGAAAATAGGAGCTTTGTTTTGTGGCAAATAATAAGCTGCAGCCTCATTGGTCAATTAATTATAGCTGTTCACAATTTCCAAAGATTTTCCGATTGCAACTTCGTTAGTGCATTTGTACTTATTTTTATGTTGAAATTAGATTGGACTGTAAAATGTAACTTCCAAAACACAAAAAGACCACCACAGCAATAAATATTTCCTTACAATCAGCTCAACAGCATAAATACGTCTTCTAGAAGTGAGTGAATAAAAAGAAATGTAAATTACACGCAAAATGTTAACGAATTAACGGACTTTATTAACTTCCGTTGATTAAAGCTGAAAATAACGGATTAACGTTAACGGAGGTGTGAAGTTTGTTAACGGACTAATGGTTAACGAAGCTAACGTTTTGCATTAACTTGCCCACGTTTGCTAATAACAAAAGTTACCGGTAGGCTTATGCTTACCAGAGGTGGAGTCCTCAAGGACATCCTTGGCCTTGGCCTCGAAGCCTCAAGTCCTCGAAAATTGCCCTGTCACGGCTCGAGGACAGCACTATTTTTTGAACAGTTGAAATTTCGTTGGAAAACGCCAGAAACCTCGCGGAAATTTGCGAAACACCTTTTTTTGTTTTCCTCAGTTGGAGCATAGGCGTAGGCAAGGGGAAGGGGGGCAGGGCCTCCCCCCAATTGAAATTTCACCAATGACAAAAATGTGCCAAAAAAGCCTACTGTTTCTTTAGTTTCTTTTTAGCATTTTTCGCTGACAACAGTATAACTAATTAACAATATTGAAGACCAAGGGCGCCGGGTCCCCCTCAATTTAATTTTTGCCAGCCAAATTAAACGTATAACCTGGAGAAAATAAAGAGTTTTTGTCCTAAAAGTTGCTATCTCAGGCCCACATCTAGCCTTTTTGTGAACGTAATGCATTAATCAGGGCCGTATTACCATAAAATGACGCCGTGCCAGCTAGGGGCCTCGATCTGAGATCGTAAGTTTTTTTTGATCTTCAACTATGTTAAGCAGAAAGACGTTGCGAAAATCTCCAAAGTGCAAGGGGCCTAGCGCGATGCAAATCCGGCCCTGCAATAACATGGTTAGGTAGACGTAACCATCAATTTTACCATTTTTCAAAAACAATTCAATATTTCACCTTCAACCTCGCCGGTTTTTGGCACAAAGTACTTTTTAAAAAATTAGCCATGGATAATGCTGATTGAACGAATCATTGAACTTCAATTGAGGGGGCCTGGGCCCCCTGGCGAAAGTGTACTCCTATAGCTAGTTATTTTCATGTCAAAACAAAAATCTCTAAGGAAAATCTTCGAGTGAATTATTATTTACTGCTAAAATGTAGCCAGAGCAGAGTTATAAACGGGCTGACAAGTTCAGGCCCGAACCCAAAAATAGTTTGAAGCCCAAATCATGCCCGAAAAAATCCGAAAGTTAAGTTAGGTCTAAAAAATTTAGCAATATTGCCAAGTTATTTTGATTATTTTTTTGGACACCTAAGACAAAAAGTACATCTCAGGCCCGAATTAAGCCCGACATTTTTGTCAACTTTAGGCCCGAATCCGACCCGAAAAACCCGACTCGACTTACAACTCTGAGCCAGAGACAATGCACCTTACTTCCCCCTACCTGGACCAAATCACTTACAATTAAAATTTAACTCCAAAATGCAAGATGTTAAACGTGTTTTGGAATTAAATTGCAAGTAAAAGGAGGATTAAACAATTCGATTTTTTCAATTTGCTTTCAAATGTCAAAAATCTAGTGCTTTCAAATGGCTCTGAATACGAGCGAAAAGTGATCCAATGGCATTAAAATAGCTTTTTTTTTCCAAAAAATTGCCCAACGGCTAGGAGCTTCGTCCCCAGACCCCCAAAGCCTACGGCGGCTGGGGCCCCGCCCCCAAACACCCGTCTGTGATACATTTGTGTTACACAAGGTTTCCCAACACGTTACCAAAGTTAGATATTTGCATTTTTCAACTATTAATTTAAGCCCTCTTCCTTTGCAAAATCCTGGTAACGTGCAAACAGGCAACAACGATTTCAGATCTTCCATCCTACGATATCTTTGTCCGACAAAAACTTCCTCTGGAAAATTTTGATGACGTCATTTCATGTGATTTGTAGTTTAGGCCTTCCCCAGTCAAAAATTCTGGTTACGCCATTAAATTGGAGATCGCCTGAAAAATATTTTTGAAGACCTTTTTTTTTGGAGAACGCTTGCGCCTGTGTGCTTGGTCCTTGGCCTTGGCCTCGAGCATTCCTGTCCTTGGCCTCGAGAGGTTCTGTCCTCGGAAAGGCTGTCCTTGGCCTCGGATTTTTTTTGTGTCCTTGGCCTTGGCCTCGGATTTTTTTTGTGTCCTTGGCTTCGAGCCTTGTGTCCTCGACTCCACTTCTGATGCTTACTATATACTGAACATGCTAGATTTACTGCCCATAAAAAATCTTAAGTATTCAAAAAGGTATAGAACGACATCTCGTCACTTTCGAACTGCTGATGCTGCAAATTATTCAGCAAAAAAATAAATAATGTGGTCTAAGTTATTGGATGATTATGCCCGGAGAGCATGAAGGTAAAATAAGAAAGTACGGTACCTATTGTTTGAAAAATTACATAAAAAAATTATCTCCTATGCAACATATGAAACGTTTCAGAATTGCACTTTCGTGTCAAATTTTTCCAAAAGTTTACGAGATTTAATCTTCTGGCGAATCAAACCGTCTCTTTGCTCCAAGCCTTCAACTTGAGCTGTTGCCTCTGTGACCATTTTTACACGACGTTCAACGCTTTGGTTATGGCATGGGTAGTCGAGCTCCAGTGGTTTTAATCGGCATTGTTCTATTTCTGAATCAGTTAGAATAAAATTTCGTGAGAACTTACCAAATTCTCAAAAGTTTAGGGGACCTACACAAAGTGGTCGCTCACAAGGCAGTCAACGATAAATTATCAGGTTTGTCAAAAATCAGCTCCATATTTTAATGCAATCGCAAACACGAAAAAATGTTTATACTGGTACAAATTTATAGATTATACCATAGATGGGCAAGTTAATGCAAGCCCTTAGCTTCGTTAACCACTAGTCCGTTAACAAACTTCAAACCTCCGTTCACGTTAATCCGTTGTTTTCGGCTTTAATTAACGGAAGTTAATAAAGTCAGTTAATCCGTTAACATTTTGCGTGTAATTTACATTTCTTTTTATTCACTCGCTTCTAGAACACGTATTGACGCTGTTGAGTTGATTGTAAGGAAATATTTAATGCTATGGTGGTCTTTTTGTGTTTTGAAACTTACATTTTACAGTCTAACCTAATTTAAAGATAAAAACAAGTTCAAATGCACAACGAAGCTGCAAGAAATTAACGATAAAAACCTTAACGGAAGTTAACAGAACTTAACGGAAGTTACTTTAGTCCGTTAACAGCACTTAACGGAAGTTAATTTAGTCCGTTAACATGAAAAAAATTTTTAACGGATTAACGAGTTAATGAAAAAGTTAGCTTCGTTATTAACGGATTAACGATTAACGGACTTTTGCCCACCTATGGATTATACGATTGCAAATGAGCTATTGCGACGCGTTTCGACCTTGCTCAAGGGTCTCATCAGGCAAAAAAAAAACTATGCAAGTCTCCAAACAGTCAGGTAAACACAGCAATGGAAATTTTTTTTTTTTAGAGGCGCATAAGTAATTACATCAAAACCTGCAGTACAACTCCAAATACGGGCAAGTTTGCCAGAGTAAAGGGTTAGGCTAAAAAGCACAAATTACATTTGAGCTAAACAAGCACAAATTTGAGCTAAAAAGCATAAAAAAGCACAAAAGCTTTTTAGCCCAACCCTTTACTCTGGCAAACTTGCCCGTATTTGGAGTTGCACTGCAGCTTTTGATGTAATTACTTATGCACCTCTAAAAAAAAATTTCCATTGCTGTGTTTACCTGACTGTTTGGACACTTGCATAGTTTTTTTTTTTGCCTGATGAAACCCTTGAGCGAGGTCGAAACGCGTCGCAATAGCTCATTTGCAATTGTATAATCTATAAATTTGTACCAGTATAAACATTTTTTCGTGTTTGCGATTGCATTAAAATATGGAGCTGATTTTTGACAAACCTGATAATGAATCAGTTAGATGTCGAATTGCTGGAGGCTGCTGATGGCAGGAAGTTAAGTTCACCATCTTGTAGTATGAGTTAGCTTTTAGATTCAATGTGGGCAAATCAAACAACCGTACTGTTACAGCACGATCGTTTATAGTTGGATTCGAACCTAGGTTTTTATGTTCTGTCGTTAACACGTCCATTTACCTTATTTGCATATTACTTTTTGTGTTGAGCGTCTTTCATTATTCGCTCGGTAGAAACTCAGCAAAGTTGTCTGAAAGACGCGCCGTTTTGCCGTTTGCTGATCACCTTTCTGTAGCAACGTTTTAATTCTAGCACGGTAGTTAAATCAGTTTTATTTTTGAACAGTAGCGTCAAGAGGTTTTTTATTTTATGCTGTTAAATTAAGTTTTCAGTTTTAAGTGTTTACCGCCCAGCTGGGTAATCTTCGATAAATTTCTGCTGAACTGGTCTTTTTTATTTGCCTTTTTATTAATACAAGTTTGTTTTTGGAATCTCCATTGTTAGCCTCTTGAACGCAAGGACCAGACAGTGAAGACCTAGGCATTCCGCCTAGGACACAGCCTTCAATCTATAACACGTACAATTGGGGTAGTATCACAATATTTTGGTTCTTTCAAAGAACATTCTTCATTGGGATGATCAAATGAAGCGGTTGATAAAAATTTTCCACGTATCGAAAGCAGTTTATTAGCTCCTTGCATCCTTATCTCCTATTCATTGTCACCCAGCATGGCAATCAAGACGTTTTCCTGGTGTGCAAAAAATGCATTTTGTTGCACGACTTTCAGAGCAGTTTTCCGAACAGCCTCATCAGGCACCTGAAGAATTCGTTGGACTAGGCTGAAAAAATTCTTGGCCCCGCAAGTTAATTAATTGTTAGACTTAATTTCAAACCAACTTGGAAAGTAAACTTGAAGACAAAACTTTGCCAAAGTTTCCAAGTTAGTGGAGGGATCATCCACTGAAACATAATATCTGAGTATTCGACAACCCAGAGTTAGCCAGCTTGAATGCACTATGGGTCCCTCTTTTAAATATTGCAAGTCACAGTCCACAACCCCCATATTTATAGCTGAACAAATCCTGTAGGCGTAATGTTGATCAGTACTCAGATCATTGACAACTGATTCTGGCAAATGTACAAACTGTGAATTTGAAACTGACTTAAAATTAGCAGCAACAGGCCAGCATGAAACATCGCCTGTTTAACATTTTCCTATTGGTCCTGCAAATCAGCAAATGTATCAGGACTATTTGTGGTTCCATCAAGCATTGTGAAGACATGCCGCTAGGGTAGTTCATTTGCGTGTACCAGACAAATTGCCCATTGCAGTGGCTTGTTCAATAGTTCTTTCAAATTACGAATGAAACCTTTGAATTTGCCAGTCATTGCTGCAGTTCCGTCAGTACCAACCATTGCAAGCTTGTCATGTAATTCGGTGTTAGCAATGGTGTTGAAGATCTTTTGTGCTATTGTTTTTCCTTTGCCATCTTCTGTAAAAAAGTGAGAAAGGTAGTATTCACCAGGCTGTCCAACCATTGTATAGTGAGCTTCAAGTTGCACTGACCTGTAAAACCTATCATTTGGTCCTTACATGGTGACCTGTGTTGCATCTTTGCGCCCATCAAAATATATTGCATTCACTAATTTGAAATTCTCTTGCTCCTTCTCTCTGAATACAGCACAGCATCGTTCTCGCTCTCGTCGAAGCTTGCTACGATCAATAACGTAGGTTTTGTCGTCATCGGTTATCAGACCTAAATCTTGCATCACACTATTAGCGATCGCAGCAGCAGCTCTGTCGGATATCTGAAAACGCTCACACATCTTTGCAAGGTTTGGCCAATCCTTTCGATTCTGATTTTTTACATGGCATTGATTCCGGAATAAATTCAGAAGTAGCAGAAGATTGTGATTGGTCTGTGTTTGCTGAACTAGACTCTGACAGATAACCCAAAGCTGACTCGGACGTGCTTGTGACAGAAGAACATGTCGGTGGTTCTGGGCGAGATTGAAAGAGTCGTGAGCGTCTCAAAAACTGTCTGTCACTGGAAGTTAGAGGAACAACAGCATCCACACATTTTCCAACCCGTCTACTGGTTTGATCTTTATAGAAGGCAAAATCTTCATCTGTCATTTTCAAACAATGTTCTTTTTTCAGAATTCTGCGCTGCTTATGGCCAGGGACGTCCTCGAGGACACATTTTGAAGTCCTTGGCCTCGAAGCCTCAAGTCCTTGGCCTTGGCCTCGAAGCCTTAGGTCCTCGAAAATTGCCCTGTCCTCGGCTCGAGGACAGCACTATTTTTTGAACCGTTGAAATTTTGTTGGAAAACGCCAGAAACCTCGCGGAAAATTAGCAAAAACCTTTTTTGTTTTCGGCAATCGGAGCATAGGCTTAGCCAAGCGGACCCCCCCCCAATTGAAATTTAACCAATGACAAAAATGTGACAAAAAAGCCTATTGTTTCTTCAGTTTTAGTTTCTTTTTAGCGTTTTTCGCTTCACCAGTAGCTAACAACAATATTGAAGACCAGGGGCCCCGGGACCCCCTAAAATCAATTTTGTCAGCCAATTTAAACGTAAACCTGGAAGAAATGGATAGTTTTCATCCTAAAAGCTGCTGTCTCAGGATCACATCTAAGTTTTTTATGAACGTAATGCATTATCCAAGGCCGGATTTACCACAATATGGTGCAGTACCAGCTAAGGGCCCTGCGCTCAAATCTTAAGACTTTTTATGGTCTTCACCTACATTTGGCAGAAAGATGTTGCGAAAATCTCCAAAGTGCCAGGGGCCCAGCGCAATGTAAATCCGGCCCTGCAATAACATGGTTAGTAAGCGTAGCCATCTATTGTACTATTTTTCAATAACAATTAATTAATTCACCTCCACCTCGCCAGTTTTTACGCACAAAATACTTAAAAAAAAAATTAGCCATGGAAAATGCTGATTGAACAAATCGTTGAACTTCAATGAGGGGGCCTGGTCCCCTGGCCTAACATGTACTTCTATAACTGGTTATTTTCATGACAAAACCAAAATCTCTAAGGAAAATCTTCGAGTGGGTTTTCATTTACAGCTAAAATGTTGCACGAGACAATGCACCTTATTTCCCCCTACCTCGACCAAATTACTTCAATTAAACTTTAACTCCAAAATGCAAGATGTTAAACGTGTTTTGGACTTAAATTGCGACTAGAAGGAGGATTAAACAATTTGATTTTTTCAATTGGCTTTCAAATGTCAAAAATCTAGTGCTATCAAATGGCTCTAAACATGTGCGAAATGTGATCCAATGGCATTTAAATAGCTTTTTTTACCAAAAACTTACAAAAAATCGCCCAACAGCTGGGGGCTTCGCCCCCACACCCCCAAAGCCTCCGGCCGGTGGGGGCCCCGCCCCCAGACCCCCTGTCTGTGATACGTATGAGTTACACTGGTTTTCTCAAAACGTCTCCAAAGTTATTAGTTTCAGCCCTCTCCCTTTGCCAAAATCCTGGTTAAGTGCCAACAGGCAAATGTTTGATGACGTCATTGCATGTGATTTGTGGTTCAGACTTTAGGCCTCCTCAATCAAAAATTCTGGCTACGCCTATAAATTGGTGATTGCATGAAACACTTTTTTGAAGACCTGTTTTTTGGAGAACGCTTGCAGCTGTGTCTTTGGTCCTTGGCCTTGGCCTCGAGCATTCCTGTCCTTGGCCTGGAGAGGGTCTGTCCTCGGAAAGGCTGTCCTTGGCCTTGGCCTCGGATTTTTTTTGTGTCCTTGGCCTTGGCCTCGAGCCTTGTGTCCTCGACTCCACCTCTGCTGCTTATCATCAGATCAAAACACATCAAATAACTCGTCAATAGTTGACATAAACTCTTTCTCCTTCTGCAAAAATGTTTCTCCACGCTTCTTCTTCGACCATCGATCAAGTGCACTGAAAGATTTTACAAAACTTTCAACCTTTTTTGAAATCGTGGAAAGGTGAATAGGATATATATTGCACCAAACCCATCTGTCATAAATTTCTTTAGCAATGTCATTTGCCGCATTGAAGGTTCGAAAGTTTTTCAAATGAAGAATACGTTCCATCACATGTCGCTTGGTAGGTAATACTCCAGGTGGAAAAGCATCTCGACTTGAGAAAGTGTGTCCACTATGTAAAATCGTCTTTACTGAAGTTGAACTTCGTCGTTTCATGTTTTACTAATGCAGTTTTGTCTATGTTTTGATTTACACAATTATTTAACAATATATCTGCAAAAAAACAATAACTTATCAGCTATTTGTTAGTTTAGGCCAAAAAACAGTTTTTCTGTTATAACTTTTTTTTAGTTAAAATAGACAAAAACTTTCTCTTAGCACACTAAGAAATATGATGATTTTGCAAATTTTGAGCCGTAAATCATGACTCTACGATAAGCGGTTACCGAATTGCTAAACTTTTTGGCATTTTACCCCCCCAAATGCACATTTTGAGGGGTTGCTAGCCCCCTAAAAGTGGCAACTCGCCAAAAATATTTTTTTCGAGGTTTTTACCTATTTGGCAAGTTTTTAGAACTAAACTTTTTTCAATTTCAAAAAAAAATTGTTTTCACTCCACCCTAGTACAACAGTAATTAACAATAATCTTGATCTAGGGGGCCCGTCCTCTCAATTTAATTTTTTCCCAACCAATTTGAATGGGCTCCCAACAATAATATTTAAATGGGCCCCCAACAATAATAATGATCCAGGAGGCCGGGGCCCCTCAATTTAATTTTTGCCGACCACTTTAAATGGGTCCCTAACCTTAATACTGATCCAGAGGGCCCGGAACCCCTCAATTTAATTTTTGCCAGCCAATTTGAAAATGCCCCCTACAATAATATTTAAATGGGCCCCCAACAATACTACGCAGAGGGCCCGGGCCCCCTCAATTTAATGTTTGCCAACAAATTTAAATGGGCTCCCTACAATAATATTTAAATGGCCCCCAACGTTAATATTGATCCAGGAGGCCCGGGCTCCTCAATTTAATTTTTGCCAACCAAACTAAAAATGTTCCCTACAATGATATTTAAATAACACCAATTTAAATGGGCCCCCAACAATAATATTGTTTCAGGGGGTTTGGGCCCCTTTAATTTAATGCTTGCAAACCAATTTAAACGTGTAACCCGAGTGAAATTAAGGGCTTTTATCCTAAAACTTGCAAACTCAGGCCCTCATCTAACCTTTTTATGAACGTAATGCAATGACCAGGGACGGATTTAACACATGGCACAATGCCAGGGGCAAGGGCGTATTTGGGGGGGGCATTGTGCCATGGCCTCCCCTTTTGGGTCGCCAGGATTGTAAAATCGCATAGAAAAGTAAGCAAAATTGAGGCATGGCACCCCCTTTGCAAGTTGGGCATAAGGTTTGATCACACAATGGGTATGTTCTATGCGTTTCTTCTAGGCTTTGGGTTTAAAATCGGACTAAATTTGAGTGAAGACCTTATTTTAGGGGGCGAAAAATCGGACTAAATTTGAGTGAAGACCTTATTTATTTGCTCTTTACCTAATTTTGGGCAAAAAGTCGGACCATATTTGAGTAAAGACCTTTTTTTTGCTCTTAACCTAATTTAAGGCGAAAAATCGGACTAAATTTGAGTGGAACAATTTCTGATTCAGATCTTTGTTCTCAAATTTTAAATCCTGCGTACGCTACTGGCCAGGGGCTCTGCGTTCAGATAAGACTTGTTTTTGGTCTTCACCTGTATTTGGCAGAAAAATATTGCGAAAATCTCGAGGTGCCAGTGGCCCAACTCTATGTAAATCCGGCCCGGGCAATAACATGATTTGTAGGCGTAACTGTTTATTGTACATTTTTCAGTAACAATTTACTTCCACCTCGCCAATGTTTATGCAGCAAAATACTTTTGAAAAAATTAGTTACAGTAAGGGGAATGCTCATTGAACAAATTTTTGAATTGAGAGGGCCTGGGCCCCCTGGCCGTGTATTTTCTCCTATAACTGGTTGTTTTCATGACAAAACAATAATCTCTAAAGAAAATCTTCGACTGGATTGTTATTTAGGCTACTGCTAAAATATTGCTTGAGGCAATGTATTTTACTTTCCCCTACCTGGGCCAAATCACTTACAAAATTTAACCCCAAAATGCAAGATTTTCAACGTGTTTTGGACTTACATTGCAAGCAAAAGGAGAACTGAGCAAATAATTTTTTCGATTGGCTTTCAAATTTTAAAAATCTAGTACTTTCAAATGGCTCTGAATACGTGCGAAATGTGATCTAATGGTGTTAAAATTGCTTTTTTTTCCCAAAAAATCACGAAAATCGCCCAGGGGCTGGGGGCATCGGCCTCAGACCTCCATACCCCCGTCTGTAATATACGTTTGAATTATAGTACACTTCTTTATTCAAACACGTCTCGCAATTTAGACATTTTTGTAACGAGTTCCTAGTTACGTGCCAACACCAGGCCACGGCTTCTGATCTTCCATATCTATATCCCCACAAAAAAATCTTCTTTTGAAGTTTTCGATGACGTCATTGCATGTAATCTGTGGTTTGGGCTGGACAACATCTTCTAATGCTTCAGACAACAAACGAAAACGCAAAAGGAAACACGTGCGAGAAAACTCGCCTATATATACTACCACAAAAAAAGGAAAAAATGACGGAGAGCGGAGAGAAAAGAGTGTTGGAAAAAAAAAGGAACAGGAAGACTTGGGGCACTACAACGGGCCGACAAGTGTGGGCCCGAACCCGAAAAATGATTTAAAGCCAAAACTACGCCCGAAAATTAAGTAAGATCTGAAAAACTATGCAGTCATTACTCGTTTACGTTTGAAATAAAACTGCTCATTTTTGATCAATTGTGACGTAATAATAATAATAATTGTGTAATAACAATTGCATTGATGCTTGAACGGAGTCATCAGTCAGTGCAGTAAAGTTATTTTAATTACCAGGCGCTTTAAGGTATCTAATAAGAGGAAAACATAAGGCATATTATATAGATTAAAGAGATACCCCAAACCCTTTTCCACCACTCTCCTTATTATTCGCAAAAATGCGTTTTAATCCGTTTGACACAGTACCAGGTTTGGAAAAATTACTTGTTTTTGCTTTAATTACATATACAATTACAACCTAAAATTTTCAATCACAATTATTCAAGTTCGAATAATTGTAATTCAATTTCAATTGCAATTACAATAAAAAGATTCTCTAAACATTGTAACCAATTCGCTTACATTCGAGGCCTCGAATTTTGCTTATGTCAACACCAGTGCCGTCGCCAGAGCAATCAATCAATCAATCAAGTTTATTTGTTTATGCAACACAGCCACCATTAATACAAAGTGTAAAGCATAAGTTGTAATGCAACAGTTTCAGGCAACCACGCAGTATAAACTGAGCAGCGAAAGACCATTTCATGGTCATCTAAGTCGAGCTGCCCATTAACTAAAAGTTTGATTTGTCACTAATGACTTAAGACGAAAAAAACGCCAAACACAAAGTTAACAAAATATAAACAGACACAAGCTTTTACAGAGATAGCAAGAAATTAATAATTACTAATTATTTGCTTTTTGAGTAGTTTGCTGAAAGAATACTTGGGCAAAAGTTTCAAATTTGGCGAAATGTTAATCCATATTTTTACTCCAGTATGTGTGAACATGCAGTTTGCCCATAGTGTTTATTCATTCTTAGGATGAAAAAATTAGTTTTAGTTACAGATTTAGTATGGTAATTATGATAGTTACTTACGGAAGAAAAAGAGTAATCAAAAATTTCAGGAAAAATTCGATAATAAAAAGAGTACATAAATTTGCCCATTTCAAGTTTAAATATAGGTTTTATTTGCAAAATATTCAATGATTTGTAATGCTTATTCATTTTTACATGGTCTTTTAGGCACTTGAAGTCAATAATTCTGATGATTCTATTTTGCATAACTTGGAGTTTTCACATCAAGGTGTTATTTACTTTACCTCATGCTAATATCCAAAGGTGGGCAACTTAATGCAAAACGTTAGCTTCGTTAACCACTAGTCCGTTAACAACCTTCACACCTCCGTCAACGTTAGTCCGTTATTTTCAGCTTGAATTAACGGAAGTTAATAAAGTCCGTTAATACAGTACTTTGCGAGTAATTTACATTTCTTTCTATTCACTCACTTCTAGAACTCGTATTGACGCTGTTGAGCTGATTGTAAGGAAATATTTATTGCTGTGGTGTTTTTTTTTGTGCTTTGGAAGTTACATTTTAAGTCTAATCTAGTTTTAACATAAAAATTAGTTCAATCAATCAATCAATCATTTTTATTTTGTCACCAAATTAAAACAATAATACACGAGATCAGTTATTATGTATTTAAGTGAAATAGACTAGGAGGGCTGCGAAGTGACCTGCCGGTCTTCGAGTCAAGCAGCCACCTAACTTTTGTAGGTCAATAGTAATTGCTTAATAACTATTAGCTCGTGCTTTACTTCATGTTATGTTAATTTAACGGAATTGATTTTATACAATAATTTTATATCAAGTTGCATACTGTCGAGGGAAAAGTTGAACAGAAAAAAAATACATATATTTTTTTATCCTTGCAGAAATCATATCACTTGTGAGATCAAGTGCTACTGTATTTGTGGATTTTTTTAAAAGTTGATAAATTACCGTTGTTATTCTTTATTTCGTTAGGTATATTGTTCCATACTTTAACTCCTCTATATTTGATGGATCTTTGTAATCTGTTTGTGCGGAATCTAGGAATATAAAGTTGATTTTTCTTTTGTGAAGCTCTCGTACTTCTTTTGTTAATTGCCATGACACTATCAAAATAGTTATCGAATTGAACAGGAAGTTGCTTGTGAATGAATTTATACATAAATTTGGCTGTTTCTTGACTTAATAAACTATTTAAATTAAGTATATTGTGATCTTTGTAGAGTAAATGCGCACTCTGAAACCGAGTTGCGCCAGAAAGTAATTTTATTAGTCTATTTTGCAAAGATTTTAGCGGAGTTAGATATGAAGAATATGTTGCTTCCCACACTATAATGCCATGTGAGAGATGAGAATGAATGAAGGCAAAATAAATTTGTTTTAGTATTCGTAAGGGAACAAATTGCCTTATCTTCGTCATAATGCCAACTGCTCGAGAAACAGTAGTTCTAAGTTGATTGATATGATTACCGAAAAGGAGCTGATTATCAACATTTATACCCAAGTATTTTATGCTTTTCTCTACTTTTAGAATAGGTGAATCTAGTGTGATGAGTGCATCAGGTGATGGTTTGTGTAAGTATGGTGAAACAACAAGTAAGTGGGATTTGGTTGGATCTATTGTTAATTTATTAGTTTTGGCCCATCTGGAAACATTGGCTAGGTCTTGATTTATGTTTTTTTTCCAACTGGGCAAAAGATGGCTGACTGAGAATTAAACATGTGTCATCTGCAAATAATCTAGGGAGGCTATCGGTGGCATTAGAAAGATCATTAATGTATAATAGAAAAAGAAGTGGCCCTAATGTAGAGCCTTGAGGCACTCCTAGCTGGATATGCTGTAGTGAGGGGCTAATATCACCTAAACTAACATATTGTGTTCGATTCGAGAGATAAGAAGCACTTAGCTTATGTGCTTTTCCTCGAATACCGTAGTGATGAAGCTTAATTAATAGTCTTTCATGACAGACCGTATCGAAAGCTTTAGTTAAATCAAGAGTTACCAGCGCAGTGAAATCTTTATTCTCAATGTTATGGTAGGCAGTTGTTATAATATCTAAAATTGCATGTTGTGTTGAATGGTGAGGACGAAACCCGTATTGTGTTGGTATTAAGATCGATTTTTTATCAAGAAATTTGAAAAAAACGATTAAAAATTAATTTTTCGTATATTTTAGAGAACGGGGATAACAGAGAAATAGGGCGATAGTTATTGACGATTTGTTTGTCTCCAGACTTGTAAATAGGAATTACTTTAGCAATTTTAAGAATATTTGGAAACATGCCTAATTCAAACGATGCATTAATTACTTTAATCAAAAAAGGTGCTATTATATTAACAACCAGCTTAATAAAAGTGACAGGAATATTATCGTGCCCAACTGATTTTTTCATAGGTAATGAATTAATTGTGCTTATAATTTCTCTTTCATCAACCGGTTCAAGAAATATTGACGAGGAAACCCTGTTGGTTAAATACCTAGTTACACTTTGACTGCTGATATTTTCCATTTTTCCTGCCAGGCGTTTGCCAATTGTACAAAAAAAATTATTGAAATGTTCAGCCATTGCCAATCGATTGTCGCAGATTTTACCGTTTATTTCTATATTGTTGGGAGGAGAATTCGCACCGGCGGATTTTTTGTAAAGAAGTGAATTGATGGTTTTCCACATTTTTTGACAATTGTTTTTGTTTTCGTCGAATTCTTTATGAAAATACATTTTTTTAGAAAGCCGTTTGACTTTTGTTAATTTGTTGGAGTAGGTTTTGAAAAGCAGTTTTTGAGCATCATTTCCATTCAAAAAGTTGTTTTTGTACACCTTTTGTTTATTTTTTATAGAGGTTAGAATCCCTTTTGTTATCCAAGGCTTTTTAAGTAATTTTTGTTTTTTGCGGGATGCTCTTTTTATAGGGGCGTGTTTATCAACCACAGATTTGAATAAAGAAATGAAATGTTCCAATACGCTGTTAACGTTACTTTCATTGTTTAAAGGCGCTAAAACACACTCATTTTCAAAAATAGCATTTATGTCTTCTTCAAATAGTGTTTGATTGACAGCTGCATAATCTCGGTAAAACCCACGTTTATTAAACATTTTATGTTTCGGTGAGTTGCTATGGATTTGACAGAATATAGGAAAGTGGTCAGTTATATCATATTGGTAAATACCTGATGTTACAGTTCGAGCTGTTATGTTAGTAAAAATATGATCGATTAATGTTTGCGATGTTACAGTGACCCGAGTTGGTTTAGTGATGACAGGGAATAAGCCAAATCCTAACAGAGTTTCAAGATAATGCCAAGCCTCAGTTTGACGTTTTTCAGGGTCCAAAATAATGTTAAAGTCGCCCATAAGGGCAAGATCGTGGGGTTGATTTAAATACGAGTCAAGAGTTTTACTCAATTCATCTGTAAAGTGAGCAATATTGTTTTTCGGATGTCGATAGGTTACTCCTATTGTTGTTAAGTGCTTGCTAGTTAAATTCGATAGTTTGATGAATAAGCTTTCACAACCAGAAGTATGGATAGAATTAGTTCCTAGGATCTCATAGTTAAGAGAGTCAGATATATAAAGTGCCACTCCCCCAGCATTTGTGGGTGAGGCAGCATGAATAAAGTTATAATTCGGAAGGGAGATGTCTAGGAGAGGCTGGTGTTTAATTTTAATTTCCGAGAGGCCAATTAAATGCGGTCTTGTGGGTAGTTGGTCTATAAGTTCACATAGCTTGTCGTAGTTTTTTTGAAGTGATCGGATATTAAGGTGCAACAAAATTAGATTTTGCGAGGAATTGAGCATGTTGTTATGGAAGTTTAAATCATAATATTTACACGGGGAAATATTTTCAGGAACAATTGATATGATATCTGCAAAACTATTGAGTGTATGCAAAAAAGGAGATGTTTCAGTGGCTTCTTGACCCAACGAGAAATATTGTAGCAGGTCGTTTACATCGCAGCCCACGATGCTTTTAGACGTTGCCATAAAAATCAAATACCGTTATATTGTTTCAATCACAAACGTTACCATGCAAAGGAGAACAAGTTAATCAAATTTAACATAAGCAGCATTCATTCTGAAACAAAAGTTTATACACATCGCATATTCAGTGAACCGCTCCACGTTCCGATCCCAACCGCAATAACTGCCGCCACATCGCCAACCTATCTCAAAATCAGCACTCGAATTTAGCACTAAAAAAAAGGTAGACTTACTACCCCAATATCTCACAATAGAAAGCAGCGAAAACGAAGCTACAGCGGCCGAGACCAGGAGTAAAGGATTGCCGGAAAGTAAACTCTATCAATCAAACAAAAAAAAAAAAAACAGAAAAACACTAGTAACCTAGACTGTTTCTAGTAATTTAATAAATCACTTATCTATATTGTTTTACATCTTCAACAAAATAGTTCACATGAGGCAATAATGGAAGTTGGACAACTGTGAAATCAAAATTAGTTTAGTTATGCCAGCAACAGCAATGTTTGTGAGAAGCACTTCACAATCTTCTAGCGTAAAAATTGAAACTAAATACTCGATAGTAGCAGTTTCAAAAAGCCAGCAAACAAGTCAGTCTAAAACTTAAAATATAAATGCTCGTAACTGCGTTCGATTCTGAGCTGTGATATACTGTGTAGAAAAAAGGCTCTGATTTTGCGAAGGATAAAATTATTGATTTTTTGTTTAGTTTTAATATTATTTATCTTTTAATTATATAAATTCAGAAAGTAGAAAAAAGCTATTCTTTTTTATTTTTTGTAGTTTGCTCCGAATCTAGTTCGCCATGGTAAATTTTGTAAATTCTGGCTTCCAAGAAAAAAAGGTACAAATTATAAAGTAATAAGTAATTTCACATCCAAAGACAAACTAGGTTGAAGAATTTACTTTGGAATTAAAAGGAGTCATTTTAGTTTACGGCGAACACAATGCTAGGTTAAATACATTAGTTTCGAGTTTTCTTGTAAACAATGTAAATCATGAACAATTACACTTTACGTAGTCCATGTTTTTCGGCGTTTTCTTTTGGTAACTTAATTTTGACGCCTTCAACAAACAAACAATAATTGCCATCAATGGCTCTCCAGTAAGCAGATTGTTTATTACGTTTAGCTTCTTTGAATTCGTTCAAGATTAATTTTCTTTGTTTTTGAAATTTTGCGGGCAGATGCTCTGTAACGTACACATAGGGAGAATATTCATCATAACTACGTCGCGTTTCGTTATATGTTTTAAGATTCTTGGCAGAACTGAAGATTCGATTTTTATCTTGAGTGTTGATCAATTTAACAATTATAGGCCTGTGCATTTTCTTACCATTCTTCTTTAACGGATACTGCGGTAGTCGATGGATATCGACAAGCTCAATATCATCAGGGTTAATATTCAGTCCATCGTTTAAGAAAGATTTAAACTTTTGAACTGTCGCCTCACGCTTTTCCCAAGCATTACCTTCGTCTTCCTTGATGCCATGAATTAATACATTAAAGCGTTTGTTATATGATTCTTGCATTATCGCCGTTTTTTCAAACTCTAACATGAACTTCTCGAACTTATTCATTTTTTCGTCAAGAATATCAATGGTTTCCTCCTTGGCTGTCAGATTTCGTTCAAGAGCTGCTGTTTTATTCTCCAACTTGAATATTCTAGAATTAAAGCTGTCCACTTTTTTCTCAAGCGCATCAAGTTTTTGTAAAATTTGGTCAAGCTTGTGCTCTAGATTCGACATTTCGGTACTGTAATTTGCGCTGCTTCTGTCTGTTACAAAGTTCATTAAAATAAACCTTTGCTTGGCAAGTATTTGCTGCAGCTTATCAGATAGGTGTTGCTGCTACCATTGCAAAACACGAATGAAATGTGCTAACGGAGCTGCGATCTGAAAATCTTTGGAAATTGCGAACAGCGATAAATAATATACCTATAAGGCTGCAGCTTATTATTTGCCACAAAAAAGCGCTCCTTTCTTCGCTTTCTTCTATAAAACTCCTGCTATAATGCGTAACAAGTGTTACCAGTGCAAACTGGTTTGTACTGGTACGAAGAATAAATGGTGCAAGATATTAACAATAAAAACTTTAACGGAAGTTAACAGAACTTAACGGAAGTTAATTTAGCCGTTAACATGAAATAACTTTTTAACGGATTAACGAGTTAATGAAAAAGTTAGCTTCGTTATTAACGGATTAACGATTAACGGACTTGTGCCCACCTATGCTAATATCCCATATTTCAGGTGTGAGTATGCAAAGCTATAGTAAAGATTTACTAAGGTTTGTTTACTTACATAAAGTCGTATTTTACACAAAATTCTTGCTGCATTAGCAAATTTTTTGATGACATCGTCAATGTGTAGGCTACACTTTAGTTCATGATCAAAGGTTATTCCTGGATACTTAGCACTATTTTTTTCAGGGATTATATGCTCACCAATACTGACTCTTAAAGGCGGTGAATCATCCAGCCAATTCCGGTGGTTTACAACAGCTAAAATTGAACTATAATTTTTCATATTTTTTGTTTCGATTTTGGGGCTGCTGTTGCAAAGATATTCAACAAATACAAAAAAATATTCCCGGACAAAAACTTTTTGGAAACTCTGAGTTTTGTTTTTCCCGCCAAAACCACAGTTCTCTAACCTATTAGGCTTACTGTGGTTTTGGCGGGAAGAACAAAACTCAGCGAAAAAGTTTTTGTCGGGGGATGTCTTTTTGTATTTGTTGAATATCTTTGCAACCGCAGCCCCAAAATCGAAACAAAAAATATGAAAAATTATAGTTCAATTTTAGCTGTTGTAAACCACCGGAATTGGCTGGATGATTCACCGCCTTTAATTTATTTGTACAAGATTTTTTGCTTTTAGGAGCAATTATAGTGTATGTTGTTTTCAAGCAATTTATAGACAGCCTATTAAATTTCATCCACCCATCAACAACGCTCAATTCTTCATCTAATATTTGTTGTAATTCGTCAACATTTTTACCTTTGAGTATTCGTACTGTGTCATCTGCGAAAAGATTGACATGACATTTGGTGTGGAGAGGTAAATCATTAACATACAACGAAAAGAGTAGTGGACCCAAAGTGGAATCATGTGGTACACCATACACAATTTTGTTGATGTGTGATTGCGTTTCATCACACTGAATAAATTGGGAACACTTAGATAAATAATTGTTCAGAAGATTAAACATGTTACCTCTGATCCTATTAAATTGTAACTTTTTCAGCAGCAATGTATGATTGACAGTATCAAAGGCCTTTAATAAATCTAAAAAGACACAGCAAGTAAAATACCCCTCATCTAAATTTTTCTTTAATCTTGCACTTAAATCAGTTATAGCCATCTTAGTGGAATATCCAAGACGAAATCCAAATTGTTGTTTAGTAATGATGTTGTGCTTAGTGAAAAATTTTTCTAGGCGAACATACAGTAATTTTTCAAAACTTTTGAAACCGTTGACAATATTGATATAGGTCTATAGTTGCTAGCAACATCTTTTGGCCCAGACTTGCGAATAAGAATGACTTTGGCTAGTTTTAATATGTCAGGAAATTTCCCTGTCTCATAGCAGTTATTAATATGTCAGCTAAATATGGCGCCACTAGTGGTGCTAAGGCTTTTAGAAATTTATTCGGTATGTTTTCAGGCCCGTTAGCCTTCCTAAAATTTAAGTGATTAAGTTGAAAATAAACTTCTTCTGGTGTGATATGCTCATAAACAAAGGAATTGGCAAGATTAGGAATAGGAAATGTTTTGTTTGCTTGTAATATTTTAGCATCCATACGCGGTCCAACGTTCACAAAGTAATCATTTAGCAAGTTACAAATAGCTGATTTATGAGAGATAACACCTTTTACATGATCGATGATAGAAGTTATCATTTCTTGGACCTTAAATTTGTTAAATATTATTTGATTAGTTATGCTCCATTGCTTTGCCAAGTTGTTTTTGTTATATGTAAACTGATTCTAATAGTACTTTCTGTTTGCTATTTCTTTTATCTTAGATAACTTGTTTAGGTATGTGTTATACTCCGCTACCCAGTGCAAATTTTTTTTGTAAAAGCAATTATGAAACATTTTATTTTTTGTTGGCATTGATTTAATTAACCCTTTAGTAAGCCAAGGTTTAGATTTCACTTTCATTTCCTTGCGTGATAACTTTCTTAAAGGAGCATGAAGAAGTGTAATATCTTTAATGATATTCAATACATTCATAATGCTAGTGGCTGGATCCACCTGGGGGGTAAACACTGCAACCTTCTATTAATTTTATCGCAGTATTTTTCCATGCCAAAGTTTTTCAAATCATGAATCATTTTTCTATTGGTGATAGTTTTGTCAAAATTGCCTTGCAATATACAAAATGCGGGTAGGTGATCAGATATATCATATGCATATATAACTGATCAGTGGTCGAGTAG
The DNA here is from genome assembly GCA_963965965.1 of Trididemnum nubilum. Lineage (NCBI taxonomy): Eukaryota > Metazoa > Chordata > Ascidiacea > Aplousobranchia > Didemnidae > Trididemnum > Trididemnum nubilum. Next base: position 128,492 of record OZ014477.1, read on the forward strand.
ATAGAGCGTCTGCAACTGAAGCGCTAGACTAGCGTTCGATTCCCGGTCGGGTCAAACCAAAGACTATAAAAATTGGTATTCACAGCTTTCTTGCTAGACGTTCAGCATTAAAAAGGGACAGTGTGAAGCCTATGCCGTGTGTGGTAGACAGGTGGCAGCTTGACTCGAAGACCGAAAGGCCCCTTCGTTGTCTCTTGGCCAAGACAACTTGGTGAATAAAATGTAATTACAATTACAAGTCAGGACACCAGCTGAACAAGGTTTATCTATTATGTTAGTATAGACATGATCCAATGTTGCAGATGTGGGAGTAATACGTAGGCCTACGTGTGGGTATATTAAACAAAGAGCAATATCCTACTGAATTGACATCATTCAAATATGTTTCAGCTCTGGCATTCTGCTTGGAAACATCAATGTTAGAGTCATCAACAAGAAGAAATGGAGAATTTGAATATTTAAGCTTTTGGATCATTTTTCCAAATTTATCTTGGAAGGTTGCATAAGAAAAACCTGGGTGCCTATATATTACCCAAACAATAGTATTCTTTCTAGGTTGCTTTCTGTTATTCATGCGATTACTTAATATTTCAACAAACAAGCTTTCACAGCTATTAGTATCAATATGCAGATCTTTGTTTATTCTAAAACTTAAATCTTTTTTGATGAACATACCCACACCTTCAGCTTGGGACAATGAGTCATCATGAGAAAAATTATAATTTTCAATATTTACTAAGTGTTTATTAGAAGAATTATTTATTAGTTTAGTTTCAGAGATAGCAACTAACTCAGGCAAAATGGGCAGTTGCATTAAAATGGATTCAACTTTGCATTTGTTTTTTAGTCGTCGACGTGAGAGGACACTAAGCCGAAAGTGGGGCTAGCACTAAAATAGACTAAACTTTTCAACATAAAAACTGATATTTTACAGCTCCAAATTACGCGCTATTTTAAAATTTTTTTATTCATGTCTGCAAAAAGAGGCGCATAAGGCCGGCAGCGTTTCTTAGCTCGTTTTGAAAACCTCCCAAAAATAGCTTGAAAAATCTGTCAGCAGCAGTGAATGCGACCAGAAGCGCAACCAGGATTTTACTGCGAGAGAGGAAGCTTGAACCAAAAGTAAAATTTTTTGCACAAAAATTGTCCAATTTAGGCCCCCTGCTGAACAAACCGATGCAACTCAAGCATATCCATGAGGGGGCCTGGGGGGGTGGGGGTGGGGAGAACCTCTAGCCGCTGAGTGATTTTTCTAATTTTGCGACAAAAAATAGCAATTTTAATACCATATCAATTATTTTTTGCACGTTTTGGAAGCCATATGAATAACTACAGTATATTGTTAAAATTCAGAAGTCATTGAACAAATTAAATTGCCTAACCTCTTCAGCCCTCCCCCACCCCCCTTATACTTAAGGTCAAGTCCAAAGCACGTTTAAACGCTTGTATTTTGGGATTAGATTTGTTAAATGATTTGGCTAAAGGGGGATGAAGTCCTCTAACCCCTTCTCCCTGATTGGGCAACTGACTGCGACTTTTAAAAAATTTGAATGTTCTCTAAAAAACAAAACCAGCTGGCCTTTTGAAAAAATGTTTTCACGTATTGTTTCAGGTCATAATCATTAACGAAGTACCGGTATCGATTCTATAGGCTTACATCCCTATTCCGTGTTTATAAAGGCGTGTTTGTAAGACGGATTGTTTGCGTCACATTTATGTACAGCAGTTGGTGGCCAGCAATTTCGCAAAGAGTGCAGAAAACTTCAAACAAGAATTATGTTTGAACTTTATTATTCCTTTTTCCATTATTGCCTGTTGTATTGTCGTTACGTGATATTCCAAAAACGTTTTCTCAATAAACCGAAATGGGGATGGTGGCACAAGCAGTCGTTAGGGGGGCACGGCCTTTCCTGGCACCCGCAGCGAGGGCACTGGTAAACACTGTGCATTTGTTTTGTATTTCTACACCAGACTTATCAAAGCCCCATTTTTCTCTAACCTTGTTCTTCCATCAATGTTTGTTTAAGTTTAATTTTTCAACGCATAATTTCGTTCGTAAGCAATTGTAAAGTATGCTATTGAATCCATATCGCTTCCAGCGACATTATGGTTTTAGCTAAACCATGGTATCATACCGCAATTATTTATGCAAAAGAAAATAAATTTTAACCCTATTAAAAATTGTAAAAAAGTTGAAATTGTGTTCGTTACAACTTCAAATTACAGCTACTATTTAACACTATTTCAACTTTTACCAATAACATCACATATTTAGCATGGCCATACAAAATAGAACCATTAGTGTCACTTTGACATGCACACAAGGGCTAACAAGCAAACAAAATCTTAATATCACAAATAGATTAAAGTTACAGTAGTTACTTACCACCGTTTGAAGTCACATCTGACGTCATAAGCCAATTCTGTGTTAGGCTATTTTTGGGCTTAGAGTTAGTGCTAGTTATGATTGGAGTAGGTGATAAGTTATGAATATGATTAACCCTATCTCTAAAACTAACTCTAACTTTCCCTAACCTACTTTGATGTTCGATTTGTGACGTCAGATGTAATTACAACTGGTAGAAAATATTGATATCAATTTGCAGCCGGAGGAAAATTGATATAGTTCAAACACGTTTTGTTATCATCTATCTCAGTGAATAATAGAGCAATTGTAATTGAAAATAGGCAGAAAAATTTGCAATTACAATTACAATTATCGACTTTTAAAAATCCTCAATTACAATTACAGCAAAATCGTGTAATTAATTACAATTTTGTCAATTACAATTATAATTTTTCCAAGCCTGCACAGTATCATTGGCAACCCTGCATTACGCAATTTTGCGACATCACAAAAGGTTAACTGTAAATCAATTCTGGTAGCTATAGGTCTACAAGTACCAGCAGCCAAATTTTCGGATTTGGTTATAAGCTACTCACTGCTACCAGGTGATAATCGCATTTCTTAGTCTGCGAAAATTTTTGCTAAATTATGCCTTTCGCGATGTCAGAAAATTGCGAAATGCAGGGTTGCTAATGATACGGGGTCAAACGGTTTAAATCATATTTTCGCTTATAAAAAGAATGGAGGAAAAAGGTTTGGGGCACCTCTTTGTTATCCCAAGTAGTTTTCATTTCTTCAACAAAACCGATTTCGAGCAGTACCTCTTTAAAACGTGATATTTTTCCCATTCTGTTTTGATCGACAGACCAATGGGGGGGGGTCGGGGGCTACAGTCGTTTGCAGGTATGATGCAGTGTCATTGTGACCGCAAGCAGTATTACGGTAACAGCAAGTATCATGCGAGATCGATATCTTCGAAAACGTAGCGCGCGTATCCCCACGAGCGTGGCTTAGTATTGATTTGCAGCAATTCGCAAACCTAAGTAATGGGCGGAAGACGGTGAAATCAGCTCGAAGACAATCGCAGATAGGTAGTTAAGAAAAACGACAGTGCAACAAGCTGGTTGCAATGATGCTGCACCATTTTGATGAGGACGCGCTTAGCGTTTTTAGGAGTGTAAAGGATTTAGAAAGTCAAACAATACTTTACTTTGAATTCAAATGTCAAGCATTTCAATTTTGCTTCCATTTTTCAAAATAAAAAAAACAAAAACGACCGGAGGCAGTGATATTACAATGGAGCTGTTTTGCGCTAAATGGTTACTAAATATAGAAAACTGATAGTAAAAATTGGTTGTGTAGAGTCGATATCTTGCATTCAAAGCTCGAACAAACCATTGTTGTAATTTTACTACTAAATTAGATTTCAATGTAACAGGGCTGCCGTTTTCAACAAATAAGTTGGTAGGCTCAACCTACAGCATCGAGTGGTATCGGAGCGTTCGAATTTACACGGTCTTTCCAAAATTTTGTTTCAACGGCGTCGTCTAACATGCAGCTTCATCGCAGACAGACCGACGCAATAAGTTTATTTTTTTTAGTTCTATGTAAACTTGATTTTGAAAAACCACCCAATTTTGGTCACCCATTTGTAAATATGCGTCATCTGCAAATAGAGTTGTGTCAAAGTTGGTTATAGTGGGAAGATCATTAACACACAAAAATAGAAGTGGGCCTAGTGAGGTTCCTTGTGGAATTCCACAGGTTACGTTGGCAAACTCAGATATTTCTCCCACAAAGTTTAAATAATTGCACCGCAAGTGCCCACCTCTGCCGACGCTGTCGAATCGAGGTATCGAATTTAATTAGAGATTGTAAAATAAGTTTAGGCCTACTCAGTAAAACTATCATCATGGCAAAGAACAAACCGGACACGCGCTCACGAACGCTTCAACACACTTGCGATCGATAGCATTGGATAAAATTTATTAGAAGAGCATTTTTTGGCTGCGTTGCTGGGCGAACGCTCAAGTGATACTAAGGGCCGGTCTACTCTGTAAAATCGTGTGAGGACAAGCGTCATCTTAGCTTGTTTTAACAGAAATTCGTTACTCCAGGCGTACCGCTTTATCTAGGCACAAGCTGCCAGTTGGGTGAAACAAATTAAGGATATACGTTCGTACGCTTACGATTTTACGCGCAGTGTAGACCGCGCAACGTTTATCAAATCCCAGCAGCAGGCAAGGAAATTGGAAGAAAATGAATTTTATCTTTTGCTCTTTGCTTACGTTCTTGATTACGTCATGGATTGGCAAAGCAGATGGGGAGCTCCACCGGCGGAATGAGGCGGAATTGAGGAGTTCTATGGTAAGTGGAAAAGCTACGTTGCTTGTAAAAACTAATCAGGTACAGCAGAATTGCACTAAGGCATCTCCAACGCAAACTGGTTGCATCGTTGAGGTGTCACAAAGAACCCGCTTTGTTACAAGGCTAGTTGTCTAAAAGAGGAACTGCCACTGGCCTCAGTCAAGATGCTCCTTATTGTGAAATAAGCAACAAAATAATCATTAAAAATCACTTAACCATCGCAAAAATGAAATCCAAAAGCAAAGTTTAATGCATTTTGAGGCGCATCGTAATACCGTGACATATTATCGCTTTATTGTATGTTGGATTTTTTTTGTCTTTAAAACTGTGTTTTGGAACTTAATTTCCATTTAGTTCAAATTTCCAGTTTTCGGACTTAAAAATTGCATCCACTTAACCGGGCGCCCCAACAATCTTTAGGCGCATAGCTTTTAGTTCTTTTCGTATTTCAGCTTTCTACGTTCAATGGCTTGCAAGTTATTTAAGAAACTGATTTGCAAGCTAAATTCCAATCCTGATTTGGCCGTTTTTTTCCCAAACTCGAAGATTGCAGTCCCATGACCGATCGCACCGAAACTTTTAGACAGGCTCTATTTTGCCGGAAATTTCTATCTATTTTTTATTAATTTTGACTCGTTACCAATTTAAACTCTAATATTTCTTTGCATTAAAAGTGATTCAAATCTAATCCTAACATCCACTTCCACACCCGAATCTTGACCTTTAAAAGAAGCAAATAAAAAAAACGCGCGAATTAATACTCCGCATTTTTGTTTTACTTCCATTAACTTGAAATTATCCGGTGAAATAGTCACTCTCAAGCTTTTACTGCATCCAACCTCATGCTGTGTCCGAATTTACGTTTGTGCATTTTTTAAGCTATTAATGATGAAGTTTAACACTGGTAAGCAGCAAATCGCCCAGTATAAACAAAGGTTCTACGGATGCGTGCATCGCGAATTTGCGATTATTATGCAGATATGATTTTTGAATTGTGGTAAAAGTCGGAAGATAATCTTTCCGACGCGCCCCATTTACGTACAAATCAAAAAAAACAAACAAACCCGAATTGGACCAACAGCCCTCTTTGTTAGATTAAAGCGTACAGGGACGTTTCATCAGGACCGTTGCTCAGGCTTGCATAACACCAAAAGTCACAACGCGAAGACTGATGATATGGCCATATTCATTTTGCCCACCCCATCTGATAGATTTCGCTTCAACAAAACCTATCTCTGCATACAGTTGACCAATAAAATAAATGACGTAATCCGCAATGCATTATTAACGAGATGCTTCTTGAATTATTCAAAGGATCGATTCTGGATATTTTTGTGTGAAATCACAATGGATATCACTTAAATAATATTATCTCTTTGAGATAGACGTCGCCAGGATTTTTGATTGGGAGGGGGGGCAAACCATAAATCACATGCAATGACGTCATTAGATATTTTCAAAAAGGAACTTTTTGTGGGGCAAAGATATCGTAGAATGAAAGGTCTGAAGCCGTAGCCTGTTGGCACTTAACCAGGATTTTGGTAAAGGGAGAGGGCGAAAATTAATAGTTAGAAAATGAAAATATCTAACTTAGGAGACGTGTTAAGTAAGCTAGTGTACTGAAACGTATCACAGACGTGGGTCTGGGGGCAAAGCCCCCAGCCGCTGGGCGATTTTTGTAACTTTTTAGACAAAAAAGCTATTTTAATCCCATTGGATCTCATTTCGCACGTGTTATCAGCCATTTAAAAGAACTAGATTTTTCACATTTGAAAGCCAATCGAAAAAATTTGATTGTTCAATCCTTTTACTTGTAATTAAATTAGTCCTAATCAAGTACAAATTCTTGCATTATGGTGTAAAATTTTAATTGTAAGTGATTTGGTCCATGTAGGGGGAAAGTAAGGCACATTGCCTCCTGCTATATTTTAGCAGTAAATAATAATCCACTCGAAGATTTTCCTAAGAGATTTTTGTTTTGTCTTGAAGTTAACCAGTTAGAGGAGTACATGTAAGGCATGGGGCCCAGGCCCCCCAATTCAAATTCAATGATTTGTTCAGTGAGCATTTTCCCTAGCTATTTTTTAAAAAGTATTTTGTGTATAAAAACTGGCGAGGTGGGGGTGAAACGTTATTGAAAAATGGTACAATAGATGGTTACGCTTGCTAAACATGTTATTCCCGGGCCGGATTTACATTGCACGTAGTCCCTGGCACTTAGGGGATTTTGGCAACATCTTCCTGCCAAATATAAGTGAAGACCAAAAAAGTCTTACAATCAGAGCGCGGGGCCCTGGCACTGTGCCATATGGCAAATACGACGCTGGTTATTGTATTACGTCAGTGGCGCCGGGGAACAAAAGTGGACGGGGGGCCAGCTCAAATATGACGGATTTTCGGTTTTGTGAAGTCCAAAATAGACGGAGAAAATGCTGCAGTTTGGTTCGAAAAATGATGTGATCGATCTCCAAAAAAAAGGTATTCACCGAAATTCTGACGGTTTTTCCGGTCGAAATTAGGCGATCTCCAAAAAAAAAAGAAAAGGGTATTCAGGTTTCACATGCTGATTTCTCAGTGTCATTTCGATGGGCCCCTCTCGAGCTCATGGGCCCTCTGCTGGGCCGCTGAAGCCAACGGCCTTCCTGAAGCCCATGGGCCCCGGGGTCACTGTCCCCCCTGTCCCCTTCTCGGTGGCCCTGCATTACGTTCATAAAAAGTTTAGACGAGGGCCTGAGATAGCAACTTTTAGGACAAAAACGCTTGATTTCATCCTGGTTATACGTTGAAATTGGTGGGAAAAAATTGAATTAAGGGGGTGCGCCGGGCCCCCTGATCGTCAAAATTATTTATTGTTAATTACTGTTGTACGCGTGTACTGTTGTACGCAAAGATGCTAAAAGAAACTGAAAATGAAGAAACAAGGCTTTTTTGTCAATATTTTTTCATTGGTGGCATTTCAATTGTGGGAGCCCGGGACCCCTGGGCCACCCCCCTGGCTACGCCTACGCTTTTGAGATAAGATCGCGCCCTTAAGTTCTTTCATGAAAAAAGTATAGCAAAATTAAAAATAACTTTTTTTCAAAACGTGGAGGACTCGAGTCACTTGACAGTTTTTTTTGAAACCTCCTAGCATAACATGACATTATTATGACATGAACAGGTGGTCGTCATTATTATGTATAACTTACTTTTGTACGCGTAAATCCTGAATTAAAAAAACTGCGATTACGACTAGGACAGCATTCTGGCTATGCTCTCATTATATTTATCACTGGTAGTATTTCAATAAGGGAGTTTGCATTACCGCCTGTGACGTAGCATAAATTGACAATAAAGTTAAACGAGGACCTGGAGTTGCAACTTTTAGGACAAAACTCTTAGATTTCTCACAGGTTTTGTATAGAAATTGTTAAAAATTTGAATTAAGGGGCCCGTGGCCTGGGATCCTTGATTGTCAGTTAGGGGCCCCGGTGCCCTCTGGTTATTAATTAGGGGCCCCAGGTTGTTAATTAGGGGCCCCCGGGTCATCAGTTAGGGGTCCCGGTGCCCCCTGGTTGGCAGTTAGAGGCCGCTGGGCCCCTGGTTGTTGATTAGGGGCCCCGGGGCCCCCTGGTTGTTAATTAGGGGCCCCCCTGGTTACGCCTATGCTATCAGAGTAGCGAATCTGGCGACGTAGCCCAAATTGTGTCGAAGTCTAAATTGAGCGCGCTGATTGGTTGCAAATAAAAAGTCGCAAAGACGCCGTCCGCCTAATCCCGATCTACAGTGCGTAAAATCGTGAGCGGAAAAGCTAGTATTTAGTTTATTTTAAACCAAAATTTGGCACGCTCGGCGTATTGCCTTACCAGCGTACAAGCAGCCAGTTGTTTTAAACAACTAACAATATGCCCGTACGTTCACGATTTTACAGCCGGGCCTAAAAATTTGCTCTGGAAGAACTTTATATGCAGTTTTCGGCACAATCAAATTTTGTTCGCGGGCGTGCCATATGAATAAAAATAAACCCATTGCATTTCGTTATGACTATTTTTCCGCGAACGCCGCGTTCAGATTCGCATTATTTGATTGAGACAACCGCACATGAGGAATTGGTCGGTCGCTATCGCGTTATTCTTGCTTAATGCTTAGATCCCTATTTCCTACCAACGATAATAATGACAGAGAGTACAGGAATTAATTCAACGAAACTTTGTATTGGCAAACCACAATACGGCGCATTTTTTCTGTTTGAAGATAGCAAGCTGTATGTCGTGTCAACTGTCAATTAACATAAACAATAATAGAGAGCACTTATTTTTTCAAAAACCAATCATTTTCGGGTGTAGGCGGGGGCTGTAGGTATGTTTTTGCGAATAGTGCACCTCATTTGTTCTTAATTTGTTACAATAGCCTATACAGAGATGGCAGTTTGACTCGAAGACCTAAAGGTCCTTTCGCTGTCTCCTGGCTAAGACAACTTGGTGAGTGAAATGTAATTATAATTATTCGAAAAATAAAATATCATTATGCCAGCTTGCTTGAATAATAACGGCAATCTGCGATTTTCTCGTATGGCCTAAGTGAAAAAACGCGCTTTTTTGTATCCGCTGTTGCATCGTCAAATAAAGTAAAATCGTGAAACCACTTAAATTCTATTCTTTTTGATTTATATTAGGCTAAAAGGCTCAAAACTAGAACCAAAATTCTGAACTACAGCTAAACTAGGCAAACAATTACTAGAAATGAAACGCTATCAGTACCTTCTACTCTCCTCCCAGTTCGCCTAAAATGGCTACTTCTCCAGTAGGGCCTAGACAGCTCAAAACTAGAACAGTGACGCGCTGTAGTATATGTACACTTTGTACAATGTACAGTGACCCAACAATGACAATTTATTACGAACAATGTACTGAGAAATTAATGATAAGCTATAGACAGTATCTAGAGTCTTAAAGGCACAATCAAATCATTGATTAACAGCCTAATATAAACATAATCGATAAAGATTTATTCATTAATTAATAGATTGGTAAAGATGTATGTTTCGAAGATTTTTATCACTGGTGATATATTTATCATTTTGGCCTTGCTTGCCTTACTGAAAAGCCCTGAAATTGAGCGAAACAGCTGTCCAAGGCATCTATTGGAAATTATTTTGAATTGACTAGACCAGAGGTGGTCAGTAACGAAGTAGTTCTACTTAAGTAGTATTTTCGGTAACGAGCGACTTACTTAAGTATTTTTCATTTCTGATACTTCTACTTTTACTTCAAGTAAAATCCTCTCGAAGTAACGCTACTTGAGTAGTAATGACTTTTATGTAAAGTAGAAGTAAACACCTAGCCAATCCTTTTTGATGATGATTTTACCAATGACCACGATTTGAAGTTTTTTTGTTTGTCTCATTATATCTGGCAACTCTGCTTATCGAAAACATGTTCGTACAGGACGCGAAACAGAAGTCTGGTACGCTGTGATTACAGTCTATTGTCCGGTAATGAGCCGCAATTTTGAGGTTTGGCAAGGTTTTCTGGAATTTCTTTGTTTTAGGTGGGCGCAGTATTATTGTGTACTTTATTGTTTGTTAGGTTTTCCAAAGAAGTATTGCAGATAGATACCGGTAGTTGAAAGCCTTCACTTAGGCCTATAGGTGCCAGTATATACCAGTAAGCGTTTGGGCTACTACCGTAGTACCAGCATTGATAAATTATAAGATTTAGACTAGCCTGTATTTAAACTATCTTAGCAGCCTACTGTCATTTGCGTGACTGTCATTTACCGCTCTAGAGGCATGCGAGCTATACAATTAGCCATCCGAGCAGAGTAATGCATTGTTTAGATCAGTGCTCTTCAACCTTTTTCTACGCGGTATACCTTTTGCGATTTTCGAAAACTTTGTATACTCCACAAAAAATTCTTGCCCGTGTAAGCGGTGTAGACTTTTTTTGTAGATCCGATTTTTCATGCTTAGATTTGGGCGAAATTGGACCGAATCTAGCTCGAATGTAAGTGGAGACCATTTTCTTTTTTTTTTTTTTTGAGATCGCAGTTTTGTTTCGTATACCCTCGGTATACCGAGTACCATAATTACCGTTTCGCATACCAATTGGTATATCGTATACCCGATTGAAGATTTGTACGAATTAGATGTTACGAATCTGTGGTGACCTGCTGATTGGCTTACTTCATATTGTACATAGCAGGTTTAATCAAATAAAAGTTTAAATGGATTGCTGAACTCGACCGTTAGGTAGTGTACATTATTCCACCTCACAACGTGTACAATAAGTACGTGTCAAGTTTGTTTTACTGTACAGTACTACGAAACTTATTGAATAGTTACGACGATTCATTTACAGGTCATCTAGGGTAGTGTGTTTTTGCGTTGCATCAAATACCAGGTGTTGACTCAGTCTCACTAAAAAAAAAAAGCATACCGAACGAACCCTGATTAGCATGGTACAGTAGACAAACTAGACATGCGCATTACTCTTGGTTCATACGAAAAAGATTAGCGGTTAACGGCGTTGCGTTTGCGGCGGCCCGTCTGGGGTTCAATTCCCTAGCCAGTTAACGAACAATGTTGCTAACGACTCGCCATCGCTGCGACATTTCTTCTCAAGCTGTGTTGTCCAGGCGCGGAGATGAGCCCAGAGTCCCTACTAAATCGTATTCGTAACACGCTTCGGTGTAATTTCAAGAGAATAATAAAACTTTGATTTTTTGATATGCTACCGTAAGTATGGCTTTGCTTGAACTCTGATCGTAAGCGTCACAACAGCAAACCTTCGAAGAATAAACAAACACGTGAAATTCGAAATTACTTTCTACTTTCATTACTTAAGTAGAATTAATTTTGACTACTTTCCTACTTTTACTTAAGTGGAAATGCTTCGTCATACTTCTACTTTTACTTGAAAGGCATTTTTGAGTAAGTAACAATACTTCTACTTAAGTAGATTTTTCGACTACTTTGTCCACCTCTGGACTAGACATACTTGTATATCTCTTGTAATATTGTGATTACTTAATTTTTTCAAAAAACAAAATTATATTCTGTTATCAGAGGTGGAGTTCTCGAGGACACATTTTGAAGTCCTTTGGCCTCGAAGCCTCAAGTCCTCGAAATTTCCCCTATCCTCGGCTCGAGGACAGCACTATTTTTCAAAAGCTTGTAGAAAGCCTGAAAAAAAATTTTGTAGACCTTTTTTTTGTGTTTGAGATCGCCTGAAAAAAATTTTTGAAGACCTTTTTTTCTTTTGAGAACACTTGCGCCTGTGTCCTTGGCCTCGAGAGGGTCTGTCCTCGGAAGGGCTGTCCTTGGCCTTGGATTTTTTTGTGTCCTTGGCCTTGAGCCTTGTGTTCTCGACTCCACCTCTATCTGATAGATCTGGTTAGTTTGCGATTCTTTGCCTTTCTACGCTCATGTTCAAACAGTGACGTCGCTACGGGGGGGGGCAGGGGGCCGTGCCCCCCATATCGTATGCTTGTGCCCAGTGGCGGATCTAGAAAATTTTGGTGGGGGATAATAAAAATTTTAAGCACAAAACCTCAAAAATTCGGATGTCTTCACCGAAATTGAGAGTATCGGAAATTCAAACGTTTTTTCCGCCCAAAATCAGGTGGTCTCAAAAAAAAAAGGTCTTCACCGAAATTGAGACTGGTTTTTCGGAGAATCAAACGTTTTTTCCGCCCAAAATCAGGTGGTCTCCAAAAAAAAAAAAAAAAGGTCTTCACCGAAATTGAGACTGATTTTTCGGCCGAAATCGTTAGTTTTAGGCTGGTGGGGGGGGATGCATCCCCCCCATCCCCCCCCTAAATCCGCCACTGCTGGTGCCCCCCCATTTTGGTTCACACAAAACACTGTTTTTGGAACACCACGCAACGACAGTACAACAGACAATGATGGAAAAAGGAATAATTACGTTTAAACATAATTCTCCTTTGACATTTTTTCGATTTTTGGCGAAATCTGGCGACCAACTGCTGTACATAAATGTGACGCAATATTCCGTCTTATTAATACGAATTTACGGATGTGTTGCGGAAAAGACATGTAAGCCATTGACTTTAGAAGTCCATGTGTAAGCCTACAGAATCGTTACCGGTACTTCGTTTGTGATTATGACGTGAAACAATACGTGAAAACATTTTTTCAAAGACCAGCTGTTTTGATTTTTACAGCGCACTCAAAATTTTGAAGGGGGTTAAGCCGCCTTAGCCAAGCCACTTACAAAATTTAACCTCAAAATAAGAGTGTTTAAACGTGTTTTAAACTTAAGTTGAAGTAAGGGTGGAGAAGGCTGAAAATGCTAAGCTATTTAATTCTTTGAAATGACTTAAATTTTAGCAATTTAGTTATTCGTATGGCTTCAAAAAATGCAAAATGTGATTAAAATAGCGTTAAAATCGCCATTTTTTGCTGCAAAAATTGCCTAGCGGCTGGGGGCTTCACTCCCAGGCCCCCGTTTACGATCACTAAATATTTAGTGACTATGCCGGTCGGTGACACACTTGAGTTGCATCAGTTTGTTCAGTTCGGGCGATGAATCAGGCAGTTTTTTTTACAAAAAAAATTTTTTTTTGCTTCACCTCTCCTGGCAAAATCATGGTTGCACGTTTGGTAGCATTCACGGCTGTAGATAAATTTTTCCAGCAATTATGGGCCGCAGACGAAACGAGGTAAGAAACGCTGCCGGCCTTATTTTAAAATTGAGCATAATTGTAGTCGTAAAAGACCTAAAGATCAGTTTTTATATGCAAATTTTAGTGCCCCCCTACTTTTATTTAGCGCCCCCTCATTTCGTTGGCTCTGGCGACGGCACTGTGTTCAAACCTGTAGCCCTAGCTATACTGACGAGGAATAAAAGACGAAAGTCGAAACCGAAACAGTATGTCTTTGGCTGTTAAACAAAGATTTGATTGTGCCTCCAAGACTCTGAATACTGTCTATGGCTTAATCCGTAATTTCTCAGTACATTGAAATCATAAAATCCTATAATTTGAAAAACTAACAGGTATTAATATAATTCGTCCGCAATTAGTAGAAAGATAATTTGGGGCAGGGGTTAATGGAACGAGATTTGAGAGAAGTGATTTGGTACTTAACAAAATTAGACATTGAATTGTTCTATCCATCCCCATAATATTTGATGAAGCCTACGTTAAGCTTCTTGCATCAATTGATCAAATTTGATTACATGTTTTAGCCATTTTCAAAGTTTTTATTGATTTGTCTTTCCTTTCGACAAATATTAGCCCCCCTTCCTAAATAAATGCTTCAAAAGTGGTTTCAAACTACTTTAGGTCCCTATTACAGCAAGTCTGCCTCAGATATGCAAAACATCGCACTTTTCTTGTAGTGGATTTTGGTAAATGGGGGAAAGCTATATCCATTTCCCCATGACCACGCTATTGACAAGCACTAAAAAGTAAGTACTTTATCAGTTAGTTGCTACGAAAGCCGTCTAAGGCGGATCATCACTTTTTTAAACATAACGGAGCCAAATCACGTGATTTGTCATCTATACGGATAAAAGTGAACGTGAGCGATCCCAGACGGTGAAGCGACTTCTTCGCAAAAACAAATTCACCAAAATTTTTGAGAATTGTAAAGAGCTGTCAAAAAATTGGTTCGTTTCCACCTATAGCTTCCATAATAATTACGTCTGTTTCACAATGATTGAAATTATTACGTCTCTGTTTAGACGAGCTTCAACTACGACAACCATCGCAAATCTATTCAACATCTCGATCCACCTATGACGTCACTGGCACGCCAGAAAGCGAACCAGTGCCGTTTCAAGCGCTGCCACGTGGGGCAGCAGTGTGTGCTAGACGGGGTGACAGGGCGGGGCGCGTGCGTGTGCAAGCGGCATTGCCGAAAAGCAAACAAGGTGAGCAATTCAAACTGATACCAACATTGAATAAGCACAACTGCGCAATTAATAAGTAGACATGAAGTTGGTTTAACTTCTACATTTCTTTGGGCATTCTTCCATAACATATGTACTTGCCCACATCTCAACGATAAAAGCAACGCAAAATAGTACTTCATGGGTCCGCGTTAAAATAAAAGCAGCGCCATACCCAAGTCAGTGGCGTAGCGTGACATTTCAGATAATGCATGCAATTATGATTGATGACGTCATCAGCTTTGTGCTTGTACACATTGTTGTGTATACAACTATGCATTGTTGCGTATACTTGTACGCATTGTACTTTTACACCTTGTGTTTTTACAGTGATAGATCTACCAGTTTATATACATGGCAGTTGCCCAGTACTGTACTAGGTTAACAATAATGTAGGTCTAAAAACATTGAGGTCAAAACATTAATTGTAAAACAAAGTAGAGTCAACTTGCTGAATAGCAAATGCATAGCCTACTTTCATAACCAATTTTCCTGGTTTCATTGTAACATACCTTAGCTTGTCAACAGCCAGCGATTTTATGCAATATTAAGCAGGCTGGCTTAAGGCTTATCCATTGCAAGTATGGTTAGGCCTTGCCTTGTTTAATTTATTTAACATCCAGCAAAACATAAACGAAACGACCAGTTGAACAACTTGACGGTAATTTAGTAATAGACTTAAGAACTTTTTTTGCAAACCCGAAGTGCAAACTATACAACTAGGCCCAGTAGCGTACGCAGGATTTTGAAAAAGGGGGGGGGGAGCAGAAACCTCAAAAAATTTGACAAGAACAAAGGTCGGAATGAACATTGTTTCACTTCAATTTAGTCCGATTTTTCGCCCAAAATAAGGTCTTCACTCAAATTTAGTCCGATTTTTCGCCCAAAATTAAGTGAAGACCAAAATCACCCCCCCACTAAATACGCCCCTGACTAGGCCTACTAAGCACTAACTAGACCAATTACCGGTAACTCCTTGTTTAGTTGGACTTCACGATTTGCTCTCACTCTAATCAGCTAACATTTAGCCTAAACAGTGCGAACAGTACCATATCAAAAACTCACTCCAACTTACATTACCTATTGCTAATAGCTACCGGCTACCACAACTTCGTTTCACTGCTTAGTTATTTGTTTTAGCATATCGCTTAAATTACGTAAAATAAATGGCAACATACACGCAGTATTTAAAATTGCATACCTGGCAGTGGTGGCCGGATCCAGTGGCGGATCCAGAAAATTTTGGTGGGGGGGATGATAAAAATTTTAAACACAAAACCTCAAAAATTCGGATGTGTTGTAACCAGGCGCATAGCCAGAAATTCGCAATGGAGCGGCCGATTTAGGGGTCTGGGGGCGGAGCCCCCAGCGCTCAAAAATTTTGCATTTTTTTGCAAAAATAATTTAATTTCAGAGCTAGTTTGATAAAATAAAGCTTTTAAAATGCGGCATAGAAATTGGCAGAGCAAACATGATTCAACTGGTTGCATAAATAGCCTATGTGAGAGGTGGTTAATGGTAAAACTTTAGTACTCTTGTTTGGATGCTGGTAAATCATAAGCATAAAATCTTATAGTTCAATAAAACTCACACGGAGTAATTTGTTTCATCTATATTTTATAGAGAAAAATAATTGGAGAGGGGCTAATGGAAAGAGAATTGAGACAAGTGATTGGTAATTAACCAATACTGAATAGCCTCTACACCCCATTTCTGAGTTTAGGCCTATAATATATGTGCTGATGAAACCCGTGTTCAAGTTTTTTACACAAGCGATCAAATTTTATTGCTTATTTTTGGTCATTTTTTAAAGTTTTTTTTTGATTTGTGAGTTTTATTTTTGACAAATTAGCCCCTCCTAAGCATATGTTTCAAAAAAATGCTTTAAAACTATTTTTGGTCAACTTCAGTGCGAAGAACAGTCTCAGAAGTGTTAAAAACGTGATATTTTTTATTTTGCGTTTTGGTTGACAGGCCAATGGAGGGACTATAGCCCCCCCCCCCCCCGCCCCCCTGGCTACACTACTGCTTAGGATTTAATGTTCTTGACCTCGCTTAATGCTCACCTTTTACAAGCCTAATATGTCACTTAAGAAATGATTTGCATTGTGTAGGTTTTATCGCTGAAAAGTGCAAGTTGTAAATTATGCTAATTCGGTGCTTTCAAATCAATCGGACTCGTAAAAGACTAATTTCTGTTTTGTAAAAACTTCGCTGTAAAAATTACATTTTTCGATCCCTCCCCTCACAGGGCTTTAGAAATTATATCACAGTCACACGGCCTATGGAAAATTCACTGATTGCTTTTTTTCAAATAAGTTTAATATTCATATGCACGTTATGTTTACGCTAATAGGGGATGTATTCCCCCATCCGCCCCCATAACTCCGCCACTGGTTGTGCTCCTATGCCTTTATCGCTGAAAAGTGCAAGTTGTGAGTTTTGCTGATTTGGTGCCTTCAAATCAATCGGACCTGTAAAAGACTAATTTCTGTTTTGTAAAAACTTCGCTGCACAAATACTATTTTCCTGCACCCCCTCCCCTTTGCTTTTGAAATTATATCACAGTCACACGGGCTAACGACTATTCACTGATTGCTTTTTTAAAATAAGTTAAGTATTATTCATATGCACGTTGTGTTTAGGCTGGTGGGGGGGGGGATGCATCCCTTCACCCCCCCCCCTAAATCCGCCACTGGCCGGATCCACATATTAAAAGATCCGGAACCGAATCGATTCCAACCGGTAGAGATCCGAATCCGATCCGGTTCCTAAACCTTTTAAATTTTGAGATCTAAATCCAATCCGGATCTGCCAGTATGTAACTACACTTTGTACTTTTGAACGAATTTTTTGACTAACATCTACAATGAGTTTGAAAGTAGTCAGCAAAATCAAATCCGGATCCGAGAAAAAACAGTAAGATTCGCGTCAGATTCGGTCCTTTGACACCTCTGATGCCTTGCCGTTGGTGCGTAGTTAGTGGCCTGTTTTAAAGAGATACTGCTCGAAATCGGTTTTATTAATGAAATGAGAACTACTTGAAGTAATAAAGCGGTACCCCAAATATTTCCCCCCCATTTTCCTTATTCGCGAAAATACATTTACTCCGTTTGACTTTGTATCAATTTGTGTCATCACACCAGGCATGAGTTCGCAAAAATTCGCTGGCTAAGGAAAACAATGTTCGATGAGGAAAGTAAAAGGATTCTGCTTAAGACAGCGATTCTAATTCAAACTAAATTCATCGGCGGGCATTATACGAGTGATATACAGAGATGGAATCCTCAAAGACGTCCTTGGCCTCGAGAACGTCGTCGAGGACACATTTTGAAATCCTTGGCCTCGAAGCGTCCAATCCTCAAAAATTGCTTTGTCCTCGGCTCGAGGGCAGCACTATTTTTTGTACCTTTGAAATCTTGCTGGAAAACGCCAAAAATTTCGCAGAAAATTTGCTATGAACTTCTTTGGTTTTCTCAATTGGAGTTTGCCTGAAAATTTTTATTATTATTATTAATGGGCAGCAGTATTGCATAGGCCTCATTTGGGCCCACTGCAATTATAACTGCTATGTTATTGTTGTTTTGTTTGGTTACTAGTCGAACTCAAAAAGCCTTCCAGCTTCCTTTAACCACATGGCCACTTCATTAATGTTATATTTCGTTTCCACGTGGTGAACAGTGGTTTTGGTAATTCGAAAATATTTAACACGAATATCTTGGTAATGCTTGCAATTGCCTACATGATCATATGGTGTTTCATTCTCTGTAGGCTACATTTTGGACACAAAGAAACTCAGCACAACCTGTAGTTTTCTTGTGTCGATGTAGATTGCAATGCCCAGTTAAAACTTGCGTTGCTGTATTTAATTGAGGCCTTTTAAGGTTAAGGAGACGTATTGTTAGTCGAGAAGATGTCCAACATACAGACTCCGTTATCCTCAAGCAGTCCTTCTGTTCATTCCACATAGATTTCCATATATCTATGGACCAGTCCTTAAACGTGCTAACGCTGCTGGCATACGGGACTGTAAAAAACAATAAAAAGTTCAGGACCATGTGTTTTTGATTAAAGGCGGTGAATCATCCATCCAATTTCGGTGGTTTACAATAACTAAAATTGAAGTATAATTTTTGATATTTTTTGTTTTGATTTTGGGACTGCGGTTGCAAAGATATCTAAAGGGGCCCTGCATTTGAAATAGGCTATTATTTAAATAATCCGGAATATTTTTCTGAACACGTTATCGAAAGTTTCGTCCAGAAATTCCTCACCGTTCTTGAGATATCCTCTAAAATCCGCTAATACTCAGCTAATCCGTGACGTCACTTGCCCGAGTTTGGCTGAGTTTGTATGGGCTGTGTAAGGTATAGAGTAGGTAGGCAACAGTTTTGAATGTTTATCCTTGTCTAAATTAAGTGAATTATACCCTATTTTATTCAAAACTGTCTACTCTATACCTTACACAGCCCATACAAACTCAGCCAAACTCGGGCAAGTGACGTCACGGATTAGCTGAGTATTAGCGGATTTTAGAGGATATCTCAAGAACGGTGAGGAATTTCTGGACGAAACTTTCGATAACGTGTTCAGAAAAATATTCCGGATTATTTAAATAATAGCCTATTTCAAATGCAGGGCCCCTTTAACAAATACAAAAAGATATTCCCCGACAAAAACTTTTTGGAAACTCTGAGTTTTGTTCTTCCCGCCAAAACTGCAGTAGGTCTAATAGTTTCGAGAACTGTAGTTTCGGCGGGAAGAGCAAAACTCAGAGTTTCCAAAAAGTTTTGTCGGGGGATATCTTTTTGTATTTGTTGAATAACTTTGCAACCGCAGTCCAAAATTAAAACAAAAAATATCAAAAATTATAGTTCAATTTTAGCTATTGTAAACCACTGGAATTGGCTGGATGATTCACCGCCTTTAAATCCTAATTTGGCTACATAGTCTGCCACTTTGTTACCATGTACCCCTGCATGTCCAGGAATCCAGGCAATACTGACGTGGTTTTGTTTACCTTACTGATTCAGGTGTCTAATGCAGTTGAACACTGTAATTGATGTTACAGTGCACTTTATGGGTGCTTTGATAGCTGCTTGACTATCAACCAGCACAGCAATACTTTGATTGTGCATTTTTTCCAAAAGCAGGCTCTTTGCCACATCTGAAATAGCTAAGACTTCTGCCTGGAACACAGTACTTTAAATTCCAAGGTGGAAAAATGCTTGTTTCGGGGAGTTGTTTGGGCATTTTGCAATCTGCATAAAAACCCGCTCTTACTCTTCCACCTAGTTTCGAGCCATCAGTGTAAATCTTGACAGTGTTCTGATTTAGAACGTTTTCAAATTTGATAGCATTTTTTAATCTATAACTTGACATTCGAAATTTCTCTCGAATACCTTTTGTCAGAGGTGGAGTTGAGGACACAAGGCTCGAGGCCAAGGCCAAAAAAAAAAAACCGAGGCCAAGGCCAAGGACAGCCCTTTCGAGGACAGACCCTCTCGAGGCCAAGGACAGGAACGCTCGAGGCCAAGTCCAAGGACCAAGGGCACAGGTGCCAGTGCTCTCCAAAAAAAAGTCTTCAAAGCAATTTTTGCTAATGCTAGAGTTGCGTAGCAGGGGCTTTTACGTTCAAGCCTATGCCGACAATCTGGCAGGGTTGGTCACTGGTACTAATATGCTTTGGATCAGAGGTATGGCCCAAAACTGGGCTTCGGAACAAGAGCTACAGATTGGCAGCAAAAAAACCGAAATAGCACTGCTCACTCACAAACGGAATCCAGATTTGGATTCCTTGTCAATAAATGGTTCAAAACTTCAAATTTCCAAGTAAGCAAGGCTGTTAGGTGTTACTCTGGGCAGCAAGCTAACTTGAAAACCACATATTAACCGAATTACCCGCAAAGCAACTACAACATTAATGCAATATAGACAAATTGTGGGTAAAACGTGGGGATTAAAACCTTCCATGATAAAATGGAAATACACAGCTACAGGCGCGTAGCCAGGATTTGGAAAAGGGGGAGGGGGGCTTTTTTGAAAGAGTGAGAAAAGTGCAAAGGACCTTAACCTGAATTTTCATTATTCTTGAATCAGTTTCACATGGTTTGTCCGAAATTTGAGACGGAATTTCTCGGAAAGCTCTGAAATTCAAACGTTTTTTCCGTTCAAAAACGGGTGGTCTCGAAAAAAAAAAAAGGTCTTCACCGAAATTGAGTCTGATTTCTCGGCCAAAATCGGAAATTCAAACGATTTTTCTGCCCAAAAACAGGTGGTCTCCAAAAAAAAAAAGGTCTTCACAGGAAATTGAGTCTGATTTTTCGCCCAAAATCGGAAATTCAGACACTTTTTCATACCGGATCACGACATCTACTTCACAACTTCGGCACCCAATTTCCTTTGGGGGATGCTGTTTTCAATTTTTCACTAAAAATCGGCCTAAAAAGCAACAAAAACGTGCGATTTTGCATACTTCACAAGCCAATGGGGGGGGGCTCGAGCCCCCCACCCCCATCCCTGGCTGCGCTACTGCACAGCTATGATACGTCCAATCATGTCGTATGCATGAGGGTCCCGGGCTGGCCGTCTCAACAAAAAGTATCTAGTGAAGAAACTTGCAAAGATGCAGAGACTTGCTTGCCTAATGATTTCATTAGCTTTTCCTGGCACCCCTACTGGTGCTCTGGAAATATTGCTCAACATAACTCCCATTGAGGAATTCTTATTGGCTGAGGCAGTGCGAGGGTCATACAGAATCACTGTTAATGGCTCTGGCATGTCAACCGAGTTGGTTCCTTTGGGAAAACGAAAAGCCATGTTGATGTTTGCAATGAGGCAAGAAGATTCTTACCTCTGCTGCAAATGCCAGCTGACCGAATAAAGAAAACAAAGGTATTCGAGAGAAATTTCGAAAGTCAAATTATGGATAATAAAAAGAATGATTTCAGATCTGAAAACGTTCTAAATCAGAACACTGTCAAGGTTTACACCGATGGCTCGAAACTATATGGGAGAGTAAGTGCGGGTTTTTATGCAGATTGCAAAATGCCCAAACAACTCCCCGAAACAAGCATTTTTCCACCTTGGAATTTACAGTACTGTGTTAGCCAAGTTTTTCCACCTTGGAATTTACAGTGCTGTTAGTTAGGCAAAAGTCTTAGCTATTTCAGATGTGGCAAAGAGCCTGCTTTTGGAAAAAATGCACAATCAAAGTATTGCTGTGCTGGTTGATAGTCAAGCAGCTATCAAAGCACCCATAAAGTGCACTGTAACATCAATTACAGTGTTCAACTGCATTAGAAACCTAAATCAGTAAGTAAGGTAAACAAAACCACGTCAGTATTGCCTGGATTCCTGGGCATGCAGGGGTACATGGTAACAAAGTGGCAGACTATGTAGCCAAATTAAGATTTAAATCAAAAACACATGGTCCTGAACTTTTTATTGTTTTTTACAGTCCCGTATGCCAGCAGCGTTAGCACGTTTAAGGACTGGTCCATAGATATATGGAAATCTATGTGGAATGAACAGAAGGACTGCTTGAGGATGTAGGAGTCTGCAGGTTGGACGTCTTCTCGACTAACAATGCGTCTCCTTAACCTTAAAAGGCCTCAATTAAATACAGCAACGCAAGTTTTAACTGGGCATTGCAATCTACATCGACACAAGAAAACTACAGGTTGTGCTGAGTTTCTTTGTGTCCAAAATGTAGCCTACAGAGAATGAAACACCAAATGATCATGTAGGCAATTGCAAGCATTACCAAGATATTCGTGTTAAATATTTTCGAATCACCAAAACCACTGTTCACACTTTGGTAACGAAATGTAACATTAATACACTGGCCACGTAGTTAAACAAAGCTGCAAGGCTTTCTGATTTCGACTAATAGCCAAACAAAACAACAATAACATAGCAGCGACAGGTGCAATAGGCCCAAATGAGACCTACGCAATGTGTAGGTGGACTTTACCTAACGGTAGCAGATTTACTTGCATCGCTGCCCATTAATAATAATAATAAAAATTTTCAGGCGATTTCCAATTGCGGAAAACAAAAAAGCTTTTCGCAAATTTTTCCGCTAGGTTTCTGGCGTTTTTCAACAAGATTTCAATGATACAAAAAATAGTGCTGTCCTCGAGCAGAGGACATGGTAACTTTCGAGACTTGAGGCTTCGAGGCCGAGGACTTGAGGCTTCGAGGCCAAGGCCAAGGACTTCAAAATGTGTCTTTGAGGCCAAGGACGTCCTCGAGGACTCCACCTCTGCCTTTTGTTTTCTTTATTTGGTCAGCTGGCATTTGCAGCACAGGTAAAAATCTTCTTGTCTCATTGCAAACATCAACATGGCTTTTTGTTTTCGCAAAGGAACCAACTCGGCTGACAAGCCAGAGTCCGCTAACAGTGATACCAGAGGTGGAGTCGAGGACACAAGGCTCGTAGCCAAGGACACAAAAAAATCCGAGGCCAAGGCCAAGGACAGCCTTTCCGAGAACAGACCCTCTCGAGGCCAAGGACAGGAATGCTCGAGGCCAAGGCCAAGGACCAAAGACACAGCTGCAAGCGTTCCCCAAAAAAAAGGTCTTCAAAAAAGTTTTTCATGCAATCACCAATTTATAGGCGTAGCCAGAATTTTTGATTGGGGAGGCCTAAACTACAAACCACATGCAATGACGTCATCAAAAATTTGCCTGTTGGCACTTAAACCAGGATTTTGGCAAAGGAAGAGGGCTTAAACTAATATAGTTGAAAAGTGCAAATACGTAACTTTGGAGACGTTTTGAGAAAACCAGTCTAACTCAAACGTATCACAGACAGGGGGTCTGGGGGCGGGGCCCCCAGCAGCTGGAGGCTTTGTGGGTCTGGGGACGAAGCCCCCAGCTGTTGGGCGATTTTTTGGAAAAAAAGCTATTTTAATGCCATTGAATCACATTTCGCACATGTTTAGAGCCATTTGATAGCACTAGATTTTTGATATTTGAAAGCCAATTGAAAAAATTTAATTGTTTTATCCTCCTTCTAGTTGCAATTTAAGTCCAAAACACGTTTAACATCTTGCATTTTGGTGTTAAAGTTTAATTGTACGTGATTTGGTCGAGGTAGGGGGAAATAAGGTGCATTGTCTCGTGCAACATTTTAGCTGTAAATGAAAACCCACTCGAAGATTTTCCTTAGAGATTTTTGTTTTGTCATGAAAACAACCAGTTATAGAAGTTCATGTTAGGCCAGGGGACCAGGCCCCCTCATTGAAGTTCAACGATTTGTTCAATCAGCATTTTTCATGGCTAATTTTTTTTTTAAAGTATTTTGTGCGTAAAAACTGGCGAGGTGGAGGTGAATTAATGAATTGTTATTGAAAAATAGTACAATAGATGGCTACGCTTACTAACCATGTTATTGCCGGGCTGGATTTATATCGCGCTGGGCCCCTGGCACGTTGGAGATTTTCGCAACATCTTTCTGCCAAATGTAGGTGAAGACCATAAAAAGTCTTAAGATTTGAGCGCAAGACCCTTAGCTGGTACTGCGCCATATTGTGGTAAATCCGGCCTTGGATAATGCATTACGTTCATAAAAAAGCTAGATGTGATCTTGAGCTAGCAACTTTTAGGACGAAAACTATCCATTTCTTCCAGGTTTACGTTTAAATTGGCTGACAAAATTGATTTTAGGGGGGTCCCCGGGCCCCTGGTCTTCAATATTGTTGTTCGCTACTGGTGAAGTTAAAAACGCTAAAAAGAAACTGAAACTGAAGAACCAATAGGCTTTTTTGTCACATTTTTGTCATTGGTTAAATTTCAATTGGGGGGGGGGCCCGCTTGGCTAAGCCTATGCTCCAATTGTGGAAAACAAAAAGGTTTTTGCAAATTTTCCGCGAGGTTTGTGGCGTTTTCCAACAAAATTTCAACGGTTCAAAAAATAGTGCTGTCCTCGACCGAGGACCTAAGGCTTCGAGGCCAAGGACTTGAGGCTTCAAGGCCAAGGACTTGAAAGTGTGTCCTCGAGGCCAAGGACGTCCTCGAGGACTCCACCTCTGATTGGTAGTACACTTTACGTTTGAAGGATATAGGAAGCTTCCTGGTTAAAACCGAATTCGCTCTACCAAACGCCTGTCACCCTATTGCAATTCGTCTTTGAATTTTAATTCTGTAAATACAATGCACAAAATCTAGAATGGAATTGGTATGAAAGTGTGGAAGATTGTCTTCCGTTCCATTGTTGAAATCTTCCATTCCATTGTGGCATCTTCCATATTCCACACCGAAATTTCCGTTCCATGCCATACCATGCCCTGGTTGTCGATTCTTTATTATTATTATTATTGTTACATTTTACCCCAACGGTTGTAGCCAGTTTGAAAATCCGGAAGCGCCTGATTTTGTAAAAATTGCTTCCGCTTCCAGCTCCTTTTCAACACTTTCGCCTCCGAGTTTGCTTCCGCTTCCAACTTGTTTCATCAAAGTGCTTCCGCTTCCACAAAAAATTAACCTCTTCCACTGCTTCCAGCTTCCGCTTCCACAACCCGGGCTATAACATCCCTAAAACAACACCAACCTATAGTCAACCAGTCCCATTCTTGTAAACTCCCGGTATTGCACAACCAGCAACAAGCAATTTTGTGAAATAGCAGAATAGGTGCTGTGCACTCATGCATGTTTATCCTGGGCGTAGGCTAATCTCAGATCTGTAATCAGAAACTAGTGCAATAATGCAATAGGCCAAATCTAGTATCCACAACTTACTAACTAGTAGCAGCACGTAGCCAAACCAAATCTGAAAACTTGGCTAGAGCTATTCGTACCTGCAGACCTAAGTTACAAGTACTGATATATAGTATAATCCAGAGGTGGGCAAAGCGCAATTAAAAGCGCAAAGTGCAACTTCCGCAAACTCCGCAATTGCGGAAGTTGCGTTGTGACTAAAGTTTTTAAAATTTATTGCGCTTTAATTGCGCTGCGCTTGCAAATTTTTTTCGGTTAATAGCGCAATTCTTTACATTGAACTTAATTTTGTTCCATTTCGATCGTAATATTGACAAATGTTGGCCTTCTTTAGCAAATTCTTTGCTTTTTTTCAGTCAAAATCACAAAAAATGCCGTATTTGCATTGTGCTGTGAAATTTTAATTGCGGAAGTTAGGTTTCGCTTTAACTTGGTACGAAAGTGCCGTTCCGCAATTGCGGAATTGCGTTGCGCTTCAACGGAATCACAAAGTTCATTGCGGAAGTTGCGCTGCGCTTCAGAAATTAAAAAATTAAATTGCGCATTTTGCGCTGCGTTTGTACTGGTTGAAAAGATCGTTGCGCTTTGTTGCGCTGCGCTTTTGGTATAATGTTATTTGTGCCCACCTCTGGTATAATCCATAGGTGGGCAAGTTAATGCAAAACGTTAGCTTCGTTAACCATTAGTCCGTTAACAAACTTCACACCTCCGTTAACGTTAATCCGTTATTTTCAGCTTTAATTAACGGAAGTTAATGAAGTCCGTTAATTCGTTAATATTTTGCGTGTAATTTACATTTCTTTTTTTCACTCGTTTCTATAACGTGTATTGACACTCTTGAGCTGATTGCAAGGATATATTTTATTGCAACGCAACTCAGAAACACCACTCCACTGATCATGTTGGGCTATTTTTATTTTGAGCTAGGTTAACCTCAGAATTAATCGAACGTTTTCGGCGTTTTACAGAGCGCCCTCATCAGGAAACTAAAAATACGGTAAATTAATAGCTAATATCACTTTCAAATAAACTGAAACATAGAAAGTCTTTTTCCCAACTTACAATAATAATTTAAACGAGCAACCACATCTGGCTAAACTGTCATTTTTATATTCAGGCAATTCAAAATTGGCAATTGATAAAAATACAATTATGACGTTAAACGCAAAATGGTGACTTCATAAACTATCATTAGTTATTAGGCTATCACGGTAAAATCACTGCACACCTTAAAAAAATTAATACACACTCAATAAAAAGGAGGTTCCATTTATAAAAAAGGAGACACCTTCTAATCTACAGTCAAATGTCGTGTACAAATACACTTGTTCGCGTGATGTGAACGTAACCCATGGAGGTTATTCAGCATGACATTTGATAACAAGAGCGAAAGAACATATCAGTAACCAGAGGTGGAGTCCTCGAGGACACATTTTGAAGTCCTTGGCCTTGGCCTCGAGGCCTCAAGTCCTCGAAAATTGGCCTGTCCTCGGCTCGAGGACAGCACTATTTTTTGAATTGTTAAAATTTTGTGGAGCGCTTTTTTTTTGGAGAGCACTTGCGCTTGTGTCCTTGGTCCTTGGCCTTGGCTTCGAGCATTCCTGTCCTTGGCCTCGAGAGTGTCTGTCCTTGGAATGGCTGTCCTTGGCCTTGGCTTCAGGACAGCCATTCCAAGGACAGACACTCTCGAGGCCAAGGACATTGTTTATATTGCACAAACAGTGTACGTATTGCATCATTGTAAGTACTTTGCAATTTGCAGCATTGATGTTAGAGTTGACAACTTTGACAGGTAATTCTTTTTGGTGTTAAAGCTTGGTATTTCTATTACGGTAAATGTTCTTTAGCAGTTTGGTTATGGCAAGTTTGTAGTTGATATGAGAGCAAACTTGTACGGTAATCATTAAACCATAGGCGCGACCAGCTGGCCCAGGCCCTCTGCTTCCCCCCCCCCCAGTTGGAATGCTACCAATGATAAAAATGATGACAAAAAGCCTATTTATTCAGTTTTTTAGCATTTTTTGGGCGCAACAGTACTGTACATGCGTACAACAGCAAATAGCAATACTTTAATATTGACGACCAGGGACCTGGGCTTTCCCAATTAAAATTTTTGCCAACGAATTTAAAAGTACAAGCCGGGAGAAATTCAGTGTTTTTGTTCTAAAAGGTGCAATCTCAGGTCCTCATCTAACTTTTTTATGCAATATTATGTTTTAGGCCCCCAGCTAACCTTTTATATTGCAATAACATGATTAGTAAACATTTATTGCATCTAATATACCAACTTGAAATAACTTCAATTTCCACCTTCACCACCTTACCAACATTAAATAACAATCCACCTCCATCTCGTCAGTTTTCTCGCGACAAAATGCTTTTGAAAAAACTTAGCTAGGAAAAATGCTTATTAAACAAATTATTGAAGTTGAATCGAGGGTGCCTGGGCTCCTAGTCGTAGATATTCCTAAATTGGTTATTTTTATGACAAAAGAAAAATCTTCAAAGGCAGATCTTCGAGTGAATGATTTAATGCTAAAAATGTTGCAGAAAGCAACGTACTTTGATTCTCCTGACCAGGCCAAGTCACAAAATTTAACCCCAAAATGAAAGATTTTAAGCGTGTTTTGGACTTGACCTGAGGGAGGGATTTGTTCAATCGACTTTCAAATCTCAAAAATTTTGCTCTTTCAAATGGCTCTGAAAACGTGCTAAATGTGATCCAAATGGCATTAAAATAGCCATTTTTTTGTCTAACAAAAAATCGCCCAGCGTCTGTGTGCTTCGCCCCCAGACTTTCATAGCCTCTGGCAGCTGGTGGCTCCAATCCCAGGCCCAGGGCCTCAGAGAGAAATTTTTCTAGGGGGTACGAAGATGGACGTCGGGCCCCCAAAATTAATTGAAGCGCTTGTAGATAAATCAAAAGAGCTCTTCACTCAAATTTGGTCCTATTTTTTGCCCAAAATCAGGGATGGATGAAGGGCAAGGGAGAAAAAAATTTGGTCCAAAACTTGACGCGACAACCTCAACTCTTCCGGGCCCCCTAAGCCCCGGGTACGATGTACCCCTGAACACCCCTCTTGCAGGCCCTGCCCAGGCCCCGTCTGTGACACGTTTGAGTTGCACTAATTTGCTCACCACATCTCTCAATTTTGATATGTTAGTAAAACTTGTTAACTTGCGGTTTTAGTCTTTACCCTTTAGCAAATCCTGGTTACATGCTAAATCATATCTCCAGGTTTTCATCTTTCATTCTTTGTCCTATAAAAAGTCTCTCTTTTGGAAAATTTTCAATGACGTCATTGCATGTAATTTACGGTTTAGCCCTCCCCCCAAATCGAAAATCCTGGCTATGTTCATGCATTAAACCATGTGCAATATGCATACCAGATACCGGTTGGTGCATTTTAGTATTGTTGACGCATCTTCACGAGCGGTTGCTTGCAACATTGCGAAGATGCAAAGCAGCAAAATATACGTTGCCTTGCTTCCAAGCTAAAATTTCTTTGGTATGGAAGTGTGGAATCGAATGTGGAAGAAAATTTTGGTATGGAATGGAAATGGAATGGAAGAAAATTGCCAGAATGGAATATGGAAAAATCCATAGGTGGGCACAAGTCCGTTAATTGTTAATCCCTTAATAACGAAGCTAACTTTTTCATTAACCCGTTAATCCGTTAAAAAGTTTTTTCATGTTAACGGACTAAATTAATTTCCGTTAAGTGCTGTTAACGGACTAAAGTAACTTCCGTTAAGTTCTGTTAACTTCCGTAAAGGTTTTATCGTTAATATCTTGCAGCTTCGTTGTGCATTTGAACTTGTTTCTATCTTGAAATTAGATTAGACCGTAAAATGTAACTTTCAAAACACAAAAAGACCACCATAGCAATAAATATTTTATTACAATCAGCTCAACAGCGTCAATACGTGTTCTAGAAGCGAGTGAATAAAAAGAAAATGTAAATTACACGCAAAATGTTAACGGATTAATGGACTTCATTAACTTCCGTTAATTAAAGCTGAAAATAACGGATCAACGTTAACGGAGGTGTGAAGTTTGTTAACGGACTAGTGGTTAACGAAGATAACGTTTTGCATTAAGTTGCCCACCTACGGAAAAATCGTCTTCCATTCTACCCATTCCATACCATGCTCTGTCGACAATACAAGTCAAATAAAATAGCTTATGAAGTAAACTTGCCTGTTTTTTTTACACTAAATACAATTAGCGGTTTCATACTGAGAAGGGATGTGGAAGCGGAAGCTGGAAGCGATTAAATTTTGTGCTAGCGAAAGCACTTTGATGAAAAAGACTGAAAGCGAACTCGGAAGCGACTAATTCTGTCCGGAGCTGGAAGCGGAAGCAAAAAATTCCAAAGGTGAGGAAGCGGAAGCGAACTCGGAAGCATAAAACTTTAAGAGGAGCTGGAAGCGGAAGCATTAAAAATTTGACCGCTTCGACATCCCTGGTTATAGCAGGCAATAGTCTACAGTAGGCCTATTTAATTTGTACTTCCTGCAGACCTAGGCTACCAGTACTGATCTGCAGTATGATCGTTTTGGGCTTTAAATTTTATATCGTTCATAGGCTTAAGACATCACCAAGTTGGTCTAACTTCGATGCAACAGATTATATCATTCGTATAAATGCCATCGATGAATTTAGTTTGAATTAGAATCGCTGTCTAAAGCAGAATTTTTCTACCTTCTTCATCGAACATCGCTTTCCTTAATCAGTGAAAAATTTTTGCGAACTCTTGCCTGGTGTGATGTCACAAATTGGTACGGAGTCAAACTGAGTAAATTGTATTTTCGCAAATAAGGGGAATCGGGGAGAAATATTTGGGGCACCTCTTTATTACTTCAAGTAGTACTTATTTCACCAATACAACTGATTTCGAGCAGTATCTCTCTAAACCAATTTACTGTTATAAATCTAAAATGAAAATAGATGCTACATTTTACTAAAACAAGAAACCAGACTTATAAAAGAACTTTTGCAGCAAACAATGCGCCAATCAAAGTTTTCAAATCTATTTAATTTTTTTCGTAATCTCATCGAAACATAGCCATCTCTTAAATCGCTGAAAGCAATTTAAAAATTGTATGCGTGTTGCCATCTGTTTTTGCAATTTAGCGATATGCTAAAACCAAGCAAAAAGTGAAATCAACGATTTAAACGTGACTATTTATTGCTTCTTGGACTTGAAAGCTAATCTCTGTTCCTGTGGCAACTTAGCTTGATGTTGTTTTAAATTTTTACATGTACTGTACTTGTTTAAATTACTATTATTATTATTTTTGGCCAAATGACTAGGCATGCAATGCATGCTTTGCATGCGTGGAAAATATTCCCCTGACTCAATTTTGAACTAAGAAGCTTGAAAAGGCAATTTAAACTTAGTTTTGTGAAAGGTAATTGATGCGTAGTTCTTTTTTACTCTTTTCCGAATCTCTTACCCCGCTGTTCTTTGAACGCAGCCAATCTGCGGAACGGATGGCAACTTTTACATGAATCGTTGTGAGATGCACAGAGCCGCCTGCCTCAGGAGAAGTGGCGTGTTTGATGCCGGGCACAAGGACTGCTTCTACAAAAGTAAGTTAGGGACCGCATATTTTCCTTACACTTTTCCGATCATAGATTGCTGCTCTACTTCAACAAGTAAATTGTACAACAATGCCATGCTGAGAGCAACTTATGAAATAGTGTTTGTCGAAGCATAGATCATGCAAACATCCTGCATAGATCGTGCGACATATTCTGCATAGATCGTGCAAACATCCTGCAAAAATCGTGCGACATATCTTGCATAGATCGTGCGAACATCATGCATGGATTCTGTTCGCAGGGTCTATGGTTAGAAACGACTCACGCAGTTAACTTGCAAGCAAATGACCAAGTTGGTAAAAAACAAAACAAAACTAAACACAAGTGATCAACTGAAGTGGTATACCACTTCAGTTGATCAGTAGTTATCTAAGCAATCGAAAAATGTTTACTGTTTTTTGTGGTGTAACATCAAACCATCAAACATAACTTGTGGAGTTCAACAAGGATTTACATTAGGTTCTCTACTCTTTACCCTGTATGTTAGTGATTTGCTTCTAACAACAAATTTTGATTTTAAGTTATTCGCTGATGATACAAATTTAACTATGTCCAATTAAAATGTCAAAGACTTGCAAAAAAATGTGAATAATGAACATGAAAATTTAGTTATATGGATGAGAAGTAATAAGCTTTTTCTTAATTTCACAAAACCAGAATTTTTATTGATTACAAAAACAAAAGTTCAAAAGTCCTTTGAAATAAAAATAAATGGTCATGCAATTTAACCAAGCAGTTATACAACGTACTTAGGTGACTACAGTAATGATAAGTTGACTCGGAAAAAACATATAAATACTGTTTGTTCCAAAATTGCGAAAAGTTGTTGGGCCTTGCTTGGCAAGGTTAAGAAATTAGACTATGTCAATCCAACAACAATGTTGAAGGCAGAGGTGGCACAAATAACATCATACCAATAGCGCAGCGCAACAAACGCAACGATCTTTTCAACCAGTAAAAGCGCAGTGCAAAACGCGTAATTTATCTTTTTTAATTTATGAACCCAGCGCAACTTCCGCAATGAACTTTGTGATTCAGTTGAAGCGCAACGCAAATCATCGGTTGTGGAACAAGATTTTTGTAACAAGTTAAAGCGCAACCTGACTTTCGCAATAGAAATTTCACAAAAAAATGCAAATACCGCATTTTTTGCGATTTTAGATATAAAAAAATAAATAATTTGCTAAAGAAGGCCGACATTTGCCAATATTTCGATCAAAATGGCACAAAATTAAATTGAGTCTATGGAATTGCGCTATTAACCGAAAAAAATAATTGAAAGTGCAGCGCAATTAAAGCGCAACAAATTTTAAAGACTTTAGTCCGCAACGCAACTTCCGCAATGTTTCAAAACAAAAAATTAAAGCGCAATGCAACTTCCGCAATTGCGTAGCTTGCGCTTTGCCCAAATCTGGTTGAAGATATATTATGTAATGATCCAAAGCCATATACAGTACTGCATATCAACGTGGGTGCTGCTTCCCAAAGCACACTATATCCTCCAATAATATTGTGCCTTACGAGTAATTACAAACATTGCTTTTAATGCACATTCATTGTCCTTGTTTAGGAACTTGAATTTATTAAAATTAAATATAGATAAATTAGAAGTATGTAAACAAACCGTATTTTCTTGAATAGAAGCCGCGGCTACTATTATTTTATTTTTGACCATTTTGTGCGATTTCTATTCGAGAGCAGCTTCTATTCAAGGGCGGTTTCTATTTTTTTATATGAACGTTTTCGTCGTCAAATTAATGTCTAGTGAGCATTCAAGTTAATGTACAAAGTTAAAATTGTAGCTGAATTGTTCATTAAGAAGCGGTTTTGTCCGTTGCGGCTTTTATTGTTTTTTTAATCAATTCGTGCGATTTCTATTTGAGGGCGGTTTCTATTCAAGAAAATACGGTAAGCATCGAGCTCACTGAAAATATTATGCTGGTGCGAATCCATCTGCATACAACTCATTAGACACATCCCCAACTACAGCACACAAAAAAAGATTAAACGGCAATTATTTTCTTAAACTAACTAATTCAAAATTTGGTAAAACTAACCTTGAAATTTTTGGACTGAAATATCGGGCAAATGTACCAAGTGATCTAGAGATATACTATTTGCGAATATTTGCAAAACAATACAAAAAGTATTTCATTTCACACCATTAAATGCCTACAATTGTATGCTAATTTATTGCTTTTCTCAAATTTTACAATTATTATAATTTAAAGATTAAAATGATTCCCTTGCTTTTTTTCTGTGAGTGTGACGTATGCGAGTTTTTCGTTTAGCCTTATGACTAATTGTACACAGGCTACTGCGTGCTTTTGCTCGTTTATGTAAAACAAAAACTAACGATGATGCGCTGGAGGTGATAGCTGCCTTTGATGACCATTGTGGTTTTTTCGCTACCTCCTCGTCAAGTACTTACAAGCGAATTTGTTTGGGTTATGCTATTTGTTATCGTAGTGCTTGACGAAATATACATGAACTTGAAGCATATCTTTGGCACAACCAAAAATCCCAGCAAATCAGTGAAACTTTTCAGTCTTCAGCAAATCGCGAGCAGCACGTATTTGCGTCGAGTTGCAGTAAGTTTAAACTCAGCTTCCCTGCCATAGAGACGTCGTGCAGCGAGGAAGAAGCAGCCGATTTTCGTCAAAAATTATTTGATTTCTACCAATCGACAACATCGCTCCACCGCACCGAAAACAACTCATCAGCCGATGCGCCAGTAGCGGCGGGTAAAGCAGTTCTATCCGACGTTGGTTTGCAGGCAACGTATGATGGCATCATCACTAATGACGCAAGAGGGGAATCGGTGAAGCTTCTATTCCGTTACTTGGACCTCGATGGCGATGGGGAGGTCGGAAGCGAGGAGCTTTATGAAGTAAGAAAGGCCATGTAATTGAAATTTTTGATTCTATCAAACTAATGTCTCAATTGCCCCTTCAAAGTGAAGCATTGCAACTGAGCTCAATTGTTCGCAGTTGGAGTTATTTTTGACCAAAAACATGTCACAAAATTTTCAATCCTAGCAGTAGTCGAAAAACGCGAGTAGCAACAAACGATGTGATTGAAACACAAATGTTTATCCAAGTTAACTTATTCAACGGTATCATATTAAGACATAAAAATTACTGAACGTGCTGTTCACCACAATTTCTAATGACAACCCTATGAGCGCCCGTAAACCCGATAGCGAGTTGAGCCCAGTAACAAGAAGAATATGCTTCCAATTCTCGTTTTCAGTTGACGTTGATTGAAGGTTTGGACTCCATCCTTCCATCGCCTTGTTCACTTTTCCACCTCCTCCACTCCGCCGATGTCGACCGTGACAACGCCATGAACGTGCGAGAGCTGTTGTCGCTTTTCAGTAAGTCGACGTGGTAAGGTAACATTTTGTAACACTGGAATGTGAAGCTAAAAAAGCAACCCCGGACCTTCAGTCCATGATCAGACTCATTTTGGCTCCTCGACTGCCAAACAGATTTTTGTTCTGGTTTCTTACTCATGAATAATTATCGCGATTTTAAAGCGTGCAATCAAAACTTCGCAATGTTTTAAGCAAAGATTGTTTTAAAATTTGATTTTTAATGAAAATAGCGTCCAAATGACAATTTTTTTTTCAACCCAAAGCACTATTATTAAACATGATAGCCGAGGCTAGAACGTGCTGTAGGCCAAGGTTGGAAAAGTGAAACGCAGAACAATGCGCTTCAAATGCAATTTTTTACAGATACGCAGTTTGAACACCATGATTTGTTGACCATAAACTTCGAGTCAGCACAGCAGATTAACATTGCACTAACTCGGTGCAGCTTCTCAAACAGGACATCATTAATAGACCTTTTTCTTGCGTAAAATACTCTGAAAACCAAAATTATCCTCACAAAGCAAAACATTTTTGATATTGAGATTTTGTACTGTTATCTAGACAAAATAAATTTGAATCTGAGTAAAAATTTATGACGTCATAATTGGCTGGTGCTGCAAATTAGAAGGCTAAGGCTTCTGTGAGTAAATTTTTGCAGGGCATGCTATTGAATGGAATGGAAGTAGTATCTAGCAGAGGTGGAGTCGAGGACACAAGGCTCGAGGCCAAGGCCAAGGACAGCCTTTCCGAGGACAGACACTCTCGAGGCCAAGGACAGGAATGCTCGAGGCCAAGGCAAAGGACCAAGGACACAAGTGCAAGTGCTCTCCTAAAAAAAAAGGTCTTCCCAAAAATTTTTTAGGCGATCTCCAAAAAAAAAAAAAAAAGGTCTTCACAAAAATTTTTCAAGCAATCTCCACAAAAAAACGTTTTCCAAAAAATTTTTCAAGCGCTTCACAAAATTTTAACAATTTAAAAAATACTGTTGTCCTCGAGCCGAGGACAGGCCAATTTTCGAGGACTTGAGGCCTCGAGGCCAAGGCCAAGGACGTCCTCGAGGACTCCACCTTTGGTATCTAGTCATGCAAAACTCACGCATGTGCCATTGCCTTTTTCTCATACATCTGGTTTAAATACGACATTTTGTCATTTCATTGCTGCAAGCAGCACATTGTAGTGGTTATCGTGCTCAGCTTTCAACCATTGTACCCGGGTTCGATTCGCACTGGGGTTGTGATTGCGTGGAATGGAAGAATACGGAGTATAAGAAACGGGGAAAAATATGCAGAGCGAAGTCTTTTTTTTGCTTCAAAACAGTTAGGGTTGGGGCAGCAATGCTAGCCTGAAGGATAGCAATTACATGCCAGCAGCTTTTACGCTTATGCTAGCAACGTATCGTTACACTTTAGTGCGGCTCCCTGCGTAAGTTTTGAACAACTAGCTCCTCGTTGGAATGGAAAATGGAATGGAAAAAGGAATGGAATGGAAAATGGAATGGAAATTGGAATGGAAAATGGAATGGAAATTGGAATGGAAAATGGAATGGAAATTGGAATGGAAAATGGAATGGAAATTGGAATGGAAAATGGAATGGAAATTGGAATGGAAAATGGAATGGAAATTGGAATGGAAAATGGAATGGAAAATGACGAGGAGCTAGTCATGCAAAACTTACGCAGGGAGCTGCACTCAAGCATAACTGTGTGTTGCTTTCGTAAGCTAAAAAGCTGCTGCTACGTAATTGCTATCCCCTCAGGCTGGCATCCCTGCCCCAACCCTAACTGTAATGCAAGGTTTTGAAGCAAAAAAAAGATAGCTTTGTGCATTTCCTTCCCAGTTCCTGCATACTGTATCACACATGCACAACCCAAACGTGAATCAAACCTGGGTGCGGAGGATTGGTAGCTGAGCATGATAACCACTACACTGCGCAGCTTGCAACAATGCAGTGACAAAATGTCGCATTTAAACCAAATGTATGAGAAAAAGGCAATGGCTCGTGCGTGAGCGTTTGCATGACTAGCTTCTACTTCCATTCCATTTTCCAAGTAGAGTAGAAGCTAGTCATGCAAACGCTCACGCACGAACCATTGCCTTTTTCTCATACATTTGGTTTAAATACGACATTTTGTCACTGCATTGTTGCAAGCTATGCAGTGTAGTGGTTATCATGCTCAGCTACCAACCCTCCACACCCGGGTTTGATTTGCGATTGGGTAGTGAATGTGTGATGCAGCATGCATTTTTTTTGCTTTAAAACCTTGCATTACAGTTAGGGTTGGGGCAGGGATGCCAGCCTGAGGGGATAGCAATTACGTAGCAGCAGCTTTTTAGCTTATTAAAGCGACGTACCGTTACGCTTGAGTGCGGCTCCCTGCATAAGTCTTGCACGACTTGCTCCTCGTTGGAATGGAAAATGGAATATGGAATGGAAGTAGAAGCTAGTCATGCAAAAGTCACGTAGGCAGCCGCATTGAAGCGTAACCCTGTATTGCCTTTTCCTCATACATTTGGTTTAAATACGACATTTTGTCTCTGCAATCCTGCAAGCTGGGTGGTCTAGTGGTTAGTACGCTTAGCTCTCGACCCTCGGCATCTGGGTTAGATTCGCAGATGGGTTGTGCACATGAGATACAGTACGCAGGAACTTGGAAGGAGATGTATGTAGTCATGTTTTTTTGCTTCAAAACCTTGCATTACAGTTAGGGTTAGGGCAGCGATGCCAGCCTGAGGGGATAGCAATTACGTAGCAGCAGCTTTTTAGCTTACGAAAGCGACGTACCATTATGCTTGAGTGCGGCTCCCTGCGTAAGTTTTGCACGACTAGCTCCTCGTTGGAATAGAAAATGGAACGGAATGGAAAATGGAACGGAATGGAAAATGGAACGGACTGGAAAATGAAACGGAATGGAAAATGGAATGAAATGAAAATTTCGGTATAAAATATGGAAGATCCCAGTATGGAATGGAATGGAAGATTTCAAGAATGGAATGGAAGACGATCTTCCATAATTCCATACTAGATTTCGTGCATTGTATTTACAGAAAAATGTATACGAATATCGGGTAGTGATAAATGATATTGTTACAGTACTATTCAACTTCAATATCAACGCGTATTATTTGTCGACAAATCGTGGTACTTTGGTTGTGTATATTGCGCAAACAGCGTACGTAATTCATCATAGGATAAGTACATTGCAATTTGCAGCATTGATGTTATAGTTGACGACTTTGACAGGTCTGACGTGTTTTTTATTTTGAGATTGACAGTTTGCCAAGTAGAAAAAAATTTTTCTTCCATCGTCTCGAAATTTCGTATTTGCTCTTTCATTCCCGTTTCAGGTTAATTTTATTTATATTTTTATTTTTTTTAAGCTTATAGTAATTCTTTTTGGTGTTAAAGCTTGGTATATCTATTGCGGTAAGTGTTTTTTAGCAGTTTGGTTATGCCAAATTTTATAGTTGGTGTGAGAGCAAACTTGTACGGTAATCATTAAACCATAGGTGTAACCAGGAGGACCCTGCCCCCCAATTGAAATGATACCAATGATAAAAATGATGACACAATCCTATTGTTTATTTAGTTTCTTTTAGCATTTTTCGAGTGCTACAGTACATGCGTACAACAGCAATTAGCAATAATATGAATATTGATAACCAGGGGGTCCGGGATCTGTACGGGCAGGGAGAAATTCAGTGTTTTTGTTCTAAAAAGTGCAATTTCAGGCCCTCATCGAACTTTTTTTATGCAATATTATGTTATAGGCCCTCAACTAACTTTTATATTGCAATAACATAATTGGTAACCATATATTGCATCTAATGTACCAACTTTAAATAACTTTAGAATCTACTTCCACCATCAACCAACTTTAAATAACAATCAACCACCACATCGCCAGTTTTCACGCGACAAAATATTTTTGAAAAAAACCTAGCCAGAGGAAATGCTTATTAAACAAATTATTGAATTTGAATCGAGGGTGCGTGGGCCCCTTGTCATACATATATTCCTAAAACTGGTTATTTTCATGACAAAAAAATCTCCCAGGCAAATCTTGGCGAGAATGAATTATTTAATGCTAAAAATGTTGCAAAAGCATTGAACCTTGCTTCCCCTGGCCTGGGCCACGTCACAAAATTTAACGCCAAAATGCAAAATTTTAAACGTGTTTTAGACTTGGCATTAGGGTTGTAAATTTGGGACCAGTTTATACAATCCCGGGATCGGGATTTCCCGGTATTTTAGACTTATAATCCCGGGATTATTCGGGATTGAGCAAATAATTTAAAAAAGTAGTATGGAAAGAACAAAAACCTTTTTATTTCTTGTAATATTGACGCTGAAATATAAGAGCATCTAGAGTGGCATCATTCATTTGGCTCCGGATTTTGTTAGCAAAATAGCCAAGGGCAGAAAAGGCCCTTTCGGCCTCAACTGATGTGGGCTTAATAGTTTTAAGAGCAGTAAACAACCTTTCAAGATTTTCAGGCCTTCTTTTGCTTGTCTCGTACAACACATCATACTGTTTCCATCAGCAACTTTATCGAGTGTAGAAAATAGTAACTTCATTTAGTCTCTGAGACTCTGACTCCACTCATGTAGAGCAGCATGCCAGGAAAAGGGTTTTGCGCCAAGAATATGACTGTAATAATTGCAATGTCGGATATCTTACAACTTCAAGATGGTCATCGTATCCAATTTTATAAATTCCGAAAATAAAGAATAGTGCAAATAACAGGTCGTAAATTTACGAAATACAAGTTTGGCGCATCTAGCTAACCCTTGCGGTGCACCATTTGAGAAACGCTGAGCTAGGGTACGCAAAACTTAATTCTGTACTTTAGAATTGTAACATTACATGATGCTCACTTCCGTAGGCTGACATTAAACGGTCAATCAGGGGTATACTAAATTTAATAAGTCCCGGGATTTCTAGACATATAATCCCGGGATTGGGATTGGAAAAAATACCCCAAATCCCGGGAATTCGGGATCGGGATTTCCCGGGATTACAACCCTACTTGGCATAAAGTACGGGAGGGATTTTTTCAATTGGCTTTCAAATCTTAAAATTTTGTTACTTGAAATAGCTCTGAAAACGTGCGAAATGTGATCCAAATGACTTTAAAATAGCTATTTTTTCCAAAAATTACAAAATATCGCCCGGCAGCTGGGTGGCGGAGCCCCCAGACCCCATAGCCTCCAGCGGCTGGGGCCTCCGCCCCCAGGCCCCGTCTGTGATACGTTTGAGTTGCACTAATTTGTTCACCACGTCCTCCAATTTTGATGTATTTGTAAAACTTTTTAACTTGAGGTTCTAGTCCTTCCCCTTTAGCAAAGTCCTGGTTACGTGCCAAACCAGACTCCCAGCTTCTGATCTTTCAGTACACTCTTTGTCCCATAAAAAGTCCCTCTTTTCCAAAATTTCTGATGATTTTATTGCAAATGATTTGCGCTTTGCCTCCCATTCCAAAATCCTGGCTACGCCGATGGATTAAATCATGTGCAATGTGCATACCAAATGTCATAGGTGGGCACAAGCCCGTTAATCGTTAATCCGTTAATAACGAAGATAACTTTTTCATTAACTCGTTAATCCGTTAAAAAGTTTTTTTCATGTTAACGGACTAAATTAACTTCTTAATTAACTAAATTAAGTTCTGTTAACGGACTAAAGTAACTTCCGTTTAGTTCTGCTAACTTCCGTTAAGGTTTTTATCGTTAATATCTTGCACCATTCATTCATTGGACCGGTACAAACCAGTTTGCATTGGTAACACCTGTTTCGTATTAGCACGAGTTTTATAGAAGAGAGCGAAGAAAGGAGCTTTTTTTGTGGCAAATGATAAGCTGCAGCCTCATAGGTCTATTAATTATCGCTGTTCACAATTTCCAAAGATTTTCCGATCGCAGCTCCGTTGTGCATTTGATCTTGTTTTTATCTTGAAATTAGATTAGACTGTAAAATGTAACTTCCGAAACACAAAAAGACCACCATAGCAATAAATATTTCCTTACAATCAGCTCGACAGCGTCAATACGTGTTATAGAAGCGAGTGAATAAAACAGGGTGTCGAACCGAACCTGAACCGTAAACCCGAATGAACCGTTTCATTTTGGTGAACCCGAACCGAACCTGAACCAACAAAACTTTACTTCAGTGAACCTGAACCAAACCTGAACCCTCAAAATTGTGCTCAAGTGAACCCAAACCGAACCTGAACCCCTAACAAAAGTAAGAATGTATTTTCCATATCCGGATGCCGCTGGCGCTGGTACACGCACAATAAAAGCAGTGGTGATCATCAACAGGATCAGCAATTTCTCCTTTTTTTTTTCTGGACGAAACGAGTAACGACAGTTAAATTTTAAGTAAATGAACCCGAACCGAACCTGAACTAGTAATATTTTACTTGAGTGAACCTGAACCAAACCTGAACCTCGAAAATGGTGCTCAAGTGAACCCGAACCAAATCTGAACCGCTAAAATATTTTGAGCAGGAGCTAAACCTGAACCCGAATCGTTACTTGAATCGATTCGACACCCTGGAATAAAAAGAAATGTAAATTACACGCAAAATGTTATCGGATTAACGGACTTCATTAACTTCCGTTAATTAAAACTGAAAATAACGGATTAACGTTAACGGAGGTGTGAAGTTTGTTAACGGACTAGTGGTTAACGAAGATAACGTTTTGCATTAAGTTGCCCACCTATGCCAAATGCCAGTCGTTGCATCTTTGTATTGTTACGCACCCTTCACGAGTGGTTGCTTACATCATTGCAAAGGTGCAAATTATATACCTTGCATTGCTTCAAGTCTAAAAGTTCTTTGGTATGGAAAGTAGAAGCTAGTCATGCAAACACTCACGCACGAGCCAATGCCTTTTTCTCATACACTTGATTTAAATGCGACATTTTGTCTCTGCATTGTTGCAAACTGGGCAGTGTAGTGGTTATCATGCTTAGCTTTTAACCCTCCGAACCCAGGTTTAATTCGCGTTTGGGTTGTGCATGTGTGATACAGTATGCAGGAACTGGGGAGGAGATGCACAAAGCTATCTTTTTTTTGCTTCAAAACCTTGCATTACAGTTAGGGTTGGGGCAGGGATGCCAGTCTGAGGGGATAGCAATTACGTGGCAGCAGCTTTTTGCTTACGAAAGCGACGTACCATTACGCTTGAGTGTAACGGTTACCGTTACCCCTGCGTAAGGCTTGCACGACCAGCTCCTCATGGTATAAAAGTATGGAATGGAATATGGAAGAAAATTTTAGTATGAAATGGAAGATTTTAAGTATGGAATGAAAATGGAATGGAAGAAAATTCCAGTATTGATTATAGAAAAATCATCTTCCATTCCAAACCATGCACTGAATTTTGGGGGAATTGTTCGGGAGAAGTTTCGTTATCCTCATTGGTACTTCGACTACACCGAAACGACAACAGTTTACTTCGAAGCAACAAAAGTGAACTTAGGAAAGTTGTGTACGTATTCATGCTGTTATTAGAAAAAACACAGATGTTGATACATATTTTATTGTTTTGCGATATAATTGGTGGCAAATAAATAAATAAATAAATATTAAATTATTCAGCTACATTTTTAAAGATTACAGTAGTTTACCGGGAAGTTTGAACATAAAGCAATACACTTATGCAAATATCGCAAAATAAGGCTTGAATAACCTGTATTACATTTTAGCAGTTTCTTGAGAGCCATCTCTTATTTAGGGTTGTTGGTTGGTTTAATCCCGCTGATTGTTTCAAGTGCTTGAGCGTGGCACAAGCGACATTCGAGAGCTGATAAGCCAGCTAGCTTGGGCTAGGCCAGTTAGTTTCGAGGAGTGAGAACCTATCGGTATTACTCGAAGTAGTTATAGTAATACTAGGCTGCTTTTTTGTGGGCAGGCTATTATCATAACAGATGTGTGATGTGTTTCATGAGGTACTTCATTTTTTTTCGACTTTCCGCAAGAAATTTATCAATTCCTTATTAAGTGGCAGGGTTACCGGTATTCTGTCTTGAAAAACTGTTTTGAAGTTTTGCATTCATAACGATCAGCTGCCAAGTGACAACGGTCACGTGACTTCAAAGCATGTTTTCATGTTTTAGAATTCAATGCGAGAAAATTCAAGCTAACGCATTAAATACGCAAACCTTTTACAAAAACTAACTCTTGATTAATCGTTTAGCTTAAATTATGGTATTTTTAATTTTTACATTCAAAAAAGACAAAAAATATCTTTGTTGTAATTTGTAATTATTTAACGGCAACACTAATAATAAAAAAATTATTCAAGCGTTTGATTTTAAAATATTCATCCGCGCTCGATTAAAAGCTGTATGTCTAAAAAACGACACCGGGTTGCCACCGAAGACATTTCTATCATTAATCAGACATTAAAAACCTATCTATAAAACGTTTTTCAAGTGGTACCTCGATGGGTATCACGAAATCTCTTTTCTAGACGTTTTTTCTGTCAGCGTAACAAGGCCTAATGTTCTTTTACAATCAACCTGCTGCAGCCAATGGCTTGCCGACTTTCATCAACAAAATCAATTGCACTTGCAATCAGAGAAAATTCGCATCAAGCGAGATCGATACCGCGATTAATCACGGCGACAAAGATCGATTGTACTAGTTTGACCTACCAGTCCGTTTTAATGTAATATGGCAGAATTTCCGGATGCTACGCAAAAAATATTCTTGCTTGCTGGACTGGAGAATCGGCCAGCCAGCGCGGCCTCCGATACTCATATAGTTATGCAGACGTGTGAAGGCTGTCTGCCAGTGCCATGTTACTATCAAACCATACACTATTTATTGGTAAATGAAAACTGCCATTTTTTTCTTCACGGTTCATTGGCGCTGCAAATAGGCTTATGTCCACAGTATAGACTTTTTTCTTCACGGTTCATTCGCGCTGCGAATGTGTCCAATCAAATCAGTCGAATACGCGTGACCGCAAAAAAAAATTTCGCAACAAAAGCAAACTTTTTTCTTCATTGCTCTTTTTCTCCGCGTGTCTGTTGCTATAGTCTATTAATAAAAAGTCTTTGATCAAACGGAAAGTCTTAAGCTATTTTACAGAGGTGGAGTCCTCGAGGACACATTTTGAAGTTCTTGGCCTTGGCCTCGAGGCCTCAAGTCCTCGAAAATTGGCCTGTCCTCGGCTCGAGGACAGCAGTATTTTTTGGAATGTTAAAATTTTGTGGAGCGCTTGAAAAATTTTTTGGAAAACGTTTTTTAGTGGAGATCGCTTGAAAAATTTTTGTGAAGAGCTTTTTTTTTTTTTTTTTGGAGAGCACTTGCGCTTTGTGTCCTTGGTCCTTGGCCTTGGCCTCGAGCATTCCTGTCCTTGGCCTCGAGAGTGTCTGTCCTCGGAAAGGCTGTCCTTGGCCATGGCCTTGGCCTCGGATTTTTTTTGTGTCCTTGGCCTTGGCCTTGGCCTCGAGCCTTGTGTCCTCGACTCCACCTCTGCTATTTCAAACTTCGTTCTTGGAAATCAAAAAAAAACCTGGGAAACTTTAAAATCACTCTTACCCAATACTGACACATCAAAAAAAATGTTTAATGGACAAAACTGCGATCCAACCAAACTATTCCAAAAAGCGAATCAATTTCATAATTTCTTCTGCTCAGTTGGGGAAGATTTAGCTAAAAAAGTTTCTTTGTTTCAAACAGTAGACTACTCGTTATATTTAAGACATCGTGTTCCAAATTCTATTTTTTTTGAACCTCCAACAGTTAATGAAATTATTGCCTGCATTGGTTCCCTCAACGCGAACAAAGCTGTAGGTTATGACAACATTCCTGCTTATTTTCTGAAAGTGGCTGCACCCATTATTGCTCCTTACCTATGCTTTTTATTTGATTATGCTTTTTTAAATGGAATTTTTCCTGATAACTGCAAAATTGCTAAAGTTATTCCCATTCATAAAAAAGGGAAAAAAGATAATCCAAGCAACTTTAGGCCAATCTCAATTTTGACTTGCATATCAAAAGTAATTGAAAAAATGATATATAAACGAGTTTTTTCTTTCTTATCAAAAAATAATGTCCTAGCCCCACAACAATATGGGTTTCAAAAAAATATTTCTACTATTTATGCAATCTTAGAACTTTTAACGGCCACTTACGACAATATTAATGCAAACGATTATACGGGAATACTGTTTCTTGATTTAACGAAAGCATTTGATACAGTCTGTCACCAAATTCTTCTTGCTAAACTACAGTATTATGGTATCCGTGGTCCAAGTCATCAACTAATAAAATCGTTCCTGGAAAG
The DNA here is from genome assembly GCA_963965965.1 of Trididemnum nubilum. NCBI lineage: Eukaryota > Metazoa > Chordata > Ascidiacea > Aplousobranchia > Didemnidae > Trididemnum > Trididemnum nubilum. Next base: position 173,108 of record OZ014477.1, read on the forward strand.
AAAACAATTTGTTTCAATTAATGGTGTCAATTCAGATCTACAGCATAATAGCTTCGGCGTACCTCAAGGTTCAACGCTTGGTCCTTTACTTTTCTTGATTTATGTAAACGACTTACCTAATGCTGTTCTGGGTTCTACAACACTTTTTGCCGATGACACCTGCCTTATGTTAAAGAATTCAAATCTCTTGACCCTACAAAATGATTTAAACTCTCAAGCCTCCTGTTTAAATAAATGGTGTAAATCTAACAAATTGACCATCAATCCACAAAAATGTCATATTCTTGCAATTTCTCCAAAATCGAACAAAAATGTAACTGACTTCTTTTTTAAACTTGATGGAACCGTTATTAGTGCTGAAAATAGTGTTAAATATCTAGGAATCAATCTTGACTTGAACCTGAACTTTCGCAAGCACATTGAAGTTATTGAAAATAAATTGTCTAGGTCCTTAGCTGTATAGTTTAAACTAAAACCAGTATTACCTCAAAATGCGCTTTTAAAATTATATTATGCTATGGTTCATCCTTATTTGATTTACGGACTAGTTGCCTGGGGTTCAACTTTCCCTTCTTACATAGAAAAACTTAACATATTACAATATAAAGCGGTTAAACTAATCGGTGGAGGAAATTACCTCGATAGGGCTACCCCATACTATTCAAAACTAAACATTTTAAAACTTCCCGACTTATATAAACTTGAAATTGCTAAATTCGTACATAGATTTATGCATAATACCATTCCACAATCCTTCTCTAATTTTTTTACAAAGGTAGGTCAAGTCAACAGTCGTACAACAAGATCTTCTTCTAACCCCAACAATTTATATATACCTTGCTATAAAAGTAACAGGATTCAGCGAAGTATCAAATATCAAGGTGTAAAAGTTTGGAACTCAATTCCAGTTGAAATTCAAAATCTACCCAAGTCACGCTTTAAAATCAAATTGAAATCACATTTAATGCAAGCTTATCTAAAAGAAATAAATTGATTTTATCTTGAACATTTGAGGTAAACTGGTCGGCATTCAACCTGGTTGCGACCTTCTATCCGTCTGTTCTATATTAAACCGTTAAAAAGCAATCCGGGTGGCTGCTCGACTCGAAGACCGAGAAGGTCCCTTCGCAGCCTCCCAGTTTTCATTCGTGTACCTAATTTCCTTGTCAAATCCTTGACTTTGTTTTTTGTTTGTTTTTTGACGCGAGTGGCGACAAATAAACTTCTGTTATCTTATCTTATCTGTTATCTTGTTTCCTTTGTAGACGTCACAATTCTCCATCTTTCCGAAGACAAGATTTTTGTCCAGCACAGCGGGACATATGGCGATCCAATAACAATTCGCTGCGAGATCCAGGGCGAGCACGCCCCAGTGTGGCAACGAAAGGGAACGAGTCTATCATCGTTCGGTAACAATGTTATGGTAAGTGTTATAGCTAACGCAAACAGCCAACCGGCGAACCGCTCATCAAACTATTTGTTCAGATAGAGGGCGCTGAAGTGCATTTTCTCAAGGCCTATCCAAGCATGGCTGGAAATCTGAGCTGCCACACGAGGTCGCACCCCGAAGTCCGACAAACAATCGAGCTCTCGATCAACGCAAAACCGCGAGTGCAGGTCGGTGATATTTGCTTGCTTATAAATGAACGTCTACATTGCACGCAAAGCGAAGGTTGGTAACTTTTGCGAGTGGTCGCTTACGTCACTTGCTCAAAATAGGCCAACCATTTAAAACGAATTTTGTCAAAGTGAAGTTAAGTAACCACTCGCGAAGTTTGCGACCGGTTGGCTGAATGTCTTCGCAGGCCGCATTTGCTGTAAGGTTAGAAAGCAAGGTTTCAAGTCTTATTTTTATTTGGGAAAAATTTCACTCCCTTGATTGATTAATTCTCAAAGAAGTACTAAATTACTCCTTTCCGGATGATATCATTACAGTGCATTTTCCGTTCAACTATCTTTGAAATTATGTCCTTCTTCTCAATAAATTTCTTGTTGATGAATGAGGCCATTTTATGTGTGGGTCATGCTACATTGTAATTCAAACAGAAGAAAAAGCATCTGGTTTTGATCGACTTCAGTTTTTAGCCAGACAACAAGCGTGAAACTGCACTACATCAGGATTTTGCAAATGGAGGTGGGCACTTGAACCAAAACCTGGAAATGATTTCCGCTCGAAAAACGTTTACCCAGCGGGCGACATTACGAGAAAATTACTCCATCTCATGTGTGAGCCCGAAGTCGCCGGAGATTATAAGGGTCGCTCCCAGATTTACAACTTACAACCAGACGCTCGATAATTTTTGTAGTTTTTTGAAGAAACATTTATTTTAAAGCGATTTGGATGACATTATGACGGTTGCGCCACTGGATTGTGGTACATTTAAATTACTGCATTTTAACATAATTCAATCAAAATTGAGGAGCAATAACTAATTCCAGCACTTTTTTGACTTTGTTCTGTGTAGTTCAACCCTATTCTTCAAAATCAAAAAAGATTGTAAATCAAACCGGTCGAATCGGCGCAAATTTCTAAGTTATATAAAGCGCTGTTACGATCCTACTGCATGTTATTTCGTTTGGAACTAAAAGTGTGCAACTAATTAAAATTTATTGCCTGCCACTTCTTTATCCAAGGACGGCAATAAATTTTAATAAGTTGTGTAAATTTTTTAACTTCTAAGGCTTCACGGACAGCGGTTTGAGCAACCTTGTCTTAAATTTTAGATAAAGCTTGGTCGTAAGGCCCGTAACTATTGTATCATGTAACGACCAAAGCTGATGTAACTGTACAAGTACATGACGTTCAACCAAATACCAATGCGTGACCGAGATGCAAAGGTGTCGTTTTTACGACGACTATGATCGCATGACCTTGATTCAAGCCGCTTCTTGGTCACCTTGTTGCGTCCTTGGATAAAACGCTTTACGATGATTATCACTGCTTGTTGGCTTGGAAAAAGAAGCAGAATCAGTGGACAAGCAAGAATGACATTTCCGAATGATGAAATAACCAGAGGCGTATTCTCCATGCATGCAAGGCATGCATTGCATGCCTAGTCATGTAGCCAAAAAAGAAAATAATACTTTAAACAAGTACATGTAAGCCAGGCCTAACAATGTAGGCCAGGCCTAACCATGCATGCATTGGACTCCGACAAGTCTGGAGCCCACCAACCTGCTTAATATTGCGTAGCATCAACTCTAACGCAGCTACAAGTCAAAGATTAATCGGATCAATTGGTTATTAACTCAACCCGGAGTGTAGCTCGATCGGCTGTTCAACCGAGCCGGTCGATCGCATTGGGACGCGTCCTTTTGACACGTACGTTACAATTGTATAGCATCGCTGGCTGTTGCCAGGCTACGATATGCTACAATGCCATAAGGCAAAGGCTATGAAAGTAGGCTATGTATTTGGTATTCAGCAAGTTGGCTTAGCTTAGTTCTGCAATTAATGTTTTTACTTCAATGTTATTAAGCCTACTTTACTGTTAGTGTTAGCCTAGTATGGTACCGGCTACTGGCACATAAAAAACTGCTAGACCTGTCACTAGGGGCGCCGAGAGCCAAACGTGGGCCCGGGGTCAGCTAAAAAATGACGGAATTCCGGTTTTGTGAAGTCGAAAATAGACGGAGAAAATGCTGCTGATTGGTCCGAAAAGTAAATGAAGTGATCTCCGAATAAAAAAAGGTCTTTACCGAAATTTCAATGGTTTTTCCGGCCGAAATTACGTGATCTCCAAAAAGGAAAGCTCTTCACATGCCATTTCGATGGGCCCTTCACTTCTCAGTGTCATTTCGATGGGCCCCCTCTCGAGCTCATGGGCCCCCTGAACTCCATGGGTCCTGGGGTCATTGTCCCCTCCTGCCCCCCCTCTCGGTGGCCCTGCCTGTCACTGTCTGTAGTAACACAAGAAAGACTTGTACTTGGACAGTAAATGTACAGTACACACTAATGTGTGCAGGGGAGAGGAGGCCTAGTAGCAATACTACACATTTATTAGTGTAAGTTGCTTTTTTATTTTACTGCCTAATGATTAATGACGTCATCAAAGCTGATGATGTCATCATAAATGTATACCTTATTTGAAACGTCACGCTACGCCACTGGAAATAACAAAGAATTGATTGATCGTTATCACAGCTTTCAATTTTGTGCAGGTGTACCCAAAGACTCAGCACGTGAGCCCGCAAAGCAGCGTCACTCTTCAATGTCACGCAGTGGGGATTCCTCAGCCTCGCGTTACGTGGGTCGCTTTCGACAAATTTCTCGACAGCGAAAGATTTATATTTATGGGTGAGTTGGATCAGCAACACGCATCCGCTCGAAAACATAATCTGTTACCTTTTCGTGTCTAATAACATGGCCAACGCTCGGTCAAACCTAAGCTTCGTTGTAACAAGCAATCGATTGCGAGCCAACGAGGCAGCAAACTTGATTCTAAAGTCAAAATACGCACACAAATACTATGGTTGCGAGACTTGCTTGACTGACACGAATATTCATATGCAAACTCATATTGTAGCCACAACGAACTCCTTTCGCAGCTTTCTTGTTTTTGAAGTATAAAGTACCAAAACAAGTTAGCTTCTTAACTAATCACAAACAACCGACCAACTAATCACAAAAAAAGTAATCAACTGATCTCGAAACACAACCAACAAACTACAAAGAACTAATCAACGGATCACCAACAACCAACTTATCCAGTTTTAACAAATTTTGTACAGAAAACAACACGGAACTGCACATCAACAGCGCGACACCAGCGGACACTGCTGCTTACAGTTGCCTAGCAACAAACTCCGCAGGAAGCAGCGAAGAAACGATAGCGGTCATCATCGATGATGTCACAGAGGCGACACTGAGTAGCGCGGGCGCGTTCTTTATCTTCCAACAAAGCGGTGTCACCATAGCGGACCCTACATTGTGCCAAGTACTTAGAAGCATCAGCGCCGAGGAAACAGTTCCAAGTCTCCTCAGGCAGGTCTGCAACGTTGCTATTTTTGAAAATGTCGGATTTTGAGTCCAAATATTTGCAAACTGTTTAGTATTTGCGCTAAAAATTGTTTCAACACCAAAACAACTGCATGTATCGTACGTCCAGGGCACGTCACTATTCATATGCGCAGCTAAGATGTGTTAATTTTGCAGGACAAATTGTGCCGAGTCCCGCCAGGCGAAGAACTTCGCGTGTGTAAGTGGTCGCAAGCAGTTGCTGTTGAACCCAAGTTCGTATACGCCTCCCAATTAGAAGAGAGCCGCTTGGTGTCGCTAGATATCGAGCTGCAGAGAGTGGTGGAAGTCATCACCACGGATCCCCTGCCATTCTCACTGCACTACGTGAAGTCGAGTGACCAGGTGGGTTCCTCAAGAGATACCAGCAGTGGCGGGCAAGGTGCTATTTAAAACTGGTTACCTTCAGTGGTAAGAAATTTGGGCTAAAAACAGGGTTGTTGCCAAACCACAAAAAGGGAGACTCAAGCACAAAGTGAGGCCGAATTAGAAATTTATTCGTCACAAAAATGAAATTCGTTAAAACGTTAGCCTTTATGTATCAACTTACAATTTTTTTTAGTTTTGTTGCTTTTTGTGTTAAGATATGAAAAACTTAGAGTAAAAGTTTTACCCTAAAGCTTTTATCTTTCTTATCCAATTTGTTTTAAATTATTTTCACCTTATATTACGGAGAGAAATGCCCCATTTCGGTTTTTTCGTGATAAATCTCAGCAGAACAAAAGCTTTTACTATGATCTAACTTAACTTCAAACTTATTCACAAATAACCCCTAAAAATTTAAAGCTGCCAAGGTAAGTGGAAGTTATTTTGGTACCCAAATTTGAGGTTTGTCGAAATCACCGACATCTATTTTTTCCTGGCCCATGTTTAACTTAATTAACATCTCGATCGCTGATTATAAATTTTTTCACCTCAATTCCGTAAATGGTATTGGAGTTGGCATATGTACAACTGATGGTTTAAAATATAAAATTATTGATGATTGCAATTTAGATATACAGTAGCTGGGGTAGAAGAAATGTGGACCAAAGTCGCTGGCAGTGGCTTTTCTAAAGGCAGCAAATGCGTACTTGGTTATACACACATCCCTCCCAAAAAACTGAAATGTTTTAGATAGACTAAATGACCGCTTAGTGAACTTAAATTCCACTTCTAAACAAAACTATATTCTTGGTGACATGAACATTATTATTCTTTGTAACAACTATCAGGTAGGAATAGCAAAAAAATGTAACTTAATGTTAAACAGCAACGACTGCTATTCGACAATTATGACAGCGACTCGAGAGGCAAATCATTTAAAAACATTGTAGCATCATATTTTAAACGAACAAACGCTTGAAGTAACACTTGGCTTGCATTACTTAAAAGTTATTTAACAAACCGCATGCAATTTGTCAACATTGATGGTTTTAGTTCCAATTTAGAACAAATATCAGTAGGAGTACCACAGGGCTCAATATTAGGACCGTTATGGCGCTATTGTACATCATATACATGACTTTCAGTACGCAGTCGAATGCACGCCAAGGTTATAAGCTGACAACACGTGCTTATTGATTCAAAATAGTAATCTAGACGATTTGCAAAATGCTGTTGACGCTGACATGGACAAGATTTTAAATTGGAAGCTTACAATGAATCCGAAAAAATCTTCTATTTTAACAACTCAACCATCTATAAAAGGCAATCCGACACATGTTCCTATTAACATTAATGGACGTCAAATTAATTCTAGTAATAAGGTGACATAGTTAGGAATTGCTTTATACCAATATCTCAATTTTAAACCGCACATCGAAAAGGTTACAAAACAAATTATGAGAACAACGGGTATTTTATGGAAAGTAAGAAAGTTTCTGCCTGCGGAGTCGATAGTTACTTTGTACTACGCTGTAATCTAACCTCCTTTACTGTATGGAATAGTAATTTTGGGTTCCACATTTCCTCGTGATGCACAAAAGCAGCTACAAAAACTGCAAAAACTACGCTATAAGAGCCATAGTTGAAAGTAGAAAATATGACCATGTTACCTCCTTATACAAAAACCTTATGATCCTAAAAATTCGTGATTTATGTAAATTAGAGATTTCAACTTTGATGCATAAATACAGTAGCGTACGCAGGATTTTCAAAAGGGGGGGCATAAATTATCCACAAAAAAGTTGTGCTAAAACAAAGATAATTTTATGATGAGGGAAGGTAAGTTGCGCTAAAACAAGAAAGAGCAGCTTCCATCGCTATATGTATTATTTTGTCATAGCTGCAACCTATAACGTTGCTTTGAAAAATTAAAAAAAAATAAAAAAATACTTTACTGGCAACCCAAAGGGCGCAATGTCCCCCCTAAATACGCCCCTGCATAAATATGATAATTCAAAACTTCCTTCAGCGTTCGACCACCAATTTGTAAAACCATCAAATGTTCATCGTTATTGAACCAGGAGCAATCAAAATCACACATATTATATTCCCAAATTTAGACTGGTCACGCTTCAAAAATTATAACCGAAAAGTTTGACGTCCTTCGTGGCCGACTCCTGGGAAATCATAAGGACTTCTACTGGCAGTTTGGTGGCCAGATCAACCACCAACCCTGCAGCCGCAAAGCAGCACAAGTCATAAGATGCCCGGAGCTGGACAGCGCTGTTTCGCACCAGTGGAAGTCGTTATATGATTTCCCACGAGTCGACCACGAAGGACGTCAAACTTTTCGGTTATGATTTCCGTGGTCACACAGAGGGGAACCTTTGTAGCAGGGATAGCCTATGGCTGTCCTTACTACACGGGTCCACCGATTTTTCTCTTGTTTTTTAAAGTAGCACAAGTGAAAAATCGTTTATTCCCTAGAAACCCTCTGCCACTGTGCAAGCCATTAAGGTTTGTCCAGTTCGGCCAAGAGTCTTGTCCAGCTAGGGAATACCTTTGATTAGAGAAGCTGAGAGTTGCCGATGAGAGCTAAAAGCTCGAAACAGCGCTGTCCAGCTCTGTGCATCTTCAAATATTATGTCGATATACAGGTGTAAAACTTGAAACAACATTAAAAAAGAAATAAACTACAAACGATAAACAAATTATGTAAAAATTATAAAAAAAACTATTTGGTTCAAGAATATTGAATTAAACTCTAGGTGCCTTTGCTTATGCTGCTATAAAAACAAATTAATTTATTTCTAATTGAAAATAATTAAATTAATTTTTAAATTAGGAGTTGTTGGACTCGACGATCTTTACTGTCACTTCACAGCTCCTTTGTTAACAAATATTATAAAATTCACAATGAAATATCGCGTTTTAGTTTTCATTTTCCTATTTTCCAATTATGCCGCATTGCATTTGTTTAGTTTTTTAAACCTCTGTCAGTCAGCATTAAATGAAAACGTTTTGTGACGTAACCACGTAGAGTAAATAGAAAGTAACCAGTGTAAATTAAAGAACTGCTTACAGCTTACAGTCAGAGGTGGAGTCGAGGCCATAAGGCTCGAGGATAAGGCCAAGGACACAAAAAAAATCCGAGGCCAAGGCCAAAGACAGCCCTACCGAGGACAGACCGTCTCGAGGCCAAGGCCAAACACCAAGGACACAACGCGGAAGTGATTTCACAAAAAAAGGGTCTTCGCTTCAAAATTTCGTAAATTTTCCGCAAGTTTCAAGCGTTCTCCTGGAAAAAAAATGTCTTCAAAATTTTTTTCGCAAGCTCTGGCGTTCTTTAAGACGAAAAAAGTTTGGTCATGACCTTGGCCATTTTAAACAAGTCAAAAAATAGTGCTGTCCTCGAGCTGAGGACAGGGCATTTTCGAGGACTTGCAGGCTTCTAGGCCAAAGCCAAGGACTTCAAATTGTGTCCTCGAGGCCAAGGATGTTCTCGAGTACTCCACCTCTGCTGGTAGTAACTGGTCAACCAATTTGGGGTCGAGTGGATAGACGAGCCCCTGCTACGAAGAGGTACACTTAAGTTCGCTTCCCGATCGGGTCACACTGAAGACTAGAAAAATTGCCATTCATAGTGTTATGCTTGACAGTCAGCAACAAAAGGGAGAGTGTGAAGCCTCCACCGTATGAAGTAGACAGGAGGGCTAGTGCCACACTGCAAATCGTAAAGGTGGAAACGGAAAATCGAGGATAGAAATAAAAAAAGTTGCAAAAATTCCCATATTTTGCAAGTGTATTTTTTGAAAATCATCGTTCGACAGCTCAACAACGACCGTCCGTAAAGCAGGACAATTACGATTGATCAACCCAGCGATCGATTGGCTTCCAGTCACCACAATTTGGCAGGTCACTAAACGCTTTTGGTAAGTGCTCGGCTTAAAAAACGCCGCTCGACCTTTCAAGTTGGATGTACGAATTCCACAATCATTAATCGTTGTTTGAAACGCGCAAGAACTGCTCGAAAACCAATACAGCGTAATCACCAACTTTTGCTGACAGTCGGACCGGATTCTTGTCGTTTCAGCTTTTCGTCTTGTGCTATGTGGACTGGTCACGTGACAGTTCCCGATTGCTCGTGGTTCACGCCGCCTCGGTCCCCGGGAAGCACGCCGCCGCACAAATACAACCACTAGATGGTGGAAATGTAGTGGACTTCGCAATTTACAACGTCTTCATTCCACCTGAGGACGTTATGAATGAGGAATCACCAAAGGGTTTTATTGCACGGCGAGGACACCAGGTAGATGTCACAATTTAAACTGACAAATGATCTCGATCGATGAAAAATTCCAAACATTATGACACTTCTTTGGTAAAATTTTAATCCTTTTATAGTCTTAAACCGATACATGTGTCGCATGATACAGGATAGCACAGGGCCGCCGAGAGGGGGCAGGGGGGACGTGGATTTCAGGGGGCCTATCAAGATCACACTGAAAAGTGAGCAACGTAGAGATCAGGGGCGTATTCTCCATGCATGCAAGGCATGCATTGCATGCCTAGTCATTTAGCCAGAAAAGAAAATAATAATTTAAAGAAGCAGATGTAAAAACTTAAAACAAAATCAATCTAAGTTTCCGCAGTTACAGGTATTCACTTTCAAGTCGAAGTAGCAATATACTGTCTCGCTTAATTTATTGATTTTAGTTTTAGCCTGTTTTCAGCATATCACTAAATTACAAAAAATAATGGCAACATGCATGCAATTTTTAAATTGCATTCAACGGCTCAAGAGATCGCTATGTTTCGATACGATTACGAACAAAATCAAATAGGTTTGAAAAGTTTGATTGGAGCATTGTTTGCTGCAAAAGTTCTTTTATACGTCTAGTTTCTTGGTTTTGTAAAATATAGCCTCTATTTTGATTTTAGATTTGTTACAGCAAATTAGCTTAAGACAGGCCACAAGCTATGCGCCAAAGCATGCAATTTGAAATATTGCATGCGTGTTGCCATTTATTTTATGTAATTTAGCGATATGCTGAAAGCGAATAACTAAGCAGCGAAACCAAGCTGTGATAGGCGGTAGGTATTGGCATTAAGTAATGTAAGTCAGAGTGAGTTTTTGATATGGTACTATTCGCACTATTTAGGCTAAATGTTGAGCTATAAGAGTGAAAGCAAGATGTGAAATCCATTTAAACAGGGAGTTACCGGTAGTTTGGTTCAGTAAGTACTTAGTAGGCCTAGGCAGGTTGTAGAGTTTGCATTATGTTTGCAAAAAAGTTTTTAACGACTATCAATAAACTACCGGTAGCTTGTCTAGCTACTTCGTTTGTGCTTTACTGGTTGTTCAATAAACTACCGGTAAACAAGGCCAGGCCTAACCATACTTATATTGGACTAGCCTTGAGTCAACCAGCCTGCTTAATATTGTATAGCATCGCTGGATGTTACCAGGCTACGATACATTATAATGACATGAGAAAGAAGCAATGAAAGTAAGCTATGTATTTGCTATTCAGAAAGTTGGCTCAGCTTAGTTCTACAATTAATATTTTTACTTCAATGTTATTAGGCGTACTTTACCGTTAATGTTAGCCTAGTATGGTACCAGGTACTGGCACATATGAAACTGCTATACGATACCTGTCTGTGGTACCACAAGAAAGACTTATACTTGGACAGTGAATGTACACACTAATGTGTACTGGAGAGAGGGGGCCTAGTTGCAATACTAAAAATTTATTAATATAAGTTGCTTTTTTATTTTACTGCCAGATAATTAATTAATAACGCCATCATAATTGCATGCCTTATCTGAAATGTCACGCTACGCCACTGGTAGAGATATTATCAAGCAACGTGCAGATATTATCATAACATTGGAGCAACGCTCTAACTCAAACAGGGTTTTCTGCAAACAAATAGGTCTTCTATTGAGGGGCGGAGAGCTGTGCATATGAATATTATTAAACTTATTTGAAATACCGTATTTTCTTGAATAGAAACCGTGGCCACTTATTTTTTATTTTTAAACGTTTTGTACGGCTTCTATTTTTTTTACATGAACGTGTTCGTCTTGAATTTGGTGTCCAGTGGGCAATGGGCATTCAAATTTATCTACCCTAAGTGACAAGAAAGCGAAACAGTAAGTGAGCTGCAATTATATTGTCTCTTTTGTGAAACACTCATAAACAAGGTTTTCACGCGCTACCTTATCGCTAATCCGCGGTTTTATCACTGTCCGTTCATAAAAAAGCGGGTTTATCATTGTCTGTTGCGGCTTCTATTCAAGGGCGGCTTCTATTGTTTTTTTTTTAATCAATTCGAGCGGTTTCTATTCGAGGGCGGTTTCTATTCGAGGGCGGTTTCTATTCAAGAAAATACGGTAGACCAACACCAGTAGCCAGCCGTTTTCGGGTAAAATTAGCTCGTTGAAAAGTGAAGACCTTTTTTTTTTCTTTTGGAGAACTTTCAAATCCGGGGAAAATAACGGCATTTGCCCTGAAGACCTTTTTTTTTTTGGTGAACACTTCAAAATCCGGAGAAAATAATGGCAGCATCATTAATCTGAAACATCAATAATAAACCACTTCATAGAAATTTTTCATCCGTTGCTGTAATTCATTCTATTTGAATAAGGTTTTATAGGCTTATCAAAGTAGGCTTACAACTCTATGTAATTATCGGTAACTGTTAAATTTGGAATTGGTCTATTATTATTATTGTCCACAACTTCTACAATTACAAGCACTACTTCTGACAATGGCAGAATCAAACAATCAAACAACACTAAATCAAATCCTGCTTAAGCTGAACAACATCAATCAAAAGCAAAATGAATTGGAAACTGATATGATGTCGCAAGCCTCAAGCAATGGTGATGACTCAAAGTCAACCCTTTGGAAACAAATGTTTGACATAAAAAATGCAATTGCTGCTGTAACTTTACAAATAGAGGAAATTACTTCTAGAGTACTGCAAAATGCAGCTTAAATAGATGATATTCAGCAATATCAAAGAAGAAATTGCCTAATTTTTCATGGACTGGAGGATATTCCTAAACCCAAACGCAACCCACAAAATGAAGGTGAAACCATTAATCCCACGTATGTGAACTTTGAAAAATATATGGTCAACAAAATTAACTCCCTCAATTTAGGAATTAAAATCTTTGGAAAAGACATAGACGCGGCTCACCCACTGAAAACTGGATCTAGTAAAACACCAATAATTGTCAAATTTACAAGAAGGAATGTTAAATATACCATCTATGCTAGCAAAAAACACTTGAAGGATCAGGATTTAAAGTTTGGTATTACAGAAGCATTAACCAGCAAAAGGCTAAAGCTAGTCAAATTGGCTAAAGAAAAATTTGGAAAGAAGTCTGTGGGAACAATTGAAGGTAAAGTGTTTGTGTAGGCCTATATAGGTGACACCAGAAAATACATATCCAATGAAGAGGAAATCTATCATTTGCAGAAATGACTTAGTTTTTCTTGAAAGTGCCCCAGGATAACTCAACAGTTCAATTAGTTCTCTAGTTCTGCTTTGATTATTACAGCAGCCATCGTCGTATTACTACACTGCTAGTGTTAGTGTAAACATTAGCAATTGAACTAATGTACCTACTGAGCCTGCTGGTTACTATTTGTAATGAACAATGAGCTTAAGTGAAACTAACATCTAATCTGACTCTTATAATTATTAAGTAAAAATAGACTTATCCCAAATCATAACTTGTTGGTTAATTGCTTCGCTGAATTGAAAAACAAAACAAACTGATTGCTCATCGAGTAGATTTTGAGTAATTTTTTTTTTACTTTTGCTTTTTTGTGAATTGTAGTATTAAAACCTGAGTTATGCTTGTTGCAAATTGATGCGTGTGCTTGTCAAATGAGGTGTGTGAATGTGATTGTGTGCATATGTTGTCCAATAGCACAGCCTCTATCGATAACGAAAAATTACGCAATTCAACTGCTTTAAATGAAAAATTTTTAGGTACTGAAAAAGATTTACCAAGCAAGATTGTACCACCTTTTATGGAGAGATAGCTTCTTGCAAATATTTAGAAACCTATAAACTTAGCACTATTTGTAGAAGTGATGATCAACAAAGTATTTTTTTCTATAAATATTAACATTAGGTCACAAGTAAACAACAAGCATTTTTCCTCATTAGAGTGTTTTTTGAATTCCTTGGATGTTCTACCTCAAGTAATAGGTATTAATGAAACATGGGAGAAACCTACAAGTTTTGGAAGTTATAAAAATTTAGCAGAATATAACTACATATCAAATTATAGGACAATGAATACTGGAGGAGGAGTAGGAATGTATATTAAACGGGGCATGAAATATAAAAAAAATTCAGAACTAAGCATAATGAAGGAAGGGATATTTGCGTCAATTTTAATTGACTTGCATTTCAAAAACAAAGTTGTATCTTGTGGCACAATTTATAGGGATCCAAAGCAAGATAAACAATCTGTCTCAGAGTTTTTAATCACTCTTAGGTTGCTTTTGGAAACATTATCAAATACCAAAAAGACATGCCATGTCGTGGGCGATATAAATGTTAACATAAATACTCAAAGTCTGGGCCTCACAGATGCATTCACAGAAGTAATGTTTGAAAATTCATTCTATTCATTAATCAATAAACCAACTGGAATTAGTGATTCAAATGCTACTTGTATAGATTATATTTGGACGAATTGTCTGAATTGTCCTATTAATTCTGCAATTATCACACACATGTTAGCAGATCACATGCCGGTAATGCAATGCTCTCATCTAGGTAAACCTGAAGAACAATTACAGCATTCTCGAGTTTTCAACCAAAACAAACTAGAGCTATTCAATGAACATTTAAACACTGTTGATATAACTAGCATCTTAACTCAATTTGACCCTAATAAAGCAGTGAATCTTTTCAGTGAAATGTACATGTCGGCGTTTGATCAGCATTTTGTTTTAAAGCGTAAAAATCAAAAAAGATCCAATCAAAATTGGTTTGATAATGAGCTTAAAAAATTGCTAAGAAAAAAAGATTTGTTTAAGCGCTATATCTCTGATAAAACAATAGAAACTTAAAATAGTTACAAAAATGTCAGAAATCTTCACTTTCATACATTAAGTACAAAAAAGCATGAGTACTACCAACAAAAATTTCAAGCAGTGAGACAGAATTTGAAAGCAACTTGAAAAATATTAAATAATATCATAGGACGAAGCAAACAAAATCATAATGATAGTTCTGTAATTATCAATGATAATGAATTCACTGATTACCAACTCATTGCTAAAACTTCAACAAATATTTCTCAACCGTAGCAGAGAAACTACGGTTGAAAATTCCTTATACCAATCAAAATCCACTAAAATACCTAAAAAATCAACCTAAATCAACTTTATTTTTGTCTACAACAAGTCCATGGGAAATTAAAAAAATACTTAATGAGATTCCTTCAAAGTATAGCTCGGGATGGGATGACATTCCATCAGCTGCGTTGTTAAAAAGTCACCAGACAACATACTTGTTGCACTATCACATATATTCGATCTGTCACTCAACTCTGGTATCTTTCCAAATCTTATAAAGAAGGCCAAGATAATACCTATTCCAAAAGCAAGAAACCCTAAAACTTTAAATCAGTATTGACCAATAAGTCTATTACCATTCTTTTCTAAAATTCTGGAAAAAATTGTACACTAAAGCTTTTATTCATTTCTAACTTCAAACAGCTTGCTTTCTCCGACTCAGTTTGAATTTAGAAAATTATACTCCACAAGTCATGCTGCCATGTATCTTGCAAATACTATTACTAGTTACCTTGACAAAAAACAAATGGTTTTGGGAATTTTTTTTAGACCTACGTAAAGCATTTGACACTGTAGATCACACCATACTCCTGTCTAAACTGCAGAAATAAGATGTCAGCAGTAATGCGTATGAGTGATTTGCAAGTTATGTTACTGATAGGTCTCAAACAGTGGGTTATCATTTTATTTCTTCAACAAATGTTTGTTTAAGAAGCAGAGGAGTCCCACAAGGATCTGTTTTAGGACCACTACTTTTTTCGGTGTATGCAAATGACTTTCATAACTGCTTGAAACATTGATCCTCCGTCATGTTTGCAGATGATACAAGTGTTTTTCTCAATGACAAAAATGTTGCAAATTTACAGGCAAATGGTAATGCTGAACTGTTAAACATTGATGCTTGGCTTGCATCTAACAAGCTATCTTTAAATATAGACAAAACTAACTTCATGTTATTCAAAACAAAAGCCAATACTACCAAACGAAAGCCACTAATCAAGCTAACTCTTAGAGAAAAATCGATCAAACAAGTATTTGACACAAAGTTTCTAGGCCTTACTTTAGATGAAACGTTATCTTGGAAAACACACATGCAAAATTTATTAAAACAAGTTCGTTCAACTTTTGGTATTGTCAGAGTATCGAAAGGATATTTAAATTCCCATTTACTGAAATTACTGTACTACACTATGATTCAGAGTAACATGCAATATTGCATAACAACTTGGTGCCACGGTAATAAAACAATCAAATCCAAGTTGCAAAATACTTGCAATAATTACATCAAATTAATAAATAAAAAACAACCTAAAGTAAAGGGTCCAATTAAATATTTTCCCTTTCTTTCAATTGACCAACTTCTATGCAAAGAAATAGTTACTTTCATGTATAAATTCAACAATAAGCTACTACCAAAAACTTTTGAAAATTTTTTCCAACTCAACTAACGTAGCAACAGAGCAACAAGAAGTAATAGCCAAATTACTCCAGTTAGTTGTTCAACAAATATTGGTCAGCAGTCAATGCAATACTTAGGTCCAAAAATTTGGAACAATCTTCCCAAACTTGTTAAAGATTGCAAAACAGTAAAAACATTTCAAAAACAATTAACTAAGGATTTATTAGGTGTTGATCATTTAACTATTTTATATAACGCATCGATCATGATTTTGCAACTAACATTTGATTAAAATACAACTATTGTTCGAACCTTAAAAAAAACATGATGAACCTAAACTAGTTTTAATGAGTAATGTTTAACAGTTGATACAAAATGAAAGAAACAACAAAAAATAATTTTTTTTGTATTCAGCTAAACTATAATTGATTCAGGCTGTGTGTCTAACATTATGCTCGAATGTAGGTG
Organism: Trididemnum nubilum; assembly: GCA_963965965.1. Classification (NCBI taxonomy): domain Eukaryota; kingdom Metazoa; phylum Chordata; class Ascidiacea; order Aplousobranchia; family Didemnidae; genus Trididemnum; species Trididemnum nubilum. Next base: position 189,693 of record OZ014477.1, read on the forward strand.
TGTGACTGGAGGTGACTGCTGAGTATTGGAACTGAATGTGTGACTGAACTGAATGTGTGACTGAAGGTGACTGCTGAGTAATGGTGTGAGTGGATTGTATGCATGTGTGAGTGCGAGTTTGTTTGTAACTATACCTCTTTTTTTCTCTGTAAATATTGCTAATTGAGTTGCTTTTTTTCTTTTCGTTTTCTTTGAGGTGTAGCAGCCATGCATATATAGTATTAATAACTCCGGCGATACTTATCTTTACTTGATGCGTGATATAACGTTATTCGTTTTCCTGCTTCTCCTATTTGTGCCAAAATATTGCGTTTTTTTTCCTTTAAAATGGCTACAACTGTAATGTTACTTTTGATTTAATTATTGCTCATTTGATTAAAATTGTATGTTGGCGCAAATAAAATAAATGAATAAAAAATAAAAATAAAAAAAATGTCGCTATTCAGTGTAAAATCGTCATATTGAAAACTCTTATTACGCTTATGCCGCTGGGTAATTAAATGAAATACCAGGACTTGAGGCTGGTAACGTTGAATTAAAATATAAAGGGGCCTCAATATTTAAGCTGTCCCAGGGTCCACGTTAGGCTCTCGGCACCCTTGGGATAGCGCACAGGGTGGTTCCAAAATCCGTTTCAACTTTTTTCAACTCCCAGCTACATAGCTGCCAAGAATGGCAATGATGCATGGATGAAAAAAAACTAGATGAAATAAAAGAGGAAATAGTATTTTCAAAAAATACCTCTATGACGTTGTAGTAAAAAATTTTTCTCATTGGTAAACTAACTTTTTTCTGAAGATATTTTTAATCCCAAGTTTGCAATGAAGAATGTGCAACAATTACATAACACAACAAATAAGGTTTATAAACTTTACGTCTTCAAATTTTGAAACCTCCAAAGTCTTGAATTGCCTTAGGCTTTTACACCAACCGCCAGTTTCTCAAGTGTTGAGTGGCGCTTGGTGCGGCACGCTACAGCACCGTTTCAACAGCACCGCGATAACAGCATCGATTTCGCTGAGTTGCACTGCACAGAGTTGTAAAAGCTACATTGCTGCACAATGACGGAAGAGCGCAACTATGTTGGAAAATATTTGCGTAATTATGTCATGAATGAGATCACAAAGGCTAGCTTGTGTATCACAATAGCATCGCGGTGTAAAATACTATTTCCTCCCATTCATTTGATCTATCTATCACTCGCAGGTGACTTGTGTTTAAGAAGGTATAGAAAACTGGAACATGCTTTTTGAACCAAAGAGCGCCGAAGTCCAAGGCGAACTTTTTCGTTCATTATTCCCCCTAAATTAGTTGTGCAGTAGCGCACCATGCACTGTATGTAAATTTTAATCAAGAGAAAAATCAAAACTAAAATATTGTGGATTTAAATTTTTTTGCGTGGAAGCCATTTCAACCAACTCTTTTTTCGAGGCGGTCTACAAGCTCAATCTGGACTCGCTCCTATACGATAATCACATCATCGACCTGAGCAATGCGGAATGCTATCCAACAGAGTTTGGATTTCAACCAATTGGAGGGGTTCTTGGAGTTACGTGCAAGAACGGAAAACATCTTCAAGTGGATGCTTCCTGCGGGAGAATTCTGTCGGAAATCCCCGGTCGCGAATTCGTGTCTGTGGTTTCACGTCACGTCATTCAAGTTTCCAGCAATGACGTTGTCGTTTACCAGATCAGCGCATCCGGACGCTATGACGTATTAATGGTAAGTCTTCACAACCGAATGCAGCTCAGGGATATTCTATGATTCTAACGCTATTTTCTTAGAACTTCGAAGTGAACTTCTCCGTGGACGATGTCAAATTTGTTCCGAAACTTTCCATAGACGAGCGAGTGGTTGCCTTTTTGTCATCGAATAAACAAGGCGAGTAAATCACTGATTAGTGTAAATGCTGAATCCGCATATACCGTTTAAATAATCGACCTGAACGTAATCCTCCTCCCTGCAAAACAAACTGTGTTATTTTCGTGACTTCTGCGCTAAACTCAACCAACTTCCTTTCTTTCAGATATTCTTATGCGAGTCGACACACGCGACGGATCAACCCGGATAATTGAGGGAATTCCCCCTCCAACAGCCAATCGGCAAGCACTACTTGAACGACCCTTCGCGCAAAGCACATGGTAAGCTCTGATTCCTACTTACGTAATGTCACCATCACTTCACATAGCCACGTTGTGCTTGTTTTTCACGCCACATTTATGCGATCGCGCCACTTGGAAGCTGGCTAAAGTGTCGGAAAATTCTAAGGCAATCTGTTCTAGTCAAAACTGAAGTAGGCTACTATCAGATCCAGCTGATTATAAATCAAAATTAATTTTCCTCTTCAGTGTTTCCAAATCAAATTTGAATAACTAAATAGTTGCGCCAGTAATTAGCTAACAGCTGCTGCTGTATGAAACGCATTAAGCGTCCGCTTTGCAACGACAGTTTAGCAATTTGGTGGGAAAAGAAAAGCCTATGTTGGAACCAAAAGACAATCACTTTTTCCAACTTCAATGCATTTTATTCCAGGTATGATCAACATTTCGCGATATCAAACGGCGACCAAGTCGACATCATCAACCTCAACGACAACGAAATAACATGTCGCATTCGTGACGTTATGCAGACGTCATTGATAGTGTGGGCCGACGGGCTGATTTAATCCAAATACAAAATGACGACCTTTCGTAGGCACAGCAAGCGAGTTCTGTTCGTCTGAAAATTGAGCTAAACAATGAACTCCGCTTTTACACCGTAAACGCTGATCAAATTCATCTTTTCGCTGCAATACCGCAGCTCTTCCCAATTCTCATCCCTTCAGTTCCATGCCAGCTTCATGGCATTGTGCACTAGTTTCATTACAAAAAATTCGAACAAAAATCACGGCACTCGCGAAGCCTCCCAGTTGTCGCCAATCCCCACATATCTCGGTGTTTTAAACACATTCGGAATCTCGTTGCAAATCATACTGTAGATTTACACTGTCATTTTGCGACCTTAATTTTACATTAATTAGTTTTGAGTGAAATGCATGTATCACTTATCAGAACTATTTTCTGCCTACTTTTAAGAGGCAGTTTCTGCTCGAGTTGAGCGGAGCTGATGTTGGTTCATTCTTTTATTTTTCTTCACCTCTTCTCAGCTCGTTTCAGCCGCTGCAATAAGCAGAGTGAATGAAATTACGAAAGAATGCTCTAACTTGAGTTATTCCTCAACCCGAGCGAAAGGCACGGCATTGCCGTTTGAAACGCGCTTGCGGCTGTGAATTTAAGGCAAAAAAATTGCTCCACAGAACGCTATAAACTAAACTATTGCAGTACTTCCAAAAGCTTGTGTCTTATATTCAGAGGAGATCAATAACGAAGTTGTTCTGCTTTAAGTAGTATTTGCAGTAACGAGCTACTCACTAAACTTAACACCTATCTAACACTAACTCCATGCCAATATAGCACCACAACAGCAAACCCTCGAAGAATAAAGAAACACGTTAAATTCGAAACTATTTTCTACTTTCATTACTTTAAGTAGAATTAATTTTGATTACTTTCCTGCTTTTACTTACGTGAAAATACTTCGTCCTACTTCTACTTTTACTTGAGGTAGATTTTTGAGTAAGAGGCAACACTATTACCTTGGTAGGTTTTTCAGCTGCTTTGACAACCACAGCCTATATTTAACTTTGCAGCTCAAAGTTAGGGACAGCCAGCAGGAAATTATCGTTCATTGTGGCGATGAAAAAAGTTCAGCATCTTCACACAACAAATTAACTCGTTGTTTAAACGTTTATATTCGAACAAAGCCAAAACACAATATTAATTATGATGCAACAAAAGAAAAAAAATTAGAGAAGTTACTCCAGAAAACGTTTAAAATCACTCCGCAGATTTAGGAAAAGCCGTGATGAAATAGGTCACACCCGCGAAGTTGGTATTTGCTAAGTTGCCTTAACGAAGCGACAGTCACTCATCGAGCATTGAGGCTCTACACTAAAGTCTAAGCTATCTTCATTTAAAACTGATCGAAGAAAAGCGGTAAATGCAAAAAAGTTTTTGGACGAACTAGAAATTGAACCATAGTCTCAGTTGCAAACGTACTAGGATAACTGATCCAAGAGGAGCGTTGCTAAAAGCGGTAAAATGGCATTTGAAGAACTTCTGAAGGTTTCAATCTAATTTTAGATTCTTCAGAAAATCTACAGCAAAGAGGCTGTGAAATAGCCAAGAATAAAACGCTTCTACGACAAAAAAATGTGATTATTCATTGAATGAATGCTCAGCTTTGTAGAAGGGTTCGACAATAGGCTGTACCAAATTTTGATGACTTTCTTCGATTTCATAGGAACTCTCCCAAAAGTTGAGGTTCAACTACCAATCAATTTACCACCAAAATTTTTTGATTAAATTTTTGTTTTTTCGCCCCCTCGAAGTGTGTTTCCAAAGCAACGCGACAAAAATCGAAAAAATGGCCATAACTGCAACCGCTCATGCTACTTGCAATTTTTTTTTTTTCTAAAGTTGTAGAATACCCAAGTTTCTATCTGCCCTCAATACCTTTATATAAGCCTAGCTGCTCAATTTTTTCAAGTAAAATAAAAAAAATGTGTTTTTTCACTGTTTTTATTGATTTTTTATGATACATCTCATTGCGTAGAGGTGTTATGCAATTTTTTTGGTATCTGTGCAAAAGAGTGAGAAGTGTGCATCTGTGCAAACGACCTTGACTCGAATTTTCATTGATCTTGAATCAGTTTCACACGGCTTGTCCGAAAATTGAGACGAAATTTCTCGGAAAGCTCGGAAATTCAAAGGTTTTTTTCGCCCAAAATTAGGTGGTCTCCAAAAAAAAAAAACGTCTTCACAGAAATTGAGAGTGATGTTTCGTCCAATTCAAACGTTTCAGGGGGGGCTGTTTTCTTATGGGGGGGGCTATTTTCAATTTTTCACAAAAAATCGGCCTCAAAAGCACCAAAAACATGCGATTTTGCATACTTCACAAGCCAATGGGGGGGCTCGAGCCCCCCCCCGGCTACGCTACTGGATAAGCTAGTAATGTGTGTCAAAAAGCAAAAAAAATTGTCACAGAATGTATACTATAATGCATAGGTGGGCAACTTAATGCAAAACGTTAGCTTCGTTAACCATTAGTCCGTTAACAAACTTCACACCTCCGTTAACGTTAATCCGTTATTTTCAGCTTTAATTAACGGAAGTTAATGAAGTCCGTTAGTTCGTTAACATTTTGAGTGTAATTTACATTTCTTTTTATTCACTCGCTTCAAGAACACGTATTGACGCTGTTGAGTTGATTGTAAGGAAATATTCATTGCCATAATGGTCGATCTTTATGTGTTTTGGAAGTTACATTTCACAGTCTAATCTAATTTCAAGATAAAAATAAGTTCTACTGCACTAACGAAGCTGCCATCGGAAAATCTTTGGAAATTGTGAACAGCAATAATTGATAGACCTATGAGGCTGCAGCTTATTATTTGCCACAAAAAAGAGCTTTCTTCGCTTTCTTCTATAAAACTCGTGCTAATACACAGCAAGTGTTACCAGTGCAAACTGGTTTGTACCCGTACGATGAATGAATGGTTCAAGATATTAACGATAAAAACTTAACGGAAGTTAACAGAACTTAACGGAAGTTAATGTAGTCCGTTAACAGAACTTAACGGAAGTTAATTTAGTCCGTTAACATGAAAAGACTTTTCAACGGATTAACGAGTTAATGAAAAAGTTAGCTTCGTTATTAACGGATTAACGGGCTTGTGCCCACCTATGCTATAATGCATCAACTTATTTATATTCAGTACTGTATTCTGTTATTTTCACATCTTAATTCTCCGCAGTTATTCCAAACCGGTATTGTATTTTGGCTCAGGGCCATACCATGCTTATTATGCTTAGGTCTGGCGATTACTAAATAGACGATAGTATGCTCCCAAGCCAACATGCTATATTGCTAGGCATCATAGTCGTAGGTGGGCACAAGTCCGTTAATCGTTAATCCGTTAATAACGAAGATAACTTTTTCATTAACGCGTAAATCCGTTGAAAAGTCTTTTCATGTTAACGGACTAAATTAACTTCCGTTAAGTTATGTTAATGGACTAAAGTAACTTCCGTTTAGTTCTGTTAACTTCTGTTAAGGTTTTTATCGTTAATATCTTGCACCATTTATTCATCGTGCAGGTACAAACCAGTTTGCACAGGTAACACTTGTTGCTCATTAGCACGAGTTTTATAGAAGAAAGCGAAGAAAAGAACGCTTTTTTGTCGCAAATAACAAGCTGCAGCCTCATAAGTCTATCAATTATCGCTGTTCGCAATTTCCAAAGATTTTCCGATCGCAGCTTCGTTAGTGCATTTTGAATTTATCTTTATCTTGAAATTAGATTAGACTGTAAAATGCAACTTCCAAAACACAAAAAGACCACCATAGCAAAACATAGTCCCTTGCACTCAGCTCAACAGTACGAATCGTGTTCTAGAAGGGAGTGATAAAAAGAAATGTAAATTACACTCAAAATATTAACGAATTAACGGACTTCATTAACTTCCGTTAATTAAAGCTGAAAATGACGGATAAATGTTAACAGAGGTGTGAAGTTTGTTAACGGACTAGTGATTAACGAAGCTAACGTTTTGCATTAAGTTGCCCACCTATGATCATAGTACGTCTATTTAGAAAAACAACAACCTAATTATCTTTGCCTAAAAATTTTTCCAAAATTTAATAAAATTTGGCTGCTTTCTACCCACAAGAAAATGAATTTGATGGAATTTTATCACGAATTGTATACACAAGTACACAAAATACACAAATCCTCTTGTGGTTAAAAATGTGTGTTCATGAATTTTGAAGGTCAAATGACAAACCCCAACAAAAAACAAAACAATAAACATCATCATCAACAACTTTAAGTAGAAACTAAACAAAATAATGCAACATGTGTTGCTGATAAGTCTGCATTTAAAGTGAAGGATTGGTGAATAAAAATTGAAGTTGACCTGGAACCATATTGAAGTTTAGTTTAAAAAATATTTGATTACGTGGCACAAACCATAGATTGCTACAATCTTTAGAAAACCAGGGTAACTCGAGAGTCTAGGCAACTGTTTCTAGAAAGCTGTATATAAACAAAAATATTGTGCTGCAGCTTAAAAGTTTATACTAAAAGCAGTGCGGATCAAGTAACTTGACGTTAGTAGATTTCTAATGGCTTACAGCATAAAAAGCCCAACAAGACATCATTGCATAAAAGAAAATGAAAACTAGAAAGAAGAAATGAGAAAAAAATAAGTGACAGAAATAAACAGTAGGAAAAGACACGAAAATTTAACTGCAAAAAATCTGAAGCCGAAAGTACAAAAACTTGTAATACGACTAACATTGATATCGCAAACATTCAAAAGCAGAAATCTTCGTCTTCAACAAATCTGCCTAGTAGCTCATAAACAGCAAATACATCACAGAAAACCAGCAGATTTAGTGGTTGCTAAAAGCGTAGCAATTAAAGAGTCCGAAACAGATCACTGTTTCTAAAATGCTGTTAAACTTGCTACTGGATACAGCATTGAAACTTTCGTTTTTTTGCTTTTACTGCATTGGGATGGTAAAATACTGCACGATATGCAACGTATGAGCAAGACTCATTAATTTTCATTAAACCTCACCACTGACACCAAAACCGGACTTCATTTTTACTTCAAAGAAAGTACTGCCAAAACCCTTGATTTTAGATTAATTGCGACTGTTTGCAAAGCTTATTCAAAAGGTTTTGAGATCAGCCCAACATACATGGTGGGTCATAAGTTGTGCACCACAGAATTATGCGAAGTGCGATGTGAAGCAATAAAAAATCAGCAGAGAAAGATATCTTTCCTTTTTCTCGGAGATAAGATAAATGTTCTTTTACAAAGTAATGAAACATTGTATGTATCAGTTCAATTAGTTTATCAGGATTACTTAAAATCCTTTGGTGCACAACTTAGAGCCCACCACGTATTTGTTTGCTGTTATGTAGAATTTTGAGTTTACTTGAGTTTCTGAAGACCTATGCAGTGCATAATATGCATTATGTAATGCCAAAATCTTTTTTAATTAAACCTTGGAGTAGTTTTAAGTTGAAACAGAGTTTAAAACACCAACTCTTTACTTTAATCGCAGTCTTTTCAGCAGCACCTCTTACTTTTGATTAGTGTTTAATTTCTTATTGAGGTTTAGCATGTTGACTTATGAAATTCATGATCACATATTCAACTGCAAAGAAATTTGTGCTGAGAAGTACAATTCAATCAAAGCTATTTTACTCTGTGGGCAGAGAGTAGCCAAACTTTTGAATTTTCAACATTTTTCAAAGCCTAGAAAAATAAAATGTGAAAACAACAGAATACAGTAGTGAGTATAAATAAGTTAATACGTTGCATTTCTGTGATAATGATTTTATTGCTTTTAACACTTACGACACTAGGTTATCCTATCAGTGAACACTTCAACAAGCAATTAACATTAGTTCTAATACAAAAATTACTCTAATGGCAGTATAGCTAACGGAAAATTACTAAATATTACCAAAAACGTTACGTAACACCTCTACGCAATGAGATATATCAAAGAAAAAAAAAAAAAAACAGTGAAAAAGCACATTTTTTTGATTTTATTTGAAAAATTGAACAGCTAGGTTTATAATATTGAGAGCAGATAGAAACTTGGATTCGCAGCATTTTTAGAAAAAAAAGATTTGCATGTAGCATGAGCGGTTGCAGAGTTAGGGCCATTTTTTCAATTTTTTTCACGTAGCCATCGAAACGCACTTTGACGAGGCGTAAAACAAAAATTTAATCGAAAAATTTTGGTGGTAAATTGATTGGTGGTTGAACCTCAACTTTTGGGAGAGTTCCTAATCGAAAAAAGTCACCAAAATTTGGTACAGCCTACTGGACAACCACCAGGGAGGGAGACATCGACAAACCTGACGTCAGGTTTGAAACAATCAAATCATCCGGACAGACATTCCTCACTTTCCATGCCGTAGAGGAAAGACTCTAGGTTTTCCACAGTTTTTCTTCTACGACTTTTTACCGCCATTTCGCAGAGAAGCTCCATACGGTTGGGGAGATAGCGGCTTAAGACCCCCACCTTGTGCTGATTTAAATCTTTCAGCCACGAGAAATACTTTGCGTAAGCGGAGTCATCGTTGTGGAGCTGGAGCAAGTAGCGAGTCAACTCCACCGGGGAGTCAAAATCGTCGGCGTGGATGAAGGAGTTCGGTGGAACGAGACGGAGTAAATCCTTCTTTTTCGAGCCGTACACCACTGGAACCCTCATACTGAGAATACCGTGATACCAGAACTTCTCGCTAACGTAATCCTTGCAGCCTCGAACGTTCTCAAAAGAGAGGTAAAATTTGAAGGAATCTTGAGTATCTGTGTCGAGTGCTTCATAGCGTCCGCGGTTGTTGAAACAATCACCAAATCCTTGCAGTGGCAGACCAGCTTTGACCATCTCCATGGCGTAATGCCACCTCAACGAGTTGCCTTTCGTGGAGCCGCATTTGCTCACGAGCCACAGCTGAAACACAACTTAAGTTAGTGCGGATTCTGCGGTGCTCAGTTGTGTAGTTACAACTTCGAAGTTCATCCGCAGGGCCTTTCCAACCTGCGCACCTGAGCTAGTTCAATGATTTCTTTCACGCTTCATTCAACCTGGCTTGTTCATTAACGTCCGATCCTCCGAAGTGCAGACGTTTTCATTCTATGTATGTTTGTTTATTAAACTATACGCAAAAATTAAACAACGATGATATATCGGGTGGGAAAAATAAAGGACAATTCGTCCAAAATAAAATCGCCACCGTCGCAATTTTTGAAAAAATATAAATCTCAAATTTTGTACATATCCTGGACTTGAAATTTTACACAATTGCTGAAAATATTAACGTTCTCGGCGAAAACTTAAACGAATAATCTCAGTTTGAAACTGAAAAGCAAAAAATATAGTTCCGAAAGTAATTAGCATCAGACTCTTCAAAACCGTTAAAAAAAATGCACAAATGCATTTGTGAAAAGGCAATCGAGCTTTCAAAATAATTAATCAGAGCGGCAGCATGAACAGTTGGACAGTAATGGACACCAGTCATGTCAATCAAAGCTACCTCAAAAAAGCACGCTACTCAAAATTAAATTAAAGACGATGGCTTTTTCAATTCTCCCATTACGACGCATTTGATCAATCTGGGTTTAGAAATTTAAAACTTTCTGGTTTTTACTGAAAAAGTTTCGACAGAAAAGACCGAAAGACGAATGCTCCCAAGAAATAAAACTGCAGACATAATCACAAGAAAAAAAAAACCTTCATAATCAAGTTTGTAAGGTGATTTGGTGTTACGAAAAAAATCTTTGCAAGCAGTCAGTCAAGACTGCATTGGACACAATCGATCACTTATTCGCAAAATGCTGTGTTGCAAAAATTTTGTTTTCTGTTTGCTTGCTAGTTTTAAACTAATATTATTGGATTTGATTACTTTGTTCTAACAACGTTGAAACTTTTAGCAAATGTGTCAATTTGCGAAGACAAGACACGTACAAAATTTGAGAATCAAAGCTTTCATAGCTTTAGAAAATTTATAGATTTCAAGTGTTACGCTTTTCTGCCCACCCTACGTAACAACCATCAAGTTCAAATGCAATCGCTGACAGAGGTGGACACTGGACACGTCTTGGCTGGAAGGGTGGATGTCACGCGGTTTACAACTTCCTGTGAGCCAAAAACAAAAAAGTCCCGTGACCGGGCGATGCGCTGTGGGCAATCGTACAATAGCCTATCTCTGCGAGGGCGGTGGTCGTCGATGTGGTTCGCCCGCCTGGCCGCGGCTCGGTCAAGGGTAAGAACACACGGCTTTTTAGCTTTCTATTGGTTTTTCTATCGTCCAGATTACATTTGATTTTGTTTGAATTGAAATGTTTCGAGATTTACTGTTGCTTTTCTAAAGAGCTTAACGGCAAAACAGCCTGTTGAGGACTTATAAGCGTTTTAAATGACTTTAAAGAATCTCCGTTGAACTTGACTAAGTTCTAAAAAACCCATGATAGATCATCTCAGGACTTTATAAAATTACAAGCTAGGAGAGCGATTCCCCGCTACGTGAACAAGCCGTATGCTATCTAGTATTTTACGTTTACTCTACTAACTCTTAGAATCATCTACTTGCTGCATTAGCGTACAATAAGACGCTGCGAAACAAAACGATCAATACCTCAATTTTTTTCTGCAAAATTTACGGGAAGTTGAGTCCTTCGGAGCTCTCTGCAAACCTTCGTTTATTAAATTGCTGCATCCTTTAAATTTGCAACGGAACCATGAAAACACTTGGCGAGATTTGCCCGAGATCGTCTATGAGACGAGCGAAAAAAAAAGGAGGCGCTGGCATAAAAATTTGTTTGATTGAGCTAAAACCAACACGGTTTAAACCACTGTTGCAATCTAGCAACGATTTGGGGGGTCCCCACTTAGCATCAACGTAGAGAACAAAGACAAACAAATGTACTGCAATACGACCACATTGCGTTTTATACCGTACGAAATTATTTTATCCAGACCAAAAATAGTCTCCTGTCATTTTCACGCCAAGGACAAGCTCATACCATTTCTACTTCATTTAGTGAGACTGTGGCCGGACTTGGCAATTAAAAAAACACAAACGAATCCAATTTCCAATACAAGAACACATGGTAAAAAGCCAACTAATCACTTACTGCCACGTTTTTCTTCTTGAGGACAATCTCATCAATGCTGTGGTTTCGTTGAAGAAAATCGAGGAGCGATTCTGTGCGGAGATACGAGAAGAAAACGTCGGCATCAGAGCGATACGACATTGTCCAGTTGATGAGCCCGTTGAACTTGGCGAAGTGCAGACGCTTTTCGATGTTGCGGATGAACGGGGGACTTTCCATTGTGTAGAATACGAATGCCTGCTCCGGATCTCTGCAAAACACCTCCGATAATGACGTAACTGGTACGGGAATCGTAATTGGATCTAAGAGCAGAGAAAACAACATCAGCTTGTACGAAGTGGTAAAACATTTCCCGGTCCAGTGTACCAAATGGTTGAGTACATGAAAGCACATTTTGAGGGTAACCCGCAGTGACCCAAATTGATCACAAAATAGCCAAAAAACTTTGTAATTTATTCAAGCGGACTGCACCTGTAATGCCTCCAAGGCATTGGTTCGGCATCAATTGCGCTGTAATGGAAGACAACTGCTGCGGCATCACGAAGCTTAGCGCGATCATGCGTCACCACACATTCGCCGAATTGTACCCCTTGGTTCCAGCCTTCTGTTAGAACCCCCCAAGGACGCCGCCACTGTAATATGTAAGTGCGATTTCTGCAAAAATCAACAGAATAATCGGCTAAACAGCACATTAGGAAAACAACACACGTGTTGCAAATCAAATTTATGACGAGCGGTAATAAAAAGTTGATTGCAAAAACTTGATCTTGGCACATTTAAATATCTGTCTAAAGACTAACAAGGAAATTTTGGAAAATCAACCTAGGTAGATATAAAAAGTTGCTTTCTAACCAAAAAACTACCGAAATTGCGCAATTTTAACATTAAAAGTTTATTAATTCTGGATTTTTATTGATTAATTTGAATCACAATTGTATAATAACTGATCTCGTGTATTATTGTTTTAATTTTGTGACAAAAATAAATATAATTGATTGATTAACTGATTATAACCAAACCGGCAGATTAAATCAAATCAGGCGAATAATTTACTGTGGCAGGCCGCATAGATAGCCTATTCCGCAGGTCGTAGGCTGCTAACTCTTGCTCTATAGTCCATGAAAACTGAAAAAAGATATATTGTGCAGTTCATTTATGTTAAATGTAAAAAACATCGGTAATGCTCGTTACTGCAGCAATAAATATACCATAAAATTAAAGATACAATTTTATATTTTACTAATTTGTGCAAGAAAATTTTATTATTATTGGTGATTGTTTAATTCATGCAATTGTTTTTCCTTTCACATTTTAACAACCTTTCCTTATTGCATGTCCCTGGAAAAACTGATTTGGTACTCCACTAGAAAACTAACTTTGAATCTTTACGTCGTTGAATTTTTCGAGGTATTTTGTCTTCCAACATATTTTGCAGCAGATGCTCTTGAAAGGCTCCATCTAATGCTCGTTTGCTAAACAAAAGAGAATGTATGAGGTTGCAATCACCATCAAGGCGCATTCTACATTGTGTGCGAAATTGTGAATAAATGAACGTAACCTTAGTATATTAATCCGATTGGCAGCTTACATGCTGCCGATGCTGGGCATACTGAATTTTTCTTTACAACAAAAAGTTATGCTCATATGCTCACGATCTCATGCACAGTGTAGATGGGCCCAAATAATTAAAGAAAAAAAAGATTACTATTGATATACACCAAGCAATATTATGCAAGTGGTTTAAGCAATGGTGGTGGCTTTTCACTGCAACTAGCTCCAGCCCTAGAAATATGCAGGGGTCAAACTAAGATTGTAGGTCAGTTCTAAAACTGTTCAAAAAACTCCAACAGCTTCCAAGTAATTAGCAACCTAGACTTCGGTATAGGTAGAATAACAGTTAAATAAATTTTCAACCTCACAAATTAATTTGAACAAAATGCAAATGTTCATAAAAGCATACTTGCCTCTTAGCAACAAAACAAACTGTTGTATCAGATATGTATTGTTGTGTATATTTGCAACTAACTATGGAGTATTATTATTTAATAGCATATTTGCTTGCTAACTGACTGACCACCATTCTCAAATGGTCCAATCAACTTAAAAAAAATTGCAAAACCTTTCCACTGCTTCTACTTTATCCTGTTCACTTACCCCAATATATTATAAAGATGCAGATCATTTTTACTCGAGCTATGATAAAAAATCAACAAATAGACAGCAAACAACAAAAAACAAAAATAAATAAATATATTTTTGGTAAATGGAACTTTGAAAGCACCACACTTGATCATGGTATCTATTTAGTCTATTAACTTCAAGATCAATTAGACTCAGAACTGAACTTTCACACAATCTGCAATTCAAAATCAGTGGCAGTGTTAAACTGTTAAAAGGATTCTCTGGGACCTTCCCAATAATCTGACATGAAAAACTTTGTTTGGTCTTTCCCTCAATTCTGAATTCAACAACTTGACTCGAAGACCAAAAGTTTTCTTCGCTAGACAAGGCAGCTTGGTGAATGCAGATGTAACTATAATTGCAGCATAAGAATTGAAATTTAAACCAGATGGTTGCAGAAAGTTTTTTTTTTCTTTTTTGTTTTGTTTTAGGCCCCATTCTTCACAACATCTACGGTATAGCTTAACACTACAAACAATTACCAGTATCATCTTATTAATAAACGCAATAGCTTTATTCTGCCTCTACTGCATCGCAACTGCAGAATAGGGTAGTTTTGCCTTTAAGACCCTAACTGACCAACCTTTTTAAAGAACAGCATTGGTGAGGAGTAACTTTTAAATCAGATATATACCAGAAAGCTATCCTATAGATCTTTCGATTTGCCAAACAGTATTTTGTTAATTGCGAAATTCTTAAAATGAAAATGTGGTACGCAGAGCTGGGCACCCGCTTCTTGAAAAGTAGCGGCACTGCCGCAGCCGATATTTGCAAAAAAAGCAGCGGCGCTGCCGCTTATCGCTACTCAAATAAAAAAGTAGCGCGGCTGCCGCTACTTGCATGCAAAACAGCGGCCGCTGCCTCTTGTCGCTGCCGCTACTTTAAAAAACGAATAGTACAAAGAACAATGGCATTTAAATACGGTATCTAATGGTGAAATTTTAACTTTATTTACGAAAGTTAATTATTCAAGCCTTTTAGATATTGGTTGAGGTTAGAATCGGCATTAGCTGGCTTAAATGGTAGAGAAGTAAGTAAATCACCATTCAATTAGGTGTTGGGATGCTCCTTTCAAAAAAACAATCATTTCAAAATGCTGATTGGTAGAACCAGCGCTTTAGAAATTACTTAGGAAGTTACCCTTGGAAGTTACAAAAGGAAGTTAAATTCCTTATCGCATTTTCTACACAAACAAAAGACAATAAGAAATATCAACTCAAATAAGTTAAGGTTTTGCCATTAAAGCACAATGACATACAGTATTCAGCTTCTATACAATTCTGTTCCGGCTCTTATAGCTTTGAAGTAGTCGATCTGTTTATCACACTCTCGGCCTTCAACCACTAAAATAATTCTTTGCGTAGAGATCCGAAAGGAAAATTTATCAATCGACCGAGTTCCAAAACATTTCTTTGAGTTTTGTAGAAATGGTAGGTGATTCACGTCCCTGCGATGATTTCGTCAACTTTGACACAAATGTAGATCGAGCGTTCAAGATATTAGTGTTTAAGAAGTCGAAGGAGATACGTAGTAATGGCGTACATGTTAAGCAAATGATGCTCAATGCGATTCATGTTACACTGAGTATTTTTTCTACGAGTATAACTCCATAACTAAGTTATCTTTAAAGCTTGTTTATTACCTGGTTCTATTTGTTTGTTTTATTCTCAGCGCACTAGAAATTCAATTCTTGGTTTTACTATTAACTGTTGCAGCAAAATTTATTTTACTACGCCTTGATGTAACTACTCAGGCCTGGCGCCACGGGCAGGGCCTCAGAGAGAAAATTTTTCAGGGGGTACGAAGGTCGATACCGGGTCCCCAAATCTCATTGGGCCCCCCAAGCCTTATCAGAGGGCATGCCGTTAAATCATTTTTTTGTCGGATGGGCGTAGATCTTCATTTAAAAGTGAGGGGATAACGATATTCGCATGTAGTTAGGACTATGAAACACACAATTAGACATAAAATTGGTTTAAATCCAGCTAGGGGGTTTAGGGGAGCGCTGTGAGCTCCCTCAGCGGGGTCCAGGGCGGAACCCCGGTAGCTTTAGCATTTTTTATGTTTCTCGAGTGTAAAATACAGCATTTGATCAACATCCCAGCACCAAACTGGCTTAAATTGACTAGCAGAAAAAGTGATATACATGAAAGAAAGTAGCCTTTGTGAAGCGGAGGATGATGACATTGACACAATATTATACAATATAATGACCTTAATACTGCAAATCCAAATATTTTACTGATAAAAGTTTTAAGAAGTCATCTGCAATCATAGACTTCACAAACCCAAATACCTATTAAACTCATACAGATAGAGTGAGTTACTTAATGATAGTAGTAGAGTACGTATGTCAACTATGACTCCGCTCTCTGAGGTTGAAATGCTTTTGGGTCTCTGCAAATGTGGGCCTTCGTACATTGTTATATATATTGTAGAATTAGGCCTCTCAAGTCAGAGAAATGTAACAAAACGTTAATTTTGATGCAAGTGTATGGCTTTTGATACATTTTTCTCTTTTTTAAATCAAATCGGCCACTATTCGATGCCGTAAAGGCTGTGTAACAAAAATAGCACCAATTACCAGTACTGAACAGACTGACTGATATTTTTGCTGTAGGCAGGTTTGATTACAGTGTTATGGTGCGATACCAAAACTTAACGCGGAAACCTGAACTCTTCCGGGCCCCTTGAGCCCGGGCCCTCCTAGGCCCGGGTACAATGTCCCCCCTGAACCCCCCTCTCGCAGGCCCTGGCCACGGGGCATAAGCGTAGCCAGAGGGGGGGCCAAGGGGGCCCGGCCCCCCTCCAACTGAAATGCTATCTATGATAAAAATGTGACAAAAAAAACTATTCTTTCGTCAGTTTTAGTTTCTTTTTGCATTTTTTGCCTACAACAGTAATTAACAATAATATTGACGACCAGGGGGCCCGGGCTCTCTAAATTCAATTTTTGCCAATCAATTAAAATGTATAACCCGGCTGAAATTCAGGTTTTTATCATAAAAGTTGCTACCTCGGGCTCTCATCTAACCTTTTTAAAAACGTAATGCAATAACAGGGCGGGATTTACCATATGGCCCAGTTCCAGGAGCTTTGCGCTCAGTTGGTAAGACTTAATTTTTGGTCTACTCTTACGTTTGGTAGGAAGATGTTGCGAAAATCTTTAAAGTGCCGGGGCGCCGCGCAATGTATATCCGGTGCGGGCAATAACATGGTAATTAAGCGTAACCATCTATTGTACGGTTTTCAGTAACAATTCACCTCCATCCACCTCGCTAGTTTTTACGCTAAAAATGCGTTTGAAAAAAACATTATCTATAAGAAATGATCATTAAACAAATTATTGAATTTAAATTGAGGGGCCTGGGGCCTCTTAACCGTACATGTACTCCTACAACTGGTTATTTTCACGTCAAAACAAAAGTCTCTAAGGAAAATCTTCGAGTGGATTATTTACTACTAAAATACTTATAAAAATTTAAACCCAAACTGCAAAATTGCAAACGTATTTTCGACCAAATTATAAGGAAAAGGAGAATTGAAACAATTTAATTTTTTTCAATTGGCTTTCAAATGTTAATAATGTACTTCTTTCAAATGGTTCTGAACACGTGCGAAATGTGATCCAATGGCATTAAAATAGCTTATTTTTTCAAAAAATTGCCCAGCGACTGGGGGCTTCGTCCCCAGATCCCCGTCTGTGATACGTTTGAATAAACTAGTTTACTTACACAAGTCTCCCAATTTATATATTTTCATTTGTAACTTTTGGTTTAAGCCCTCTCCCTTTAGAAAACTCTCGGTTAAGTGCCAAACCAGGCCACGGCTTCTGATCTTCTATTCTATACGATATCTTTGTCCAACAACAATTCCTCTTTCGAAAATTTCAGATGACTTCATTGCATGTGATTTTTGGTTTGCCCTCTCCCCACAAGCAAAAATCCTGGCTACGCCTATGCACGGGGGATGGCATTTCGACCCGTGTCCCCCCAAATCACTGGTTGAGCTCCGCAAGCGACAGTAAACTTTTGTAGTAGCACAACTAGCAAACTTTTGCCCCAAAACAGGTAACCTCAAACGCTTTTTTCTATGAAACAGCAAGACACATCAAGTGAACGTATAATCAAGTAGCCTTAGATTTTGCGATGAAGACCTTTTTTTTATTTTTTTAGTCTTCACCTCTAAATTTGAGGGCAAAATTTATACCAAAGAAGGATAACTCAGGATTTGGAGCAAAATATTCACCAGATCGCTGCCGCATTCCGAATTCGTCTGGTCTTGTTGTTGTTGTTTTACCGGGCTGCTTCCGAGGGATGGCAGCCTCCTATGTCCAAAGAGGACACAAGAGAATCATCCTTAACACAGAAGTGCTACTGGCATAGGATAATCCCGGAGGTTGGTGGCCATTTCGATCCCTGCACAAAGCAGGGCACTCCCACCACTCGACGGCGACCACCGTTGGTGGGTCTTAAAGAGTGCAGCCAGATGCACAAAAGGGGTTGAAACAACATCGAAAAAAAGCTTCTCATTACTACTAATAGCAATAGTAAGAGTCGACTCGCATCAAGTTACTCTAGCCAATTGAGAAAGTCTTCTGGAACAAGAAATGCAAGAAGAAAGAAATCCCAACAGGCATGGTTCCCAGAAGGCGCCGCTAGCGGGAGGCCAATTCTGCAAGACCCAAAAGTCAAGCAGCTCAGCACCGATAGTCGACCATGCCGAGTACCCAATAACCGCCTCTTACGGTTCGCTGGGTGGGCGGCTTCACTATTCTGCTGCGTAATCGTCAATTCGTCTGGTCTCGGCTGCGTAAGCGTCCCTCCGCCCAAGTTTTTGTGCCCCCTCCCCCAAACACACTACTCTGGCTCCGTGCCAGATACTGTACTGTTCTATTCCCAGTGCTCGATCTATACTGTGGTCTGTGACCAGATAGCCAACAAATCATTTTCATTTGTTGTACTAAATGCTAGCATTTTGAGGAAATATCGCGGAAAACCGTCTTTGCGATCTGCAAGTTTTTAGCATTTTAGTTAAACAGATACTGCGCGAAATCGGCTTTATTGAAATCGGTTTTATCAGTTCAAATAGACCACATTATTCGTTCAACTTCGATTGAGAAAAAATTGGACCATGTGCGATAAAACTCGCCTAGACATACAGTATAAGAGCAACGACAAAACGTCACAAAGGTCTTGTATGTTCTAATAAACTGAAATAACGAGGTAACAAGAGCAGAGTGAAAACTAGCGGAGAGTCAACACTCCAAACGGTAACGTGTAAAAATATGAATTGAAAAAATCTTGGAAGGAGTTTATTAGCAGTAGCGGCAGAAAATTTGCTTAAAAAACAGCGCTGAAGCGCTGCCGCTTTTTCGGCTAAAAAAACAGCGGCGCTGCCGCTACCGAAAAAGTAGCGGTGCTAGTAGCGCCCGCTGGTGAACAGCGCCGCTGTGCCCATCACTGCTGGTACGACTTGACAACCAGAACTGTTTTGTGTTTCTAGCACAGTAGCGATGCAGAGTTTAAAATAACTCTGATTCTGGCGTTCTTCCGGTGAAGTCACAGCAATCTTGATCTTAAAAGCCTTGTTGTTTTTATTCACGTTTCGTTGGTCATGACGACCAACATCATCAGAATACGAGCAACGATAAAGAACTACGACTGAAGCTACGTAGCATCAATATGAATTGTAAGATTTTTGAAGTTTTAAAATCCGAAAGTTAATTATTACATCACAACAATAGAAACAAATTTGTAGAAAAGCAGATAGTGTTAAAACTTTGGTCACGAAAACTACAGTATAAACTAAAGTGATATCAAAGCATCAGCATACTAAAGCAAAGAACGATAAACTATTGGAAAAGACTCACC
This sequence comes from Trididemnum nubilum, assembly GCA_963965965.1. Taxonomy (NCBI): domain Eukaryota; kingdom Metazoa; phylum Chordata; class Ascidiacea; order Aplousobranchia; family Didemnidae; genus Trididemnum; species Trididemnum nubilum. The sequence continues at coordinate 209,488 of OZ014477.1, forward strand.
ATATGAACGATTAATTACTTTTGGCTTAGAAAGAATAAAACAAGATTCGGCGGTTAATCTTTTAAAAAAATTACTTCCAGTTTTTAAAATTCGTGAGTTGGGCCCAATCAATTACGTGATCAAATAATATTACATGTTCACACAAGGCGGAATTTTCTGGTTTTTGTTGCTTAATGGCTCTTTGGTGCTCTTTTTATCGGGAATTTAGATCTCGTTTGGTCTGGCCAACATATACAAAGCCACAGTTTTTGCATGGAACTTCATATACAATGCAGGTATCAGAGGTGGAGTCCTCGAGGACGTCCTTGGCCTCGAAGACACATTTTGAAGTCCTTGGCCTCAAAGGTCAAGTCCTTGGCCTTGGCCTCGAGGCCTCAAGTCCTCGAAAATTGGCCTGTCCTCGGCTCGAGGACAGCAATATTTTTTGAATTGTTAAAATTTTGTGGAGCGGTTGAAAAATTTTTTGGAAAACGTTTTTTTGTGGAGATCAGTAGCGTAGCCAGGGGGGAGGGCGGGGGGGGGGGGGGCTCGAGCCCCCCCCATTGGCTTGTGAAGTATGCAAAATCGCACCTATTTGGTTGTTTTGAGGCCGATTTTTTGTGAAAAATTGAAAATAGCCCCCCCCCATAGGAAAACAGCCCCCCTCAAACGTTTGAATTCCCGATTGCGGTCGAAAATACAGTCTCAAAATCGGTGAAGACCTTTTTTTTTTGGAGACCACCTGCTTTTGGGAGGAAAAAACCTTCGAATTTCCGAGCTTTCCGAGAAATTTCGTCTCAATTTTTGGACAAACCGTGTGAAACTGATTCAAGAACAATGAAAATTCGGGTCAAGGTCGTTTGCACTTTTCTCACTCTCTCTAAATAGCCCCCCCTTTTCCAAATCCTGGCTACGCGCCTGGTGGAGATCGCTTGAAAAATTTTCGTGAAGACCTTTGGTTTTTGGAGATCGCCTGAAAAATTTTTGTGAAGACCTTTTTTTTTTTTTTTTTTTGGAGAGCACTTGCGCTTGTGTCCTTGGTCCTTGGCCTCGAGCATTCCTGTCCTTGGCATTGAGAGTGTCTGTTCTCGGAAAGACTGTCCTTGGCCTTGGCCTCGGATTTTTTTGTGTCCTTGGCCGTGGCCTTGAGCCTTGTGTCCTCGACTCCACCTCTGGCAGGTATGATTTCATCCGTGGTGATAGGATCCTTATAGGGGAAGATAGATATTGGCCAATGGTCCGAATAGGCTTCATAGCAACTTTGACGCCAACTTCACTTAAAATTCTCCTAATCTTTTCTGTAGTTCCTTGAATGTATGGAAGTGATGTGAATTTGGTAAACGTGGGTAATTCACGTTGTGATCTGGGTTTTGGGGGGTAAGTGAACTTACCGGAATAACCATTTGTTCTAAGGGTCTGGCGTACTTCCATTCTAGCTATCTGTCGCTCCGTCCGGTCTGTGATGTGGGAGGATATCCTGTTGAATTCCCGATTAAAAGAGCACCAAAGAGCTATTAAGCAACAAAAACCAGAAAATTCCGCCTTGTGTGAACATGTAATATTATTTGATCACGTAATTGATTGGGCCAACTCACGAATTGTAAAAACTGAGAGTAATTTTTCTAAAAGATTAACCGCCGAATCATGGTTTATTCTTTCAGGGCCAAAAGTAATTAATTGTTCAAATGGTGAATCTTTTCCAATAGTTTATCGTTCTTTGCTTTAGTATCCTGATCAGTAGCGTAGCCAGGGGTGGGGGCGGGGGGGCTATAGCCCCCCCATTGGTCTGCCGACCAAAATGCAGAATAAGAAAAATACCACGTTTTTAGCACTTCTAAGACTCTCTTTTGCACTGGATTAGACTAAAAAATGATTTTAAAGCATAGTTTGAAACGTCTATTTGGGGGGGGGGGGCTAATGGACTGCAGACCAAAATACAGAATAAGGAAAATACCACGTTTTTAGCATTTCTAAGACTCTCTTTTGCACTGGATTAGACTATTTTGAAACGTTTATTTAGGGGGGGAGGCTAATGAACTGCCGACCAAAATGCAGAATAAGGAAAATACCACGTTTTTAGCACTTCTAAGACTCTCTTTTGCACTGGATTAGACTAAAAAATGATTTAAAGCATAGTTTGAAACGTTTATTTAGGGGGAGGGGGGACTAATGAACTGCCAACCAAAATGCAGAATAAGGAAAATACCACGTTTTTAGCCAGTAGCGTAGCCAGGGGGGGGCCGGGGGGGCCATAGCCCCCCCATTGACATGTCGACCAAAATGCAAAATGGGAAAAACACTACATTTTTAGCACTTTCGAGACTGTTTATGCACTGTAGTGGACTAAATAGTGATTTAAAACATCTTTTGAAACATATATTCAGGGGGGGGGGGCTAATTTGTCAAAAATAAAACCAACAAATAAATGAAAACTTTGATAAATGGTAAGAAATAAGCAATCACATTTGATCGTAAGTGTAAAAATGCTGAACATAGGTGTCATCAACAAATATACTATAAACTAAGGAATAGGGGGGGGGGGGGGGCTATTCAGTATTTGTTAATTACCAATCATTTCTCTCAAATCTCTTTTCATTAGCCCCCCCCCCAATTATTTTTCGCTATAAACTGTCTTTTGCACTGGATTAGACTAAAAAATGCTCTAAAGCATAGTTTGAAATTAGATTATTCCCTGTGAGTTTTATTGAATTTTTCGATTTTATGATTTACCAGCATCTAAATAAGAGAACTAACAATTTACCATTAGCCACCTCCCTAATAGCCCATTTATGCCACCAGTTTAATCTTGTTTGCACTGCCAATTTCTAAGCCACGTTTAAAAATCATTATTTTTTAATCAAAATACCCCTGAAACGAAGTTATTTTTGCAAAAAAATGCAAATTTTTTAAGCGCTGGGGGCTCCGCCCCCAGACCCCCGTGCCTACGGCGGCGCCCAGCTTCCAGCAGCTGGGGGCTTCGCCCCCCAGACCCCCATTGGCCTCCAGCGGCTGGGGACTCCGCCCCCAGACCCCCCAAACAGCCCTCCCCAAAGCAAATTTCTGGCTACGTGCCTGATCCTGATGCTTTGATATCATTTTAGTTTATACTGTAGTTTTTGTGACCAAAGTTTTAACACTATCCGCTTTTCTACAAATTTGTTTCTATTGTTGTGATGTAATAATTAACTTTCGGATTTTAAAACTTCAAAAATCTTACAATTCATATTGATACTACGTAGCTTCAGTCGTAGTTCTTTATCGTTGCTCGTATTCTGATGATGTTGGTCGTCATGACCAACGAAACGTGAATAAAAACAACAAGGCTTTTAAGATCAAGATTGCTGTGACTTCACCGGAAGAACGCCAGAATCAGAGTTATTTTACTTATGCCCGGTGAACACCAAACCTTTAGGCCTAGTAGGTCTATACCTACGTTTGCAATTTATTTTGATGCAGAGTTTTATAACCAAAACCAATAACGTGTAGGAGAGCTATGACAAACGCACCCAATCCCTTTCTGTTTGGACTAGCTGAACACTTAATTTAATGGTTTTTTAATTAAGTTTATTATTATAATGAAAGAACAAAAATTCAGAAAGCAAAGTATGCTAGTCTCTAAATCGATGTAAAGACCAATTCAGGACCTTTATATGACTGTTCCTCCATAGTCCATCCTCAAATTCAAAAGGGAATTGCTAAACGCTATTTACCCAAGTTAAGCAGCTAAACATGTTCCATCAAAAAATGACACTGTTCACTTCAATCCTTGCTAGTTACTTCTGGCAACCAAGGCTTCAAACACGATTAAATAGTTACAGAGCAGTGATAGATCGCCTTCTTCTAGCATTCAAAAACCGGAAATTAAAAAAACAAATAATGCAGAAGACCTTCTAACACAAAGGTAACGATTCTAAAGACAGCCTTAGTCAGTACTTAAATTGTAAAATTTTGCATGGGGGGACGCTTTTTCAGCGTTGACTGAACCTTGGGTGAAGAACAAGCACGGAGCCAGGATTTTTTGGGAGTGCGTTCCATAAACGAACTTGACCCAAATTTTTATTATTCCTGAATTGGATTAAGGCGAAGTTTCAGTGAAAATCAGGTGATCTCAAAAAAAAAAAAGGTCTTCGCCGAAATCCGAAGGCTTTTTCTGGCCGAAATCAGAAATTTGAACGGTTTTTCCGGCCAAAAACAGTAACTTTTTCCTCCCATAAACCAGCACTCAATTCGATCAAGGGGGGACGCTCAATCTCGATGGGGGGACGCGTCCCCCCTGTCCCCGTCTCCCCTACAATTTAAGTACTGGCCTTAGTAGATGAATTAAGACAATTATTACCCAGTAATTAATCAAACAAAATTGCGCGAAGATTAGATTGAAATTGGGTCTTCAGTCACGAGTTGAAATGCAGTGCAGATTATTTTTTTATGATTTTAACAGTAGCAGACCCAGCGCCACGGGGGGCATACCGGGGCCGTGCCCCCCCAATGACTGCTTGTGCCCCCCCAAGCGAGGACTGTGCCCCGAAGAAATTAACAGGCTCGGGGCTACTGGAGAGCAAATCGAGGCCAAAATTGGTGTTTGCCACCGGAATTTTCGTAATTTTTGTGGACTGACACCGGATTTCATGACATTTTTGGGATGAAGACCTTTTTTTTGTTGGAGATCACCTGTTTTTGGCCGGAAAAACCGCTTAAATTCACGATTTCGGCAGGAAACCTCCTTACAATTTCAGTGAAAACCTTTTTTTACTTTTTGGAGATCACCTGTTTTCGGCCGGAAAAACCGCTCCCGATTTCGGCCGGAAAATCTCTTTGAATCTTTGGTCTTCACCTTGTTCATTTGATCCAGACTGGGATAAATTTCTCGCGCTCCTCTCGAATTCACATAAATAAACTTCTCATGCCCCCCCAAAATTTATTTCTTCCTCCCCAGTTACGCTATCCTGGCGCCGGGCCTGAACAGTAGGCCTAAAATTGCCAATCAATTAGAAAAAATATGCTGATTAATTATCAGCAGCCTATTGATTCAGTTAAACTAGCGTAACAAGTTCTGTTTAATGCCCAATACATTACAGTAGACCTATCTCTTGCACTTCGAGTACAGACAACTTTCCGTTAACATTTACATCAAGTGATGCTGGTAGGCTGGACAATACTAAAAGGCAGAAATCGTGCTAAAAGGTGGGAAAGCAGGAAGGGTTATGGGTAGGCTTTTCTTACTTTCCCGCCTTTTAGCACGATTTCCGCCTGTTAGTATTGTCCCCGTAGGCTAGCCTAACAACAAAAGCAAATGCTTGAATAATAAGTTCCAGTAAAACTGCAGTTCTGATAGCCGACTTAAATAAACTAACTAGCCTAGCATCAAAATTTCAATGGCACAAAGCCTAACCTACAAGCAAAATTGATTTCCACTAGTGCAAATTTTATTGTGATTGCTAAAAATTAGGTTTCTGCCTATGGCTGCGAAAACTCAAATAACCTACGGTACTGCCTCTGTCAACCTTTTCACATGTGGTTTTGCAATGGTGTTGATGAAAATTTTCAATAGCATTTCGTCATACATATTGGTTATTACATCATAGAAGCTTGTATCACGAATAGTATTACCTTATAATTGTAATTACATTTTATTCACCAAGTTGCCTGGGCCAGGAGAAAGCGAAGGGACCTTTCGGTCTTCGAGTCAAGCTGCCACCTGTCTACTACACACGGCAGAGGCTTCACACTGTCCCTTTTAACGCTGAACGTCAAGCAGGAAAGCTGTAAATACCAATTTTTATAGTCTTTGGTTTGACCCGACCGGGAATCGAACCTGAGTCTACCGCTTCAGTAGCAGACGCTCTATCCACTCGACCACTGATCGGTTAAATCATAGACTCTATTAGTAGCAGAGGTGGAGTCGAGGACACAAGGCTTGAGGCCAAGGCCAAGGCCAAGGACACAAAAAAAATCCGAGGCCAAGGCCAAGGACAGCCTTTCCGAGGACAGACACTCTCGAGGCCAAGGACAGGAATGCTCGAGGCCAAGGACCAAGGACACAAAGCGCAAGTGCTCTCCAAAAAAAAAAAAAAAAAAAGGTCTTCACAAAAATTTTTCAGGCGATCTCCAAAAAAAAAAAAAAAAAAAAAAAAAAGGTCTTCACAAAAATTTTTCAAGCGATCTCCACTAAAAAACGTTTTCCAAAAAATTTTTCAAGCACTCCACAAAATTTTAACATTCCAGAAAATAGTGCTGTCCTCGAGCCGAGGACAGGCCAATTTTCGAGGACTTGAGGCCTCGAGGCCAAGGCCAAGGACTTGACCTTCGAGGCCAAGGACTTCAAAATGTGTCCTCGAGGCCAAGGACGTCCTCGAGGACTCCACCTCTGATTTGTAGACTGGAAACTGACAGTTTTGTCTTTTTCTCTTCACGGTTCACTGACTCGATATCGCTATCAAAGTCTCAGTTTCTGTCTGCTTTAGTTGCACTATAGACTCTTTACAATCAGTCATAGGCAATCCATAGTATTATAAATGTATTCATAACGACCGTGATATCTTTTATGGCGAAATGGTGTTGATTTTTTTCATGAACTCTATTGCAAAACTTCATGTGAAAAGGTTGAGTGGGATACTGCTTCGAATATCCATGACAAAAATGTAGCCTAAGTAGTTCGCGCCAATTTTACAGAGTTGCCAAATATTGCTTTGGCCACAGTATATACTACAGAAAACATAGTATGTTGTGAAAAGACTAAGTACAGTCATCAGGTAGGACCAGTGTTGGGCAAGTTAATGAGAAACGTTAACTTCGTTAAGGGTTATTTCGCTAAGAATTTTCAAGCAATTTTTTAACGAAGTTAAATAGTTAATTAAACAACAAAAGTAACGCAAGTTAAAGTTAGAAGTTATTCGTTAATTTTTTTTAAAATTCAATATTAACCAGCAGTTGATGCCCAATAAAATGATCCCATTTCCATACGAGAAAAAAGTTACTCATTCTGATGTCTGTTACTACGGTATTTACTATTCTAATAAAGATAGACACAGTGGAAGCCTTGTTTATTTTATTTTTTTATTTCTATTATAATGGCATTAGGACGCATGATGTAGCCTAAAAATTCAACGGATTAACGTAAACATTAAACTAGTTTAACGAAAGTTATAGTTAATAAGTTAACTCACAAAAGCTTTTTAACTCGTTAATGAAACACTTAACTTCATTATTAACGAATTAACAAGTTAACGGCCAACACTGGGTAGGACCAATGATGTTGAAGTTCTCCTGCCAAGTTTTTGATTATGTATATACCATAGTGATAGTCACTTAATATTACATTATTTAGTGACTATGCGTACATAGGTGGCTAGCAGAGAGTGGAAAAGGAAGCGATAGAAGCAGCAATTTTTTGCGGAAGCAAAAGCCGGAAGGAGTAAAATGCATGGTAAAAGCGTACCGCTTCAGATTCCACTTCAGCCTTTCAAACCAGCTGACAAAAAGTTTTTTTGTTCAATTACACTCAGGCCAGCTTCCCCCAACAATTCCAAAAGTACATAATGTCTGAGAGTCTGCAAAATTTGTTAGTTTAGTCTTAAAATTAGCAGGTTTCATAAAAAGCTGTTGGCTTCGTTGCTATAATGCAGAGGTGGAGTCGAGGACACAAGATTCGAGGCCAAGGACACAAAAAAATCCGAGGCCAAGGACCAAGGACACAAACGCAAGTGTTCTTCAAAAAAAAGGTCTTCAAAAAATTTTCCAGGCGATCTCAAAAAAAAAAAAAAACGGTGTAGAAAAAATTTTTCAGCCCATCTACAAAATTTTAACCATTCAAAAAATAGTGCTGTCCTCGAGCCGAGGATAGGGCAATTTTTGAGTACTTGAGGCTTCGAGGCCAAGGCCGAGGACTTCAAAATGTGTCCTTGAGGACGTCCTGGAGGCCAAGGACGTCCTCGAGGACTCCACCTCTGCTATAATGGCCTTTAATGATCAGAAGTGGATTCCTCGAAGACACTTTTTGAAGTCCTTGGCCTCGAAGCCTCAAGTACTCAAAAATTGACCTATCCTCGGCTCGAGGACAGCATTATTTTTTGATTGGTTAAAAAGGAAAAAAAACAAAAAGACAACCTAATGTCGATTCGTTTCTTTTCCGTATTTAAAAAATAAGACAATGTGATAGCCAACCAAGCCAAGTCATACTAAAATTTATTTCAAACGGCATTGTATGAAAGCTCTAATTCGAGAATGAGGGGGCAAAAAGCATTGCAAAAAGTTGTTTTTTATTTCTGCTTATGCTTTTCGTGTAGGCGGTACAACTACAAACTGCAAAGCACCAAGGCATCCAGACGAGTCATAATAAGGAATCTAGAGGTCCAGACACAAACAATTCTGAGTTGCTAATGCTAAAACATTGCCGAGTCTATTCTGCATGTGAATTCAGAAGAAACAATGTGTGTGATAACGAAATGTATTGCAGGGTAACCAGCAGAGGTGGAGTCGAGGACACAAGGCTCGAGGCCAAGGACACAAAAAAATTTCGAGGCCAAGGACAAGGACAGACCCTCTCGAGGCCAAGGCCCAAGGACACAGATGCAAGTGTTCTCGAAAAAAAAAGGTCTTCAAAAATTTTTTTTCAGGCAATCTCCACGTGAGGAAAACAAAAAAAGTCTTCGCAAATTTTCCGCGAGGTTTTTGGCGTTTTTCAACAAAATTTCTACGGTTCAAAAAATAGTGCTGTTCTCGAGCCGAGGACCGGGCAATTTTCGAGGACTTGAGGCCAAGGACTTCAAAATGTGTCCTCGAGGACTCCACCTCTGATTACCAGGGATGGCATATTGATATAAGATATTACACTGCAGTATGTTCGTATACTGTAGTGTATCCTGATTAAAACAAGTCTTGGGAACGACAACTTGTTTTGAAAATACGCGAGAGCGAATAATTTATTTTAAGATAAGAAAAAACAACTCCAATCACTGGCAAGCGGTGTGGACGGCAAAACCACATCCTCTGAACAATTTGTGTGTTGGAATCGCCGCTAGGAATTTCAAATACTAAACTATTAGATTAGAAAAAGCGCTGCATGAAGAATAATGTAATTGTAATTACATTTTATTCACCAAGTTGCCTTGGCCAGGAGACAGTGAAATGACCTTTCGGTCTTCGAGACAAGCTGCCACCTGCCCATCTGTCTACCACACACGATGGAGGCTTCACACTGTCCCTTTAATTGCTGAACGTCAAACAGGGAAGATGTAAATACCAATTTTTATAGTCTTTGGTTTGACTCGACCGGGAATCGAACCCGTGTCTACCGCTTCAGTAGCAGACGCTCTATCCACTCGACCACTGATCGGTTAAATTATTTTGGGGCTGCGGTTGCAAAGTTATTCAACAAATACAAAAAGATATCCCCCGACAAAAACTTTTTGGAAACTCTGAGTTTTGTTCTTCCCGCCAAAACTACAGTTCTCTAAACTATTAGGCCTACTGTAGTTTTGGCGGGAAGATCAAAACTCAGCGTTTCCAAAAAGTTTTTGTCGGGGGATATCTTTTTGTATTTATTAAATATCTTTGCAACCGCAGCCCCAAAATCAAAACAAAAAATATATCAAAAATTATAGTTCAATTTTAGCTATTGTAAACCACCGGAATTGGCTGGATGATTCACCGCCTTTAATACAACCCTGCTAGGATCGTTTTTATGTTAAATGTATAACAAAGTGTGTTTTGGCGGCCGAACCGTTCGCGCTCATTCTGGTGCGCAACTAGCTAAGATTCTTGCCAGGACGGGAGGGGAAGAGAGTTAAAACTTTTTAGTCAAAAAAATAACTCATTCAAGCGAATTGGTGGGGAAACAGGTACAATTAAGCAGAGCCTTCTAGCCACTGAGCGATTTTTGTGATTTTCAGGGAGAAAATAGCGGTGTCGCAGTCACTGCTCCAGTCGATGACGCTACAATCAAGTAATCAGAAATGAAAGATATATGGAATCGATAGCGTTATAAACCAACAGACCATCACATTTCTTAAATTGTTTAACCGAGCCGGTTAACCGCAATCGGAGTGCGCTCTATTTGACCCGCCATTACTGCTAACTCGGACGTAATTGAAGCGTTGACGCTAGCAACGTCACCACTGGCAGGCCTTACCTCCTTCACCGTCAATTTGCAAGAATTACATTGTCCAGCCCTTTCAGCCCCCTCTGCTTACAGGTGAAGTTCAAAACACGTTAAAACGCTTACAATTTGGGGTAAAATTTTCTAGGTGACTTGGCTAAGGGGTCGAAGCCCCCTTTGAATGATTTAAGATTGGCTTAACATTGGAGTTGGAAAATTATGGAAAAACCGAAATTTTTCTAACTTAACTTTTACGGTACTTTCTTTTCAAATCGCTGTGAAAATCTAAGTGTGTAATCTTCAAAGTTACACAAAATGTTATTTTTCCGAAAAAAAATCACTACAATTATTCAACGAGGGCATGGGGACTTTGCCTTTGCCCCGGAATCCGCTTTTTCCAAGGCCAAATTTCAGCTTACAAATATACCCGATACGGTGCCTCAACCTATTTTTTAAAACACAAATTTACAGTATTTTGCAATTTTTTTTAGATAATAAGTTCTAAAAAATTCCGTCAAAAGAAATCTTTTAACCAAACCATATAGTTGGCGTCTAAGAAACTAATAAAAACGTAGAGATTCATAATCAGTGGACGTTTGCACCAGGATCCTAACTGGTGAAATTGAGACCTCAAAATTGATTATTTCTACGTTTATAATTTAGCTGTATTCTCATTCATGCCTCACGGGTTCTTGTTTCATGGCCACAATATCGCTACGGCACGTAATCAACATCAGCTGCTAATGCGTAAAAATGGTAAAACTTCAAAATGGCATACATTACTATCTTAAAAAACTATTACTTTTGAACTACCATCACAAACTTTACGAAATGCAATATATGAAACATTTTTGCGTTTAAAAATTATGAAAATTTGCTGACCATAATTTAGAAAAATTGTGCGTTGACTTCGACCATTTTTGTCCTTGGCCTAGAGAGGGTCTGTCCTCGAAAAGTCGGTCCTTGACCTCGTTTTTTTTTTTTTGAGTCCTTGGCCTCGAACGTTGTGTTTTCGACTCCACCTCTGTAAGTGACCAACACGACGTTTATTTTGGTGGTTTATTAACCACAAATAAAATCGGCTGGACTCTTGCATCCAGAGAAGTCACTGCTCACGCAGCGGTGCCCAAATTTTTTTGATGAAGGGTCAAGTCAGATCCAAGCATCCCTGGCCACGCCAGATCCAGCGAGAGGGCTACTCAATTCCACGAAAACCGAAAGTAGAAAAGAATAACAGACATTTGGCCAAACAGTACAATTTCGCAGGTTAAAAAAGGTGAAGACCAAAAAAAAGTCTACTCCAATTTGGACCAAGAGAAATTTTCTTCAAGGTTATTAAATGTAGACGAAAAATATGCAGTGAGGGCTACGTTCAAGTAACTATCTTTCGTCCACGGTAACTGGCAATAACTTTAGTAGAGGCTATACTTGCATTCTCGACACGGGCCGGACTTTGGGCACCCGCCTCTTCTAATATCTGTCACTTGCCTAATGGCGGAACTGAGGCGACCTGCTCGGAAAAATAGCCCGAATATCTAGTTCTTTTTTGGTCTTCACCAAAATTCGACGAAAAAAGGCAAGGATGTTTTTAACTGTTTGTTTTAGAATTAGACATTTCAATTTTCACTGAGATCGCTATAGGCTACCGTCAGAGGTGGAGTCCTCGAGGACACATTTTGAAGTCCTTGGCCTTGGCCTCGAAGGTCAAGTCCTTGGCCTCGAGTCCTCGAAAATTGGCCTGTCCTCGGCTCGAGGACAGCATTATTTTTTGAATTGTTAAAATTTTGTGAAGCGCTTGAAAATTTTTTTGGAAAACGTTTTTTTGTGGAGATCGCTTGAAAAATTTTTGTGAAGACCTTTTTTTTTGGAGATCGCTTAAAAAATTTTTGTGAAGACCTTTTTTTTTTTTTTTTTTTTTTTGGAGAGCACTTGCGCTTGTGTCCTTGGCCTCGAGCATTCCTGTCCTTGGCCTCGAGAGTGTCTGTCCTCGGAAAGGCTGTCCTTGGCCTTGGATTTTTTTTCTGTCCTTGGCCTCGAGCCTTGTGTCCTTGACTCCACCTCTGGCTACCGTATACACTAGGTTAATGACTGTTGAAAAAAAAAATTTACCCTGCTATAGCATTGGATAAGTTTTTTGTTACGTATTAAAGATTTCAAAATAATTTTTGAAAATTTTACAAAAAGGTCCCCACCAAAACCTATTTTTCTGACCCAATAGCCCAAAAATTTGAGTTTACTGGTTTGTGGTGCACGACAGCGAGAATTTGCATGCTTAAAAATATTTTAGCTAGATGGGCCATATGATTACATACTGTTTGAAAAAACGTGGAACGAAATCAAGCGATAGAGTCAAAAGTTATGAGCAATAAAGTGCTAAACTTGTAAAATGATGCCTCTAGCGGCAGAAATGCAAAAAGTCCAACAGTTGGCTTATTATAGTGTGAAATTGATGTCAAATTCTATATCTTATGGTAAGAATTTGTTTATAGTAAGTCTTCCTCAAAAATTGTTGCCACTACAGAGAAAACATTACTGTTCTTAAAATTAGGTTTTGAAAAATATACTCAAGATTGCAAAACCTTAGCAATTGGTGTTGATGGTGGACTTTCCAAATGCTTTCAACTCATCTTTCAAGAAAGCAAGTTCAACAACTGCTTTAAAAAGACGACTGTTTGGGTTTAGACACGTGGCCAGCGACAAACCTCAGGGTACATTATCAAAGAAGAGAGGAGGTTGCAACATATAACAGAAATTCGTAGCTCTATCGTATACGCTGAGATATGTAAAAGAATAAAAATTCTACAAATTTTTGTTGAAAGTTTATTTTTTGTTTATTTATTTTTTTGCCCCACAAGGGCTCTTTTAGACATGGGCTCCCAGGTGCAACGAATCTCTGTAAAAAGTAAACGAAAAAGTCTTCAACCTCAAAAAATGAAACAGATAAAAGCACCGAGTTTTCGGCGAAGACCGTCTTTGTGTTTTGACCTTCGTCTGGTAGAAAGCATCAAATTTACTGTACAAATCTTTGTGTTCCTCACCTAATATCAATAGAAAAATGTAGCAAATTTATGGTAAAGCTTGCCCCCTTGGGCTTAAACCACTAGTTGCACCACTGCCAAGGGGGTTAAAGCATTTCTAGGAAGGGGCTTGGCCCAGCTGGCCCCCTTTGACTACGGCCTTGAGTAGATTATATCTGAGAGGGATCCATTCGCCACCCAAAGATAAAATAATTATCATGATTTTTAATATTATTCAAAAAAAATCTTATTAAGCAACTTAATTTTCTCGAAGAGTTGATTGTGCGGTTCTATTCAAGAATATTTGTAACAAATCTCTTGGTCCCTGAGCGGTAGTTTGAAACTTTACGACAACAATAGTCACTTTTAAACGCTTTTTTGTGCTAAAATTTAACTCTGCTGTATGCCAGTAAATGCTAAAGCAAGAGTTTTCAAGTTCTGCTAGCGACGAACTTTAAACTTCTCTGTTTTGCTTTTGGTTGAGCGCTACAGACTATTTCGACTGAATTTTCAAGACTGGGGGGAAACAAATTTAGAGGGATGATGCTTGACTTCCATGGATATGGATCCACTTGGGTTGCTAATCAGTGTACTTCAAGTATTATAAATCGTAGTGTTTTCCAAAAAAGAAAACTTTATGCTTTTGATTAGATTAGCTACCAAAATTGAAGTTTTGGTAATAATTCATCAGTCTTATTCAGAATTACGAGGAAGAAAAGCAATGTAGTACGATATTTAATAACAGGGCTGCAAACTCAATCGATTTTTAATCAAGCTCAAGTCCGAAGTTCAGCCTATGTAACCGTTACTTTTTTGATAGCGGCAGTACCGCAGTTTTTTGGTTACCAGCGAAAAGAGGCAGCGCCGCCGCAAACGCTGCTTAACTTTTTCGAAGACCGTTCATGATTCTGCAAATATATTTCCAATTCACACTTAAACGTTACGAAAACAAGACGAACGTTTTGAGCATCCGATTCTGATTGACGGTTGGTGGTCTGAAGAATCCAAAACTTTAAAACATGCATCTAGTGAGCAACTTGTCGAGTGAGCCGATGGATTTTACGCATAGGTGGGCACAAGTCCGTTAATAACGAAGCTAACTTTTTCATTAACTCGTTAATCCGTTAAAAAGTTTTTTCATGTTAACGGACTTAATTAACTTCCGTTAAGGTTTTTATCGTCAATATTTTGCACCATTCATTCATCGTACCGGTACAAACCAGTTTGCACTGCTAACACTTGTTGCGTGTTAGCACGAGTTTTATAGGAGCTCTTTTTTGTGGCAAATAATAAGCTGCAGCCTCATAGATCTGTTAATTATCGCTGTTCGCAATTTCCAAAGATTTTTTCATCGCAGCTTCGTTAGTGCATTTGAACTTGTTTTCATCTTGAAATTAGATTAGACTGTAAAATGTAACTTCCAAAACACAAAAGGACCACCATAGCAAAACATAGTCCCTTACACAATCAGCTCAAAGGTAGCCTACCAATCGTGTTCTAGAAGCGAGTGATAAAAAATATAAATTACACGCCAAATATTAACGAATTAACGGACTTTATTAACTTCCATTAATTAAAGCTGAAAATAACGGATTAACGTTAACGGAGGTGTGAAGTTTGTTAACGGACTAGTCATAGGTGGGCACAAGTCCGTTGATTGTTAATAACGAAGCTAACTTTTTCATTAACTCGCTAATCCGTGAAAAAGTTTTTTCACGTTAACGGACTAAACTAACGAAGCTGCGATCCGTTAAGTGCTGTTAACGGACTAAAGAAACTTCCGTTAAGGTTTTTATCGCTAATATCTTGTACCATTCATTTATCGGACCGGTACAAACCAGTTTGCACTGGTAACACTTGCTGCGTATTAGCACGAGTTTCATAGAAAAAAGCGAAGAAAGGAGTTCTTTTTTTGAGGCAAATAATAACCTGCAGCCTCATAGATCTGTTAATTATCGCTGTTCACAATTTCCAAAGATTTTCCGATTGCAGCTTCGTTGTGCATTTGAACTTGCTTTTCTCTTGAAATTACATTAGACTAAAATATAACTTCCAAAACACAAAAGGACCACCTTAGCAATAAATATTTCCTTACAATCAGCTCAACAGCGTCAATACGTTTTCTAAAAGCGAGTGAATAAAACGAAATGTAAATTACACGCAAAATGTTGACGGATTAACGGACTTTATTAACTTCCGTTAATTAAAGCTGAAAATAACGGATTAACGTTAACGGAGGTGTAAAGTTTGTTAACGGACTAGCGGTTAACGAAGGTAACGTTTTGCATTAACTTGCCCACCTATGGGACTAGTGGTTAACGAAGCTAACGTGTTGCATTAACGTGCCCACCTATGGTTTTACGTTGTCGTTGTGGATATTTATTCTCTTGTCATCGGACAGCGTCAGGTTTGGACAATCCACGCTTTTTTATTGCAATGACTACTTCGTGCTTGGAGGAATCCGCACCTGGTAAGGAGTTTCCAGTGTTCCCGTGGATTCTTTGAATTCTTGTCGATTGAATTTGCTGCTTGTCCAAAGCCACCCAAGCGTAGATTATTATTGTACAACGTGACCAGGGTGCGAGTTGAACCCAAATCATGCGATCAGGGTCGTAAAAGCGACGCCTTTACCCTCTCGGTCACGCAACGTGTGCACTGCAGGCGAGGGATCTCCACCAGCCACTCCGCGAATGGCCATTTTGAAATGTTGCACTTTTCCGAAGCCCTTCAAGAGCATCTTAAACTAATGCATAAAATAGCGAAAAAAAAACAAAAATATAGAACTTTATTCAAGCAACAATAAAAGCAAATGAAGCCTAATTTTGAAACAAAAATAAATTCAAAACAAACGTGCAACACAACAAAGAATCAACTACGCCCGCATGAGTTGGTGCAAATCTGTGGACACCTGTTGCGAGAGGTCGCTCATGAGCTTCTGATATTCTTCATCATTTTGTTGTTGTTTTTCTTGAAACGCGGTGTTCTCGCGGTTCAGAGTAGTAGCCCTACAGCGATTAAAAGATGATGCGGGGCCTCAAGCGCTAATTCGAGCAGACGACAGGGAGCTGCTTAAGAAATGCCTTTCATTAAACACAAAAGAAATCAAACTCAGGCCAATTGTGCTGCATCATCTAATTCTTTGTCCCACGTCAAAAGGAAAAAGGCCAAATGACGATGGGGTGGTTGGATGACTCACGGCCAGATGAGCGAACGCGACCAGGGCGGAAAATAAAATTGCACCACTCCACATTTTTCAAAAAGTAGTTACATGTCTGTTCTGCATCGAAATTTGAGGTCCTTAATTGATTACTACAATTAGGCCGACCAGTGCCGTGGTGGTACTACCCGACCCCTTCCGAGGGATGGGGGCGCGGAGGAACTGCGGAGACCCAACAGTCGGGCCACACCCCAAGGTCTGGACCATAGGTCAAAAATAGAGAGAGAGGAGCCAAAGATAGATTTACGAAGAGGTTCAGAGGCAAGACAGTCGAGGAGATGATTGAGGTTCTGTAGAGGGTGTCCACGGGCACTACAAGCAGAATTCTCCTTCCGACTGATCCTGTGAAGATATGAAGATAAAAGAAGACTGTGGCCATGGCAGCGAAGACGGGAAAGCTCACAGCGAATAGGGCGAGAAAGGAGCAGTTTCTCCGAAGAGACTTTGGGGACTTGGTGGTTTAGATAGGAGTGGGAGATGTGTCGTCTCCAATATTGTGGTACTGGAGATAACATATTTAGGCAATGAATGGGGGGAGAGGGCATGGGATCGCGTCAGTGGGCAGGTAGGCACCAGCTTTGGCAAGTAAATCCGCATTTTCATTACCGGGTAGACCAGCGTGACCGGGGACCCATTGGAAGTTTAAGGAGGTGTTGTTGGAGAGGGAAGAGGCGAGGGACCAAACATTCCAGAGGGACTCCGGCAGGAGATAAGAGGGGGCTGATGAAAGGATTGAGAGGGCTGATTGGGAGTCAGTTAGGAAAAAGACTGACTGGAATTTGCAGGTCCTGCCACCTCATTGTGGTGGTGTAGTCCCCTCCCCAATGGGGATGGGTCGAAATGGCAGGACAGATCTCCCGAGGGGTTCGACCAAAAGGTCGCCCCCATTGTCTTGGACTGTTTGTTCGCTGGGCTGCCCGTTGACCGGCCACAACTGGGCGGCTCCTCTTCTAATTGACCGGACTCCCTTTCAACATCCAGTGCCGTCGCCAGAGCAAACGAAGTGGACGGGAGGCACTAGCCGAAAGTGAGGGGGCACTAAAATAGACCGAACTTTTTTACAAAAAAAACTAATATTGTACGGCTAAAATCATGCGCAATTTTAAAAATTCTGCATTCATGTCTAAAAAAAGACATAAGGCCTATTAGGCTGGAAGCGTTTCTTTTCGTCTGCGGCCCATAATCGCTTGAAAAACCTATTTGCAGCAATAAATGGGACCAGATGCGCAGAAGCATTTTGCTAAAAGAGAGGGGCTTAAACCAAAAGTAAATTTTTTTTTGCACAAAAATTGTCTAATTGAGGCCCCGTGCTGAACAAATTGCAGCAACTCGAGTGTGCCACAGACGAGGGCCGGAGCGGAGCCCCCAGTCGCTGGGCAATTTTGCCGCTAAATGCGATTTAAACGCTATTTTAATCATATTTTATACGTTTTTGATGCCATTTGAATAACTGAATTGCTGAAATTTAGTTATTTGAAAAAATTAAGTTGCCTAGCTCCTTCATTCCCCCTTACTTCAAGTCAAGTCCAAAACACGTCTAAACCCTCGTATTTTGAAGTTAAATTTTCTAAGTGACTTGGCTAAGGTGGGCTGGAGTTCCTTAACCCCTTCCCCAATGGTTGCGCAACCGACTGCGAAGTAAAATCTTCAATGTGCTCTAATAAACAAAAACAGCTGGTTTCCACGTATTGTTTCAGTCATAATCACTAACAAGGTACCAGTAATAATGCTGCAGGCATCTCTTTTC
This sequence comes from Trididemnum nubilum, assembly GCA_963965965.1. NCBI lineage: Eukaryota > Metazoa > Chordata > Ascidiacea > Aplousobranchia > Didemnidae > Trididemnum > Trididemnum nubilum. The sequence continues at coordinate 227,541 of OZ014477.1, forward strand.
CTCGACACATTCGTAAAGGCGCGTTAATACGATCGATTATTGCGTTACAATTTGAAACAGCAGTTGGTTGCCAGCAATTTTGCAAAGAATTCAAGAGAAAACGTCAACCAAGAATTATGCTTGAACGTTATCATTCCTTTTTCCATCATTGTCTGTTGTCTTGTCGATGCGTGATGTTCCAAAACCAGTATTTTGAGTAAACCGAAATGGGTAGCACAGCCCCCCGTAGCGACGGCACTAAGGCCGTCCATTCTTTAATGTGGTCCGAAACCCAGCCTCATAGAAACACTGGTGCACCAACAAATCACAAACCAACCAGGAAATCCATTAACTTTTTGGTGATTATTTCGCCTCTGGACAAGAGACATGACCCAGAACCAGATCGGTTATCCGCGCTGTGACTCGTGAGATGAGTCTAGGTTACACTTGTACCGTGCCGACTTCAAGCGACATTCAACGGTGTTTCGCTGCTATCAACCAGGTTGTTGGCAGATCAGGTCAGGGTCGAGTGGATGGAGCGCTTGCTACGGAAACGATAGACTATATAAAAATTGGTATTCACAGCTTCCTGCTTGACGTTCAGCAATTAAAAGCATAGTGCGAAACCTCCACCGTGCGTGGTAGACAGGTGGCAACTTGACTCGAAGACCGAAAGGTCCCTTCGCTGCCTTCTGGCCGAGGCAACTTGGTGGATAAAGATGAAATTAATACAGGTGACAAAATAAAAACTCATCAGCAAGTTTCACGTGGGGGACATAATCTTTCCACCACTTACAGCATTTTCTCACTCTAACGCACAACCCCAGAAAAATCCGCCTTTATGTCGGCACTTACAGCTCACGAGATTCACGGAGAAATCCATCGAATTCAACTTGTTGGCGGCGGAGTTGCTCCACCATCCTCTTTTCGGCATCGGAGAGCTTTTGCATCAGGGACTCATGCTTCTTCGCGTAGCCTGAGAAACGCGACACGAATTGGTTCAAGTCTCCAGTCCTGTAACAGTCAAGTATCGATCATTTTCCAGTGGAGAAAAGTTAAAACGCCAAGACATGAATTATTCGTAACTACTACCATGACTGTAACAAAAAAATAACGACGAAATCATCAGGGAATGAAGCTAGGCCATTCACTCAGAGCGATTTTTGTACAAATGGCACAGCAATGGACATTGGATACAGTCTGCTTCTTACTGCTCTACTCTTGTAATGATGACCACTAATCGACTGTACAGTTTAGCTGCAGACACGGGCCACTTGGAATGCTCAAGGAAAGCAAATCGGTGCGACGCGTAGCCTCGGACACGCGGGTTGCACCACCGAACGTTACTTACGAACGTTGGTATTGCCGGCCCTTTCCATTAGATGGGCGCACGGAAAAACTTAGCGGAGTTCTGAGGTATTCGGGTTGCACGCGAATATGCTACCCCAAATCAAAGATGGAAAGAAACGACGAGAAGGTGGAACCGAAAGTTCCGTCGAATCGTGGCGAAATCCGGTTGGTAGCGCGCGTGCTGGATACACGAGCGATCAATGCACATATTCACCTTCCATCGGAGAAACGCGTCCACACTTCTTCCACTTCCTCCATGTTTCTCCCCATCGATGCCACCATTCGTTGGAGGGTAAGAGGGCCTACCTCCCCATCACTTCGCACCCGGAAACCGATTGGGCAAGCCCCGATTCGGGTGCTCCCGCTGCTTGGCCGCTTTACCCTAAAAATAACAACAGAAGGTAGTTTAAAAAACACGTCACAATACAATTTGGAACAGTACGACGTCACAATATACCTGTTTTGACCGAAGTCGAGTTGCTTGCGTTTGCCACGTGATGCAGATTCGGTTTGCTGGTGATCGAGAAGATAAGGAAATCAACAATGACGTCATTTCAAAGGAGTACGAGGTGAAAATGCGATTGTGCACTAGGCATTTCAAACAAGTTAAGTTCTGATGTTGTCGGCTAGCTTTCAGAAATCACTAAGGCGCTACCCAAAACACAAAGTTTATTGCTAATGTTTCGCTGGTTACGATCAACTAGCTTCGTCAGAGCATTGCTATCACTAGCAGGGCATGGTATGGAAGGCAATTGTTCCATATTCCATACTGACAATTTTCTTCCATTCCATACTAAAAATCTTCAATTCCACACTAATGTTTTCCGTATTCCGTTCCATACTTCCATACCAAAAAACTTTTCGATAGGAACCATTTGCAATGTTAAGCGAATACCTTCGCGAATGGTGCGTCACATTGCAAAGATGTTAATTCCGCGGTGCGTTGCTCCCAGTCAACACATATCTTACGAGAAACAATAACTGCACAACTGTTCCAGCGGATTTTGTTTTTGCAGCCCGAGAAGCCCTTCAAAGATTTAATTTAGCGGTCAAATTTACTAACAGCCTATAACCGAAAAACATATGTGAAGTTAAAATTGAATAAAATTTCCTTTCTTTTTCTGTACAGTATATACCGGTTTCCTAAACCACTGTTCTTTACATGCACCATTAGAAAACCCTCACGGCAAGCCGATGGCTATATCATAGTTGTGAATTGCTTTTCCTTTTTTTTTGTGGTTCGACTCATCTTACTCCACATTCGAAGCACTATCAGAATGAGCTACCATAAACTACTGTATTAACCACTTAATCAACAAACAACAGACCAACCAGCGTCTAGAATGCACACAGTTTTAATGATTTTAAGTTCGCATTCACACCAAGTATAAAATTTGGCATAGCCAAACTGCTAAAGAACATTTACCGAAATAAAATATCAAGCTTTAACGTCGAAAAGAACTATAATCTTAGACATAATAAAAGATAAGCTCAATCGGGGATAAAACAGCAAATAGTTAATCTTGAAATGAAAAACAAGTCAAATCGGTTCATGTCGTCCGCTATAGCATCAATGCTGCTAATTGCAGTGCACGATGCAATACGTATACGTTTGTGCAATACACACAGTACTTAAACTATAAAATACTGCATGGGAGGACGCCTACGCATCCGTATCCAGGCGACCAGGCGCAACCGGAGTGCGGCAGCAACCAAAAGCAAATTCACGCATATCCAGTTGAAGACAAAAAAAAGGTTTTCGCCGCAAACGCTGGTTCTATCTACGTCCGAAATTTGCCCCCAAATTCAGATGAAAAAAGGCTTTCGCCGCAATTTGGTGCTGACTTCGCTCTGAATTTCCGATTTATTGGAATTACCGGCAACATTTTTGTCTAAATGTCCTGGAAGCTTTCTTTTGGTGTAAGGGTCGCTAAATTTCGATGAGGGGACGCGTCCTCCAACAATTTAAGTACTGAATACAGACAACCGAAGAACCGCGATTTTATTGTCAAATAATAGATAATGAATGCTTCGGTGAGAATGTTATTTATCTCTATCCGTATTCATTTGTCTGTAAATACCAGAGGTGGGCACAAATAACATTGTATCAAAAGCGCAGCGCAACTTCCGCAAAGTACTTTTTGATTTAGTTGAAGCGCAGCGCAATTACGCAATTGCGGAACGGCATTTTCGTACCAAGTTAAAGCGCAACCTGACTTCCGCAATTTGAAATTTCACAATGCAGTGCAAATACCGCATTTTTTGCGATTTTAAGCAGAAAAAGAGTGAATAATTTGCTAAAGGCCGACATTTATCAATATTACGACCGAAATGGAACAAAATTAATTCAACGTGTAGAATTGCGCTATTAACTGAACAAAAAAAATTGAAAGCGCAGCGCAATCAAAGTGCAACAAATTTTAAAAACTTTACTTCGCAACGCAACTTCTGCACAGAGGTTGCGAAAGTTGCGCTTTGCCCATCTCTGGTAAGTACCATGCACAAAATTTAGTATGGAATTGGTATGAAAGATTGTCTTCCACTCCATTCTGGCATCTTCCATACCAAAATTCTGTTTCATTTCATACCATGCACACTGATCGGTAGTGATAGCAAATCGCCATCAACTACTGATAGCAAAAATAGAAAAACGATCTCACACGGTGCAGCGCAACTAGCGAAGAAAATTCAAACAAGATTCGTGCGTTGCTGAATATCTAGTGCTAAATTTTTTTTTCTGGTTTAATCTTTTTAGCGTTAGTTTCACCGTAATTTTGCTGCGATGCTTATTCTGAAAGATAACTTCCGAACCGTTTTCATTCATTTTTGTACACACCTTTGTATTTATCTCTACGACGTAGCCTACCGTAAAAATGTATCATTTCTGAGTCTCGTATGATTTTTTTTCGATGGTTATTCTGCTACAGCAACGCTTGGGGTCGTTTTTCTATCTGCAGTTGATGGCGATTTGCTGTGACTACTGATAGCAATGTTCTGACGATTTAACAAAGCTAGTTGATTCTAAGTAGCGAAACGTTAGCAATCAAGTTAATCTTTTGAGCAGCACCTAAGTGATTTCTCGAAGCTAGCCTACAACACCAGAAGAACTTCAGAAACGTGACTTAAGGCGCGTTTACACCGAACGCAAAGCAACCAAGATTTGACACCATCGACAATTTGCCAGATTTCAACCGGTCGCAAACTTTGCTAGCGGTTGCATGACTTAAACAATTTTTTTTTGAGTGGTTGATCCATTTTGAGCAAGTGACGTAAAAGACCACTCGCGAAGATTGCCAACCTTCGCTTCGCGTCTAATGTAAACGGGCCTTTAGTACGAGACGAGTTGTAACAGCGCCCAGCACCGGCGCTGTTGGCCACAGAACCGCGCTCAGCGCAAACCAGGACCCTCTTCGTAAGATGGGGGAGCGGAGCGGCTCCGTAAAGGCCCAACAGTTGGCCACATTGCAAGGCCTCGGTCGGAGGTCCCAAACTATCTCAACGTAGATGCTTCGAGACAGGGTGGTCAAAACAGAGGGGATTGTGGTCCTGTAGAGGATCAGCACTTTCAGCCATCCGTGGCCGCGTTCATTAAAACCTGGTGCCTCTTTACGTAGTACGTACATTTTAGGAAAACTAGAGAGCGAGCCGACACTAAGCGATCGAAAAGCAGATGGACAATCGAGAAAACATGGAAATCACATTATGGAGATCGTGTGTTGGGCGGATGAAGTGCAAGAGCTGGCAGAACCTGCCAAACCATCGAACCCCTACTTCAAATAAAAGGATACGTCTACGCGCTCCGAATCAATCTTTCGCCCCAACCGCACATGGGAGGTCCACGGAGGGGGGGAATACTTGGGGGTGCGGTTGTTAAGAATCTGTAACGGGTTCTTCACCGGTGACTTTTCGTCGATGACGTCAGGTAACGTCTAAAAATTGCGTTGATCTGTACTCGCTAAGTGCAGCGTATCGTCGGCAGCGTGGCCGAGAGGGTAAAGGCATCGCTTTTACAACGACCCTGGTCGTATGTTTTAAGTTCAACCCGCACCCTGGTCACGTTGTTGCGTCCTTGGATGACGCTGTACAATGATTATCTCTGCTTGGTGGCTTCGAACCAACAGCAAATTCAGTGAAGAATTCGAAGAAATCCACAGGAACATTGGATCACTGGAAACTTAAGCAGGTGCGGATTCCTCCAACCACGAAGTGGTTACCAGGGCAGTAGGTCTCGAGACCGTGTAATTGTTTGTAACTTAAATAAAATAGTTACGTGGAGAGGCTAAGTGTTTTCTCGGTTAGCTTACAATTGTTACTACATTTTATTCGCCAAATTACCTTGGCCAGGAGACAGCGAAGGGACCTTTTCGGTCTTCGAGTCAAGTTGCCACCTGCCCACCTGTCTACCACACACGGTGGAGGCTTCACACTGTCCCTTTAATAGCTGAACGTCAAGCAGGAAAGCTGTGAAAACCAATTTTTATAGTCTTTGGTTTGACTCGACAGGGAATCAAACGCGAGGCAACCGTTTCAGAAGCAGACGCTCAACCAACTCGACCGCTGATCGGTTAGCTGCTTCTCCCACAAATTACTTTTCAAACAATATGTTAATTTTGCAATCGTTGTGTGAAAATCATTGGATTGCAGAATGACCAAAATGTTGGGAAAAGACTAAAATGCGTTCTCACTAATTTTGAACTTGCTATGTCTTGCCGTTTTCAAGATATTACAGTTCAAAATACTTCAGTGTTGGCATTTTGTAACTATTGTGACATTCGAGTAAAGTTTTTGTAGAGAGCAGACGTGTGTGATGAGCTCGATACAAGACAAGCTGTGAACCTTGCGCAAGAGTGCTTTATCACTTCGTAACAGCCAAATCGTCAAATTTGCAGCAAGCAGTGTTTATCTTACAATACATCTTAGCAAGAAGGTTTTTTAAGTTTATAAAATATCAAACACGGATAACAAACTGTTAAAATTCATTGATCTAGACAGTGATTACCTTAAAATATGACTGCAATTAATGATAAAATCGATGAAATCTTAAAAACTGTCACCAGCCTTGATAGAAGAATGAAACAGATGGAAGACAAGTTCAAGCCGTTTGACAGACGGATTGATAGCAATGCAACCAAAATTGGCGAAGTTCAAATTGAGCAATTAAAACTGAGACAAACAATTTCCCAAATTCAAGACAAACTTAACGAATTGCGACAAGAGAAGGAAGAAATTCGAATCGAGACTAAAAGGCAAAATCTAAGCAGAGAATTGTACAGCAAACGATTTAATTATTTGATTCATGGGATTCCGGAAAGCTCTGAAAACGTTTGGGAAACCCGCCAACAAACTGAAAAACTGTTCCGAAAATTCGTAGCTGAGGGCCTCCAAATTCAAGATAGTAATTCTATAAAACTGGCCGACATTCACAGGCTGCCTCAGCATCCAATTTACGACAGCGACAAACGCAAAATCAACCGTCCGATAATAGTTAAATTTATGGATATTTTCAATAAACAAAATTTCGTTACAAACTTAAAACATCTCAAAGAATACAGTGAAAAACGTCCTCCAACAACGAAATACGTTTACGCTACAGAACATTTATCTACTGAACTACAGAGACAGAAGAAAAAATTAATACCCTTATACAAAAAAGCTAAGGAAGAGAATAAAAAGACTGTCTTGAAAATTGTCGACTGTGAGTTCTGCTTATTTGTTGATGATATAAGGGTGCATGCCGATTAAATTTTTATGCTAGCTTACTCTGCTAACTTCAAACCTACTTATGAACAAATCCTCCGAGGCGTAACAGTTCAGAATATTGAATAATTTCTGTATTTATTATAGTTTTTCCAATCTATTGAGAACCAGCCGATATCACGATTAAATTTTTATGCTAGCTTACTCTGCTAACTTCAAACCTACTTATGAACAAATCCTCCGAGGCGTAACAGTTCAGAATATTGAATAATTTCTGTATTTATTATAGTTTTTCCGATCTATTGTGAACCAGCCGATATCACGTAGGCCTACTATATGTGAACATAGCGCCGTCTCCAAGCTAATCCTCGCTGTAGCTGCATTGCCAGTATCTTGATAATATTTTTTTTTTTTTAGTAGTGATATGCATGTTGCGCGAACTCAACAGCTGTGTCCTAATTTTTTTTCTTTTTTCTTTACTTATAATTAACCTGGTTTTGTTTTGTTTTTCTGCTGTAAAATGGATTGTGCTAAATTTATTCAGAAATATTGTGATTTTGACAGGAACCTGTTGCAGTCTATTAGCCCTAACCAAACAGCCCTTGACCAAGATGTGAATTTGACCAATCAATTTCAAAATATTGCTGCATGTAATTATTATTACCCAGACAGTCCTTTATTTGCATCAAAGCCCTCAAACTCTGTCTTCATTCTTCACATTAACATACGCTCTATAAATAAGAACTTTCCCTCTGTTTATGACTTAATTCAATCACTTCCCAACCACCCAGATATAATTTGCATTTCTGAGACCTGGATCACACATCAACCTATTACTAATCTATCTTTGCCTGGTTATGAATTTATTTATTACCCTACTAAAAAGAGAGCTGGCGGAGTTGCAATGTATGTTTCCACCATTTATCAGTTTGAAATTACTGATATATTTAATATAGACTGTGACGATTGCGAAAACTTATGGATAAAATTATCTCATGTAAGAACCAATGCGAAAAATATCGTAGGTGTAGTTTATCGACACCCCACTCCGAAACACGAAAACTTTATTTCAGCCCTAAACGAAAGCATTATGAAGATCACAAAAACTAATCAAACTTTTTACCTTTGCGGAGATTTCAATGTTAACATTTCACCAGAATCTTCCAACCCTTCTGCAAATGATTTTTTGAATATGATATTAGGTAATAGCGCATTTCCCACAATAACAATTCCCACGCGCGTAACAGAGAACTCGAAAACCATCATAGATAACATTATAACTAATGACTCAAATATTATATTGCCAGGCATAATCCAAATGGATATAAGCGACCATTTTGTCATATTTTTCCTTACTATGAATTTCAACAAACCCCTGAAAAATAACATAAAAATCTACCGCAGAGATAAAAGCAAATTCAACTCGGAGGAATTTTGCCGCCAACTAGAATCAAACTTGCAAGCTTTTAATCCGCAAATCTACAGCGCTACACCTGACAATTTTAATCAGCTGTTTGCAGAATTCGTCGCGTTGATTGAAAACACAATTGAAATCCACGCGCCTCTTAAAAAGCTGTCAAGAAAACAGCAAAAATTACAGTCAAAGCCTTGGATTACAAAAGGCATTTTAATTTCAGTTCGTCACAAACGTAAATTGTAAAAGAGCCATTTTTTAGCAGGCACCGAGATCCAGAAAAGGTTTTACAAGAAGTATTTAAAACACACTAACTAAAGTAAAAACCGCATTTAAGAAAATTTACTACAGACAAGAATTTGGGAGAAATCTGAATAATCCTCGCAAAACCTGGAAACTAATTAGATCTGCGCTACCTACAAACCAATCCCGAACTAACAAATCGAAAATAGATCTCTTAAAAATTGATGGTCAAGATATAAATAAAAGTTTCTCAATCGCTGAAAAACTCAATGAACATTTCGTATCAGTCGGTAAAAATTTGGCCGACAAAATTCCAACTAATGATAACAACTCGTTTTCAAAATATCTGAACCAAAAAGTGGCCTCATCAATGTTTCTTCAACCACCTAGGCATAGCGAAGTGTTCAATATCATACACTCTCTGCGTCTTCGCAAATCTTCAGGGCACGACAATATTGACTCATACTTTATTCGCATAGCATGAAATATACTTACACCATATCTAACCTATCTTTTTCATTTATCTTTTGAATTCGGTATCTTTCCTGACTGTCTAAAAACAGCCAAAATAATCCCAATCTTTAAAGCTGGACCTAAAACTGATATTAATAACTACCGACCTATATCATTGCTATCAAACTTTTCAAAAATCATAGAAAAACTAATCTATACCCGTCTTTCAAAATTTTTTGAGAAAAATAATATCATTCACCCGAACCAATATGGTTTTCGACAAAACTTATCTACTATACATGCTATGCTGGATATCATGAGCAAAATAAATAACCATATAAACAAAAAAAAAATTTACTGGATTAATATTTTTGGATTTCAGGAAGGCGTTTGATACGGTTTCGCATGATATACTCTTAAGAAAATTACATCATTATGGTGTTCGTGGTGTAGTATATAACCTGCTCATATCTTACCTCACTGAACGTAAACAGTTAGTGTATATAAATGGGAGCTATTCCACAACTAAAACAATGCAATTTGGTGTTCCTCAGGGATCAAATCTCGGTCCGATACTTTTCTCTATTTATGTTAACGATATGTTCAACATTTTTGACTTTTCCAGGGTTGCCACAGAAACTGCAAAATCAAATTCCAGGACTTTTTAGGTCATTTTCCAGGACTTTTCCAGGACTGTTTACGAATTTTTTTACAGGAATTAAAATTTAATTTTGACTATTACTCTCATGCACCTACTCATTTGTACTAATGATTGTCGAAAAATTTTGATGTAACGCATTTGCATTCCTAGTATTGACCACTAGCCAAGTGCAAAGCCAAACATTTGCAACGGAAGGGTTGTGCTTTTCGGTATGGGGGCAACCCCCAGCCGCCAGAAGCCATTGGGGGTCTGGGGGCCAAGCCCCCAGCATTTGAAGATTTTGCAATAACTTAATTTTAGGCCTAGTTTGGTAAAAATTATTGCTTTCAAAACGTGGCATAGAAATCAGCTCTGTAAAAACATGATTAAACTGGATGCACAAATCGAGCTACAAGTATGTGGTTGAAAGATAGAGCTCGATCGATATGACTGTTTCAGACCGATACCGATATATCCCTCATAAACAACCAAATTTTGTCCATATTTTTCACATGACTTGACACAAAATGCTTCACTAATCCTCCTCCACAGAAAGACTATTGCAAACACAAGTCATACTAAGCAAATAGAACGCAAGAACACTTGTGCTTGCTCTAAAAAATAAACAGTTTAAGGTAATTGCGCCAAGCCGATATTTTATCGACGGTAGACAGCTGATACGATATGCCGGCTTGGCCAAAATATATCAGCTGAGCGATAAGTCGAGCTTTAGTGATGAAAATAGTAAAACTTCAGTTCTAGCTTTATTTCCATACAGTAAACTGTTAAATCTTATCATTTGAAAAAAACAGAGCTTATTTGAACGCCAGGGTGCAAACAAAAAAATTTTACCCTAGCTCTAACCCCAACCTTAAACTAAACCCAAACTGTAACCCTACTCTAACGTTAATCCTAACCCAAACTCAAAATATAAACTCCAACTAATCACTAACGTTAATAATTTACAAAATAAAACAGTATTTGAGCAAATGAGCACCCACTTTTGCTCTCTTTTCTCTATAGGGAGCTATCTCATTTGCACGCTACAGAGCAAATAGGCATCTCCTTTGAAAAAACTCCTAAGTACCGTATTAATCCAAATCGTCTGCATTTTATAACGCTAGATAAAGATATAATTTGGGAGGAGGGGCTAATGAAACGAGATTTGAGAGAGTTGATTGGGATTTAACAGAATCAAATACTAAATCGACACCTTATAATTGTTTTACAAAGCCTACGTTAAGCATTTTGCATCAAGCGATCGAATTGATTGTTTATTTTTAACCATTTTTAGTTAGTTAGTTAGTTGTAACTAGTTTTATTTTGACCAATACTAGCCCTTCCCAAAATCATGTTCCAAAAGTGGCTTTAAATTACTTTACTATCCATATTACTGCAAAAAACTACCTCAGAAGTATAGTGCAATAAACGTCGTATTTTTCTTATTGCACATTTTGGTCTATCGGCCAATGAAGGGCAATAGCCCACTATGCTACTGCTACTACAGTATAGCACTGCAATAAATTACTGTCCATAAATTCACTCTTCCTAATAACATTCAATAATCTATACATACTGTATTGCAAAGTGCAAATTTTGGCTAATTGGAGGAAGAGCTTATTTGCACCATAAAAAGAGCAAAAGAGCCAAAAGCAGAGGAATGGGTGCTTACATTAATGTTAGGTTAGAGCTAGGATTGCAGTTTGAGTTAGATTTAGGGTTGGGTTAGAACTAGGACAGCAATTTTTTGTTTGTACGCCAGAATACAAATAAACTTCGTCTTTAAACAATACAATAAAGCTTTTTAAACGAACTTCACAATGCAAATTATTTCAACAATGGCTTTGTACAATCAAAAGGTACCGTACCAGTTATTATAAAAAGAAACAACTTCACATTCTGTCCTGGTAAATCACGGGAAAACTCTATAAACATTTTCCAGGACTTACAAACGAAATTCAAGGACTTTCCAGGACAGCAAAAAAAATCCAGGACTTTTCCAGGATGTGGCAGCCCTGCTTTTCTCCGGTGCTATACGCTGATGACACTTGTCTACATGTCAAAGCTTCAAAAGAAAAAGATTTAAAAAGCTTAATGAATCGCGAAGTCGAAATAGCTAATCGTTGGATGAAAGCTAATAAGCTAACAATTAACGCTACAAAATCTAGTGCTTTAGTTATAACTCCAGGAGCTAAGACTGCCACACAAAAACCAAAAATAGTATGTGATGGTCTTCCAATAGCTGTAAATAGCAATGTCAAGTACTTGGGACTATGCATTGACGAAAACCTTAAATTTGACATTCATCTCAAATTTGTTGAGCGTAAAATCGCCTGCGCAGTAGGTATACTTAATAAACTTTAATGCTATTTCCCAAAAGAAATTTTATTGCAACTCTATCATGCATTAATTTATCCTCACCTTCTCTATGCAATTTCCATATGGGGTTCTACCTATAAATCTTATCTCCACAAAATTTCTATTCTCCAAAACAAAGGCGTTAAAATTGTTATCCAAACAAAATGGAATTCCAGTGCAAACTCTTCATATACCAATCTAAAGGTCTTGAAACTGAACAAACTTTACCTTTATGAAGTTGGTAAAATAATGTATAATTTATACCATAAACAACATCCATATAACCTAAACCAATACTTCTCAAAGTCCAATGTCAGACATTCCCGCCCTACCCGCTGTTCCTCTTCCCTCATGTTTACTATTCCATTGATGAAAACTACAAAACTGCAACAATCTTTCTTATACCAGGGTGTCAAAGCCTGGAATTCTATTCCCCACAACATCAAAAATTTCTCATTCTCTAAGTTTAAATATGATTCTAAGCAGTTCTTCTTAACAACATTTAACTAGAATTGTCTCATCATATCTCTCTGATAACAATAACTTCCAATACTCGTAAGCCTAAAGCTCTTATGAGCAAAAAGGTGCATAACCGGGGGCTGTTTGACTAGATGACCGTAACAGGTCCCTTCCAGTCTCCGGTCGTGAAAAAAGTTATTTTTGTTTTTGCAAATTATTTTTATGTATAGTGTGTATTTTATTGCATCTAAGCGACAAATAATAAATCGAACTTGAACTTGACAGAAGATTAACTTTTGGAAAGTTGGCCTAAATTTACTTGAAAAGCAGCTAATTAGAGATTCTGACTTTTTGCTTTTTGACAACGACTCTGCTACCAAACATTTGCAAAACAGAAACATGCAGTAACATTTTGAAATTATGTTTCTAATTAGAAACCCTGGCAAAATTTTAAAGAGGAAATCTAAGCTGTTATGTCTCGCGAACGAAGGTCGTACAAAGCTCAAATTTGGTGACGTAAGTTTTCTGATCTGTCAAAATTTTTTATGGGAAAAATGAGAAAACTTTCGACTTGAATGCTCTTTCAACAAAATTTACTTCGCCCGACAAAACATGCGAAAAAGTAAACTTCTAAAATAATTTCAGAGAAAATCTACATAAAATGACATCATTGAGACGTTTTGATGACGTAATCACTTCAACTGAAACAATTTGTCATCTGACTTAATTTATTTAACCATGAAACTAACTTATGAGCAAATTTGAACCCCCAGTTTTTTCAAAAAATTGAAAAGGATGACGTCATTTTTCCGGTCTCGGTTCTGAACGAGTCGGTCTCAAGTACAGCCCTGGCAGTTATCACAGTAAAAGCGTGACCAACAGTCAGTGTATAACGTTGCCCAGTGAGAGGAGGATATTAAATATGCACTTAAAACAGCATTTTGAAGGCGCTTTTTGAAAGAAGTGTAGCCGCGATGGTTTCCGTGACGACAGCTTGGTATGTGACCGTTTAGGTATTTTGGGTATAGTATTTATTTTAGATTGATGATGGCCCACCCGATTCGGTACCGAAATCAATTCGTTTTTAGTTCGATTGAACGTTTGTTAAACCTTATTTTCCGAACATACTTCATCTCACTATTCCCACAACTTTGCTACTTTCAAACGCTTAGCCGAACCACGTGAGCACAAACCTCACGCTGTGGTGACCGCGACGTGGAGAACCTCTTTTCACGTCCAACGGTAGAGATGTCCTGTTTTGTGCTGTTAGAGATGTTCTCGAGGTCGAGCAAGGGGGTCTCCGCTCTGCCACCTGACCGGGCTTTAACCCTCTCCGAGCGGATCATCGGGGTCTTGACCATGGAGATGTGCGTGCACTGTGATGTGGGGAGCGACGAAAGAACGCCCTAAAAATTATGACGTCTTAGTCTAACACTAAACTACCAAAAATACAGTACTGTGTACAAACCAAAAATGCTAATCCTAAATACATAGACGGAAAAAAATGATTTTGGTGGCTCCAAGCTCACAAAAAAATTAGTGCAAAAATATGCCTTTAAATCACTAGCTGTGGAAAGCATAGCGTGCATGTCAGTCCGAAACACGGCGTCACATGTACTCACCGGTGTGGAGTGCGAAGGGGTGGATTCGGGGGAGGCGCATGCTGGAGGGAGCTGCACGGGCCAGGGTTCAACCGCAAGTGATGATCTTTCCCGGGTGGACTGGAAAACAAAAGAGGTTACAAATTAACATTTAGTAGATGTGTTTCCATAGCAAAGCCTCTGGCAAAGATGTGAACACGCGGGTGAGGAAAAATGATGTGAAAGAGGATGCGTGTGGTGGAACGCAATGGTGAGGCATGGTAAACACAATGACTATACGACATCCGGCCAATTCTGTCAATGAGGAATAACTCAGATTAAAACTGGAAAATTGATAATGAAGACACGTAAGCTTTAAAAGTCCACAACGAAACGTCAGCCTTTCGAAGCAAACGAACTACCGCAGCGGTTCTGCGCCAATCAGCAACATGCTCTCGGTGTTTTGTTCGGCAAGCAGACCAATGATCCAGTCATGAGGATCTAACCACTCCACCGTCGCACGCTCACCTTCGCATCCGAATCGTCGAGTGAGTATGAAGCGCTCTGCGACAAGAAACCGCTGTGGACCTGCAAAATAATGGCCGCTAATCCGTGTGGGGGGCAGTGTGACTATACAGATCTCTGGCTGCAAGTACCAAGCTGGGCCGTCGTCTACAACACAGAAATTTCATCCGGGGTTCGAATTGCCAACTACACTTTCCCCACTTTCAAGCGGGCTTTCCCCACTGCGCAAACGCTGGCATAATCGTCCAGTCTCGCCTTTGAACGGATTATGCAGGTTGGTTTGGGCTTGAATTCAACCCGATCCGAAGCCGGCATCCAGTCATCTATACCGCGGAGGCGAATCACTACGTTCAAGCGGGCATTTTGCTGCCGAATGAAAAAGCAACCACACGAACAGTTGAATCCCAAGAGAGCAACTGACCTGCTTTTTCATGACGATTGATGTATCTTCCCTCGCAACTTCTGGACTACTGGAAGACTAAACATGAAAGAAAGTGAAAACAGGCCCATGGCATCACAAATCCAACTAACATAACATTTTTGTTCACACTATCCACAACGTACGAAAACTGCTTAGTGCGGCATAAAAGTTGTACTATTACATAAAAAAAACTAATGCGGTTGATCGAGCCTTACCTGACCGATCAGAGGCAAGTCACTGCTGCTGTCATGGCAACTGATTCCTCCAACGCTCTTCATCGTCTGCTTTCGTTTGGGCTCGAACGTTTTTAATGGTTTCTTGGCAACGCTCGCCTGGCAGCCCCTTTTCCGGAACGCCTGCACCCAACTCAACTCTGACGTGGTTGAGGCAGCTGCAACAATCAGGGCTCTAAGCTCTTGCCGAGGATGTTTATGGGCAAGCAAAAAATAACTGGGAGACAATCACATGTAAATTATTTGAATATTAGCGAATACATATATAACGTTTAGCGAAATTGCCTCAAAAATTCTTTGATTAGTGCTTTATCGCTTGGCTTCTAAAGCAATCCTTCATTATTACTGAACAATTACAGCCAGACGTGCCGGACCCCTGCTCACCTGAGGAAATTGCGCTGCTCTCAAACAAACGTTTCTTCTTCTTCCTCTTTTTGCGCAACCCTAAACAAATATGTCATAATGGCTCTTGAGATTACAACAATGCAACGTCACTGGCCGTCCGCCGACAGATGGAAGTGCAACTGACCGGAGCTTACGCATTGCACCAATACAGCGCCAGCTGGATGGAGTCGTAGCTCCGCCGACAGCTCTTCAGCCATGTGCGGAATATTCCACCCCATTTACCTGCCGTTGCGTCAGCACCCAACTTGAGCCAGCCCTTCAAACTACTGAAAACCTTCCAGGGGAGAGCAATAACCGAACCGACAGCGTGGCCGAGAGGGTAAAGGAGTCGTTTTTGCGACGACCCTGATCTGGATTCAACCCAAACCCTGGTCACGTTGTTGCGTCTTTGGATAAGACGCTTTACGATGGTTATCTCTGCTTGTTGGCTTCGAACAAGCAGCAAATTCGGTATGCTTGCGAGTTTAACGTGAGTTTGCGCAAAAAAACAGGTACCTGCGGCTGGGCCATCAAGACAGCTGCCCGGCCCGTCCTTTTCGCTGAACTGGTACGGGTCAGCTGAAAAACGCAATTTTTTCACTGGTGATTCCTGAACAAAACAGGTGCGTTAGAGCAAAACTAATCTCGCCTTTAATTTCTTTCCTGGATGAATTTGTAAAAAGTTCTAGTAACATTTTGCTTTTTTACACAGGCCTGGAAATGTAGGAAAAATTGCAAGGAAGTGAACTGCAAGTACTTAAAATTTTAGCCACAAAAGGTCGAGCCATTTTGTCAATATTTTATCATTTAGGTCAAAGCATGCTGAAGTCACGTTGTGTGACGTTTCCCAGAACTAGTTAGCCGAAACCTGTCATAAAAGGGGTCAAAATTTGCTTCTTCGAAGATGTTATGCGATGCTTGGAAAGCCCCTTTTAGAAAAAATCATTAATAATTGGTGCTGTTCTCCTGACGTTAAAGCCTCCGATGAAACTGTGGACGAGAGGAGTTTCTTAGTTGCTATGTTGTGCAAGGTGTTGGGATTCACAGACCATCTTTACAGGTTGACGCGTGAGCACTGCCACATATGCTACAAGGTATTAATCATCTCCACAGACCCAGAGAACGTTGCTGATTCTAGGACCCTACTTGATCCAGCTGTACTTGATCTTGGCGGCGCCTGACCTGATCAAAAGTTTGATCCACTGCCAAGCCCCACTTTTCAGTTGAAAACCGCAACCAACGCGAAAGCTAAAGTCGTTTTAATCTCACAACTGGGCAATCGACTCACTTTCTCTTCCCGTCTCCTGGCGGAAGTCTGCGAGCTAAGAAGCTTCGACGACTTGCGTTCCCGCGACTTAATGAGCGCCTTCTGCGACATCAAAGGAAGCTTAGATTTGGACGTCGGTGAGTCAGGCCTATCCTGAAACAACTTTAAACCTCACTTCCATTTTCCTCCGAGATTCCACAGCGGGACAATGGTTTTTGCACTAGACTAGCTCGTTGGCTAAGTGAGTTCTTTGACAGTACCCTGATTTCGCCGCCTTGTTTATAACCTCTTCAACACTTAGCAATACTGTTTTGAACCAAAACAAGAAACCGCTAAAGCTCAAATTAGCGAAGAAGTCGCCAGGATGGGCACTGGATAGTTAAGCACGCCATCAATCGATACACCATTACTTGCACAACAAAATCGTAAATTTAAAGCGGAAAAAGTGGAGCAAAAAATATCCTTCATCGGTACTAAAGTGAAACACCATCGCATAAAATATATTACTTGCCTCGTAGAAAGAGCAGCGCTGTGTGGCGGGATCAATTTGCCGCGGAGATTTCACCTGTCGGGGCGCAGGGGAGGTTTGCTCAGGGCTCGACGTCGTGATATCGTCCAACCCTGCAGCAGAACGGTGGCAGTTAGGGTGGTCCAAAATTTCACTTTTTTTCAAAACATGAGCATCAATATTTAGTGTGTTCGGTTCCCCATAAAGACGCTTCTCTGAAAAAACCAGATTGCTATGTCCAGAATTGGAGCTGCAACATAGCTTTTAGTTTTAGGAGGTATTTTCCTTTAATATAGGGGTAAAAATTCAATTTTTTTCCATTAAATGTAATTTTTTTACTTTTTGAGCGTGCAATGCGTATTTATTTAATACTGCTAACTAATGAAACTGATGGTGGTTTGTCAATACTATAAAAACTCAAGACCATTTTTAAGCATTTTGCATCAATTTTATCTCAAATTTGCCCAATATTTCTTAGTTTTAACGATTTACTATTGTCATGCGATTTGCACATTCTAGAAAGGTAATAATTTTATGTGTGTAAAATATTTCAGCAATGAGTTGCTCAGGATAAACACGGTACTCGAGCTCAACTTATCAATGATTTTATATCGGTATTTTTTCAGGCAAAATTGCTTTTCTGACAACGGTTTAAAGCTTTCGGGTACCCTTTACAGTTTAACAAAAGAATATCAAGCCGAAAAAATCCAGTCTTTGAAAAATAATATTGCAGACTGTCCCCTCTCAAGTTAGAAACACAGGAAAACAAGGTTTTTCTGACGTAAAGAGAGTATTAAGATTCTTTGACGAAAGCAACACCCTTTTGAAAATGCCAATTTTTCCCGTTCCATAATAAAAAATTGCTTGAAGCATTAATGCTAGCTTTGTCACTTCCCAGTTAAATATGATCTGCGTCTGATATTGCGTTTCAATGTTCCACTTATGGCTAAGATTTATGACATATGTAGGAGAAAACGTTTTGTTTATTTATTGTTGGCCAATAGAAGTCAAGAATCACAAAAACACAGAAGCGCTTTGATGTACATCCAAACCTAGTTGGTTGCACGAAAGCTATGTCTTGACGTACGATGGACACAATGCTGAGCTCCTGGACGTCAAAAAACAAATTCACCTGCATATTTGACGATGTCAATTTTAGCAATACCTTAAAATCATCTCACAGAACTGTAGGTAAGTACTTCTGCCGAGAGTCAAAATACTAATCACTCAGTAGAACATCCACTGGCCTCAAATCAATAAGATCGCATTCGCCACAATTATAATTCTATTTAATACCTTAAATGCGTGTATCGAGCACTTGGGTTGTGGCATATCGAAAAACCAACTTTAAGAACTGCGCTGCGCTGGTAAAGTCAAATATGCTGCAGTAAATTTTCCAGTATTACACAAACGCAAGAAAAGTTGTTGAAGGAAGTTGTATTGTATTTTCTTGGCTTAGAGGCTGTCATTGAATATCTTAAGACGTCACGCCACCATCATGTGTTTTAAATCATATACAAGATGTCTCAAAGCAATATTTGGGCCCCGTCAGAAGTACCTAGAGTTGATTTTACAACCCAAATGCTTGATATGCCCATCTGAAAAGAAAATTATAATCGTGGCGAATGCGATCTCATTGACTTGGGTCCAGTGGATGTTTACAAACACAAGGCAATACTGAGCGATTAGTATCTTAACTTTTGACAGAAGTACTTACTTACTTTGAGATGATTTTAAGGGATTGCTGAAATTGAATTTGTTTTATCTCAAATGTCAAATGCGCAGGTGAATTCGTTTTTTGACGTCCAGGAGCTCAGCATCGTGTCCCGTGTAAGTCTATACCAATTTGTGAATTCAAGGTATAACTTTCGTGCAGTCAACTAGATTTGGATTCAGCCTACATTAAAACAGTCCAGTGTTTTTGTAATTGACTTCCATAGGCCTACAATAAATAAACAAAACGTTTTCCCCGATATATGTCAAACACCCGATTTTTGTCAGCGAATCAGCGATTTGTTGGATTGATTGCAAAGCACAAATAATTATTAGCAAAGTCATTGTTCCAAAACCAACTTTGACTAAAAAATACCAAACTAAAATAATTGAACACTTGAACTCAAGTAGCCTACTATGTTTATCCTGAGTAAAGACTACCCGCTGCTGTAATAACTTAAAGAGATGCTGCTCGAAATCGGTTTTATTGAAAAAGCGAGAACTACTTGAGGTAATAAAGAGATGCCCCCAAACCTTTCTCCACAATTTCCTTTATTCGCGAAGATACTTTTAATTCGTTTGACTCCGTACCATTGGCAACCCTGCATATGGCAATTTCGTGACATCACAAAAGACTCACTGTAGATCAGCACTGGTAGTTTAGGTCAACAGGTACCAACAGCAGTAGCCAAATTTTCAGGTTTGGTTATAGGCTACTTGCTCTCTGCTACCAGTGTTGGTAATCGCGTTTCTTGGTGAGCGAGAATTCTTGCAAAATTATTTTGTGATGTCACAAAATTGCGAAATGCAGGGTTGCCAATGGTACGGAATCAAACGGATTCAATCATACCTTCGCAAATGAATGTAATTGTGGAAAAAGGTTTGGGGCACCTCTTGATTAGCTCAAGTAGTTCTCATTTCTTCAATAAAACCGAGTTTGAGCAGTATCTCTTATAACACACATAAAATTTTTTACTTCTTTGGTGCGTACAAATAGCATGACAATAATTAATCGTTAAAAGTTAAAAAAAAAAATTAAGCAAGTTTGAGAAAAAACTAATGCATAGATGTTAAAAAATGGTTTTGAGTTTCCATAGTATCAACAAAATACTCCAGTTTGATAAGTTAGCAGCAATAAATAAACAATAGCACGCACAAAACTAAAAAAAATCACTTTTAATGGAAAAAATTCGAGTTTATACTTGCGCGCCCCATAAATTTCAGGAAAATACCCCCCTAAAACTAAGAATTGCTGTTGCAGCTCCATATCTTGACATAACGTTTTCAGGAAAAAAATTTTTTCACAAACGCTTTTAGAGGAAACCGAACACAATAAATATTGATTTTATGTTTTCAAAAAAAAGTGAAATTTTGGAAATACACGAATGGTGGTCGATAAGATAAATCGGGTGACCCACAAACGACGATCTACGAGCGACTGCGTATGAGACCAAAATCATCCGGTCGAGAACAATGGGTGTAACTTTAGGAAAACGTTTATTTGCATCGAACCGGTAAACGTTTCAATTAAAGTTACTTGTTTAAACAATTGTAGCAAAATATTCATACGGCTACAGTAAAATACGATGCTCAGTTTGCGCACAGGCTGGGTGGGCTCTTCAAACGCTCCTAGCCGCAACGCGGTTCTACAACCGACGCTCCGTTCCTACCAATTCGGCCTCTTTTGCAATCCTCAGCAAAACTGGCTTCAGTTAGGCTTATTCTAAACGTCAACGTCTTATTCAACGTTTCCTCTAAGAGCTCGCTTAGTGTCACGGAATGAAAGACCGTGTACGGTCCAATGAAAAATAAACGAGCAAAAGATCACAGCATAGAAGAGAGTCGGCCCTTTGGGCGGGCTGTCTCGCTCGGTCAGTTGAGTAGTCACTCCAGGATTACCACTGATCGTCAATCTGCAACCTGAAGCGCTCGGGCTTTATAGGCAGAAGGGCTCGTTCAAAAAATCAGCGACATTCTCCTACTAGACTTGGAAGTTGGAACGTAGGAAGTCTTTGTGGAAGAGGTGCGGAGGTATGTGAAGAGTTTGGGAAGAAGAAAGGGGATGTACGCGGCTAACTAAGAAGTAAGGTTGAACAACGAAGGTACTCGATTTCTCGTGGTTTTTGGACGAAGATATAAATGGTGGTGGTCTGGAAACAGCTCTGGCATCGAAGGGATTGGAATTTTGTGAAAGAGCTATGTAAGAAGATGGTAGATGTCCGGAGAAAAAGTGACAGAGTTATGGTGGAAGTGCTAGCGTTAGGAGAGCAAGTGATTCGAGTAATATCAGCGTATGGGCCGGGCCACAAGCAGGGAGGCCGCTTGAAGAAAAGCACAGGTTCTATGACAAATTGGCAGCCGTATACGAGGTACAGAGTCCTAGTGAAATGGTATTCGGACTGGGAGATTTTAATGGGCATATTGGTGAAGAGATAGAAGGCTTTGTGAGTGTTCATGGAGGAAATGGAATAGGTAGGAAAAATGCGCAAGGAAGAATGCTACTTGAGTTTTGTGACGAAAGAGAATTATTTGTGGCAAACACGTGGTTTAAGAAGTCGGAAAAAAGAAAGATAACGTTTAAATCTGGCCATAATGAATCCGAAATTGATTTTATTTTAGTTATGAAAGAAAACAGAAAACATTTGAAAGACGTAAGATAGTTCCATGGGAATTGCAACATCGACTGCCAGTTATCGATGAGGATAAACGAAAACTGAATAAAGTTGTTAAAAAAGAATCATGAGTAAAACGAATGGTTAGGAAATTAAAAGAAAGAGAAATGCCGGAAAAATTTGAAAGAGTTGAAGAGTTAGTTGATGTCGAAACAACAGATTTGTGGGAATCTTTTAGAGATGGAGTTCTGAAGGCATGTGATGAGTTATGTGGGTAGAAGAAAGTCAAATCAAAAAGAATAAAGGAAATAAATGGTGGTGGAATGAAGAAAAGAGGAATGCTATAGCAAAGAAGAAGGAGGCAATCAAAAAGTTTTGCAAAACTGGGTTGCATGAACTCAAAATATCCTATAGGAAAATGAGAAATCTAACAAAAAAAGTGATTGCTAAAGCAATGAAGACGGAAGCTGAAAAGAAAATAAAAAAATTACGTGAGAAACCAAACAAGATTTTCAAATTCGTAAAATTAATGAAATGGGATGGAAAAAATGTTGAAGAAGGAAAATGGATTAAGGGTAGAGATGGAAGAATTGGTTTCAGTCAAAAAGATTGATCTAAAATATGGAAGGATAATATGAAGAGGATTATGAATGAGGAAAATGTTTGGGACCACAGCGTGGACGCTGCCATGATTGAAGGGCCAGTAGAGAAAGTTTCTCGCAAGGAAGTGACAGAAGCAATCAGGAAAATGAAACAAGGAAAGGTTGCGGGGCTCTCTGATTACCGACGAATATGATTGTTGCAGGTGGCAGAATTGCGGAGGAAGTGATGCTACAGCTTCGCCAACGAGTTTTGGATGGAAAGGAATCCCGATGAAATGGAAAACCAGCGTTGTGGAGCCAATTTTTAAGCGAAAAGGAGATGTGATGAACTGTGGTTCGTATAGAGGAGTGAAGTTGCTTGAACATGGTATGAAGATTATTGAAAGAATGTTGGAGAGAAAAATACGAGCATTAGTTGATTTTAATGAAGCACAGTTTGGTTTCATGTCTGGAAAGGGAACGACGGATGCCTTATTCTTAGTACGAAGGTTGCAAGAAGAACATCGAGCGAAAGACAAAAGAATGTACATGTGTTTTGTTGATTTGGAAAAGGCATTTGACAGAGTACCTAGAAGAGTGATGGAACGGGCAATGAGAAAGAAAGGTTTGCCTGAAATCCTGGTCAAGGCGGTGATGAGTCTTTATGAAGGAGCAGAAACGAAAGTTAGAGTTGGATCGGGCTTGTCAGAAGAATTTTCTGTGAAAGTTGGTGTACACCATGGATCTGTGTTGTCGCTTTTGTTGTTTGCAATGGTGGTAGATGAAGTAACAGAAAATGCAAGGAAAAGCTGAATGAATCAAATTCTCTATGCATACGATTTGGTCTTAACGGGGGAAACTATGGAAGAATCGAGAGAGAACTTTGATGAATGGAAAGAGGCGTTTGAAAGCAAAATGATGAGAGTCAATCTTGGAAAGACTAATTTGATGGTGAGAGGGATGGAGGAAGAAACGTTCGACAGTAAGATTGATCCTTGTGGCATGTGTGGAACAAGAGTTATGTCTAACTCGGTGTTATGTACAGCATGTGGTAAGTGGGTCCACGCGAGATGCACGGATAGGAAGAAAGTTGCAGTTTGTTTGAATAAAAATTTTGTTTGTAAGAAATGTAGAAGCGTGGCAAAGAACTTCAAGAGACCAGATGAAATACTATGTGATGGTGTGGAAACTGTAAGCAAGTTCTCCTATCTAGGTGACAGATTGAATGCAACTGGTGGGTGCGAAACGGCGGTAACAGACAGAACAAAAATTGGTTGGATGACGGAAGTGAAGCAAGATGCTTGAGAGAAAAAAAGATGACAATTTTGAGAAGAACAGAACGGGCAATGATATGAGAGATATGTGGTGTGAAGCAACTAGATCGAAGAAACAGCGAGGAGTTGATGGACATGTTGGGCATAAAGGAGTTTATAGATAGGATGGCGAAAGCAAGCAGTAAGCGGTGGTATAGTCGTGTTTTGAGGAAGGAAGATAAAAATGTGATAGTGAAGGGTTTGAAATTTGAAATGAGCGGTAGTAGAGGAAGACCGAAATAAAACGTGTAAAAAGCTAGTAGAGAATGAGATGAAGAAAGACGGACTGATGAAAAAGGATGCATGTGATCGAACAAAATGGCGAGGCGTGGTACAGACAATGACCATACGATATCTGGCCAACTCCGTCGACAATATCTGATCCAACATGTGATGGTGACGACGATGTGATCTCCAAAAAAAAGGTTTGCGCCATAAAAAATTCAAAAACAAAACAACTCAAATTTTAAATGAAAGTGGAATTTATTCTAACACTCAAATAATAACATATTTAAATCTTTTCACGTCTGACTTTTTGCTCTTTTCACATAGTATACGCTAAGTGTAAGTCAACAGTTCTGTCACATGCCTTGTGCTTAATGATTTATTCAAATTTGATTTCAGGTACTTATGCCGTAAGCTCAGTAGTGAAGCCAGGGGGAGGGGAGCTTTTGCTCCCCCATTGGCATGCAGAGCATGCAAAATCCACGTTTTTAGCACTTCTGAGACCAATTTTTGCACTAAAAGCGAAAACAGCCCCCCTCCCCCTTATTGGCTTTGGCTATGAAAATGTGTCTATTTTGATTGTGGACTTCAACAGAATTCGGTCACGAAAATTGATCCCAACCTGGGTGAAGATCTTTTCTTTTTTGAGGTCTTCACCCGATTTCGGGCACAAAACCGGTCCAAATCAGAGTGAAAACCGTTCTAAGTTTGGTTTCACACCTCCGAAACAGCTCCCTGATCCCCCCCCCACCAACTGCAAATTCCTGGCTACGCACCTGCGTAAGCTACCGTGTGTCCACAATGTAGGATAGGAACGTATCTCAGCGGTTTTGCCTGCAATTTTAATTTCTAGCCTACAGTGTGGATACACGGTATCTTACAGCATGTAACTGAAATTACATTTGAATTTCAACTGCTCTCGTGACCTAGTGATGAGGTACGTAGCGTCACTTACTTAAGTGCCGGCTTCATCAACCTCTCGCCAACCATTTCATTCCTTCTCTAAACCTTATGTTTTGAGTACTTTTCATTGAAACACAACTATCACATGCCTTGTGCTTATTGATTTTAACCCTTACAAAACAGTACTTCCAAGTAGCTTAATCAAAACATCTGTTAACATATTATCAACAACATGCCGTTTTCACGTGTTTTTCAATGGCAATGCGCTTAAATGAGATTGTCAATTAATTGTGACGTCATTTTAGTTAAATTCTCGATTGATTTCTGGCACAGTAAAAGTTCATGATATCATAGCAAAATTGACTGATTACACCTTGATTTTGTAAAATAATTTTATCAAATCTCAATTACGGGATTTGCTTCCATTAAAAGTATTTACCTTGTCTTATCATTACCTATGCAAACTAAAGAATGATTTAGTTTTTAATTCCAAAAAATCCTTTGGAGTTATGTTTTTGCCTCGCAAATTTCAACTATTTGGTTGTCCGACATTGACCTTGAATCGTAACAAAATTAGGTTCGTTAACTCCGTAAAATATTTGGGGATTTATTTGAGTAGTACATTAAATGATGACGATGATATTGCAAGACAAGTACGATATATATATTGCTGTGCCACTACAGTCAACCCTCGATTTAACGGACTTCAGACTAACGCTGACCCATGTTGCAGTCATAGTCCCATCACCCCTGAAGATGATGTTCAAGATGCTAATCGTGCTGAACTGATGATCATCTCGGTCTCAGATTAAGCTATCCACCGTGCTTAATTGTGTATGCATGATAAATGTTTCATGGAAGTCCTAAAAATCGTACGGTAGTATCAAAGCAAGAAAATATTTCTGAGTCGTACTTTACAGTAAATACATCTCGCCATCAAAGATGTTTAGCGTCATTATTGTGTTTTCCAAGTAAAAGCTAAGATTTGCTGTTACAGATAAGCTATGTTAGCAGTTGAGGTGCACACAATTGTAACAGAGTGAGGAACACGGTGTTTTCGTTTAACGGACTTTTTCCAACAACAGACTGTCGTTGGTCCGCATTTGTCCGTTAAACCGAGGTTTGACTGTAAGCTAAAATATCGATTTTATCGGTGCTCCAGGATTGTCAAAAACAATTTATTTCGATCTTATTGTACTTCGTTTTACTCAAGTCAATTATGGTGTAAGTATTCTAAGAATGCAATATATCGGCTTCGTGTTGCTAATAATGATAGTTACCGTATTTTGCGTAATCTTCCTCGATGGACCAGTGCTCGTTCATCTCTAATTGAATGCCATATCAATACATTTGATGCTATTTTACGCAAAACTACATTCTCTTTTATTCAACGTTGCCAAAGCTCTTCTAACAATTTAATTAACTCTCTGATGACATCTGGCTGCTTTTATGAATCGAATTTTTACGTCAATTACAACAACTTGCTGTTTGCTTTTGCATAATTTTCAATGATTGCCTTATGGTCAAGCTTGTTGGCTATTATTTATGCTGATTCTTTATGTGTGTGTGTGTTTGTGTTTACTATGGACCTTGCTTTGTGCTGTTTATGCTTGCCGCTTGTGTCTAAAATAAGCAGGTAATAATAATATACTAAAGTACTGCACAGGGGTTTTAGGCTATCTATAGGTCAGGAGCAAGCGATGGGTTTACCGTTCATGATTCTCGCAGCGGCGTCCTCCGCGGTCAGATCCTGACGCAGCGTCTTCGCTGGTGTCGCACGCTGTCGGGATGACGTCACATTTTGTTGCGATAATTTTTCTACAAAAAAATACATTTTGTCGTGAGCAAGCTGTACGAAGTCTTCCCCCAGAGTCGCTGGGTCAGCGCTTGCCAATACATGAGCAGCAGTTCTCCCGCCAACAGCAGTGAGATTCGGAGGTCACTCACTTCGTTTGCCATTCGAACTCTGCTGCAACGGTCGCGATGACATCACATCCCTGCTGTCTGTTCGTTTTGACGTCAATTCCGCTTGTGTTGTCATTAACTCCTCCGGTTGACATAAGGATTCCTCTTGATGGGAAGTTACTTTTGATAGTAACGACGTTACTTCCAATTGCAATGACGTCATATCCGGGGTAAGGGATGGTTTCGTTGAAGGTGTGGCACGTTTCTTGATCTAAAATTAAATCAATATCATTGTTGAAAACGATCGGCTTCTCTTCTTCCATAGAAAGTTAAATCAATTAAATTAGCAATGGTGGTGATGACTACTCTATAAAAACTGCAATAAAAGTGGAATGGGTTCGGTTACCGCGAGAGCACTGTCTGCATTCGTTATGTGTCGGGAGTACTGTAATAATTCTGAAGTGGGTTGGGTACCGCGCTGCAAGCAACATCCCGTCTCCGTTTGAAACTCGGCTGTGTGAACCACGGTAGAGGTGCAACGCCAAAAAAATCTCATCTTACTTCTTTCTCTGGCGGCATTTCAACACCAGCTCTCAATTTTTCAGTTTTCTCCTTCCCACCTTTTGCGCACGTTTTCAATTTTTCGGGTGACATTTTCTCTACCGTCACGACCAGCCTTGAACTTTTTTCTACGTCTTTACCAGTTGGTGTTGTCTCTTTTTTTTCTTTGATTTCCTTAACTTTTTCGGGAACTGGCTTCGCCGTTTTTATTGCTTTTTTCTGCGGTATTTTCTTGTTTTTCCGCACAATTTTTGTGGTGCCCGCTTTTTTCTTTGCTCTATTTCTTTGTTCTATTTCCGGCTTTATCTCTGCAGTAAACAAGTCCCCTTTGTCCAAAGGTCTTTTCCCTTGTTCTGCTGTTATTTTCGCTCTTACTGCTGACTTGCCACTTTTCTTCTCATTTTGCTGGTCTAAAAAAAAATAATAACTTTGCTCAATATGACTTTGGAATTTGCAAGCAACATTTGATCCGGCCAAATTAAAACATAAGCCCCTATAATCCTATATACATTATACAGGCATAATAAATGTGAACTTGAGCCCAAAATTAACCCGAGTGGAAATTCAATTGCTAATAAAAATCCAAATGCTGATCGATTCCGAATCCAACTCGAGCATTCCGAAGCCGTAGAGAAATCACTCATCAAGTCCCACAAGACCACTTGGTCGGGGAGCAACACGTTCGTCTCTGGAGCGGGAGGTCTCAGGCTCAAATCTCGCACCACACACAGCGTTACCAACAACTCGAAATCGCTGCGACATTTCTCCGAAAGAAACTGTGTTACCCGTAGGCACAATGACGCGGAGATGGACCCCCCAACTCGTTACACACTTCGACGTAATAATGCGATTATAATGAAAGATTTGAAGTCGGACAGGGCCAAGTTTCCTTCGCGATATGGCAGCTGGAGTTCATTGCCCCTGCAACCACATGCTGCTTACGGCTGGTGCGCTGTTGATTCTGCTCTTCGCGTGAAGACTGTCGGAAAGATCTACGACGACGGGGGCTCGGATTAGGGACTTCAGAAGATTCTACCGAACGGGTGCGTCTACGGGAGAGGGTGGAGAGGTCTGAAGGTTTCTCCTTGGTCAGCACTTTGCTCTCTCCGAATCCACCACGCCGTTCAGCTAACTGCGACGGATTCGCAGCTGATTTTCCCGTCTTCCGTGCTGATTTATCGGACTTCTCGGCCAGACTGGAAATTTTACTCGGTTTTGCCTTCAGATCGGCCGAGCTGCAAAAAAAAAAAGATTAGCAGCCGAGCTGCGACGCAAGAGGCTTACGAAACAAAATATTTCAAGTAATGAACAAAAATCAAAACAGGCCGCGCTACCTCAAGCTTAGCATTGTCTTTACTATGTTCATTAAATTCACACAATATTTCAGATTAGACTCGACCTGGGACTCGGGTGCGTCAAGATCTTTTAAGTTCATCTCATTGCGGAGGTTGTAGAAACAATTTTGTGCCAAATTACTACAACTTTCCACTATGTTTGGCTACAAAGAGAAGCGAGCAGCATGATATTAATTATTATAAACGTCACAATACCTGGTTCTGTTCGTAGCAGATTGTAGCTGTGACAGGTGCAGGTCGCACGATTCGTTGGGTTCACTATGATATCCTCCCATTACCTGGGTTTCCACCACCAATCCCTGGGTCTCCTCCACCACCGCAGGAGTGGGAGAAATTGGAGAGGCCTCCCTGCTCACTGCCACATTTCCAGTCGAACCTGGAAAACATTTACAGGTTGTTGACGAAACAAGTGGAAGTGTAGCGACCAGCGAGTTAACGTTGGATTCCAACCCATACAATTGCTAGTCATCACATAAACGCAACTGAACCACGGCTTTGGTCGAACGACAGTGGCTGGCCTACTCGCAACACACCACGTTTCAGTAACACCTCAGCGCTAAATAACAGTCGCACAACTCACTGATATCCGCCGATGCGAAGCTGTTCGCGGGGGCCGAGCTCCTCTTCTCCAGTGACGTCATCTGCTCCTGATCGATCTGCAAAAATAAAAGCCTATCTAGTTGGATGACAGCATGAAATTATAATTACCCTTTATTCACCAAGTTGCCTTGGCCAGGAGACAGCGAAGAAACTTTTCGGTCTTCGAGTCAAGATGCCACCTGCCCACCACACACAGTGGAGGTTTCACATTGTCTAAGCAGAGCTGTGAATACGGAGTGCATAATTACGAGCAGGAATCGAAGCAGAGTCAACTGTTTTATTAGCAGACGCTCCATTCACTCATCCACTAACAGGCAAATAATTAATGAGCAAAACACAAAACAATTGGCAAGTCGTTAGTCCAGCTCCGCCTGTCCATGTGCTCACCGGCTCAAATTTCGTCACAAACCTTAAAAACCCAAACACTTACCATTCACATACCTGCCAACTCGTAGCAAATAACTTGCACTTTGTAAACTCGCTACTCACATTAACACGTTGTAACTCCAGTTTCCTCCCAAGATGACGAACACCTTCATCCGACCTTCTGCGCCCAACTAAGCAAAATTTGTTTTCGATTCAACAACAAGGGAAAGCAAGCAAAATTTTAAAATTCTTACTCCAGCAAGGTACTGCACTTGTCGTGTCAGTAACCAGTATAAACCGAAGCGGCTCTTTGCGATGCTTTACAAATATTCTTGTACTTCAAAATCAAACCCAGGGCAAATCTAGAAATCGTTCAAGTTCCGATCAAATCACCACTGCAGTAGGCACACAAGGGAGAGTAGTCTTGGCCCTAGCAACCCCAACAAATCCATATTCCAATGGGGCAGAAACTCCAGAGCACCCACCTTGCAGCGGCAGCATCTCCTTTGGTTTGCTTTCCTTCATGGTTGGCTGGCTGGTCGGCTGGAACAAACAAACAGTTAAGAAGATAACGAAGACATTCACTTCATAGCAGCGGATGGAGACATGTACCCAGCGTTGACGCCCAAGTCCAACACTGGCTTGTTCAATTTATTTTGCTACAATACTATAAATACGAGCTACGTTGCACTAGTAGAGAGGAAGCTATAGCGGGGCGAGTGGTGTGCAGATGAACTCGCCAACGTTGATGTTGTTCAAAATAGAGCCAATTTAGACTCAAATCTACGCGAGTTGTAAAAAGCGCTCTCGACCAACAATGATCAACTTACCACCAGATTTTGTGAAAAGTCCTGACTGTTTTCAGCCAGGGCGTCGTTGTTCAGTCTTTTGGCGGGCTCCTCAGCAGGGATGCGACGCTCGCAGCGCACGTCCTCCCCCTCAGGCTGGCTGCGTTTGAAGTTCTGCGACGGAGGACCCTGGAAATGGGAGTAACATTTAACAAGTTGGTAATCCGCACAACTGCGGTCGGATCCGTCCACGTTGTGTTGCCAGACCGTTTTTTAACAGTCCTGGACGTGCGGTTCAAGACGGCTTGTAAATGGTATGCCCCTACGCGGCTTTGACTACGAACCAAATTAAGTCAATTCAAACCACCACGAACACGTTCAACAAAGAGCTGCGGGACCGTTCGGTACCTAACAAGGCGATGGATATCCATGTACAGATTATTTTTACAAGTTTGGGTGGTGAGGTGATAATGGCTCTTACCAGTACGGAACTGAGTGCCTTTATATACGCGGTGACATCATCCAGGTTGTTAATAACGAAGCTAATGACGTTGCTGTCAGCCGCAATGACATCATCGTCAAAGAGGAGCTTGAGTGATACTTTGGTGATGATCTCAACCTCCAACTGGCTTCTTTGCTCTGTACAAACAGCCGTATTGGATAAATCAAGTGTGGCAAAGCGGCGTTGCCCTTCCGGGGCTCCTGCATGGCGAAATGTCCCACCCAGTGGGGTCCAACCGTCGACCAAAAGGTATTCATTTACTGTGCGGTGATAGGCACTCACTGATTGGTGTGGGAATGGCCATGTTTTTACCGGCTACTCCAGCACATCGCTGGGGTTCTATGGTGTGACGTTGCACAAAGTCTCATCAAGCCACGAAATACCAACTGCGTCACACTTATTCTTTGTTTGATCACTGATGCGGAAACAGCGCAAATGCCAGCAATTATCGATATCAAAGCCCAATCTATTCAAAAGCAAAAAAATTTCGACTCTACGATAGGAAACAAAAAACTCAACTTACTTCAGGCCACAACTCAAACACGTTGCGACCAGTAACTCAACGGGGATGCATCAGGGTTTTCACACAATTTTCAAAACCAAGTTCTACGACATTTGTTAGTTTTGCAACGCGTGTTCAACTGATGCTTCGGCTTGCAAACTTCAGCAACAGATTTTTTTAGACTTCTTGACGAGCGCCCGCAGAAACTTAGCTTTTACTTGGCCATTTTTCAAAGATAAGCAGCGAAATGTAATTTAGTCAGAGGTGTAGAAAGTAGTCGAAAAGTGTAATCAAGTAAAAGTTTTGTTACTTGAAGTAAAGTGAGAAGTATTGACCAACAAAAGTACTTGAGTAAAAGTAAAAAGTAGTCGTTTTAAAAGTACTCAAGTACAAGTATTTCTGAAAGCATTTAAGGAAAATAAACAAATAATTCAATCGACAAACTGCAGTATATACGACAACTAGTCGACTACCTTCATATCACTGCCACGTAATGCTTGGTCTTCCAACCCTCACTCCCTCAAGAAATCATGAATTATTAATATTACGAGGTATTACAAAAGCCATGATTATAAAAATAAGATCACTCAAATGGGCGTCCCGATATTTAATACCTTTAACGACTTGCGCTTGACAAAATAAATTTTTAGGATAGTTCAAAAAAAATGAAACATGAATGTTTTTGCAACAGAAAATTTCTTCCTGTTTAGCTCTCTAAAATTTTGAATGATTTTCAAACTTTTTCTTCAGTTTTAAATTTTTCTCAATTTTTCATGACTTTTCAGGAAATTTGTTTTTCCAAGATTTTCCATGACCGTGGGAACTCTGAATTAACC
This sequence comes from Trididemnum nubilum, assembly GCA_963965965.1. Lineage (NCBI taxonomy): Eukaryota > Metazoa > Chordata > Ascidiacea > Aplousobranchia > Didemnidae > Trididemnum > Trididemnum nubilum. The sequence goes on from OZ014477.1 coordinate 259,814, forward strand.
GGTGCGAATTCAATCATGCGTCAAGGACTTTTCAAACAACTTGCAAAAAATCGCGAGTAATAGTCTCTTAATGTTCAACCCACCTTGCACGGTGTAACGCTCGACCATCTCCGCGGATATCGACTCGCAGTTGATCAGCTAAAACATACGCAATTAGCTCTCGTTTGGCGTGACGATGAAAGCCAAGAGTGTGAATGTGGAAGCGCGAAACCCAAACCGCTTCCGGCTTGACTACTCAATATTCACACTAAATGTTGTACAATTGAAGTGTTTTTTTGTATCACTAAAATTTATGATCAAAATCCTTGCCAATAAACCTGTATTTTCAAAAAAAAATTTTTTTCAGGGAACCTGACAAACAAAAACTTTCCAAGTAGATGCGGATAAGGATCGAAGCTATTTTTACCAAGCGTGATGCAGCATTGTACTGCATGAAAAATTACCAGCCAAACCAACTTTTTGAATAAAATTTTTTAAACATAGTACGACATCAAGTGGTGAAAGTGAAGAAAGATTGTACTTTCACATCCCTGGTGGAAATATTACAAAGCAATACAAACTCTGCAACGGCGGAGCCGTTTGAGCCAGTCATTCGTTTGGTTAAATGGTGAGGTGCCGCTAGATTAGACTGTGCCAAAGGTAAGAGGTTAATTCTCAGGTCAACCAAACACGTGCAGCAGCAACGGCGAAAACCCGCACGAAACACTACTGTTGCACTCGAGCACGTCCTTAGTGACCAAAAGCATTTAGATGACGCAACAATACTCTGGTCAGTTAATGAGCAGTTTAAAATCGTGCAATAAAAAAGCTCGGCAGAAAAAGGCTTTGAGACGTGACCGAAGTTAGTCGCATAAAATGGGGCAACAAAGCTCCGGATAAGTTAAAAGTTGAGCGGAAAGCTCAAAAACAAATATATATAATATGTATATGGGTCAAAGTCACCCTATGAAATTTTTGAAATTTCAGTGGTAACTTGGCTCCACAGACTGTTACAAAAATGACAGACGATGCGAAAGTTGGCATCGTTTGCACGATGATATAATCAATGACCAGCACAATGCTTGCAAACCTCCTCCCTAGGGAGAGCCAGATTGAAGCAAACTTTTTGGCTTCTGCGGCACAAATCCACCCAACACTCCTCAGTGAACAGCGAATTCCCGAGCCTGATGTGGGAGGCGGGTAAGGACAGAACCCTGCGAGGCAAGAAACAAGCTGTTAAAATACCATGAGAAATATTTCAATAACTCTTAACAAAACGAATTGGGCATTTAAGACATCGTATTGCAAACATTAAGCTGTGGTGAGCAACTTCGCAAAAAATCAAGAAATAGGCATCCGCCCAATACTATAAAGTTGTTTGAATTTGCGATTAGTACAGCAAAGATACCTTTCGGCCTTCGAGTCAAGTTGAGTGTTAATTTTTGACACCACAGAATAAAAAGCACAGCTGAACAAAATAGCAACGGTTATTAGTATTACTGTGAAAAGTAGCGTCAGAGTGACTGCTAAGGAATCGTGTGGTCATCTAGTTTATAACAGCCACTCTGAGAAAGTCAAAACAGAAGTATGGCCAATTGACCAGCTGTCTTTTTACAAGCTACCATCTGTACACCACACGCAATGGCGGTTCAAAGACATGTAATAAAATTTTTGGTTCCAAGTGCCTGGGAATCGAAGTAGCTTATTGAGCGCATCACAATTGTACCGAGCTGGTGCTGGCGGTACGAACCCAGTACCCAATGTACCGCACTACAGAACTCACCCGAGCTGGATGGGATTTTGATTCACCGCGTTTAGGTACGTGCGCACAGTCTGAAAATATAAGCATTAGAAGCCTCTGACATCGCAAAAAGGTAGGAAACCGGAATGGTTAGAGCACTAGATTCTCGATCTCTCGTTGCGAACTGAATTTGAAAGGCAGTGGGTTTACGAGGATTGATTTGTTAAGCCCATTGATTGCTGACGAAGTTTATCGGTTAATTCTGACGTGGCAGAGAAAATTCTAATGGTTACGATTGAAACTCGAACGTCACAATTTTTTGGATAAGCTTAATGTTACGTGACTTATAGAGACGTGTGCTCGCGTCTTACAAAGCTGTCGGATTATATGCAACATAAATAAATCCTCGATAATCGGTAGTCTTGTTTTGTTTTTTTATGTTGCTTCCTACCCAACTCTACAAAATAAATCAAAGTATAACCCTAACCTAAACCTTCATCTTTAGCCCTGTAAAATACAATCAAATAATTACAAGACTCGCATCAGGCTAGGAAAAATGATTGATAACGGTACCAGCTTAGTCCAAAGCTTAAACGAGGGCTAAAAGCAAAACCGATAGAGATATTTAAAATTCGAATCGTATTGGCGTTGACTTTATCCTTTTTGACCCCGCCGTTCCAGAGATATTGTACTTCAAACACAACGTAGGGGCCTCTAATTGAGTCTAATGTTACAAATTTTATTGGCAACCCTGACGTTGATAGCCTTAAGGTGGGTTCACACAGAAGCCATCAACGTCAACATTACTGCTTCGTTGCTGTTACGCCTAAAGTCAAGAAATTCAGAACTGCTCACACAAACAATTTTTGCGGCGACGGAAGTAATTTTCTTGAATTCTTACGTCTTACGTTGAGTTAAAATTAGTAACGTAACTGACGGAAACAATTTTGAGGCAGTTTTTCTCTGTTGGGACTAACTTTGAGCAACATATTCTTAAAATCTTGAAGAAATAATTGATTTTAGTTGAAAAGTAGCTTTCAGCGGACTAGGTTATGTGCTTGGGGCTATAAGTAGTAGGCTGGATCTAGTCATGTACCGGCGGACCAGTACTATGTTGTATGGGTAGAATAGCAGTGGTAGTGGTACCTAGCCTACAGGCAAATCAGACTTGAACGCTTTTTTTCTGTGTGGGAAAAGAAAAGAGAATGTGAGATCAAAACTAACTGGTATGGGGTAAGCAATTTGCCAGTAACGAAATTTCATTTGGATTTCTTTGCTCTTGTTTTGGTACTTGACTTAAGTTTAATTCTGAATTGCTCAAAAACAATTTCGATTAACTTGACTCTTGAAAGCTAAAATCATGAACTACAGGAAGTAATCAATTCAGAATTTCCATAATACAATAGAGACCTTTCTCAAGTCTTTTAAGTAAAGTGACCACTTTTGACCATTGTGGATGCTGTATCATCAATGGTCAAGATCAAATAGTGTACCGGTACTATTCATAATCATATCACTGCCATGATGCATTTACAGTAAATACTAGTAATGGCATAGCTTCCAATATCATTGGCTCTTTACTTCTGCATAATTTCAGCCTATCTATCTGTTAATATAATACTTAGATAGAAGCTACAGGTAGTTGCTGTAGTCTACCCTGCAATCTTTTGTGTGAACAATCACTAAAATTGTATACGTCACTAATAATCTTGAAAGTGGATCACTGGATGCAAAAAAACAGCTGTTTACACAGTATTGCCACGTTATTGGTACAACACACGTACAGAGTTGATTGTGATTTTGAATTGCATTGAGCTTTATTTGAAAACTAGGCTTAATGTGGTTTGGGGTTACAGCTACTCAGAAAAATTAACAAACCATGCAATGAAAGAAAAGCAGAGAAAACATACAGCACAAAATCAAGACATGAGTATTGCTAGTTTCGGTACAGTTCGATTGCAGATGACAGTTCACGCATGTGCAAGTACTGTAGCCAGGGTTGCCACAGAAACTGCAAAATCAAATTCCAGGACTTTCCAGGACTTTTTTAGGTCATTTTCCAGGACTTTTCCAGGACTGTTTAAGATTTTTTTTACAGGACTTAAAATTTAATTTTGACTGTTACTCTCATGCACCTACTCTTTTGTACTTGTGATTGACGAAAAATTTTGATGTAACGCATTTGCATTCCTACTACTGACCACTATCCAGGTGCAAAGCCAAAAATTTGCGACGAGAGGGTTGTGGTTTTTGGAGTGGGGGCAACCCCCAGTCGCCGTAAGCCATTGGGGGTCTGGGGGCAAAGCCCCCAGCATTCGAAAATTTTGCAATTTTTTTTTCAATAATAACTTAATTTTAGACCTAGTTTAGTAAAAATTATTGCTTTTAAAACGTGGCATAGAAATTAGCACTGCAAAAACATGATTAAACTGGTTGCATAAATGGGTTACAGGATGTGGGTGAAAGATAGAGCTCGATCGACATGACTTTTTTAGGCCGATACCAATATATAACTCATAAACTACCAAATTTTGTCTATATTTTTCACTTGGCTTGACGCGAAAAGCTTCACTAATCCTCCTCCAAAGAAAGATTATTGCAAACACAAGTCATAATCAACGCAAGAACACTTGTGCTTGCTCTAAAAAAATATACAGTTTAAGGTATAATAATTGCGCTAAGCCGATATTTTATCAGCGGTAGATAGCCGATACGATATACCCGGCTTGGCACTGATATCGGGCAAAATATATCAGCCGAGCGATAGATATATCAGTCGAGCTCTAGTGATGGGTAATAGTAAAACTTCAGTCCTAGCTTTATTTCCATACAGTGAACTATAAAATTTTACTATTTGAAAAAAACAGAGCTTATTTGAACGCCAGGGTGCAAACAAAAAAACTCTACCCAAGCCCTAACCCCAACCTTAAACTAAACCCAAGCTGTAACCCTAGCTCTAACCCTAACGTTAATCCTAACCCAAACTCAAAATATAAACTTCAACTAACCACTAACGTTAATAATTTACAAAATAAGAGTATTTGAGCAAATAAGCACCCACTTTTGCTCTCTTATTCTCCAAAAGCAGAGCTTATTTTGCATGCTAGAGTGCAAATAGGCACCTCCTTTGAAAAAACTCCCAAGTATTAATTAATCCAAATCATCTGTATTTTATAACGCAAGATAAACATATAATTTGGGAGGAGAGGCTAATGAAACGAGATTTGAGAGAGTTGATTGGTAATTAACAGAATTAAATACTGAATAGACCCCTCATAATTGTCTTACAAAGCCTACGTTAAGCATTTTGCATCAAGCGATCGAATTAATAGTTTATTTTTAGCCATTTTTAGTTAGTTAGTTAGTTAGTTGTGACTGGTTTCTTATTGACCAATACTAGCCCTTCCCAAAATCATGTTCCAAAAGTGGCTTTAAATTACTTTACTATCCAAATTACTGCAAAAACTGCCTCAGAATTATAGTGCGATAAATGTTGTATTTTTCTTATTGCGCATTTTGGTCTGTGGGCCAATGGAGAGCAATAGTCCGCTTTGCTACTGCTACTACAGTATCGCATTGCAATAAATTAATGCCCATGAATTCACTCTTCCTAATCATATTCAATAATTTATACATATTGTATTGCAAAGTGCAAATTTTGGCTAATTGGAGGAAGTGCTTATTTGCACTCTGGTAAGATTGCTTAAAATGAACAGTAAGAACTAGTAAGAACTGCTTAAAACGAACAAGAAAGCAAAAAGCAGAGGAATGGGGCTCACATTACTGTTAGGTTAGAGCTAGGGTTGCAGTTTGAGTTAGATTTAGAGTTGAGTTAAGGCAAGGATAGCAAATTTTTGTTTGTGCACCAGCATACAAATAAGCTCTGTCTTTTTACAATACAATAAAGCTTTTTAAACCAACTTCACAATGCAAATTATTTCAACAATAAATAGCTTTGTACAATTACAAGGTACCAGTTATTATAAAAAAAACAACTTCACGTTGTGTCCTGGAAAATCACGGGAAAACTCTATAAACATTTTCCAGGACTTTCCAGGACTTACAAACAAAATTCAAGGACTTTCAAGGACTTTCCAGGACAGCAAAAAAAATCCAGGACTTTTCCAGGATGTGGCAACCCTGTGTAGCAGTTTGCGATAGCCTACCAGTACAGTAGACTATCGCTTTGCAATACAGTATAACAGATTTAGAATACACGATATCGATTTCTGATAACGCACACCTAGAGGTACTTCTAAAATATACAGAAGCCTGGACCGCATGGGTCTGGATAAGGTTTTGGGTTCTTGTGCTGCAATACTTGTGATCCTGAATGTTCTAGCGGCAGGGTTCGAAATTAACGCTTGACCGAGGCGAGCTGAAATAGCTTCGGGCAAGTTATTTTTCGGCTTAACTTGCCCGACGGGCAAGCTAACAAAGTACAGCGTATCAAGCAACAACAAGCAAGGTTATTTAGACATGAAATTAGGTCCGCTTTTGTTGCAATGAAATATAATGTACGTAGAGAAAGCTGCCGCTTGGTTTATTTAAGAGAAAGCACTTTGCAACCATCACAATAAACACTTTGCTTAATGGTAAGCGCATAGTTAATTGCAATTAACATTTCTTAATTGCAAGCAAAATTTTCGATAATCAGGGCCCACATGAGAGAAATTTCCTCGTTCGCTTTAATTAACGAGTTTTTTTTAAGAGGCGCTACCGAACGAAATACTCGCTGAACGTAAGAAGTCATTTTTGCACGTGTATGTAAAGCCTTGCGAAATCCGTTATGTCTTTCTTTCTCGCTAAGTTGGTTCGAGCGATTGCAGAAAGCAGTTCGAGTAAAAAAACGTCACATTTTCCTCGCCAACTTAAAGAGGATCTTGAAGCGCTCTTTAAGTGTGCGAGAAATCTTTTTGGTTCGTTCAGAAATTTAATGGCGAAATGTTGAAAACTTCTAACTCATGCGAATTTTTGTTGAAAATTAATTCAAATCGTCGCCATGATTGCTACTAGACTGCTAAAAAAAAAGCGAATTGCATTGAGAACCATTTGCTGTTTCGATTGATAAAGAAATGCTAAGTAGTGCCAGTTGACAAAAATAGCTACACACTCCTTTTAAAAGAACGATTTTCTAAAACACGAGGCTCATTTTTGCTCAAGATTTAAGAACAAATTAAAAACACTGCCAGCCTCGGCAGCAAAACAAACCAAAAACAAACAAAAAAAATTCAAACTAATCAAAGAAACTAATATTTGTGCTGATTCAAAATGATAAAATTTCAGTGATTTTCTTGTGCTTGCAAACAAAATTGCAAATATTCAAGGTTATAAAGCTCTGTTGCTCTGCGCAAGCAATTGAGAAATTTTTTCGGCAGTTGTTTAACTTGAAAAAAGCTTGCTTTTTCGCTTTTGCAATTTTACGATGCTGCAAAAGCAAGAAAAAATCCTTCACTCAAGTCTTAAGCAGACAGAGCTATAGGAATTAAACAGTGTTTCTAACATGCCCGCTAAAATTGACATCGATGCTCTCAAAATTTTTACAAAATCAAGAACAAATGAGACTAAATATTGACAAAAAATTAAAAATAGCCACTCTAAACGCAAGATTTACCGGTTCTAAAAAAGAAGTGTACTTCGACTTGCTCACTTTCGAGAAATTTTGAAACCTTAAGACCTAAAGTTACTGTTAACATATGAGTTTACCCACCATCAACCTCAAGGGCGCTTTACGTCATTTAAAAAAAGTATAGAATGGAAAAAGTTGCTCTTATTTTTCATTGATCCAAAAATATGATTAAATTCTGTCATTCATTTACTAATTATTATCAGTTGAAGAATTTGTTTGCTTAGAATAATAACGCATAGCTTAAAGTATCTTTTTCCACAACAATGCAGTACATACAGAACGCTTGAACGCATTATTTCGCAAGTAGAAATGCATGTGACGTCACAATGAGATATTTATTACGTACTAACACAAGTTACGAACATCTCGCAAAGAAATTCGAGCAAGCCATTTTAACATGCATTGGGCGAGTCGGCTCAGAAATGGCAGTTAGTCTACGAAGATTTTTTGCTCGTTAGCGCTTTTTAGCGAGCGAGAATGGCCTTTACGAGCTCGCAAGCACGTTCTGTCATGTCGGCCCAGACGCGCTTAGCAACTTTTTGACACAAAGGGCTACTTTTTTTTGGAGAAAAATTTTTCGACGCTTGCCGCGTTAACCGCTGTTTCAGATATCACAAGTACAACTATACCCTGCGCTGCATGAAGACAAAGTCATGAATTTTGCAATTTTTTTTTATGATTATTTTGAAGATCTTTTAGCTATAAGTTTGTAAAAAAATTGGCTTTCTAGCTGGTGTAGTTTCCAAAGTATTCGCGATTGAACATGCATTACAATCAAAAAATCAATTTTTACGTAATGCATTTGGAAAAGGTTATTTATTCCGTCACCTTACAATAACATTTGCGTACAAAAACTTGATTTTCGAAATAGGATACACGTATTAGTCGGCAGCGTGGCCGATAGGGTAAAGGCGTCGTTTTTCCAACGACCCTGATTGAATGATCTGGGTTCAACCAGCACCTTGGTCACGTTGTTATTTCTGTTTGGCGGCTTCGAACCAGCAGCAAATTCAGTGGACAAGAATTCGATGAAATCCACAGGAACACTGGGCTCCCAAGCAGGTGCAGATTCCTTCAACAACGAAGTAGTCATTGCAATGAAGAGTGTGCAGATCGACCAATAAGTTAGAGTCTGACGCTGTCCGGTGACAGGAGGATAAACGTGCGCTACAATAATGCTAAACAGCAACAATTATTCAAATTCAGTGTTTTTGCCAAATAGTACATTTCACAAAATTTTATTTCAAAGGTAAACAGCCTTAAACTTATTGTACCTATTGTTTTTTTCGGGCAAGTTGAAATTTCCTTGGGCAACTAGACGTTTGATATCACTTACCCGACGGGCAAGTTGTTAAAAAAGTTAACTTCGACCCTTGCGCTTAGTGGAATGCCATATGACATATTACAAATACATGATATCCATTACCGGCACAATTTGTAACAACAAAATCGATTTCGGTCAGCGCACACATACAATTTGCGATTTGATTACACGATAGCTATTTCTGATAACAAATGCCGAAAATTGCACAATGTACAAGCTACATCAGATATCCTTTTCCTCTCTTTCTGGCCTGCTGATGGTCATCGATGTTAGTCAAAAATTGCAAACACATCAGATAGTAAGAATTGAAAAATTTTACAAAATTCAAAGACTGATTTAGTATCACAATTTTGAGTATGAAAATTTCTAGTTCTGCAGCTAATTTCTACCAGTACTTTTCGAAGTCTTCTACTTTGTACTCCTACGGCAATCTTACTGATTAACGAAACAAATTCAAATTTACTGTTTTTGCCAACCACATCCATCAAAAAGCTTTTCTAATCCAGTACCGTAGTTGTCATGTTAGATGTAGACCTAGTCTAGTTTGATGACTATATAAATTGTTTGATTCCATTACCAAACTATATCATACTTACTGATTATTTCGGAAAAACGTAACTAGTGATTCGGCTATTTGAAGTCATATCATATAGAATAAATTTAGATTTAACTTCAGACATCTACACCATCTTAAAATTGTTCATGCAAATCTAAATGATATGAATGCAACTGATAACTAATCACTATTTTACTTTAGCAGAATAGACTCAAAATTTGTGATTACATCAGTATTTGACTGTTCATGAAATTCATTTATTTCATAGAAATTTACTGACACGTAAGCTGTAAATCAACAAAAAATCACAGAAGTTTTTTAAAGAAGTCTATTTGGCTGAGTGATTCAGATCAACCTTGTACGTACTGTTTTTATTACCCACAAATTTATAGATTTACATAGCCTAGATAGAAACATTTCCAAATATACCTAAACTAAGTAATTTCAAATATTCAGCTTGGCTATAGCATATAATTGGAGTCAACTTGATTTTTGTTTTGTAAGTATTTTTTTTAAATCTGTGATTACGTTGCCCTGATTCAAGTTACCCAGTGATGATATTGGATAATTATAAAAGCTATACCACTAAGCAAACTAAACACTACACCACCAAGCCAACCCTTTGACCTAACGCCACACGCGTACTCTATGCCAGTGAGTGTGATCTGCACCGCAGCAAAGGTGAACTGTGCAACTAAGTGAAACTTAGGTTAACTCATCCCTTATTTCCACAATCATTACATATACTTGATAATGGCAGTAATCTTGGCAAGCACTTCAAAACTAGCGACAAAATGCTCTCAATTCAAGCATGATTTGATAGTATGGTGATCACAAAGCCCAAACTTGATAGGCTTATTGGTCTATTAACAAAACTTCTATGCAAGCATTACAACCAGTTACAAGTTATACGAAACGGTGACGGATCGGTTTGAACCTCTCACGTAGCAGGTTACCGTCACCGCGAAACAATGGTAGAACGTTGAACGGTGAGGGAGTGGCAACATAAACGTTGACGGCCTCTGTGTGAACCCCACTTTAGCGTCGTTAGCGATGCCATCCCAGTTCCAACCATAAGCAACACCGCTATTAGGCTACTGCATTGAATCGTTTCGCTGCGCATTAATCCGTTGGATCTTGTCAGCACAACTGATCTGAGCTGATAAAGAATAGACTGTTTGATAACCTAGCGATATCAGCAAAAATCTATTTATCAGATGCATTCCAGTCTAAATCATAGTCTAGTCTAGCAATGAAGCTTTTATTACCAGGTTACCAAGTACAAACTCATACCTGATAATAAGACCAAGCTAGTAATTGAGTAGGCCTATTGTGTTTGCTTACAGTATTTTGCGACACTAGAATAAACTTTTCTAACTAAGTTGCAAACAATGGCTTACTACTCGACGACAGCGTGTACCCTTACTTTCGCTTGTTCTTAAGACGTTGGCTACCTAAGCTACAAAACAGTCTTCTCTTTTTTCCAGCTCGAATCTATTCTGCTGACAAGATCAAAGTGATTAGTGCGTAGCAAAACGACTCAAAGCAGTAGCTTAATAGCGGCGTTGTTTTGGGTTAGAACAGGAATAACGTCGATAACGACGCTATGGCTATCAACGTCAGGGTTGCCATCATCATCATCATTTTGCTCTAGGAATGTGCTTCCTTCTATTTCTGGAGCCCAGCAGAGGTTCCCCGCATGCAGGGGTCAGCTGGTTTTTGCAGCCTACTCGCCATCTTTCACGATCTTGAGCATCCAACCTTTGCAAATCTCTGGCAGTCATGTCACATTTTAGTACTTCTTTCCACCTCTTTTTCGGTCTTCCTTTTTTGTCCCATTAACTTCTAAAAGTAGTGCCTTTACTGGACCCCTTTCTTCATCCATTTTCACCACATGTCCCAACCATCGCAACCTTTTCTCTCTCAGAAACTCTTCCAATCTCACTACACCCGTCATTTCACGAATCTTCTCATTGTTCATTTCATCTTTCAAGGTTTTCCCACATATCATTCGCAGCATTCTCATTTCTGTGGTCTTCAGCCTCCTTTCATCTTCCATTTTCAATGCCCAACATTCAGCACCATAAGTTAGAGCATTGCTCACATAGCTTTTGTATAAGGTGCCTCTAACCTTCAATGACATGCTTCTTCCGCATATAACATTCGAAACCTCTTTAAATTTTTTCCATGCCGATCTAATTCTTGATGTTACAGCCTTCTGAGCACCTCCTTCCGTACTGATTCCATCACCAAGGTAAGAAAACCTGTCCACCACTTCTATGTTGTCTCCATCCAAACTTATCATTTTATCTTCATCTTCAAATACCACACCAGGGATGCATTTTTTGCAAGTAAAATCCCTATCTCTGGTTAAACTTCCACGAACTCCAGAACACCTCTAGTGCACCCAGTGTTGACATTTTGTACACTGCACGGAGTTCCTTCCCACTCCTTTGCCACATACAGAGCAAGGATAGGCTACTTTCGCATTTGCATTCGTACAAAATTTCTTCTTGTATAGAAAGCCTTTGTCTTGTTTACATTTATTTTCATTCCTTTTTCTTGTAATGCTTTCTTCCATCGAGTGTATCGAGATTCTACCTCTTCCCAGTTATCACCGACTAACACAATATCATCCGCATTCAGCATTTCCTTTACAACTCCTTCTCTGATGTCTTTTCTCACTTCATCCATCACCAACGCAAACAGAAGAGGACTTGATGGACTATCGATCCTTGATGGACTCCAACTTTTACATCAAATGACTCCGATCTCGTGTATTCCACCTTGACGGATGTTTCAATATTTGTATACATTTCTATTACCGCTTTTATTTCTCTTTCTAGTACCCCTTTTCTCCTCAGCGACCACCAAATCACCTCTCTTGGAACACGATCAAAGGCTTTCTTAAGATCCACAAATACCATATATAGATCTCTTCGGGCCATCTCATATTTTTCCAACAACTGTCTCATAATGAAGATAGCGTCCGTCGTACCTCTACCTGGCATAAAACCAATCTGCATTTCATCCAGTTTCACAACTTTCCGTAGCCTTCTTTCAAAAATTCTTTCAATCACTTTCATACCATGTTCTAACAGTTTAATGCTTCTGTAATTTCCACACGATCTTACATCTCCTTCTCCTTTAAAAATTGGAATCAGACCACTCTTTCTCCAACTTTCTGGCATTTTATTTCCTTCCAGCATATTGTTTGCAACTTCGGCCAATCTTCTCACAGACTCTTTTTTGCAAACATTTAACAACTCCACTGTTACTCCGCTTGGTCCAGCCGCCTTTCCTGTATTCATTAGAATAAGAGCTTCCATCACGTCCTCTGTAGAAACTTGTTCACAAGGCCCTCAACCTTTGTTATTTCCATACTTTTGTTCTTACCATTTCCTGCATTCAACAGCTTCTCTTCATATTCCTTCCAGACTTTAATTTTCTCCTGCAGTGTCACCTTTGGCTTTCCATCTTTTCCATGGATACAAGGCATTCCCATTCTGTCTTTTTTATCCTTCTCGCTTTGTTTGCACAGTTTAAAGACATACTGCAGTGCTTTCGAATTTTTCTTCTCAAGAAGTTCTGTTATTTTTTTGCCTTCCTTTTCCTTCGCCGCTGCTACCACTCTTTTAACTTTCTTTTTCGTAGCCCAATATTGTTCTTTTGATCGTTGGTCTTTTTTCTTCTGCCATACTTTATACAAACGCCTTTTCTCTTTGTTGACCTCCTTCACTTCTTCATTCCACCACCATGTTGTTTTTTGATTCTGACCACCTTTCGATATTCCACAAACTCTTTTGGCTACATTCATGGTATACTTGCACCAATCATCCCAACTTTCCGGTTCCTCTTTTGCATCTTTCATCGTCCTTTCCATTTTTTCGTCTTCCAATCTCCACAATTTCACTTTTCCGGCATTTTTCAACTTTCTAACAGCTCTATGCTCCATCATTAGATCCATGATGAGCAATCTGTGCTGTGAAAAACATTCCTCTCCCGGGATTACTTTTAAGTCTTTAACTTTCTTCATAACTTCTTTCTGCACCATTGCATAGTCAACGACAGTTGCACAATTTCCAGATTTATAGGTGATTAATTTTTCGTCGTCCTTCCTGAAAAAAGTGTTTCCAACAACCATATCAAGACTGTCTGCAAACTCTAGAATCCTTTTACCATCTCTGTTGCGCTCACCCCAACCAAATCCACCATGAATTCCATCATAGTCTAGAGAAGATCTTCCAACATGCCCATTGAAATCTACTAACACAAAACATATACCGTGTCTAGATAGTACTTCAGCAGTGAGATCTTCATAAAATGTTTCTTTCTCTTCTTCACTCCTTCCACTCTGAGGTGCATAGACTGAAATCACAGTCACCACTTTTTCGTTCACCACTATATCTATGGATATGATCCTTGGGGACACTTTTCTCACTTCCATCACAGATTCAACAAGGTCATGTTTCACCATCAAACCAACACCACCACAACCGGTCTCTTCTCCTTTCCAATACAATTTGTATTCAAAGTAACCTCCTCTCAATTTTCTTACTCCCTCATTCTTATATCGCACCTCTTGTAAAGCCACCGCATCCACATTTCTTCTTCCGATGGTTTCTGGAACTTCTGCACTTCTTCCAACCATTGAACCAACATTTACCGTTGCCAGTCTAAGCTTAACTTGAGATTTTCCGGCCAAATTTCCTTCAATCCTCGTGGATTCCCTCGGGGCTTTAACAGGAGTTGCCATTGATTTAACCTTATCTGTCTCAATGTTTAGCTTCTTCCTAGTAGCTCTATTTGCCCTCTGTACTCTAGGGACCAGCACAGAGGAACATAAAAACAATTTATTTTATTTTGTCAGCTGCATTTTTTCTTTGTTTGAAGCATTGAAAAATTTTATGGTCGCATGCCCTTGCTAACATCAACCACCAGTTATCAGCGGTGGGCCTAGCCTTTGCCTAAAAATGCATTTACTCCAACAAGGCAGTAGGATCACTAGCATAGTTTAGCCGATTCACCGAGATTGTTGCCCGCTCTGTGGTACTTGGAGTCAGGGTTGCCAATAAAAGTTATAACTTTAGACTCAATTAGACACCCCTACGTCATGTTTGAAGTAGAATATCCCTGGAATGGCTTGGTCAAGGATGAAGTTAACGCCAATCTTCTAAAGCCAATACGATTGCCCTAACTTGAGACAACTCCATTGATTTTGCCTTTAGTCCTAGTTTAACTATTTTGTTCGGTCATCAAGCTCAATCAATTCCTAAACCGAACTACCTCCACGCAAAACAATCGTGCGGGAAAAAATAAATTTATATTCTGTGAATCTGAACTTGAAATATGAGAGTATAATAATCCTCTATGTAATCAGATAATGCGTAGATAAACATTTCTCATTTCGCTCTTTGAATAAATTTTATTGGAGGAAATAATTGCTGTCAACTTTGTCAACTCACTTTGTCGAACGCTATGTACGAAATGTTGGCAAACCAATCAGCAAGGATGACGTCATCATGCCACTGGCGTGTGAGAGTGGATCTGGTGGAGGTCGGCGTGATGCGAACAATAAACTCTATGACGCTGGCCTGAGTCTGATAATCGCCAAGCTGGCTCAAGCATGCGATGTACTGTTGGCTGGAAAAGACAGATTTTTATGTTCCTCACAGTGACATATCCGTTCGCCATTACAACATGCGTTGATAAAAATACATCCGAAAAACATCCCAAGACCCATCTATAAACGAGAAAACAGCGGTGCCAAAAGAATTAGAAAAAGACAATGCACAACAGCAAGCAGCCTGTCAAAGACCGAGTAAAGGTCAATCCGCTGCCTACTGGCTGAAAAAAAAAAGCTGAAACGAGGACTAAAAGCAAAATCAACGGGGTATTTAAAGTTAGGCGGTTCGTATTAGACTAGATTGGCGTAGACTCCATCCTTTTTAACCCAGCCATTTCAGAGATATTTACTACAAACACGATGTAGGAGCCTCCAAAGTTATAATTTTCGTTATAACTACCAAACAGTCTACTCTTTTTACCAGCTCGAATCTGTTCTGCTGACAAGATTAAACTGATTAATGCGCAGCAAAACGACTCAATGCAGTAGCTTAACAGCGGCGTTGTTTTGGGTTAGAACTATAATGGCATCGTAAACGACGTTAAGGCTATCGGCGTCAGAGTTGCCAATAAAAATTATTACATTAGAGGTCCCTACGTTATGTTTGAAGTAGAATATCTTTGAAACGGTCGAGTCAGGAAGAATGGAATCAACGCCAACCCAACCTTAATCGATTAGCCTAACTTTAGATGCCCCCATTGATTTTGCCTTTAGTAATCGCTGAAGTCAAAGCAACTCACCACAAAGCCAACGCTTCGGTGCTGCTACAGATCGCGCTACGAATTGTTGCGATATCCTCCCGGGACAAATTGGTCAGGATTTGGTTGGTGGATTCCACGATCTAGAAACAAACTCGTGTATTTGCCGAAGAACACCTTTGGCGTTAAGTCTGCCGGTTCAAGCCTCAAAAAATCCCACCAAAAAATGCGCAAAAATTTTGCGAACTAACACACAAATACCAATTTCGATCAAGTCGTTTTCGAAGCGAAATAGTTATGATTGCAAATCTAAACAAAGACCAATTAAAATTCGTAGTATATATTGCCATTGACAATTTTGCAAACACTTTTTTCAAATCACATTAAAAAATAGCTTATTTAGTCTCTGCTTTATATTCGTCTCACCACGTAAGATAAATGAACACGAATGAAACACTTTTGGATGATTTTCATCAGCGAAATCAGCTGGGACTTGAACCACTTCGATTGGTCACGTTGCATGGGGACGATGAGCTGAAAACAAAGTGGTTTTTGAAAGCTGCAACGTTGTTTAAAAAGATACAGCTCAAAAGCTGTTTCATGGAAGAAATTAGAACTACATAAAGCAGGGGTTCTTAACTGGGGGAAAATTTTACCCACCGAGGGGGTAAGTTGCTGAATTATACACTGAAGCAAACTTCAACTATCGGTATCAAACTCGGTTGCCGTTCCGCCACATGTTCGTTGCCCAAAATGAAGACAGATCCTGAAATCTACAAAAACTTGGGAAAACTTGCAAAAAAACGTGGTTTCCAACCTGAAGACCTTTTTTTATTTTTACATCACCTCAAGAATTGTAGAAATTGGTGGTTCCTCAAACTGGAACCTTTTTTTTTTTTTGAGATCACCGCAAACTCGAAAAATTTGAGGACTGCCTAAAAAAAGGAGGTAAATTTCTTTTTTTTTATTTGGCAAGGGGTAAATGAGACCAAAAAGGTCAAAAAATGGGGGTATATTATACTTTTTTTATTTGGCAAGGGGTAAACGAGACAAAAAAGGATAAGAACCACTGACATAAAGTAATAAAGATTAAAGAGGTGCCCCAAACCTTTTTCCACAATTCCCCTTATTCGCAGAAATATGATTTAATCCGTTTGACTCCGCACCATTGGTAACCCTGCATTTTTCAATTGTGTGATATCACAAAAGGCCTACTGTAGATCAGTACTGGTAGCCTTGGTCTACAGGTACCAATAGTCAAGTTGTTAGATTTGGTTAGTATAATCACTATTACTATTTGGTAAGTTTTGGGTATTGCAGTAGATTAGGCCTACAGTACTGTATTATTGAGCTAGTTTCTGATTACAGATTTGACCTACAGTATATTCTCGTATTTTGCTGCTTGTTGTATAATGTTGTCTTAGTGAAAAACAGTTGACAAGAATGGGACTGATAGACCAGGCTGGTGATGTCTTAGGGCTGCTATAGTAAGCAATAGCCTAAAAGTTTGCGAGAAATTTGTAAAATTAGCCTTTTGTGATGTCACAAAATTGCAAAATGCAGGGTTGCCAATGGTATGGATTACGGAGTCAAACGAAATTAAATCGTATTGTCGAGAATAAAGGGAATTGTGGAAAAAGGTTTGGGGCACCTCTTTATTGCCTTAAGCGAGGACCAAAAGCAAAATCAATGGGGGTATTTAAAGTTAGGGCAATTGTATTAGACTAGATTGGCGTTGACTCCATCCTTTTTGACCCAGCCGTTCCAGAGACATTTTATTTCAAACACGATGTTGGAGCCTCTAATCTTATAAATTTTAATAATTTTTATTGGCAATCCAGACGCTGATATCCTTAGCCATGCACTTCTAGAAAAAAATTTTTTTCTAAAAGTACATGCCTTAGCGTCGTTAGCAACATTTTAACCTAAAGTAACGCCGCCTTTAGGCTACTGCATTGGGTCGTTTCGATGCGTACTAATCAGTTTGATCTTGTCAGCACAACAGATCCGAACTGAAAAAAGAGTAGACTGTTCGGTACCCTAGTGATTTCAGTAAAAAACAAGGTATCAGATACATTTCAGTCTAAATCACAGCCTAGCCTAGCAATAAGGTTTTCATTGCTAGGCTACAACATGCAAACTCATACCTGATAATAAGACTACCAGTACCTGAATAGGCTTATTGTATTTGCTTACAGTATTTTGTGATCCTAAAATAAACTTTCCCAACTAAATTACAAGCAATGTCCTACTACTCTAATAACTCTACTAGACTTACTTTCGCTTGTTTTTTGTCGTTTGTTACCTAGGCTATCATACAGTCAACTCTTTGTTTAGCTCGGATATATTCTGCTGACAATATCAAACTAACTAGTGCGCAGCGAAACGACTCAATGCAGTAGCCTAATAACAGCACTGCTCTAGGTCAGAACTGGAATGTTGTTGCTAATGACACTTAGAAGGCTACTAAGGCCAAGACGTCGTGTTTGAAATAGAAAATCTCTGGAATGGCTGAGTCAAGAAGGATGGAGTCAATGCTATCTAGTCTTATGCGATAGGCCTTACTTTAGATATCCCCATTGATTTCGCCTTTAATCCTCATATGCGTAGTTCTCACTTCTTCAATAAAACCGATCTCGAGAAACGTGGGAGGATTGGAGGAAGTATATCATGAATGTATCCAAAAGAGTTTGTGGAATATCGAAAGGTGGTAATAATCGAAAAACAACATGGTGATGGAATGAAAAAGGGAAAGAGATCATCAAGGAAAAAAGTCCTTTGTACAAGTATGGCAGAAGAAAAAAGACCAACAACAGAAAGAACAAGACTGCAGTGGCGTTGCTAGGGGGGAGGTGGCCCACCCCGGGTGTCACCATTTTGTAATACCAGTCAAACAGAAAAGAAAACAACAACATGTTTAATATCATTGGAAATGTTTAGCACTCTAAAAATAACTAAAAAATGATTTAAAGCTCCTTTTGAAAAAATTATTTAGAGGGACGAGCGCTAATTTGTAGAAATATAACTCACAAATTACTAAAAACCTTAAAAAATTGCCAAATAAGAAATTACATTTGATCGCTTGTTGAAACATGCTAAATGTAGGTTTCATGAAAAAATATATAAGCTCAGGAATATGGGAGGGGGTGGCTATTTCGTATTAGTTAATTACCAAGCACTTCAACTCAAATATCATTCCATTAGCTCCCTCCCCAATCATTTTTCTCTATTAAATATAGACGATATGGATTACTCCTTGTGAGTTTAATTGAACCGGTAGCATTGCTAGGGGGGAATACAGCCTTTCCCTCGCCCCCATTAGCCAGCCGGCCAAAATGCAGAATAAAGAAAATACCACGTTTGTAGCACTTTTAAGACCATGTTTTGCATTGGAAGAGATTAAAAAAATGATTTAAAGCTTGTTTTGAAACATTTATTTACGAGGAAGAGCTAATTTATCAAAAACAAAACTAATAAATCAGAATAAAAACTTGAAAATGGCCAAAATTTGTCTTTTGATTTGACTGCTTATCGAAAAATGCTGTTGTTTCTATACATCCCTGAACATAGGTTTTATCAAAAAATGAAATATAAGATGAGAAATAGGGGAGAGGGGCTATTCAGTATTAGTCAATTACCAATAACTTCTCTCAAACTTCTTTCCATTAGCCCCCTAATTATATCTTTCTCTATAAAATATAGACGAAAAAGAGTACTCCTTCAGAGTTTTGTTGAACTCTAGTATAGGATTTCATGATTTGTCAGCTTGTAAATAAGAGAACTGAATTAAATCAAGTTCATTAGTTCAACTGGTGGGGCAGAAAACTTGTTTTTTTGCCAACGTTTCGATAGGCTATGCTCATGGCATGTACTACTTATCTTCGTCAGGGCTACGTTCCGGACGAAGATAGGTAGTACATGCCATGAGCATAGCCTATCGAAACAATGGCAAAAAACAAAAACAAAAAAAGTTTTCTGCCCCATCAGTTGAACTAATGAACTTGATTTAATTAATCCCTGACGAAAATAGGTAGTACATGCCATGAGCATAGCCTATCGAAACGTTGGCAAAAAACAAAAACAAAAAAAGTTTTCTGCCCCACCAGTTGAACTAATGAACTTGATTTAATTTATATTCCTGGTGAAAACAATTGAGATGTAAGAGAACTGAAATTCTGGCAAAAACTAACACCCACATAGTTCATTTTGCAACCAGTATTATCATGTTTTTACACTGCTAATTTGTATGCCACGTTTCAACAGCATTAAGTTTTATCAAAATAGGCCTAAAATTAAGTTAGTTTTTGTCAAAAATAGACAAAATTTGGTGCGGTGGGGGCTCCGCCCCCAGACCCCCGAAAAAGCCCCTCCATTGCAGATTTCTGGCTACGCGCCTGAGTCTAATTATGCTTTTGCACAGCTAATTTTTATGCCTCCAGAGTTCTCTCTGAAGCCAGATTTTAAAAGCATTATCTTTTATCAAAATAAAGCTAAAATTAAGTTATTTTTGCAAAAAAAATAATTTTTTTTGAGCGCAGGGGGCTCTGAACCCAGACCCCAATGGTATCTTGCGGATAGGGCGGAACTTCCAGACCCCTGAAAGAGCCCCTCCCCACTGCAGATTTCTGGTTACTCGCCAGATATTAAACGTGTGATGTGATATTAAACGCGCAAACTTCCGAGTTGTAGAATCTTACAATGAGAAGTTATTGAGCTAGCCAAATAATAACGGCTATTTACAGTAATGAAGTAGCACCGCCATCTTTAAAATATAACCTTTTGCGGCCTGCTATACATTAATATACATTACCTACCATACATTCTTTAAAATATAACCTATGAAGGGTGACACCATGAAACTCCGCCCCGAGTGTCACCATCCTTAGCGACACCACTGCAAGACTGGGCTATAAAAAGGAACGTTAAAAGAGTTGTGACTGCGGAAAAGAAAGGCAAGAAAATAACAGAAGTTCTTGACAAGCAAAATTCCTAAGCACTACAGCATTGTCTTTAATCTGAGCAAACAGAGCTAAGAAAGATAAAAAAGACATAATGGGAATGCCTTGTATCCTTGTAAAAGATGAAAAGCTAAAGGTGACACTGCAAGAACAATTATACTTTAAAAGGAATATGAAGAGAAGCTGTTGAAAGAAGAAATGCTTGGAGCAAAAGTCTGAAAATAACGAACGTTGAAGGTTTATGTGAACAAGTTTCTACAGAGGATGTGATGGAAGCGTTGCTTTAATGAATAAAGGAAGGTTGGCTGGGCAAAGCGGAGTTACAGTTGAGTTGCTACATGCTTCGAAAAAAGAGTCTGTGCGAAGATTGGCCGAAGTTGCAAACAATATGCTGGAGGGAAATAAAATGCCACAGTGTTGGAGAAAGAGTGGTCCGATTCCAATTTTTTAAGGATAAGAGGATGTAAGATAGTGTGGAAATTACAGAAGCACAAAACTATTAGAGCATGGGATGAAATTGATTGAAAGGAGGCTACAAAAAGTTGTGGAACTGGATGAAATGCAGATGGGTTTCATGCCAGGAAGAGGTACGACAAACGCTATCTTCATCATGAGACAGTTGAAGGAAAAATATGAGGTGGCCAGATGAAATGAATATAATATATATGATGCTTGTGGATCTTGAAAAAACCTTTGATCATGTTCCAACAGAGGTGATTTGGTGGTCGCTGAGAAAAGGGGTGGTTGAAAGAGAAATAAAAGCGATTATGGAATAGCATGCAATATTGAAACATCTGTGAAGGTGGAATGCATGATAACGAAACCATTTGATGTAAAAGTTGGAGTCCATCAAGAATCGATATTAAGTCCTCTTCTGTTTGCGCAGGTGATGGATGAAGTAACTAAAGACATCAGAGAGAGAGAGAGAGAGTTGTAAAAAAAATGCTGTATTTAGATGATCTTGTGCAAGTCGGGAATACTCGAAAAGATGTGGAATCTCGATACACTCAATGGAAGCATTGAAAGACTAAGGAGTGAAAATAAATGTAAATAAGATGAGGGGTTTTTCTATAGGAAGAAATTTCGTACGAAGCAAATTCGAAAGTATTCTTGCTCTGAATGTGGCAAAGCAGTGGGAAGGAACTCTGAGCAGTGTACAGAATGTCAACACTGGGTGCAGAAGAGGTGTTCTGGAGTTCGTGGAAGTTTGACAAAAGAGAAAGATTTAACTTGCAAAAAATGCATCCCTGGTGTGTTACATCAAAATGAAGATAAAATGATAAGTTTGGACGGAGACAACATAAAAGTGGTTTACAGGTTCTCTAACCTCGACCGAGAAAAAGATTTAACTTGCAAAAAATGCATCCCTGGTGCGTAACTTCAAGATAAAGATAAAATGGTAAACTTGGACAGAGACAACATAAAAGTGGTTTACAGGTTCTCTAACCTCGACCATGTACTCAGAACGGAAGGAGGAGCTCAGGAGGCTGTAACATCAACGATTAGATTGGCATGGAGAAAATTTAAAGAAATTTCGAATGTTATACGCAGAAAAGCATATCATTGAAGGTTAGAGGCATCTTATACTTAAAAGCGACGTGAGAAGTGCTTTAACTTATGGTGCTAAATGTTGGGCATTGAAAGTGGAAGATGAAAGCAGGTTGAAGACTATAGAAATGAGACTGTTGCAAATGATATGTGGGAAAACCTTGAAAGATACAATAAGGAGATTCGTGAAATGACCGGCGTAGAGAGATTGGAAGAGTTTCTGAGAGAGCAAATGTTGTGATTGTTGGGGCATGTGGTGAGAGTGGATGAAAAAAAGAGGCCCAGTAACGGCACTACACTTAGAAGTTGATGGGACAAAAAAACAAAGACCGAAAAAGAGATGGAAAGAAGTGCTGGAATGTGACATGATTGCCAGAGGTTTGCAAAGGTTGAATGCACAAGATCGTGAAAGATGGCGAGTAGGCTGCAAAAACCGACTAACTTCTGCGTGTGGGGAACATCCGCTGGGCTCCAGGAATAAAAGGAAGCACATTCCTAGAGCAAACTGATAATGAAAATCGATTTCAAGAAGTATCTCCGTCCAGTGATCCGACTCAAGTTGATTTGAACCTCAAGGCTCAAATGACAGGTTTGAAGTTGAATGCTCTTGATTTTTAATGACTAACTAACAAAGTAAAGCCTGCAATGGCTACTAAACATTTTGTTCTCACTTTTATTTGTAGAAGTGCTGCCACAAAATCTTCCTGTAATGCCAGTATCAGAGATTATTTACCAATGGCAATCTAAGTTCGTCATCGCTTCGACTTTGAGGCCATCAACATCCCAAATATTACCAGTTTCAACTATAGATGGTCCAACAAGCCTTGGTAATACTTTTAACTAGAAGAGCACCACCACAGTGTAATGCTTCTACTTGTGACCAGATCATCTTTTCTTAAAATCGTGAAAACAGCTGCAGTGTTTTGCAAATTCATTATTCATTTCTTGATGTGTACGAACCAATTAAGCATTCTGCGTTTGACAGGTTACATGAACTCAAAGACTGAAGTTGAATTAACTGAAGAACTGATGAAAACTTACTAACAAACATTCCATATAGAGCTTTGTTACGTTTTCACAATTGAACTTTTCTGATTTGAACAATTCATCACATGAAGAAATAATTTTATCTGCAAATATAAGGTGTCAAAGTAATCAAAAATCTCAAATCAAATCTTGCATGAATAGTACTAGCAGTATAATGCCGTAGCTTGAAACGAGTTTGTGAGGCCCATGTCTACATCATTGCACCCGGGCAGCATAACTACTTTCAAAAAATGATGCAGAGGTGCCGAGCTATTGGCAACACTGTGCCCAATTTGACTGTCCCAAGATTTGAATATCAGGCCTCCTGCTCCAGAGACAAACTGGCCGATTGTAATTATGCTTCCGGTAATTGATATTCTAGTAGTCAAAATAAGCCGATACCGAAAATAGCGTAATAGGAAAAACATGCAACAACAACCCACCGTTAAACAAATTCGCCTCCAGCCCAATTAACAGCCAATTGCATTTAGAACTTTAATTAGCTCTTTTTGCGCTAAGAACAATAAGCTATTTGGACCTTATTTAGTACATTATATATAAATGCTTTTCAAACCCCAGAAATACTAAAATACCCTTAAACGAGGACTAAAGACAAACCAGTGGAATATTTCAAATTAAGCGAATCATATTACTCTATTGTAGATTGGTATTAACTCCATCCTTTTTGACCCACCCATTCCAGAGATATTCTACATCAAAAATGACATAGGGCCTCTAATGTTATAGTTTTTATTGGCAACCCTGATGCTGATAGCCTCAGCGTTGTTAACGACGCCAACCCAGTTTTAACGTAAACCAACACTGCTACTAGATAACTGCATTGAGTTGTTACGCTACGCATTAATCAGTTTGTTCTTGTCAGAGGCGGGCAAAGTACAATTAGAAGCACAAAGCGCAACTTCCCAAATTGCAGAAGTTGTCTTGCGCTTTAATTTCTTATTTTGAAACATTGAGGAAGTTGCGTTGCAGACTAAAGTCTATAAAATTTGTTGCGCTTTCGAAAAAATTTTGGTTAATAGCGCAATTCTATACACTGAACATAATTTCGTTCCATTTTGATCATAATATTGATATATGTCGGCATTCTTCAGCAAATTATTTACTCTTTTTCTGGCTAAAATCGCAAAAAAATGCGGTACTTGCGTCGTGCAATGAAATCTCAATTGGAGAAATTAGGTTGCACTTTAACTTGGTACGAAAATCTCGTTCCACAATTGCGGAATTGCGTTGCACTTCAACTGAATCAAAAAGTTCATTGCGAAAGCTGCGCTACGTTTAAGAAATTAAAAAGAACTAAATTGCGCATTTTGCGCTGCACTTTTACTGTTGAAAAAGATCGATGAGCTGTGCTTTTGGTATGTTGTGACCACCATTGGTTCTTGTCAGCACACAGATCCGAGCTGGTAAAAAGAAAAGAGTGTTTGGCAGCCTAGCGATTTATCTTTATCACATTGAAATCTTTTTTTAAGAGTAATATTGGTAGATGACTTTTAAGAAGCACATCATTATTGAAACATCTGACAAGTTAGATAGTGGGAGATGGTACCAAATTACATTTACAAGGAAACACAAACACCATATATCTCATTTAATACTTCGTAAAAAAAATTGAAAAAGTAAATGAAATATTTGTGACTTCTTTCAAAGATTAAAAATATAAGAAACAACTTATTGCTTTTCACTACTGGTATTGATATGATACGTCCTAATTAGTAGCGTAGCCAGGTAGGGGGGGGGGCGTTTGGTCCATTGGCCTGAAAAGTATGCAAAATCCCACGTTTTTAGAGGTTTTGAGGCCGAGTTTTGCTCAAAAAATGAAAACAGCTCCCCCCCCCCCCTTAAAGGGATTTGGGTGCCGAAGTTGAGAAGGAGTTGCCGTGATTCGGCCGGAACAACCGTTTGAATTTCCGATTTTCCCCGAAAAATCCCTTTCGATGTCGGTGAAGACGTTTTTTTTTTGTTTTTTGGAGATCACCTGTTTTTAGCCCGAAAAAGCGTTCGAATTTCCGATTTCGGCCAAATAATCCGTCTCAATTTCGGTGAAGACCTTTTTTTTTTTTTGAGATCACCTGTTTTCTAGCCGAAAAACCGTTCAAATTTCCGATTTCGGCCGAATAATACGTCTCAATTTTGTATAAACCGTTTGAATCTGATTCAGGAGCAATGAAAATTCGGGTCAAGGTCGCTTACAGTTGTCTCACTCTTTCAAAAAATCCCTTTTCGAAATCCTGGCTACGCGCCTGGTTCTAATCATATAATGAGTTTTCATAGAAATACGTGGAAACTGTAATTTGTAAGTAATATGATCAAGTCAAGATCATTGGTGATGTGTTTCCTCTATGGGACAAAGGATTAACAGATTTAGAAAAAAACTGGACAAACTTTGCAAACTGTTGATATAAATATTTATCAATTCATGCTAAACATAAAACAAAAACTCGAAAATTCTAGGATAAAACATTAGCAGACCTGTTGCTTCAAAATGCAGTTTTAAAAGCAAAATGTTGGACGAAATTTTTCTAAACTGGTAAAGTATTTGGGCAAATTTGTAATAAAATATTTTGTGGTTGTCAAATCTTAGAGAGAACTCTGTCTGTGGTAATGCATTTAGTGATCCCTATTAAAAACAAATGCTTAGCTAGCCTATCGTTCTTCTGAGAGATGTAAAGTAAGATTTGTACTTTAGTCGGTAAAGTTTTGATTTATAGCAACAGTTTCATTTGGTAAAGATTTAATTAATAGCTCTAGTTTTATTGGGTAAAGATTTTTCAATTAAGATTTACTTATTTTGGCTAAAATTGGGTGAATGATGGGTAAAGATTTATGTATCTATCATAAACATACCGTATTCATTCGAATATAAGTCGTATTTTTTTGTACCAAAATATTGCCCAAAAAGTCAGGTGCGACTTATACTTGAATATATTAAGTGCATTGCATGCGATACAAAATTTTTCTGAGATATTTTCATGCTATTGTTTTCTACGCTATCGCCTTTCATACAATCGTGTTACTTATCGCCTTTCCAGATGAGTCACATTACATTGCATCATTTGCCACCCTGATGGGATGTTCCAGAGGTAAACTGGGACTATTTTAGGACAGTGACAGCGGTGAAAACTTCAGTGTTTTTTTAATTTGTTGTAATGTAACTACAGTGAATGAATATTGCTTAAAAAAATTTTGTCCTGTTTTTCATGTCAAATATGAGCGTGCGACTTATACTTGAATAAATACGGTAATCAGTAAAGATTTATTCATTGATTGATAAATTGGTAAAGATGCATGTTTTCAATATTTTTATCACTGGTGATATTTGTCCTTTTGGCCTAGCTAGCCTTACTGATGAGCCCAGAGACTGGGCAAAACAGCTGTCTAAGGCATGCTATTGGAAATTATTTTGAATTGAACTATTCGAATTATCTCTTGTAATATTGTGATTACTTAATATCTTTGTAAAAAAAAATTGTGTTATGATCTGGAACTAATTTGCGATTTCTTGTCTTTTTACGCTCATGTTCATACCTGTAGTTCTAGCTATGCTGACGAGGAATAAAAGATGAATGTCGATTACGAAACAGCATGTCTTAGGTTGTTAATCAAAGGTTTGATTGTGCCTATAAGACTCTGTATACTGCCTACAGCTTATTATTAATGCTAATATTGTGTAACATTTAAACAGTACCGGTAAATCAAATCTGAAATATTCCTTTTTGAAGGCCAATAATGAACCAATGTACCTGTACTGTCGTAGTTTCTGTAATTCTGGTAATTATTATCTAATAATGTTGGGGCTTCTTTGATCATGCAAGTTTTCATACTTGTGCTTTTTTGATTTTTTTTTAAATTATAAATATGATCAAACAAGCCCAATGAATAACTTTTTTAAAAAATCAATCACTTATCAAAAACCCCCAGTTTGGGGCTGCTTTGATCACTCACTTCTTTAAAAAAAAGAAACAAAGAAATAGCTTGGACTTCAACTTTGTTACATAACGCATTCCTAGCATCTGCAATGTTCTGATAAGATTTCAAGTAAACTCTTACGACTTCTGTATGATTTGTCATGCTCTTGAAAAGCTGCAAATCCTATCAAATTAGTTCTGGTTGATGGTAGCAGATATTAAGACTAGATGGGAGTTTGCAAGCAAACCCAGTGAACGACCGACGCTAAGCTAATGCTGTGACGCCAAAAGTACTTTTTGTCTACCGTAAAATCAGCAATTATTCAAAAGTATCTGATTTGGAATCTCTAGAAAAGTGGGATCACGTCTTTTCGGTGCGACCATTTCGGCGCCACCTATTACGTTGCTGTATGTTTTCTGCACAGATTGTTTCGGCGCCAATTCGGTGCTCTTTGACAGTTCACTTATTTAGGGTTTGGGTTAAGGCTTTGGGTTAATGTTAGTAAAAAGCACAGAATACTGGCGCCGAAAAGGGCCGTGGCGAAACGTGTACCCTAGAAAAAAAGAGTCAAAATAATTGTCCGTTAAATATCTCCTGATATCATAACAGACTGGCACCCTAAGTTGAGCCATTCAAAACATTGATTTTTGGGGGGTCCATTTAGGGGAGTCCCCGGGGGGATGGCACCCCCAAACTATGTCAAAATATTTGTCTATTAAATTTCTGCTGATATCAAAACAGACTGACACCCTAGCTTGAGCCGTTCAAAAAATTGATTTTGAGGGGGTCTCCGGGGGAGTGGCTCCCCCAAACTATGTCAAAGTATTTGTCTGTTAAATATCTGCTGGCCTGATATCAACACAAACTGGCACCTTAGCTTGAGCCATTCAAAACATTGATTTTTGTGGGGTTTATTTGGGGGAGTTCCTGGAGGGGTGGCATTCCCAAACTATATCAAAATATTTGTCTGTTAAATATCTGCTGATATCATAAAACACTGGCATGCTAAGTTAAGCCGTTCAAAACATTGATTTTTGAGGGGGTCCATTTGGGGGGGTCCCTGGGCGGGTGGCACCCCCAAACTATGTCAAAATATTTGTCTGTTAAATATTCACTGATAGCAAAAAAAAGTAGCACTCTAGTTTAAGCCGTTCAAAAAATAGATTTTTGGGGCCCCATTTTGGGAGGTTTCCAGGGGGAGTTGCCCAAAAAAATTTTGGGAGAAAAAATTGCGTTTGCAGCTCAACAACTTTACACAAAAATTAGATTTCCATGTTTTGTGGTTTAGGAGAAGGAGAGCGTACAAAAATTAGGAAGAAAAAAAAGGAAATAAAAGGAAAAAAAAGGAAAGAAAAAAAGAAACAAACCTCATCGCGGCCAAAAGTGGGTTGGTTGGGATGAAAGGGTATCTTAAGACATACAACCATATGAAATATTTTTTGCCGTACTTAAGCCGTTTTTGACTGAGGCGGCTTTTTACGCCAAACTTGCGGGGCGGTTTTCGAGTTCTAAAATCAAAGTTACGTGACCTATTGCCTCGAAATTTTGTACAAACATCTAACTCATTAATCTCAAACTACTGTCAAAATATCACGCAACTAGACCCAACCGTTCTTGACATATAAGCAAAAGTCTAAAATTTCGCACTCGTTAGTTGGAACGATCGACGCTTGCGTCGCTTGTTCCTTTTTTTTTACTCGGCCATTTTCCAGCTAACGAATGCAAAATTTCAGACTTTTGCTTATAGCTCAGAGAACGGTTTGGTCTAGCTACAAGAAATTTTGACAGCAGTTTGAGATTAATGAGTTGCATGTTTGCACCAAATTTCGAGGCAATAGATCGATTGACTTTGGTTTTAGAACCCGAAAACCGCCCCACAAGTTTGGCGTAAAAAGCCGCCTCAGTCAAAAACGGCTTTAAGTACGGCAAAAAATATTTCATATATTTGTATGTCTTAAGATACTCTTTCATCCCAACCAACCCACTTTTGGCCGCGATGAGGTTCATTTCTTGTTTTTTCCTTTTTTTTCTTCCTAATTTTTGTACGCTCTTCTCCTAAACCACAAAACATCGAAATTTAATTTTTGAGTAAAGTTGTTCAGCTGCAAACGCAATTTTTTCTCCTGAAATTTTTTTGGGCAACTCCACCGGGAACCCCCCAAAATGGGGCCCCAAACAAGCAATTTTTTGAACGGCTTAAGCTAGAGTGCTAGTTTTTTATAATATCAGTGGATATTTAACAGACAAATATTTTGACATAGTTTGGGGGTGCCACCCCCCCAGGGACCCCCCAAATGGAACCCCTAAAAATCAATTTTTTGAACGGCTTAACTTAGGGTGCCAGTCTGTTTTGATATCAGCAGATATTTAATAGACAAATATTTTGACATAGTTTGGGGGTGCCACCCCCCTGGGGACCTCCCCAAATGGACCCCCCAAAAATCAATGTTTTGAACGGCTCTACTTAGGGTGCCAGTCTGTTTTGATATCAGCAGATATTTAACAGACAAATACTTTGACATAGTTTGGGGGTGCCACTCCCCCCGGCGCCACAAAAAAAATTAATTTTTTGATCGGCTTAACTTAGTGTGCCAATGTTTTATGATATCAGCAGATATTTTAGAAACAAATATTTTGACATAGTTTGGGGGTGCCATCCCCTTTGGGGACCCCCCAAAATCAATTTTTTGAATGGCTCAAGCTAGGGTGCCAGTGTTTTATGATATCAGCAGATATTTAACGGACAAATATTTTGACATAGTTTGGGGGTGCCATCCCCTGGGGACTCCCCCAAAAATCAATTTTTTGAATGGCTTGACTTAGGGTACCAGTCTGTTTTGATATCAGCAAATATTTAACAGACAAATATTTTGACATAGTTTGGGGCTGCCACCCTCCCCCCAGGGACCCCCAACAATCAATTTTTTGAACAGCTCAAGCTAGGGTACCAGTTTGTTTTGATATCAGCAACTATTTAACGGACAAATATTTTGGCATAGTTTGGGGGAGTCACCCCCCGGGATCCCCAAATGGAACCCTCCAAAAATCAATTTTTTGAACGGCTTGGCTTAGGGTGTCAGTGTTTTATGATATCAGCAGATATTTAATTGACAAATACTATGACATAGTTTGGGGGTACCTCTCCAAGAACTTCCCTCCCCCAAATAAACCCCTCGAAATTCAATTTTTCGAATGGCTAAAGCTGGGAAGCTAACTGTTTTTAATAATATTAAATAATAAACAAATTATTTGACATAGTTTAAGGGTACCACTCCCTCGGGAAACCGAAAATTGGACCACTCCTAAATCAATTTCTTTAAATCACTTGTTAGAGAGCTAATTGGTTTTAATATTAAGTCTGTAAGAAATAAATGTTTTGACATGGTTAAGAGGTGACACCCCTGCCTGGGAGCCCCCCAAATACATAGATTCCCCAAATCTTTACTTTTCAATTAAACTAAAGCAGTTTTTTAGTAAATATTTGTAAGACAAAGAATTAAAAATACAAATTGTCGTCTGTTCGAAACAGAAGTTTAGAATTGTTGTTTTAAAGGCAAAAACATACATCTGGGACCAATACAATGCAGAGTGTCTCATGAAAATAAATAATACGTACTAGACATTACACCATAGCTGTGTACGCATTTTGAGTTTACACTTGAGCTACGATATATGTACCGGTACTTACAGTACTGATGGTAGAAGCGTTGACAGACAAATTGCTGTTAATCACTTAAGATTTTGGTTTAGCACGTAATTTGATATTATAGGATTTTCACTGCGCTATTAAGATTTTTCTATTTGTTCAAACTACAGTATTGTTGACAGAAAGATGTTTAACTGTGTGAACCGTACAATTAGATCCATTCATTTTACTTTTAATTTTTGAATTCAAATTCATTGACTTTAAAAAAACTAAATTCAAATTCATTGACTTTGAAAAAACTAAACTCAAATTTCGGAGCATAATCATTTGAACGTTTAACTTATCTCAATGTAAAGCAAAGAGTCAAAATGTTCGCTCACCTTTCGGCTTTTTACTCTATATTAAATTTAAATTAATTTACTTTGGAAAAACTAAATTCAAATTCATATTCAAATTCATTATTGACTTTGTGAAAGTTGATTTGAAATGTATTTTTACTTCAATTGGACTGATGTAAAATTATGTTCATATCTGTAGTTACGACTTCTAAATTCATACAATTCGACAATTCAAACTTACCCTATATTTGACAAACCAGACTATTGAGAAACTAACTTAGATAGGAATAGGATTAGAAAAAAATAAGATTTTTGAGTAGTTCTTGGAAGCTGTGCAAAAATATTTTTCTCAAAAAATCTGTGGAATTAGGTTGGCCTAACTCACCATATAAGGCAGTACCACTAGTACCAAGTCATAGTTTTTATCAGAAAAAAATAATAAACGAAAAAAAGACACAATAAAAGCACACGAACAAGTTATGAACAATCATTTTTCTCAAATTCAAAAGAATTCAATTTTTCTTTTGAATTTGAGAAAAACAAATTCATCGAATGTTTAATTAAGACCTTCAAATTCATTGACTTTGCAAAAACTAATATCTTCAATCCAACCCTATTGTACAGCACGTATCCGTTGATATTGAGTGATGGATATGCTTATATCAGATCGTAAACTTGTGAGCAAAACATAGCTTGACACTAAAAAGAGACAGATCGCCATTTAGTGAAAAAGTTCTCCTAGTGTAAACAAAAATTATTACGCCAAATACACTTTTACCAAACCAGATGCTTATGCAGGATTCTCGCTTAGTGCCTGAACTGATACCCATCGGTCGTGACACTCTGCGTTCGTCTAAACGTGATTGGTTAGTGCTTGAGCGGAGTGCTATATGTTTTCTTATTTCGCAAAGCTACGGCGTTTCACTTGGTGTCTGAGAATACGTTACAGCTTACACGCTAATTTCAGAGCAAACAAGTTACAAGCGAACTTTTTAGCACCAAATATTTCACTGCCATTAGCATGCGCCATATGACAAAATATATATGTAAAGCGTTTCCCCTGTAGCAACAAAGTAGAAATTTAATCAAAATATAAATAATTTGGAAAAAGGTATGTTGCCTTAAATTAAGGTCGATCAGACGATTTTGTTGGGTGTTCAAAGAATACCCCGATGACCCTCACCGATCGTCACTAATACTTGATAAAGACCGGGTGTTGAACGGAATAGTGCAGAGTTATCTTAAAAGTTGGAAGCTTTTGTAGGACGTTAAAACACACTTTGGCTGGTGGTAGAGCAATTTTAATAAGCTTGTTTAGCATCTGCAATGGACTACTGAACTGCAGTTATAGTATAGAATCTTGCATTTTTACATTACTTGCAACACAGATTTCTTAGCAGCAAACTAAACATTTCACTTCTTATTGATGATTTATGAGAAAATAGAATATGCTTTAATCAGTGACACAGTTAGGGGAGACTAAAAGGGCTAAAACTCTTTTGTTAACCAAGTCGCTGAGAAGATTTAAGCCAAACATGCGATCTTTCATCTTTTAAACGTATTTTGCAAAACGATGTCGGGTGGATATTTCTACCTAAGAGTGCTGACGCAACGTCACACTAACAATTGACTTTTCAATGGCTTAACGCAGTGTTTCTCAACCATTTTTTTTTGCGACCCAAATCCGTTTAAACACGCTATCTGCAAGAACAGCTACGACCTAACTAAGTAGTTACAAAAAAACAGAACACAAAAAAGCAGTACTTTTATTTCACATTTATCACCATTTCGCTTCAACAATTTTTAAAATCGTTACTCAACATCACTCAACGCTAAATGCAGTGGATGCTCTTAACCCAAACTGTTTCTATATTTCTCTTTTATAAGAGCCAGAGCAGAAAATCCCATCTCACCTAAATATGAACTTGGAAAAGAGATTATAATTTTTAAGGCTTCTTCATAGAATATTGGATATTCGTTTGCTTAACTACAAATTAAAGATAATCAAAGTACTGAGGGCTCTACTTGTGTCAGCAACTCATTCACAAAACGCTGGCTTAATCTGACGGTTTTTTTTTAAAAATCAAAAACGATGACGTTAATATTTTTTGACATTGTTTGGGGTTTCTACTTTTCTAGAGGTTCCTTCATCAGATATTTTTGAGTAATTGCTGATTTCACGGCAGACGAAAAGTACTTTTGAGCGTCACAGCATTAGTTACGCGTCGGTCGTTTACTGGGTTTGCTGGCAAACTCCCATCTAGTTGGAAAATGGCCGAGTAAATACAAAGGAACACGCACGCGACACGAGCGTCGGGCGTTCCAATAATGCAACACCAAAACTATACACTACGTTTAACTTACAGCTGTGGGATGTTTCAAAGCTACACAACTAACAAAGAATTAAAACGCTTGCATCAACTTACCTAAGATTTGGAGCAAACCAGTCTGAAACAGGAAATGAATTCCGTGAGTTTGGTTTTGTGCAGCTAAATATTTGACGACTCGTAGAGAAATCAAAACGGCATCAGAATCAAGTTTGGAAATCCCCTAAAATCTGTATAAGTTAATACCACGACAGTCGAATATTAAAACTGAGCAAAAGCAAACAACACTACATAATACAATACTTTCATACTAAACTACCATCACTATTAACTTCATAAAGATAATACTACCACCAAGCAAAACGTGGAACAAGTGAACTATACAGCAGTTGTTGTCGAAATGCTTGATGGAAGAAAGCAGTAATTACAACACAAAGGAATGAAAATAAATGTAAATAAGATGAGGGGTTTTTTTACAAGAAGAAATTTTGTACGAATGCAAATGCAAAAGTATTCTTGGTCTGAATGTGGCAAAGGAGTGGGAAGGAACTCTGAGCAGTGTACAGAATGTCAACACTGGGTGCTCAAGAGGAGATCTGGAGTTCGAGGAAGTTTAGCAAGAGAAACACTTTTTATGCAAAAAATGCATCCCTGGTGCGTAACTTCAAGATAAAGATAAAATGGTAAACTTGGACAGAGACAACATAAAAGTGGTTTACAGGTTCTCTAACCTCGACCATGTACTCAGAACGGAAGGAGGAGCTCAGGAGGCTGTAACATCAACGATTAGATTGGCATGGAGAAAATTTAAAGAAATTTCGAATGTTATACGCAGAAAAGCATATCATTGAAGGTTAGAGGCATCTTATACTTAAAAGCGACGTGAGAAGTGCTTTAACTTATGGTGCTAAATGTTGGGCATTGAAAGTGGAAGATGAAAGCAGGTTGAAGACTATAGAAATGAGACTGTTGCAAATGATATGTGGGAAAACCTTGAAAGATACAATAAGGAGATTCGTGAAATGACCGGCGTAGAGAGATTGGAAGAGTTTCTGAGAGAGCAAATGTTGTGATTGTTGGGGCATGTGGTGAGAGTGGATGAAGAAAGAGGCCCAGTAACGGCACTACACTTAGAAGTTGATGGGACAAAAAAACAAAGACCGAAAAAGAGATGGAAAGAAGTGCTGGAATGTGACATGATTGCCAGAGGTTTGCAAAGGTTGAATGCACAAGATCGTGAAAGATGGCGAGTAGGCTGCAAAAACCGACTAACTTCTGCGTGCGGGGAACATCCGCTGGGCTCAAGTAATAGAAGGAAGCACATTCCTGGAGCAAAATGATGATGATATGAAACTTACTTGAAAAACAATTTTTCGTAGAGTTGGCTCAAACTTGGCACTGCATATTTGTGGAGTGTTGGAAGAATTTGACATCAAAAAGGCATCGAGTTTGTCAGGCAACAGAAGAAAAGATTCCAGCTAAAAGAATAATATCTAGCACAATTATGCATTGATTTCTTTCAAAAGTTATCTCCAAATCAAAAAAAAAATGGAAACTGAAAAGGTTGAAAAAATGATTTAATTGGCTTCATGCTGCAAAAAGTAAAGTAAAACTAGCATACTTAACCGACTTTCCAAAAAGAGATGTTGATATTTCTGCATAATTGTAGATTGTGTTATCATGCCTCTTGCATTTACATTGCCTCCCCAGAAACCCAATTTACCTTGATTTTTTGAAGAACTTAATTAGATAGAACAGTTTCGTCGCTATGATGGGCCAGGAGGGAGAGCGTGCCCCCCTAATGACTGCTTGTGCCCCCATCATTGGTATACTCAGAATACGTTTTTAGAAGAAACATCACGTAACTACAAGACAACAGTTAATGATGGAAAAAATAATAATAACGTTCAAACATAATTCTCGTTTGAAATTTTCTCAATTCTTTACGAAATTGCTGGTCACCAACTGCTGTACATAAATGCGGCATAATAATCCGGCCGTCTTATTAACACGTCTTTACAAATTTATTGCAGAGTAGAGATGTAACCTTACGTTAGTAATTATGACTTGAAACAATATGTGAAAACATTTTTTCAAAAGATCGCCTGTTTTTGTTTTTTTAGAGCGAACTCAAGATTTTTTTTAGGTCGTAGTCAGTGTCGCAACCAGCAGAAAGGGGCTAAGGGGCTTTTGCCTAATTGCGGACTCCAACATAATGACCTTTTCTTTTTTTTTTTTGAGATCGTTTGAAAACTGGCAAAAAATTGTGGGATGGAACTCGAAGACCTTTTTTTTTAGTTTGCTTGAAGGTTTGCAGAAACTTGCAATGAAGGGCCATGAAAATATTTTCAAAATGAAAATGGGCCATGATTACAAAAAGGTTGAGAACCACAGGGCTAGGCTATTTAATTCTTTCAATGACTTTTGAATTTTAGCACTTTACTGTAGTTAATCATATAGCTTTAAAAACCAGCAAAAAGTGATTGAAATAGCGTTATGATCGCTATTTTTTGCTGCAAAATCACCAAGCAGCCTGGAGCTCTGCCCCCCTCTGTGATATGCTTAAGTAACATCAGTTTGGTCAGCGCAGGGCCTAAATTAAACTGTTTTTGTGCAAAAAAAACATTTGGTATAAGCCCTTCCCCTTCCTCTAGTAAAATCCTGGTTGCAATTCTGATCGCATTCACTGCTGCAAGCTGATTTTTCAAACGATTATATGGGCCACATAATAAACGAGCTAAGAAACGCTGCCGAGCTTCTGGCCTTACACAGAGTTTGAAATTAACACTTGCCTGATTGCTCGAGGCAAGCTGAAATAGCCTCGGGCAAGTTAAATTTCGGTGTAACTTGCCTGATAGGCAAGTTAACAAAATATACAGCGCATTAAACAACATCGAACAAAATTATTTAGAGATGCAATTTAGGTCCGCTGTTGTTGCAACAAAATGAAATGTAAGTATAGAAAGCTGTAGATTGCTTTACTTTAGCACTTCACAATCATCACAAAGGATGAGCACTTTGTTTAATCGTACACATATCACTAGTCGCAATTAACACTTCTTAATCGCACGCAAATTTTTCGATACTCATACGCGCTTTGCAACTTTTTGGAACGAAGTACTACGTTTTCCTTTTTTTCTGAGAAAAAATTTCCCAAGCTTGCCACATTAACCAGAGGTGGGCAAAGCGCAGTTAGAAGCAAAAAGTGCAACTTCCACAATTGCGGAGGTAGTGGAAGTTGTTTAATTTTTTATTTGTAAACATTGCAGAAGTTGCGTTACAGACCAAAGTATTTAAAATTTGTTGCGCTTTAATTGCGCTGCGCTTTCAATTTTTTTTTCGAATAATAGCGCAATTCTATACATTGAACTAATTTTGTTCCACATTTTAATTGCAATATTAATAAATGTCGACCTTCTTTAGCAGTGCTGGGCACCGCAAGTTTTTTTTTAAGTCTGCAGTCCGCAAATCCGCAACCAAATTTCAATTTTCTTAATCCGAAACCGCAAGTATGCATTTGTACGTTTAAAAGCTTAGTCCGCAACCGCAAGTCTGCATCGACGTTTCAGGATTCTTGAATCCGCAACCGCAAGTCTGCAACTTCGTAATTCTTGAAGTCCGCAACCGCAAGTCCGCAACTTCGTAAATCTTGAAGTCCGCAACCACAAGTCCGCAACTTCGTAATATTTGAAGTCCGCATCGTAAGTCTGCAACTTTTTATGAACCCAGTAGAAGAGTTTTGCTATTAACCATGTCCCGAACTGATCTGCTCATAGTTGATTAGCAAACATAAGTCAAAAGTTGTGTCTTGTGGGAAGTATAGCAAGCGCATGGTGGATACATTCCACGCAATAAAAGCGATTACTCACAATCGTTGATTGCAGTAAATGTACGACAGCAAGACTTGTTATTGAGCTGTTTTTTCGGATGGCAAACTTAAGAATTGCCCAGCCCATCTTACAATCAGGTCCAACTCAAAACAGATTTAAACGCTTGTATTTTTGGTTAAAGTTTTTAAGTGACTTGGCTAAGTGGGGTTGTAGCCCCCAGCCCTCCTGGTTGTGCTATTATTTATACCGTAGGTGCCTAAACTGCATGGAAGCATAATGCACAATCCACCGACGAACCCTTAAAAATGCTACAATTAAGCTAGGGATCCGAAGATTAAAAGCCATTGGGTTACAGTGAGAAGCCATCAAATAGCAAAGCACAATTCGTATTTCCGCTACAACAAGATATTCTAAAAAAGCAGTTTTTTTCAAGGCAGGAAAAGGCAAACGCAGTAGAAGGCAAAAAAACATTCATATCACTAATCGTATTACTAAATTTTCGGTCCCTAGTTTCTATAAATACTGTAGGAATGAGATAGCCACACACTACCAGCACTGCCTTCGCCAGACCAAACAAGTGAAGGGGCCCTAGCCGAAAATGGGGGGCACTATAAAAATAGACTGAACTTATGCACATAAAAACTGATATTTTAAAGCTACAATTTTGTATTCATCTTTGAAAAAAAGACACACATAAGTCGGCAGCGTTTATAGCTCATTTCATATGCGGCCCGTACAATCGCTTGAAAAATCTGTCTGCAAGAGTAAATGCAACCAGAAGCACAACCAGGGTTTTGCTAAGAGAGAGAAGCTTAAACCAAAAGTAAATGTTTTCTGCACAAAAATTGTCTAATTTAAGTCCCGTGCTGACCAAACCGTTGCAACTCAAGCGTGTCACAAAGGGGGCAGAGCCCCCAGCTGCTGGGTGATTTTTGCGATTTTGCGGCAAAAACAGATTTTAATGCCATTTAAATCACATTTCGCACGTTTTAAAACCATATCAACAATTATTACACTAAATTGCTAAAATTCAAACGTCATTAAAAGATTTAAATTGTCTAGCTTCTTGAGCCCCCATATACTTCAGGTCAAGTCCAAAACACGTTTAAACGCTTATTCTTTTTTTGGTTAATATTTTCTAAATGACTTGGCTAAATGGGGCTGATGCCCCCTTAGCCCCTTACCCCAGGTTGCACGACTGACTGCGACCCAAAATAAATCTTGAGTGTGCTCTAAAATAAAACAACTGATCTTCTAAAAAATATTTTCACGTATTGTTTCATGCCATAATCACTAACGAAATACCGGTAACGCTTTTATAGCCATACATTCCTATTTTGTGACACATCCGTAAAGGCGTGATATTAAGACGGATTATTGGGTCACATTTATGTACAGCAGTTGGTGGCCAGCAATTTTGCAAACAATTGAAAAAACTTCAAACGAGAATTATGTTTGAAAATTATTATTCCGTTTTCCATTATTGCCTGTTGTCTTGTCGTTATGTGATGCTCCAAAAAAGCTTCTGAGCAAACCAAAATGGGGGAGGGCACAAGCTGTCGTTAGCGGGGTACGGCGCCCCTGGGCCCCACCTTGGTGACGGCACTGGCTACCAGTACAAAAAATGATACAACAGTGACTAATTTTGTGAACTCACAGTAAAAAACAACAAAGCTATACTTTGAACAAGGGCTGCCAAATCGAACTTAAACTCGAAAAAAGTCGGTTGTTGGGCCGAACTCGAAAAAACAACTTGTTAACAAAAAGAAAGCGATTAAGTCCAAAAGCAGGCTTAGTATTTCTGTCAGCCTGAGCTTGAAAAACTTGATATTTTTGCCAAACTTGAACTCGAAAAAATTAAACTGATTTCTGATGTTTGACTCGGTAAAAACATGAATATTTTATAAAAATAAAAAGGAATTTCAATATTTGTATAAAACTTGCGTAATTGCGGACTAAAATTAAAAATAGTCCGCAACTGCAAGTCCGCAATTTAAACTGCCAAAGTCCGCATGTCTGCAACTTTTTTCGTTAGTCCGCAATTGCAGATTTGCGGACTTGCACAGCTCTGTTCTTTAGCAAATTATTTGCTCTTTTTTTGTCTCAAATTGCAAAAGATGCGGTATTTGCATTGTGTTGTAAAATTAATTGCGGAAGTTAGGTTGCGTTTTAACTTGGTATGAAAATGTCGTTCCGCAATTGCGGAATAGCGATGCGCTTCAATTGATTCAAAAAGCTTATTGCAAAAGTTGCGCTGCACTTCAGAAATTAAAAAAAAATAAATTATGCATTTTGCGCTGAGCTTTTTCTGGTTGAAAACATCGTTGTGCTTTGTTGCGTTGCGCTTTTGACATAATGCTAATTTTGCCCACCTCTGACATCAACCTATGTTACAAATATCACACGAAGAACTATACCCTGCGCTGCATCAAAACAACGTCAAGAATTTTACAATTTTTTTGCTATGATTATTTTAAAGACTTTTTAGCTCCTATAACTCTTGCAAAAAAATTTCTGCTTTTTAGCAGGTGTAGTTTCCAAAATATTTGCAATTGAAAATGCATTGCAATCAAAAAATCAATTTTTGCGTTACACAATTGGAAAAAGTTGTTTATTACATCATCTTGTCAAAACATTTGCACACAAAAAACTTGATTCTTGAAATAGGCTACATGTATTATGTAAATTTAGTGTTTTTCCCAAGAAATATTTTACAAATTTTTTTCCAAAGGTAAACAGCCTCAAAACATATTGCGCCTATTTTTTTTTTGGGTAAGTTGAAATTTTCTCGAGCAAGTAGACATTTGGTATCACTTGCTCAATGGGCAAGTTGTTAAAAAAGTTAATTTCACCCCATGTTATTTGTCTCTTTTATCAGGCATGAATGCATAATTTTTAAATAGCGCATAGTTTGTTACAGTAAATTATTAGTTTTTTTTGTGCAAAAGTTCAGTCTATTTTAGTGCCCCTTCACTTCATTTGCTCTGGCAACGACACTGAGATGGAAAGATTTTTGTTTAGTTAGATTCAGTTGATGTTAGGGTACTAAATATCAGACTTGAAATTTTTTTTATAACTCAAGTTAATGCAATGTTTCATTAGAATTGATTAATTTTTTTTCATTGTTTTAAATCATACTTCTTAAAATAAACAAGCTTATTTAACAAGCTAAT
This sequence comes from Trididemnum nubilum, assembly GCA_963965965.1. Classification (NCBI taxonomy): domain Eukaryota; kingdom Metazoa; phylum Chordata; class Ascidiacea; order Aplousobranchia; family Didemnidae; genus Trididemnum; species Trididemnum nubilum. Next base: position 300,140 of record OZ014477.1, read on the forward strand.
TTCCATCTAGTTTTTTAAACCAATTCTCATTGAATTTGAAAAAAATAATATATTCTTAAAAAAAAAAAACACACATCAAAAAAGCAGAGCGAATTGCAAAGTATGATACTTTTCATTTTAATTCTTTTCACAAATTATGCTAAATTCAAAATATGCTGCAACTTACAAGTCCTGGTTTCTTCAACTCTCCTACTGCAATGCAAGGCATTTTGCACTACTTTGGGGAAAATAGAAGCACTTGTGCAATAACAGTATAACCAGCAGTTGCAGCTTTGGACACTAGACAGCCCTGCTAGTGGTTGATTTTGTGTTAGGCGATTATTTACCTTGAATTATTAAAATAGTAAAGTTGTTTTTTTATTGCTGATAGCCTATGTGAAGTATGGCACAAACATGCAGTCACCTCAATATCCGAATTGGGTTCAAAGATTAGAAAGTGCCCGATAAAAACGCTGATTTGCTGATAAATTTTGGTTTATGGTTACATAGGACCAGACTACATTTATAATTAAGAGTTTTTTTAAAGTATGTTGACAAATATTACCTGTATAGAAAAAAAATTATCATACCTTTATATTCGATGCCATTTTCAAAATGATCTTCCCAACACTAACATGAAAATAGTTGTGTATTGCAGCAGCGTTGATGATAGCAATGCTAAAATACTTCGTATTTGAAGGCTATTACATCTCTTAATTTCTGCTTTTTCCTCCAGCCAAGTAAAACTTGCAATTTAATCCTAGCAACAAATACTTTTAGACCAAGGCTGCAAACTTGATTGATTTTTTTTAGCTCAGCCTGTTTTAAAAGTCTAAGTCTAAGTTCAAGTTCAGGCGGAGATTGTGCTTCTAATTAGATATGCTTTGCCCACCTCTCGTAATGAGGTACCGTATGAGTTTGTACCTTTTAGCCTTGTAGTAAAAGCTAGCTAGGCTAGGATGTATACAGTAGCGTAGCCAGGCGGGGGGCGTTTTTAGAGGTTTTGAGGCCAAGTTTTGCTCAAAAAATGAAAACACCTCCCCCTCCATAAAGGTATTTGGTTGCTGAAGTTGAGAAGGACTTGCTGTGATTTGGCCAAAAGAACCGTTTGAATTTCCGATTTCCCTTCTTTTTTTTTGGAGATCACCTGTTTTTGGGCTGAAAAACCGTTTGAATTTCCAATTTTGGCGGAAAAATTAGTCTCAATTTTGAAGACCTTTTTTTCGGAGATCACCTGTTTTTAGGCTGAAAAACTGTTCGAATTTTCGATTTTGGCCAAATAATCCATCTCAATTTTGGTGAAGAACTTTTTTTTTGGGGGGGAGGGGGATCACCCGTTTTTGGGCCGAAAAACCGTTCGAATTTCCAATTTCAGCCAAATAATACGTCTCAATTTTTGGATATACTGTTTGACACTGATTCAAGCAAAGAGCAATGAAAATTCAGGTCAAGGTCGCTTACAGTTGTCTCACTCTTTCAAAAAAGCCCCCCCTTTTCGAAATCCTGGCTACGCGCCTGGATGTATAGACTGTCATGTATCTGCCAAGTTGATTTCTACCAGTACTGAAATCACTAGCCTAGTCTACCAAACAGTAGAAGTTACCGTACTCTTTTTTTACCCAGCTAGTACCGGTATCTGTTCTACTGACAAGATCAAACTGATTAGCACACAGCGAAGACGTCGCTAGCAACGCTAAGGCTATTAACATCAAAGTTGCCCATAGCAACATTAGAGGCCCCTAGATCGAGTTTGAAGGTACGGCATCTTTGGGGAGGCTAAATCAAAAAGCATGGAGTCGAAGCTAACCACTTCTAATACAAATCATCTTACTTTCAATAACCCCATTGATTTTGCCTTTGGTTCTTCTTTAAGTAATTGTGATACATAAAGTCACCAGTGAAGTTACATTCCCGATACCAGTACCATAACTCGTTGCATTGCAGTAGCCTGGTAGCCTACTATTAGTAGGCCACCTTGGTGCACAAATATTTTAACCCCTTCACCTAAACTGTGGCCCGGCTCACATCTGATTAGTCTGACAACCTTTTTACATGAGGCTTTGCAACGGTGTTCATGAATAAAATCAACACCATTGCAAAACCTTAAGTTAAAGATTGTGTGACAGTCCACGCATATCTCCAGGCTTGCTGACTAATTTGAAATTGGCAGTAATTTCCCGCGTTATGTTGCCAATAAATAATCGTGGTTGAATTTTTTTAGCTTGAAAAACTAATGTTCGTGAACTGTACATTTATGCAGACTTTGACGAAACAACAAATTAGAAAACATGTTGACGCCAAAAAGAGAAGCAATAGGAAAAAAACGATAATTATTATGGTACACGCTCAATAAAAGCCATTATTCACATAATTTTATGATAATGGCGAGGGGAGTAGGAACTCCGTCGAAATTTTTCTTTTTTGCGAAACTTATATAACTATTCTAGATGAAGCTTGTATCAGTGAACTTTTTCACATGAAGTTTGCCATGGTGTTCGTGAAAAAAAAATCAACAGCAATTCGTCATGAAAGATATCACGGTTGCTATGAAGACTTTTACAAAGTAATAATATTCGTGATACTACCTTTTGTGATGTAATAGCCAATATTTATGACAAAAATGGTGTTGACAGTTTTAATCAACACCATTGCAAAACATCGTAGAAAGATTGAGTGGTGCCTGGTTTGATGTTTTTTTAGGCAAAATCTGAAATAGCCATAAATGCTACTGGTATTTAGCCTCCAGAGCCAGAATTTATACAGTTGCCCTAAATACTATTTTGCCATTCTAAACATTGTCTTGGTCGCATTTTGGCAAAGTGTATTCATAGGTTATATTTAGGAAGGCTTTATTTCACCGGAAATTTTTATCTAGTTTTTTATTAATTCTGACTCAAATCTAACACAAACTCAAATGCTTACTCTAAAACTATTCCCAAATCGAACCCAAACCCTAACCTAAACCCTAATCTTAACCCCTAAAAAAGCAAATGAAAAAAGCGCGGATGAATATTTCTCATTCTCGTTTTATTCTCTTTAAGTTGAAAATTTTCGGTGAAATAGTCACTACCTATATTTATCATCTGCTTTTTTCTGTAGGCTAATTGTAATTACATTTTATTCACCAAGTTGCCTTGGCCAGGGGACAGCGAAGGGGCCTTTCGGTCTTCGAGTCAAGCTGCCACCTGTCTACCACACACGGCGGAGGTTTCACACTGTCCCTTTTTGTGTTTTTTAATGCTGAACGTCAAGCAGGAAAGCTGTGAGTACCAATTTTTATAGTCTTTGGTTTGATTTGACCGGGAATCGAACTTGAGTCTACCGCTTCAGTAGCAGATGCTCTATCCACTCGACCACTGATCAGTTCTCATTAACTCAAAGTAAATATGGCAGTTTGACAATTCAACAGCGTTGTCTTTGTGGTGTAGTGGTTAGAGCACTTGTCTGCCAAGTCTCGCGCTCAGGTTTGATCCGCGCTACGTTTTATTGGTTTTCTTCACAACCTTGCATTAGACAGCTATACATGATGTCTGGATAGGTACGTGGAAAACACGAATGTTTATTAAAGCGTAAAGTTTTTGTACAGCGCCCTCCTATTCCCATTAGTCCCAACCCTGCTCAACATGAATGGTACAAGTTGAGTAGGTTCTGGGTTTCTAACAACTTGTTAGGAGGCATATCTTTTTGTATTTATTGGTAATCTCAGATCTTTGCTACCACAGGTTCAAAATCAGAGCAAAAGATTTTTAAAATTGCAGTGGTCTGCTGCTCAAGCATAAGCGGGTTTGGCTCTGGACCGTTTTTTTTTGAAATTGTCAGAATGTCACATCTCACTTAGACAAAGTAATGAAAACTATCCATGATGATACTGGCATAAATTAATTGCCTCTCCGACAAGAGGATGGTTGCTTGACTCAATCATAAGGTCTTTTGCAACTTACCTGTCGCCTTCTTAAACGAATGCTCATTAAAAATTTTTCTTCATGCTACTACTGAGTGATGAAATAAATTTGTCTGGAGGTCTGAGGTTCAAATCTTGGGCTGGCCAAATCGAACACAGTGTTGCTAACGGCTTACCACCGCTGCGATCTTTTTTCAAAAAAAGCTGTGTTGCCCGAGTGCAATGATGCTGAGATGGGCCCTCAAGTGCAAACTCATTATACACTTCGGCATAGTATATACTGTAAAATGCTGCAAATTGCAATGTACTTACTATAATGACATACGTACACTATTTGTGCAATATACACAACTGAAGTACCACAATTTATCAAAAAATAATACACGTATAATAACTTAAGCTAATTAGATGTTGAAACCTTCAGTGAGAATATTACTTTTTCTGTAAATGCCATGCATGAAATCTAGTATGGAATTGGTTTAATAGATTGTTTTCCATTCCATTTTTGAAATCTATCATTCCATTCTGGCTTATTCCATATCGAAATTTTCGTTCCATTCCATACCGGTGTTCCCACTAAGTCGATTTTTTTCAGCGAATTAGCAATTTGTTGGAGCAAGAGCAAATAATTTTTGGAAATATGGTAAACACTGAAGATAGCTTTAGAAAATTCGACTAATTTGTGGAAATATAACATTTGGTATACGGTACTTTAATACTGGATTGATTTCAAATTTCGGGCACATAAACGTCTTTTTAGTGCTTTATGCACAATTGTTTAAAGAAAATTTGGGCACTCGCCGATTAGCCATAAAGTTACAGGGAACACAGTTCCATACCATGCCCTGGTCACAGGGGGCTTGAAAGGGCTAGACAATTTAATTCTTCAACTAGCTTTGTAATCTTAGCAATTTAGTTGTTTCATGCAATTTAGTTCCCCCAGACCCCTGTCTTTGATGCGTGTGAGTTACACCAGTCTGCTCAGCGTACTATCCAATTGATGCTTTTTTCAGGCATAAAATTTTACCTTTGGCTTCAACCTCTCCTCCTTAACAAAATCCTGGTTGCACTTTTGCTACATAAATTGACATTTTATTGCTTGATCTAATGGACATTTTGTTGAATTTTTGTATTTAAATGTGCAACATTTACCGAAACAATTTGGATTTTGCTGTGCCATTGATTTTGCTTTAGTTAACAAGTGCGATAACTACACCGGTATTAGATACATATATATCCATAATGATTTTTTGGTGCCGGTTTGTGAACACTTTGTTTAATTTTTATTGGTCCACCGATATAAAAAGGATGGAAACCACTTGTGTAAGCTACCCAATTTAACTGATTCACAGAGGTTACTGTACATTAGGCCTTCTGCTGACTTTATTGAAGCTGGAATATCTTGATAGTTACTACCTTTATTTAAAAAAATAGAAGTGTAAGGTGGCTACTTTATAGTTTGGGCTTCTGGAATGCAAGAAAATAATTTTGGAATATTTTCATAAATGTCTCGTGGCCAACGACCTTCAGCATCATCATTCAAAGCACTATATTCTGAAAAACTGAACAAAAATCAAGATTACAAAAGTGAGTTTGTTGCTGCTCAGTATTGCAAACTATCATTTTTTGCTACTGTAGTGTAAGATGGATTACTTGCGTTAGTGTCGATTTCAATTTATTAGCAGCTAATAGACTGATTGTTGCAGTCATGTAAGCCAGCTGTCACAAAATCACTAATGCAGTAAAGATGCGAAATAAGCTAGACTATTTACAATACAAACATGTCACTTTCAAATTTGACTATTTTCAACCAAAATTCAATTTTTTGACTTTCAATTACAACAACCTAGTTGACTTTTTTAAATTATGTGTATATATAGTCATGCTAGGCTATAAAAGCTTCTCCTCTGTGGCAATTTGCACAAACTTTTCAAATCGTTTGCGAGCTCCTCTACTCAAACTTATCTAAAAGATTTAATCATGTCAAACATTACAATGTCATAATCAGTTATCATCATCCTTTTCAGTTGTTTTTAAATTTGAGGTATTTCGTGTTTTTAACATCTGACATTAAGTGGTATTTTGGGCTCTATATACTGTTTGTTAAAAGGGCTTTCAAACCAAGTTTTTCAATGCCTACCAAAATTTTGGTAAAAGCCTAAAATGCATTCTCACCAAATATGAACTTTCTATGTCCTCCCATTTTCAAGATATTGCAGTTCAAAGTTAGCAATTTTCCTGTTAGGTTACTTAAGTGTTGCGATTTTGCCAGTATTGTGGCAAAAGATTAACTTTTGGAATGCAGACTTACATTTACTTGCAAAGCAACTAGTTTACGATTCTGAACCTTTACTTAGTCTTGACAACAACTCGCTGCAAAATAGTTATTAAGAATTTGGGATCTGCTCTAACCTTTTCAAATTCTTTTCTAAGAGGCAACCCTGGCAAAATTTTTAAGGGGAAATCTAAATTGTCATATCTTGGGAATCGAAGTTCAAAGAAATTTTAGTGAATTTAGTCTTTAGATCTCTCAAAAACTTTTGAAAGACAACTGAGCAAAAATTTTTCAACTAAATGTCCTTTTAATAAATTTTACGATTGTGTTGTTTCAACCCAAGGTATGAAATAATTACAAGGTCTGTTCAAAAGTTTGTAGACTGTTTGAACTGCACAGCTCTCATTTGTTCCAGGTGCATTCGCTTGGTGTCGCTAGGTTCACAGAGTTCAGCTGATTATGACGCCATTTTCTGATTGCAGATATCTTTATTTTAGTGCTGGTTATGTTCAGTTAAGTTAAAGGTAGTTTTTTGGTTTGTTGGATTTAAAGTTTTACAAATTTTTTTCAAAACGAATAACTTGAAAGAGCAACGATTTGCTGTGAAATTTTGTGTCAAGCTGGGAAAATCTACTACAGAAACGTTTGCCATGCTTAACACGGCTTACAGTGATGTTGCCATGAAGCGAGCGACATGTTTCAGGTGGCATAAACGTTTCAAGAATGGTCGGCTGTCGGTTGAAGATGATGAGCGTTTTGGACGTGTTTCCACATCAACTGATGACCCACACATTGATGAAATCAGCACTCTGGTGCAAGCGAATCGACGTCTGACTGCAAGAGAGCTTGCTGAAGAATGTGGGATCTCGGTAGGCTCTTGTCACCACGTTTTGATGGAAGAATTAAAGATGCATCGCGTTGCTGCAAAATTTGTGCCACGTCTGATGACAAGTGATCAACAAGCTCATCGTGTTCAAGTCTGTCAGGATTTGCTTGATCACTCAGAAAATGATAAAGAATTTTTGTCAAAGATCATAACAGGTGATGAGTCATGGGTTTATGGCTATGACGTGGAAATAAAGGTCCAATCTTCACGGTGGACGAGCAAAACATCTCCCTGACCCAAAAAAGCTCTCCAAGTTCGATCCAAAATCAAGGTGCTGCTCACAGTTTTTTTTTTTATGCTAGTGGAGTTGTCCACCACGAGTATCGGTACCTTCCTGAAGGCTCCACAGTGCACCAGACCTACTACATTGAAGTTTTGAAACGTCTGAGGGATGCCATCCGACGGAAAAGGCCAGAATTGTGGAGGAGTGGTGACTGGTTTTTTTTATCATGACAACGCTCCAGCCCATTCAGCCCTCAGAACTCATGAGTTTTTGGCCAAACATTCCATCACTGTTCTTCCCCACCCCCCTTACTCACCTGTCCTTGCTCCATGTGATTTCTTTTTGTTTCCCATGCTCAAAAGACCTTTGAAAGGAAGAAGATTTGAGACCATTCCAGAGATGAAGGCAAATGCGACGAAGGAGCTCAAGGGCATTAAAAAAGAAGCGTACCTAGACTGCTTCCGCAAGTGGAAACACCGCTGGGATAAGTGTGTGCGTTGGGAAGGAGAGTACTTTGAAGGAGACCCAGACCTGTAACTGCTGTAGAAAGTACATTTTGTGTTATGACTTCAGTCTACGAACTTTTTGAACAGACCTCGTATTGTTTTGTTTTCTTGAATATATAATATGAATGGGTTTTATTAAGTAATGTGTATGTACAGTAAAACAGTATCTCTGTATAAATTGCAAATGTTCAGTGAATTGTTTTAGTGTCATGTGCCTACCACAAGATTAAACTTTTTGTACAAGATATCATGCTCTAAGTCAACAATTATTGAGTTACATCGGTTTTAGTTTTTTAAATGTTTTATTACTGGGGTAATCTGTAGTGATGTTTGCTCCAATCCTTCATTATCCTGCACTTTTTGAAACCCTGATATCAAACATAGGCTAGAACTAATACAGTACAGTAATATTGTGTTTGATTGCTAAAAAGGTTTCGGCGCTTGCAGAAAACTTGCATGAACAAATTAGAAAACAATGATGATGATACTTGAAGTGACTGTGTTTGTCGTGCTCAAATAACAAACAATAACGTTAAACCAACATTTCAGATTTATTACTAATAGAATAAACTCATGCCAAGTTCCTAGCGCTAATTAATTTGACAAATTTTTCGTAGTGTTGTCACATTTTTAAATGACTGTAACATTGGAGCTTATTTTAACGTGAAGTATCAAATCTTTCATTATACTTGCTGTAATACACCAAAGCATGGAACGAGTTGGCTCTTGGCATGGCCCATCTCTGCGTCATTGCGCCGGGACTACACAGCTCCTTTCGAAGAAATGTTTAGGCGGTGGCGAGCCGTTGGCAGCACTGTGTTCGATTTGACCAGCTCGAGATTTGAATCTCAGACTTTTCGCTCCAGAGACGTACACCTTATCGCCCGACCAACTGGCCGGTTTACGCTAAGTAGTAACATGTAAACCGGCATAAATATAAGTCACCTATGCAATGCATATCCATTAACAGTTGACAATAGTGTAGTATTAATTTATTGTGGTGTGTTTCGTTCGTATGCGCACTTCGCAGCTAGAAACTTATATTTCATTTTGTATTTTATGGCATGGGTTTTTGGATAGCCTTGGTAAAATCACTATGGCTCGGTCTGTACCGATTTAGAATCTTTTCTTTGTTTTAGTTGCAATGCTCTTTAGCAATTACAGTACAAATTGCGCATCATGTTCTGCACGTTTAGTGCTTTAAAATATCGCTGTGCTTTTGATGTTAATCTTGGCCACCTTGTGCTGTGTCACATTGTCAAATCAAATCTGACATATTGGTGCAAGTTTGTATCAGGTCTGTTATGTAGTTAGCATTGTCACAAAATTTAAATTAGCAGCTGCTGTTGTGATTAGTTTTTAATGTTCGCTGCTTGAAGGTAGCGGTATTATTGACATTAAATTAAGAAACATTTTTGCAACTAAATTAATTTTTACAGGTGAATCTGACAAACATTCGCATTTAATTCATATTGAATGTGAAGCAGACCAAGTGAGAAAAGATATTCAAAAAGGTACGTTAAAATGTGATAAAGATTTTGTAATAAGCAATTCGATCTGTTGTTTCTCTGGTTTGAACAATGTGAATTCAATTCAATAGCAGAAATGGATGCAAGTTTTTTTCTAAACAATTGCAGGCTTTCGTTGTCATAATAGCTTCCATGACACAACTATACATGTAACAAATCATCCATTCTATGATCAAACAATATTATTGTCAACATCTTGGTCGTTAATTTCGTATTTCTCCTAGCTTGAAACCATTGTATACAGTGTATATTGTACATGTAGCACTAGCACTTTTTTTTGAACGTGATTTCAACATTGTGGTACCGCTGTTTGGCTGTAGGCTTAGGCTAATTCAGCGATGCAAAAATTACAATTTGCAAATTGCCATGTTTTTCAAGCTTCAATGCAGCAAATAATTTGAACCTATCGGAATTGACACGGAGTGCAAATACTAAGACATTTAGATTTTGCAGAACAACACGAAAAAAGAATTCGGGAGTTAAAAGAGCTACTCCCGGCGATCGAGTTGGAAAACTGGAAATACCCGTCCGTGGATGAATTGCTCGGTTTAACGTCATCCTGACGTAATGGCTCTTGACGACGGAAAGATGACACGCGAGGAGATTCTCGCCCAACTTCCAGAAGATTACGAAAAGCTCAGTTTGTTGGGCAAAGTGACTGGGCCGCCATCGGAGGAGGATTACAAGCCGATATCCAAGGTTCAGAGGGAACCATTTTTAACCACCTTGTTCAAGAAGTTCAATCCATTTGTCCCCATCGGTCTCGCAGCGACTGTGTTCTTCCTAGGAAACGGTTTGCGCCACATGGTAAAAAAGAACCATGCGCAATCTCAGATGATGATGCGAGGCCGCGTTCTAGCGCAAGGCTTCACTGTGATAGCGTTGTTCGGTGGGATATGGTACGAAGCAGAGCGGAAGAGGCGCAAAGACCTCGAGTAGTATCATTTACAATTGTGTCCGGTTTGCTGTGGTGCATTATTTATTTTTGCTTGCGATTAACATGCTGTTTATCTATCAACGTGTTGCAGCAAAATATCCAAGTGGGGTGATGTTATTTGAGAAGTGAACCACTTAAAAGGCATTCAAGGCCACCTCTTCACTGTGGACCAAAGTGCTGGGAAAAGCCTAAAATGCATTCTCACCAAATTTGAACTCTTTATGTCTTCCCGTTTTCAAGGTATTGCGGTTCCACCAGTGTTGCCATTTTGCCAGTATTGTGACAAAAGATTAATTTTTGTGAAAATTGGCTTGAATTTACTTGAAATTCTGGCTCTACTTTGTTAAATTTTAAAATTCTGGCTCTACTTTGTTTTGACAACAACACTGCCGAAAATATTGATTGTAAGTTACAAAACAAGCAGAGGTGGGCCGCGCAAGTCATAAAAGTTGCGCCGCAAGTATTCTAATGGACTCACAGCTCAAACTGCGCTAGGCTACGATACGAAACCAGTATTCAAAACAAATTATGCACGCTACCAAAATAAGTAAACAAAAAATTATTGATTTTCTTTAAAATATACTAGCATTTGAAAATGTTTACGGCTTAACCTCTTTGAGCGACGAACGTCTTATACTTGACGAAAAAATAAGTCTTGTGGTGGTAAGCGAACGACCTCGGAGCTACTACTTTTTTCTAACGGCTCGTCAAGGAAATCTTGTACAAGCTTTGATAAATATTTTGTGCTTCTAGACTAATTATCATCACTCTCTAACGAATGGAGCTCTCCAAAAAAATCATCCTGATTTTAGTTTAAAGTAATTGAACCATCTAAGTATTACTTAGTAGAGCTATACCAATGCTGTCATATAGTGTTCCCGGTTAGATTTGAACCCGGTATTTCGTTGCCACTTTCTCTGCCACACTCGGCATAGAAACGAGTTTCTTTGAATTGTCAAGACTTTTCATTGTTAATAATCATTTAGGAAATATGTGTTTCTACGAGTATCACAACATAACACAGTACGCGTCGAAAATCAAGATTTAAAACCCTACAGTCTGTTTCACCCGTAATCGGGATCGTCAGGGGTATCACTATCTTGTTCAAGTAAATATATAGATCCCAATTGCCGATGTAACAGACAGTAGGGTTTTAATTTTTGACATGTACTGTGCTTTGTTATGATATTCGCTCTGGCCTGCGCTGTCGAGCACTGTTTTTTAAATCGGTTTAATTCAAACTCCACTCATCGTGTTTCTACGAGTATATGGCTCAGTTAACGTGTTGTGTGACATATATCGTAGTTGATACTTAAATTATACCACACGCGTTACTATATTATTTAAATATTATTCGTATATCATGACTGTATTTTGTGCATTTTTCATAAATTTTTTCTCTGCTTTTTCTAATCTTTCTTTTGGCAAAGGTTATCATATAATCATAGCCTAACCTTTGGGGGTTACTCCATAGTGTTTCCGGTTAAGCTTGAACCCGGTATATTATTTTGCAGCCTTATTACGTCTGGGTCACCAATTTAAGACGTTGGGGAACAGAATTTCTCCCTAACGCCACAGTCACTCCTGTTTACAATATCTTTCAAATTTTTCCGGACCAGCATAAAAGTTGTAATTAATGGTTTTTGTTGGACTATTGCGTGTAATGCCCAAACGTATTTCTAGAAAAAAAGTACAAAAGTAATTTTTCTGTTAAAAATTTGATTTTACAACCATTTTTTTAATTGCTCAATTGAAGTTTTTTTTTTGAAAAGTCGGCAAAAACATTTTAGAGAGAAACGTTTCAGCGAAAGAAGACCCCAGCTGTAAATCCAATAGAAGTTTATCAAGCATTAAACTAATGGAATTTGCCATGACAACGCGGTTATGAACCCACCTCGCCATAGGCGTAGCCAAGGAGGAAGGGCAAGAGGCTCGCCACCCCCAACTGAAATGCCACCAATAATAAAAACAAATACTAGTGTTTTTTTCTATTTTTTTTAGCATTTTCGTGTACAATAGATCAATATCAGCATTGATGACCAGGTGGCCTGGGCCCCCTCAAATCAAAATTTCGCCATCCGATTTAAATGGATAACCCGGAAGAAATTCTGGGTTTTTGTCCTAAAAGTTGCAATCTTGGACCCTCATCTAATCATTTTGTGAACTTAATGCAATAACATGACTATTTAGTAACCATCTAGTGCACCAATTTCAAATAAGAATCAACCCCCACCTCGTCAGTTTTTACTCGACAAAATACTTTTGACAAAAGAAGAAATTAGCTGGGAAAAACGTTTATTAAACAAATTATTGAATTTGAATTGAGAAGGCCTGGGTCTCGTAGTCGTACTTGTGCTCGTAAGACTGGTTATTTTTATGACAATTATCTCCAAAGTAAATATTCAAGTGATTATTTATTGCTAAAATTATTGCAGTGGGCAATATACCTTGCATCTCCCACCTGGGCAGTAGCGTAGGTGGGGAGGGGGGCTGTAGCCTCCCTGAAGAGTATGCAAAATACCCCGTGTTCAGCTCTTCTGAAGCCGATTTTTGCACTAAAAACGAAAATAGCCCCACTTGGTTTCGGGGTTGAGAATTGGGCCAGGACCTGATGTGATTTCGACCAGAAACGCTGCGCTCCAGCCTGGCTGAAGACCTTTTTCTTTGAGATCACCTAAATTTGGACAGATAAACCGACTCAATCTGAGTGAAGACCGATCAAAATCTGGGTCAAGATCGTTTGATGTTCATACCAGCCTCCAAAACAGCCCCCCATTGCAAATTCCTGGCTACCCACCTGGGCCAAGTCACAAAATTTAACCCCCAAATTCCAATTTTTATACGTGGTTCTGGATCTGAAAATAAACAGGAGACTCACCAGTTTGATTTTTTTCTAATCTTAAAACTTGGTTCTTTCAAATGGCTCTAAAAACGTGCGAAGTGTGATCCAAATGGTTGTAAAAAAGCTATTTTTTTGCCAAAAAAATCGCCCAACGGCCGGCCCCCAGACCCCCGTCTGTGATACGTTTGCGTTAAACTGGTTTGCTCACCACGTCTCCCAATTTAGACAATTTTGGAAACCTTTTCTATCTTTTGGTTCCAGTCTTTTTCCTCTAGCAAAATCCAGATTACATGCCAACTCAGTCCCCGGCTTCTCATCCTCCATTCTACGGTATCTTTGTCCCATAAAAAGTCCATCTTTTGGAAAATTTTTGGTGACGTCATTGCGTGTGATTTGCGGTTTGGCTTCCCCCCCTAATCAAAAATCCTGGCTACGTCTATGTACTTCGTCAATGCTTTTTGCTAAGTTTAATCACAAATGATTGACAAACAATCATTCCTAATCGTATTTGAATTGCGATTGCGCTCAAAATTGCTGAAATACTTGCGGCGCAAGCGTCAGCGTAACCTTTTGAAAATAATTGCGGCGCAAGCGCCATCGGAAGTAAAATAGTTGCGGCGCAAGTGCCCATCTCTGCAAACATGCGTTAACTTTTTGAAATTTTGTTTGTAGTTGGCAACCCTGGTAATATTTCTAAGGGGAAAACTCCTTTCTATGAGGAAATCTAAATAGTCAAAGGAGCGGAAGGTCATAGAAAGTTCAAATTTGGTGTAGTTAGTCTTCAGATTTGTCAAAATTTTTTGAGAGAAAACCTGCTAAAAAAGTTTTCAACCTGACTGCCCTAATAGTCTAAGTCAGAACTCAACAAGGGGTCGTCCAAAAAAGTTACCAACAACTTCAGAAAGAAGATTGCTGTAATTTGTTGGCAGAGCGAGAACGTTGGAATGTGGAATCAGAGTTCTCTATTATGGTTAGGATAATGAGAACTCTGGTGGAATTGAAAACGCTCCAGAAATCCCTAAAATTCGATTTGAGTAAAAATTCAGAATAGAACTTGAATAAGTGTAACTTAAAATGTTTTGAAGTGCAGCCTAATTGAGTATAATATGCAGGAATATTATTCAAATCTTACGTGATTAAAATGGTTGCTGATAATTTCGGCCATGTTTGTTATGACCTAAAATAAATTAATTTTGACTTTAAGCTGTAAAGTCTAAACTAACTCATTGCGTTTTCATACCGGGCTTAATTTAATAATTCAAAATCAATTCCGTTGGTCTATATGACACAAGCCCAAATTACGATCGGCCTAGAGCTAGGCCTTTTTTTTTAAGTTTCCAAGTTTATCAAACCGAACACGTTTGTGTTAAAAGAAAAAAATTCAAACCAATGAACCTAATTTGACTTTTAAGTAAAAACTCATCCTAACCCCACGACCTACCAGATGGCTAGATTGGTTTGAAACCACGCATCCATATTTGATGCTGCCACAGTCGAATTTTTTTTCAGTTAAAGCTATTTAGAGTCATGTTACAGAAGCCCTCCGTAACACTACTGAATGTTAGGTACTCCAGCGAAACTCGAGTGCCTTCACGGTGTCCGTCTGACCAAACCACAATCGAAATGCGCTAAACTTAAACCGTATTGTTGTTCAGAAATAAAATAAAAAGGGACAGCACGGCTCAAAATGACTGAAATTTTACCAGAAGTGATAAACTAAAAAGGAGCCATACGAGCAGTCTAGATAATAAAGTACGTCCATTTGCCAATTGTTCCACTGAAAATGAATGCAATAGAACTCTGCCAAATGAAGAGGCGTGCAAAAATTAATAAAAAGTGCGTGATTTTTAAAACGCTTGCAAGCCAATGGCTGCTGGAAATAAAGTAACGTGTGCAAAACTGAGCTAACTAAAGAGAAGAATAGGCCTGGCCGAGTTCGAAACTTGAGCCGCAGGGATGTGGAAGCGGCAATTTTTGAATTGCTTCCATCTTTAGCGCTTCCGCTACTCGATGACGAAATTTTTGCTTAAAATTTTTTGATCTTAAAATTATGTGGCAAAAATTTTTTCCAGGTAAAAATAAAACAGCTCTGTTATCATCAGTACTTAAATTGTAGGGGGTACGCGTCCCTCATCGAGAGTTAGCGTCCCCCCAACGAGATTTAGGCGTCCCCCCGTTGAGATTTGAGCGCTGGATGATCAAACGAAAAAAGGCCAGCCAGAACGAATAAATACCACAAAGTCCGGCAGAAAATAGTCCCGATTTGCGGTGAAGACTTTTTTTGGTCTTTCACTTAATTTCGGGGACGCAATTTCATAATTTTCCACTTAAGTACTTTCGCATGCAGATTGCAGAATGCATTTGGTCAAGGCTGCAAAAGCGTCCCCCCATGCAAACTTTTACAGTTTAAGTACTGGTTATCATCATCTTAAAAACATCATATAGAACCAAATTGTATAATTGTATTCAGTGATTTGTTATCACAAGAATCTGCGCATGGGTGTAGTGAAGAATTCGGATTTGGAGCGGCCTTAAGCGAAAGGTCCAGTTAATCACATGATCTTATGTTTCAGCTGATGCGAATTTCTCTGAACGTTCTCCCAGAAGTTAAGATAAAGAGTGATTATTTGTGGTCTGGGTACCGATTGGCAAGCGCTCTGGATATTAACTTATTTCAACTGCATCTGCGCTGTTAATTGTAACTTAATTGTAATTACATTTTATTCACCAAAATGCCTTGGCCAGGAGACAGCGAAAAGATTTTTCGGTCTTCGAGTCAAGCCGCCACATGTTTACCACTCACAGTGGAGGCTTCACACTGTCCCTTTAATTGCTGAACGTCAAGCAGGGAAGCTGTGAATACCAGTTTTTATAGTCTTTGGTTTGACCCGACAGGGAATCGAACCCAAGTCTACCGCTTCAGTAGCAGACGCTCTATCCATTCGACCACTGATCGGTTGAGCGCATATCTTTACTTGGTTATAATTAGGAAGCCCTGGGGCGAAGCTTCCACATTTGCAGAATTTTGTTTTTTTAATAACTTGTTTGTGCGTGAGGTTGGTTCCAATGTTTTGCCAACAACGTGCATTTTTAGAGGAGCAAAAAAAACATTGCAATAATTAATGCGGTTATATTATTTGAATAATTCTTGTCGCAAACGGTTCTTAGCAAAAATTAAGACAAGCATCATAACATCAAGTTTAAAAGTCACGCAATATTGAACTTTGAGAGATGTTATGATGCTCACTTCTGTTTTGCTTTTCAAAAGCGTATTATCGCCGGGAAAAAAATTAAAATGCTGGAACTGGAAACTTTGTGTTTGTGGATTTACAGTGCTATGCGAGCATGGTCCCAGATTTTCAAAGAATGGGCAAAGCCCTACTTCAAAATATGTTTGAGAAAATCTTTAAATTTTAGTACTAAACTAGAGAATTTTTGAACACTTACGCTCTTAAAAATGAGTTGGTTAGTTCATGTTTGAGTTGATAAAGGTGGGGGCTGCCCCGAATCTAAGTGAAGCACAAGCCTTTAAAAATTTTGCTTTGCAAATGATGATAGATCAAACATTCACTTTTCGTCGTTTTTTTTTTTAAATCGCACCACATTCAAGTTTTGACGCTGGATATGAACGTAGGCGTAGCCAGACCCCCCCCCCCCAATTGAAATGCTACGAATGATAAAAATGTCTCAAAAAAGACTATCGTTTTTTTAGTTTCTTTTAGCATCTACGCGTAAAGCAGTAGGCTACCCGCGAACAACAGTAATTAACAATAATATTGATCCAGGGGGCCAGAGACCAATCAATTTAATTTTTGCCAACCAATTTAAATGGGCCCCCTACAATAATATTTAAATGGCGCCCAACAATAATATTGATCCAGGAGGCGGGCCCCCTCAATTTAGTTCTTGCCAACCAATTTAAATGTATAACCCGAGTGAAATTAAGGGTTTTTATCCTAAAAGTTGCTAACTCAGGCCCTCAATTAAGCTTTTATGAACATAATGCAATAACCGTGGCACATTGCCAGGAGCACCGCGACCACATACGACTTTTTTTCGGCCTTCACCTGTATTTGGCAGGAAAATATTGCAAAAATCCCAAAGTGCCAGGGGCCCAACTCAATGTAAATCCGGCCCGGACAATAACATGGCTTGTAGGCGTAACTATCTACTGTACATTTTTCAATAACAATTCACCTCCACCTCGCCAGTGTTGATGCAACAAAATACTTTTGAAAAAAATCAGCTACAGCAAGGGGAATGTTCATTGAACAAACTTTTGAATTGAGGGGGCCTGGGCCCCTGGCCGTATATGTACTCTTATAACTGGTTGTTTTCAAGACAAAACAATAATCTCTAAGAAAAATCTTCGACTGGATTGTTATTTAATGCCAAAATATTACAGGAGACAATGTACGTTACTTACCCTACCTGGTTCAAGTCACTTACAAAATTTAACCTTGAAATGCAAGATTTGAACGCGTTTTGGACTTAAATTGCAAGCAAAAGGAGGACTGAACAGTGAACACCCTAAGTTTTTCGATTGGCTTTCAAATGGCTCTGAATACGTGCGAAATGTGATCTAATGGTATTTAACCCATTCATTCCCAAATTATCTTTCCCTCGTGCAAAAAATCTGAAACGGACACCCTGTGTTACTTTTACCCTACTTATGTAAAATCTGAAAAAAAAAATTATTTATTGGTTACTATGGCAACAGCGTAATGTTGCCGCACGGCAGCATTGGGAAAATAAGTATAATTTACAGCAAAAATTTCACACAAAATATCCAAAATAATTTACAATTTTTTCTAGTTTATTGCTAATTTTGTACACCACACCCATTGATGATTAATCGACGAAATGTAGAAAAGGGTCTAGGCCCCCTAATTTTCCAATTAGGAGGCCTACTCTTTACGTTTTATGCCAAATTGCAATCAAATTGACTTTACTGTTTTGGTTGAAAAATCAAATACATTCAAATCAAGATTGAGATAATATAATTCGGGTCAAGATCATTTCAGTAAGTTGCACCACCATTCTCAAAGTCGGTCTCGCTCCCATCGGGAAGCAAAATGTGACTAATCGCTTCAAAAATGTCAAGCTTTTCAGTCATCTCAAATTTCAGTAACACAAAATAGAAAACAATGTACTTTTTAACAAAAAATCTGAAAAGTCAAGGCTAAAATTACCTCACCAAATCTCAACAGATCACTTACTATCACTCACCTATCTTACCATTGTTGCCGTGCGACAACAAGATACAAAAAATTCTAAAAATGGAATTATGCGAAGCCGAAACATTTTTTACTGGATATACGCCGTTTCATTACTAAGTAACATGCTCATAAAGAAAAAAGAGAACTATAATCTGTTGACACCTTTGAAACCACCTCCGAAGTACCTCTACTTTCAGCACATTGTATTCACTAACTGACCTTGTGCGTTTGGCAAAACAATATCGCATGACCAAAAATCCTTCCAGCCAAAAAATGACGCAACATGCTTGGTTAGATGCGTTTATAGCCATATCTTACCAGTGTTGCCAAAATACAAAAAAAAACGATGAAGAAAAGAAAGGTAAAAGTTTGTGTTGCCGCATGGCAACAGTGAGAAGGAAAGGGTTAAAAATTGCCCAGCGTCTGGGGGCTTGCTCATTCTGTTGAGTTGATAGACTTTATTCAAACATGTCTAAAATTGCGCATAAAGTTTTGAATGCTGCTCAAACATTCAGAAGAAAAAATTTATAAATTTTGACTAAAACATCGACTTAAACTGACTCCAGAGCACCTGAGGGTTTACGTTTGATGATACAATAACATCTTGAAGAAATTTTAAGTATACGGGCCGTACTGATAATTACTGAAATACGATCAGTCGAACGCTGTGGTTCGAAGCCTTTAAATGAATTCTAGGGCTGTGCTATTTTCAAGGTTAAATGGACTCACTGCCGAATGCAGTTAATTTTTAAATTACACCTTGCACTGTACTAGTACGACCACTGCGTTAAAATGTCGCGATTCGCATTTCTTTTTCTCGGCTAACGCGCATCACGTGAACAAGCTAGTGCTTTGTTGAAAGTTTATTGTACAGTGATTGTTGAGAAATTAAAAAAGGAAACACTGTGAATTGCAAAGAAAGTTGAATACCCACAGAAAAGCAGTCAGAATCAACACACTTGACTGATTTTTTCTTTTTTTGTTTGCATTTTTAAGCTATTGGAAAACATAAGTGAAACCGTCTTTTCCATTGCGTAGTCTATTTCTATGTTACGTTTTCTGAACAACTTTGAACACACAGAAAAATCAAAATCGGAAATCACTCAAGCGTGTTGGTTCTGACTGCTTGTCTTTTGGTGCTCTAGACTTTCCCTAAAGTGTCACAACATTGCATAGAATCACGATGATAAAAGCACGACGCTTAAGCGACCACTTGGAAAGGAGAAGAGTGACCCGTGAACGGAGTCACGATTCCTGACTGATCCTTATGGTCGCCGAAGTAGGTAATGCGGTACGTTCCGCTTGACTGACCTTCTGGAATCCACCAGTCGATAGTCACGCGACTTTCGATGCTAGGCAACTCGGAGAGCGGAGGGTGCGCCTTGCTGAACTGGAGGACTCCCTTTTGCTGGAGGTCTGACACAGCCCTGCAAAGCAACGATCAATTAGCAGCGAAATCAAAACCCCGATCAAGATAATAAAAGCGAGCAACCAGAGTAAAATTCGAGCGCACGACACGTCAAGCAAGCGCCTTACCATTACGTCACAAAAATGACGCTATGACTACGTCAAAACGTATAACTTGAAAAAGACTTAAGGTACACTTCGAAAACTATTTAATAAAAACAACCATGAGACACCGTGTCACAGGCCTGCAGCAACTCCATAATTTTCCTCACAGCAGGTGGGGTTTACCCTGGGGCTGTAATATTGCGTGTCATCGATCCTCACCTTCTTTGGCGCTCAATTCGTCCCGAACCATCAATGACATCATA
This sequence comes from Trididemnum nubilum, assembly GCA_963965965.1. Classification (NCBI taxonomy): domain Eukaryota; kingdom Metazoa; phylum Chordata; class Ascidiacea; order Aplousobranchia; family Didemnidae; genus Trididemnum; species Trididemnum nubilum. The sequence goes on from OZ014477.1 coordinate 320,212, forward strand.
GAGCGATTGTGGAAGTTCCAGGTCACCTGACTCATACAGCTGCTGAGCTTTCTCGTAGTCGAATCGAACGCCCATTGACGCGGCAATGACGTCAAACAGAGCAGTTATGACGTTTTTGTCACCGGCTTGGTGGTTTTCCAGACCAGCGTAGCTCCATCGAAAGGTGGTGCTCCAATCGGTGTCTACATACTCGGTCTGCCACATGGACGCGTTCACCATCCGCTCCACAGCCAAGTATGTCCCGCCAATCTGCAATATGGTGAGAGCATGAAGGCTGCTCTAGTTGTGGATTTCCGCAGCACAGTGAAGTTGCAAACAGTGCCTGACAACCAAACCAAGACCGCACTGTTATGAAGAACTATTTCAAGGAAGCATTGTAACGGAATTGAAATCCCTTACGAACACAATTTCAGCGCACCGCAATCTGTACTACTGCAAGATTGCCCCAACTGAGTTTGTCCCATAGGAGGAGCCACGATTTTTGATTGGGGAGGAGCAAACCACAAATCACATGTAGTGACGTCATCAGAAATTTTCTCAAGAGTAACGAACTTTTTGTGGGGCAAAGATATTGTAGATTGGAAGAAGCCGTGGCCTGTGTGTTTACGCCAAATCAGAATTTTGCTATAGGCAAATGGCCCAAACCAAAAGCAAAAAGTGCAAATGTATAAATTGGGAAATGTGTTGAGTAAACCAGTGTAACAAAAAGGTATCACAGACGGGGGTCTGAGAGTGGAAACCCCAGCAGCTTGTAATTTTTTGTAAAAATTTTGTATTTTTTTGTAAAAACTAGCTAGCTTAATGCCATTGAATCACAATCCGCACCTAATTATAGCCATTAGAAAAAACTAGATTTTTAACATATGAAAACTGAATTGAAAAAATCGAATACTTCAATCCTCCTATTACTCGCAATTTAAGTCCAAAACACGCTTAAAATCTTGTATTTTGGGATTAAATTTTGTAAGTTATTTGGCCCAGGTAGGGGAAAGTAAGGTACATTGCCTCGTGCAATATTATGACAGTAAATAATAATCCGGTTGAAGATTTTTCATACAGATTTTTGTTTTGTCATAAAAATAACCAGTTGTGGAAGTATATGTACGACCAGGGGGCCCAAGCCTCCTCAATTCAAATTCCGTAATTTGTTCAAAGAGCATTTCCCCTATCTAATTTTTTTTCCCAAAAATATTTTGTCGCAAAAATACTGGCGAGATGGAGGTGGATTGCTATTTAAAAAGGATACAACAGATGGTTACGCCTGCTAACCATGTTATTGCCCGGGCTGCATTTACATTGCGCGGGGCCGTTGGCAATTCGGAGATTTTCGCAACATCTTTCTGCCAAATATAGGTGAAGACCAAAAAAAGTCTCACCATCTGAGCGCGGGGCCCTTGGCACTGTGCCATACTATGGTAAATCTGGCCCTAGTTAGTGCATTACGTCCATGAAAAGGATAGATGAGGACCCGAGATAGCAGATTTTGAAACAAAAACTTTCAATTGTTCCGGGTTTTACAATTAAATTGGTTGGCAAAAATTGAATTGAGGGGGCCTGGGGCCTCCTTCGTCAATATCATTCGCAAAATGCCAAAAGAAAACAGTGTACGCGAAATATCCTAAAAGAAACTCTAACAATAGACTTTTTTGTCACATTTTTGTCATAGGTGACATTTTAATTGAGGGGGGCGGCCCTCTCTTTCTACTCCTATGGTTTGTCTAATGCAGCATTTCGATGATTAATGGCAAGCCGCCAGTTTGCAATTACCTTCATGTTGTGGCGCGGGTTAGCTCCGTAAAACGTCACCGACGCGCGGCTACCCGGCTTCATCGAACCGCTAACGTCGCTGATGACGTCACCGAACTTGTAACCGTCGGGAACCGAGTCTGGGCTGGGCGGGGGCAGAAACTCAACTTGTTCATTCAAAATGTTGGCCGGGGTCGGACCAGGGGGCACCTGGGCTGAAAAGTCAAAATCGATATAAAAGCCGAATATAAACATCCAGCCAGCCCAGCAACCAGCATGCTTTGGCTCAGCCCAAATCCCACATTATAATTGCAAATCTGAGCAGCACACTAAGAATGAAAATGCGACTTCAAACCAATTTCGAGAATGGTTCGCCGTCAGTGCAACTGCAGTCTAGTATGTGCAGAATGTTGTAGGTTTGAAAAGAAAGGTTGGAGCTCGTTTATCGGGATGAAACATTTGAAGCAACACTCTTCGATGTTTTATTTTTATTAAGGACTGGGGAGCATCTTCAAAATCGTAACGAATTTGCTGTTTGCAAAAATGAAAATGAAACTAGTAAGAAAAACACCCGGAATAAACTCTTGTGACGTAACAAACAAAATATACAACATTCGTTATTACATGTGTAATAACTGGGGCCCGCAAAAGTCAATAACGTCAAATTTTTTTCAAGGCTTTATTATCTCATCAAACGTATACCAACATTGGTTTCGGGTGCTCTGAAGCCAGTTTAGGTAGATTTTATAGGTCAAAATTGTATGTGATCAAAAAAAAAAATTTTTGAAACCAAAAGGGTTTTTTCTTTATTTTTCTGGATATTTGAGAACAATGAAACGTAATGAGTAATTTTATACATCTTTGAATAAAGTTTTGCTGCTCAAACTTCTTCAAATAGTTGCAATATGCAGCAATACAATTGCCGGGGTTAACTTCTATATAAAAATAATCTCATAACAAGGCGAAGCCCATTTTTTAAAATTAAAAACAAATTAAGAATGCCAGCCTCGGGATGAATAAAATAACTAAGAACATATGTCCAAACTCAAAATCAAAAAGTCAATTTTTAGTATACGGTACCATATATCACAGCAAATTAACCAGATTTTTGAAATCTTAGGACTGTACTGTTTTGCTTTCACAGCTTTAGCAATCGACAACACTTTTACACAACGCAACTTTTTACCACGCAAGATTGAAATTGAGTCAATGTATTTTCCAACAAAAATCTAAGAAATGAGGCTAAAAATTCGTGAAAATTTTAACAGCAAATATCAATCCAAAATTTACTGGTTAATAAAAAAAAGAGTAATCGACATGAAAATGTGTGCAGATTCCAAGGTTTTTGTCCTGCAGCGATTAGGTACTTTAATCACAAGATTGACTGAGTAATATTTCTTTCTAAAAGCTGTAATGAAAAGTGAAGGTTACCTGCTTCAAACTTACTTGAATTGCGAATAAAAAAACTTTTTTGTTTTTTAATTAAAACTTGAAGCTCAATAAGGCCAAAAAGGTTTAGGTCAAAATAGAGTCAAAACTTGACTAAAATAAAGACAGAATTAAATTTTTGTAGGTCAAAATAAAAATGGCCCAAGTAATAACGGCTTGCAGTGAAATTTTAGTGGAGTTTCTAGCCTATTACTTGGCTGTTTCTCCTATTAACACTTGCAACTGAGCAGATTGCTGCCTTCCGGGTCTTTTCGACGGAATTGATGTTTTGTGATCTCCAGTTTTGTGGGTGATCCCATCTATTCTGGATGAATTTCGGGACTTCTCAACTAATTATTTTGACATTCGGGAGTTGGTTGTTAAAAATTACCTGATTTCCTGCTATTCTCCTTTCAGCTTTGGCTTTTAAATCTTGGTTGGCTTTGGTACCTTACATAGTCTTCCATTTTCTTTGCACAGTTTTGCTTCTAATAATTTTTCTTTGTTATGGAGCAAAAATCGTGGCAGATTTCAACGCCTAATTTACATTTTTTTTTTCCGGTCATTAAAACTTGTGGCCCATTTCAACGCTTCATATGCATTTTGATCGCTGGCGAAACGATAATTTTGACTTCGGAGCTTACGGTTGGCTTTGCCGACTTTTTGCTTTTTTCTTTCGGCCTTTATTTTTTCCACTCAGGCTGTTTCAACTACTTGAAATCCTATCAACAGTGAGATTCTTTTTCTTATTCATTTCGTTTCATGCCAGCTCAGCTGATAAGGTTGGTATTGACCAAAATAGCGCTATCCTGAGCATTGCATGGAAGGTTGTGATACTCTCAAAATTCAAATTTACTACAGAACATAAACATTTTTCCCCACATGACTTTTCGGTAAAGAAATTGACTGAGCTCTATGACTAATAAAATAGTTATGCTTTGGACTTTGCTGGTACCGTAATCAATCAATCAATTTTGCCAGCCAATCAATCAATTTTGCTATGATAAAAGTATTATATCATTTATACTACATGAAGTCTATTAAAAAAGATTCACTAGACACTTCTAAAATACATGAAAGTTAATCAATAAGCAATTAAGCATACCATAAACGGCGGGCATGTCAGCGTTGTTCTGTTAAACACGTTTACTCCAGTCGCTCTTTGATTTATGAAAAAAGTCTTCGCTGCACGAAGTTTCCTGACGTTTTTCTTGCTACTGTAGTTTCATTGTCATGTTTGCAAACAAGAAATGCGTTACTGCTCTGAAGATGCTCCCAAAAAAAGTTAACAATACATCGGAGGACGTTGCTTCAAATGTTTTAGCTTGTTGGTTCCTGTCGGTAGCGTGGGTTTGAGCATCACCTGATGGTCAAATTATCGTGGTATTTGTCACGTCAAAACGTGAATTTCAGTCTTTTTTGCGCCTCTCCTTTTATATACTTTTACAGAGTCAATGTTGCAACTTGACATTCAAAACTCATCATTGCCCGCCATTGCAAGGGCGCCCTATAATTTAATCGGCTCGCAACACATCCGGCCATCCTACGAGGACAGCCGAACAAAAATGTATTTACTGCAGAGTTCAAGCTTCGAGTGCAGCGCAACAAGATACACTTTAACTGCACCAACGGGGTGGAGCCAATCCAGCTCCTTCTCAGACAAGGACAATCTTCTGGACGTTGGGTCACCCGGAGTTCCAGATCAACTAAAAAAAAACGAGGCGGAGGTCAGTCAAGTGGTCGACTCACCATGGCGCCCCGACACGAGAGGTTCCACCAGACTAGAGTATTTTTGATAGTACGCCTGGAAGGTATGCGGTCCGAATATGGTGGAGGCTCCCTCGTACCGCTGGGCGGTGTATTCCTCCGGCGTTGTGACGTAGTGGGTGTAGACGTTGGAGAGGCCCGACAAAACGACCTGCAGAGAGAAGCGCAGCTGTTAGCTGAGAAGCGTTCAAGCAAATGTAGTTTGCACTTCTCCGTCCCGAAATCATCTACATACGTCGCAATCGCTACCAAGCAACTACAGATGGGCAAACTGGAGGAACATTCTCGTAATTAATATAAATTATCCATTAGGGTGTTTCATTTTTTCACCATTTTTGAAATTGAAAATGCTTGGGGTCGTATCTGATAGAGTTGTTGACGCTGATTTCGAATATGTAATTTTTATTTCACTATGACGTCATTTTGAGATTGCAGCACGCGTTTGAAACTCTGGCAGAGCACGATTTCGGGAATTTCCCGTATCTCGGTAACGGTACGAGATAGCGCGTCGAGACTGGTGTCAAAATGCGCAGAAGGGTCGATTTCCTATACCCTCTCAATACAACTTTTAAGTGTATCTTGAACAGAAAAAAAGTTATTAGCAAATAACACATTTATCATGCAATTTTGATTTTCAACACACAAAGGCATTATGGCATTCGCTGTAATCACACGCAAAACGTAGTTTGTAAGTTCACACAAGGAAAGAAAAGTCAATCAGCCTTGTCTAACTCCATATTAAGTAATAAATAAGCGTTTGATCTGTTGTTACTACTACAGTTAAAACCGAGGAATGAGGGTGAATTGTGTTCTAGCAAAGCTTTGATCTTCTGTAGTAATTGATTTCAATGCTTACTCTATTATCAAATCGTGGTGGTAATGGCCGGTGTTACTTCCAATAGAAAGTTTATTTCGGGCTAATGGGAGCTCTCATGTCCAAAGTCCACTCTATCATGTTGTATCAGCTCCACTCTTCATTTAAATCTAGGATAGCTGAGAGAATGACGGCGGTCAAAAGATCAGATTCTGCTGGTGTTATGATTAAATGTAAAAAGCTACAGGAAAGCGTATTACCGTTGAACGTTGATGTGATTAGTCATTACTATTTTTTGCGCAAATTTTATTCCAACACTGACCCGAAATTTTTGAACAAATGACCATATTTCAATGACTTAAAAGATGACACAGTCAATGGCGTAATCAAAATATGGAAAACAGCAAGCCTTTTTGTTATTGGCCCAATCAAAATACAAACAAAATTGAAAAACATTATTTCCAAATTTGAAGTAGTAAAGAAAAGAGCAAAAACTGAAAAAAGCGGTTAAGTTAACGAAGAATGGATGAATGATTTGTTCGATATATGTAAATGCAAGAGTAAAATTACAGAAAATACCCAAGCGTTTAATGGAAAGCTTGCATGCGATTGTCGGTGGGAAGATCGCATTTTGGAAATTGAAGGGCCATTTCTTATTGATCGGAGAAGCGTGAGAAAATTGATGAGCGAATTATGGCCGTCAAATCGTTTCCTGTAGGTGTATCAGTCACTGCCCAAACAGTTTTTAATGCCATTGTAAATGAAGTGTGCGACTGTGCGGTCCATGTATAAGCAATGTTTTTTGATAATGGCTTACACAACATCCCTTAATAGTGGTAAAAAGTACGGAGTGAATAAGAGGCTAGTTGATTTTTTTCAATGAAAACGTTGGTCACGATATCCATGTGCTGGAATGCATGTTTCATGTTACGAAATTTATTTTTCGCATGTTATATTAACTATCGAAGAAAGAACAAAAGGTCCAGGAGCAATGCAAGACGATGCGTTGCTTAACTGCATTAAAAGCATCAACAAACCCGACATTAACAACATTCTTCCTCGTCAGAGTATTCCAGTACCGATTACCAATATTGCTTCTCTGCAGCTAAAAGCAAAGGTGGAGGGGTTTTCGGAACAAAAAGCCAAAGGTTTTCAAGATGGCAGTTTCAGAAATGAATACTTGTATTTGCTGGTATTAGCTTCTTATTTGGTTTGGGATGTGCCGGATAATTTGAAATATCTTTTGGAGTACAGAGAAGAAGAAATTTCACATTCCAGATGGATCAAAACAGCTAGTGGCTATCTAAGGTTGTTAATTTTTGAATTAGGAAATTTTGGAGTTGACCAAAAAAAATTGTTCAAAATTGCCTCGTATATTATATGCGTTTACGTGCCATCTTTTATGCTTATCCATTTAAAGCCAACAGCATCAGAAGGGCCTTTTTTCTCGCTATTCCAAAGGGATGTCCTTTTGGCATATCGAGACATAGACACAGAAATAGCGGATGTAGCACTGAAATACTTTTTAAAATACGTTACATGCTGGCTAAGTGTACGGAGAAACTCATCGTAATAGCGTGGAGGCCGTCAAAGGTTGCTTGCTTCCTGATACCCTTGATATCAAATCACACTAGATGGACAGAACTACTCGACTAAAACATTTCTTCACTACTCAAAGTAAAAAAGCTCCATGTATTTCGTATAGCCGAATTCCTCCACAGTTTTGGAAAACTATCCACAACAACAACAGATCAAACGAACGCAAGATTGGGAGGCTGAAGAATATAGTGAATGACAAAATTGGAGATGAACCATCACAAATGAATAAAACTGACAAGCGCTAGCGCGCATTTTTGTGTAATATGGAGTTAGACAAGGCTGATTGACTTTTCTTTCCTTGTATGAACTTACAAACTACGTTTTGCGTGTGATTACAGCGAATGCCATAATGCCTTTGTGTGTTGAAAATCAAAATTGCATGATAAATGTGTTATTTGCTAATAACTTTTTTTCTGTTCAAGATACACTTAAAAGTTGTATTGAGAGGGTATAGGAAATCGACCCTTCTGCGCATTTTGACACCAGTCTCGACGCGCTATCTCGTACAGTTACCGAGATACGGGAAATTCCCGAAATCGTGCTCTGCCAGAGTTTCAAACGCGTGCTGCAACCTCAAAATGACGTCATAGTGAAATAAAAATTACATATTCGAAATCAGCGTCAACAACTCTATCAGATACGACCCCAAGCATTTTCAATTTCAAAAATGGTGAAAAAATGAAACACCCTATTATCCATCTTGAAATATTAAAATCTTGGAAATTTCTAGGTCATTTTAACTGAAAAAGCTAAATTACGTATTTAGATCCTTCACCAAAACTTGCGGCTTATACCGTCAAAATTACGCAATGGGTTTCGTTGCAGTTTCATATCATCACGCCGCAGCAGTGCCGTCGCTACGGGGGGCCCGTGCCTTCCTAACGACTGCTTGTGTCCCCCATTTCGGTTGACTCCAGAATACTTTTTTGGAGCATCACGTAACGACAAGACAACTGGCAATAACAGAAAAACGAATAATAACGTTTAAAGATAATTGTCATTTAAAGTTTTCTAGATTCTTTGCAAAATTGCTGGCCACCAACTACTGTACAAAAATGTGACGAAATCATCCGTCTTATTAACACACCTATACGGATGTGACGCGAAATGGGGATGTAAGCCTATAGAATCGTTACCAGTCTTTCGTTAGTGATTATGACCTGAAACAATACGTGAAAACATTTTTTAAACGACCAGGTGTTTTTTTTTTTGGAGCACACTCAAGATATATTTTAGGTCGCAGTCAGTCGCACAACCAGGGAAAAGGGGGCATCAGCCTCCTTTAGCCAAGTCAATTAGAAAATATAAACCAAAAACCAAGCGTTTAAACGTGTTTTGGACTTGACCGAAAGTACAAAGGGTACTCAAGGGGCTAGGCATTCTAATTCTTTCAAGGATTTCTGAATTTTAGCAATTTGCTGTAATTATTCATAGGCTAAAAAACGTTCGAAATGTGATTGAAATGGCGTTAAAATCGCTATATTTTGTCGCAAAATCGTAAAAATCACCCAGCGGCTGGGGGCTCTTTTCCCAGGCCCCTTCTGTGATACGCTTGAGTTGCATCAGTTAGTTCAGCATAGAGCTTAAAATAGAGAATTTTTGTGCAAAAAAAAACAAAAAAACTTTTGATTTAAGACCCCTCAGTCACAGCAAAATCCTGGTTGCACTTCTGGTCGCATTCCCTCCTGCAGTCAAATTTTTCAATCGATAATACGGGCCGCAAACGAGAGCTAAGAAACGCTGCCGGCCTTACACGTCTCTCTTTTCAAACACGAATACAAAATTTTAAAAATAGCGCATAATTTGTAGCCGTAAAATATCAGTTTTATACGCAAAAGTTTAGTCTATTTTAGTTCCCCCCCATTTCCGGCTGGTGCCCCCTCACTTCATTTGTTCTGGTGACGGCACAGCGCCCCAGTCCCTTACAACTAGCAGCCAAACCTTTGCGTTGTGCACGCCATGTTTCTGGGCCTGAGTGCGCACGGCGTCCTTGATCCTCCTCCCTGCCATGGTGGTGAACTCTCCGGGGACCGCCAGGATGATAAGCTGACCGATCTTGAGCATCTGCACGTCGATGATGGTCGGCTGCCACGCGTAGGGCCGGTCCATGTCTGAACAACAGCAAAATGTGGTTTACAATAAAATCTCTGTCCTATTGTTCCGCACATTTGGTTCAAAACATTACACGGAAACAACTCCACAGCCTCATGCAGCAATAAACAATTACAAATAAACTGCCGTTGAAATTACGTCACAGAGTCCAGCAGGTGGTGAACGAAACAAGAACAAAATCCTTATCAATCGAAATCGTACGTGATTACAGCGATGTGTACATAGCTTGCCAATCTTTCTGCAAAACTCCTGCCTATGTGCAGTGCCAAGCACTTGGTCAAACGCACTAAGTCTTTCAAAGATGTGTCCGCTGAACCACGGCCAGTTGCTGCCGGCCGGGGCAAGCACAGAAGGATGCCACACAACATTACGCCATACTTAACTATGTGCAAAGTCATCAAACAGCGGCTTACATCCGGTGGGGAGCAGCACAGGCTTCGGGTGATGACAATCGTAGTACTCCTTTGGTGGCGGTGTAGAGCAGACGACTGGAACAATTATCTCGTCGCGAACGGCATCCCAGAGCAGCGTCCCTTGCGTCATACTCTGAGTGAAGTCGAATGCCCCGGCGCCGTCGGTGGTGCCTGCCGCGAAGCTGGAAGTGAAGTAGCGTGTGACGGGAGTTTTGCAGCAGCGCGGGTGCGATGATTTATTAGTGAGCCCATGGTAGCCACGTAGCTCAAATGTTTCTTTATGAGTCAACTTTGAGTTGAAACTGCCAGTTCGTATTTAAAAATCAACATTGTTTTCGTTAAAACTAAATGCAGTTCAAATTTAAAGCTATGATCAAGTTATTTTAGGCGCTGTTTCAAATATTATCTTAAAATATTTTTGGTGCAAGCGATTTTTCTACGTAACAAAAAAGTAAAAACGAAAACAACTTTAATGTTATTTTGAAGTTGGTTTCGTAAAAATTCACCGCCGAACAGGTTTAAGGTCGATTGTTTGTTTGGTCAAAAGCTGTCACAGCCCGCAAAAAGTTCATCGCAAAGCAAATATTTGTGCTCTTGATTAGCGCGAAATTGCTGATTCACAGCGGACTTTCACCAGCCCGAAAACAGCTCGAGAAATGCCAACTTGATTCTGGGTCGGAAAGGTTGAAACATTCTGTAGAATGCATTGCACTACTCAGAGCAAGCCAACTGCTAATCTTAGATTTAACCCCGATACCTTTGCCTTTTTAATCAGTAATAGTTTTAAATCAAAATAATCTTAGCCCGAGCAAATATTTTCGCCCATGATGCAGGAAACTTCGGTTTGACTCAATATAGAACCAACGTCTTTGGTCAGTGACGTATAAACTCCTCAAGAGATCGAACGACTTCCGGCCGTACCCTGGTCAACATGAAGGTCGTTATGTTGTCTTTTGTTGTTTTTTTTATTGTCATTTCATTTTTATGGTTCTATTATTTTACTATGAGGCATCATCTTGCAAGACGCAATGAGATATATGATCTCCATCAAAGCAACTCGCCTATTGTTTTTTCCGATTAATTTTGGTATTCAGAGAAATGTGGTGGGAAGTTGTACGTAAACGATTGGCAATAAGCCGCACAAAAGGTACCTGTATCCCATTCCTGGCTTGCACGTGGTCACGTTCCTCCCGTCGTCCAGTTGCACCACCTCCTTGCTCATATCCACGTACTGATGCACCCAGCCAACCGAACCCGACAGCTCCTCGTGGCTCCTGAAATGTTGTGTCATAATGATATCATGCTAATTCAGTACCTCGTTAATGGGCTGCTTTAGGCAGGCAGCTCATAATATAAAACAATTTCGACGAACAAGCTTAGCGAAATGTTCCAGTTCAGCTTAACATTGGCACGCTAGCACAGGAATGAGATCCAACGTGAAGTTCTGAATTAACCATTACTTTTTCAAATTGCGATGGAGGAGTCTCGAGATAGGATGGGCGAATTCTTCTTCAAAAAGGTACTTCTCGTCAGCTAGCTGTCTGATATTTCCAATGAAACAAGACAAATGGGCAGGGTTATTTTTTCTAATTTAAAACTTGGTTCTGGAGGCTCAATAATTTCATAAGATGCAGGAACTCGTTCATCCTATTCCGTGCGATTGCTCTTGTTTGCTTAGCGAACAATGATTTTTGTTTCTTCACCATCAACCTACTTGTTGTAAACCACTCTGGCCGCTTCCACTTGTCTCTGCGCAATGATGTCGGTCGAGTCAAACATGTCAATCCCGGGTCCAAACGCGACACAGTTTTGCACCCGCGGTGGCATGCCGCACGTCGACTTTTCGAAGTCGCACGACTCGCCCGTGTCGATGCAAATCGGTCCTTTTGTGCGCGGGGAAACGTCCCCTAGATTGGCCGAAGCGAAAGCTCCCACATACGATTCCTGAAAAATCGCTTTAAGATTTTTTGAAGTTTTTCTGAACTTGAAAACGCAGCAGCACCGCTGCAGCAAGACGATATGATTTCAAGCTTAGATTTAATTTTAGTATTTATGCGGTAGTTGCTTGGTTTTGTTGTTTTTATAGCAGATTCTTTTTTCTCCTGGAATTCGCTTTAAGATTGAGTGACAGGCCAGCCAGGGCGGTAGTAAATTTAACATATGCCATCGGGTTTGAGCTCATACCCGCACGTTGAACTTTGGCACGGGTGGGCGATCTTATAACCAGCCGTTTTATGAATCAACTCTGATGGATGTGACCGGCTTCGAAAACTGGGCCGCAAATTAAAGAGTCCACTATTCAAAGCGGTTAACAACGCAAAACTTAAAACAGACAGAAAAACTGGTTCAAACGAACCCTTCAAATCACCACTTACATTCCCGGTGATGGATTCTCCCGGCTTCCGCATCCACCGTTCGAAGAGTGCGGAGGCGCGACCCCGGTTGTCCGAGCTGATCAACTGGTTGGTGAAGTTCATGCTCGTCCCGTGCACCGGGTACCACGTGAACATGCCAAGCGGGTGACCTGTACAAGTTGAATTTGACTGGTTCTTTCTGCCGCTTCTCTCCAGCACTTACACCAGGTTTAGCACGAGTTAGCTTTTAGAGTAAACAAGCTACAAAGCGAACTTTCACCAAAGAAAATTTGAGCACTTTGCAAAAATGCAAGCCTAAGCAACAATAGAAAGGTACTTTACACGACTTTTGCACCATGGCGCCAACTTAACCACGGCGGCGCAAAGCAGTTCGCATATTACCTGCGCTCGTCTCCAGCTTAATCATTGTCAGCTCGTGCTCCGTGTTGTACTGGTACCTAAAATACAAGTTGCCATGGTTTACAAGGTACGTCATCAAGTGATGACGTCATTTGCACTTACCCAGCGCGCTCGCTGGAAGGGTTTTTGAGGTAAGCGCTCGGACTTCGGTTGATATTACCATCGACGACGTCGCCTGTGCCAATCAGAATCTTCCCTTCTCTCAGGCTTGAATGAGCTACGATGAGACAAACCAGTTAGCGTTGCCGCTTCACAACGACCAAGAAGCAGGTCGCTATATACATTAATTGGATGCCACGGACATTCTTTACTGTTGGCATTCCGTGGGAGGGCAGCCTATGATTGAGTAGCCACACTCCACGCCACTTTCTTCATTTTCCTCGGGTGAAGTCGATGTAGCTAAGAAGCCCATACCTCCAAACCTGATCCATCGTTTTTACGCGGGGCATGCTTTAACTTTTACGACATACTGTTACGCAGGACATTTTTGCATCTAATTCTAAGGTTAAGGTAACTGCATTTACAAAATCCTTCAAACTCTATTATAAACTATTCGATGAGTACAGCACAACGCATATCACTTTATCCGTTCATTCAACCAGGCGGCTACCTTTCACAATGCTGTCCACAATGCCATCAATGAAGGCTTGGGTGGTCTGATGGACCGCCCCCAGAGATGTCACCTCCACCAGCATGGTCTGGAAGAAACCGGCTGGTCCAGAATGACTGTGGGTGCCCGATATCACCACGTTCTTTTCGGAGTACCTGAACACAAAGCAATTAGCAAAACATTCCATGGAATAAATTGCTAACAAGTAATCAACATAAAAGATCATAAAAACAAAACCATTATTAACAACACTAGGCCGATAATGCACAGGCTGCAGATTCAAATCCTGCGAAAAGACAACTTGTTCGCATTGTTTGTTTAAAGCAGGAGCCGTCAAGGTGGGTCTTCCCAAGGCTTCAGCGCTAGCAGCCTATTAACCAGGAAGGAAACAAATAATAAAACGTAATATTGTCAAATTCCAAATCAAATAATTATTTAACAACTAAGTATTATTACAAAGCAGAAAAGCAAAAAGCTAAGTGAAAAAATGAAAAAAAAAACTGGCAACAAAACATAAATAATTCATGTCTTGAGAATGAAGCTGTGCTTGTACATTTCAAGCGCAGTGGTCCAGTTAGAATTAACAAACGCCATTCGAAAAATTTTAAAAGTTAAAGAGTCCAGCAAACACTTTGCAACGTAAAAAAATACTTAGCCTTCAAAACCGCATTCCTCAGCTCTTTCATTAAATCTAACAGCCTACATGTTTCCATATTTGGCCTGCAGTTTCTTGACCACCTCCAGCTTGATGACTTGTGACGCCATACCGCTGTCAACCGTTACGAACGCCACGCGCGATTGTTTGCTGAGGTCGCTGGCGACAAACGCTCGAGCGTAGAGACGTTGGTGCAGTCCAGCAGCGACTTGCTCTGGGTTAGCGTAGCCCATCTGCCACAACAAGTTGCAAAAATTAAATTCATTGGCACGCAGACCTTAATTTATTCGCTCAGCAGAACTTTTACTAAAAATTTGTCCTTCTTCCTCCAGAATCTTTCAAAAAAAAACTATGGTTATTATATTTGCGCTTTTAGGTCCTTAAGAGATTTAAACGAATCACCACTCGCATAATCTTGGTGCAACGCTGTTATGGAATCCTTCTCCGAGCTAGGAAACATCGCTTAGCAAGGACAGGGTAGAAACCAAAAAGCTCAACTTTAAAAAATTATGAGTTAGTTTGTGTTTTGTTACAAACATAACTAAAAAAATTAAACCTGTTGGTCTCTCTAAATCTGCCAATTTACATTTCAACTTCTACATAAAAAGTACCGTAACTTGAAAAGTCCTCACCATGTTCACTTGCGCAATTGGTCCTGTGACGTCAGATCGACCAACACCGACGTAAAAGTTGCCAGGAGTAGGCTCTGCTATGGCAGGGGGGTCTGCATTGACGGGAGAATTAGCACCCACATCAGCTGTAACACGTTTAATTTGAAATGTATTTGAAATCCACAAATTTTAGGTAATAAAATTAGGAAAAGGGGTATATAACACAGCAGATAAAATTAATTGCAAAAAGCATAGTACTGTTGACTGTGGTAACAGAGAAAACAATTAAACGAGTGCTAAAGGCAAAATCAATAGAGGTATTTCAAGCTAGGCAAATTGTATTACACTAGATTGGCGTTGACTCCATCCTTCTTGATACAGCCGTTCCAGAGATATTCTACTTCAAACACCACCTCTAATGTTATAATTTTTATTGGCAACCCTGCTGTTAACAGCTTTAGCGTCGTGAGCGACGCCAACCCAGTACTAACCTAAAGCAACGCTGCTATTAGGCTACTGCATTGAGTCGCTTTGGTGCGCACTAATCAGTTTGATCTTGACAGCACAACAGAGCCGAGCTGGAAAAAGAGTAGACTGTTTGGTAGCCTAGCGATTTCACACGCTGTCAGATACATTTCAGTGTAAATCATAGCCTGGCAATAAGGCTTTTATTACTAGGCTACAAAGTATCAACTCTATCTTATAATAAGAACTACAAGTACTTGAGTAAGCCTATTGTATTTGCTAACAGTATTTTGTGATCCTGGAATAAACTTTTCCAACTAAGTTGCAAACAATGGCCAACTACTCCACTAGCATTACTTTCGCTTGTTCTTAAGACGTTGGTTACCTGGGCTGACGTAGTCTACTCTTTTTCCAGCTCTAATTTGTTCTGCTGACAAGATCAAACTGATTATTAGTGCGCAGCGAAACGATTCAATGCACTAGCCTAATAGCGGTGTTGCTTTAGGTTAGAACTTGGATGGCGTCACTAATGACGCTAAGGCTATTAACGTCAGGGTTGCCAATAAAAAATTATAATATTGCAGGCCTCTACGTCATGTTGAAGTAGAATATCTCTGGAACGGCTGGGTCAAGAAGGGTGGATCCAGCGCCAATCTAGTCTTACACAACTAGCTTAACTTTAGATATCCCCATTGATTTTGCCTCTAGTTCTCGTTGAAGTGCTTTCACATCTTAAATTGAAAAAACATGACATCAAAATTTCAAAAAAATAACTTTCCATTAATCAACTTTTTTCCTTACCAATACGCACATGATCCGAAGCACTTTCAAGATTATCCAACAAAGCGGAATTTGAACAATTTCATTGCAATTGTAAGAACTCAAAAAAAATTGTTCAAAGAAGCATAACAGCGGCATGGCTCTGTTGTTGAATGCCACACTTATAAAATTAACTGGCTGACTGGGTTGATATTAAAATCAAAAATGTCATGTCTTTGGGGAGGCAATGAGTTTTCTGATTGGTTATTTCATGCAGGACTGCACCAGGCAGTCACTGGCTTTTGAGATGCTCCTCTGTGAAATTTGCAAGTGAAAGATAACCCTACTTCGCTAGCTTCGGAAAATGTAATACAGTGTACATTATGTATATCTATCAAAATAATAGAGTTAAAATTCAGTGTGATGGCTTGCACAGGAGAATATGTAAGAAATTTATGCACTACAGTAACAAGAAATAATGGCAAAATTTACAAACTTTTACAAAATGTTATTTCAACTAATTACTGGCACCTTTCTTTACAGCATCCAGATATCCGAAATGATATCCAACCAACACGCCCACAGTTCCTACCAAAGCTATGATCAAAAATGCAAAAACAAAATGACACAAAAGAGACGAGGTCGAAACAAAGTGATCTGGTGAGTCGATCTAACAAAAAAATCAGATGTATTAAGCATTTGGACATAATCCAACTAAATAAAAATAATTAGAAAGTTTAAGGTACATTGATTTTGCAAATAAAATACGATATAAGAAAAACTCTAATGTTAGATTTACAGGAAATATGTAATTTCATTTTCCTGGACACAGTGCATCAAAAATATACAATATTCAATTAGTTATTTGTCATAAACTGATTATAACAATGAACAAGTATAGCTAAGTAGTTTAAATAAAAATTTCCAACTGGGAACTGTGAAGGGACCCACGAGGGGTCTTCGAGTCAAACAGCCACCGACTCAGTGGCGTCGCTAGGGGGCGGCTTGCCCCGGGTGACACCATTTGGGGTGACATCATATTATGATGTGAAACCATAACTCCGCATTGATTTGTGGAGAAGACCTTGTTTTTTTGTTTGGTCTACAACCCGATTTGGACCAAAAACCCACTAATCTTAAGGCAAAAACTTTTTTTTTTTGGTCTTCACCTATTTTTGGACCGAAAAAAGGTGACACCACGTAATCCTGCCCCGGGTGCCACCATACTTAGCAACGCTTCTGCACCAACTAAAGATTAAATCTAAAAAATGAGCAAAAAGGTAGGAATAGTTCAAGAATAAGTTTAAGAGCTCGCTAAGTGGTTATATACTGTAACAGCCAGGATAAAAAAAAGAAGATAGTAACAAGTTATTTATCGTTGAATAACATTTGTTTGCAAAATGATTTAAACTTAGGATAAGATAATAGTTTTAAGTTGCAGGGTATTGAATTCCAAAAATTTTTGTAATTTGGTAGTTTCAAATAAACGGATATGCAACCCAGAAGAGCAAACTGTAAGAGTAAGAATGTGAGAGACTGGACTTTTGAAAATAATTAACTAAAAGAGGATGCTTTTTATGTGTCAATGCGGGCATAATTTTTGCAACTTCGAGTTGATATATCTTAGAGAGTTTAAGTGCACTTAATTTACTGTACAGAGAACTTGGAAAATTATTCTAAATAGCTTTAGCAATAGTTTGTGCAACTTTATATAGGTAACCAATTAATTTATCGTAATAGGTTTGAAAGGTGCAACCTCATACAGGAATTGCATAAAGTAAGTGACATTCAATTAAGGCATGGTAAAGTTGCAATAGTATATCTCGAGAAAGATAATGCTTTGATTTTGCAAGAATGCCGACTGTGCAGTGCACATGCAACTTTGTGTTGAACTATTTTTATGTGTTCTTTAAAATTGAGTTTATCATCAATATTCAGACCTAGATATTCGACACCCTCCAGGTGAAAATTGCTTTCTTCAACGAAATCGTCACCTTTGGCTTGGGGTCATTGGTTGTAATATTATCAATGATAGTGAGTGATGTGTTTGTAACACAAGTAGGAATAGTAATTATCAGGGGACAATTATTACTTAACATATTAATTAACTTATCTGCAGAAGAATTACCACATTTGGGGCAATGTTTATGTTGAAATCTCCCAAGAGATAAAAAGTTTGTTTTGATTTAGCAATTTTGTCAATACCAGAGTTAACAGCATCAATAAAATATTCAAATCAAATCTTTAATTATACTTGCTGAATTCAATATTCAAATTCATAGTTGTTGAAGCTTGGATGAGATTCACCATCATCATTTGCTCCAGGAATGTGCTTTCTTCTATTCCTGGAGCCCAGCAGAGGTTCCCTCCCTGCACTATTCATTGCAGTTCCCCAGCAAATGATTAGTACCAACATTCTAGTACTTCTTCCTACCTCTTTTTTCGGTCTTCCTTTTTTTGTCCCATCAACTTCTAGGAGTAGAGCCTCTACTGGACCCCTTTCTTCATCCAATCTCTCCACATGTCCCAACCATCGCAACCTTTTCTTTCTCAGAAACTCTTCCACATCTCACTACACCCCTCATTTCACGAATCTTGTCATTGTTCATTTTATCTTTCAAGGTTTTCCCACATATCATTTGCAGCATTCTCATTTCTGTGGTCTTCAGCTTCCTTTCATCTTCCATTTTCAATGCCAAACATTCAACACCATAAGTCAGAGCATTTCTCACATAGCTTTTGTAAAAAAGTGCCTCTAACCTTCAACTAGATAGGAATTTGCCAGCAAACCCAGTGAACAACCGACGCGTAGCTAATGCTATGACGCTCAAAAATAGTTTTTGTCTAGAGTAAAATCAGCAATTATTCAATAATATCTGATTATGGAACCTCCAGAAAAGTAGAGTCAAAATATTTGTCACTTAAATATCTGCTGATATCAAAACAAACTGGCACTCTAGCTTGAGCCATTCAAAAAATTAATTTTTAAGGGGCCCCATTTTGGGGGGTTTCTGGTGAAGTTGCCCAAAAAAATTTCAGGAGAAAAAATTGCATTTGCAGCTCAACAACTTTACACAAAATAGAAATTTCGATGTTTTGTGGTTTAGGAGAAGAGCGTACAAAAATTAGGAAAAAAAGGAAAAAAAAGGAAAAACCTTATTGCAGCCAAAAGTGGGTTGGTTGGGATGAAAGGGTATCTCAAGACATACAACCATATGAAATATTTTTTGCAGTACTTAAGCCGTTTTTGAGTGAGACCGCTTTTTACGCCAAACTTGCGAGGCGGTTTTCGGGTTCTAAAACCAAAGTCATGTGACCTATTGCCTCGAAATTTGATACAAACATACAACTCATTAATCTCAAACTGCTGTGAAAATTTCATGTAGCTAGACCAAATCGTTCTCGAGTTATAAGCAAAAGTCTGAAATTTCGCACTCGTTAGTTGGAAAATGGCCAAGTAAAAACAAAGGAACACGCGACACAAGTGTCAGTGGTTCCAATGATATGCTTCTTCCGCATATAACATTCAAAACCTCTTTAAACTCTTTCCATGCCGATCTAATTCTTGATGTTACAGCCTCCTGAACTTTTCCTTCCATACTGATTACATCTCCAAGGTAAGAAAATCTGTCCAGCACTTCTATGTTGTCTCCAACCAAAGTTATTATTTTATCTTCATCTTCCAAATAGCACAAAAGGGATGCATTTTTTGCAAGTAAAATCCTTCTCTTGGGTTAAACTTCCATTAACTCCAGAACACTTCTTGTGCATCCAGTGTTGACATTTTGTCACAGAGTTTCTTCCCATTCCTTTGCCATACAGAGCAAGGATACTTTCGCATTTGCATTCGTACAAAATTTCTTCTTGTATAAAAAGCCTATGTCTTGTTTACATTTATTTTCATTCCTATCCCTTGTAAAGCTTGAATGAGATTCATGTCATAATACCAGTAAGCCGGCCAGTTAGTCAAAAACTCTTGAAATAAGAGATTTTGGGTTGAATTCCCAAGCTGGTCAAACTGGACATCATGTTTCCAACAACTTGCCACCTCGACAAATTTTCTTATTGACATTTTCCAATTTTTTTATTTTGACAATTTTTCTGTTCTTCGTTATATACAAATATCAATGGAAGAGACTATATCACCTAAAATTTCTACCTAGTTTTTTTATCAGTTTCAACTCAAATTTAACCCAAACTTAAATCCTTACTCTAAAACTAGCCCCAAATATAACCTTAATCCAAACTCAAACTTAAACCCGAATTTTGACCCTTAAAATAAGCAAATGAAAAATACGCAAATGAATATTTCTGATTTTCATTTTACCATCTTCAACTTACACTTTTTGGTGAAATAGTCAATTCCTATATTAATTTATGAGTTCCTGTTTTGCAATTGCGAAGTTGTGTTGCGCTTCAATTTAATAAAAAAAGTTTGTTGGGGAAATTGCATGAGGTTTCATACAAGGATTCTATTTGAATAAGATTTAGATGTCAATGTTTCAATTAGGTTGAATAAATGAATAAGGTTGAATAAAATAGATAGATAGATAAGTTGTTAATTGTTGTTGCAATAACTTGGACGTGGCCATGACCAATGTGGTAATAAATTCCATATTATGGTATATCAATCAAAGAATGAAACAATTACCTAATTATGTGTTGGTTAAACTGGTTGTGGATTACTACAGCTCTGATGACATTGATTCTGCCAGAGATAAACTATACAAGAACTTTCCTGATGAATTCCGCCCCAATAACAGCAGGAAAAAGAGCTTTAAAGGCTCTGAGAATGTACTGGTCCAGAAAAACAGCAAACATATAATTTCTGTACAGTCGAATCCGGTTAATTGCATACCGGATTATCGCATAATCCGCTTTATCGCATAAAGATCGTAAATCCCAAACCATAGTCAACCATTTGTTAAGAAAATAGTTTGGTTAATCGCATAGCGGTTTATTGCATAATCCGCTTAAACGAATAGAAATAAAGGGTTTATTCAATAGCTGTGTAAAACATTTCAAAATATATGCGACAGAAACGGACAGTTTCAAAGTCTTAACGGAAATAAACCATAGCAAAGCGCAAAACAAGCTCGCCGATTGCCAACATCGCAATATGAAAGCCGCCGCCGATTAGAGATCAAAACAAGGCAATGTGCGATGTGATTGATGTTCTTTGAAGACAATTACCGATAAGGAACAATAACACGTGGCTGCCATTTTGCAATCACTAATTTTTGCACTTCGCACTGTTTTTGTTTCATTTAACTTTTATCAGCTAGTATCTATTAACTTTTATCGTTTAGAAAGACAAATGCAAGATAGCATGCAGAATAAAATTAAACAAACAACTATCGCGGAATATTTTGCTTGAAATTAATAAACAAATTTGTAATCCTTCATTGGCTTGTTTTTGTTTACTATTTGAGTAAGAATTAGACGATTGCATTCGTTTTTGAGTAAGAATAAGATGATCGCATCCGTATGCGCTTGTAGGTATGACGTGTGACGTTTTTGCGCGTAACGAGCGTCGCGCATCATGTGAACTGCGCACTTTCGTTTAAACGCATAATTCGGTTAATCACATAAAAAGGCTTGACAAATTGACTATGTAATTAACCGGATTCGACTGTATTCCATGAAATGGCTGTGTCCAAAAAATTTGTGCCACCTATTTTTGCTACAGTAGGTATAAATTTTCCATCTGTTGATGTTTCCTATCTGGATGCAACAGCCATTTACAATGACCTATATCACTGAAAAAAGAAGTAAGGTAACTTCATGACGAAAAAGATCTTGAAAAAGTGGTTCTGCAAGATATCCAAGCTGCCCTACAAGAGGTGAGAGAAGAGAGATCTAGTAAAACAGGTGAACTTGATAAGATCTTTGACTCAATAACGGACATTAAATCCCAATTGCCCAATTACAACTGACATTGGTCTGCTTGAAAGAGCCAGTTGTGCTATGAACATTGCTAGTTCATCACAGTCTAGTGCAAAGTCATATGCAGCTGCAACTGCAGGAACTCCTACTTTATCTAAACTGTCTAAAGTTGGTAACGCAAAGAGTTCAGATACTGGAAAAAAACACAGAGAATCTAAACTAAACCCTAATTCAGCTGTTTTTTCAACTGGAGATTTTGGTAACTTTGTTTCTGAATCATCTGAAACCTAGGAAATTAAAAGCAAAAGAAAATGCAGGCCCAAATTGGGAAAAAAAAGTGGCTTCCTTGAAAGTGATCAAACCGCTCTCAAAACCAGCTGATATTGATCCGGAAACAACAGAAGACCAACTGACAGCGTTGTTGAATCACAGTTTAGTAGAGCTAACACAATAGTTTGTAAAAAGTTAAAAACGAAATTTGATAGCTACTCCTCCTTTCATGTTTCATTCCAAGGAGTTATTTTCAGTAAGGCTTTATTGCTTGATAATTGGCCAGCAGGTGCACTTGTTACGAGGTTTTATGCATCATCTACCAGTATTGATAACAAAAGGATGGTGATGAATTAGTCACTTGGTCAAATCCCCCACAAGAAAATTCAACCGACAAAGTCTAAAAGTTGTATCTTTCAATTGCAGAGACATAATGTCTTCTATGCATGAAATTATTGAGCTTTGTAACATATGTGATATAATTTGCTTGCAAGAAAGATGGCTTTCTAAGCAAAATCTAGACTTTTTAGCTTCAATTTACACTGAGTTTCATGGAACTGGGATATCTTTTGATGACTGCAAGGGTATGCTAATACGTAGCCCTTTGGTGGTACTGCCATTCTTAGGCACAAAAAGTTGCAAGCCACACCAATTCAGAGTTGTGATAAATCCATTATTGGAACAAATTTATTGACAGATGATGCTTCACTTTGTGTTATTGATGTATACCTCCCATATTGTTGTAGTGATAATTTTGATTCCTATCTGCAGTATATGATGAAGCTTCAAGTTTGGGCTGAATCTTTACATTATGCCAACCTTTGTATAGTTGGTGATTTCAATGCCAGCTCAGCTAACATGTTTGGTAAACTTCTATAGGACTTTGCGACACAACAAGACTTAATCATTTCTGAAAATGCTTGTCTGCCTTTTGATACATTGACTTACTTAAGCGATGCTCATGGAACTGTATCATGGCTGGATCACGGCATTTCCTCTCTGTCTATTGATAATATGAATGTCCTTTATGAATTTTCAACTACTGACCATTTTCCATTGGTGATCAGCCTATCTTGCCTGTTTTTACCTTTATTTGATGACAGAGTTAATGCCCCCATTGGTGCTAAAAAAATCAAGTGGAATGAACTCTCATCTGAGCAAAAAGCTGGCTATTATATGGCAACTAAAATGAATCTTTCGAAAATTTTCCTTCCACAGGGTGTACTAGAATGTAGCAACCCATTGTGCAATGCATTTGAAATCAATTGACAATTTTTATGAGGTCATAATCTCTTCACTGCTAAGTGCTTCTGATGCAGTTAGCTCCTCTAACAGACATTATCAGTTTGGAGCAAAGCAGTTTCAAGTTCCTGGTTGGAATAATGAGGTAAAATCTTATCATGACCAAGCTAGGTCTGCTTTTCTAGACAGGGTGAGAAATAATAAGCCACAAGAAGGACTAAAGTTTCAACTAATGAGAGATTCTAGAAGAATTTTTTAAAAAATACTAAGAAAATGTACTATGCAGTTTAAACAAAGCGAAGCTGATGCTTTAGCTCTTAGTCTACAACATGATAGATCAAAGAAAAGTTTCTGGCAGAGGCTTGAAATGATAAATAAAAAAGCTGCATCATATCCTACTTCTGTAAGTGGTGTTTCAGGTGCTAGTAAAGTTGCTGAGATGTGGGGGAACCATTTTGGTTCTCTGCTGAACTCCATTACTAATCATAGTTGTAAAAATATTTTCATACCAATGTTAATTCTTCTCAATATCATAATACAACTGATTTTTACTGTGACGTTTCTACAATTGGCATTTCAATAAATAAACTGTCGTGTAACAATGCTGCAGGTTTAGATGGTGTTAGTGCTGAACATCTATTTTATTGCAGTAGCAGGATTAAGCCTTATCTCAGCATTTTTTTCAATATCTGTCTCACTCATGGGTATTTACCTGTAAGCTGTCTCAAAACTGTTATTTTGCCATTTATTAAGAATACCAATGCTGACGTCAGTGATGCTAATAACTATTGCCCAATTGCTGTATCTACAGTATTTTCTAAGTACGTAGTTTAAACATGTTATGTTGCAGTTTATATCATCTCACTTACAATATAATTGATTTGGATTTAATGCCAAGCATGGTACAGATTTATGTACATTTCTGTTGAAACAGTCTATTGCTTCAAATGTTAATCAAAACACACCTGTGTAAGTGTGTAAGCAGCATTTTTGGATGCTTCTAAAGCTTATGATCGCATCAATCATGCTGTATTGTTCAAAAAGCTAATTGTGAGAGATGTGCCAATGTGTTTTGTGTGGTTGCTTCAATTTTGGTATTCTCATCAATCAATGCAGGTGAGATGGAGAGGATCCTTATCTTGTTGGTTTAAGATCACTAATGGTGTTCTTCAAGGTGGGGTTTTAAGCCCATACTTATTTGCTTTTTACATGGATATTAAGCACACACTTATTTGCTATTTACATTGCATGGCAAACTATTTCCGTATAAAGATTGTCAATCGTTATTACATTCGTTAGGTGTGGTGTATCAATTAACATGTAGTTGTGGTCAAAATTATATTGGCCAAATTAAACAGAACCTAATTATTCGCCTCAATGAACATCGAATGTGTGAAGATTCTGAAGTCTGCAAACATTTCCTCAATAATTCCAACCACGAAATTAATTTTGACTCACCCAAAATTTTGGACAGAAGTAATCACGTGACGAAATTGCAAGAAACCTTACATATTTCCAAAACAGAACACAACTGAATGTCGACAATCAATCTTTGCCCCTGTATCCTTTCAAAGCTTAATTGTTTTGGATTGTTGTTTAAAAATGACGTCGCTATTTGGCTGTGTTTTCTTGTTAGTTTAAACCTATGACCTGTCGCTCTTTTATTCAATTATGACAAATCTTAAGCAATGCCGTGACTACCTGTATTAATGGGTGGCTCTTGTATGTAAATTCGTGCTTCTTGCTTCGCAAATTCATTCTACTGATGATGCTTTAAGCGAAACGCGTCTAATAAATTGCTATGCTTAGTTCTATTATGGCAATCGTTTTTGTTCTTACATGGATGATTTTTCTCAAAAATTAAACAAGCTTAAAGTTGGTTGTGTGATTGATGATTCTTGCCTGAACCATATTTTATTTGCAGTGGATTAGTGTGTTTTTTCTCCTTCTCTTGCTGGACTACAGGACTTAGGCAATGTACGTAATGCGTACGCTTGTTCTCATGACATTGTATTCAATTATCAAAAATCTGCCGGGGTTTTATTCTCTCCCACAAATTTTAAGCTGTCAAAACCTTCTTTCTTGCTGCTTGGCCTTGATAAGGTTGAGTTTCTCGATAGGGTAAAATACCTAGGTATTATTATGCACTCGAGCTCTAATGAGAATTGTGATATATCAAGACAAACCAGAGCTCTCTACTGCATTAGTAACAAGTTGAAGTCAAAATTTTCGCGATGTTCTACTTATGTAAAAAATATTTTGTTTAAGTCATATTGCATGTATTTTTATGGTGGTTGGTTGTGGCATAACTAAAACAGTTATTCAATCAGGGGTCTTCGAGTAGCCTACAATGATGCATTTAGAATGATTTATGGTCTTCCCCGTCATACCAGTGCCCATGTTCAGCAAATTTTTTAAAATGTACTTAACTTTGACGCTGTTATACGTAAGTCGCTTTTAACTTTGTTAAACACTGTTGTGCATTGACTAATTTTTGGATCAATGCGCTGATGAATTCTGATGACTTTCAAGAATCAAAGTACTTTAATATGTACTGTAACACAGTGTATGAGGGTGGCATAGGCGTCAATTTTGGGGGGCCGGGGCCCCCTCTGGTCTAACACTAATGGGGGCAAAATATGTCTGGCCCCTACTGTAGATTTTCTGGCAAGTAATACCCACTTGGCAACAAGAAATCCGAAATTCCGGACTGAGATAGAACCAGAATGCGGCAAATACTTTTTTTTTTGGTCTTCACCTAAATTTGGGAGAAAAATTCCGGACTGAAATAGAATTATTAGGTTCAACCAAACTTCACAAAAACATTTCGCCCCCTCAAAATTTGCTTAATCAACAAAAAATTGATGCCAAAGGAGGGTGGTACATCCCACGATTCAGTAACGAACCAACTGTTGCCTAATCTGGTATGACTTTTTTATTTAGCGTATGTTTGGATGTTTGTTTCTTTTTTATTTTATTTTTTTGTGTGTGTTTTTATAGGCTACTGCAGTGCTCTTCAACCTTTTTCAATGTGGTGCACCCTAAATACTCTTGTGACGAGCTTATGCACCCTGAGCCTAAAATTTGAAATGAGGTAAAAATTCACTTTAAAATTAACATGCAAAAAGGCAATTGCATTACAGTCTGCACTAAAAACAACGCAAGACAGAGCACACAACAAATTCAAGAAATTATCTTTAATCACTATTTTGCTGTTGCGTATTATCAACCAACATTCTATACAGAGATCTTTTTTAATTGCTCCCCTCATCAATGGATTGATGTAATTGAATTTCTTTTGTGGGTAATGCGTTCATCTCTGAAGTGGGAGGTTCGAGATTCGAATCTCGGGCTGGTCAAATCGCTGCGACATTTCTTCGGAAGAAGCTGTGTTGCCCAAGCGCAATGACGCGGAGATGGGCCCCACCAACTTAATACACGCTTTGGCATAATACAGCAAGTATAATGAAAGATTTGAGATTTGATCTCACAAAAATAAGAAAAACCACTTTTGAATCCATACGTTGAGGGCATTTGAATGAGAACAGAAATCTTTTTTTTTTGCTATGCTTCTGTGTTCTGGCACACATAGTACGTGCACCAAAATTCGATATATTGTGTGTCTTTAAGTAATATCGTGCCGAAATCTGATTGAAGGTCAATTAGATGTTCGGTTTCAGTACTAATATTATCATTAAGTGAAACGGTATAATATCCAAGAATTAGCATCAAGTGTGGCATTCTGCTCAGCAGCGAAATACTTCTCAAATTTTCTCGCCGCAATCTAATACGTGCTTCTGTATCTGGAAGCAGTTGCATCTGAAAATTGCTTCCATGTGCTGCTATGAAGTCACGCAAAAGGGGAAAGTCAGAAAAAATTTTTGATGCAACTTGTTTTTGCCACAGAGGCAATTTTTTTGGGTATGACCGAAAAACGTAGATTCCAGTTTTACACACAACTGCATCAGACACCACGTTACAATACGACAAACATGGATTGCTTAAAAGAGATTATGCTTGAGATCACACGTCACCATTTCGAGGAACCCAATAAAAGCCTTCGCGGATTGTACGTTGTGCAGGCCTGGTGTTCTCCATAATGTGGTTTAGTTTAGTAGGCTGCCGTAACCGTAAACCTACAGATAACTAGTCCACTGGCGATTGCGGTCTAATTTTGTATCGCAAGTACCATGGTCTGCTAAAAGAAGACGGCCGCACATGTCACCTAACTGCAAGAAAATTAGAAGAGCAACTTTTGCGGCTTCACTAAACAAAGCGACGTGCAAAACTTGTCCTCTAATTTTCTTATTGTTAGGTGACGTGCGGCCATCTTCTTTTTGTAGGCCATGCAAGTACATGAATACAAACACACAACTACCCAAAACAAATCATAGGAAAGTGTCTGATACTTAATAATTGCCCTACTGCTACAAAATGTGTTTATCTAGTTTCACACTTATGGTTACTGCTGGTTTATCTAATCATAGTTCATTTTTATTTACAATTTTTTAACATGTTTTGCGTATAAAGGCGGTAAGCTAGTGATGCACCCTTGTGTACCCTTTTGTAGTGGTGCACCCCTAACATTTTTGGTGCACCCAAGGGTGCACCGTGCAGTCGTGCACACCGGTTGAAGAGCATTGGTATATCAGCATATTGATCAAACAATGCATACTTTCTTATTAGTGCAAAAGTGCTGGCCACATAGTAAACACAAGTTCACAAAATAAAATTTAAGAGAATCAAATCAAGTAAAAAAAGCGATGGAAAAAAAAAATTCAAAAACTTTTGATAAAAAAACTTTGAAAAATAGAAATATGCTTCAAAACAAAAAGTGGCTTAATAAATGCCCTATTCAAATTTTGCCTCAGAGGCAAAATAATATTTTCCTCTGTTTGGGTTAGGGCTATTTTGGGATAGACAAAATAGCGTTTAGGACTATTTTGCCTCCAAATGGCAAAATAACATGGAGGTATTTTGCCTCTAGAGACAAAATACCGGTAGCCTCTGCCTTTAATAAATTTCTATAGATAAGGTCAAACTTAAATGCTTTTGTGTTTTATTAGCCGAAATTATTTTTTAAAGTTTGCTAAAAACTTGGAAGAGATAGCCTACAGTACTGTCAGCAAATACCGGTACAGTAAATTATTATTAATGAACTAGATCCCAAACCCTTGGTCTGTAAAGTGTAATCTGTAATCAAACAATGATTGAATTTATTAATGATCACTGATCAATAACCCTTGTAACACAATCATGCACTACTTGTATGCAATGTGAGCCTACCTTTTTCTTTCCCATGTTGACAAACTCTGAACTTGCTTGGACTCAGTGCCTGAGTTTGGAAAGGTTACAGATAATAGAAGCAGGATGAAGTCAGTGTCAATTAAGATTTAAGAAGACGTTATAGCCTACTGTATGTAAGTTATTGAAATGTTTTTAGGTTTTTATTTAAGAACACATCAGTCTAAACAGTAATCTTAAAAACAATCTGGCTTACTACCGGTATAGGCCTACAGTAATGTACCAAAATCATGACGAGCTAGCTCTCATTTAGTGTTACACATTACCGGTGTCCAGTGGTGTTGCTAGGGGGGGGGGGGAGGGCGGTGCGCCCCGGGTGTCACCATTTTGGGGTGACACCATTTGGGCTTTTTTTTCTTTTGAGAACGAAAACCCACTGATTTTTTTTTTCTTTTTTGGTCATCACATACTTTCGGACTGAAAACCAATTTGTTTTGCAGCGAAGACCTTTTTTTTGGAAGATCTTTTTTTTGGTCTGCACCTACCGGTATATATGTTTTGGCCGATAAAGGGTGCCACCACGAAACCTCGCCCCTGGTGCCACCATTCTTAGCGACGCCTCTGCTGGTGTCACATCAAGCACTGAAAATAAATACCAGTACTGTACTGCGTAGCTTAGACCTAGTGATAAGCGAACTGGAACTCGCAAGCTTTCATTTGCAAGATGGTTTTACTATCTTGTAAGGAACCATCATTGGAAAGACCGACGCTCGCGTCGCGTGTTCCTTTGTTTTTACTCGGCCATTTTCTAATTAATGAGTGCGAAATTTCAGACTTTTGGCTTTGCTTATAACTCGAGAACGGTTAGGTATAGCTACATGAAATTTTGACAGCAGTTTGGGGTTAATCAGTTGTATGTTTGCTCCAAATTTCGAGACAATAGGTCGCGTGACTTTGGTTTTCTTAGGACCTGAAAACCGCCCCGCAACTTTTGGTGTAAAAAGCGGTGTCATTCAAAAACGACTTAAGTACGGCAAAAAATGTTTCATAGGGTTCTATGTCTCAAGATACCCTTTCATCCCAACCAACCCACTTTTGGACAAGGAGCTAGTCGTTCAAAACTTACGCAGGGAGCCGCACTAAAGTGTAACTGTACGTCGCTTGCGTAAGCAAAAAAAACTGCTGGCATGTAATTGCTATCCCTCAGCCTAGCATTGCTGCCCCAACCCTAACTGTAATGCAAGGTTTTGAAGCAAAAAAAAGACTGCTCCGTGTATATTTTACCCAATTTTGCCCTATTTTCAACATTGGGGGGGATGAACCTAGACCATGATTTTTTTTCAGGTCAGCAAATTAAGTGAAGACCAAAAAAAAAAGGTGTTCACCAAAAATGGAACATTTTTTCCTTGAATTCAAGTGGAGACTTGCGCTCAGATGCAAACCAGAGCCAAATTATTGGGGAGATGCAGATGTAGATCACACTCAAATTATTGGGGGGGGGATACAGTGAAACTATTGGGGGGGATATATCCCCTCAATCCCTCCGGGTTTCGGCACCCCTGGTTGTTAATCACTTAAGATGTTGGTTTATTAGCATGAAATTTGATATGATAGGATTTTTTCGCTACGCTACTAGGATTTTTGTATTTGCTCAACCTACATTTGGGTCGCGATCCATGCTTTGAGAAACGCTGGCTTAAAGGGGCAGCAAAGTCTAATTTTACCTCAATTTTTCATATGCAAACAAAATTTATATTTTTAAAGTTTTTTTTGAGACTAATTTTAGAATTCTTCGACTTCTATATCGAAAGATATTTGCATTTCTTTTTCCCGCTATTTATAGTATTTCCCTTCACTTTTTTTAAAAAATTTGAATTCTACCGTTGGTGTCGCTGTGCTCTGTTGCTACCATAACGACGCAAGAAACATATTGCAATAAAACTGCAACAGGTAGGCCTAAGTCAATAATGGCATACTGTACTGTAGTGAAAAAAGCTGACACTACTACTGGTATAAAATAATTTGAAAAATGAACATATTAAAAAACTGTTCAGCACTATCCTACGGTATTAACCTGTATCAGTATCTTCTGTGCTCACCTACGGTAACTGAAACCTACCCGTAGTAAATCTGAACTGAACTGGGTAACTGAACTACTGGAACTAAAAGCTGTTTCACTTCTGTAGTTATCAAGCGGCAAATTATTCGCACTTAGATTTCTTTAATATAATTGTAGTTGATTTAAACTTCGTGGTCTTCTTAACCTACCGGTATATTACCAATACATTGCAGATTTAAGCTACGGTATCATAGGCCTGGTACCAACACCTTAGACCTCCTTCACTATCAATAACCTACTTATAGATTTTAAAAGCTACCGTATAAAGCCTAGTCTAGTGCTTTTTCACATTAAGTTTTCCTCTACTAATTACAGGCAACAACTAACTTTCACTGTCACTTCAGTGGTAGCCTAGGCCTATGATTCAAGTTTCTTTGTAAGTGCAACAAATCGAATACCTTTTGCTAAAAGAAACAAACTCAAATAAAAAAGTGTAATTTTACTTTGGAAAAGCAAGTTTACTTGCTAAAGGCACAGCAAAAACCCATCCTAACCCGATCGATACCCACGATCTGGCAAAGCTCGTTTGAAAACACAGCTCATTTGAAAATTTGATGGTGTAATGTTGCCACAGCCGAAATTTCGTCCCGTTAAGTCAAAATCTGTCCCGTTAAAGCTGTTTAACTACAAACAATCAAAGAACGGGACAAAAACGTTGGTAATCAGTTATTTTATTCATATTTAGTGTTAAAATTCAAAAATTAGACTTTGCTGCCCCTTTAACCTGACGAGTTATTTTTTTTAGATTCAGAAACGATGACGTTGATATTTTTTGACATTGTTCGGGATTTTCACTTTTCTGGAGATTCCATTATCAGATATTTTTGAATAATTGATAATTTTATGATAGACGAAAAGTACTTTTGAGCGTCACAGCATTAGCTACATGTCAGTTGTTTACTGGGTTTGCTGGCAAACTCCCATCTAGTTAGATTATCAAACTCACTTTGGGAAGATTTCGAATTCAACACCGAATACGAATTCAAAATCGACTGTTTTACGAATACGTAACCATTTACGAATCAATGCTTTTGCTGTGGTTTTCGCTGTGGTGCTTTTGCACTGGATTGGCTTCTAATTATTATTATCATTAGTAATAATAAAATCAAGGAATGGTAAAAATGAATGGGATTTTAGCCTATCTCGCTCTTCCACACGTTGCAAAAATACTAGTCATTTGGGCATGTTTTGACTATTATGTTCCGCTTGGGTGGTAAACTCCGCTTCGATCAAAAAAAAATTTTACCTTGGACTTTTCGAGATTTTTCCGTTTGAAAATTGGCGAGTTGTGCGTTTTTGCAGGATTTTGGGTATTCTTCTTTCAACCACTCCAGCAAACAAAGTTCATACCAGAAAATGTTTCGATTATTATTTTCCGATTTTGCAGGAAATTCTGCTTCAATCAAAACTGTGAAATTTTACCCACAACTTTTTGAGATATTGTTGTTCGAACATCGTCAACTTTTTACGATTTGTTCTTTTTCACACGCAATACATCGTGAAACTTACTATTTTTTATTTCAATGCAGTAGCATAGCCAAGGGGGCTATCGCCCCCCCCCCCCCCCCCTCCATTGGCATATTGACCAAAATGCAGAATAAGAAAAAAAAACACGTTTTTAGCACGTTTGAGACTGTTGTAAGCACTGGAATCGACCAAATAGCGATTTAAATCATCTTTTTAATCATATTTTCAGGGGGGGGCTAATTTGTCAAAAATGCAACTCACAAATAAATGAAAACTTTGAAAACTAACCAAAAATAAGCAATTAAATTTGATCGCTAGTGTGAAAATGCTAAACATATGTGTATCAACAAATATACTATAAACTTAGAAATTAAGGGGGGGGGGGGAGGCTATCCAGTATTAGTTAATTACCAATCATTCCTCTCAAATCCCTTTTCATTAGCCCCCCCCCCCCCAATTATTTTTCAGTATAAATTGTGGAGGAAATAGTGTAGATTACTCCATGTAAGTTTTATTGAACTACACGAGTTTATAATTTACTAGCATCTAAATAAGAGAACTAAAATTTTACCATTAGCTACCTTTCAAATAGCCCATTTATGCAATCAGTTTAATCATGTTTACACTACCAATTTCTATGTGTGGGAATACGGTTAACTCCGTCTTTTGTAATTATATTTTTTTTTGGCAACTCTTTTTTTCCTATTACGCAACGATAAATAATCAGTCTTTCTCTTTTGGCTGCCCATGTGGCACGATAAGCTGCTATAAAAATTCATCTTAGTTGATTGACGATTATGGTAATATTTGTGAATTCATTTTGGACAATAAACAACTAATGGAGAACAAGCAATCACTTGAGTAATCTATCAAGCTGGAAGACAATTGTGGCCCCTCGCGAGACAGGCTGGAAGGAGGACCGCCACATATGCCACGTTTTAAACGCATTATTTTTTTATCAAAATAGCCTTAAAATTAAGTTATTTTTGCAAAAAAATGCAAAATTTTCGAGCGCTGGGGGCTCTGCCCCCAGACCCCCAAAGCAGCTCCCCATTGCATATTCCTGGCTACGTGCCTGTTC
Source organism: Trididemnum nubilum (assembly GCA_963965965.1). Lineage (NCBI taxonomy): Eukaryota > Metazoa > Chordata > Ascidiacea > Aplousobranchia > Didemnidae > Trididemnum > Trididemnum nubilum. The sequence continues at coordinate 353,274 of OZ014477.1, forward strand.
CAATGAATTTTGTAATTAAACTAGGCAATGAGGCATGATTTGTTATAGTTTTGTCATTCTGCAAAAAACTCCGCTTCGATCAATACCAAAACTATAAAATTTCATCGTAAACTTTTCGAGATATTGTCTTTTAAAAAAAGACAAATTTTTATAATTTGCAATTACCGGTACGAAAAATATCATCGTTTTCTTGTTTTCAGATTTGATGTGCGAAAACGGTTTTGTTTGGAGGCTTAGATTTTCAAGAGTAAAGCAGCGTTGAGCTTCAGATCTTCCTAAGATGTGGATGCTGTGGAAAGCTGGAAGCAGGAGTATTTTCATGGAAGCAGAAGCGTAACGATTGTTGATAAAATGTCCTATAATTTATTTAAAAGTATTGTGGATGCAATGTTCTGGCAGTATCACGCAGCAATCGCAAAAAATAGCGATCATATTATTTGTTCAGAGAATCGAACCTTTTTTTTAAGTAAAAAAATTGTACATGATTATTTTAAAATAAACCTTAATTTAAAAAAAAATTGCGATTATATTCTTTACAAAGGGCATGCTCGTACCAAACAACGACTAAACTGCTATTTTGAACACATATCGTCTTTATTTTTCTACACAAAATATCGCAATTTTTAAAAAATACAATTACAATTACAATTACAATTACAAAAACTTTACTTGTTTTGCCTTTCGAGTAGACTTGGTTCTTTGCTTTGTACTGTAGTTACTTTTGAGTGCTTTCAAGTTTTGCTAAAATGCTGATGTCACAAATAATAATTTTGAATGCCTGAGATATGATTATTTGCTGTATTTTAACGTGTACGTGACTGATTTACTACTTTTGCCGCTTTTTTGTGATATAGAATATTCGAGAAATTCTAAATAATTCCTTTCTAGTAAATTCCGCTATTTTCTGCAGTTATCGATGTTTGGGTTGTTTACGACTCTTAATTGCTATATTTAGACTTGAAGTTGTGACATCATAATTAGGTTGAAATCTGTAATCCTAAGCTCATGTATTTTTTTCTATTGTGACATATCAAGGGTTTTTCTGGGATATTCGATAGCTTTTGTCTTAGTATAAATAGGCGGGTCGTTTTTCATTCATTATTCTGATACTCTAAGAGTGGGTGATTTTAGGTATTAGTTTCGTAGGCAGTTAAGCCAAGTTTGTGTATCTGGGGTTGGCTCATTTAGCCGGTTAGTAAGAGGTGTTATTGGAGCGATTTTGCTCAGTTAGTTGGTTTGTGTTTTAATCTTAAATAGAAGTGTTAATTTAAGATTGGTGTGCTGCTTTCTGAGATTCAAGAAGCTAAAGGAACTATCAATTGCCATTTTCGATTCGTCAATTAGCATCTCAGTCGTTCTCTAGTTTCAGCCAACGTGGGCAATTCTAGAGATTAAAGGTTGTACTCTAATAAAAATCGCATTTTTTTGGTGTCCTAATTTTTCTGGTGTTATACATCCTTGTTCTGGTGTCAATATATGTATGAAACCTCAATCTGGTTCAGCAAAAGTTGTAAATATTTGTTTGGCAAAGATTTTCCAAATTCCATCTTGAAACTTCGTAACTTGATTAATGAGGGTAGAAGTAGACTTGAAGACCACTTTGGTCACTTCGCTTCTTCCCTATTGCCGTAGATATTATCGTTAACATGCTTTGCTTGCGATTTAATTGTGATTTTAAACTTCGCTGGCTTTTCGCTTCTTCCCTATTGCCGTAGATATTATCGTTAACATGCTTTGCTTGCGATTTAATTGTGATTTTAAACTTCGCTGGCTTTGAAATAAACTACTACTACTACTACTACTACTCTAGCCAAGTATCAATGATCGCGACAGCTGACATATCAGCTTGACTGTATAGTTCTGATTACATTTGTTTTACTGGTTTAACAGGTCACATGATATATGTCTTTGATGACATTTTATTGAGATTAAAAGAAAACATTGGTAGCAATTTCAAAAGAAGAATCGTGCGCTTATAGGTCAAGACTTCAACAAAATAAACCGCCGTTTCGAAAGTCAAAAAGTTCATCAAATACTATCATTATGGTATCGATCAAAAGTCGCTATTTTCGCTTGAGGCTTTCTCATCACAAATTTAAACGGTGATAGCTTAGAGGTAAAGCGTCGAGCTTGTGATCAAAAGGTTCCTGACTCCTGGTTCGATTCTCGAATGGGCAATGCGTCGTTGTGTCCTTTGGAAAGATATTTTACGCTAATTTACCATTGGGGTCGAGCAGTCTACTCTTTGTGGTAGCCCAACCTGACGAAAGACTTGCAACAAGAACCAAAATAGGGTGCTCTGCGTTGGTGTGGTTGGACAAATACAGAGTGCCTGGCTCATACTAACAAATCAAATCATAAATGCGTTGTGGTGGTTTCACCCTCTTTGGCGATTTGCCCCCACACACCAGACCCTTACGCCTGAACATCGTTTGATTCCTCATCTAGCCAATGTCACCAACTCTTTCCTTGGAATCCACCAACTTCGATGACAGCAATTGGATAAACATAACTAGAAACACTGAACCGAACTATATGTAGTACGTCCGCGCTGAAGCTCTGTTTTCCTCCGTTTATAGGTACTTTATAATATCCTCGTGAGCAGCTCTGCTGTGCGGCTGTTAATAAAAGTAACACCACGTGGTATTTGATACCGTGTTTCCCCGATAATAAGACCTACCCGCAAAATAAGACCTAGCGTGATTTTTGAGGATGATTTTAATGTAAGCCCTACCCTTAAAATAAGCCCTAGTTGAGAGCGGCAGAAAGACGCATAGGTTTAATCAAAGCGAAAACTCCGCTGCAATTTTGGAAACTGATGACTTGCAAGACATTCCGGAGGATGATGATATGATTGTTCTTGAATAAATTGTTGTTAATGAGTTTCTGAATAAAAAACATGTTAATGGCAAGTAAATGTAGATCTTTTTTCGTAATTTCTGTTTATTTAAAATCTCGCAATTTTTACTTTGTAACTTCATTTTTTGATATATCAAAATAATACATCCCCCGAAAATAAGCCCTAGTGCCATATTTTGGAGTAAAAATTAATATAAGCCCTGTCTTATTATCGGGGAAACACGGTATCTGTTCGAATCGACGTTGTTAGGCACCGGACAGCCACTTGACTGAAAGCATAGGCCGTGTGGTGAAAGTGGGGGGTCGTCGCCGCTACCGAAAAGTGACGTCATTGTGACGTCACCCTACACGACATCCCTAGAGCATGGATTGGAGGTTCTCATTTCCCAATGCTGCAAAAACAGCAAAAGTGTATTTTTTTATTGGAATGGCGTGCAGTAATCAATCTCCACTAAAGCAATAAACTTACATCCACAAATAAGAAACACATTTCAAACCCCGAACAATTTTGTACAGCTATAGCTGTAGCTATTCACTGCAAGAAAATAACAATTCGAAGGTATGATTTCTAAACAATCCGTCAAATGAAACTGGCCAGTTAGTCGAGCGGTAACTCGTTCATCTCCGGAGCGGGAGGTCAGAAGTTCAAATCTCGGGCCGGTCAAATCGAATACAATAGTGGCAAGGTCGCCACCGCTGTGACATTTCTTCGAAAAAAAAGCTGTGTTGCCCGGGCGCAATAATGCAGAAATGGCGCCGCGAACTCGTTACACGCTTCAGCGTAATACAGCGAGTATAATGAAAAATATGATTTGAAACACGTCGTTGAACTTCAGCAGCGGTTTCAACCTTCATGTCTGTGTCTGCACTAAATGGCATATCTAAACACATAGGCGTAGCCAAATTAAAAAATCATCAATGATAAAAAATTATGACAACATAGCCTAATGATGTTTAGCTGCAGTTTTTTTAGTAATTACACACGTAACAGTAATCAACAATAATGTTAATAACAACGAGGGAGCCCCGGGGCCCCTAACTAACAACCAGGGGGCCTGGGGCCCCTAACCAACAACCAGGGGGCCCCAGAGCCCCTAACTGACAACAGGGGCCCTAGGGCCCGTAAGTAACTACCTGGGGGCCCTGCAACCCCTAACTGATGCCAAGGGTCCTGGGACCCCTTAATGCAAATTTTTAACAATTTACCATGCAAAACCTGTCCTAAAAGTTGCAAACCCAGGCCCCCGTTTAACGTTATTACGAACTTAGAGGTATAACACAGGCGGTAATGGAAACCCCCCAATTGAAATACGACCAACGATAAATATAATGAGAACATAGCCAGTATGTTGTCCTTGCCCGGAATTGCAGTTTCTTTAATTTAGGATTTACGCGTACAAAAGTAAGTAACAACTAGATGGGAGTTTGTCAGCAAACCCAGTGAACGACCAACGCGTAGCTAATGCTGTGACGCTCAAAAGTACTTATTTTGTCTGCGTAAAATCAGCAATTATTCAAAAATATCTGATTATGAACCTCCAGAAAAGTAGAGTCAAAATATTCGTCTGTTAAATCTCTGCTGATATCATAAAACAATGGCACCCTAGCTTGAGCCGTTCAAAAATTGATTTTTGGGGGTCCATTTGGAGGGGTCCCCGGTGGGGTGATACCCCCAAACTTTGCCAAAAGATTTTTCTGTTAAATTTTTGCTGATATCATAAAATACTGGCACCCTAAGTTGAGCTGTAGAAAAAATTGATTTTTTTGGGTCTTTTTGGGGGTCCCCGGGGGAGTGGCACCCCCAAACTATGTCAAAATATTTGTCTGTTAAATATATGCTGATATCATAAAACACTGGCACCCTAAGTCGAGCCGTTAAAATATTGATTTTTGGGAGGTCCATTTGGGGGGATCCCCAGGGGGATGGCACCCCCAAACTATGTCAAAATATTTGTCTATTAAATCTCTGCTGATATCATAAAGCAATGGCACTCTAAGTTGAGCCGTTCAAAAAATCGATTTTGGGGGATCTAATTGGGGGTCCCCGGGGGAGTGGCACCCCCAAACTACGTCAAAATATTTGTCTGTTAAATATCTGCTGATATCAAAGTAAACTGGCACCTTAAGTAAAGCCGTTTAAAAAATTGATTTTTGGGGGTCCATTTGGGGGGTCCCCGGGGGAGTGGCACCCCCAAACTATGTCAAAATATTTGTTTGTTAAAAAGCTGCTGATATCAAAAAAAAGTAGCACTCTAGCTTAAGCCGTTCAAAAAATGGATTTTTGGGGCCCCATTTTGGGGGGGTTTCCGGTGGAGATGCCGCAAAATATTTCGGGAGAAAAAATTGCGTTTGCAGCTCAACAACTTTACACAAAATATAAATTTCGACGTTTTGTGGTTTAGGAGAAGAAGAGCGTACAAAAATTAGGAAGAAAAAAAAGGAAAAAAAAGAAATGAACCTCTTTGCGGCCAAAAGTGGGTTGGTTGGGATGAAAGGGTATCTTAAGACATACAACCATATGAAACATTTTTCCGTACTTAAGCCGTTTTTGAGTGAGACCGCTTTTTACACCAAACTTTTGGGGCGGTTTTCGGGTCCTAAAACTGAAGTCACGTGACCTATTGTCTCGAAATTAGGAACAAACATATAACTCATTAATCTCAAACTGCTGTCGAAATTTCATGTAGCTATACCTAACCGTTCTCGAGTTATAAGCAAAAGTCTAAAATTTCGCACTCGTTAGTTGGAAAATGGCCGAGTAAAAACAAAGGAACACGCGACGCGAGCGTCGGTCGTTCCAATAATGACGACCACATGTCCACGTCATAATAATGTCATGCAATTCTTGGAGGTTTCAAAAAATTCTCAAGTGACTTGACTCGAGTTTTCCACGTTTTGGAAAAGAAGTTATTTTGTTTTTGCTTTAAATGTTTTTTTTTGTGAAAGAACTTAAGGGCGCGATCTTATCTCAAAATCATTGGCGTAGCCAGGGGGGTGGCCCAGGGGGCCTGGGCACCCTCAATTGAAATGCCCCCAATAGCAAAAATTTAACAAAAAAAGCCTTGTTTCTTCATTTTCAGTTTTTTTTAGCATCATATCGTACAACAGTACACGCGTACTACAGTAATTAACAGGGCCTCAGAGAGAAAAATTTTTAGGGGGTACAAAGGTCGATACCGGGCCTCAAATCTTATAGGGCCCCCCCAAGCGTTATCGGGGCCCATGCCGTTAAATCATTTTTTTGTTTGATGGTTGTAGATCTTCATTTAAAAGTGAAAGGATGACGATAATTGGATACGGTTAGGACCTATTAAAAACACAACTAGACATAAAATTGGTTTAAATCCAGCTAGGAGGTCTGGGGGAGCGCTGTGAGCTCCCTCAGCGGGGTCCGGGGCGGAACCCCAGGAGCTTTAGAGCACTTTTTTTGTTTCTCTAGTGTAAAATACAGCATTTGATCAACATCCCAGCACCAAACTTGCTTAAATTGACAAGCAGAAAAAGTGATATACATGAAAGAAAGTATGTGAAGTGGGGTATGATGACATTGACACAATATTATACAATATAATGACTTTAATACTGCAAATCCAAATATTTTACTGATAAAAGTTTTAAAGTCATCTGCAGTCATAGACTTCACAAACCCAAATACCTATTAAACTCATACAGATAGAGTGAGTTACTTAATGATAGGAGTATAGTATGTCAACTTTGACTCCGCTCTCTGACGTTGAAATGCATTTGGATCTCTGGAAATGTGGGCCCTCGTACATTGTTATACGGTAGAATTAGGACTCTCAAGTCAGAGAAATGTAACAAAACGTTAATTTCGGTGCATGTGTATGGCTTTTGATAGCAAAAATAGCGTCACCAGACCCCCGTTAGCAAAAATAGCGACCAACTACCAGTACTGAATTAGCTGACTGATATTTTTGCTGTAGGCAAGTTTGATTACGTTGTTATAGTGCGATACCAAAACTTAACGCGGAAACCGGAACTCTTTCGAGCCCCTTGAGCCCGGGCCCCCCTAGGCCCGGTTACAATGTACCCCCTAAACCCCCCTCTCGCAGGCCCTGGTAATTAACAATAAATAATATTGACGACCAGAGGGCCCAGCGCATGCCCTTAATTCAAGTTTTTCCAACCAATTTAAACAAATAACAAGAGTGAAATCAAGGGTTTTTGCCCTAAAAGTTGCTACTTCAGGCCCTCATGTATACTTTTTACTAACGTAATGCAGAAACCAGCACCGTATTTGCCAAATGACACAGTACCAGGGCCCCGCGCCCAGATAGTAGAACTTTTTTGGTCTTCACATATATTTGGCAGGAAAATGTTGCAAAATCCCGTAAGTGCCAGGGGCCCCGCGCAATGTAAATCAGGCCCGGGAATAGCATGTTTAGTAAGCGTAAGCATCTATCGTACCATTTTTCAATAACGATTCACCTCCATTTCGCCAGTTTTTACGCACAAAACACTTGAAAAGAAAAGCTAGGTAAAATGGTCATTGAACAAATTATTGAATTTGAATTGAGGGGGCCTGGGCACCCTGGCTCTACAGTGTACACTGTACATGTACTCCAATAACTGGTTAACTTCATGACAAAACAATGATCTCGAAGGAAAATCTTCGAGTGGATTATTATTTACTGCTAAAATTTTGCAGGAGGCAATGTGCCTTACCTCTCCCTACATGGACCAAATCACTTACAATTAAAATTCTACACCATAATGTAAGATTTTAAACTTGTTTTGGACTTTCATTGCAAGTAAAAGGAGGATTGAACAATTAAATTTTTTCGATTGGCTTTCAAATGTTAAAAATCGAGTTCTTTCAAATGGCTATAAACACCTGCGAAATGTGATCCAATGGGATTAAAATACTTATACATTTCCCAAAAAGTTACAAAAAAATCGCCCAGCAGCTTGGGGCTTCGTCACCAGACCCCCGTTAGTGATGCGTTTGAGTACACTAGCTTACTCAACACGTCTCCTAAGTTAGACATTTGCACTTTCTAGCAGTTAGTTTTCGCCTTCTCCCTACCAAAATCCTGGTTAAGTGCCAGCAGGCTACGGCTTCAGATCTTCCACTTTACGATATCTTTGCTCCACAAAAAGTTCCTTTTTTTGAAAATTTCTGATGACGTCATTCCAAGTGATTTTTGGTTTGGGCCCCCCCCCCAATCAAAAATCCTGGCTACGCCTATGTCTAAACATACCAAGTTTGTAATACTAAAAAGTTCACTGCATAAAAAACAAATTTGGAAGAAAACAAAGGGCTACATAACAAGATTTGGAAAGCAGAAAAAATGGAAAATTTATCGCGGCTAAAACTTTTCAAGTCTAATAACGCTGTCCAGCTATGTAACCTGCGACCAATATGCTGGTTCCCTGCAGTGCCGTTCGGACGCAGCGTTGGACTTTCACTGCTATTCTACAACGTATATTTGTGGGAATATCTCAGAAGTTGGAAGAAAAGTGTGCAGTTTTGAACCTCGATTGAAGTAAATCAATCATTGGTTCAAAACATCCCACAAACCTAACCGAACTTTGAATGCGCATAGTTACAAGCATGCGGAAAAGGTTGCACTTTGACCGCTTTCAATTACATCCTACTTGCTTTCACCTTCAAGTTTGAACTAATTTTACAAAAGACAGTTGTTAAGGCCAAAAATATGTTTTTTTTTGGAAATGTGCTTTTTATTTAAATTCAGCTTACGGTAGTTTCGAACTCTGTCTTTACATTTTATTCAAACTCTGGCATAGAAACTGTTAATTATTTGACGCAAAACAAGCGCTTTTTGTTGTTTTGAAACTGCGCACACCGACACCGTTTTGTTTTTCAAACATTTACCAGCGCAGAACAGTAACAGCTTTGGATAGTTAGTTCGCGAAATACTTAAATGAAGGCAAATTGCAGAATTATTTCAAACTAGCCGTAAAACTAATCTTTGTGTTATTTTATAGATCTGTATGAATGGGATTAGAATCAATAAGTAAATTTTATTGTTAGAAGCGTTATGTCGATACCGCCACGAATTGTCGAAAACGTTAGTTGTTAATAAATCGACAGTTGACGACATCATTGCAGTCCTTGATCTGTTAGCAAATTCAAATAACAGTATCAAATTAGTTTTCGACAATTCAAGCTTCAAGTTCAAGCTTAATGCCAAAACCCCAACCAAAATCCTCAAAATTAGGCGTAATAACGAGATCAATGTCCAAGACCGACCAAGCTGAAAAATCGAGCGTAATGTTTGAAGATGGAGCCTCAGTGACTGGTAGCGAAACTTCGTCTGAAGTACCCAAGTCAAGTCGATCAGTCAGAACCAATCTGTCAACAATAACAAAACGCTCATCTAAATCATTCCGATCATCCACAACCGATTTGACTGCTGCAAGCTCGCGGAGCTCAGCTGGTTCGTCGTCGTCGCGTTTAAGTGCCAGCGCGAAGAAGGCTGCTCTTCTGGCACGCCTAAAATTTCATGAAGACCTCGAATCATTGAAAGAACAGCAAAGCAGAGAAAGATTCGAGTTTGAGGAAGAACAACTAAAATTAAAGAGTCTTCAGGAGGCAGAAGAACTTAAACAAAAGCGTCTTCAAGAAGAATTGCAACGTCTTCAGGAAGAACTAGCGCTTAAACAAAAACGTCTTCAAGAAGAGGAAGAGCTGAAATTGCGACGTCATCGTGAAGAAGAAGAACTCAAGTTGATACGCTTGAGAGAAGAACAAGAAAGAAAACACCAACGTCAGTTGACTGAGGCAAGAATTTGCGCGCCGAAATTAATGAAACTCAGGCTGTAATTGATGCTGACGAACATCAGACGTTATCTGCAGACAATCAAATAACCGTGAGTAACTTTTTAACTGAGCGATCGCAGCATGTAAATATCGGCGACGAGGTTCCCGGCCCGTCAAAAATTTCTGAGAGTGTGTTGTGTAGGCCTAGTATTGATAATGTGATTAGCCATAGGCGTAGCCAGGATTTTGATTGGAGGGGGCCCAAATCCTCAAAAATTCGGTTGTCTTCACCGAAATTGAGAGTGATTTTTCAGCCGAAATCGGAAATTCGAACGATTTTTTCGCCCAAACTCAGGTGATCTCCTAAAATAAAAAAAAAAAGGTCTTCACCAAAATTAAGAGTGATTTTTCAGCCGAAATCGGAGATTCGAACGATTTTTTCGCCCAAATTCAGGTGATCTCCAAAAGAAAAAAAAAAAAAAAAAGGTCTTCACCGAAATTGAGAGAGGTTTGTCGGCCGAAACCGTTAGCTTTACTGTTACTTTACTGTTTAATTACTGTTATGTGCGCAATTACTGAAAAAAAACTGCAACTAAACATCGTCAGGCTATGTTGTCATAACTTTTTGTCGTTAGTGGAGTTTTGATTGGGGGGGGGGGCCCGGGCCCCCCCCCCCCTGGCTACGCCTATGTGATTAGCACATCGGCTTTTCGTGTTGACACTAAAATCGCGAGCAGTGCTTTACCGAAATGCAACTCGAGGGAAAATGTAACGCTCAAGCCAAACGTTACTAAGGGTACCGAACCTGTCCAAAATGGCACTCCAAGTTACATGCCCTCTCAATTCATTAAGCACCCTGCTGCTCCGTTTCAGAGTTTTACGAACCCCGCAGATGCAACTCACGAACCCACAGTTGCTCACAACCAATGGGTTACGAACTCGCAATCAGTCGATTACTTTTCTGCTACCAGGCCCGCAATGAACACTACTCCCAGGACTCAGCTCAATCCTGATCGTGAATTAGGAACCAACCTGCTGATGGTTTCAAAGAATTTATGCATGCGAACCCGAACAACCTCTCGAATTTTAATACGTGACCCCAAAATGTGTTAGTGCTCCCTTCTGCCATGCCTGTATTAGAACCTGAAGTTTTTGATAGGAACCCAGCTAATTACCGTAACTTTATTGATGCCTTTGATGCTCTTATCACCTTTAATGTTTCCGAACCTATAGGCGGAGACTTTTCTATCTCTTGAGATACTCTAAAGGCCCTGCTCACTCACTTGTAAAAGGCTGCCAATACGTGGATGACAACTTAGGTTACACTGAGGCACGAGAACTCTTTACAACAGACGTTTGGCCAAAAATTTCAAGTTGCCAAAGCTTGCATTGACACAATAACTAACGGACCTGTGTTACATCAAAACGACAAGGCGTCATTGCTCAGATTTTCCTCCGAGCTCAACTCATGCGTAAACACCTTAAAAGGCATAAATTACCTCGACAAAATGAACAACCCAGACGTAATTACTAGAACTGCCAAACGATTTCCCCATCCGTGGATTAATGGCTGGCAAACAGAAGTAGATTCGCTTATTCACGTAAAACGATGTGATGTTACCATTGAGAATCTTGCATCCTACGTAGCCCTTAAAACTAGGCAGATGACAAATCTTGACTGTAATTGGACAACTTCCAAAAAGTTTGTCGCCAATAAAAATCGCAAAGAAACTACACTAGCGGCACAAACGGTTCTCGTACCGTCCAAAGTATGTTGCAAACTTTGCAAAAGCTCTCATTATTTGAATCAATGTAAGCGCTTTCGTAAGTTACCCTTTGACGAACGCATTAAATTTGTGAATTAAAACAAGTTGTGTTGCAGCTGCCTCGAATCTGGGCATTTTGCGTATACTTGCTCTCGGAAGGATTCATGCAAGAAACTCGATTGCAAGGGCCGTCACACCACACTTTTGCATCCTCCTGAAACTCCTACCACTGCTGATTCTTCATCTCCCTCTATTGCTTCTACAGCTACTATCTCTTCATCCTCACAACGTGTTGCTGTTAGCAATGGCTATGTTGACACTTCTGCCGACAACCGAAGCTCTCTTCCCATTGTTCCAGTAAAATTCGCTTGAAGAATTCTAAGCAATCGATTGTCACGCAAGCTTTTCTAGATACTGGCAGCACCAGCTCATTCATTTCTTGCGATCTCGTAGACAAACTGCAAGTACACAAGACTCTTATTGTTGAGGTTACTACTGTGACAATTAATAAAAATAAAGAGACGCGAAAAGCTAAGGTTATCTCTAACTTGGAAATTAGCGAACTTTCCGAATTTTCGTACTTCTTTCACTTGCAACCGTTGCTGTCAATCCAATGTCTGCCCGCTTCTCGAAACGACGCTCCGACTCAAGTCAAGAGGATATTTCCGAGTTTCCAGAATTGGACGAGATCTTTCTTCCATCTGTCAATGAGGATGTAGGTTTGTTAATTGGAAACGATAATCGCCACATTCTGAAACCTCAGAGCATCATCAATACTGCTTTGGGTCACTTCGCAACGAGAACACCAGTTGGATGGGTTGTTAACTGTTCTAAAAAGGACAAATCTGTAACACATTGCAAGAACTTTTTCATCAAGTCTGACCCAGGATTTGTCCAGCCCATGTGTTCTTTCTGCACCGACGTAGTTGATACCGTGCACAATACCAACTCACTCTCGAGGGAACAACATCGGTTTATGGAAATGGTCAAGACATCAGTCCGACACCTTGAAAATAACCATTACGAAATTGCCTTGCCACTTCGTAATCGAAATTTACGTCTTCCAGTCAACAAGAGTTTAGCGGAGCAGCGAGCCTGTTACCTCAAACGAAAGTTTTTGAAGAATCCAACCTTCTTTGAACAATACAAACAGTTCGTAGAAGAAATGATCAACCAAGGATACGCAGAAAAGATTGAAGGCGAAGAAGGAGAGGAAGGAAAAACATGGTACATTCCTCATCACGGTGTATATCACAACAATAAGCCAGGAAAATTGAGGGTGGTTTTCGACTGTTCGGCAAGGTACAAAGGCACTTGTCTTAATGATCACCTTCTTCCAGGCCCGGATATCACTAACAGTTTAGTTGGAGTCTTACTACGATTTCGCAGAGTGCTAATTGGATTTCAAGGCGACATCCAGGGTATGTTTCACCAAGTTCAAGTTCCCCCTAAAGATCGAGACCTACTACGTTTTTTGTGGTGGGAAGATAGCTCTCTGGAAAATGACCTACAATCTAATAGGATGTGTGTCCATCTCTTTGGAACTGTTTCTTCACCGAACTGCGCAAACTTTGCTCTCAAACAAACGGCTATGGACCATGAAAAAGAGTTTAGACCTGCTGCAATCGACACTATAAATGAATTTTGCAAAATTGAACACTGGATAAGAATAAATAAACTTATCCTCAATTACAGCAAGACCAATTTAGTTTTATTTCCTGGTATGAAGAACAAAAGCAATTGTGATGACAATTTTTGTGTAAATACTAACAACGTACCTATTACTCCCAAAAGCGTCATAAAATACATGGGGGTTTTTATAGATCACAAATTAACATGGAAAAACCACATACAATATGTAGAAGAAAAATTATGTACAGCCAGAGGTATTCTTAAGTAAGCTTAGGTATTATGCTCCTATATCCGTTTTACGAAGTGTATATTTTGGTATAGCTTACCCTCATCTACACTACGGAATCACATCGTGGGGAAACTCTGCCTCCAAATACATCATGAAAGTCCAAGTCCAACAAAATTTCATTCTGAAAATTATGACCAAAACTTCTTTTTTTAAAACAAGACTTTCACCAATTTATCGCCAATTAAATTTTTTGAATCTTAGTAGCATTTTTGAACTAGAGGTTATAAAATTCGTATACAAATTCAAAAACAAAACTCTTCCAATCTTGTTCTACAATTACTTCCGGTCCGCCTCCCAAACACACAGCTACCCAACTAGATTTGCTTTGGATCTTAACTGGACTGTAATGCCTTGCAATAAAACAAGCACTCAACGATCTATTTGTTATGAAGGATACAAAATTTGGAATAAACTTCCTACTGAAGTTAAAAAAAATTATTGTCTAACCTTCAAAATTTTTTGTAAAAAAATAAAAACATACCTTCAAAGCAAACAATTTTAACCTGTATATAACCCAATTTCACCTACCATCATAATTATTAAATTTGATATACGTATGTTCTAACATTAAATGACGATATCATAAAAATTTATTACATATTACAAAAAATGAGTGTTTATTTTGTGATGCTTAAATTTTGCTTTCGTTCTGTTCTTTTGATTTTCTTTTTTTAATTTTGTTTTTTGTCTGAGTATTTTTATATCCGTTTGCTGCATCGACGTTTAGGTGAGAGGCTGCAGACTCGACGACCGCGCAAGTTCAGCCGTTGGACTTGACATTAGGTCTTTCGCAGCCTCTCACCAGGATATCACTGTTTCTTTTTTTTCTTTTGTGATTCACAGTGTGTTATTGAAATTATGTATGTGTGTGTTCCTAACCAAAAATAAACGTACTACTACTATTAGAAATTGTTTCTACGTCGACGACTGTTTAGCATCAGCACCCACCGAAAAAGAAGCCACGGCATTATTGCACAAAATCAGCAAATTGTTGAGCACTGGTGGTTTTAAAATCACTAAATGGACCAGCAACAGTCGTAAAGTGATAAAATCTGTTCCTCCACAAGAACGATCCAAGGAACTCAAGGATTTAAATTTGTCACGTGATCCTCTACCAAAAGAGCATTCTCTTGGACTACGTTGGGATGTAGAAACTGATACACTTTGTTTCAAGGTGAAACTAAATGACAAACCTACAGTATGACATGCAGAGCGATTTTGTCCGTCGTAAACTCAGTCTATAACCCTTTCGGCTTTGGTGCCCCAGCTATTCAACCTATGAAAGTGTTGTTGCAAGACCTATGCAAACCCAATCTGGATTGGGATCACGACATACCTCATGAAATGCAAAGAAAATGGATGGATTCGCTTCAGCATCTACCAGTGCTGGGCACTTCCGCAAACCGGTCCGCAAGTCCGCAAATCCGCAAATTGCGGACTCAAGGTTTTGGTTTGCGGATTTGCGAACCGATTTCTTACCGCAAACATTTGCGGATTTGCGGTAAAAAAATTAAAATTTACCGCAAATCCGCAAATCAACAACATCTCTGGGATCGTTTCTGCAATTTCCAAAAAAATAATATGTTTTTACGATTCAATGTATCGACAGATTTGGGTGGATGATGTATATCTAAAGTACAACACCCTCTAACCAAGTTCCTCTGCTGTGGAACGATTATTTCCCAGAGGTGCTACTATTCTTACAGCAAAATGAGTTGGCATAAGGTCAAGAAACTTCCAACAGCTTGTTTTTGTGAAGGAAAACTTAGGCTTTTTGAAGTGGCAAAGAGTTGCATAAGGCGAGTTTGATGACATGCTCAGCACATTTAGTGAATAAATAGGCTGCAGGCCTACCAACATTTTCAGTCTTAGTTTTATCTGTTTAGTCTTTTTCTTTCGTTGATTGTCTATTTGGAAGGCATGCTTTGCCGCTCAAAAAATTTCCAAAGATTTTTGGAAATTAATATTACTGCCCGCTTTAGAATCCTGAAAAAAAATTTTGTATCCTGAATAATTTTGTCATATTTGGTAATGTATACATAATACAACTCTTTGCTTTTTTGATATTCCAAAGTTTGTGTATTGTGCAAATGATGCGTTAAAATACTAAGCCTATTTTTTATTTAAGAAATGGCATAAATTTCTGAGCAGTTGGCGGCGTTACTCCGAAAATTTCCATAATTTACGAGCAAAGTTAATCATATTGACAAACTTTTTGGCGGGTAAATTACTACGGCTCGTTGATCTTGTCGATTTTTGGCACCACCAACAAACTGGCCACTGTCGAAACAATTTTTTTATTTAACAGTGACCATTAATTGAACCTATGTGTTACATACCGTTAACCCAGACTTAAAACTCAAATTTTCTATTTCTGCAATTACTTTAAGTGCTGAATGCTGACTGCTCAGCAGCGCTAAAGAGGAACATAAAATTTTATATGAGAGCGAGTTTTTAAACAAAATTAATATCTGCACTCAGTGGCGTATGCAAAAAGTTTTAGGGGTCTAAAGTCACGCACCCAGGGGCCTAAAGTTTCGTCGCACTGTGACGCCACAAATCAATGTTATGGAGAGTGCCGAAGGCAAGACCATTGTAGGGTGGTCCGCGGGGCATGCTACGGAAAAAAGTTTGCAAAATTACCCTAAAACTACGCGTTTTTGTGCATTCTGGAAGCAAGTTTTAGCATAATGCTTTCACGAGACTTACTAGAAGAATGATATCGTAAAATGAAAATGGTTCAAAAACATTACGGAATTAAAAAAGCTAAGTCATTTGTAAAGGAAGAAAACAAATCAAAATAAGGATCGATTTATTTTCGCATTTACGCAGTAATAACGTACATCCTCTTAGAACTGCTTCGTTTTGCTTTGTCTGTTTCATTTTTAGGGTCTGAGGGGAAGGCCATGGCACAGTGGCCTTCTTCCTAGGTACGCTGGTGTCTGCACCGTAATTATATAGTATGAAATTTGAAAGCTTTTGAAGGCTGCTCTAATCCAAAGTCCGACTTGAAGTTCAAGCGTTAGAATTTCACGTAACCATTGATCAGGACTGTATTGCAACTGAAATAAAATAAACAAAGGAACCGAACTTTTGGCATGTTCTTCTTACACCTAGCACCTTTCATCTTTGCTAAAGTTTACTTTTATATGAACACCTTTCAAAACAATTAAAAAAATTTTTGCACCAGTACAGTAGCAAAAAAAAAACGCTAACTGCAATTATCACGTTTGAAACTAAGTTATTTTAATCGTGATCTGCAAATTGCCATGCGTGATTGAAGGAGCAGAAAGTGACATCGACAACAATCCCCCCTCCATTCCGTCACTCAAGCAGTAAATCCTAGCCTGTATGCCTGTAAAGTTTCATTTTTAAAAACGCAATACGCAAGTTCGTGCGTCTCGAGTTTTTACTTTTCCGCGACCAATTAAAGATTCGTGCATCTCTGTTTGTCCTATATGACAAGTACATGTACTGTATAAGTATGCAAATCAAATAAAGGTTTTTAACTCAACGAACATACTGTAGTTAGAACGAGCGACGAAAGTAACTGGCAGTTGTGGTTACTCTCTTCCAAGTGTTTACTCCATCCACCAGAGTCTTACAAAAACACAATATTAAATAAACCGAAAAAAACTTGCTAATGTTTATTACAGGTCTGCAGCCGATATGGAAAATATCAAGCATTGTTATATTGCTATAATGCTATAGGTCTTCTCTATTTATCAAACCAAAGAAAAAAACAGCAAAGTTTGCGGATCAAGTTTGCGGAAGTGAAAAGTCATTTGCGGTTGCGGAAGTACAAAAAATTACCGCAAACGTACCGCAAACTTGCGGATTTGCGGTTGCGGACCACCCATTGCTATTTTGCGGAATTTGCGGTTGCGGAATACAGTTTGAATTTGCGGTGCCCAGCACTGGCATCTACCATCTCTTGCCACGTTTCAAATTCCGCGATGTATCAACCCGGCCAACTTTAGCAATATCAAATCAGCGCAGATACATCACTTTTCTGATGCCTCAGAAAAATCGTATGGTTATGCTGCTTATCTACGTCTGATTAATGAGCAAGATCAAATTTATTGCTCTATTATTATGGGAAAGACCAGGCTCTCTCCATTGAAGACATTGACTGTTCCCAGATTGGAATTATGCGCTGCTACTATTGCCTCTCAAATCGAACTTGATTTGCGCCGGGAACTACATTTACCCCTTGAGCTTCAACCTTCCATTTTTTGGACCGACAGCACAACTGTGCTAAGATATGTGAATAACGAAACAAAGGTTTACCACACCTTCGTAGCCAATCGAGTTCAGACCATACGAAACAATTCCGAGCCCTCCCAATGGAAATATGTTCCCTCAAATGACAACCCGGCAGATCTTCCTAGTCGAGGACTCAAGATCGAAAATTTCTTACGTAATAAGCAGTGGAAAAATTGACCTGACTTCTTATGGCAATCCGAATCCCATCGGCCACCACAGCCAACGCTTTACAGTGAAGACAGTCCAGATCCCGAAGAAAAGAAAAGTGCCATTCTTTCCTGTTCTATAGTTCTCGAATCCGACTCTGACTTTTATGAATCTTTGTTCTCTCGTTTCTCGAACTGGCAAAAACTGTTGCGCGTTTGCGCAATCGTACTTCGCTACAAAAGGCAATTCTTGTCTAAGATTAAGTCACGACACCATAGGTGGGCAAGTTATTGCAAAACGTTAGCTTCGTTAACCATTAATCCGTTAACAAACTTCACACCTCCGTTAACGTTAATCCGTTATTTTTAGCTTTAATTAACGGAAGTTAATAAAGTCCGTTAATTCGTTAATATTTTTCGTGTAATTTGCATTTCTTTTTATTCACTCGCTTCTAGAACACGTATTGACGCTGTTGAGCTGATTGTAAGAAAATATTTATTGCTGTGATGGACTTTTTGTGCTTTGAAACATTTTACAGTCTAATCTAATTTCAAGGCAAAAATAAGTTCAAATGCACTAACGAAGTTGCGATCGGAAAACCTTTGGAAATTGCGAGCAGCTATAATTAATAGACCTCTGAGGCTGCGGCTTATTATTTGTCACAAAAAAAGAGCTCTTTTCTTCGCTCTTTTCTATAAAACTTGGGCTAATACGCAACAAGTGTTATCAGTGCAAACTGGTTTGTACCGGTTCGATGAATGAATGGTGCACGATATTAACGATAAAAACCTTCACGGAAGTTAACAGAAAGCTTAAAGTTAATTTAGTCCGTTAACATAAAAAAACTTTTTAACGGATTAACGAGTTAATGAAAAAATTAGCTTCGTTATTAACGGATTAACGATTAACGGACTTGTGCCCACCTATGCACGACACAACACTGACACTCCTATCAAATGTAATTCACCTTAATCCTGTACTCTTTCTGTTGCTGATATAAACGAATCTGAACACTTTATCCTTTTTTGTCTTCAACAGCAATTCTTTTCGGAAGAAATTCAAGCACTGAAGGCAAGCGAGCGTATCAAAACTTCAAGCAAACTTCGGAAACTCAACCCATTTCTTATTGATGGTTTGCTAAGACCAGGAGGCCGAATGAAGCAAGCTACTTTACCCTACAATCAAAGACACCCGATAATACTTCCGTCTTATAGCCACGTCACCTCTCTTCTTATAAAATCTGCATACGTTTCTGTTGGCCACGCCGGAAGGCAACACGTACTCTCTTATCTTAGGGAAAGCTTTTGGATTCTAAAAGCTAATTTATCTGTTCGCAAAGTTTTGTCTGAGTGTGTGACATGTCGTAAACTATACGCTCTCGCCCAAGTGCAGTTAATGGCCAAACTTCCAAAAGAAAGATTGACTCCTAATGAACCTCCTTTTTCGCACGTAGGAACTGATCTTTTTGGTCCGTTTTTAACAAAAACAAACAAAAGTAGAACCAAACGATATGGAGTCATTTTCACTTGCCTCGCACTACGCGCTATACACATTGAAATTGCCTACAGTCTTGACACGGGCTCTTTTATTCAAGCTTTGAGATGTTTCATCGCTAGGAGGGGTCCAGTAGTTGAAATCAAGTCTGACAATGAAACTAACCTCGTGGGTCGCGAGCGTGAGTTGGGTGAAGCAATACAAAATTGGAATGTCAAACAGATTAACGACTTCCTTTTGCAAAAAAAACATTGATTGGTCTTTTAATCCGCCTGGTGCCTCACATCACGGTGGAATCTGGGAAAGACAGATTAGATCCGTTCGCAAGCAACTCAATGCCATCTGTCAAAAGCAACTACTGACCGATGAATCTCTCATTACTCTGATTTGCGAAGTGGTAGCTATCATCAACAGTCGGCCTCTCACAACAGTTTCTAATGATCCCGACGATTTGGAGCCACTTACACCAAACCATCTTCTACTGATGAAAACCAACTCTTCTCTCCCTTCAGGTGTCTTTGATCCTACTGACGTTTACTCACGCAAGCAGAGGAGGCAAGTCCAATATCTAGCCAATGTTTTCTGGTCCAAGTGGCTTAAAGAATATTTACCCACACTTCAATTGAGACAAAAATGGACTCGAACTCATCGCAACCTTTCGATAAACGATGTCGTACTTATCGGGGATAAGGGTCTTCCTCGTAACGTCTGGCTTATGGGACGCGTTTCAGAGACTTTTCCTGACTCGTTTGGACACGTTCGCACTGCTAGCGTCTTATAAAAAACTCAGTTTTGCTTCGTCCAGTAACAAAATTGGTGTTACTAACACCAGCACCAGATGAATCGTAAATGTTACGTACGACGTTGATTGAATTGTTACCGCTGAAGTGTAATGTTTGGAAGTTTCAGTTTTCAGTTGTTAACAAATTTACGTTTATTGTAACCGTTCTTAGTTAATATCTGCAATTTTGCTAATGCTAAAGATTGAGAAAGTTTTGTATTTTGCTTTTCATTAACTGTGAATTTTTGAAATGTTTTAACGAACGTGGATTTAAGCACCTGGTCGTAGCTCCCTTGGTGCGCTTAAAGGGGCGGGGATGTTAAGGCCAAAAACATGTTTTTGTTGGAAATGTGCTTTTTATTTAAATTCAGCTTACGGTAGTTTCGAACTCTGTCTTTACATTTTATTCAAACTCTGGCATAGAAACTGTTAATTATTTAACGCAAAACAAGCGCTTTTTGTTGTTTTGAAACTGCGCACACCGACACCGTTTTGTTTTTCAAACATTTACCAGCGCAGAACAGTAACAGCTTTGTGTAGTTAGTTCGCGAAATACTTAAATGAAGGCAAATTGCAGAATTATTTCAAACTAGCCGTAAAACTAATCTTTGTGTTATTTTATAGATCTGTATGAATGGGATTAGAATCAATAAGTAAAATTTAATGTTTGAAGCGTTATGTCGATACTGCCACGAATTGTCGAAAACGTTAGTTGTTAATAAATCGACAGTTGACGACATCATTGCAGTCCTTGATCTGTTAGCAAATTCAAATAACAGTATCAACAGTTATAATACGCGCAATAAAGCTGAACACAAACTGCAGAAAATAAGAAGGGTAAAGAAATACTTCTGAAGAAGCGATCTGAATGCTTGAAAATTAACAGAAACTTTTCTTTCTCTTAATACTGCTGTTCATAAAACAGAGTGTTGATGAAGAGAAAAAAAGTTTGTTTTGCATAATTTGACAGGCAAATTTCGGAAAGCTTGTAAGGCTAATCTAATAAAAGTCGAGGCGGTAGGTTTGCATCATTGCGCTTCTGCTTCCATGAAAATACTCCTGCTTCCAGCTTTCCACAGCATCCACATCTTAGGTAGATCTGAAGCTCAACGCCGCTTTACTCATGAAAATCTAAGCCTCCAAACAAAACCGTTTTTGCACATCAAATCTGAAAACAAGAAAACGATGATTTTTTTCGTGCTGGTAATTGCAAATTATAAAAATTTGTCTTTTTTAAAAGACTATATCTCGAAAAGTTTACGATGAAATTTCACAGTTTTGGTATTGATCGAAGCGGAATTTTTTGCAGAATGACAAAACTATAATCAAATCATGCCTCATTGCCTAGTTTAGTTACAAAATTCATTGAAATAAAAAAATTTTAAGTTTCGCGATGTTTTGCATGTGAAAAACAACAAATCGTAAAAAGTTGACGATGTTCAAACAACAATATCTCAAAAAGTTGTGGGTAAAATTTCACAGTTTTGATCGAAGCCGAATTTCCTGCAGAATCGGAAAATAATAATCAAAACATTTTCTAGTATGAACTTTGTTTGCTGGGATGATTAAAAGAAGAATACCCAAAATCCCGCAAAAACGCACAACTCGCCAATTTTCAAACGAAAAAATCTCGAAAAGTCCAAGGTAAATTTTTTTTTTTGATCAAAGCAGAGTTTATCACCCAAGCGGAACACAATAGTCAAAACACGCCCGAATGACTAGTGTTTTTGCAACGAGATTGGCTAAAATCCCGCTCATTTTTTACCATTCCTTGATTTTATTGATTCGTAAATGGTTACGTATTCGTAAAACAGTCGATTCTGAATTCGTAATCGGTGTTGAATTCGGAATCTTCCCCAAGTGTATTTACAAGCCGTTAAATCATAAAATCTTATAGTTCAATGAAAGTAGCAAGGAACATAGATGGGCATAAGTCCGTTAATCGTTAATCCGTTAATAACGAAGCTAACTTTTTCATTAACTCGTTAATCCGTTAAAAAGTTTTTTCATTTTAAGGGACTAAAGTAACTTCCGTTAAGTTCTGTTAACTTCCGTGAAGGTTTTTATCGTTAATAATTTGCACCATTTATGCATCGTACTGGTACAAACCAGTTTGCACTGGTAACACTTGTTGCGTTTAAACAGGAGTTTTATAGAAGAAAGTGAAGAAAAAAACTCTTTTTTTGTGGCAAATAATAAGCCGCAGCCTCATAGATCTATTAATTATAGCTGCTCGCAATTTCCAAAGATATTTTAATCGCAGCTTCGTTAGTGCATTTGAACTTATTTTTGTCTTGAAATTAGATTAGACTGTAAAAGGTAACTTCCAAAGCACAAAAAGACCACCATAGCAATAAATATTTTCTTACAATCAGCTCAACAGCGTCAATACGTGTTCTAGAAGCGAGTGAATAAAAAGAAATATAAATTAAACGCAAAATATTAACAAATTAACAATTTTTTTTTACCTCCCGTTAGTTAAAGCAGAAAATAACGGATTAACGTTAACGGAGGTGTGAAGTTTGTTAACAGACTAGTGGTTAACGAAGCTAACGTTTTGCATTTGCACTAGCGGCTACTGAAACGATATTTAACTCAAAGGGATTGGTAATCAGCTAATTTTTAATAGCCACCCCCTTATTCCTGAGCTCATATCTTTTTTTGATAAAACCTATAATCAGCATGTTTCAACGAGCAATCAAAATTGATTGCGTAGTTTAATCAGTTTAATCAGGGATAATACTTGAAAGGTATTGCCAACTACCATTGTTAACTGTTCTCGTCACGCATGAGTAATGCTCAAATTTTCGGTCAGATTTCTGATCAAAATGCATTGTTTCTTATGGAGTGAGGTGCAGTTGGTTGGATTGTTTTTGATGTATTTTTGCTGGTGGATAGCCTAGGACTCGAACGAACTCGAAAATGGTTTGTTGTTGATATTATGTATATGAAAATGCATAAAGCGGAATGATGAAGTGAGAATGATAGAATTGACGAATAGGCTAATCTATCATCTCGCCATAGCCTAGTAGGCCTGTAGGCTGCCGGTATGTAAGGGGGCAACTGGAAACGTTAAAATACTGTCAAAAAACGCAAGGGTCATATTATTTTAATCCTAGCTACCCCTCTCGCTCACAAAATTGCGAAGAAAATGAAGAAGAGGCCCAGTTCAGTGGGTTACCAGTGATCTCGTCACACGATGATCAGATGATTTTGTCACAGTGATTTCGCCATACAGTAAGTAAAGGTTGGGGCAAGACAGCTCTGGGGATAGTAGAATAGTTCAATGACTGCTGTTCTTAGTCAATGCTTTATTTTTAACGCAATGGTAGTGCAATACGGTTAGCAGATAGGCCTATTATGTTTTTTCTTTGTTCAAAATGTCGTCTGTCACGTAATCATTTATGACAAAATCACTGTGATGAAATCACTTTGTGACAAAATCACTGGCAACTGTTCAGTGCCATTCGAGCCTAAAAAGTGGCTAATGCGGTTGCGGTAGACGAATGACAAAGCATTAACAGAGGCAGTTTGTGAGAAGTTATTGCCGTTGTCTTGGTACTTGGAACCTGCAAAGTTGGCTGTACACTTAATTGCATTGAACACTTCTGTTTGAAGGCGAAGCGTGCTGCAATCTATAACAAACAATGTTTAGCCTATGCATATGGTGAAGCAGCCGTGCAGACATCCTGCATAGCGCAAGTCTTAACATAAAGGTACCGGTTTATTGTTTTGCTGCTTCTACGATTTTCTTGACCCCTGTTTTTAAATATGATGCTTTTAACTGTTTAGTGGACGTTAGGTCAGAAACTGGGAAGTAATAAAAACTAAACTGAACTGGGGTGTCGTTGAGTATAACTAAGCCATCAGCTTTATTTCGGAATCTCTGCGACTCGTGTATGAGCATGCGCGTGCTCTCGCTCCTCTCATGCGTGCTCTCATTAGGGTTAGGGCTAGATTTGGGAAATAGCTTAGATCGAGAGAAGGAAAGAAAGCACGCGTGCTCATACATGAGTCACAGTGCTTCCGAAAAAAAAGCGACGGCTCACACCGATACTTAACGACACCCGGAATAAGTCTTAGTTTTAAAGACCTATCTTTTGGCATGGTTTACTGTAGATCCCAATGTTTGGAAAATAATATGGTTAGTTTTTGTGACATTTAATGATACTGTAGCTTATTGTAAGCCAATTCTGAATTATCAATATTGTCAATTCCTTGTTAACAACGTCAAAAAATACTGTACTGGAAGAATATTGTTGTAGTAAAAGAAGAAAGATACTAATATTGTTGTATCATCAACAAACATAATAGCATCAGATTTTTCAGACAATTTTAAAAGTTATTGACTTATATTAAGAACAACAACAGCCCTAAAATGGATCCTTGTGGAACTCCATGATTTACCCTACTATGCCGTATGGTATACATATTGAGGACAAGGTTTCAGCACATTCAATTGTACAGTATTTAGAGACGAATAACCAAGTAACTTTTAAACCATTCATGAGGTATACCTCTAATACCAGAATACCACGATGATATGGTTTAGATAAAAGTATTTTGTGCTTGATAGTATCAAAAGCCTTGGAAAGATCAAGGAAAACACCCAAGGCCTTCTTCTTACATATAAAGGATTGTGTTATTTTTTCAACCAATATGGTTGCAACATGACCAAATGACTGGTAGATCTATTTTTTTAAAATCTAAATTGTGCTTCAAATAATACCAGTATATATATTATGTTTACTAAGGAAACCGTATAGTGTATTGTAAACTAATTTTTCAATTGTTTGGATAGTGATGAAAGCAGGGTAATAGGCCTATAATTGTTAACGTCATTTTTCGAGCCGCTTTTATGAATCGGAATGACTTTAGCAATTTTAAAACATTCAATAAATTTTCGTTGTATGAAAGATTGGTTAAATATATGAGAGACTGCAAATAGAATGTCTTCATTGAAGCATTTTACTAGTTTGGAAGGTATATATTTCATCTATTACCACTGCTCAACTTAGATTTCATACCAATTATTATATTTCTTATTTCAGTGGGTGAAGTTGCATATAAATAGCTTCTTTATTTGCACTGCTAAAGTAATCACTGTATTTACTAGTAAGGTTAGGTAATTTAATAAGTAAATTTTGAGCAATTGCAGAAAAATGTTCATTAAAGTGATTAGATAGCTCTTCATTTCATAATATACATGTTTGTCATGGAGCAAAAGATAACTGCAGTTACTTTTCTTAGTTTTACTCAGTACTCATCATGATGTTAATTATTTTTTATGTGTCTTTAATAATGGATCTATGTTAGTTCAGTAGTTGTTTTTAATAATTTTGTTTCTTTTCCTCAATGAAATAAAAGTACTTGTTTCTCATTTCATTGTACTTGCTTTTAGCAATTAATATTTTGCTTGCGATATACTTTTTGTAATAGTTGTTCGTTGTGTTATGAAGTTCCTGTAATTCATCACCATATCATTGATTATTTAAGATTTTTATCTGAACAGGCAAAAGAGGGAAGCATTCATTAAAAATTTGAGTAAATTCAGTCATAAACATGTTAAGGGCTTCATTAACATCTTCATTCTGCAGAAGAAGAAAAATGTCAAACCTTTTTAACTTATTTTGAAGCAAAAGCTGATCAGTTTCAGAAAAAAAATTTTTTTGATCATACTTATTTGATTAGTGGATTTGTTTGCAAAATTAGCAAGAAGTAAAATTGGAAGATGGTCAGGCAGTGAGTCAACTAAAATGTAGGTATGGGCTTCTTCAGATTGAGTATTGGTCCAAATTTGATCAAGGACTGTGGCAGTCGTATCAGTTATTCTGGTTGCAGAATTGTAGGCTACCATTGGCTTACCAGACTTGGTTTTAATTAATATGGATCAACCTTCTAAACCTCTACAGAGTCTACGACAACTGCGTTTGCTTGCTGGGAAGAGTAATCCATTCAAAGCGCTTGTCTTGTTATTTGTTCTTGCTCTTTGTTTCATAATATTTCAAGTAAGCCATTAGATCTATTGGTACAGTTGACCAACCATTTTAACCAGTGCTCCGCAACCGGTGTGTCGTGACACATCAGGTGTGCTGCAGAGTATTTGTAATTTTTCTAGCAAAGTAAGAAAAATTCCTTTTATTTTTTTGCAAAGGAAAAGGCTTGGCACATGTTTCACGCGTGCAGACATTTTGTAATCAAGCTTAAAAAACCCACTCCCACCCAGACCCTAATCTTAAATTAAACCCTAACCCAAACCAATAGATGTAAAAATCCAAATAAAAATTTCCGAAAATGTGTAACATCACCAGAACCTTTATTTAATTGCGCTAGGTATGTGCGCCAAGTCACTTCGTTTTGCAAATGTGAACATTTATCTACCTACTATTTGTGACGTAACAAGCCCCAATTCTGAATTATGCACAACTTATATGTCTGATGTGCGAGCAAAGCTTTTCATCATTATTGCTAATCAAAAATGATACAGCAGGGTTCTTAATCTTTTTTGTCTCGTTTACCCCTTGCCAAATAAACAAGTTTAATATATCCCTAACTTCTTGGTGGACCACTACTTTCTACAAGTCTTGCAGTGATCTCCAAATAGAAAAAAAAAGGTTGCCAGTCTTGGAAACCACCAATTTCTGCGATTCTTGAGGTGATCTCAAAAAAAAAAGGTCTCCAAAGTTTTCTTGCAGGTTATTCACAAACTTCCGCAGGTTTGGTCAGCTTGCTATTAATTTTCGAAGCTGCCCTCTATTTGGGCAACAAAAATCTGGCGAGTAGCTCTTTCAGGAATTGAACTACAGTATGTATCTGATGGGCTATAGAACGATTGTGCTCCTTAAAACAGCCACAAATTTCTCATTGAAGTACAAAAATAAATCCATATTGTTTTTTACATTGTGTTTTTACTAACATTGTTTGTTGCTATGTGCCACCTAACTTAGCAAGTTTTATAAGTGTGCCGCAAGTTAAAAAAGGTTGCAGAGCACTGAATTAGCCTAATGATTCAGGATTCTCTTACTTTGGAGATTTTTCTTGTGTAGTTTTGTACCTTCTTTATTCTGCAACTTCAATAATATCAAATTTCATAGTCTTCTACAGTAGGCTCAGCCTATCAATCTATCAACACAGTTTATTAAACTAAGTAGCCTAACTCAGGATAGAAAAAGCATTATGTACGATTGTTAATGTATCATTCTATGCATCAATGTCTGATGTACCAGTATAAAACTGCTAAGTCAGTTATCAGCTTAATGTTACTGTTGGGCAAATTCTTAATCCCATTACAGTAGTCTGGTATGGCCTACTGGTACTTGCCGGTTACCGAAGGATGTTTTTATTGCTTGCTATACTTTACAAGAAAATTACCAAGTTTGGGGTGTTAGCAGACTCATCGAAACTTAGAAAAGTTCCTAGTGGTATGATTAAAATGTATTTAATGTTCATAATCAGTAGTGATACCGTTACTCATGTAATTTTGGGCATGTAGCGATGCCAACGTTGTGATAGTAACCAGCAGTCTAATTTTATAGATTTAAAGTATTCTAGTGTCTGCTGCTACTCTGACTGTTGCAATGGATAGCTAATAGATCAGAGGTAGCTCAGTGAAATTAAATAACATGTGTTTTTACACGATTTAAATTACTCTTTTTTTCAAATCTCCATTTTGCATGTCTTTTTAGATGACTGTGCTGAGCAGCTTTCAGGAGACTGAACAAATTATGCAAGAAAATGCGCAGATTCACCACAAACAAAAACGATCAAATCATGAAAGCTCTGACATGAAAGAAATTCTTGCAAAACTAGAATCAGTGGCAGTGGTAAGCTGGTAATCCAAGTTTCTGTAATTCCAAGCAATGATTTTTTAACATAAAGCAAAAATGTTTTGAACTATTATTAAACTGCATTTTTTGCTGTAGCTTGGTAAATAATGTGATTGACTAATTGAAGGTACACTGGTAGCTTTCATTGTTGCTTAATTTTATCTCAAGTGGTTTATTTTTTCATTGATTTCGATGACCATTGGTCATTGATTTAATTTTTAGTCTAGGACAAAAAAATTGCCATTTCACTTAAAATGTATACTTTTTGCCAATAGAGTATGCAATTGCATTTGCAATAACAAACATAACAGAACTTCAAGATGTTTAAAATGACCAATCTTAACCAGTTTTTCAATGTATTTAAGAATTTAGAGCAAAAAATAAACTTCAAAATTGTGCAAAAGAATAAATATAACAAGGCATAAAGAATTTCTTTCAAAACAATCCATTAAATGATTTTCACTGACATTTGATTTGATTTGAAATATTGGGTTTTGTTCAATATTCACAAAAAAAAGCGCGAAAGTTGTTGATGATCGGATTTTAATTGTTTACACTCACAGCTTAGTTTATCATCAAGGGTAAAATTCTGGTTGAGTAACTGATAATGAGCAAAGCTGAATAGTTGAAGAGAGTTTTATCAACAATTAAGGTTTGTATACTGTTTTTTGCAAAGCTTTGTTGTGGAAACAATGCTACCAGCAGTGTGCTAAATATCAATGGCTTTTTCAGCCAGGTCCAGAAATTTTGCGTGAAATTAATCCAAAGTTTGCCAAAGCTTTTCGAGATGAAGTTGGAATTAAAGTGAATGGAACTTTGCTACGAGGAGTTATGAAGGCACATCGGTAAAGATGATTGTTGGCTTTAGTTTGTTCTTATTTCGAGGTTATGTTGGAAATGTCGAGCTTCCGAATACATTATCCGCCATATTGGAGCAGCTCTCGACTCTTGGTGAAATGAGACGCAGCTTCCAGCATCAAGAGTAACATTTCTGATTATGTACAGAGCTGGACAATACTGTTTTGAGCTTTACGCTCTCATCAGCAGCCCTCAGCATATCCACGCCAAAAATATTCCCCAGTCACCTCTCGGCCAAACTGGAAAAACCCTAATGGCTTGCACAGTGGCAGATCCTTTATAGTAGGGGTTTTTCACCAGGGGTAAATTTCACCTACCGAGGGGTAAATTTTCTCAATCATAAACTGAAGCAAACTGCAATTATTAGTATCATAAAAGTGATAGTGTTGCACTGAATTGCCTTTCCGCCGCATCTTCGTTGCCCTAAAAGAGAACAGCTCCTGAAATCTACGCAAATTTGTGGAAAACCCGCTGAAAATTGTTGTTTCCGGCCTGAACACCTTTTTTTTTTTTGAGATCACCGCAAAAGTCGAAGAAATTTGTGGACCGCCAAGAAAATCATGGTAAATTTCACTTTTTTCATTTGGCACGGCGTAAACGAGACCAAAATGGTTAAAAGGTGGTAGGAAATTATACATTTTTTATTTGGCAAGGAGTAAACGAGACGAACAAGTTTAAAAACTCCTGCTATACAGGGAATAGTCGATTTTTCACTTGTAATACTTCACAAAAGAACAAGTGAAAAACGGATGGGCTCTTATATTATAACAACCTTGAGCTATCCTTAATATAGGGTATCCCTAGCTTTTCAATTTCTGATTATATTAACGTTATGCTTTAAATTCTGCTGTCAAATTATTTTATGCATTACGTGCCAGTTTTACGTAACTCAGAATTTCTGTGGCATTTTTTGATTTTTCAGGAAGTTCTACGTCCCAACAAACGGTTTGTTCACCTGCTTAAGCGGCAACCAGACCGTCCCGTGGAAGGCCGTCAATAATGATGAATGTGATTGTTTGGATGGAAGTGATGAACCGGGAACTTCCGCATGTAAGAACGGAAGGTGGGTGGAGAAAATCAACAGCGTATTTTAAAGCAAAGTGTAAAATTAACCTTCGTTTGTAACTGCGTGAAGAATTTAAATCCTATATTGCATTAGTAACAATCAATTTCTCACGAAAACTTGTTTGAATTTTTGTTTGTTTCTATCTGCCAAGAGCAAGTCTATGATTATCTTTTAACAAAACTGACTGAACAGTGAACACAGAACTCGAACGGACGATTTGAAATAAACTGAACTAAATTTGGACGACGTCATCATTGCAAATAAGTTTGCTCCTGTAAATACAACTATTGAAGGGGTTCCTGATCAACTGCATTCATCGCGAAATTGGAGAACTTTTTTGTTTCGAAAAGCTTAACTTTGTACCGTTACTTTCTCTTAAATAGAGCCCAACTTCTAAACCAAAATGATAGTTGAGTAGTTATGTCAGGTTAGGAGGGCGGCCTCCGCGCTCAATCCAACCTGTTGCAGGTTTTACTGCGAGCCCGAGCTTCATTTCATTTCGTCGACGCGCGTCAACGACGGGATCTGCGATTGTTGCGATGGTAGTGACGAATGGAAGGGGGTCACAGCGCCCCCGAATCGCACACTGGATGGTGAGTTTGCGCTACGTGGAAATGGTGAAGCTATGGGGGTCATTAAATGCTCTTCGTTATTCATCGAATGTTCGTTATTCGAAAAATAGCGAAAAGTGGTATTACATGCTCCAAAAGTAACGAATGACGGTTGTAACCTTTCGAAAATTGTCACAAAAATTCCATTACTATCGAATGTTATTACTCTTCGTTATTACTATTTGATATTATTTGCTATTCGTTGTATGGTAGGTATTACATGCTCAAATTGTACGAATAACAAATTGCCAATTTTCGATAACTACGTCATTTTTTGGAAAATATTTTGAATTCTATAAACCTGTGGTTCTTAAAGTATGGGTCGCGACCCAAACATGGGTCGCGAAGATTTAAAAAATGGGTCGCGCCAAGGTGATTCAAATCTGTCAAAACGATTTTATGTAAGATCAGAATTTTCAAAGTCTGCAGAATTTTTTTTCTTTTCGTTTATTAAGTCTTAAAATTATTGCATCATACGCATTTGGTTGGCTTCATCTCATTACATAAGATTATTGCAATCATACGCATTTGGTTGGCTTCATCTCATTACATAAGATTATTGCATCGTAATTAGTTTTCTAGAAGTTTTAGTGACAAACCAGCTGCTGCAGAACTAGCCAAAATTACTTTTCTTAATAGTGGAGTAGTTTAAAACAACTTCCTAAAGTAGCACATTAAATTGCATGTATTATTGCTAACAATTGGGTCAAAATCAAGGATGGCAGTACGGCACGGTACGTTCAGAATTTGCGTACTACGTACCTCACACCTTGAACCGTACCGTACCAGTGTACCGTACTTCAGTTCAGTTTTTGAAGCGTATCGTACCCGTATCGTACTTACGTACCGTACCGTACTGCCATCCTTGCTTTACACTACTCGCAACTTTAACTGACTTTGAAATCACTAGCCTATAAATCAACGATCTCAAGCCGCACATTTAGCGTCAGCTTCAGTTGTCTTTTGCCTCTGCATGAAAAAAGCCGGTGCAATGTGCGAAAAGTCTGTTATTTTTAAATCACTGCGTATTCAGCTAAAGTTACGGGGCGCCGTTTGTGTACCCTAATTTGTGCAATGTTTTTCTGCATATTTAATCAAATAGTCATTTTAATTAAATGTACAAAAATAAATATTCAAAAAAAACACGTGCAAAAATATATATGCAACAGTTTTTGAATATTTATTACACCATAATTTGCGCAACGTTTTTTTGCATATTTAATTAAATAGTTATTTAAATCAAATATACAAAAATATATGTCGCAGAATAAAACCGTTGCAAAAATAACTGGACAAAAAATTGTTACGCAAAAATCTTTTGCGCAAAAATTTTTGACACAAAAATTGCTGTTGCAAAAATAAATCCACAAAAATTTTTGTGGATTTATTTTGCAACATCATTTTTTGCATCAAAATTTTTTGCATTACAATTGTTTGTGTCACAAATATTTGTACATTTATTTTTGATAGCAAAGAAACAACACACGCCAAAATGAATGTGCAAAATTTTGTGACGCAAAAAATGTTGATGCAAAATTTCTTGTCGCAAAAAAAAACGCGTGCAAAAATAAATCGTCAAAAATATTTGACTATTTAGTTCGTGTCCATAATGATTAAGGGTTGAAATTATGCAGGTGGAAAGGTATCAGCAAGGTACAAAACTGGAACTTCGGGACGAAAGCTTCAAGCTGTACGGCAGCTATAGTAAGGTGATAGCCTGCTTATGAGACCTCTCGTTGGGCTAGGAAATGAAAGTTCATTCACCCGTACCTTCCGCCCGCATAATTCCAACCCTTGATCATTATGGACACGAACTAAATAGTCAAATATTTTTGACGATTTATCTTTGCACGCGTTTTTTTTTGCGACAAGAAATTTTGCATCAACTTTTTTTGCTTCACAAAATTTTGCACGTTTATTTTGGCGTGTGTTGTTTCTTTGCTATCAAAAATAAATGTACAAACTGTATTGCAAAAAATTTTAATGCAAAAAATTTTTGCAACAACAATTTTTGTGTCAAAAATTTTTGCGCAAAAGATTTTAGGGTACACAAACGGCGCTCCATATAAAGTGTCGCAGTTGTTTTGTTCAAATTTTTCTCCAAGATATGATGACATGCCACGATAGTCCTTGGCTTCTAGCATTTATAGGCAATACTTATGACATCACAATTGGCAATACTTGTGACTGTGACTAGTGAAATCATAATACAATTCGTAACAATTGTAACAACAAATTAAAAGCCAATAATGATTACTTGAGAACAGCCTAGATGTGCACGTCGGGCACGGTCGCAGGAATTTTCATTGACGGCCGCACGTTGCACATAAAACGTTTAATAGACAAATTCAAACCGCGCACCAACGTACCGTACCCGTACCATTGCAAGAAAGGCGTACCGTACCCGTACCTTTACAAAAAAGGCGTACCGTACTTCTTAGCAAAAATTGAGGCTTACCGTACCGTACTGCCATCCTTGGTCAAAATACCGCGTACTAAACTAACTGGTTGTCTGTGTCTTATCTGAATCAATAGCAGAGTGCTAACATAAAAAAAATTTTTTACTACGTCAGTTCTACGTTTGAGGTTTGGGTCGCAAGATAATCATCAAACTCAGATTTGGGTCGCGCTCAAAAAAGTTTAAGAACCACTGCTATACACCATTCGTTAACTTTATTTTCGATCAGTATAAAAAGTTGCGAAAAGGCAAATGCCGGAACGTTTTTATCGTTTTGTGTGGTTGTATTGTCTTATACAAGAAATTGACAAATCTTTTTGGAAAGAACATTGTTGCCAATAATAAGGTAAGCCAAAAATTCAACGAAATAAAAAATTGCTGATAACAACAAGCTTTGAATTGGGCAAGTTTTTCTTTCTTGATAACAAAAGCTTTATCTAAAACGTATTTGCGACATAATAGCGTAGTGGCCTACTATATACACGCCAATTAATAAATTCATCAAATGCGGTTAATTAAAGCTAAATTAAATTATTCCTGAAGTGAAATAGGCAGAACTAATTTAATAGTTCACAGAGACATTACGTCTTACAATCCTACTTCATTTGACAACACCTTAATGAACTAAGTAAGAATTCTAAATTATAATATAATAAAGCTATAAATATAATAAAGTTAAAAATATAATAAAGCTAAATTATTTCTTAACTCAGATTGAACTAAGTAAGAATTCGATCAAATTTTACGAGGTAAACTTTGGAACAGTATTCTTATAAATGTTTTAAGAAAGAATACAAAAAGCAATTGATAAACCATCTCAAAGCTATATGCCACCAAATAAAATTTGATTGCCACTCAAAAAAAAGAATGAGCAATAAAGTTTTAATATTGCCCAAAGTTGTTTCAAGTTCCAGCTGCATTAATGGATTGAATACTTTCGTTGCACAATTTGCTACTAGTTTTTGCATAATTAAATACTCCATTGAAAAAAAGTAGTCCTTACCATCAAATCGATAAATATCCAAGTTTCCGTGCTCGATCCTTTACCCCTTTCACTCATGTTGTTTCGTGTTTATTTTGAAAAACTGGCTTCTGTTATTTAAACTTGTACCAGCGATATTTTTTTCTAGCAAATAATTAAATGACCGAAACTTATTAATTGACAGCAGTCGAAGAGATGGAATGATTGTAATGTATATTGCTGAACAAGTATAATTGATTGCTACGGCTAGAACTATAGGTGACACAATTATGACGTAACAGTCGGAACAGAGTTATCGAAGCGATTTCATTCTTTTCGAATGAATTTTTTTGTTACGAGCGAAGTATGTAATAGCATTCGATTCGTTATTCGTTACAGTACAAAAACGTGTTTTTCGAAAAAAAAATCTTCGAATAACTCATATGAATACCGAACATGAATAACGAAATACGAATACCAATTATGAATAACGAAATACCATAACTAATAACGAATGTTCGGTAAATGATGAAGAGCGGCAATGACTTCCATGAATAGCGAATTACGAATATGAATAACGAAATACCATAACGAATGTTCGGTAAATAACGAAGAGCATGTACTGACCCCCCTGGTGCTGTATTTCATTCAAACAACCAGATAACAATTACAGCTTCGTCTTTTAAATCCGCGCTAATTATAACTTCTCGCATCACATAGACCCTTTGACTTCCTTCACTGGCGTTTTTTATGAAATGAGAATGGCTGACGACTCAAACGGCTGAGCTTGCAAACCTGAAGAACAGGTGCAAGGAGGGTTATCGTGCAATCCATTCCAATA
Source organism: Trididemnum nubilum (assembly GCA_963965965.1). Classification (NCBI taxonomy): domain Eukaryota; kingdom Metazoa; phylum Chordata; class Ascidiacea; order Aplousobranchia; family Didemnidae; genus Trididemnum; species Trididemnum nubilum. The sequence continues at coordinate 387,874 of OZ014477.1, forward strand.
GTTTTGCTGATTTTGTGCTGTGAGGCTTTTGCACGCTTTAGTAACGACCCAGTGAACCCGTAGAGGTGCGACTGATTGCACACTTCCAGTCCTGACTTTGTCGGGTTCAATTCTGTATTTGCGATGCCTTTGGGTTTTTTACTTTTAAAAATACCCAAGCTTTTGACTACAATCTTATTACTGATTTCTAGATGGAACTACGAACAATTTCTCTTGTGTCATAAAACCAAAGCATTGATTTCTTTTTTAGCGTCATCCCGGCTGGCCCCCTGCACTGACGTGTGCATGGATTACGCCCACTCGAAAGTTCGCGAGCTCAACCTCATCAAAGAAGGATCCATCGCCAAGCAACGATACCTCGAGCTGGGGGCGGCTCATGCGGAGGGTGAAGTGAGTTGCTAGGAATTCTCTTCTCCCTATACAAATCAATCTGTGGCCAAGTGGATAAAGCGTCTGCTATTGAAACGCTAGACTCTGGTTCTGTTTCCCTGTCGGTTTAAACCAAGGACTTTAAAAATTGTTATTCATGGATTCCCTGCTTGACGTTTAAATATAAAAAAGGGACAGTGTGAAGCCTCCATCGTGTGTGGTAGTCAGGTTAACTGGCGGCAGCTTGACTCGAAAAAATGAAAGGTCGCTCTCAATAGCCAAGGCAGCTTAGTGAATAAAATGTAATTTCAAGTACATAGGATTGATAAATGTGGTTTCGCAGTGATCTTGGCAAGCATCTTTTGAACTTGAAATCACTGATTATATCGCTTGGATTAGTCTTATGTTATTGATTCTCTTTTAGCAAGGCAAAATGTTATCTTTTTTTGCTTGGCAATTTTGACCCACGTGTTTAAAGATGTGATTTATGGTTTTTACATAAAACTTGATGAGATTTTGCTTCGCAGAAATTCGGAGCCAGAGGCGAGTTCTATCAGCTGAGTCTGTCGTGCTTCAACTTCAGGTCGCCTAGCTACGTCTACGAAATCTGTCCGTTCGTCAACGCTACACAGGTGGGTGGCATTTGCGTGATACCGCGTCCGCTCAAAGTGGATAAAATACGGTCGATGTGAAACACTCCGAAGGTCAGTGAACGGATGGACATTGAGCCGCTGATCGATCTTTCGGCACCAATAATCAGCTCGCCACTGCAATAAAATCTCCCAGAAACACGAAATATTTATGTTCAGCTGCCTTTAAAGTAGCACTTGAAATCTGAAATCTTATTTTAACTAACGCATATTTTTGGTTGGATTCTTCTGGTCTGGACCGAATTGTAGCGCAGGAAGGTGTTCTTAAACAACTTGTGTTCACTGAACTTTTTAGTCGGGCAAGGATGTGTGGGTGATCGGGAGTGGAGGCAGGTTGGAAGGAACGGAGTTAAGCGGATACAAACTGATTATGGAGGACGGGGACGGAGCGCACTGCCCCGATGGGAAAAAGAGGAAAACTACTGTAAGTTCATTCAAAAACAATACTGCCAAAACACTGTAGAACATATTTATTGAGACGTTTCGGTTAATTTTTTTTAAGGATTAACCGAAACGTCTCAATAGATATGTTCCACAGTATTTTGATTGTATTGTTTTTGATTAAATTATTCAAGAAGTTCACTTACCATGCTCTTAATATTGTAAGTTCATATCGTGTTCTTTCGCTTGAGGTTCCCCATCTCGTTGCCGACTTTCTGCAAGCTGGACTGCTCCATGGCTCCCGCTTTAATACGCCCGCAACTTTGAAAACTTGCCGCTTCACGTTAAAACAGATTCTTCGAACATGTTTTGTACTGATGTACAATCGTACATTACAGTATGTCATTCTAAATTAAAGCATTCTTTCAACGCCAACTAATGCAGGAAAGTGTGGATTCCAATTTATGTAAAAGCATCGAAGACCCGGCAGCCAAGTTTTGATGGAACTGCGCCTCCGTAACATTGTGTTGGATTTCAGATTTCTTTTAATTGCGCGTCAACAGATGCGATCAAATTTATATCAGAGAAGGATACTTGTGCGTACGCCGCGAAGTTTTCGTCTCCTGTCGCCTGTCCTGATAGCACGTGACCCCGTCAGAGGGCAGAAGAGGCCACCTAGAGTCTCAACGTTGATGAACAATGAAATCGCGGTTCCAGGAAGAGGAAAATGGCGCGGTCATTTTTTATTTCACTTAAATTCGTACAATCGTTTGAATGAGGAAAGTAGGTTGGTAAGTTGGTAACTTACTAACATCGAACAACATGCAAATTTTCTGTTTGGATTTCTGTTGGTCCGTCTGCGCCGGACACAAAGTGACAAAATTGACGACTCGCGCTTGTAAAATTGCGGAGTGCAAATAACTAAGAAAAAAAATGAATGGGAAGAAATTGCAAAACTCCGCCCAAAGCAAAGCAGTAAGTCCTTACGTTGTTTTGAATGCGTGGCTTCGCTCCCGAGTACGAGTCGATTCATCATCGTTTTCTTGTGTCACAGTAGGTTGATTTTTATGCGCTTGTTTTACGTTTCGATTTGCCAGAACTTTTTATGCAGAGTTTATTTATTGCAGTGTTGTTTGGAGCGCCAAGTGTAAAGCGAAATGCGCACGTCGTTTTTCTGAGTTATGAGGTGCCGATTTGTGGATTTATTTAAATGTGAAAAAAGCATTAGTTTTATGTGTCAATTTGCATATTTAATTTGCCAATTTTTGCTGCTATTTGTCACTTTCGCATGCCATTTTGGGTGTCGCGTAAATTGGCATGCCAAAAGTCTGCAAAACATAAGAAGCATTGCAAAAATTGGCACGTTAAATCAGCGAAAAAAGTACGCGCAAAAATTGGCACGTTAAATCTGCGTAAAAAGGCAGTGTCAAAATTTGCAGATTTAGTTCGCGTCCACAAAAACAAATGAACAGTGATGCTGACTAAGTGTTCAGCGCATGCCGCATGGGCGTAGTGAGATCCACGTTTGGCAGAGCGCTAAATGTTGACACTGCCTTTTTTCAGGTTTAACGTGCCAATATTTGCGCGTACTTTTTTTGCAGATTTGACATGCCAATTTTCAATGTACTTTTTTTGCACGTTTAACGTGCCAAGCCAATTTTTGCAATGCTTTTACTTTGCAGACTTTTGGTATGCCGATTTACGCGATACTCAAAATGGCATGGGAAAGTGACAAAAATATAATAGCTACAAAATTGGCAAATTAAGTATGCAAATAGACACATGAAACTTACGCCTTTTTTTCACATTTAAATAAATCCACGAATTGGCACCTCATAACTCGGAAAAACGACGAGCTCATTTCGCTTTACACTTGGCGCCCCACAGTGTCGATGTGGCGTGAAATATAGAATTTCGTGGAGTAAATTTAATCCTTGCAATACCACTGATGTCCTGCCGGTGCGGTTGATGTGCCGTGCTAGAGTTGTTCTCAGGTTGTGTTCTTTGAAACTATCGCGTTCACCAAACTTTTTCTGTCTGACAAAGTGTGACTGTGAAACATGGAGGTGCAAGCAGTTAGCGGTATTAATAAAAGTAGAACAGCCTTCGAAATTCTGCCCCCCCCGCAAAAACAAATTTTGTTTGAATTAAACCGGGATCGCTCGATCAAGTTTTTTGTACAAATTGTTTGCATCAATGTTTTTGGAACTATCATACCTAGAATCTAAAAATCTAAGAGAATCTAAAAATAAGTTTATTTTTTTCTGTTTCTTCGTTGAGCGTCAATTAATTTACCACTTATTTTTTTGTTTTTTGTTTACCAATCGTAAAATATAACAAGAGAAGCGCATATAATGGATGGACACTTAATAGATTTTTGTGAGTTCAAGTTTAGCCAATCAAGTTCACCATATTTATTTTTCCGAATTCGAGTAAAAGTTTTGCAAAATATCGAATTTTTTAATTTAACTTACGATTTTGTTAAAAGCAAGTGACAAAAAAATTTTGCATGGAGAAGTTTTTGAACATAAATGTATTATTAACCTAATTGGTAAAGATTTATTCATTGATTGATAAATTGGTAAAGATGCATGTTTTGAAGATTTTCATCACTGGTGATATTTGTCCTTTTGGCCTTGCTAACCTTACTGATGAGCCCTGAGATTGGGCGAAACAGTTGTCTAAGGCATCCGAGTGGAAATTATTTTGAATTGAACTATTCAAATTATCTCTTGTAATATTGTAGTTACTTAATATTTTTGGAAAGAAAAATAATAATAATTGTGTCATGATGTGGTTAAGTTGCGATTCGTTGACTTTCTACGCTCATGTTTATACCTGTTGTCCTAGCTATTCTAAAGAGGAATAAACGACGAATGTCGATTCCGAAACAGTATGTCTTAGGCTGTTAATCAAAGGCTTGATTGTGCCTATAAGACTCTAGATATGTCTATAGGTTATTATTAAGTTTTTCTTTGTTATGTATGCATTGCATCATTAACTAATAAATTTGTAACAATAAATGTTTAAGTTTGACGATCTACATGTTTTTCTTCGATTTTGCTAATTAAAAGTTCAATTTCCTGTTTAAACTAGATAATGGATGTGCGATCGTAAACAAAAATAAGAAAACAGCAGGCGCAATGTTATGTAATTCACCATTTCCGATTAAATCAAATGAGGTAAAATTTCTTGTAACATTTTCGCTTGAGAATTATGACGCATTCGTTTTGTGCGTTGACCTCGGCGGCATGCTTTGTACTCTGCGTCTCAATATTTTCAAAGGCACGGCTATAAGCTCAGTTTTCTTCGTTGAGAACGATGACTTTTAAAACTTGCTGGCAAAATACAGCTCGGTTCTATTTCCCCACAAGAACTCAACAAGACTTTCTAGTCACTGATTTTCATTCTCACACAGCCTGTTCAATTTACGTCTATGATTTATTGACAACAGGTGCCCGCAATAGTGAGTCAAGGACTTGCGCGACATTTCATACATACGATTGATAGGAGAACATTGCGCAAAAAGCCTGATCATGTGATCCCGAACTTGGGTTCCTGATTTTAGAACAAAAATTATGCGAATCCAAGAAGTCTGATGTTATCTTTTTATCTCTTTTTTTTGTCCTAAAATCGCAAATGAAATACTCAACGGACACGTTCACGACACTGCTCGAATTACACGCATCAAAATAGAAATCGTTTTTTGAGTGAAAAAATCTTGAATGGCGTTTTCCTACAACGAATTTTGAACGAAGTCGGTCGCAACAAACAACGCTCTGAGGCTGTAAACTACTCGACACGTCAGTAAACAACCAGCCCTTGCGTTCTATTGCACCAGTTTAGCCTAGAGATTGGTGGACTGCTGGTGAATGATAACCATTTTTCGTAGTGGCCAAATACGGAATAACAAACATGCGGTAAAAAGTTTTCTAGGACAGCGCTGTTTTTTTTTACGGCAAAGCTACAAGCTTGAAGCAGTCGATATTAGACGAAGTAGGACATCAAGCACAAGGCGTCTTTCACTGCAACCGCTCGGATATGGGAGCAGTTTTGGGAAAGAAGTTTCTCTTCGCTTCCAAGTTGGCGTATATTCCCGATTCATCGTGGAAGGCGTTCTTCCCCAATCTTCGATAGTCGTCCACGTCGGTGAACTGCGAATGACACTTCTTGAACGCTTCCGAGTTGTCGGGAAATTCCAGCTTGATCTGCAACAATTAGAGTCTGGAAGCCTTGTTTGAAAGAGGCCCATGCCATGCGCAGGCTTTAGTTCAGGCAAAAAAACGACAATATTGCAAACCAAACGATGCACAAAGACAATTTCTCGGCCAAAATATTCGACTAATCTTGGAATCTCGTCACACAACGTGTGTACTGTGTAGCGCCGAACCTCAGTATCAAAAAAACACGGCAAATATTGTCGAAATATGGTACAGTAATAAAATTTATTACAGTAATAAAATTTATTATTGTATTATTTATAGTAAAATTTATTATTGTACCATATAATATTTAATATAATATACTTCGCGAGCAGCTCTACGGCCAAGACGCGAAACGAATGCCGGTGCATAAATTTATTTCCACACAGTGGTCTAGTATATCCTACTCAGGGCAACGCGTTTTCAATTAAAACGGTAGACACTGGTTCGATGGTTGGGAAAAAAATTAACAATTAGTATTCATAGCTTAATGAATAATAATCAGGGCCTCATAGAGAAAGTTTTCCAGGGGGTACAGCGATAGACGCCGGGCCCCCAAAATTGAGTAAAGAACTTACAGATCACTCTGAAAAGGTCTTCAAATTTGGTCCGATTTTTTGCCCAAAATAAGGTGAAGAGAAAAAAAAAAGGTCTTCACTCAAATTTGGTCCGATTTTTTGCCCAAATAACAGGGACAGTAGAGGGCAAGGCAGAGAAAAAAATTTTGTTTAAAACTTGTCGCGACAACCTCCACTCTTCCGGGCCCGGGTACAATGTACCCCGTGAACCCCCCTCTCGCAGGCCCTGATAATAATGATATATGTTCATTGTTGTTTAACGTTAAAGAAAATAAAATAATGTGAAGCCTCCACTGTCTGGCTGGGAAGGGGCGGGCGGAAGGCCCTTCACTGCCTCCCAGCCAAGGCTGCACGGTAAAAATGAAGGCACAAAATTAATTATTTTGTTTAGACTAGTACCGCGTCTACTTACGTTTTTATGAACGTAAGGAGAAGGCGGCCCGAAATCAGCGTTGTTCGTCGTCTGCAGGTGCCTGGAACGATGGAAAGCGTAAACAAAATCATCATAGCAAACGGGCAACCCCTTTCAAGAACATGACCACATCAAGACTGCGGAATGTATGCAGATGACGAAGCCACAATACGACATCTCCCTCCATCGCTCGCTTTTTCCACCACTGTGGCTTCATGGTCTTCCACACTTCATTCCGTTTGGGTGAAGTCCCAAGCAGTTTATTCCATCCAAAATTCATCTAGTTCGGCGTCGTCTACAGAAAGCTTTTCGCTTCCAAGGGCAAGGCGTGCACTGCCAAACTATTGAAACAGAGAAGTAGCAACTCGATGTTCATAGAATTTCGAAACCACGAAGTCAAAAGTGCGAAACAGAAAAACAACATTGGCCATGGTGACCGTACTTAAACTGTAATGACAAAGTTCGAAGTCATGCAGGAGCTGAAATTTGTCTCTTGTCTTGTTGCAGCAATTTAAATTCCCGAGCTTAGAGCACTCCTCCAGTTCACAATATTAATTTTCACGCTCGAAACCCGCAAACATCATTCCACTCACCTCTTGTTATGGTCCGGGTGGTGGCGTGGCAGAACTGCTCCAAAACCTCGCTCGGGGATTCCCTGGATGTACCTGTGAAAGAAAGTGGTCAACCAATCTGATCAGTGACTTGTCGGAAAACGGTCGGCCGCTAAAACAGGGGATTCTGGTTCAATTCAATGTCAGGTCATGAAATCGCCACCAGCCGTCGGAGACAAGAGTTTGACGTTTTTTTCAAAAATGACTTAATTTTAGGACCATTTGAGGTTAAATTTTGGTTCAAATGACATGTCTTGAGCAGCGCAAAAATACACAAAATATGCACAAAAACAACTGGGGGGTACAAACTGGTAGTCTTGAGTTGAAGAACTTTCTAAGGCAATAACATACTGGCATGGGGTGAACAAGTGTGAAACTGCACCACCCCTACAAGCTTAAGCTGATTAAAATGATGCTGAAATGCCTGGCAGCGGAAGCATTTTTCATGTCTGTTTTCATCTACAAACGTTGATTCGTTTTCTACACTTTCTGCATTATGCCACGGCCCAAAAGACACAATGCCCCCCCCCACTCTGCGCTGCTGAGAATGATGCCTAAACACAAATGACTGAAAGCTGACTCGAAAACCAAAAGTTTTGTCGTCTTCAGCCAACTCAAATCGATAAACAAAACAATGCTTATATTCCTATAAATCGTAAACAGGCCTTAGCCGCATTTTGCCATGATCGAATGAAAATTCTTCCGAAACCCAGGATTCACAATTTCGCAGTCCTCATGTTCGTTTTCATGGCTGGTGATTGTCGCAGTTTTTGAAATCATCAAAATGTCGCAATTCACTTCTAACTAAAACAACAAAGTAATCGAAAACATCAATGCTACTGGCATGAATTGCCTCTCTGACAAAGAGAATGGTTGCTAGGCAACATTCCCCACAGCATCCCCTGCCGCCTTCTTAAACGAATGCCAATTAATTTCTACTTCGTGCTGTTACGGTGCTGGAATAAATTTGTCTCGTCACAAGAGCATCAACACACAACAGAGTAGCGACAACTCACTACACACTGACCGTGGAAACTCGACGTGGTGGTAGGACTCCTGGTCGACGACCTGTTTCTGCGTCAGTTTCTCCGTAAAATCAGGCAGCAGCTCAATCTGTTCCAGATGGGACTGCGTTGTCGTTTTCGGAAACTAAAGAGATCCAGGAGCTTCGTTAAACCAAGATAAAGTTTATGAACTTTAAATCCACTTTCATCCAACGTGGCCACTTTTCCGCTGACCAGAGGTTTCGCAAAAGTTGTAACACGTTTGAATCTTTGGCTGGTCGGCCAAGTTCGAGTTACTCCTAAGTGTGACAAGTAATAAAAATATTTCTATACGAGCTATAGGATCAAATTTTATTGATGTTATTACGGCGTTTTGGAAGAATTTTATTCATAACAAACATCACTGGTTTTATAGCGCCAAGATTTCACAAGCATTATGACAATGTTAAATAACTTTGTAAATGCTAAATAACTTCAGAAACCATTAACTTCAAAAAACATCTCCTGGCCAAGACTACTAGGTGAATAAAGATATGATTGCAATCACAATTGCTGGTGTTGAAGCTTCGTACATTAAAATTTTTTTCAGTGAAAAATATACATACTAAAGTTATAAAAATTATATTGGCGCAAGCACACACAGGTTACACGATCTTTTGACGCCCAAAATAACATCGAAGTGAATAAACCATCAGGGTCGCAACCAGGATTTTGCTAAGGGTGGAGGGGGGCTTTGAACCAAAAATAAAAATATTTTGGTACGAAAAATGCCCCACTTAGCCGGCATACTGAACTAAGTGGGAAAAATAAACTCAGGTGTACTATTGAGGGGGGTAGAGTCGCTAGGCAATTTCTATGCGTTTTTTTTGAAACAGCTCATGTAGTCAGTACTTAATTGTAGGGGGGACGCGTCCCCTCATCGAGAGTTAGCGTCCCTCCATCGAGATTTAGCGTCCCCCCCCACCGAGATTTAGGAGTCCCATCGAGATTTGAGTGCTGGACGGTCAGACAAAAAAGACCTAATTCTTCACCTATTTTTGGCAAAAAACCACTTCAATTTCCGGCGAAGACCTTTTTTTGGTCTTCACCAAATTTTGGCGAAAAAAACACTTCAATTTCCGCCAAAATTTTTACAATTTAAGTACTGTATGCAGCAATTTTAACGCCATTCCGATGTTTTGAAGCCATTTGAAAGAATTTAATTGCTCAACATCTTCAGCAACTACTTGTAAGTCAAGTTCAAAATGCGTATATACGCTTGTATTTTGGGATTAAATTTTCTAAGTGACTTAGCTAAGGAGGGGGAGGGGCTGGCGCACCCTAGCCTTCCTGGTCGTGCCACTAGAAACCTCAGCTTTACATATTCAATACCGTATTTTGTGTTTCTTTTTTTTTCAAGTCAGTTTCGGGATTTTTCAGGAGTTAGCTATTTTTTTTGATTTAGAGAAAGAGTTAAATAGTGTATACGGTATAGCCTACTCATAACCGTAAGTTCTGCAGTTGACAATAAATCCGCGCTACACGCTTACCCCATCTTTCCCCGACCCGAGTCTGCAGTACGTTGTTTTGTGGAGGTTTCTTGTCGGAAGTCGAGGATGCTCATTAATGTCATAGTCCTTTGGTTCTGCTTCACGAGCCTGGTGCCTGCAATAATAGCGTCATAATCAACTCGTCAAGAAATTTCTGTTTGATAATTGGACCCTAGGATCCGGTCTACACTGGGCTTAGAATAGTGAGCGCACAAACTTGTCATTTGTTTATTTTAATCAACTACAATTTGTACGCGAAAAAGTTGACACGCCTGGTGTCTTGAAATTTTCTTAATAATAAACTAAAGAACTGCTCATATGCTCAAGATTTTAAGCACATTGAAAACCGGGCTTAAACCTGGTGGAAGATAATTTCTCAGCTTGATTTGAAGCCAAATCAGCAAAATGTACGATTTGGTTTAAAAAATAGTAACATTTACATCTAGGCCTACTTAGTCTGGGCTCTGGAAAGGTGCACAAGTCGGCCTAATTAACGCTAATTGAGAGTCATATAGCTTAAATAGTTTCAGGAATAATGTAAGCTTAAAGTAATCGAGTATATACAAAGTCTAAGAGGCACAAGCAAGTATCCAAAACCAAGATCAACAAACAGTCTTAATTTCATAAGCCTAGAATCAGTTACTGTTTTGTTTTACTCTGTATTGTTTCGGAATCAACTCCTTATATATATCACTTGTTTATGAAGCTCAAAGCTACGACAACAAATTATTAATTTCTCTGTATAATGTTTTAATTATAATAAACAATTTTAGGCTAAATTTAGATTGTTGTTCTTCAAAGTTTGAAAAATAACAAATCAATTCGGGCTAACAGTAACACAACTTACGCTTACCAGTTTGAATTCAGCGTTGTCCTGCCATAATTCATAGAATTTGAACGTAAGAAAAGTGAACCTTTCCTTTCGACAAAATCAGGTATAACTAAATAATCCATACTACTTGTACCAACAACACAACACTCTCACATCCGATCCCAACACCGCACTTGATTTACAAAACTCAACCAATTTCGCGCAAAAAACTTAGAAGCATTTACTGTTGTTGTTATGACAACAACTTGGTATTTAATTTTCTTCGCTAGTAGGCAGTAGCAAGTTTTTGCGAACAAAAATCTTTTTTTTGTGGTCTTTAAGTCACAATATAGCATTAAGGTATTGTCAAACGAAGTAGGATTGCAAGACGTGATGTTTCTGTAAACTAGGTACTAAATCAGTTAATTCTGCTGCTATTTCACTTTTTAACTTATTGTTGTCTATTATTTTATGCAATTTTGATAATGAATTCTATTGTTATCTTTTGTGAGTAATTGAATATGTTAAAAGTGTAGAAACGCATTTCTCATCCCAGAACTTGGTAAACATCTAAAGCTCAACCATTGTCAGTTATCACATAAGATGTTTGCGTGAAGGTTTTAGTAGCATTGTTTGCGGAATTGCGGCTGTATTGCATCATTTTTCGAAAAGTCAGGTGACATTGGCAAGACAAGAACAAACTAAACTTCTGCTGTCAGAGGAGAAAGAGTAAACGAAAAAATTTTTTTCACTTGAGAAAAACATTTTAATATGTTGATGCACTGACCCTTCGAAAAAAAAGTTTAAAAGTAATACCGCACTTTAAAAAAAACAAAAAACTGAAAAAATTTAACAAAATTGAAAGAGAGATATTTGCAATTTCATTCCTAAAATTTCTAAATCCTGGCACCGCAGAAATTCAGAACCTGCTTTGGGTGAAAAGCTCACGAAATTTGTGGTCATATCTCATATCACATCACAGAAGCGCTTCTCACGCACAGAGATCCGCGCGAATCGCCACATTCACAGCATGATTGATCGTAAACGACGTTTGATATCTGATGCAATTCACATTGAACGTTACTAACGCAACAATGCTTACGCACCGGAAAGTGTGAATATATTGAAGATAATGGCCTGAAGCGACAGAACCGAAATAGATTAAGGAATCGACCTGCAGAGACCAAGACATGGTAACAAACGAAATACTGGTAGGTTTTTTCATTAACTTAGTAGTGGATTTTGCTTGTTTGGTCGATTTTGGTTGTAATAAACTAATTTTAACTTTGGCATAGAGACCCTAGACTGTTTTTTTTTGCCTAATATATTTAAAAAAATTCAGATCAATTTTTATTTGCTAAATTTACTGTATTAGCCCAGCCCATAATTGGAATTTTAAAAGTAAATGTATTGTATTCAAAATAAGCTCGGGCCAGAATTAATCTGGAATAAAAACCAACACAGTCGTATTATTTACGCTTCCCGAAAGCCATTCATTCTCTAAGATTTTGGTTTCTCATTCTCAATATTTCAGTTTGTTCATGCTTTGCTGATTGCTTTTTAATTTAAATTGAGAAAATTCTGTTCATTTTGTTTTCAATTTCGCGCAGCAGAAAAGCTCTTTCGATAAATTTCTTTTAGTGGATTTCTGCCAACAAAACGATTACATTTTTGTCAAAATTTAGCTTCGCGTGCGAAACGTTAAAACAATGTGAAAGGTGGCATCCGGTTTTGTTGGGTGAACACGATTATTTTAGATAATATTCTATCTATATACGCATGATAACCGCAATAATTTTGCGTTGTAAATGACAGTTGAAATACCTTGGTGTTTTCTTCGAACAATTTGCCACTGCCCGTCGCTCGCTCAGTGCTGATTGGTCAAATAGTTTCCGCTAATTTCCGGGTCTTTTTTCTTGCGACACAATACCATGTAATTGGTATTTTAAAGACGCGATAAATCCACGGCTTTTACTTGAGAATTGTACAGAACTTGCGCCATGTTGCGCCATAATATTAAGAAATTACTGGTGATAAGTTTTGTTGTTGTTATAGTAGAACAAAATATTGTCGTGAGACAAAACAAGCAAAATAAAGTTTTATTTATGACGATTTTTTATTGAACACATGATATAAGCGCACTTTTTTGAATTTTGCTTTAGTTATCTTTTTAACTTGTTGCAATTTTTTAATTCAGAGACCTTTTTTGTTTGCTGAATAAATTATTGCTGCTTCTCGGATACAGATTTTCTTGGAATTCAAGTTACATAAAAAAAGCAAATCAAAGAGAGCATCAAATAGCAACAGCACAACTGGTTCGCTAGGTGTTTTGTTATATGATCGACTTTAAGGCGACCAACGTAAAATGACTTCATGAAAATGGCACAAAATATTTCATCAATCAGTCGCCGGACATTTACAGGCAAAATCTAGCAAATGGCAGCCCACTTCAAAGAAACAGCCAAGCATTGCTTAGAAACTTAGAACAGGCGAATTGCGGGTTGAGAAGTGTGAATACAGCTTCCTTGAGCGCATTTAGCAGACGAAAGACGTGTTTCGGGTATCCAGAAAATGTGTTGGTCTCTCAAGAAGCTCCACCATTCTCCCAAGAAAGCTTGTAATAAGGAAAAGGCCTAGAAAGTTTGGCTGCTGATGACGTATATATGAGTTGTGCTAGCTTATGTTTTTTTTATTTTTTCAAACTGAGCCTGGCATTGTTCTTGATTTGTTCTTAAATTTTGAGCAGACATGAGTTTTGTGTTCTTATAAAGTAATTTGTGATTGTAATTACATTTTATTCACCAAGTCGCCTTGGCCAGGAGACAAAGAAAGGACCTCATGGTCTTCGGGTCAAGCTGCCACCTGCCCACCTGTCTACCACACACGGTGGAGACTTCAAACTGTCAGTTTAATTGCTGAACGTCAAGCAAGGAAGCTGTGAATACCAATTTTCATAGTCTTTGGTTTGATCCGACCGGGAATCGAACCCTGGTCTTCCGCTTCAGTAGCAGACGCTCTATCCACTTGACTACTGATCGGTTTAATTGTTCTTTTAGTATAAAATGGATTTCTGCAATTTCAAGATCTACTTCTAATGTTAATTCTAAAAACATGCTAGACAGAAGTAGAAAACTGTTGCACAGATTTAGCCTAATTGTAGCAGAGTAGCTTTTTTTTGCTATGATTGACCTACTTCGGCACCGAAAAGTGACTCAAGGAGGCTAATTACACGGTCTGACATGAACGGCTCCCAACATAGGGAATAGCTACAAAACGAGACAACGAATTTTAAATAAATTTCTGTACCTCTGGTCTAGTTTCCGCGCCCAACAAAGTGATTGATAAAATATTCACAATTCCTGTCAACCAATCGATGTGTGAATAAATTTAATTAGTTGGCAACACTGCTTCCCCAACAACAAGGAGCTGAAAGGCATTATGACGTGAAATGCTGCTATATTCCTCAACCTGAACTTGGCCAAAATCATGTTTGGATTCAAAATGATAGCGTTTTGAAAGGTCAATTTTTTAATCATAGACGAATTTTGATGAGCAATTTTTATGGAAACGTATTTTGATTACAGTTTGTCTTTGGGTATCATTTCTATGATATAGTATAGATATATATATGTAGCATAGATCATTAATTTGCGCAAAAACTATTTTGAAGGAGACGCCAGGAAGTTTTCATTTCAATATTTTGGTAGTAGTGTATTTTCATAATGGTTGATGCGTCGCTCAGTAACCAAACCGATGTTTGCCTCCCGTCCGCCTACAAATGGGTCTACGTCGTACTCATACCCCTCCCCGTTCTGTCCGGCCTCGTCAACGTCATCGTCTGGCTGGCCGCCACATTCTATCGGAAGAAGTTGATGCGTCAGAGCTATGTATACTCTTGCGTCACCAGCACGTTGCTAAGCAACGCTCTCTTCCTTTCCATCCACCTCTGGGAAGAAATCGCGGGATTCCAGATGGTGGACATGGTTTCAATGATGACGAACAATAGCGCGAACGCTGGTGTCGATGGCGAGGTGAGTTTATTGATGCTAAGTCGCAAAGTTGAACCGTCAAAAGTGGGGTTTGATCCTTGACCCCTTGAGCTATGCATTTAATCTTGATTTTAGAAAAATTTTGTTTCGCTTTAAAAGCGTCATGGACTCCAAGGAAGATTTATTATTGGAAAGACTAATCTTCGTTTTTCACGTCTAAAATCATTCATAAAAACTCGGATCTTACAAATTTGTGTGAAACAAAAACCAATGGCGCATGTGGTAATTAACCAACTCTTTGAACCAAAAATTTGCACTAACATTTCAGAAACTTAAATTCTCTTTTGGTTTACTACAATACGACTCTCTGCATTTCGCTGATGTTGTCATCACTTGTGTCGTCATTGATCTGACTTGAGACTGAATTAATGGCACCTTAAGCTGATGTTTGGGTGTATGAATTTGTGTTTGGTCATAGACAGTACGTAAATTGTAGGGGGGACGCGGGGTACCGCGTCCCCCCATCGAGATTTAGCGTCCCCCCATTGAGATTTAGTGTCCCCCCATCGAGATTTGAGCGCTGGATGATCAGACGAAAAAGAGCCTGGCAGTACGAATAAATCTCACAAATTCCGGCCGAAAATAGTCCCAAATTGCGGTGAAGACCTTTGTTTTTTGGTCTTCACCTGATTTCGGGGAAAAACACATCAATTTTGGGCGAAGACCTTCTTTTTTTATGGTCTTCATTCCATTACGGCGACGGGGTTACATAATTTTCACTAAAGTGTTTTCTCAGGCCAAATGCGTTTGTGAAGGCTGCAAAAGAGTCCCCCCTTGCAAAATTTTACAATTTAAGTATCGGTCATAGAAAGTATCGCAGCTGGCCCATGGTTGGTGACTTCCAGTTGGAAAGATTTGTTAAACTTTCGTGACTCTGGAGCACACAGTGCTCGGTTTTAGGAAAGTTCGCGACTCGCGCAATGCAAACATTCCCGCGCAATGCAATGCAAAAATTTAAATCTTTATCAACGGAAATATAGTTAAAGAGTTGTTATTGTTACGCAAGTAATTGAGTCTATTAGCATATGATATTGTTAAGGCTTTAACAATTAAAGATTTTGGCTTCATTTCCAGTCAACTCCAATGTCTAGGTCCTTCTCATGCGCCATTCTTGGTGGCACAGTTATAAATTGCAGACAAGAGAAAGACAGGTGTAAACTGCAACGTAAATAATGCACTTTCCATTCCGCCCGCAGTTTTGCTACTTTCCATTATTCTTGACATCACTCACATAACACGCAGTAGATATGCTCATTGCTCAAGTACCAGTTGCGTAACCAATTTGCGTACCAAGCTTCCATTGTTTACATCAACCGGGGCACTACGCAGATTGTGCAATCAAATCGCGTGTGTATTGTTGTTATCGTGACTGTCATTGTTGCATCATAGTTTTCGTGCTAATTGTATTCTGTTTAGTTGCAAATTCTGTGGAGTCTTTGTACCGCGGCGACCGTCGCTATGCTCTTTGTTGCCTGTGGCAACCTGACGGTGCTCATCTACGTCATGCTCGACAGCGCATATTTTCGAAAGTCAGTACGCCACCGGCTCAGCTCATCACAGGGAAAACCCCGAAGCAATACAAAGTAAGCGCTGTAGCGGTGAATTATTTCACAGGAGTAAACCTTTACTTTGCTTCAAATCCGCTCTTGAGTTTCAACACAAGAAAAAATTAATGAACTCGTCGAATTACTTCATTTAATCTTGATACGTCACTGCTGGTTGCGCTAATTGAGCAATTTGTTCAACCGCTTGTTATCGTGGAATTAGTAAGCGATGAGGTGTGTGCCAGGCTTGTATCTAATCATTATCGCAAATTACTTAATAGGGAAATACAAAATACCACCACTAATTGATCGCTCAGCTGCACTTAGTATCAATAAAGTTTTCCAACGAACTAGAAACGTTTTATGCCAAGATTGTTTTGAAAACTTGTAAGCATGGCACGCAATAATGATTCAACATTATTAGTCACAATCACAAAAGTCCAATGTGCATTGTGTATTGATTGTAACGTGATAATGTTTCCGGAAAATATTTAGTTTTCAAGTGTTTGAAATCTCGATGTTATTGTTTAGCGAGCTGGAATCAAAACGCCGCCGCGCGGCTTTTCTCGTCGCGTTTGTCTGGTTTTTGCCCGCAGTTTTGACCTTGGCTGCAGTGGTGACATGGAACTGCGCCGGCGAATGCACCTGCCCGCCGGGTTCTGAGGGAGAGCTCTGCCCCCGTGACTTCGGCTGCTCACGCATCTGGCCCCCCATGACCAACTCGTTCATCGCCGTCAACGTCGCGCTTTGGTTCGTTGAGGTGAGTGTGACGTTGCTCTACTCCATTGAAAATGGTGTCGGAGTTGCAATTGCGGGTCTGAATGGACATTTGACACAGCTCCTAAGTAATAAGTTCGCGGCGGTTTGACACGTGTGGGATAAAAATCCAGCACCACTAAAATGTTTGTCTGCGAAGTTGACTGTGCATTGTACTGCTTCTATAGCTACATCATTACTTCTACACATGTTTCTTTCGCGAAGAACTTAAGCAATCATTTTTATTGCGTAGATTATCGTTCTTTGTTACGTCACCGTCACTGGCATCCAAAAATACCAATCGTACAACTTCCCGAGTAAGCGCAACGCGATGCCGCTCGATGGCTCCCCAATCCTTCGCAAGTCCACATCGAGCTGGGTCCCGTCCTGCAGCAGTGTCGTCACCGCGGTTACCACAACCACCGATGGATCGCGAACGCCACGCGTTAGGTCGGCGGAAATCGATGACGACGTCTTTCAGTCGCCTTCAGCGATAAAGGAAACGCGCAGACGTCCGCGTCTGATGGTGAATCCCCGGCTGCGTCTAGTTTGTTATCTCACAATTGTGTTTGTTATCTGCACGGTGATGATTCCCGTCGCGTTTTTTATCGATCTGATCGCGGTGCCTCTTCCCCACATCGGCATTCGCTTTGCCTCGATGGTGCTGGTCCAAGTCTACACCCTGCTCTGCCCCATTCTGCTGGTGCGTTACCTGTCTAACCTGAAGACCGCCCTGGCACGCATGGCAAGCTCGTTGCGCCGATGTCTCACTGGCGGATGCTGCGCTAATAAAGCGCGGTCAAAGACGCGCGACAAATCGCTTGCGAAGAAGTAATTTTTCGACCATAACCTCGTTGCCCGCTCCGCTGGCCTGAGACCAGAAAAGAACGCTGTGATTTGAAACCGCTGACACTACAGTGGACGTCGTTGAACAATCCCAACGAGGCGAATATTAAACTTACTAGAATCTAAGTTTTTTACGATTATTACCCAACAAAATATTGAGTATCCAACGTGAAAATGTTTTGCCAAACATTTCTCACTGGAAACATGTTTACGCAATAACTTAATGTACTCTAAAACGTTTTGTTTTACAACAGTGTTAACCTGCGAATTTCATGAGTGGCGTACAAAATTTACATTAGAAGTTCTAATGTACAAAAGCATAATATGAGCTATTTTACCTATTATAATGTAGTGATGCTTATTATAAAATAATTGCCATTCGTGCGATTATTGTTTCAAAGTATCTTGCCGGCAACCCTATTATACGCTGATCTAGAATTGTCTTCTTGACCACAAACGCACAATTGTTGAAAGTTAATTTCCTTTCATCGCTGGATTTGATTTCGCCTGCGTTTATCTTCTCAAAAATGTAAAACGAGCTTTATTTTTATGAAGAGGAAAGATGTTTAATTTTTCATACATACCAAGTTTAATTTCGTGCTATTATTTCGTGGTTTCTTTCGCAAAGCAAGCCATCTACTTCTGCACCATTTTATGATGTAATAAATACATACTTAACGTTATGTGAATGGTGTCAAAGTATTATTCTAATGTGTGCATGAAAGTATAAATTGATGTACTGCGTATACTTCTTACCGCGCATTTTGTGCAGTTTTTGTCAGTTTTTGTTGTGTTTTCTCCTGCAGCATTGAACGGCATACCATCTGATATCGGCCACTGATCACAGTCCCCGATACTAACAAGACTTCCCGGAAGTTACCTCATCATACTGGTATCTGTTGCTGTTTGAGCTAATTTTCATTTTTACTTCTAAATTGGCGGGAAAACGGTGATACTACAATGCGGATTGTTTACTGTGCTGACGTCACTGTTCTTGTTGTGCTTTTGCATCAGTTTTCTGACGAAGATTAAAATTCGAAACCCATGAGGTTGAGCTTTGTTCGGAAACAATGGTTTTGATGAGGAATCAGAATAGTCTCGATTAATTTTTTGTTCGAGTTTAAGTTCATCGAATTTGGCGATTTAAGTTCGAGGGTTCATTTTGGCGTTTCGGGGTTCGAGTTTGTTAAAAGCCAAGATTTAAAAGTTAATGAAGAAATTAGCAGCAGTTTGCATTTAACTGACTCGTTATTCGTTCAAAAGCAAAAACAAAAAAAATTCCTTTAATTTCTTGGCGCTGGTTTCATGAGTTCAGACTTGAGTTCAAGTGTTGAAAAAAAAAAGACAATTTTTGAGTTCTTCTGGGTTCGTGTTCTACCGAGTTGGATTCCGCATCCTTGTTTCGATAAGTTTCATTTTTAATATCTGGTCGACGGCAAAGCAATGGATGGTGTCGTCGCAACAATGCCAGCTCTCAACGCACATTGCATCATAAATAACTTTTACGACGCAATGGTACTCGACTCGGCAAATTTTGCTGGCAAAAGTTTTGACGTAATTTTTGTCCTTTAGGGAAATTTCAAACGGCGTTCGTGACAAGTTTTGTGATTAAATAAACGCAAATTTCCTACCTGAGAAGGCCAATTGATCAATTCGAATGACGCCAAAGTTCTAGCACGGTTTGCGCGATGAACACTAGCAATTGTTTTGTTGCTAAAGGATTAAGCTGGCGTATGCAAGTCATTTTTGTTTTTTCTAAGTTGCTTTCAAGCATTAAAACCCTACTACTGGCGCCATTTTGTGACGAAAACGTGAGAAATCTCAGCCAAAGATCTAGGGAGGCTTCGGTTGGGTTGAAATTTCCAAACCTTTCTATTTTTTTATGATGATAAGACGGGTGTGCTTGGAGCAGGAATCGAACCCACGATGCTGCCGGCTCCAGGATGAAAGAAGAAACATTTTAGAGAGGCACAAAGCGAGGAACCTGGCGCAGTTTCAAGAAATTGACAGAGTAAACACCGACGGCAAGTTCAAATCTAGACTTAGAGCCTTTCGTTCCTGTTCGCCGAGTTCGGTGACACTATACGACGTGTTTGATTTGAAGTAAAATAAATTTTAGAAACAGTTGGGCCAAGAAGAACGGAGTTAACGCAAATACAATCTTAATAATCAATACTTACAGTAGACTATAATGCGCTGGCAGTCAGAACGGCAGATGGTTTTTAATGTATCGTGTGGTCATATTCAGTTCACTGCACGAAGTTGGAATTTCCATGTGACAGGTGTGACTTGAGGTTATTATGCGTTAATAATGCGGACTCATCTTCGCTCAGTGACACACAAGTATGTTCAGATGATTGTTGTCGCTATGACGTCATTGGATGTGCATTGAAAATCGTTAACTTTTGTCAACCAAAACCGTCACCATCTGAAACAATACAGCACCCCTATCTGTCTGTATGCTGGCTGCAGCGAGTGTTGACGACTAAGCATCGCCGATTTTGTTCCGAGACGGAAACCGTCGCTAAATGGCTGATCATTAAAAGCAGCAAAAGGGGAAAATTTGTCCAATAAATTGGGATTTCGCGTGAGCGCATAGTTGGGACTTCGCGCGAACACGTAGCACCTTTGTTTTTGTTCGCCAATCTTGGCAGATGAAGATTGATTTGCTCATTACTAGCAAACAGTAAAACCTAGGAAGTTGAAATTTGGACTCAACATAAAATTAATGAAAGCGTCATGTGTGCCAATTTTGGGGATTCTAGGTCACGTGATCATAAATTGAGACAAAAAAAACGGCGATTTTTGGCTTGAAAATTTATTAATTCGCCTATAACTCAAAAACCACTTGACGTGAAAAGCTGAAATTGCGGCGCAATGTGGATGCTTAGGAATGCTTTATGCAAACCGAGTTTGGGGGCGCCCGGTCGCGTGACCAAAATGTTACAGACCAAAAATGGGCAGAAAGTGGACGATTTTGAACCGATATATCTCGGTAAAGACCAATTTCGATGAAAAATGATTTGTGATTTTTGAACACACTATCAACCGCCTTTCTTTTGGTTATGTTCGTTTACCCCAACTTGAATATTATTTTTCTTCTTTTTTCTTACTTTTTTTTTTCTTTTTCTTCTGGCGCTATCTAATATCAAACTGCTAAACGCAGAGTTTTCAAAGTGTGAGCGATTGAAGATATGAGGGAGGATTAGTGTGCGACTGAAACCGTGGGTGCCAGACTAGGGGGGTGCCCCTCAATATGGTCCCCGAAAAGTTTTAAGTTTTAAACTGTTACAACTAGATGGATTAAATTTTCGGAATGGGTAGATATTAAAAATAAACTATACCTCACAAAAATTGGGTGTTCTGTAATGGGTGTTCCCCCAAACGTGCCCTCCGAAACTTAAACTTTTTAACCACTGATGCCGGACAGATGAAATTTTCAGCGTAGGCCAATATAAAGAAGAGATGAAATTTGACAAAACTTGATGGTACTAAAATTGGAGCCCCGTCAAACGGGGCACCAAATTTTTGAACTTTTGAACCGTTAGACCTAGATAGATCGAATTTTCGGAATGGGTAGATATTAAAAAGTAAAGTAAACTTAACAGCTAAACAGAATCATAACTAAATACACAAAACAACATCAAACACATAGTCATAAACAAAAAAATTGTGATTGAAGGCAGGAAAAATTTTTTAAACACAATCTAATATCGAAACATTCAAACTGGAGGTCCCTAAACATTGCTTGCAATGTCATAATCTAGTTGGGCTTATTGGCGTTGATAAATTTGAGATACATGGCTGAGTTTTTTTTTCACAAAACTGTCACCTGTGACGTTGAGAAAGCGTACTTTTTCTTTTGGCTCAAGGTTTTTGAAGAATTTACGTAAGGGAGCTTTAGTGCTAAATAATGGATTTAATAATTACACAGCGTGTTTTGAAATTAGGGTTCCTGCCTCTACCGCTTACATAAAAATTTATGAAGTTTTCTTCATTTAGTTCGAAGTTCATTAGCGTAAGTTTCTAGTAAGCTATTTTTGATTTCAAATTTCTTTCATTTTCATGTCAAGTAGCTGAGTTAGATAAACCCACATAGCTAATGATTCAGAGAAAATTAGGTGGATTGATAAACAATGAAAGCTGAAATACCAATGCATTCTCAGCACCTCTCTCCTTCTACGCAAATCTTCACAAAAGCATGCTGGGCAGTCATCTCCAAAGATCGCGTTAATTAAAGGGCGTGTAGAAAACGGCAATAGTTTACCAAGTTATTCTTAGCGACCTGTGACAACTTCTGAATGAAGCATTAACTAAGGAAAATAAGTTTTGATTCTCCGCCTTTTTTTTGCAATTTGTCAAATTAAACCACTCCAGAATGACGGCTATGTGGCAAAAGCACGAACGATTTAGTAACAAGCTTAAATAAATGGTTGTTTTAAATTTGCGTAATTTTAAGCCTTTTTTTATTTTAGTTTATGCTGTTGAGGATTATTTTTCGAATTTTTGTTGAGGCTTTAACTTCGAAACAACCGGTATACCAAATACTACACTCGTATCTTGAATTGCGACGCGAAAGAGCGTTTCCATAATCTTACATGGCTGTAAGTTTGGTTGTTGTAACGAAATTTGCTTTTTAGTCGCTGGAATTTAAAGACCGCTTTATGTTATTTCATATGGACTGAAAAACTATTTAAGAACTTGTAAAAAGCGCTTAGATTTGACGTTCTATTGTAAATTGTTATGCGAGCTTTTTGATTGACGTTACTCGATTATTTTTGATAACTTCGAAGAGATTTAAATTTCGAACTCGTATAACCACAAAGCGATTTAAGTTCGTGAAACAAATTTGAAAGGGGCGCATTTAAATTATTGATCCGACTATCAAAGACCACAGTTTTTACAAATTCATTTAAAGCAATGGGATCACTATTATCAAGCTTAATAAAGTTCAGTAAAAGTTGGATAACGCCGCGAAGTCCCCAGATATCGCTTGCGATGCCACGTTCTAGTTTTGGAGGCTTCTTTTGGTGACTGATTCGGGAAATATGCTTGTATCAAATTGTTGCAGTTAAGTTGAATCGGCTACTAAAATGCAAATTCTTTGGCTCGTCTTTCTGCCAAATGCGGCAATGCTGAGCTGAGACACCAAAGGTTACCGCATGGCCAGACATTTTTTTCATATTTTAGGTTTTGTGTCAAACAATATTTTTATGGCGGTATAGTAGCAAGCCTTGTACACGTAAACAAATCCAGCCATTTTGTCATGCATGGTTTTACAATGGTGGTCGTTCATGACGATTGATGCCGCAAAAATATCTGTTACTAATCATCCTCCATAACCGGCTCAGCTTGCATCGTCGCAGCTCGGGTTCGGGATGCACTGCGGGAAATACGATAATAAGTTCGCTGAGCTGGACACCGTGATTTGAGAGCCTTTGTACGCTCAGCAAATTAGTTGCAATGCAGTTTGCAATGATAGGATCTGGGTCAGAGTGGCCTCCACTGCACAGAGATTAGCTCGACTTTCGACAAGGTTGTCGCCACGAAGAAAGCTATTCAACAGGAAACGCAATGCCGGCGTTAAAAGGGTGGGGCTGGGCTTCCGTCAAAACATTAACAAGAAAATATTCCTGCGGCGTCCAATATTGTCACAAGGCCGTTGCAAAAAGCATGTGATTGGAATAAAAAGTTTAAAATTTAAATAAAAAGTTTAAAATATAGATATATGAGTCATATCGTATATTTTTACAGTAACTTCTGAACTTTGGACCATAACGGTCGGAGTTTCTGCTTAATCTAAGAACAAAAACGATTGCCAAAATAGAACTAAGCATAGCAACTTATTGGGCACGTTTCGCTTTAACTTAAAGCATCATCAGTAGAATGAATTACACAGTTTAAAGCACGAATTTATATGCAATAGCCACCCATTGATTCAGGAGGCTACCGCATGGCTGAAGATTCGTCGTATTTTTGAAATGCACAACTTGAACGAAGTCAAGCAGCTTGCAAACATTCGAGTGCAAAGCTCTTCTTGCGATCAATTGCGTATGAATTGGATGACCAGATGTTTTGCATTCCCACCCCAGCAATGAGAACGAGCCTTCGGCCTGGCCTGACCTTTGGCATTAGATGGAACTATCGTGTTTTGTGAAATGCGTGCAGGAGAATGAACTCGTAACCTTTGTCTAACTTCAGATTGACCTGAACCGCACGCAGTCACCGGAAGTAGCCACAAACTTACTTACCAGAAGTAACCACGAAGAGACCGGAAGTAATCACAAAGTGGTCGGAGTTGCATTGCAACGCAGTTTGCACAGCGGGTAAGTGACCAGTTTTGCAACATTTGTTTTCCGTTAAACTTCCGGAATGTTTCGTTTGAACAAAGGTCTAAAAAAACCCAATTTTTTTTTAATTGGCCCTGCTTGGTAAAGCTTTAAATTTGTTGCTATTTGGACAAAGAAGATGATTTTAGCGGTTTATGAGTCCAGCACTTGAAATATTTTTGGATGCCCTCCTAATATCCAGCATAACGTTCCTGTAGTCAAACTATCCCATTGCGGCATGAGCTCCTCAGAATGCTTGTTAGTTCGTTTGCTCTGGAATCAAGTTATATAATAAAAAAATAATTTTGAAGTCAAATTTTCTGCGGACGTGAGAAATTGAATTGAATTTTGCTTTTAAGCGTACACATCGAAGCGAGAACAATACTGGAATAATTAATGGTTTCATAATTGCATACTCCCCGGGGGTTAAGCAGCAAGGGAAGGCTGCGAATGAACCTTTCGGTCTTCAGGTCAAGTAGCCACCCAGAGGAAATGAAGTTATAAGTTACAACATCAGCAAACAATGATATCCATAGAATGTGGTGATATGTAAGAATGACACTATTGAAAAAAACTGCAGTAATATAGTTCAATAAATCGTTTTGTAATGACGTTTGTCGTTTAAAGTGATCAAAAGATTTATTTTTTATTTCAGTTTGAGCATCGTTCCAAATTTTTGCTTCTTGATAGTTTATGCATCGTTCAATTGGGCTGTACCTGTACGGTATTAAGGAAGGTAAAGTGCAGTGTTTGGATCACTTGATGCTCTTGTAATTCTTGAAGAGATTGCGTTGGTTTTGGTGAATAAATAAGAGATTTTGGAAAGTTTATTTCGAAAATGACAATTTACGATTTTACGACAATTAGTTCATGTTTAAATAAGTCGGGAAGCTTTAATATTTTTAGAGCTGAATAAAAAGGGGAAACGTGGTCTCGATAGTTCCCCCTTCGAGGAGCTTAACAGTTTGTTTGGAGGAACGGAAAGGCTTTTTAGGTAAGTCGTATAGGTGAATCCCCAGACGATTTGTCAGTTGAGCTGATGGGGATGAACAAAAGCATATAAGTCAAGCGGTTATTTGTATCGCATGCAAAGTTGTGCACTGCTCTGCTTTAACACTCGAGTGATTTTGGCTTTTGTTTGGTTAGATATCATTTCCACTAATTACAGGCTGGAATTCAAAAGAAGAATTGCGAAGCTCAAACAACACTAATTTAAATTTGACGGCTGCTCGCAGTAAAACCGATTGTCACAGAATATCGCCTGCGATTTGGGATTGGAAAATTATTATCTTCATTTCTATGACGTCATTATCGCTATTGAATGAATTATTTAAGACGAATTATTATGATTAAGATTACAAATTTCACAAACCGCTTACCACTTAGCCGGTGTGATGCCAAAGCATTCGGTTGCAACGGGCTAATGGTACTTGAAACGAGAGCTTGCAGCTTACCGGTCGGTTCCTTGAAGTGAGAACTGCCATGCTCTTTTATCCACAACCTCACTTTGACCTGGGATTTTCCGAGCTGGTTATAAAAGTTTTCATCTGTCCATACGCGTCGCCAAAGTAATCTCGAGTTGTCGAAACATAAAGAGATTTCCCGATCCATTAGCGATTTTACTTCAAGCGGCAGAATGAATCGACTTTCGATTTAGCCACTGAAATAATGTTTGTAATTAGGGTTTGCGGCTGTTGTGGATTTTTGACAGAGTCATATGGAACGAGGATCTTCCGCGTGACCTTTAGTCGCCTTGTAATTAATACCTCTTATATTTCTTTGCCGCAAAAATGCTGAATAAGTGGTCGCAAGCAATCATTCATTGCGCGTTGAAACTTCAGCCAGAGTAATTTTGTGGTCATAGACATAGATGTCTTGAGCTTCTTAAAACGTTTCATTAACTTGCTTTTGGCCTTTCGCGCAAAAAATTAGCAAAATGAGTAAACCTCAGCGATGAGTTTCATCCCCGCAGTGAAATTGGTCAAGACGAGTTAAACGAGTTACCACTCAGAAACGCATGGACTAATCTTATGATCTCACTTCCGCTTTTTGTTTTGGCTAAGCGCACGGATTTAACTGCAAGGCTAAAATCAACCATGGAAAAGGAGGTAGTCTCAAGCAAATGTCACACCTCTAGGGCCTGGTCGCGTACAACCGCGAGCGTACTGGTGTCCCCTTTGTTCATTTACTATATAAGAAATTGACGTGGTACGCTGTGACACAGCAGAACTCCGGACGAACCAAACTTTTTTTAAAAAGAGAAAAGATACGCTTGTACGGCCACAAGCACGTGGAGTATGGGAGGCCTAAAAGTGGACCAGGACTTAATGTTGGTTGTGAAGGTTTTGACCCGCAGATCCCAAGACACACTGACTGAGACAGCCCTGGAAAGAACAGTACGCCTCATCTAAAGCGTTCTTTATTTCAGGTTCTGTAAATGATTGTTCATCATATCTCGCTAAATACTAAAACAACAGCCATAAGACTTCCCAGCATAAGTTTGTTTAATTAGCAAATTTACAATGATTAGATAAATCACAATCAATCGTTATAATCACCAATTGTTACGTGATCGATGTAGATTTAGTCCAAATTCTGTTAATTGGTTGGTTTCGTGAAAAAACTTGGAAGAAAAGTAGAAAAATAAAAAAACATGGCAATATGTTGCACTTTGTTCGAAGTTACACCCTCATCAACTGGTCAATAAATAAAATTGCTAGTTAATTTTAATTTTATATAATCGAACTTCTCTTATTGATTATGATTACTATGACGTCACAAGGACTGATTGCTGCGTCATCAAGAAATTGCAAAAAATCACGAGATTGAAAACCATTGCAACGTCACAGTTAAAAACAAACACTTTGAAGGTACTTTGAAACAAAACATGGTAGGCTATATAAGGCTAAGCGATTGCTAAAGTTGCGACAATTACTGCGACCCAATGAGTTTTATTATCCGTTTGAAAATGGCATTGTTAATAGTGCAAAGCTAAACGCATCCACATCGGATAATGAGGTCACAATCAATCAAATTTCTTTTGGTTCATACAAGAAGATTAATAGCAAGCCGAAGATGAATTTAAACGAAATCTTATTTCGGAATTTCCACAACCCAAACTTGCCAGGGAAAGCGGCACATTATGGCATGAAATGTCATTCACTGAAACAAAGGCAAAAAGCAATTAGCAAACACTTTGGACTGAAACAACTCTGACTTCCCGAAACATTTAGCACCGTTAAGTTAAAATAATGTGTGTCGCATTGCAACTCTTCGCAAAATCTAACTAAAATAACGTAAAGCGCTTATTTTACAGCGGATATCTACAAAACAATCATTGACTGCATATATGTGATCAAATCAAACTAATAGAGGTTTTGGAACCCTTCATTGTGCGCCCCTTGATAAATTCCGTTGTATATTCCATACCCCCCTATGCCCCCGTCTGCGTTATTATACACGTACCCTTTCACCCCTCCATTGCTTATTGACATTGTTGCAACATTTGCAGTTATGTCATCACTGACGTAATGAGAATTGCTATTGTTTGTGTCACTGTTTTGCTCGGCGTTGACGGCGGCCAAGACGTGCGCAGCTGCAACTTCTTTCGCCATCTCAAGGGAGGTACACAATTTGGTAGGGGTGTATAGGTTGGCCGGTGGGTTGGGATTGGGGCTGCCCGGCTGCTGGGAGCCCTCCTGCGACTTGCTGCCCGACGAGTGAAGCTCCACCTGTAATGACACATTCAACGCTTGACATCATTTAAACACACCTAATGTGACACCGCATGCGTGCGAAATTGAATCTTAAAACAATTGTGGCTACGAAACAACTACAGCTTGAAAGGAGAAATGTTGCGTTCGATCAAGTTCTTTAAACTTGACGACATATTTTGCATAGAATTTTAAATCGTAGCTTCGTTGCGTCAAGAGTTGATTTAAAAAATACGTCTACTTACTCGGTATAAGAATAGTTGGCGGCCATTCTGGCCACCGGCCGAGTGGAGTTTGTATTCCGGTTTCCCCAGCCCCACCCTCATGCAGTACTCCTCCAACATCTGGAAGAAAAGTTCATCAAAGCCATGGCAAAAAAGAAATAAAGTAAAACTGAAGTAGGATACAATAAGCTTAGACGTAGACAATTTTAAGACTGCGACAGACCAACAACCGAAATTAACGATTTTGCAAGTAGCTCTAAGTAATGAGGGAAAGCGTCTTTTTCAAGTTGAAAAATCTTGCACGAAGCCATTTTATATCGATGGCTTCCAGCTGGGTCCCAGACTCAGCCATTCCATGATCTCAGAAGCTTCGTTGAGTATTCTTGTGAATGACTATCAGCATTCCTTTAGCTAAAGTAATGTTTTGCAGTTTGACCCGACTGCGACTGCTACGCGCCTACTCCAATAGGCGAACTTGCGTCGCGATGCCAAATGTGTGAGCGCGCAGCTGCGCGACCAGATGAACTTCCTCATCACGCAACTCACTTGTGCTGACGACTTCTGAAGGTTGCTGGGCTTGAGCGACGATGGGTTGATAGGGATGAGCTCCGTACCGGGCAGTAAGTCGAATTTCTCTCCCGGCTCCGGCCGTGGGGCCAATCCCGCCTGAAGAAAAAGATGCTTCAGAAACTCTCAAATACTAACTTGTACAACGTGGCCAAACTAATTGAGGTATCATTGCAAAGATGATTTCATTGCAAAACGTTAAATTATGTTTTCTTATCTTACTGTTTTCTCTGCTTGGCTGTTTCAAATTTGACACCAATTTTTTTAGACTTAAAAGCACTGACAACCTCAGATATTACAAATTAAATTGATTGATTATAATGACGGAAGCTTTTAGCAACTCAGGCAAAACAAAAAGTCGTATTAAACTTGATCATTATATCAATTAAGAGTGAAATTGCATGACGATGTGTCTCAAAGCAGAAATAAGCAGTTACTGCATCTGCTGGGCAGCGAGATTTTTGATTTGTGGGGTAAAACTCGAACACGTTACCTGAGGTTGTTGAGGCCACTGAAGTCGCCGGTATTGGTTGAAATAGGTCGTCGGATACCTGTCATAATTGCAAAGTTATACGTCATGCAATAGAATGCATCTGGCATCGCAATTGCATGGCAAAGTTTGATTTCGATTCTGTGAAATTATCACTATTATACGAAGTTTCAAAGGAAGGCGTTATAAATCAAAAACTTTACTTAATGGTTTCTTTTGCTGATAAACCAAAATATTGCTTTAGTTCTTTGCCATTTTCCGAAACTTTTTGGGCAACCCTGCTATTTATACGGAAAATATTGCGCAAACGAATTTATACGCAGAATTTTAGCATGGTTGCCTTCTAACAACATCTAGAGGATCTGGTTGATTTTCTTGGGCGGATTGGACTAGCAACCGAATGCGAAGAAAAATCTTTTGTATTGCAACAGATTCTGAAAAACGAGTTTAAAATTTTTTCCAAAAATTCTTCTGCTTGAGCTGTCTTGGAAATAAAATTTATCATCATCTTTCTGTGATAGGAAAAAGAGCGTATCTCAGGTATACTGTAGGCTTAACGTAAATTGTAGAAGTCTTCAAGTTTACAGAAGCGCGGTCCAATTATAAAGTTGCTTCAAATTAATAGAAATTAAACGTGGAAACATGAAATTAAACCGATTATTACGGCTACTGCACAACATCACGTGACGATTGGAGGGCTACAGATTCAACTACAAAGCAACTGTTAGTCGGCGACATCTCGAAGCTGCAGAATTAACCAATTAAAAGTTACAAAATTGATAAAAATTACTCTACTCAAAATTATGACATAAGGGGCAAGCAGAAATTAGTGGAAGCGTGCTACAATACAATCACGTGACCGTGGTGGCTTTGGCTTCTTTTCCATCGTGACGTCACAGTTTTGTCGCGTGTCGGTCAAGACCTGCAACCACCAAGTTGAGTGGAACTAATAGACCGGTTCAATAATTATTTCTATGAAATCACATGTTAATTTGTTACTCAATAATAATAAGTTGATTGTTCAATTGCACACCTGCAGATCTCCACCGATCATGGAGACCTCGGAAGCAGCAGCATACCCTCTGCCTAGGTTCAGGACGCTCCTCGTCGCAGCCCCTCGCACCACGCCCCTGTTCCGCCCCCGGATCGACACTCCGCGACCTTGTGCTCCTGTCATTCCAGTAGTTGCTCCTGGAATTCCAAGTGGAACCCCAGCGGCCCCGATCTGTGGGACCCCGATTGTTTGAAGTTGTGAGGGGACAGCGTATCGGGGGTTTGAGGGAATTGCCGGAAGTGTGGTAGCAGCGTAAGGAATTCCTCCATAATAGATTGGCGTCCCTAAAATTAAAAGTAAAATGAGAAAGCGAAGAAATTCGGTGTAAACTGCCCAAAGGCTTACAAACAATTTACCAAAAACCATTGTAAGTAGGCAACCCTTCGTCACTTTTTTCAATAAGTATTTAATACTTCATTTTTCTTTGATCATAGAAATTCTCATTATTTTGAGGCACTAAATGTTCATGAAAGGCGTTCTCCAACGCTAGGGTTCTCCACAGTTAATCGCCATGTAAGGGAAGGAGTTCAGGTCACCGTCACAGAGTACTGCATAAATTAACAAAACCAACTCAAAAGTCTACAGTATATGCTGTGCAATAAGTAGAACCCTGAACTTACCAGCCGTGTAAGGGTACGCAGCTGCGGCTGCGGCAGTCGGGTCAATTCGCGTGTCGTACGTTGTTATGAAAGGGTATGCGGCAAAAGTCTCAGGGGCTTCGGTCACGGCGCGATTTGCCGCACGAGTGTATCTGCAAAAGAAGAAAGTGTTGAAGCAGAAACTTAAAGAAAGCTGAGAGTGCCAAGAGCTAAAACTATACTAAGCACTGCATGAGATGTTCTGGGCATGATTGACACTGATACATGAGCAGATCTGAGCTGTTGTTTTCTTATTCAATCCAATAACGTTTGCAACAACAAGAACAACCGAAGAATATCCCAGCAACCGCCAGGCTCGGATTCTCTGACGTCATTTGAGATGCAGGTGAAGATCGAAATTTCTGAACCTTTGCTTCAACCATCTAATTTTTCAAAAACCTTTAAAAGTTATATGACATCACCTCACGTAAGTTTCACGGTCGACTGGTTTCGCAAGGGTGACCTCCATGGGAGCGCCATCTAACATCTTCCCGTTGAGGGCGTGCATGCACTTAAGAGCGTTTTCCCTTGTGTTAAAGTGAACAAATCCGTAATCACGAATCTTTTTCACTCTCTCTATCGCTCCTAGTGGCACGATAGCTGTAAACTCCTACAAACAAGGTGTGGTTGTCTACTACACGAAGTTGCCCAAGATTCGTCGAAAGCAAATTAGGAACAGCTGGATCGTATAGAAAAGTAATTCGGGCATTGCTGCAGTGAGACGAGTCTGCGCCACCACGCCCACCGCTGTTTGAGCCTCAGGCCGCTCGTGTCCCCGTCCCTTGTTAATTATAATCGACAGAAAAGCGAGAGGGTCGCGAATCAATAAGCGAAAAAAATTTTTTTCCTTACAAAAAATCCACTAAACGTTTAAAAGGCTACTTAGTTTCATTTCACAAACTCGATGTTACGTTTATGTCCGCACAGCAGTTCGAAAAGGAAGCTCATTAAGCTCGCTCAGTTACGTCACAATTAACACGCCACCTTCTCGAGCTGCTCTTCTGTAGTGTTCAGCATCAGGTTCCGCACGTACAAAATCTTTACTGTCGCCATGACGTCATCGTCAACCTCAACCTCGGGCTCGGCCCAGTCCACGGCGATGGGGTGGCCCCAAACTTGGGGCCGGGTGTGCATCAGTTTCCTGCGCAAAATTGAACTTTAGTAATTCGTTGTAGACTTGTAGTAGTAGCATAGTTCATTTTTGTTTAAAAAGAAAGCGATAAACAGATAAA
This sequence comes from Trididemnum nubilum, assembly GCA_963965965.1. Lineage (NCBI taxonomy): Eukaryota > Metazoa > Chordata > Ascidiacea > Aplousobranchia > Didemnidae > Trididemnum > Trididemnum nubilum. Next base: position 419,863 of record OZ014477.1, read on the forward strand.
AAGCATTGTCACCAAAAGAGCATCAAACAATATAATCCCTTGCTGGTGAGAGGCTCCGAAAGACCATGATGTCCAGATACCAAAGTGTCTGGCACCTGTATGCAACTTCTCAAACGCTGCATCCAAACACACTTGAGAAATGCTTCAGCTTTACTCTGCTGTTTTCAGTTTTTACTTATTTTAGTTGCCAGATCATTCACTTGATAAATCCACCATCTGACTGCAATTTGCATACAGTGCGCAGATTATTGTTTGTTTTGCAGTCAACACATTAACATTATCTTGAAAAGCTGAGCAAAAATGTGTGGCGCGTCGCAAACACATCGGGCGCTCATAACCATATACGTCATGGGTTCAAATTTGCTGAACGCCGCTATTATTAAAAAGTTATACAGATACGGATGATAGGAAACTAAAAGTAACCGTGGTCAGTGGTCGAGTGGATAAAGTGTCTGCTACTAAGACGGTAGATGCGGTTTCGATTCCCGGTCAGGTCAAACCAAAGACTATAAACATTGGTATTCATAGCTTCCCTGCTTGACGTTCAACATTAAAAAACACAGTTTTAGTCCATAGGTGGAGGGACACTGGCAGGGGGCGGGGGTAATTTAAGCGTTTATTTCAAAAACTATATTTTTCAATGAATGAATTTGCGACTAAATTCCATAGATGGCGAAACCAAAAGAAAGAGCAGACTCACACTTTTTAACTGGGAGGCAAGCAGTGGGCCCTATACTCTATGCACTGACTTTTAAGACAATCACTCAAAATAGTTTGGTTTGTGGCGTAATTTCTCGTAATTGGTCTTCCACGGGATGGACTCCATTCCCGATTGCGATGCTCGTGTTAGGATACGATGTCTTCGGTTTAGGTTTAAAGGCGGTGAATCATCCAGCCAATTCCGGTGGTTTACAATAGCTAAAATTGAACTATAATTTTTGATATTTTTTGTTTTGATTTTGAGACTGCGTTTGCAAAGATATTCAACAAATACAAAAAGATGTCCCCCGAAAAAAGTTTTTGGAAACTCTGAGTTTTGATCTTCCCGCCAAAACCACAGTTCTCTAAACTATTAGGCCAACTGTAATCTTATTAAACTATTAGGCCTAACTATCTCTAAACTATTAGGCCTAATAGTTTAGAGACAGTTAGGCCTAATTAGGCCTAAACTATTTAGAAATAAACTATCTCTAAACTATTAGGCCGACCACAGTTCTCTAAACCATTAGGCCTACTGTGGTTTTGGCGGGAAGATCAAAACTCAGAGTTTCCAAAAACTTTTTTCGGGGGGACATCTTTTTGTATTTGTTGAATATCTTTGCAACCGCAGTCCAAAAATTAAAACAAAAGATATCAAAAATTATAGTTCAATTTTAGCTATTGTAAACCACCGGAATTGGCTGGATGGTTCACCGCCTTTAACAGAGCAGCCATTTTAGCAACTATGATGTTTACGTTATTTTCTTAAATAATTGGCTGATTTTACCCATCAGTCACGCTTTTTTTGTAGCAAGGTTATTAAAGCGTTTCAAATTTTCTTTATTTTTGGTGCCAATAATAGTATTCATTGTTATCATTTACAACCTCGTGACGAATTGAAACCATCATGCGTTATCGTTTACAATCACACTTGTTTACGTTGTGGTGTTACCAGCCTACAACGTTGAATAGTGAAAGAACACATTTTGATAAAAACTTGAAGGGTCTTTAGTTCTTCAACTGCCTTCCGAATTCTAGCCAGCGTTAAAATGGCTATTTTTTCCAAAAAAAAAAAAAAAAAATACCAAATTCGCTTATGTGGCTTCGCCCCCAGACCCTCGTCTGTGATATGTGTAAGTTGAGCCAGTTTCCTCATTCGCCAAAAATTAAGACATGTCTAGGATAAAAAATTTAACTTCGGATTCAAACCTCCACTTTAGCAAAATCCTGGCTGCTCACCTGGCCACGCGATATGCAGTGTAGGCCAAAGAAAACTGGTCACTGCTTTTGCCCCCCCCCACTTTAAATATGGTTCTGCCACCGTGTGTGGTAGACAGGTGGGCAGGTGGCTGCTTGACTCGAAGACCGAAAGGTCAGTTCGCTGTCTCTTGACCAAGGCAACTTGGTGAATAAAGATGTAATTATTACAGTTGACAAAATTCAATATTAAGCGTCGGTCTGTATATTGTAAGTTCGCAACCCGCTACCTACCGTCTCGCCATGGCGGCCGTGTGGTGGTCCTGGTACTCCACGAAGGCGAATCCTCGATTCTTTGTTTTGTCCGCCGCGGACGGATAAACAATCGCATTCACGACCCCTTCGGTAATCTTCTGCATCTCTATGAGAATTTCATCTTTCGTCTTTGTTTTAGGGATTCCCCCAACGAATAATCTGTGAAAACGTTTGTTGAAAAGGCCGCTGAACGTTTTTACCGTCCACTTTTTGCTTCATGGGCAGTGGACAACAGGAGTTTAGGGGGGTAAGGAGGTTTCAGCCCCCCCTGCCCCTTAGTCAAGTCACTTAGAACGTTTAACCAAAAAATGCAAGCATTTAAACAAAAAAAGGAGCTGGCAATCAAAATTTTCATCTGGCTTCCGAATCTTAGCAATTTAGATCTTACTAATAGCTCTGAAAAGTTCGAAATATCATCTAAGTGGCGTTAAAATGGCTATTTTCTAACGAAAAGTCACAAAAATCGCCCAGCTTCTCTTTCGGCTTGGGGCTCCACCCCCAGACACCGGTCTTTGATGCTCTTAAGTTGCACCAGTTTGATTGATGCATCATTACCCTATCACGAGAAAGCGAAGGTGCCGCTATCCTTTGGACAAATCCGCACGCGCTTAGAAGTTGAGTATTTTCCAAGTTTTCCGGCTACGTTTGGCTTCTTCCCACGGAAATTTGCTGCTTGTTCGAAGCCACCAAGCAGAGATAATCATTGCAAAGCGTCTTATCCAAGGACGCAACAACGTGACCAGGGCGCGGGTAGAGCCCAAGATCATGTGATCATGGTCGTCGTGAAAAAGACGCCTTTACCCTCTCGGCCATGCTGCCGACAGTTTGCTCAGCACGCCGCCCAAGCTAGATATTTTTCAAGCAAAAAAAGTTGAACTTTAGATTTAAGACCACATCCCTCAGCAAACTCCTGGTGGGGCGCCTGTTCATGAGGATGACGTTTTTTGAAGAACGTTTTGTGCGTCAAGCTCCGCCGCCATCTGAATACAGCAGCGGTATATGAAAGAGTTTTGGGCGTGAAGTTCCCTATCTCTGGTACTGGACGAGGAGACCACGGCTAAGGGCAGCCGAATAGAGGCTTTGACTTCAACGGTGACTCTCACGTACCTGCAGTTGTCGACGCTTTTGCAAACCCCAAGCAGTCGCCCCTTTCTTATTTCATAATTGTTTAGTTCTTTCAGCGCTCGTCTAGCGTCATTCTGTGCGCAGTATTTTACAAAAGCGAATCCTCGATTGTTCCCGTTGAAATCCATCATCAACCGCAACTCGAAGATTCTGTAACAACATAAATGAAGCGTATCAAGCAAGAAAATAGAAAATTAAAAAATTTTCTTTGTTAGAAAAACGATTTTTTGAGAACTAGTGATAAGTTTTATGCGTTCAAATTACAAGAAACCAGCAAGGATGGTGTGAAACTTAACGATGCAACAAATATGTGCGAGCGTGCAGCCCGCTGTGAAACAATATCGCATGCATTAGCACCATCGCCCCTGCTGTAGAGTGGAGCTTGGAGCCGGAGTGGAGTCGGAGCCGGATCTTGCATTTTTATGCTGGAGTCGGAGTGTCAATTTAGAAATAAAAATCAGGATCCGGAGTGGAGCCAGAGTCTGACTTTAAAGTGGTCTTTTACGCCGTAGTGATAGTTGGTAGTAGAATTAGCAACTATTTTTGCTCTCTGGAAATGGAATATCAGAATATGTGAGTATACTAGGCTTATACCAGGCTATTGGGCAATATGACAGGTGGTTCGAATTTTTTGTCAAAGCGTATTTTTGTTTCGGAGTATTTCGGAGCAAAGTGTTGTTATAAAATTTCGGAGTTGGATTGGAGCCGGAGTCAGTTAAAAAAATATCGGATTGCAGTCGGAGTGTAAAAATTAGCCACTAACTCTACCCTGCCGACCGACGATTGTGGGAACGCAAAGTTCTTTTTGCAGGGACTCAGCAGCTTTTTTGATTAATGCGATGAGTAACAGCATCGTTGGCTTCCGTATTGTTGCAAAACAACAACCGAAATTGCTCGGTCATGCTGAGATTGGTTGTCTATCCATGGCTAAGCCTTACCATAAATCAAAAATTTGAACTGGTTGCATAACAAATTGTTTACTGAATTCATGACGTCACAATCCGAGCGATTTACGTCACAGGTATAATTCTCGCTATAAAAAATTTCAACCAGGAAGGAAACATCTGAGTTGGCGCGATTACGCTTCTATCTGCCAAAATCAATTGACTTCTTGAGAAGCTGCAAAAATTTTTTTTCGGTTGCTAAAATTAACGACGCTGAAATAGATGTTGCGAAGCCTCGATTGCTCAGTCACTGATTAAAATTACACTAAATTTTTACGTCACAAGCTTGTTTCTGACACCTTGATCCAAGATATTTGGGGCCACGTAGTAAATTCTCACTTCAAACGAAAAGAAGATGTCATTTATAGAATATTATGCGGCCCAAAACAAACAGCGCAACGTGTTTGAAGAACAACCGAGTGCCAGCTGTAGCTACCGCATTTCGTTTTAAACGTTAGGAAAAGCTAATCAGGGCTTATGACTAACCCGCATGCAATGAATAGATCATCTTTTTATAGGCTGACTCCAGTACATTCATGTTAAACAATTCCCTAATTGCCATACATAATGGCGAAATCTTACTAATCGCTCGCATTGTGACGACACAACCATTTTGGCTGCTTATATTATAATACGGTACTGTACAAATTTTTTTTATGTATGACTTTATGTGCGTGACAGGGAATGACAAATTATTTGATTTTAAAGCAAATACATTAACCATGACGCGGGGGATTGCATGGTGATTTTATCACAATAGTTGATTAAAAGTTAAATATTTGCAAACACTTTCCACAAGGGGCGCTTAAAGTAAATAGACAATGTTTAGGTTGGTTTTTTAGCCTCAATCAATAAACGCCAGCAGAACTAGTGTTTCCAACGAAAAAAAAATTAAATCCACAACCGCACAATTTTTTACGTCACACTGATTTTGGCTAACAGTTTTCCTGTAAGTTGAAGCCAACGGGAATAAAGAGTTACAATTTCGCCCCAATCATTTGATAAAAGACGTTTCGCCAACCAATAAGTTCCTTCGTTAACGCGTTGCAACAATGTGGCGACATTCTAATTATTAAAAGAACCGCCAGGGCAAATCTCCAAACGCCAGGGTCCAGAGCAAGCCAAGTCAGCCACGATTTAGTTTATTGGTTCGGCCAACTCTCACTCATTTACAATCAAACGCCTTGCGTCAGAGGCGTTGCTAAGAATGGTGGCACGCGGGGCGGGGTTTGGTGGTGGCACCCTTTATCGTGCCAAAAATAGGTGAAGACCAAAAAAAGGATCTTCGCCTAAAAATCAGTGCATTTTTAGTCCAAATGCGGATGGGGACCAAGCAAAGTGAAAAAAGGTATTCACCACAAATCAGTGGAGTTATGGTTTCACATCATAATATGGTGTGACCCGAAAATGGTGACACCCGGGGCGGGCCACCCCTCCCCTAGCGACGCCACTGCCTTGTGATCAAATTTCCCATCACGTCAGCAATTTACATTTCCAGTTCTTGTTGAATGGAGACAAAGTTGGCCAAAACAAGTTTTGGAGGCGGCTGGGACCGCAATGACTTGGATAGTTACATTTCCATTTCAAATGTTTGAAATTTTTGACTTCTTAAGTTTTATTATTCTTTAAGAGCTTCAATCACAAGATATCAAAATGATTTTTCTGTTCCAACTTATCATTGCTGCGGCATCAACTACCAACCGACAAAATTTTTTTAATAATTGCCTTACTCCTGCCACCTACCGACCGCATTTCTCCAGCACTGGAACTAGTTCGTCTTCATATAAATCCCGTGGCAGTTTTCCCACAAATATTTCGCACCCTTTCCCAGGAATGGCTCCCGTCCAGTTGGGGGGAGGCCCACCATACTTCCGCTGTCCGTTTTCCTGCAACAAATACGGCCTGGTTCAAAATCGCGTTCAACCGTTGTGGCTCTGCTTGTAATATCACTGCCATTGCACACTTTTCCACCAACTCGGTCGATTTCTTTAAAATTAGTTAATGTGTGTCACTTTCGTTGAGGTTGTTGTCCAACAAAATAAAACAAACTTTTCTCCTTTTATTTTTATTTTTTGAAAACGAATCAAAGGGTGGCGGAAAAGCGAACGAGTGAAAATTTTGTTCCCTGAGTGGTTGATCATAAGTTTTCCAGACTAAACATCACCAATTTACCATTTTTTTTCTACAGTTCACCTGCCCAACCGACAGTACCTGCTTCAGCGCGTATCCGGTGGCCTGGCACAACTCCCTTAGGGCCGCTTCCTTGGCGGGGTTGTTGCACAGCGGCTCCTGATTGGTTGGATCACTACTTGATTGTTGATTCATCATTGCTGTGACGTCACACTCGCTGATTGAAGGCTTGGTATGACGTCCTAATTTGCTTGATAATGTTCGAAAAATTAAAGGCAATCTGAAAACAAAACAAACATCGATCACATGAACTACGCGGCATCTTCTTACTACATTCTCAAAGTTTGATGGCGCGATTTCGGGGGGACAAAATTTTCTTGCGCAGTAGTACGGCAATCATTGAACGCTGGACGAGATTTTCGCTCAAGCTTTCAGGTGAATGCGCTGGTCATTGTTGGTCTGCATTAGTTAATAATTAACCAATAAAGTAAACACTCTTTTACAGCCAGCATATTTATTTCCACATTAACTAGTCGTCCTACGTGCCTGGCCCAGCCTCAACTCGCCCCGCTGGCCTCATGATCGAAGTGCGGTCAAAAATCAACCAAACGTCCGCGCGTTAGTTTGAATTGTTTCAACTATGACCTCATAAATTGATGACTAACATTACAAGATTTTCTACAGAAAGTTGTTTTTCAAACAAAATTCCGACAAGTTCTATTTTGTCATAACATCATCTAGCATCATCAATTTGTTCTGACCGAAAGAAAAAAAAAATCAAAACTCTGTGGTCTATTGTATTTGTTAATGAATTATTCGTTGAATGTTAATTTTTTTGTATTTTTATTAACATAAAAACTTTTTATTTTTTTTCGCTGGTTAAGGGTTTTCAAAAAAGTTTGATTGATTGAAAGACTCAAAAAGTCAGCTTTCAAAAACCGGAAACGTGACTCCAAAACTTAAGGACAGCTATTTAGCCAGGTCCATTCGCATTTTTCATTTTTTAGTAGTGACATCCTTTTTGTCTTAGGTTGACAAAATATACTCAAAGCAACTTGACAAAACGCTTACGTTTTTCAAACCTAACTTAACTTTCGAGTATGATTTGGGCTTCAAATAAGTTTTCGGGTTCAGGCCGGGTTCGGGCCTGAACTACTCGGCCCGTTTACAACTCTGCACAAATAGCCCATCAAATTGTAATACTGCGACATTATTTTACTCACCAATAGCAAGAAAGAGTTCTCCAAGAACTCGAGAATTACAAAATAAATTACAAAATAAAAAATCAACCCCTCTTAGAGCCTCACATAATCTAAAAGGTCTTGTCATGAACCATGGTGGGTTTATATAAGCAATATCATATCTTTCTCGATTGCTTTTTCTCCAATAAATCGGAAATAACCGGGCCAGTCAAAAGTTTTGCCCTCTGCTCTGCTCGATCTGCTTGTACAGTAACATGCATTACTACAGTACAATACAGTATTGATCAAAATTAGTCTGGAGATGATTTGGGTGAGGGTCAGCATTTGGTCTAAACCCAATCCTTTTATGTTTGTGCAAAATGTTTACGCGCGTGATCTGCGAAAACGAATGCAATTTTTCCATGCTTGAATTACGGCTGGAAAGTCGCGTACCAATTATTAACTTTACGCAACAATTATTCCTAGAAAAATTATCATCCGATTAATTTCGGCAAAGAGAATTGTTATCTAATGCTTCAGTAACCAGTGGCGTTGCTAAGGATGATGGCACCCGAGGCTGGATTACCGGTATGTGGTTCATCCTTTGTTGGTTTAAAAATAAAAAAAAGGTCTTCGACGTAAAATTAGAGGATTTTCGGACCAAAAATAGGTAAAGATCAAAAAAATTGAAAAAATTAAAGGTTTTTGCCGTAAAATTAGTGGGTTTTCAAACAAAAAATAGGTGAAGATTAAAAAAAAATTGGAAAAGTCTTCGCCGTAAAACTAATGGGTTTTCGGTGCAAATGGGGTGCGGGACAAAAAAACAAGGTCTTCACCACAAATCAGTGGAGTTATGGTTTCACATCATAATATGGTGTCATCCCAAACTGGTGTCACCCTGAGCGGGGCGCCCTCCCCCCTAACGACGGCACAGTCAGTAACGTTTTATTATCTTTAAAGCTTCTTCATCGTCTAGACTTGACGAGATGTAAATCATACGAAATATATACAAAAGATTTGAGTGCAAAAGCTATTAATTTGCGTTAATGGTGGGTGCTGGAGGCTTTGAGATGCATAAACTTCAATCTACAGTCAAAACTTATCTGATAAACTGATGAGACCTCCTTCGCTCCATTACGCTTATTACGTCATTGCGTGCTGCCGAAAAAGCCAGTAAATGCTGATGAGCTGGGCTTTTTGACGAAGCCTGGGGTTAGAGTGGCTAACGTTTGGGGACTGGGGTGTTAACAGCAGGATTCACATGGTTAGCAACCAACCGAATGCTTAGGTGACTTGGTGCACCATCACAGCACCATCCCAGAACCATGATGTCCGAAGGTTTGCTTCTGGAGTAATGACATAATGAGTGGAAAGGGGCCTCTATGGCAATAGAAAAGGCTCGAAATTAAGGAAAAAATTAATCGTAGTCCATTTTCTATCTTCTAGCTGACCTTACTGGAAGATTTCACGTTTATTCTCATGACAATGTAATACCAAAACATTATCTCTTGTCTTGAACTCTCAAACGACTTCTAGCTTTAACCATCCTGTTCCTAATGCTAAGGCTTACATGGACTGTGGAAGGTTCTTATGTCTATATAAAAAACAGGCGGTCTAATATAGTAGAGCAAATAAGAGTAGAAAATTAATATTTGCCGTTCATTGTGGGTTTGTTTGCAGGCTCAAGCGACCGTCATGTCGCGGCTAATGAAGCATAGCGCGGCTGAGCGTGCCTCAATTCATCGCATTGATGATGTCATAAATACAATCAAGATAGTAAACACTCGTTAGCAAACTCAGATTAATATGGGGTCGCACATATAAACCCAGGACCCCAATTTGTGATGCTTGGCCTAATGAAGGATTGTTTTCTATGCCGGTTTATTGCTGCGTGATTGGTCAGCCATGAAATGCTCTGCGTTGCAGCACGAATTGGAGGCCTCAGTGTGCCCTGGGGAGGAAAATTCGCAATCAGGTGGTGCTCATTCACGGAAAAGTTTTAAAAGGTTGTGAAAAAGGACTCCAGTAGTCACTGGTCCTCCCCCTTGCTCACAGAGAGAGACAGGGAGGGAGGGGGCCGCCCAGAAGCCGCTGCTAATCAATCACTGGAAGTCTCTTAGCGTCGTCGAAACCCATTTGGTTCATAAAAATGTTCGCTTCATAATTCGCGTTTTGGCTCTGGCTTACTTTCTGGCCTCAGTTGCTCCGCTTGATTGGTGAACCTTGAGTCATGATGTTGCTATGGCATTTCTACATTCAGGGTTGGGTCGAGCAGAGCCCAATGGTCCTGGATTCTTTTTCGACGTACACTTTCAGATTTATTTTATCGCAACGTTTCTCATAGGAAATACTTTATTTTGTCAGTTTTTTTTTTGATTTAACATTTTAAAACTTTTTTGTACTTTTACTTTCCAAAAAAAGAAATAAATAAAAATAGCTTTCTTTACATCTTAGCGAAACCCTAAGATTTGGGAAATTCTTTTGGAAAATGAAACTCGATTGTTTTGAAAACTGTTACGTAATAGGCGATGATCGCAATTTTCCGCTCGCAGCAGTCAGCACCGGTTCCATTGAGTTTGTTTCTAGTTTCTACCCTTCGAAATATATTTTAATGGTTTTTTACAATGTACAGTAGATTAAGCTTGCTCTAAAGACGTTTCTGCTATTAGTTAATAGTATACCGATACAAAGTTATTTTTCGAAACAAAAAAAAAAAAAAACAACAAACACACAACGAAACACAAAATTTAACAAACCATCATGAGCAATCTGCGTTCTCGATTTACTAAATTTTGCGTTTCGGTGTGTTTTTTGTTTTCTTTCGTCTCGAAAAATAAATTTGCTTAACTTTTTACTGCTACCAATTGCTAAAATGCCTTTTGACACTGTTGACCTGGCTTAGTTTTGAAGTGATTGCGATGAAACAAATAACAGAAATAATAGATTAAAGCAAAATCAAAATACAAAGCAACAATGCAACAACTCCACAACTTCCCCCAAAAACTCCACAACTTTCCCACAAACTTACCTCCACAATTTCAATCACTCAATTAAACTTGGAATTTTGCTTTCACTTCGCGTCCCTTTACAGAATGAATACGCTTACATTGTCTGGTCATAAATTCGCTTGTTTGGATTAGATAACCCGTGCATGGAATAGATGGAGCCAATAAGTTACTTATTGGAAAAACTATGGAAAGATGAACAAACTTCACACTTGTTCAATCCGATCGATTAAGAAGCCCTATTAAAGCGGACGAGTCGTTGTGAAAATATAAATGCATGTTTACCCAGCAATTTGCTTCTCAAGCCGCCGCGATTATCCCGCGCTACTCGCGAACCATTGTTGTCAATCTAATTGTTCAATTTTCTGCGCGAGATGAGAGCGACGAGGTGAAAAGGATCGAGCAAAATCACGAATCTGTTTGTTTACCACTTGTGCCATCACAAACAAGGTGTGTAATATGGACACTCACAGGTTTTAAGTGAGATTTGCTTGTTAAATAATAATTTGTCAAAAAGAAAATTTAAAATTGTGCCACATTATGTCGTCATCAATCTATCATCAATACTCATGCACTGCCCTGACACCACAAAACATGTTTAAGAATCATTCACTCCAGTGCTGGTTACGTGTCCTTCAACGAGAACCTTCCGGGTTAGCGTTCTTCAAGTTTACTACCTCGTTCAGGTCGCCTCGGGAACTGAACCCGTTTCAGCGTGTTGGTAGTTAGCAAAAACAAAATTCCCGAAATACAGCGATCGGCTGATTGCGATTTCAAAAAAATAGGGGATCTTCATGAAGAAGGATGCAAAAACTTGTAGCAAACTTTCCTTTTCGATACCTGCTCAGCAGCGCCACATAGACCTGTTCAACTCAACATTTATTGCGTCCAACACACAATCACTGAAATAACATAAAACGCGTAATCAATTAATGTGCAAAATTAAAAATGGAAGGACAGGGGGACTGCAAAGAGACCGCTAAGTCTTCGAGTCAAGCAGCCACCCTATCACTAACAACTTGTTTTGTTTTATATTAACATATCCAAGCGAAATCACCTGCAGTTGTTCATCAGTTATTTGCAATTAGCTGATCTTTGTAATTAGTTTTGAGTCTCCGAAAAGTGCTTTTCCTCATATCGGAAGAAATATTGTTCCAAACAATGACGCCTTTATATTTGATTGAACATTGCATTTGGGATGTTTTATGAAATGGAATGCGATAATTGCAACCAGTCACTTGTCCCCTGGTATCTATTGTGTATATTTGACTTCAACCAGCAAAATAGTTTTGGAAATTCAAAGGAAGGTTAAAGTGCCAATGGAAGAATTTATGTTATTCAAAGTTGACTAAGTCTTTTACTTTGAGGATTTTTAGTTTCTTAATTGCTGCAGTATTGCTCTGCGAATGGCTTAAACCTTCTATTAATTTTACTAACGCGTGACGAGTCTCGCACTGACTCTGCAGCGTGATTGTTTTAATTAATGAATTCAGTTTAGGATTGTTGCTGAAGGGTAAATGGTATCAAGGTTTTCAATATAAATACAAATTTACAAATATCAAATACTTAAAATACTTTATGCTATTGATTAGCGCCGTGAACTGGAAAAAGCTGCACGGGCTTGTGCAGTAGCGTAGCGAGAAGTGAGGCGCGTGGCTGTAGCCCCCCCATTGATCTATCGACGAGAATGCAGAATAAGAAAAATACCACGTTTTAGCACTTTTGAGACTGTATTTTGCACTGAAATGGACTTAAAAGTGATTTAAAGCATCTTTTGAAACATTTATTCAGGAAGGGGGCGAATTTGTCAATAAAAACTTTGAAAAATGATTAGAAATAAGCAGCCAAACTTGATCGCTTGTTGAAAGACGATGAACATCAGCTTCATCAAAAAAAAAGAAATATATATTAGCTCCTTGATCAGATCGGAGATTTGGTCTGGTCGAGCGCTCTTGCTGGGTACAAAAGTTACAACAAGTGATAACGGGGACGTAGCGTGAGCGCGTACTACCTTTGTTTTTGTTCGCGAATTTTGCCAGATGAGGATTGATTTTCTCATAACTAGCAAACAGTAAAACCTAGAAAGTTAAATTTCGACTCAACATGAGAATTAATGAAAGTGTCATGTGTACAATTTTGGGGATCCTAGGTCACATGATCGTTAATTGACACACAAAAAAATATGAAAAACGGCGATTTTTGTTTTGAAAATTTATTAACTCGCCTATAACTCAAAAACCACTTGATGTGCAAAGCTGAAATTGCGGCGCAATATGGATGCTTAGGAATGCTTTATGCAAACCGAGTTTGGGGGCGCCCGGCCTTGTGACCAAAATGTTATAGGCCAAAAATAAGCAGAAAGTGGACGATTTTGAACCGATATATCTCGGTAAAGACCAATTTTGATGGAAAATAAATTGTGATTTTTAAGCACACTATCAGCCGCCTTTGTTTTGGTTATGTTCGTTTACCCTAACTTGAATATTACTGTATTTTTCTTATTTTTTTTCTTTTTTCTTACTTTTTTTTCTTTTTCTTCTCCGGCTATCTACTTTTAAACCGATGAACGCACTGTATTCAAAGTTTGAGCGACTGAAGATATCAGGGAGGATTAGTGTGCGACTGAAATCGTGTGTGCCAGATTGGGGGGATCCCCCTCAATTGGGTCCTCCAAAATTTTTAAGTTTTAAATCGCAACAGCTAGATATTAAAATGTAGATATTAAAAATAAACTAAACCGAACGAAAATTGAGGGTTCCAAAATAGAGGTTTCCCCTCAAACCGGCTCTCCAAAATTCACATTTTTTAACCTTTAAAGCTAGACTCACGAAATGTTGAAGTAAAGCAAATATAAGGAAAAGATAAAATTTGGAAAAATTTTGGGGTCCCAAAATTGGGATTTTATTTTCAAAAGGGCTGTTGAAATTGCAACTTTCTAACCACTCATGCTAGGCACACGAAATTTTCAGTGTACGTAAATATGAAGAAAAGATAAAACTTGACAAAGTTTGGGGTTACCAAAATGGGGGTTCTCTTGAAACGAAGCGGCCAAAATTTTGAACTTTTAAACTATTAGAAGTAGATGTACCAAATTTTCGAAATAGGTAGATATTAGAAATAAACTAAACCTAGCAAAAAATGGGGGTTCAAAAATGGGTAGTCCCCCTAAACGGGGGGTTCCAAAATTCAAAGTTTTTAACCTTTTAAGCTACAAACATGAAGTGTTTAAGATAAACAAACACAAAAGAAAGAAAAAATTTGACCAAAGTTTTGGGGTACCAAAATGGGGGGTTTCCCCCTGAAACTGGTCCGCCAAAATTGAAGCTTTTTAACCACTGATGCCGGAGAGATGAAATCTTCAGCGTAGGCCAATATAATGAAGAGATAAAATTTGACAAAATTTAGGGGTACCAAAATGAGGCCCCTTTAAATGGGGCACCAAGGTTTTCAACTTTTGAATTGTTAGACCTGGTTACACCAAATCGATACAGTATGTCTACTTCAAAAATCTGAGATATAAAGTGTGATAGATAGATTTGCAGCTACTTCAACCCAACCACTGTTGTTTTCACTTTATCAGGGAGGTATATTTAGCATGTGGGTCAGCACAATTCATTTTTTCATGTAACTTAGAATAGAAGGCATTACAAAGTTTTGTGATGAAGTCGCAACATGAAAAGCACTGCAAAGTCATCGTCACATAACATTTATCTGAGGTTAAGTAAGAAGCTTTGAATGGACCTCTCGGTCTTCCAGTCAAGAGGGCTTTTGGACTTGACCTGTATTAGAGAGTGAGGACCAAAAGAAGGGTCTGGGCTTAATTCTTTCAAATAGCCTTCTAATCTCAGCAATTAAATTATTTCAAATAGCTTTAAAAACGTCCAAAATGTGACCCAAATGGCCTTTAAATGACTACGTGTTTTTTTTTGAAAAATCACCCCAAAAGCCTAACAGCAAAAAACAAAAATAATTAATTCAGTATAGCGTAGCCAGAAGGGGGCGGGGAGGAGCTATAGCCCCCCCCATTGGTCTGTCCACCAAAATGCACTAGAAAAATATCACGTTTTTTGCACTTCCAATGCAATCTTTTTCTGAGATATGAACTCTACAGTAATTTAAAGCCGCTTTCGAAGCATTTACTAAGGGAAGATAATATTTGCCAAAAGCAAAGCTTACAAATCAGTAAAAACTTTTAAAAATGGTAATAAATAAGCAATCAGATTTGATTCCTCCCGCAAAATGCTTACCGCAGACTTCAAAAACGTAGTGTAGAATGGGGGAATGGGCTATTCAGTATTGAATTTAGCTAATTCCCCATTACTTCTTTAAATTATCGTTCTCTCAGCTCCTTCCCCCAATTTTTTTTAATGCAGACGAATTAGGTTAGAACCTATGTTTTTTTTCTAGATTTACCGGCTTGTAAAGAAAAGGCTGAAATTTTGCCATCAGCTACCGCCCTCGTAGCCCGTTTACATAGCCAGTATAATCATGTATTTACACTGCTAATTGTTACGCCAGGACGTTTTAAAAGCATTAATTATTACCTCAATAGGCCTAAAATTAAGTTATCTTTGCCAAAAAAGGATTGCAAAATTTTCCGAGTGTTAAGCGCTCTGCCTCCAGACCCTCGAGATAGCCGTCCCCCCCCGATTGGATATTTCTGGCTATGTGTCTGCATCAATCCATGATCACTGCAAATTTGTGCGCTTTGTATCGATTTAAACCAAACATCTTGGTAAATTAAAATACATATTTACGGAATAAGTTTATGAATTCCAGTTTACGTGATCGACCTTTCTCAGTCAAAGTTTGAATATTCATAACCTTTGGGCAAAATTAGTTTGCATCTCTAAAATTTTTTTCTCCTATACGGCTATGAGTAAAATCTTTATTGATTTGTATTATTTTGTCAAAAGTTCATTTCTCAAAATCGAAACACTAAACGATGATATCTTATAAAGAAGCTTCAAATTACATTCTTTTCGAATGCAAAGTTTTTTTTGGTTATTGTAAATTAAATGTCTGTTTAGGTCAAAAGCCCGGTTAATGTTAAGGAATTGAGAAAAAAGCATGTTTTCGCTGGGTTTGGACTTTACCTATAAGCAAGGGGGGCTGAAGAGAATAGGCGATTTGATTCTTCGAAATGACTTCAAAATTTTGGCAATTTAGCGCTTTCAAATGGCCTCAAAAACGTGCAAATGTGATCGAACTAGGGTTAAAATGATATTTTTGCCGAAAAATTATAAAAATTGCCCCAGACTTTTGTATGCTTAAAGTTGCACCAGTTTGCGCAGCTTTTCCGCCTAACTAATGCATGTTTGAAACAAAATATTTTAAGTTTTGGTTAAGCCATTCCGTTATCAAAATCTTGATAGCAGAACGAAATGTAAATTTAGTTGGAACTTTGCGTGTTTAGGACCTTTGATTTTACTCGGCCATTTCAATCAATGAACATCAAAATTTATTAATTTGCTTATAACGGTCAAACCTGGAAAATTGAATATCGGACGTATTGGGAATAACTGAAGCAAGATAAATGCCGATTTGGGAGATGTTAGATCGTAATTCACGAGATTCACGAAAGATCGTGATTCACGAAACTACAAACAGTGTGAAACGACAATTTTTGGATCCAAAAATTTTTAATTTGCTAGTAATCCGAAAACCACTGTAGTGGTTATGGCGCCATCTCGGCGTTTGACATGTCTGAAGTTCGATTGGCGCTGCGTTCTTTAATTCTTTCTCTTCAAAATCTTGCATTAAAGTTATAAGGTTCGGGCAGCAATGTCAGTCTGAGAAATTTTTAATCAAGGTTCTCAAAGAAAGGGTACACTTCAAAAATATGCCGCGCCGTCATGTGACCGCAATTTTAGAGACTCAAATTCGGCAAAAAGCGGATGCTAATCTCGGTAAATACCGATATTGATGAAAAACGATTTCAGTTTTTTGAACACACTATAGGCCACCTTTCTTTTCTTTGTGTTCATTTAGACTACTTTTCTTTTTTCTTTATTTCTTTCGTTTTTGTTGTTTCTTTTCTTCGTCTTAGTTTTAAACCGGAAACTCAGAGAGATCAAACTTCGATCGATAGTAGAATAGATATCACAAAGAACTGAAGACCGACTAAAATCGGGAGTGAAATGATAAAGGATTCTCCTCAAACGGGCGTTCAAGAATTTTGAACTTTTGTACCATTCAAGATGTAGATGGCTTAAATTCTCGAAATAGGTGGGAATTGAAACTACGTAAAAGAAGGCAAAAACTGGGGTTGCCGCGATAGGGTGTTTCTCTCAAACGGGTCCTCCAAAATTAAAAAATTTTAACCACTCGATATAAACAGACGATGAATTTTCAGGATAGAAAAATATAAAGGAAAGGTAAAATTTTCCAAATTTGGGGTTGTGCCACTATGAGAATGATCCCTTCTAAAGGGGTTCCACAATATTCAAAAAATTTTAAACTCTTAAGATAGACAGACGAATCGTTTAGGATAGGTAAATAATAAAAATGTAAAACATTACAAAATTTGTCGATGCCACGTTGATGGGGATTCTCAAAATGCCCTTCTTCTAAACTTAAGACATTTTAAACCCTTGAGCTAAAAAGATAAAATTTTAGGGATATATAGTAGGGTGTTGCAGTTGCCCCGACTCTTCGGATTTTTTTCTACCTTCTTCAAAATAGGAGGTTGCCAAAGAAAATCAAGAATACAAAGTTAGAAAAAAAAATTGAGGTTTAGGGGTCGCACAGAGACCTTTTTTACCCAGGATTTAGTAGTTCTTTTATTTTGTACCGCTAGATGGTGCTATGTGAAATCTTTGTTATTAATGACTCATTGGAAAATTGAACATTAACTTTTGGTCTTATACATTCAAAAAACTCCACTACAACTTCAAAAACTGTTTACATTTATGTTTTTTGCTTGGATTTTTCAGAATTAATACTGGTCAAAATTGATCACCTTTCTGCGCTGGGAAACTACAACAGAAACTCTATTTGAGTTAGACCTACAGTATCTATTTTGGCTGGCTGTGTAAAACAGAGTGGAATATAGCCTACATGGTTACTTTATTAAAGAACGACAGTGCAGACTATGTTGTAGGCCTAGTTATTGAAATCTATTAAACTGCTGTTCTAACTTAACTAGAGTTACAGCAGCAGCTTACGAAAACCATATTTGAACCGACAAGTTTGTCGGTTATGATTTTCGTGGTCACACAAGGGGAACCCTTGTAGTAGGGATAGCCTATGGCTGTCCTTACTGCAAGGGTTCAGCGATTTTTTCACTTGTTTATTTTAAGTACCACAAGTGAAAAATCGTTTATTATCTAAAAAGCCTCTGCCGCTGTGCAAGCCCTTAAGGTTTGTCCAGTTCGGCCAAGAGTCTTGTCCAGCTGGGGAATAACTTTGTTAGAGAAGCTGAGGGCTGCCGATGAGAGCTAAAAGCTCGAAACAGCGCTGTCCAGCTCTGTGCATCTTAAAACCATACTTGTTATGTTTTTCTGTGAAAGATATGGAGTGTAGTGAAATCTACTTAATATAGGCTTTATAAAACATGAACATTAATAAATCAACCAGCAATATACTATAACTAGATCTGTAAATTCTTGCAGTTTGCTGCCAGGAACTATTTCTAGATCTGATGACAATACTATCTAAAGCACATGCTTTCCCACCACGAAGGTGAAAATCCAACAATTCGTTAATTAAAAGTAATTGAGAAAGTAAAGAAGCTGGTAGATAAGTAAAAAAATTTGTACAAATGCAACTTTAACAAAACAAACAGTAGAAAAGCAAAAAAAACTTTGAAAACTTAAAGAAAAATTCTGTCTCTCTTCATTGCCCTCTTTCCCGTAAGGGTTGCGGGTACAGCAGCTCGAGATTAAGGTACCACACTTCACGGTCTTCCATAACCCCCATCATTTTGCTTGAGTGAAGTTCCAAGCAATTCCACCCAAGATCCTCAATGTAATATTGATTCATCTAAAGTAGTTCTAGGTCGTCCAACTGTTTTTGTTCCAGTTTGCTTTGGCAAGTAAAGCTTGTTCGGAAGTTTTTCCTGAGACATTCTGCTTACATGGCCAAACCATCTAAGCTGAGATCTTTCAATTTGGAGAAGTAGAGGTTTTAGAGAATTTCGAATCGCAAAAGATGAGCACCATGTCAATAATGCAACTCTTTTGATTTTTTGGAGAAACCTTATTTTGGACGCTTGCACTGCGATTGCACCCTTGCAGTCATAACCAAATTTTTCTGACCGTTTAGAGATAGGGCAGGTAAGAAAGGACAAAGACTGTTTCGAAAATTGAGAGCTTTGCTTTTTTTCGACCATTCTCGCCTCACAACAACTGAATAGTGCAAAGTTCTCATTATTGCAATTGCCTTGCCAATTCGGATATCCAGTTCTTTGCCTTGCCATCCGTCACTCGTGAATGCAACCCCAAGATACTTGAACTTGCATGCGTGTTTCTGTGTCGCTCCATTCAGTTGCAACAAGCACTGATTAAGGTTTCTTGAAACATGAAGCTTTGACCGTGCTTATTTTTATTCCTGCTGTGTCATAGGGCAGCTGCAAACCTATTTAATGTGCACTGAAGGCCAGATTCTGTAGAAGCAGAATCAAATCATCATCACATAGTAGGCAACTGATTTTTCAATTTCCTATCGTGGCAAACTCATCAGCTTGGTTGCATATATCGATCCAATTCATGTAAACAATGAAGAAGAGAAGAAACAAAACGCACTCTTGCCGGGGTTCAACGCCTATATGGAAAGCTTTGATTGTTTGCCATTTACTCAACCATGAAACTCCAGTCGGCACCATAAAATGCCTTAATGGCATGTAACAACTGACCACTAACGCCATTCTCCTGCAGAACCCTCCAAAGTTAGAAAAGCAATCATACTATTCTTTTTCGAGATCGACAAAGTATTCAAAAAGATCTTTACCATATTTTCAAGATTTCTCTAACATTGAAAAAAAATTGAACTCAACAATAAAATTTTGGTCATCAAACAAACGCCTTTACATGACTGAAAGATGAAGAAGAAAAAACATTTTTGCTTAGCATGATGTCTGATTGAAAAACCAGTATCGAGAATAAGGGAAAAACTTTGGCTGTCAAAGAAAAGAAATGGAAATTACTAGAGCTTATCAACAAGATGCTTTTTGTTAACACAGCTGTCTAAAATAAAATAAAAAGACTGACATAGGGTAGAAACAATATTGAGCGCTTTTCAGTTTAAAATTAGAGCCAGATATGAAACTAATCATTAAGTTAGAAAAATATACAATAATTTGGTATTAATTATGCTTGTGGCAGTAGGTCTACAACGCAACTTTTGATAACCTTGATTTAAGAAGTTCTCTTGTTGGCTATGTACTAAACAGCAACTCCCAAAACGGTAGAAATAATCAAAAGTGATCACAGGTTCGAATTACCGCCCAAAAACATTTAAATGAAAGAAACGTATTTTTTTTAAATTGCCAAAATTTTGATGTCACTGTGCGACCCCTAAACATTGACAAAAATTTTAACGAAACTTGACCTAAAGGGTTTTCTTGCGAAGCCTCCAACTTGAGCTAAGGTAGAAGTTGCCACGATAAAATTTTCAAATTTATGGGGCGGCTACTACACCTTAATATACTGTACAGGGTGTCCATAAAGTCTTGAACACTTTTCAAAATTGTATTGCTAAATAACTAAAGCAGATAAAATCATACAGTTTTTTGCAAAGTAAAGTTTGTTTATTAAAGTTTTTCATATAAAAATTTCTAGCAGTTTAAGTAATAGCCATATTTCAAGAATTTGATTTTCCATGCTATTCATAGACTTCAACATGTGCTCCATTTGTTGCTCTCTATATGTCAAGGCGATACTCAATTTCGCTCCAAGTGTTCTCCAGCATTTCTTCGTTTACTGTGGCGAGAACCTCAATTATTCTTGACTGCAATGTTTCGACGTCACGTACTGGCGTTCTGTAAACTCTGTCTTTTACATAACCCACAAGAAAAAGTCTAAAGGGGTGATATCTGGAGATCTTGGCGGCCATGGTGTTGGGTTATTTCTTCCAATCCATCGGTTTGGAAAAGTTTCATTTAAGAAGTCACGAACTATCAAACCCCAGTGTGGAGGGGCACCGTCTTGCTGAAACACAACCCTCGGCTGGAACTCTTCTAATTGAGGAACAACGTAATGTTTTAGCATATCCAGATAAATGTTTGCTGTAATGGTGGATTCAGCAAAAATGAACGGACCAATAATCTGGTTGTGCATTAAACCACACCAAACATTGATTTTGGGACTGTCTCTTTCTCTTTCTAACACCTCGCAAGGATTTTGTGAACCCCATATTCGAATGTTATGCTTATTGACTTTCCCGGATACATGAAAAGTTGCTTCGTCGGAAAAACACACACTGTTAAGGTAGCCATTGTCATCATCAATGCGCTGAAGAATTTCTTCAGCGAAAGCTGCTCGGCGAGGGCGATCATCCGGCTTAAGAGCTTGAACAATTTGTAACTTGTAAGCATGGAGCCGAAGTCGTTTATGTAAAACTTTGTGAACTGTGCTTCGAGGAATAGCAAGTTCATTTGATGCAACACGAATTGATTTCCTTGGGCTGCGATGAAATGCTACACGGACAGCATCAACAGTCTCTTCATCAATGCTTGGCCTACCTGATCGTTTGCGATCCAAAATGCTGCCGGTTTCCATAAAATTTTTAAACCATCTCTTAATGCTGTTAGTGTGTGGAGGGTCTTGTCCAAACTCATTTCTAAATTTACGTTGTACTGCAGTTGGTGATTTCAATTCATTGTACCAAAGAACACATTGTGCTTTTTGTTGAATGGTCAACATTTTTCATAATTTGTTGCAAACTTACTCCTTTATTAAAAATGACTTATTCGTACTCACTTTAACAACAAAATATTCTGTGAAAAATAACAAAAAAAACTTTATGGTGGTATAATTCACTGTCGAAAATCTAAAGTTTCTACCATATGGGGTTTTTGAGATATTAAAATTTCAAATGTGTCCAGGACTTTATGGACACCCTGTATAGTGAGTTAGATACACATGAAAATTTTTGTGAATCCACATTGGTAGGTTTCCCGCCAACAATGCCTCCAGGATTGAAAAAAATAATTACTCGATTTAAACTAGTTAAATTTCTAAGAAATTTTTGGGGTGCCTTGTTTAGGAGGAACCTCTCAAAAATTTCAAATTTTTACCTACTTGTGGTAACAAATAAATTTTTAAGACAGTTTAGTATAAAACAAACATAAAAGGAGTCAAAATTTGATGCTGTGCTACGTTGGGGCTGATTTTAGCAAGGCAAATTAAAGTATCGTATGCTAATATACTGTACAAGAAACTTAAATTTTGAAAAAAGTTGGGAATATCGGGTTGAAAGATCTTAAACAGACCCACCCAAAAGTATAAGATTTTTAACTGCCGTAAGCTAGATGGTTAAAATAATCATAATGAGTTGATACCAACGGACTTGGGGATTTTAAGATGGGAGATTTTCTTCCAGATGGACTTCCAACATTTAAGGTAGTGAATGAAGTGCTTGAGCTCAGTGGCTTTAACAGATTTGAGCTTTAGATAGCAGAATTTTTGTAAACTGTCATCTATTACGTTGAAAAAACTTCTTCTAGCGCCTCGAGGTTTTTTAATTTGGATAGTTTTAGTACTAAATAAACAATCGACTTAATACGCAATTTCCAATATGTTGGTTGCAATACTACAGAGTGTAATTCTTATCAAAAAATGGCTGCATAAATTGTCGCTTTTCTCTGACCGTGATAAGTAATGAATTTGGTTCATGTAATAAAGGTTTCATCAGAAGTTGCTGGAATTTTAAAGACTAATCTATGTTATTTCATAATAAATTGAAAAGTGTTAGAAGTTGTAAAAAGTGAGTTTTGGCGTTGTAAACTGATACAGTATTTGCGCTTTTTGATTGAGGTTACTTAATTATTTTGATAATTTTTCAACATATTTAAAAAGCGAATAACCACAAAGCTGTTGAAGTTTGTGAAACAAAATTTGAAAAGGGCGCATTCAAGTTTTTTGTCTGACTTTTAGCGACCATAATTTGCTCAACGCAATTGCGTCACTATTTTAAAAGTTAATAAAGCTCAGTAAAAGTTGGATACTGCCGCAAAGTTCTTCAACATTCATGAAGTATCTCTTTCGATGTCACGTTATATCATATGGTTTCTTTTTACAAATGCCACTTTATTAACAATAGTTTAAGAGGGTGGCAGTGACGGCCCCAGAGCTGTAAACGGGCCGACTAGTTCAGGCCCGAACCCGGCCCGAACCCGACCCGAAAAGCCCAGCTCGACTTACAACTCTGGACGGCCCCTTCACAAACCCTTTACACGGTTCAAGAATTTTTAGGATGCATCGAGATTTAAACGAAGAAATATTATGATAGACTGCAAACTTATCACAATTAGAAAACACCAAACGAATTAGTCGCTAGAAAATTTTTGAAAGGAAAAATCGGCTGCTTAAATATCGCGTCAATCAATTCGAACTCTCGTTAGTTGGTTAGGTCTTAAGTCTATCGGGCTTGGAATGCTATTAGTAAAAAACGCCCAAAGCCTCGAAATTACAGCGCAATTTTTTCTATTTTAAAAGATTATTGGTTAACACTTTCTGCCAAGGGTGGCTGCTTGACTTGAAGACCGAGAGGTCTATTCGTGGCCATCCCTGCTGCTGTGTGTTTGTGTGCACTTGGAATATTGTATTGTTTGTTTGTTTTTTTTTTTGGCCAAATGAAGTATTTATTGATTTGCTGGTGTCCATAGATGCATAATGTGGCGAATAAATTGAACTGAACTGAACTGCCAAAAATTTTGTTTACACTTTCTGCCAAAAATTTTGCATGCATTTCTCCAAAAAACGTCTTATTTTGTTGCACTCTCCGAAAAACAAAAAAAAAACAAACAAAAAAACAAAAATGCACTCTCAGAAAAACAAAAATAACTAGAAGTACTTTTTTAGATCGAAATGATTGCTCTTTCCTTGAACCTTGATTGACTAATTTTTAATTTCTTATGGCAAAAGCCAAAAGAAACAGCTAACACGCTAACGCGTAGTATTTTGCGAAAAAGCATTTTCCGTAAATTTTTTTTTTTTAGTGTTAAATTTCAGTTTTATTTCAACAAAATTTGAAAATTTGAGCTTTGCATGTTCTCTACTTTCAGCGACATTGACGTTGAAGTATAAAAAGAAAACAAGTTCGCATTTTGAAGCGTCTAGTGCTACAAAATAAAAACGCGGTTTCAAGCAATTTTTTGCTGTTGTTCAAAACAATGAAAAATATGCGAAAAAATTTACTTATTGCGTCACATTAAGCTAACAATGGTGCACAAAAACTTGATTTTCTCGAAACAAGAATTTGGTCATGTTTCTTTTTGCAGCACACGGTAGAACTTAGTATAGCTTAATTAGAGAAGAAGAGTTGGCAAGAATAGGATTCGGCCAGGCCGGTGTTATTTCAGGGCTGCAGGCTATAGTAGGCAGCAACCTAAAGTCTGCAAAATTTTTTGCAAGATCAGACTTTTGTGTTGTCATAGAATTGCGAAATGCAGGTTTTCCAGTGGTACTGAGACAAAAGGATTCAATCGTATTTTCGCGAATAAAAGGAATTGTGGAAAAAAAGTTTGCGGCACCTTTTTAATACCTCTAGTAGTTCTCATTTCTTCAATAAAACTGATTTCGAGCAGTATCTTTTAACTTATTTTTGGAAAAATATACAAGGTTTTCAAGCGCTGAGGCTTGGCTCTCAAACCCCCGAAACAGCCCCCCCCACATAGTGCATATTTCTGGCTACACGCCTGGGCTTGTGAAATGCCTTGAACACATAAAGCTTTCAATTTTCTTTATTTTAAACGCTTCTTCAAATAATTTTTTTTCATCGCTAGATGGAGTCAACGGTTTATGTTTTTGAAAGTTTGTAAAGACCATCATCATTTTTCAGATAATGGCTTTGTCAGTTTCGAAACCTAATAGATCTCGATGCGCTCCAGACGCAGCGCATTTAACTTGAGTCTTCGCTTAAAATCAGACGTTGCTGCTGGGTTGTGCCGCTTGCGAGTTTTTTTTCCACAAGTCAGCAACGAATATTGAGTGTGCGCCAATGCAGGACACTTTTTGAAACGAAGCAGAAGGATTTGCATGCATTTGCGAGTTGTAAGAACGCGGGGAGATTGAACTCATAACCCAAGGAGCTTGACTCGCGCTCTTAAACGCGGTACCAATCGCGAAGGCGCCCGACTTTGGAGCTTCGACCAATTTCAATCAATTTCAGCAAATTAATTGGAGTTTTTACCAGTTTTAAATACTCTGTCCTTGCATCGGGAAAAATAAAAAGAATAGAATCTGCAGCAGATAGAACTAAAATTGCAGAATTCTGAGTTGGCATTGAAAGTTTTAGAAGTCTACGGATATTACCGTATAATATCGGCTCATCCTGCCGCGAATTCGATCGATTTTCATTCGAGTTCAAGTTCGAGTTCAGCCTAATTTAACAAGTTCGAGTTTTTTAATTTAATTTTTAGCGTTTAAGTTCGAGTTCAAGTTCGGCAAAAATATCAAGTTTTTCAAGTTCGAATTCAGGCTGACAAAAGTACGAAGTCTACTTTCCTGTAGACATGATGTGTTTTAGGTGGCTACGGCATAAACAAGTGAACGAAAATCTCAATTTACATGGCATTGGTCAACAAAAAACATTTCTTTCCAACAATTTTTTAATCGTTAAGTTTCGTTTTATCGAACTCGAAATCCAACAGTTTTATTCGAATTCAAGTTCGATTTCGAGTTGGCAACCCTGATCCTAGCCTATAGCACTGAGTACACGTCACGTATACAAGTTTAAAACTTTGAAAACTGACAGTCTGTTTCATCCGTAATCTGGGATCACCAGGGGTGTCTTATTCAAATAAAATTGTCAATAAGACACCCCTCATTGTGAGAGTTGTAATTGTAATTACATTTTATTTATCAAGTTGCCTTGGCCAGGAAACAGCGAAAGGACCTTTCGGTCTTCCAGTCTGGTTGCCACCTGCCCATCTGTCTACCACCCACGGTGGAGGCTTCACACTGTCTTTTTATTGCTGAACGTCAAGTAGGGAAGCTGTGAATACCAATTTTTCTGGTTTTTGGTTTGACTCGACCGGGAATCGAACCCGTGTCTACCGTTTCAGTTCAAGACTCTCCATCCGCTCGACCACTGATTGGTTAAATTCCCAGTGAAACAGACTGCAGAGTTTTAAATTTTTGATTTTTATATGTAACGTGTACTATGCTATCATATCGGCTCTGGCCAGCGCTGCCCAGCACTTGTTTAAACCGGTTCAATTCAAACTCTTCTCATCATGATAGTATCGGCACGGTAGGTAAGCGTTGGCTAATTGCGATTCTTTCATCATGGTTGCCCCAAGTAGGCTACAATGTTCTTTTACCAGCCGATGTCCAGCGATACATGGTACTATTGCGCAACAATGCAAAACCTGCTTGTATCTGAAATTTTCCAGATAATGAGATCTTTAAGATGTGCAAAAATACAATTCCTACGTGAAAAAATAGATTGCTCTGGTGGAGGAAAATTTCTCACTCTGGCTTACTGGGACAAAAAAATGGGGGCCTGCGAGGAGTCGTCAAAATGAGCTGATAGGCAGTTGAGCTCCCAACTAACGTCAACGCTTTGTTGATGAGAAGCTTCAAATCAAAACGCCGCCTGTGTACGAGTTACCGCTGAGGAGCAGTGCAGAGTGCTCCTCCGGTGTTTACGTGGCGCTTCCCATTTAAAGCCAATTAAGTTACTTTGACCAATGACCAGCTAAATGACTTTCCGGTCTTCGAGTCCAGCTGCCACTTGTACACTACACACAGTGGAGTCTTCACACTGTCTTTTTTAACAACGAACGTTAAACTAGAAAGCTGGGGTTACCATTTTTTAACTTACATTAGCCTGACCCGACCGGGAATCGAACCAGAGTCGAATGTTTTTGCTGCAGACGCTCTATCCCTTATCTTACCGCCACATCGCATTAGCATAAAGATTTTTCGTTGCCCTTTCCAGCCATTAAAAATTTTGATTGCCGAGCTGCAGCAGCTTTGCATTGTAATTGGATAGAAAGCTAAACTTTTTAAATTAATTTTAAGTTCGCTCAACCAAACTACAAGGATAATTTGAATTGTAATTACAGCACCAGCCTAGTCTTTGTTCAAATTTGTTCAACGATGATGTGAAACATGAAATTAACTTTCAAGGGTCGACGTTAGGATTTGCACTGGACAAAATGTTGTCGGCCTTATTTGGCCAAATCCTGGAATTTAAATGCTATGAGATGACGTAATAATGACTGCTCGGTCGCCGTGACCTTTGCACTGCGGAGGGCTAAAGCTCCTTTGTAGCGCTCCAATTCAATCCTAACCCATGACGAGAAATCTTTGGTTTAAGTAAGCATTGAGCTTTCGTAAAGCTGACGTGCTGACTGGTTCTGAAGCCGGTTTCGTGTGGCTGCGATATATAACAAACGAACAGATTTGAGAAACTGCGTGCAACTGAAAGCGTTTAACTACACAAGGGTATGGGTTCGGTTCTCACGTTTTATTAATAGAATATCGAAGTGACTGATGAGTGGTTTTTGATTTTTCGTTACACCACCAAGTTTAGGGGTTGCAAGCTGCTAAAGCAATGCTTTAAAGTGACGAAACTACAAGCAAAAAAAGAAACATAAATTGCCTTTGCTCTTCTGACGTCATCAAAGTTCAGAGGCAGCCGGAAAAAGTTTCTACAAAATTTCTATTAAATTCTGCTCAGAATTGTCAGCCTAGTGATTAGACGCACGATTTGTCGCGATTATAAAAGCGCGTGACTCATGTCTTTCGATTCATTCAACTTTTTGGAGGTGAGATTGCAGGTCGGGTAGCTGGAGCTTTGTGACTCAGCCAGGGATGAACGACAAAGTGCAATTTAATCGAGTATTTAGAGGATGGGTTCTCTAGGCCTAATCAGGCCATTATTATTTTAACTTTGAGTCGATCTGATTAGAAATCTGAGCTAATCCATGGATGCTGAAAGAAATTTGGGAAATAGAATTAATTTTATGTTCAGAAAAGTGGGGACTGCGCTGGAAATTCGTAGTTGAAAGATGAAAGTTTTTAAGAGTTTAAAATGAACGGAAATGTTAACTTCAACATTTTTTTCAGAGCTAAAGGATATGAAGGCAAACGCCATTGCAACGATTTTTGTTTTCGCGTTCGTTTCGCTGGTGAGTGGAGAGATTTTGCTGAGTAATATTTCGAAATTATGTTAAATTTTCAAATTGCGGCATCACCTTGGTGTGGTAATTTTCAGCCGACGAGACAATAGACCAAAACCAGAACTTTTAATCTTTCAGGAACCGAATTGTCGCAAAATCTCCTCGCTTTAACTTTCAAGAGGTCATAGGGATTTAGCGACTGTGTATAAAAGAGGTTCGCTATTCAGTTCCCGCAGGCAACGAATTTTAAAAACAACCGGGTTTCGAACACTTGTCACTACTTTAACGAGTTTACACGTTGCCGGGAAACTCTGTAAACACGTGACACGTTTTATTTTAATAGAAGGAATGTAACGAGTAGTCCTGTATTTACATGAGCAATTGGTCACGTAATTGACA
The DNA here is from genome assembly GCA_963965965.1 of Trididemnum nubilum. NCBI lineage: Eukaryota > Metazoa > Chordata > Ascidiacea > Aplousobranchia > Didemnidae > Trididemnum > Trididemnum nubilum. The sequence continues at coordinate 448,148 of OZ014477.1, forward strand.
TTAAGATTATAACTCGATCAATTTGCTTTTAGATATTGATTCGTTTTGAAAGTTGAAATCGGCATTAGTTTGGAATGTGCCTTTTTATCCTTGACAAATACCAAAACACATGGCCGCAGAAACACTGCGCTTGAATAAAGTCGTTCTCGATATTTCATTCTACCGAAATGTTTACAAACCTGTGTCCCGACTCGCTTCCACCCTCGGTTGGTCTGCTAAACTTTTACTTGTCCATTCGCCTGATATTTTCAGTCGCATTTCTCGCAACCTCACATTTGTGCTGAACATTTGCATCAAAGTTTGTCGGAACTTTGCTGCTAATGTATTCCGCGTAGAATGATGACGTCATTGTTCGGAGAAGGGCGATGACGTCATTGTCGTGTAACCTTATTAAGTTGCTATACCTACACCAAAATGTCATTCCCTTGTTGCTGAAGAGCATTAAAATGAGTCAAAATTTAAACTACAGATTTATTAGAACATTTTTCTAAAAAATTAGGTACAAGTTAAATAATAATTTAAATGCCGACAACGAATTTCTGTTTCGTGCTATGACGTCAGATTTAATCTTATTTCTATATCCCTGTTTGATCTTAGAATTCTTGTATTACAAATGCCGATACCTTTATTGTCAAGCAAAGCATCTATAACAATGTTTATGACAAAATAACTGAATGAACTTTTAAACCTCTTACATCTTGCCACTTCAGCTCACACTTTGGCGAACGACAGCGAAAAATTTGCTTAAATCCAAATCATTCCTAGTAAGAGCTGTGGTTTTGCTCTGCTGTCACATTTTTGTTTTTCATATTCCATGTCTATTTGCTGCAATTTGAAAAAAACGCAGTTTTAGTCGCCGCTCCATTGCATTTTCCGCGACCAACCTTAGCATCGAACCAGGGTTTCCAAGTTGTAATTCACGCTGCATTGGCGAAAGCGTGAGAAACTTTGCCAGATGACGGGCAATTTTGCCCATTTAGTTTTTAATTAACTTTAAATATCGCACGAGCAATCTAATGGTTCTTATCGGGGCGAATTCCTCATTAAGCCATCACTGAAGTCACTGCTGACGTAATATTTCGATGTACTTGAAATAATTGCAATTTTTCCATCATTGGTGGTACTGGCTTGCGGGTTTGAATGGAGTTAACGGAGGCCGGTTCCAGCGTTCCCCCACCATGAGATTGAAACGAAAGCAAAATCGCAAGTCTCGCTATGTCGGTCGTTCATGATAATGAGCATTGTCGCAAAATAATTACAAAAAGTCACAAAAGTAAACGCCCTTTAATGACACACCCTAAACTTGGTCATTACTACTGCATAATTACTGACGGCGATTTCGTGAAATTTCAACTTTGATTCGTTTTCAGCAACAAACTCGCGAAATATTGTGGCATGTTTTATGTTTCAATTGGTGTTGAATAACAATATTTTTTGAATAATTTTTCTTGTTATTCGAAAGCGACAAGTACCAAGCAATTGCAATTGGCAAAGCGACAACATCCCAACTACCGCTGCTATCGTGCTAATTATTGTTTATTTGCGTCCTCCGCTTCAATTTAGCATTTTACGATCTGAGCACTCGGTATTATGTCGGTTACGGTGTTGGAGAGTCACGTGATACGAGTCAGGATGTTCCAATACTAATTATCGTGAAACAATTTACTGCATTGTGACGTAATTAACATTTATTGCCTGAAAAACTAAAGGTTATCTCTTATCTCAGTAATAAAAACATTAAAATTTTAAAGAAATTTAAGACGGACGGTTTGTTTCATCCATAAATGGGATCATCAGGAGTATCTAACTTTGATTACGTAATCGACCACAATTATAGTGGACGTTGATATGGTTAACCTCACAATTATTCAAGCTGGATCCAGATAGCGCGGGGCTCTCGGCGGTTGAGGGGGAATTGATCTCGAGCCAAATAAAAAATTTTTCACGCAGAAAATTATCTTTCCCCAAGGGGAGCTGAAGGCGCGGTGGTCCTAAAGACTTCCCAAAAGTGCGACTTGATGAATTGGCCTGCTTACCCCATCTGCCGGTAGGAAGTCGCATGAATTTAGAGTCCCACTCCCGAGAATCGAGTTACTCCCGGTTGTACTTCCAAAGATCGAGCTACTCTTGGTCCTACTCCTAAGGATCGAACTACTCCCGAAAATCGAGCTACTCCCGGTCCCACTCCGGCAAATCGAGCTACTCCCGGTCCCACTTCAGAAAATCGAGCTACTCCGGGTCCCCTACCGAGCTACTCCCATTACGTCATCCAAATCCAAAATTTTGAACCGCTTCTCACAGCACTGTGTTTCAGGCTCGGAGCGAAGCGCCCGACAACTTCACTGTGCTTCCGTCCGATCACATGATCATTCCTCCCCTATACGTTGACGTCACTTTGGATTTCACTGACGTAATAATAGATGAGGTAGGTTCAAGGTCAAGCTTATCACAATCGCCATATTGTTCTGTGTTTTTGTTGAAGTTTCGCGGCCTGTTCCCTGCTTTTTGTGGTTAGAGTTGGAGTAGAGCGCCGTTGGTGTTTGCAGCGTTTACGCGCGAGTTGATCTTCTTTTTTGAGTTTCACGTAGATTTACTTTTGTTTTATGACGCCGCACTAGAATAAAGTGAAATAAATTTGCAAGTTCGGCTTAGTGATTCTTGAACTATTTTAAAACTATCGCAAATTGCTCGACTATTTGTCCAAACTTCCCCCAAAGTTTTGTTAATCCGCCAAATAAAGTGAATCTACGTTGGTGCATACGGCCCAAAGTCACATGGACGTTATGGTGGAAGCTTTCTCTGTAGAACCTAACGCTTCTTGTAATTTCTCTAATGAAAAGTTTTACAGGGAACAAACATAACTAAAAAGTCTGCAGAAAAATACGACGCTATCGACTGGTCAGATACGGTGGAGTTTCCGTCCACTGGATGGAGGGTGAAGAGACAGAGCAACAGAGATTTGTCTTCTTGGTCAGGAGCAAGCTGTTGCAGGTTGGTAACTCCATTTTGGGCAAGGGAAGAAAAGAGGACCTTGGTCGAGAAAAAGCTGCGGAGCTAAAAAATTATTCGTATTTATATCCACTATCCATGGCACAGCAGCTACTTTCATTTTTCTGATTCCTTTTTTCCTAAAAGCTCTAAACCGCTGCTGGAAAAGTGATCGTGCATGTAAAAGGTAATTGTCGAAAGTTTTCAAGCACTAACATTTTGGGCTCGACAGCAACTGCGCTCATCGAGGAAATCATCAATAAAAAAAAACTTGGCTATTAACCAAGGAACACAACGTGATCAAAGCATCAATTAAAAATAAAAACACACAAGAAAAACATACAAACATTAAAAGAATAAAAATATCAGCCAGTTTCTTTTCATTTCGGGCTCATAAAAGCGGCTCCGATCACCCAGATGTCGCCATTCTCGCCGCGCGTTTCACCTGTCAATTCAACTCCATTGTTTTCCAGGCGCACTACGAATAGCCAAGTCCGTATCCGGGTCTCCCGCGGCAGACTTCTCGGCCAAGTCCGTCGGTGTCCATCTCAAGCCGCGCGCTGCACAGGTGAGATTTTGTTGATGAGTATGAGCATCGAGATGTGGTAGGTGATTATGAGCGCACAGAGCGTTGTCCGGAATAGGACAAAAAACTATTTGGATTGGAACTAATCAATCGCTGAAATTGAATTTTAGGTAAAAAAAGTCAACTTAACTTGGCTTTGTTTCAAGCAACAAACGTTAAATGAATCGACACTTTGAAATTAGAGGCCCAAACAAAGCGCAACTTTCTCACTAAACGTTGTAGTTATCGCCAACTCTGACGTTAACTGGTAGTTTAAGATTTAGTACTTAGCTAAAAAAATTATAAAAAAGTATTAAATTTTTGTTGAAAAAGCCAAAGATTATTTTTACAATTTTGTGTAAAGAACGATTTTGAGCACTATATTAGGCTAAACAAACCATCAAGCGTGTGGTAAACCCAAAACATTTTCTTTATGCTTTTTTGGCAAAAAATGTATGATTTTTTTCAATATCTCTAACTAAGCTTTAAATCTTGTACAGTAATAATACAGTATTTACCATGTGCATTGTGCACGTGACGAAGCTGGCTGGAACCAACAAAAGGCGGTGCGATCAATCGTAAAGACCAGCTGAGTGCAAATTAGTTGTGCTACATTTCATGAAGTTGGCACCACGTAGACATTCTTAGCGTTTCTTCTTCCAGATTGTGCCGATGCTTTGCGGGAATGTCCCCTGATTCGGTTCGCGTGCACGATCGATGACCGACACAGAAGGTGAGGGAAAGCGGCTTGGGGGTTAGTTGCGTAATTCTCCCGAATCTTTTGAGGATGGAAAACTTTTTCATTTCAATAATCTTTTGAAGTTCTTCAGCGAGTTTCAGGGGTCAGAGTTTGTTTATCCGTGCTTCTTACTCAGTTGCTGAGGACTGATCGGAAGGAAGGAGTTGGAGTCCCATCCCCAACCTGGCAGCCCCATTTTTAAACAAGCACCAGACAAGCAGAGGTGGAGTAGAGGACACAAGGCTCGAGGCCAATGCCAAGGACACAAAAAAATCCGAGGCCAAGGCCAAAGACAGCCTTTCCGAGGACAGACACTCTCGAGGCCAAGGATAGGAATGCTCGAGGCCAAGGACCAAGGACATAATCGCAAGTGATCTTCAAAAAAATAAAAAAAAAACGTCTTCACAAAAATTTTTCAGGCGATCTCCAAAAAAAAAAGGTCTTCACAAAAATTTTTCAGGCGATTTCCACGAAAAAACGTTTTCCAAAAAATTTTTCAAGCGCTCCACAAAATTTTAACAATTCAAAAAATTGTGCTGTCCTCGAGCCGAGGACAGGCCAATTTTCGAGGACTTGAGACCTCGAGGCCAAGGCCAAGAACTTTAAAATGTGTCCTCGAGGACTCCACCTCTGCAGACAAGATTTATCGGACCATCGGTTGCGCACAAAAAGATTCGCTGAAGTAGTATTTTCATCCATGCAAACAAACTCTTTTGCATGTAATCAACAATTGGAACTTTATTTAGTGTCGCTTTTCATTTGAGAGCTAATACTATATTTCATTGCAGCTTTATGGATCAGTATTGCCCAGCTACTTGCCGCACTTGCAGACCGCCCACCCGTCCACCGAGGCCTCCGACCCGACCCCCAACTCGACCTCCACGGCCCCAAACCCGGCCTCCACGACCACCAACTCTACCCCCTTCTACAGAAGGTAAATACTCGTGTAGAATGTTTCGAACAATTTGATGGGCATGGTCAGCATTTTTTTGGAAAAAGTTTTTGGTGACGTAACTTTTATTTTCGGAAGTTGGTTTCGGCAAGTCGATTATTGTCTTTTTCGATTAATGGCTTCCGACAAAAAATAGTTTTCGAGCTCTGCCATTTTTCAGCAAAGAATTTACGCAACCTATTTCATAGTTACTTGTAGGAAAAAATCTGAAACTAAGGTAATCGCTTGCGTCAGCAGTGTTTGTTGAAGAGTTCCAAAAGATGGAGTCAAGCACTCCAAACTGCTTTAAAATTTGATCAAGATCTTTAGCGCCGACTGTTGGTCCGCCATACCGTCATGCTAAGGGCGAACTTGATCGTTCTCAGCGTCTGAATTTGCGTACTTTTGCTTTTATAAACGTATTCGTACATTGTCGAATGAGATTTCCAGTATCTTCCTCTACTTTTTTACAACATTAATTTCTTCCGTTCAGCTCCATCCTCGCTGACCCGCGTCACCACATATTACAGCTTGGTCAGCTCCAATCCACGACTTCGCTACAGGTTTTCTTTCGGCTTCCAAGTCCCTGGAGCGCCCTGGAGAAGCACAGAGCTTTTGCCGATTCCAGGAGAGGTCTATGAGTTTTACCTCTCCAACAGGTGAGACAGCAATTTTTAGCAACGCTGTGGAGGACAACATTGATTTTATTTTTGAAATGAAGTTTATTTCGAGATTTTGAGGTATATTTATGATTCAAATTTTGTTCAATATTTTCTGCGCAAAAAGAAACATCAGAACAAAATCTGAGGCTGCATTTCGCAGCCGCATTTCCGAAGAGTTACCCCAAAGTGTTGCTGGAAGTTTCGTTTACAGACAGCTTGTCGCTGATTGGACTTGAAATGTTGTGTTTTGTTATTGTATGTGTGCCTGCATTTCTTCATGCTGACGTAGTATAGTTCATCGACCAATCGACAAAATTGAAATTGAAAAATGTAAAAAAATACGTTGCGATGGCCGCCTGGATAGATTTTCAAATGTTGTCGGGCTAGGATTGAAATTGAAATCATGGAGAAAATAGCTCAAGTTTGTTACCATGAAGCAGTTCGTAAAATAAGTTGTTGATGACAAGTTGCTGAAACCTTTCTCTCGTTGCAGGCCGTCAGCAGCCTTCCCCCGGGCCTTGTTCTTCTGCCGCGCTGGCTCCGAGCGAAACGGTCCGTGGAGCATTCAGCAGCGGCGCTGCGACACAGGTTTGGAAGCTTTTTGCGATTGTTTATTTCGGGGTTGTATGGCTCTACTCTGAGGAATGGGGTTAGGAGAAACTCTTCGAAGACCTGAAAACGTAGAAAGGTGGAGACAAAAGTGCTGAGAGGTTCCGAAACTGAGCGAAAGTTAAGGAGGAAATGGGCGCCGCAAATGTATATCAGGTTGACTTTGAAAGCAGAGTTAGGGGGTCAATAATTTGGGAAACTTTTCACACCAGCCAGCCTGTAATTTCTGATAAAAACTTGGCAGCCTGAAATGATTTGAAAAGCGAATCTAAACAAACGATTTCGCAACATTTTCTTCTGCATCAGAACTACCTGCCCTAATCTAGGTGATGCAGCGTCTAAATGAAGCCATCATTCAATCAACGTTGTTGTCGCAGGTCTGCAGCGAATCCTCTTCGCAGCGCAAACTCCTGGCCCTGGAAGGAGCGAAGTGTTCGTGTCACAAAGCAGCGATTCCCGTGGCTCGCGAGTCCACACGGAGAACACGAGGTGTTGCGGGTACACGAGGCAGACCAGGAGCTTTTATGTGGCCGGTAGGTTTTTCAATGCAATTCGATATTTGTTCTTCAATAGGGACAAAATTTTTCAAAGACACTAGTATGATAAGACATTCAACATTCGAAAGATGAATCAAAGGTCACTGTTAGAAATGAGTATATTTTATGTTCGTAAGATAGAGTGCGTTAGATTTGGATTTTGGTTGGTGCTTCTAAGTGGTTTGATCTGCATCGGTTTTAATCATTATTCGCAGAGTGTTTTTCATTTAACGTGATTGCTGTATTAAGAGTTGTCATAGCTCTGATTTTTTCTTAACACACACACACTCCAATGTCTGAATCATTAGTAGTCTTAAACAAGATCGAAGATCCTACGTCATTTTGAATCAAAATTGCAGCTCCTAGGTTTTGAAGATCTCTGACTTTTTTCATTCCAAAGAAGTGCAGCAGCAAAATAAAGTCTTTGAGGCCTCAAACCTTAAAAGCCATGAAAAGAAAAGGTTGATTTTCAAGTGGTTGGTTTTATTTTAGACAATGCTGCTGCCGTCGGAACAGAGACCCCCAGACCGCCATCGTTTCGGCCCCCTACTGTGCGGCCTCCTACTCCACGACCCACCAACCCAAGGCCCCCAACTCGACCTCCCACTCCTCCTCCCATCACTAACCGTCCCAGGCCTCTGCCTCCAGTTAACCCCGGCAACCCCACGTCTTTCTTCGCCCGGGAATGCCTGGATTACCACAATTATTTAAGGCAAGAATGATACCGAATGAAGTAAATATCAAAAAAATCCGCTCCTGTCACGTGTCCACTTTTCTGAAACCATATTATTATTTTTTTTTTCTGGAAACAATGACCGAAGAAGGACGACCAAGCCCCGGGACCTTTCACTCCGCCAAGAAAAGAGGACAACTAGTTAATGCGATACTTGGTCGTAAGAATGTCTATTCATATATTGAATGCCAAAGATAAAAAGTAAAATATTATTTTGAAATTTTGTTTGCGACGTTAAAAAGATGGATTCAGAAGCTGTGACCAAAACGTCCTTTTCTTATTCTTGTTGACGAGTAATTTGTTGTAACTTCAGGGCCGTTCACAACGTACCTTTGATGACTTGGGATCCCACTCTGGCCACCTACTCCCAGGGGTGGGCTAATAGGCTGGTGGAATGCGCCCCGGAGAACCCCAATGACGTCAAGGATGGGTGTAGAACAAGAAGTTGGCCTCATTCCAACGTAAGTTTCTCTATTGTTTTTTAAAGCATGAAATTACTCCAAAATTGTATCGCATGACAATTATAGCTTGCATTTGCATTGGCTATTTTTGTCCTGAAATTATTATTTGCCACAAATCATCGCCACTTCTAGTCGTTATTTTTGCTCATTTGCGGAATCAAATTTTGAATGCATCTGTTTGTTGGACGAGCTGAATTTCCGCTGCAAATTTGTTTTAATTTGGACAAAAATCTCTGGCAAAATCGTGATCGCATCCGAGGCATCAAAAAGCACAAAATCGGAAATAATTCGGGGAAGCAAACCGGAAACATCTTCGCAAACAATTCGGGACTGAACATTTGTTAGGGCAGACGAAAAAGCATTTCGCAATTTTTACTTAAAGAAGGTAATTTTAATCAACTATCTGACAGTTTTGAACCAAAGTCTTAGAGCTACGTTGATCCTTGTTATACCCGCTTTTTTTGTGACGGCTCAGGAGGCAGCAGTTTGGGATGAAGCCGCCCAGTAACGGACCCAAGCATCCGAACCCCTCTGCTCAACCAAAGAAATATAAGAAAAACTTGTAACGTAATAAAGTTCATTGCAGTAACTGGAGCAAGATCCATTTCTTGCCCAGACTTCACAGTAAAATACTTGGTGGGAGCGGTAAGGGAACAAGCATCTCCGAAATTATCATTTTTTAAGTGCAGACGAATTAGGTTAAAACTTGCGATTTTTTTTTGATTTTATGATTTACTGGCTTGCAATAAAAAGCTGAATTTTTTGCTATTGGCCACCACCACCATAGCCCATTTACGCAGCCAGTTTAATCATGTTTTTGCATTGTTAATTTCTATAGTACGTTTTAAAAGCATTATTTTGCTAGAATAGGCTTAAAATTAAGTTATTTTTGCAAAAAATTGCACAATCTCGGAGCGCTGGGGCTCTACCCCCTAAATCCCTTATCTCCGGCGCTTGGGGGCGTTGCCCTCAAATATACAGCCGCCAGAGGCTAAGGCTTTGCCTTCAGTCCCCCTCAAGTAGCCATCCCCTACTGCAGATTTCTGGCTGCAAGCCCGGCTAAAACTAACAGCCAGCATGCAAAAATTATTTCGGAAAAATACATGGTGGCCGATGGCAGCTAACGCTATTAAATTGAAAGGGGAAATCGTACAAAAAGTTTGAAAAACTATTATATCTTGAGAGGACTTCCTTGCAAAAATTTCTGGATCCGCCCCTGCCGCCATACTTCATGGTCTTCCATCACTTGGTTTTTTTCGCTTGGGTGACATCATAGACGATTTGGATGCTCAAAACCAGCAATTAATTTACTTCAGGGCAACGGCGATGGACGACCAGCGAATACAGGGGAGAACATTGCCTGGGATCTATCCCCGGACGGGAGCCCGGCCCAGGAGAGCGTCCTGCGATGGTACGTGGAGATTTTCGACTACAACCGGGCGGACCCAACATTTAGCGAGCCTGGAAAACCTGTCGGTAGGTTGCGCTGCTTGTTCATAATTGTGGTGGCAAAGTTTGTGCTGAGGTTGTTGAGGTCGTCGGGTTTTGTCGAAAGTTCAAGCCATTTTACACTAACGGATTCTGAACGTTTGTTTAATTAAACAAGAGAGTAGCGTTTCAAAAATCTCATTTTGCGTTATTACAAAGCTAAAAATCTATGGCACCGAGAAACCTACGGCCTTCGCGCGTTCTATTTTTCGTATTGCAGCCCAAAACATGGGTTTATGAAATTGGTGGAACACATTGTGCACTGCACGAAATGAGATCAATATCTAAAGGTTTGTTTCTTTTCGCTGTGGTTAACTGACCACAATCCAGATCATATTTCCATCGCTGATTTAATCTAAATCGATTTACAAATCGGTCGCGTTGTTGTGTTTTTGGGAAAAGGCACCGATATGTTTCTATTTTGACCGAACAGACGTGGCCGCCCAGCCAGGCAAAAAATTAGCAAATAGAACCCAAAAATAGCTCTGAGATGTTGTGCTTGGATTTATTCATTTGCATAAATGAATGAATTAGCTCCACCCTTTTCCTCCCTGCTAATTCAGAACTTCTGCGCTTTCCAGGGCACTACACTCAGTTGATTTGGCGTGACAGTGTTCGGCTTGGGTGCGCCAGGGCGTACAGCAAGATCCAACGTGGCAGATTGGAATTCACATCGACATGGACTGTGGCGCACTACGCCCCTGCGGGCAACATCCGCTACCCCAGCAGGTCGCAAAATGTGCGGGAATACAACGTCCAGGTGCCGCAGGCCAAGTCAGGTATGTTGTTACAGTCATCAGGTTGCTGCACCTTTACGCGATCCTGTAGTAGTTTAGGGAGCCGATTTTTTTAGATCTTTTTGTCAATTCATTTTTTCCTTGTAGGTTGTAATGTTTTTTTGGAGAGCGTGCAAAAATCAGGTGAAAAAATTAAAATAGTTGTCGTTTTTTTCTGCTATAAATTTACCGCTACTCCCTATCACCCATAAGAAGGAGAGGAATTAACACGGAGGTTTCGATTGATCTTGAGTTTATACTTCCCTTCAGAAAATATTTTGCAGGCTTCCGCGATTTCGTTGCTTTGCCTTTGCACTGTTATAAGCTTAGTAGCTCTCAACTTTAGCTCTTTTAATTATTTAAATTCTTGTCTGTGTCGCCAGGAACATGCCGAGTCCAGTGTGGAGAAGATGCTGCGTGTCTCGGATACGACTCGAGTTTCAGCTGCACTTGCAGAGGGTGAGTTGTCGAGTTGTTTTTGAATCTGTAAAGTGTAACTTAGCAATCAGTTACAGAGGCCGTATATTCTAGCTCTTTTTTTGCAAATATAATAGTTTCAATTTTATTACGTACAGCAAGCCTTATGGTTTCGATTTTTTGGTTGATTTACCAAAGTATGTTTTTATTTTTTTGTTCGTGTGCAAAGGTAAAAATTCTATGGATCAGTGTTTTCGAAGTTACCTGCGTGTGCGCCATTCTGTCGTCACAGCGAGGCGACGCAGCCTCGGCAACCTTCAGCTTGATGACGATCCTACCCAGCGCTGAATTGGTTTCATTCGTTTTCATTGAGCTCTCTTATTACTGGGTTGTTATCCCGTTGATACATTTAATAATATTTTCCAGGTCCAACCCTCGCTGCATAGGGAGACAGGGCGGCTGCGTGGCAACCTGCCCCCGCCCCCGAAGTCTCACCCTCAACGGCCCCACCTTCATGTCCCAGTGCAGAGGGGAGCGATCTTGCCGGTGCTCGGACGAGCCGATCAACAACCGAATCGGAGCAGTTTGCGATTAATTGAGTATGACGTAATGGTGACGTGTTAGTTAGATACCCAGTCGCGTTTGACCAGAAGTTAATAAATCAATTTATTTTTACTCTTTGATAGTGTGTATTTATCGATGTTGATTTGTTTGTTATTTATATTGTTTTATCAGCAACGACTGCATTTTAATAAAAACCGCTGAGCTATAACGCGTCAGTTTTTCGCTTGAAGCTTGGTCTCATTTCTCGGAGAAAAATATGGAGTTTTATATCTGACTCTAGTTTTCTGCTATAATTTTAAAACTTAACCCTATTTGTACCGGGGGGCAAATTTGCCCCCCCTCTCAGTTATTTTAATATAGCTCCTAAACGAAAGCAAAGTTTTGCTTTGATGCACCCTGACTTTGAATCAAATTTAATAACACACATTTTCAGAAACTTTGGGGTCAGCCGTACAACCGGAAGTGACGTCATTTTTGCCTTTGTTAGAGGCACCTAAGGAGTTTTTTGCAGTTTTGAGCACTATTCATGCTTATCAGTGCGCATATTCTATTCATTGTACTGCATATTCATTGTCAATGCTAATCTTCTGCTGGAATAAAATATTTTATTTACTGATAAATGCATTGCATCATCATTACGTCATTGATGACGTCATAATTCAAAAGTATTGATTTTTCTGCTGTTTCTCGAAATAAACTGCGTTTGCATAAACAAAATATTCATTTTCATCAGCTGCTGCTGAATGATAAAATGAAAATTATACTGCAGTATTCTATAATTTTGTGAAATATGCTACATTTCAGTCACAAAAAATTACAAAGAATAATCAACAAAATATATTAACGATGATGCCATCATGCATGTGACGTCATCATGCATGATGACGTCATCATTTGTGGTAACTTTATCAGAGACGTTTTTGAAATAACAAAAGTCCAAACTAAAACTAATATTTCGCAACATTTAGGCAAATTTGCATGCTGTTATAAGGATTTTCTGGTTTTGATGACGTCATCAACGTTTTCGTGACGTCACAACCTCGAAAAATTTATTTTAAAAAATTTAACAAAAAATAACATCAGCAAGCAAAAACTCTCGATTCTATCACTTTCCAATCGGTTTTTAGATAGGGGGGCAAATTTGCCCCCCCCCCCCCAGTACAAATAGGGTGTAAAAATACCGCGGTATATATAGGGTTAAAATAAAAGCAAAAGATTTAAGAACGAATGAAGTACTGTCATAGGCAGAGGAACAAATTTTTACGTATCACAAAATACTTTTTCAAGAAAATGAAAGATGTAACGTCACAAACTGGATTATCCTCCGGCAGCGGTGGGCGGTAACGAATTACTCTAACGAAGTACTGTTTTAGTAATTTTTACGGTAATAACACTACTTTTTCAAAAAAGTAATATTTGTGGTAATTTTATTACTGTTTTAGAGGTGTCAAAATTACTAATTACAAATTACTTTTTAAATGTTACTCACAGACAAAATGCAGATCACAAAAAAGTGTTTGCAGTTGGAACAACGCGCTGTGTATCAGTTCGCAACATGTTTGTGATGACGTCGCCGTTCTGGCGCATTCGAGGAGTAACACTCAATTGGCTGCTTATGTTAGATTTCCGACCAATCAAAACAGTTTGTGTTTGAGAATGACGCATAGTCGTGCCATTGGCCGCATACCTTTCTGCGCGTCCAAAAAGACGATGAACATGGTAGATTAGTTTAAATGAAAGCAGCACAAGCGCAATAACATTAGAAAAATCACAGTCAAGTTTTATAGTTCTGCGGTTATATTTTGCTGACAGTTTGCTTAAGCATAATACAGTAGAACTACGATTATCCGAACTACTTAAAACAAGGGGTAGTTGGGATAAGTGAGTTGTTCCGATAATCAAACAAGATGCAATATTAGGAAAATCCATCATTTAGGCTAGAGCAGCATGTGATACAGCATTACGAAAATGCATCATATTAATATTATACAGTGCATAGACATTGCGATTTATTACATATTATTGGTATTGGCAGAGTGGCAGTATAGTAATCACACATTTTTTGTTTTGAATTTGCTGAAGTTTCAAGTGTAGTAATCGCTCTAATGACTTTGATTTAAGCCGTGTTCGAATAATAGGCATTTCGCATAACAGGCGTTCGAATACTAGGCTTTCTACTGTATAATTAAATACGTATACACTGGTTTTATTTACTAAATTTTTTTTTTTTTTCATTCATATTCGCATAAACAAAGAAAAAGACATGGAAAAAAAGCAACTCAGGTCAAAAAATGCAGTTTTGTAGATAGTTTTAAAAAAGGGACTGTCTACGTCAGTGAGGGGACACGGTGGTTTCCAAATGGGGCACTCCTGTAGGATGTGGGTGTAGGTTTGGACTTCTGAACCACATTCACATGCACTCGTTTCGGAAACGCCCCAGCGATAAAGTCGTCGGCAAATTGTCCAGATCGGCTGCGTAGTCTGTTGAGCTGGACCCATCGCTTGCGTGGAAGTTTGCAACCAGAAGGCTCTTTTGACCAATGTGGGATAAACTCTGCTCCATCTTCAGGAACTGAGTTGTCTGCTACAGAAACTGTTAAGTCGAGGTTTCTCAGTGGATGTCGAGAGCGAAGCCTTGTAAGCTTATGGGAACAGTACATCATCTGATGGAGAGGATGATCCTGATTATTAGCTCGACGAAGTAATTTCTGACACACTTAGTGGCGACAGTTTTCAAGAGACTCAATGCCTGCTAGAAATGGAAGAAAACTGACGTGTGTAGGCTTAATGCTTCCACTGATAGTACAAAGGGCTTCATTAAAGGGTGTGTTTAGCTTATTAGTATTTGAAGATTGATTCCAAACAGGGGAGCAGTATTCAGCAGGCGCAACTACTAGCGAAATGGTAGATATACGAAGTACAACAAAGCTTGCACCCCAGTTGAGAATCAAAGCACATCAAAGCATGCACCCCAGTTTTTTTGTTTGATACTGACAGATTAGGTGCTGTTAAACGTACAGTTGTGTAAATAAAAAAAGTCAATTATGTTAATAACGGGTGTCGATCTGACCATAGACTCTTTATTAGTAGACTAGAAACTGACGCGCGAAGAGAAAACGAAGAAAACTGAAGAGAAAAAGACTACTATCGCTGCAAAGTTTTTTTGGCCACGCGTGAATTATTCGACACGATAAGGTTTTTCGTGGTAAGTTCAAACGCACAGTACAAGCAGAAGCACAAATAAACTGAGGCAATTCGAAGCTTACAACTGAAGTCACGAAGCTAGATCAGCCGACTAAAAAAGCCAAAAGAAGTTTCAAGTTGAATTAATAAACCAGCACAAAAGAAGATAGATACAGACAGCTTAAATTGTAAGGGGGACGGGGGGGACGCGTCCCCCCATCAAGATTGAGCGTCCCCCTAACAAGATTTAGGCGTCCCCCCCATCGAGATTTGATCGCTGCTTTGCACGAAGAAAAGTTACTGTTTTTGGCTAGAAAAACCGCTAAAATTTTCGATTTCGGCCAGAAAAACATCACCTAATTTTCACCGAAAAATCGCCTCAATCCAATTTAGGAACTATGAAAATTTGGGTCAAGTTCGTTTGCGGAACAAACTTCCAAAAAATCCTGGCTACGTGCCTGTTCTTTACTAATGTTCAGTCAACGCTGAAAAAGCGTCTCCCCATGCTAAATTATACAATTTAAGCCCTGGATACAGAGGTGGTCAAAGTAGCCGAAAAACAAAAGTATTGCTACTTAGTACTTACTCTGAAATCCACTTCAAGTGTAAATACAAGTACGGCGAATTTTTTTCACTTAAGTGAAAGTAGTCTAAATTAATTCTCTGTAATAAAAGTAGTTTCAAAGTATAATACTGTCTCAACTGCTAATGCTTGCAACAAAATTTTGTAATAACTCGCCATATCTCAAGATTTTCTCTCCAGTACAAATTTCACGTTCGAGACCTCTACAAACATATTTTCAATAAGCAGTTTTTCCCGATAGAATGAGAATAACTTTTTTTTTACGTCAGGTCGTAGTAAAATCATGGTAAAATCACCAAATAAAACAACTTCGTTATTGACTACCTCTGGATATGTACTATGAAAGAACCTATTTCAAGGTAACTGGAAAGTCGAAATCAAGGTGAGTTTCAAATTTGACAAAATATGTAATTTTTTTTCTGTTTTCAACGGTATCAAAATGTATAAGAGTATGCTTATAAGGACTTGCTGATAGCGCAGTAGAAAAAAACTGACTAGGAGCAACAGCCAGACGAGGCAAGGCAGAGCTCAGCCCGTCCGGAAATTTTTACTTAACATATATGCGCAGTGGCGTAGGTTTAGGCAAGATTTTCCGAAGGGGTGTGCATGAGTCAAAACTTAAAATTGGCATCATAAGTTTGAAATCTGGGTCAAAGTCCCAGCCGCCGGAGATGATAAGGGGGTCTGGGGGCGAAACCCCCAGCGCTCTAAGATCTTTTTAGATTAAATTTCGGATTAAACGATATGCTTTGAACGGTGCAAAACATGCACAAAATAAGTATAAAAACAACTGAAGGGCGCAAGCCAAATAATACACTTAGCTATCCTTTTCCACAAGTATTATACGTAAGGCCAAGAAAGAAAGTAAAAATTTTGTAGCTATTGGTGACAGATTTTTTTGCAACATGCCACGCATTAAACGCTAACTTATTGGCATAAACATCTGAAACATAACGTGCCTCCACCAGCTGTTTAAAATTCTACTTCTTAACAAGCCATTGTGTAGTTCGATGATTAGATATAGAGAAATAGTGCGATGCCTGTTTTGTTGCAGTTTAGACTAGAGTGTGGTGAACTTGAGTTGAGTAAAGTCGACAGCGAGGCCGAGATGGTAATAAAGCCGTCGTTTTTACGATGACTCTGATCGTATGATCTGGGTTCAACCCAAACCCTGGTCACGTTGTTGTGTCTTTGGATAAGACGCTTTACGATGATTATCTCTGCTGGTGGCTTCAAACAAGCAGCAAATTCAGTGGACAAGAATACGAAGAAATTCGCAGGAACATTGGATCACTGGAAACTCCTAAGCAGGTGCGGATTCCTCCAAGCACGAAGTAGTCATTGCAATAAAAAGTGCGCTGATCGTCCAAGATTTAGCGTCAGTGACAGGAGGATAAATATGCGCTACAAAAAAAGTCGAAAAACTTTTTAAAGCAGAAATATATTGGCATGAGCAAAAAATTGAAATCTGCACACTCTTACCCTCGAGCTGATTAAAATAATGCTTAAATGCCAGGTATAGCGTTAGCCTTTCCCACGTGCAATCCGTGCATGCTTTATGATGATGTAATTGCGCGATTTTAACCGTGCCATGGCCCAAAAACGGGGGGCCATGGCACAATATGCCCCCTATCTATGCTGATTGATTGGTGCATCTTTATCCTCCTATCACGAGAAAGCGACGGTGCGCTATGCTTTGGACGAATCCGCACCCGCTTAGGAGTTGACCATTTTCCAAGCTTTCCTGTTGACGTTTTGACTTCTTCCCACGTAAATTTGCTGCTTGTTCGAAGCCACCAAGCAGAGATAATTATCGTAAAGCGTCTTATCCAAGGACGCAACAACGTAACCAGGGTGTGGGTTGAACTCATGATCTGCGATCAGAGTCGTCGTAAAAACGACGCCTTCACCCATTCGGCCACGCTGCTACTCTTTGTACATGCACTTGCGGAATTTTGTGACCACATAAACTCGAAACTTGACCATAAGCAAGTGTTACGAGACCGTAACAAGTTGAAGCGGATAATGACGGTAATCCCGTGGGGACCCCAACGGGTCTTCACTCCAATTTTCTAATTACCTGATCCAAAGAAAGATCACAACCACAATCCGTTGATAAAAGAAATGTATTTAAATATGGTGTGAAAGTAGAAGCAGGCAACTTAAAAATGGAGCAAATTTTTACCAAGATTGTCCCAACTGACGTCCAAATCTAAATCCTTAACCGTTCAGAAAAAAAAATAGTGCGCACTGTTCGAGCAAAAATCAAGAATGAATGAGCCCAGGTCCATGTGAAACTTGTCAAGCTAGAAAAAAGGTTTGCGCGTGATCTTAATTACAAAAGCTACATGCAACTAAGGACCAAAGGCTAACACGTGAAGAAGTCCGTCGGACACGTCATTAGATTACACACGAGGCACTTTGATTTTGTGATTCTGAAACATAAGCGGCCCCTTTGAACGAAAATAAAGGTGAAGTTCAAACATATATAAAGGATATATTTCATGTGAAAGCAATCACAAAAAAGTGACATATAGATTCTATAAGGGTAAGTGCACATAACAAGCTTCCAATATTCGTTGATGGACTAAGAACCAGAGATTAGAGCTATATTCATATGTTGATAAGAATAATAATTCGGTACTATAACACTATAAACGATATAAACGCAAGTTTTATTACATCGGCAATACGTTCGGATTTCACAACGCACAACGATAATATTCTTAAAAAGAAAACATACAAAATTTTACACAGGGGCAATTTTTGAGATGTCTGTCAGTATGTATTCAACCTTTGCGGGTTCACCCGCCGAGGCCCCTGCCAGCACTGCAACGGTGGCACGGCGAACAAGCTCTTTACCATTGCGGATTTGGGGGTGCACTGCATGGATGCGCCCGAGACAGTAAGTGCCTCTTTGAACAATATCCACCGAGTCACCAACGAGGACCAACTGTCCAGGGTAAAGATTCTCTTTACAGGTCCGCCATTTTTTTGCGGCCCTGCAGGTTGGTCAGGTATCCCTTTACCCAGCTCAGCCAAAACTTATGGGCTAATGTCGCATTATATGTGTAATCGTTACGTAAATCTCCCTTGTCATGGAAGGTACCCAGGGGGGTATTTGGAGCTAGATACTGCCCAAGAAAACATGAAGGAGTTGTAGGTACCCATTTCATCTGCGCCATTAGCGTTCGAATTTCATCTGCGCCATTAGCCAACTTTTTGAGCATTTGATCGAATTTATCAGGAGAATCTTTTCGTAAGAGCTTTATGGCGGCCCCAAAGCTTAGAAATTGCACGTACCTAACCGCTTCCATTAAAGCACGATCAAGATACGAAGCGTTCAGTATCGGCTTTTTAAATTCAGCGCATTTTTCAACTTAGCAACAAAGTATTCTTTAAACGCAATCAGATATGCGACGCGCTTTTTTAAGGTATAAAGATTAGGAGCGGTTATTATAAGAATTTTAAGCGAATCTTGCGCGCAATCATCAGCGGTTTGTCTGGGTCCCAAAACTGAACGCACAGCCAAAGCAGAGTCACAAGATTTAGGTTTCTCCTCACAAAGCGTCAGAAATTCAGGCCCAAACAACCACACGTTTAACGCATCAGAATTTTTGTTCTTATCTCGTGTGCCAACATCGGCGGGGCTTTGCGAAGTCCCGATAAAGTTCTATGAGTCAGGTGAAGAAACAAGATTTATCTTATCAATTCTACGTTTAACAAACTTTGAAAGATGCAAGTCGGGATTTACAATCCATTTGAGAACGACTTGCGAATCGGTCCAAAATTTTACTTCACAAGAAAGATCTTTAAAAGCCGCCAGAGCATGCAACATCAACTCACTACACATTTTAGCAGCCTCTAGTTCCTTTCGCGAGATTATCCAATTACTCTGATGGCATAAAACCACACGGGATTTACCAAAAACAAAACTTACTGCAGCTTTACCGTTTACTATGCGGCGCAAATACACGACGCAAGAGAGCGCATTGTTCGACGCATCTGAAAATCCATGAAGTTGATATTTTACGTTATCGTCAGCACTAGGAATTTCTCCTTCCGGAAAACAATAACGATCAAGTGATACACCAGAGAGCGCATTGAATTCAGCAATCCACAAATTCCAACTATGTAAAATGTCATCTGGGAGTTTGTCATCCCAGTCAAATTTAGCTTGTGCAACGCTTTGCAAAATTAATTTTCCTCCTAGGATAGAAGGAGCGATCATGCCTAGAGGGTCGAAATAGCTTGCCAGTTGGCTCGCCATTTGGCGTCTAGTGGTCACGTCAACTGAGTTTTTATTCAAATTAACCTTCAACTTATCGTTTTCTACATCCCAAACAACACCCAATGCTTTCGAGTCCGGCATTGGCTCCGAACCAATAGCAATTTCAGAAATATTTGTAGCAAGATCACATTTAGGGATTTCAGAAAGGATAGACTTAGCACTAGAATTAGCTACCCATTTTCTAAGTATAAAACCTCGACTTTTGAAAAGTTCAATCGATTCACGCGACATATTTACAAGCTCGGACAAAGAATCACTAGAAAACAAAATATCGTCCATGTAACGACTTTTTTCAAGAACAGTTAACGTTTTTTCACAAGCATTTGTGGGATTTTCCGAAAGCAAGTGTTGAATAGAAAGAAGGGCAATGTAAGGGCTCGAGTTAATTCCCCAAACATGTCTAACAAAACGATACACTTGCAAATCTCCGCCATCTATATTATTATCTTTAAACCAAATTATCCTAAACATGTCCCTTTGCTCTTCTGGCATTGCAATTTGAAAAAAGCATTTACTTAGGTCTGCCATGCAAGCAAACTTGCCTTAGCGGAAACGTGCCAAAACTTCCATTAAGTTATTAAGGAGATTAGGTCCGGTCAGCACAGCTTGATTTAAACATGTGCCTCCGACTTTAGCAGCACCATCATAAACAACACGTGGTTTGTCTTGTTTGGTAACAAAAAAGGGGAGATACCAGTTGGGTTGGCCAGTACTCAACTCATTAACACTCACTATCCATTCCTCATCAAGTAACTCCTGGAAAGTTTTAGTAAGAGTGTCCTTTAGCGTAAGGTTCTTAAGAGCACTCACACGTAAAGCGTTGGTACGTTTTAAGGCGTAATCATAATTATTCGGCAAATCATCGATGATGTCTTGTTTCAAAGGAACCGGTATTTCATAGCGCTCATTTACTACTTTAATATGCGGTTCAACAAGACTGCGAGCTTTTTCATCGTTTTTCGAAGGTTGAATCACTTCATTTTGAAATTCAATTTCACGTAAGGTCTCTTTTAAACCTGCGATCTCTTGTTTAAGTTCCTGAAACTTGTGGATATCGCATTCGCATGGCTCAACCTCAACCGTCCTACTCTGAAGCTGGTCCGAGCGCACGTTCATGCGGCCTCCACTCGCCACAGGACCAAGACGAGTCAACACATATTTGGGCTCATCTGCATCAAGACCTTCTCTTTCCTCTAGGACCATGAGGAGCGACTTATCAGATTGTCTGATTAAAATGTCTACTTTTTTACGATTAGGTAGGGTTGGGATTTTAACTCCGGTAAAGTGTTTAAGATTAGAAGTATCTACTCGATGCGGCAAAGTATTTTCATCATCGACGAATTTTAGCACAACTAAAGCATTTTTAATCGTGAACTTCTCGCCGGATTTAAGTGATTGCAAATCAAAATTAGTGCATCCGTTACAACGCACAGTATCCTCAGCAAGGGTGCGAACAGTATTAAAGTTTTCAGTTTGTTCCAGGCCAAGTTCAGCCCGTAAAGGTTCCGAAATTAACGTGGCTTGTGACGCAGTATCAGGTTGGGCATATGCCAGGGTTGACGTTCCGTTACTTGAGTTTATGACCCTCACAGCAATGGTACGTAAAAGAACTACACGATTTTCTCCAGAACTCATTTTATAAACCACGCGAGAATTAAATCCAGCATGACCTTTGATCTCAGATGATACTGGAAGTGCTATATCAGCGGCCCCGAGGTTCTCTGTGGTCGAGCGATAGCAATCATGCAATGCAGTAGCATGTTTGATGCGAAAATCCGATTTACATTTACGGCATTTACTAGGACATGCGCAATTATTAGCAGTATGTCCTAACGATAAGCAATTTAAGCATCTACCAGAATCAAGAACAGTTTGTCGTTTCATGTGGTTAATTAACTCTTTAAACTTAACCCAATCAGCAAGGTAATGTCTTTTACCATTTTCTGCGCATACGAAGCATTCCGGTGGTAGCTTAGTGATCAGTTGATTAGCAGGCACACTACACTGTAAAAATTTTTGGATCAGGCTGACCCAAAAAGGTGGAGTCAACAGTCAAGTACCCACAGTTTTTGGGTCAATTTTTTTGGGTCGAAGAAAAATTTTGGGTCAAGTTTATTTTGGATTGAAACTTTTGGGTCAAATTTATTTTGGGTCAAAAATTTTGGATCTTGAATGTCAAATTTAGGGTCAATTTAATTTTGGGTTAAAATTTTTGGGTCAAATTTATTTTGGGTCGAAAATTTTGGGTCTTAAATACTAAATTTTGGGTCAATTAAATTTTGGGTCTAAAATTAGGGTCAGATTTAATTTTGGGTCAAAGATTTTGGATCAATTTAATTTTGGGTCTAAAATTAGGGTCAGATTTAATTTTGGGTCAAAGATTTTGGATCAAAATTTTTGAATCATAGGCTATATCTTGGGTCACAATAAATTTTGTCCCAAAGTGGTTGTGTGCCAAGACACATTAAGGAGTCGTCAAATTTTCCGCTTAAAGGGTACGGTCACGCTGATAATATTATAGAGGAGATAATTATGACTTCAACAAACTTATCAGCAATCTGATATAGAAATAAGCTTTTCTTTTTTTTTTTTTTTTTATATAAGCGAATTAAGTTATATAACCAACACTGGTGACGCAACAGGCACTGAAGTCTGATAAACTTAATTTAACTTAAACAGCACTATATGCAGTCAAAAATTGCTATAAAGAACAGGTATACAAACGAGCATTCTATTTTAAGACACTTCGCCCATGTGAAGCAAATCGATGAATGGGCTACAATATAGCGATGTAAAGGTTTGTAGTCTTGATAATAACTTTTGAGTTCTAAAATAACATGGCAAAATGTTTGAAGTTATAAGCAACCAAAATCCTGTATATCATGCAATAACAAAAATATCAACAACAAAAAAAATACAACTCACATAAAGCACTGATAACGAAAATTGGCATAAAAAAACTCATCACTGCCAAATGGTTTATGAATTCCAATTATTTGATGATCAGGTAAACTTTCAAACAATACTGGTTTAACAATGGCGTCATCATTTATAGCAAACTTCCAAGAGTGAAAATGCTCGCAGTATTCAATAATATCATACATGCACAATAAAAAACAAACAGATTTTGAAGTGTTAACAAGAATATGTGAAATTTTTCCAATTTGTACAATACCAGCTTCGTCATAGCCAAATAAAAGAGAATCACCAAGGCGATATTTAGTAGAAAAAATCAAAACAGACCCGCAACTTAATGCTTTAGACTCTTGCAAAAGTTCAGCAAGCTTAGCACCCATAGGTAAATGAATTAAATCAAGCTGAAAACCTTTGTTGATGACTACATCAGGATTTATTATGCTGCTCTGTTGAAGAATAACGGTTTGTTCAATTTGATGACGAAGAGCTAAAGTTTTAGCAACATTTGTGTAATTGCCAGTCACAACGGCTGATCTTTTGAAAAAGTGATGCTTGGCTTCAAACCTCATTACCCAATGGCGAATGAGAGGTCCGACTTGAACTATAAGCCTAGGGTAATGCAGCACGTAGTGACACTTTGGAGTGATTCGATGGTTGGGAAATAAACTTTTGAATTCCTTGAATAGAATGTTGAGATTCATCTCCAAATAAAAAATTGCTTTTTTTGTGACACGGGGAGCCATGATATAATCAACAACTTCAACTAGCAAAAGAAGAAGAAGCCAATGAGGATCATCTTCAGGGACACGGTCTCCAACCAGCAAGGGCAATTTTCGTAGCAAACACCAAAACTGTGATGCTGCAAAGAGAATATGTTTAGGCGCGCACAGTTTGGAGTAGCTTATTATGGCATCAATAAGAAAGACTACCTAGCACAATACTAACAATTGTTACTTTTATGGAAAGACCTAAGTGCACTTCAATGTAACGTGAGACTGTTCAAGACGTAGTAATGCAGCTGACTTGAAACACTTTTGTCAAACATCTTAAACTTTCCAACATAAGCCATTTACATTTGCTAAGACTGTTAGAAACTTAAAAAGGATAAAATCAAACGCATAATTATCTCAAACGATTTTAATTTTCTAAACAAGACTCCAGTATGCAGTGACTCCCACTGCAGGTTGTTCTAGGTTTTTGTGGCATTAGGTAATTATGCTTCCAGGATGTGAGCCTACTTTAGCAAAAGCAGATATTATAAACCCTATTTTAGCAAGAGCATCCTGAACTAAGTTTACATCTTTTCACATTGAAAACTATTGTAGAACACAGTTTTATCTATAGGCTGGATCTTCGTGTAATAAAGCTGTCCAAAAGCAGTATTTCTCAGCATTGAAAACAAAATTGAGTCCTGTTTGAACACCTGTAATGATTAGAATGCAAGTGTACTATGACATACAGTATACACATAGCATGATTATTTCATTTCCGCAACAAATTACAATAACACTTAAAAATCATATCACTTAATCACACACTTTATAACGTTAATAAAATATACATACCATACTGTTTTAATTTAGCATTGGAGTCGCGAAACCTAGCTTCATTTAATTGAGTTGGCTTGTTTTTGATATCCTGGTGATTATAGTCAAAGGAAGAAATTCTTCTGTTCAGCAAAGACACAGAAAAGTACTGCTTCCCAACCAAATTCTATCACAAAACATAAAAAAACTTCAAAATCTGTGTTACTCTTTTTGCTGATGCAGAATGATTTAAACCCATTGTAGTTGCTGTTACAGAATTCCCAAGGATAACAGCGTCTCATGCTCAAATCAAATCTTACATTCATCACAGAATCATCTTTTGCAAAACACCATTGATTAGAATTCTTGTACTTTGACAAAAGGGGCCAAGACAAAAAGACCACCTTCATTCATTACTCAAAGGCGATGCTAATACTAACAGACAACCAAGCAAACTCATACACTTTCTAAAACAGAACCTATTATTGTGCTATATTGACAAACAATGATCCGGGAGACAAATGGACATTTTGATCCACGCATTTCAAGTAGAGGCCTACATTATTTGGCGGCAAGTGGCGACCATCACTAATGGGGCTCAATGAAAAATCAAATGCACAAGCTGGGATGGAAAAAAAAAAAATTGAAATATAACTTCGTATTATTACAGAAACAAGACCTATTCAAAGCAGTATAAGTTCAACAACAACGAAAGCTGCAGCAACATTAAGCTTAATTGTCTGAAAGGGAAGTCTTCATTACTCAAATACATTGTATAACAAGTCTTTAAAACAGGCAGTCAACTTTCGAGATACCGGTATAACTTTAATAATTTTACGACTTAGTAATTGATATGATATTGTCTGCATCGATACCACACTTTTTAACATTATTTAAAAGGATCAGCAAAAAGCAGATGTGTTGCATTTGTAGCAATATTTGCATTAAACTAACCAGAGTAATGTGGGTACCGGT
Source organism: Trididemnum nubilum (assembly GCA_963965965.1). NCBI lineage: Eukaryota > Metazoa > Chordata > Ascidiacea > Aplousobranchia > Didemnidae > Trididemnum > Trididemnum nubilum. Next base: position 473,091 of record OZ014477.1, read on the forward strand.
ATAGTTGCTTAAGATCACGAGACATACGGATGCGAGACAAAAGAGTAGGGGTATTATACAATTCGTTCTGTTGGGCACATCTTTGTGCTGTCCAGCATAACTTTGAGCTGTTCAGCATACCTTCGGATGATTAGGATTAGGTTTAAGATTTTGTGCCCTATTGCCTCGCTCCTTTATGTTGTAGACCCGTTCAGATATCTTCAAGCTGAAATGAAACATAAGTGCACAAGACAAAAGGGCGCGCATTATACAACTCGTGCTATTTGGAATATCTTCGGACTTTTCGGCATAACTTCAAGATTGTTGGAGTACCTTTAGGCTGTTCAGCATTATTTCAGGCTGTTTGTCATACCTTCAGGCAAATGAGGATTAGGCTTAAACTCTCATGCCCTTTCATCTCACATCCTGTAGACCCCCTTCAGTTAATTTGGGTTAGCAGTAACTGTTAGCTGCGAGATTTGCTTCCTTTTGCCTTGTGCCTTTATGTCATAGACCTATGGTTCTCAAACTTTTTGAGCTGTGCCTCCTTTTTTGATTGTCATTAAGCTCACGCCCCCGCCCAACCTCGAAAACAGGTATGCTGGCAAAAGAGTAAAAACTTAAAAGATACCGAATTTTGAGGTAGCAGCTTTTAATTGTCCTTCAGAACTTGTATAATTAGGGCAGGCTTTGGTTAATGTATTGTTTGCATGCTTAGTTAGCTGGGGTATCCGAGTATTAATTCTGTGTCATTGCACGGTGGAGCAAAACAAATATAGCTGCAAAGTTTGTGGAGACTAAGCCCCGGCCAGCTAGAAATTTCGTGAATTTTATTTGTCAACAAAAAGTTTACAGCACACGAAAAAGACCAAAATTTGTAAATGATGTATCCTATTGTTAACTTGGTTGTACAACATTTAAAAGCACATGATCTCGTGCCCTGTAGTGAATGTTACAAGCCCCCCAAATTGAGAACCTACATACGTCATAATTACGCTCTATCAATATTTTCTCTGAGATTTTCACAGTTAACAACTGCAAAATTGGCCAGATATTGCCCGAGCATTTTTTACCACTTAAGACACATTTTACCAATTAATTTTGCTGTGAAAACTGGTTCTTAAATCAATAATTTATTGTTTTTCACAAAAAAATCAACAATTTGCATCGGAGTAACCTTGATTTGCCCAATTCTAATTTTGCCACGTGCAAAATTTCCCCTTATTTTTCTCAAAATTTTCGTGTTTTGCACGCCACTACTCCATGCCCTCTGAAGCCAACTTAATCGCACTATTTAGTTTGGTGCCAAATTGCTAATAGCAATGCATGTGCATTTCACAGAAATTTGGGCTGAGTGCCTTTTTAATAATGGCTTTTGTGATCTAACAGTGCCTACCCATCCAGAAGTTAAAAGTTACAAATTTGTTAATTGGAAATCAACTGAGGGTTTTCAACTCAATGAACTTAATAAGAACGAAGTAATGAGGGATGAGGGTGCCTGAGAAGTGAGCTCAAGCTCTTTGTGTCTCCAGCCACCTACGTATGCATCAAAGCAGTCGGTAGGCCTGCAGCCGTAATTGAACTTAGGTTGCAGCAATGCTTACACAAAAATCTGCGCGCAGTTGTACAGCTGACATAGTTATTCTCTATCATGCTTTCTCCAATATTACAAGTTAACTTTACAGCATTATGTAAAATAGTTTGAAAAAGGACTAAAATAAAATCTTTTGTTGCGACTTTTTGCGTAGCATGAAGTAAGTTAAGCACAAATTTGTACAAAGAAGTACACAAAACAAAAAGTTACGGTTACTAAACTGTATATACCAGTACCTGTAAAATTGGTTTGAGCATAAAAGGTATCAATCCTTCTAAAACATCGTGGTGGATGTCTGCAGCATACGCATCAGCACGTTTGAAATAGGTGGACTCCAAAAAGCAACGTGACTTGACACTACGTGCAGGAATCCCAGACTCTTCTAAATCTCTTTCATCCTGTTCGTAAGTTGCTGGAGTTCTTACAGTGCACTCTCTTGCTGTTGTCTGTTGAAAAACCAATTGCAAGATAATGCAAGTGCTGCTTAATATAACGTGTACCTTTCATCTAAACTGCATTAATGTAAGGTTGCAGTAATAAAGCTTGACCAAAACTTTAGCTAATGAAAATGGCCTTGACAAAATATGAAAAATAGGAACTTAACTGCATTACTGACAATTACCTTGCTCTGAATATCCGTGGAGGTACAATAACAATATCTTGATATACACCGATTAGCACCGAAAAAGCATTCCTGCAATCCAAGTATTGAATTCGCTGCTTTGTTGTCCGCTGACAACTGCGCAATTGTTCCTTGAATAAGCACTTCTCTACAATCAATTTGAATACTCACTCCCTGAAGATCAAAAGCACTGTTGTTAGTGTGCACTGTGAAGTCACTCAAATCTATATCCCAACTGATTCCTCTATTTTCCAACAAGTGTCGATTGAATATTAAAGAAAAAACAAGATATTTGCAATGCCATGTAAGCCAAAAAGGAAGTAAGACACATGCTCAATTCTCACTTCCTTAAAATACTATTGTTTTTTGTATACCAGTACGTTTAAATATTTGATTTAAATTTACTGGCAAAGAGAAAATGGAGTTAAGTCAGTTTGGAATCAAGGCAGTGTTATGTTATGCATAACATTGAAAAGCATTATGAGTAAGTGCAGTTGTATACACAATAAACTTACTAAGGTTAGTAGTTGACTGAAGAAAACTTATCTACTGATTGCCACACAAACAAACTATTGCTTCAAACGCACCATACCACAGAAAAAGGAGACCCAAAACTAAGACCATGAAAAAAGATGGCCTAAACAGAAAAAAAAATTAAAAAGGCAATAGCACATAACAAGACAACAGAAAAAGAAACCAAATTAATTAAATGTTTCAGCAGTGTACCTCTTCAAGTTTCTTCAAATCAAAATTCAATCTTTGTAAAATTTTTTTCCAGCCAATCTCTGGATTTTTTATATCATTTTCGGAAAATAAAGCTAGCAAAAATATACTCTTTAGAGTTGATCTGTAAACTGGTTCCAAGTTGAGAATCGAAAAATAGATTGCTCCTGTTCAAACGTAAAGATGTATTACTATTATTGGTGCTGTACTGGTACAAGTAACCTTAAAAACATGCATCCTCAAAATGATAGACCCACTTTTTGTGTTGCTGTACAATACTAGTAACCTTATTAGTTTAGAGTGAAATGCCAGTATCTCTACTGTAAAAAGTGAGCCCAAATTAAATCTCGTGAAGCTTAAAACTTTTCAAGGCCAACATGCATTTCTACTTCGTCCTGTTCTCATTACAGGCCTCATGTGTCACACACACAGTAGGCATAGTAGGCACGTTGGCTCAGTAGTTAGAGCGTCCTCCTTGAAGTTGGTAAACTTGATTCACTTCCCGATTAAGTCATGCCAAAGACTTTAAAAATGGTATTCACAGCTTCCCTGTTTGACATTCAGCATTAAAGGGATACTGTGAAGCTTCCTCCTGACATGGTGGAAAAGGTGTACGTGGCATCAACTTGAAGACCATATGGTCATTTCTTGTCTTCTGGTCAGTGTAACTTGGTTATTGAACAGCGAAACTTAAAACTTTACACCATAGGCTATGCTTTGTCAGCAGATTCGCATGCATAAATATTATATGCTTATTGCAACGTTCATATATACATACACAGTTTCTTGTCTATTTTTACTGCACATATAAAAGGGATATCCGACAAGTTGTACAAAATTTGCCAAAATAGATGCTTAGCAGCACATTATATGTTAAGAATAAGTCAAACTGGAACTATTATGGTGCCATTACCTAAATTATGTTTTTGCACTTTAGATCCAAGTGGATTTGTCACTTCAAATCCATCATAGTACAACTGAATTTGAAGTGCATTTTTGTTAACACTGAAAAGTGGATGAGTTTGAAAATACAAACCATCCTTGAAATCATTCATAACCATTTCTTCTTGTTGTGCATAATTTCGACTCCATACCTATCACAGTAGTTTAATCATTAAAATAGTCATAGAAGCTACTTATTTGAATGAAGAATATACCAGTACTATGTTGAGAGCATTACAAAAACATATGATATTGATAATATTACTCAATTGAAATACTGATATCAACTTACACAAACAATAATAACATGATTTAGACTTTTACAGGAATTACAATAAATGTTTGGGTATGTGGTGCAGAAAAAGTAGTCTAGTCTAGAGTTCCGATGGCCAACCTAACCCTACCTGTCGAAAGTTATGTCCAACAGTTGGAAGTGTTGCCAAACAGCCCGTGGTATATCAAACAGCATTATGTACGCCTTCTTCTGCACTATGCCTAATCTTTGGTACCAGTACAATATCAATTCAACTTTGATTTAACTGATAATTCAACGATGACTCATCAAAATCATTTCATTGAAAACTTAAACAGTTATTGTTGTCGATGATAAACAGTAGACATCTAGCAAAAAATAATGCAACAGAATCAAACTTACCGCTTGTCGAAAATTTTTGTCATTGAGTAGAGATTGAAGGATTTCAAGCAATGGAACATATTGCATAGAGTGTACACTTTTCCCTGACGTATCTGGTCCATCCACTGTTTCAAAAAGAACCACAGTTTGAGGTTTCTACAAAAACATAAACAGATGGCAGCGTCCCCTTCATAGTAGCCACTAAGGGAATACCTGTATAATCACATGCATTTTTAAGTATAAGGGAATCAATCATATACTCAAATTTGCATATGATCATACAGGTCTTATACTTAAATATGCATATGATTATGCAGGTCATAATAATAAACTTTAAAACTGCCTTATTCAAGATTGTTACACTAGTTTCCCCCTATTAAAAGTTTCTAACTCCAGCTAACTTGTTACCCTTTAACCAATGCAATTTGAGTGCAAAAACATAGTTTACTAGTCTCTGTTTTTTGAACAAAAACGTTTAAATCTTTCAATATAGTACTTTAGTTTAATTTTTAATAGAAAACATGCATACCACAAATAATCCCAGCTCTTCTAAGGCTTTATTCATCATCCAGTCAGATTCTATACCTTGAAATGGATTAACAAGATCTGAAGCGAAATTAATAATTGGTTCCATTGCTGGTTGTGGTAACGAAAAATTATGCTTGAAGCAACCAACCAACGATCTAACAGCATTCAGCAACGATTGTTTATGCCATTCGACTACACCATTCATTGCTGCTCGAGTCAGGTTATAGTTACTACGTAACTCAAGTAGTGACACCAGTGCTTGCAGTTGCCTCTGTTTAGAGGTAGCACTTGTGTGACTTAAGTAAGATTCAACATCATCATCTTCATGACAAAAACAGGTAAAGTTTGAGCTGCTTGGTACAGCAAAATTTGACAAGTGACAAACAGTATCTGAAGAAGTTGAAGATGGAATTTCATCAGTTGCAGGTCCAGCAGAATTTGACAAATGACATACAGTATCTGAAGAAGCTGGAATTTCATCAGTTACAGGTACTGGTATTCCAACATTGCTATCGCTTATCATTTCCTCAGAAGATTCAGCAAGAATGCCAGTATCAATTAACTGTTGAGAATGCAATGTATTACCAGTATTGATTGTAGCAACAGTTTTGACCAATAAGTCATGAGCTTCATTGTTGTCTTGTCCTTGCTGTATCAGGTTTGGTGCATGTATTAATGTTGGCCTAGTTGTAGATACTGATATAGATGGATATGGATACCATTCCTTACCAGGATGATGTTTTCTGATGTGATTATTAAAGCTTCTTTTGTTTCTCAGCATGACAGGACAACCATCAATATTACATATCAAATTGGCATTTTTGCCCTCAGCATGCTGTAGCATAAAATGGCGCTTTAATGCATGCAAAGTAGGATAATGAACTTCACTAAAGGGAGGTTTGCAGATCTTGCACCGATAAGGTGACTTTTCAACCACTGCAGAAAGCATTGTAGACTTAAGCCTAGGCTATTTATGCATTGCATATGCTATAAATAACAGCTGTAAATCTGAAATCTGTTTATGTTGGCTTACTCAGTTACTGGTACCAAACTGCATACCGGTACATAATATGTCCATTACCACTAAGTTCCTGGGACTGTGGTAACATCTAACCAAAAATTAAGTCTCATTGTGGTGATTACCTACTGGTAACAAAAATTAAGCACATTCGAGTTATTTATGCAAGCTCATTTCCCAGTCACCCTCATTTCTCCATTCTTATGAAGTAGCCTGTACAATGTGTTGTGTTAAGTTGGTTTCAGAACATATACAGATAAGCGACTTACATTCATGACTAGATGAGAGTTCGCCAGCAAACCCAGTGAAAGACCGATGCGTAGCTAATGCTGTGACGCTCAAAAGTACTTTTTGTCTACCATAAAATCAGCAATTATTCAAAAATATCTGATAATGGAACCTCCAGAAAAGTAGAGTCAAAATATTTGTCAGTTAAATATCTATTGATCAGAGGTGGAGACCTCGAGGACACATTTTGAAGTCCTTGGCTTCGAAGCCTCAAGTCCTCGAAAATTGCCCTGTCCTTAGCTCAAGGACAGCACTATTTTTGGAACCGTTAAAATTGTGTCATATAATGACTATTACTTGGCAGCGGTGCAAGCGGATCTGCCACCGTTAGGTCAAGTCCACCTACAAAATGCGTAAGTTTCATTTGGGCCCATTCCAACTGTAGCTGCGAAGTAGCCATAGTTTTGTTTGGTTACTGGTCGAATTCAGAAAGCCTTTTAGTTTCGTTTGAGTACGTGGCCAGTTTGCAAATCTTACATTTTGTTACCACATTGTGAACAGACTTACGCTTTTGATTTCAAAATATTTAACACAAATATCTTGGTAAAGTTTACAATTGCCAACATGATAATTTGGTGTTTGGTCCTCTAGGCTACTTTCTGGATACAGAAAAGACTCAGCGCGACCTGTAGTTTTCTTGTGCTGCTGTAGATTGCAATGCCCACTTAAAACTTGCTCTACTCTATTTAATTGAGATCTCTTAAAATTAAGAAGACATATTGCTAGTCATGAGGACATCAACCTACAGATTCCTTCATCCTTATTCCACATAGATTTCAATCTATCTGTGGATCAGTCCTTAACCGTGCTAACACAACTGGCATACAGGACTGTAATACAAGGTTCAAGACCATGCATTTTAAATTTAGATCCTGATTTAACTAGATATATAGTCTGCCACTTCGTTCTCATGTACCCCTGCATAACCAGGAATCCCAGCAAAGCTGTCTTGGTTTTGTTTACCCAACTGATTTAGGTTTCTAATGCAGCTGAGCACTGTATTGATGTTACAGTGTACTGTATGAGTGATTTGATAGCTGCCTGACTATCCACCAGCACAACAATACTTTGTAAATTTTTTCCAAAAGCAGGTTCTTCGCTTCTGAAATAGCTAAGACTTCTGCCTGCAACACAGTGCTGTGTATTCCAAGATGAAAAAACGCTTGTTTTGGGGAGTTGTTTGGGTATTCTGCATATAAACCAGCACCTACTCTCCCATCTAGTTTCGAGCCATCAGTGTAAACCTTGACAGTGTTCTGAATTAGAACGCTTTCAGATCTGATTGCATTCTTTTTATCCACAATTTAACATTCGAAATTTCTCTCCAATATCTTTGTTTTCTTTATTCGGTCAGCTGGCGTTTGCAGCAGAGTCGGCTTTTTTCTAACACGTCAATGCTCTACACTGTAGAGATGGCGCGAATAACAGAAAATGCATCCTCATGCGGCGCTGTGTCCGCACACCTTGTGCACATGCCGCACCGCATACAAACGCAACTAAGTTCACGTTACATTGCAAGTTAACTATTCTTTAAATTTCCACATACATCAGAAAAAAATTAGCTCTCTAGCTTACGACATACAAAAAAATTGAGTTTTAGGGTATCATCTTGGACAGTTTTCAGAGGGGTGACCCTCTTGAACCATGTCAAACTATTTGCTTTTTAAACATCTGCTGATAACAAAAAAAACTAATGTCCTAGCTTGAGTCAATCAAAAATTGATTTTTCGGGGTCCATTTGGGGCCTTTGCAAATAACACAAGGCAGAACAGAAATTTCAGCAAGCAAATAACACATGATAAAAATAGGCAAGCCAGAAGCATAGCATTGCAAGCATGTGGTACCACACAAATAAGGTTAAGAGAGAAAAAGATACACTGGTCAACATCAAAATATGGGTCTTCTCAAAACAGTAAAACTCTGAGACTATTTTACACTGTTCAGGAATAGATTGGCATGTGGGGTTGGGTTATAGTGATAACAGCTCAGATGACAATACACTGGTACTGTAGACTCAAGCATTCAGCAAAATTTTGTCATGCTCTCATGCTATAATGATAAACTTTAATTTTCATTGCAATAGATCATTCAGTTCTTAGTAATTAATACTCATACTGTAATACTAATAGCCACTAGCTTACTGATCAGTGATATGCAACAAACTCCACAAAAGCCTTGTCTGTTGACCAGTGACTTTACTTCATCACAAAAGCTAAAGCAGAAAGTTGGCCTACCATATCAGTCCAGAGTCAGCACTTAACAGCAACCAATAGGCTGTTAGGCCTATCATTACTGGTATCACCTACCAGTATCCGGCTACATTCAGTATTTGGTTTAACTCAACTGACAAGTACCTGCTAACAGTTACAGTTAGCCTTATATCAGAGTTATAAATGACAGGCTAGTTAGAAATGACATGATACCGGTATCACCTTATCTGTTGTGTCTGGTGTTAAGCCTATGCAGTAAGCTATCCATTATCCAATAGCCCAGGGTACCGGTAACTATGGTATTACCACTGCCACAGAATCACCAATTACCACTCAGTACAAGTAGGCAACTCATTCAGCCCAGCATACCGGTCCTACTTTTAGATCCTATGCAAGGTAGCCCAACGATTTGAAAAATAAACCTAGCTTACCGGTAACCTCGGTACCTAACAACAGACTTGGGCTGGTTATATTGGAGACTGAATTTTACAACTGAGGTAAAGATACAGTACTAAAGAGTGGCTGATTTATAACCTCATCCTAATGCAAAGAAATGGTCTCATCCTCGTTTACCCTGCGCGGCACTGCACTGCAAAACTGCTGGAATTTACTACGCTGCACGGCGCGGCGCTGTTAGTCTAACCGCATACGCGGCCGCGTACGCTGTGTGGGACCATCACTAGTACGCGGCGCTGCGCTGATACAGTGACGTAATGCAGATTTTAGTTGCCACGCGGCGCGGTACACCAACAACAGCACACGGCCGCGTACGCTGCGCTGTTGCCATCTCTACTACACGGCGCACAAATTCATGCAAAGCAGTTTCCGTAAAAACACCTGCTCGAAATCCGTATTGCGATGCAGAAAGCTTTGCCTGCACGTTATATCTTCAGTAATATGATACAGAAATAGTCTTTCCAACCACTTCGTTGAAAAGACGTTATAGTGATCATACGGAAGGATTTAGCTTCAAAATAGCCTTTCTTTCCAGGTTTGGGGAGAAATATACTTGTGCCTTTTTTCCATGCTGATGGCACATAGCTGTGTCTTAGGCATGCCTGAAAAAAGGCATGGTAATATCCTATCAGTTAATCACAACCTTTTTGTAACAGTACAGGACAGAGCCCGTCTGGCCCTGGAGCTTTGAATAGTTGAAATTCGTTAGTAGCTGCTTCCATATGCTCGAATGAACATATGTTTGCAACCATTTCAGTGTCTTCCGGTCTCATAAATGGATTATCCACTAAATCGTACCTGTTCAGGGGCGTATTTAGCAGAGGTGGAGTCCTCGAGGACGCCCTTGGCCTCGAGGACACATTTTGAAGTCCTTGGCCTTGGCCTCGAGGCCTCAAGTCCTCGAAAATTGGCCTGTTCTCGGCTCGAGGACAGCAGTATTTTTTGAATGGTAAAAACTTTGTGGAGCGCTTGAAAAATTTTTTGGAAAACGTTTTTTTGTGGAGATCGCTTGAAAAATTTTTGTGAAGACCTTTTTTTTTTCTTTTTTGGAGATCGCCTGAAAAATTTTTGTAAAGACCTTTTTTTGGGGGGGGAGAGCACTTGCACTTGTGTTCTTGGTCCTTGGCCTTGGCCTCGATCATTCCTGTTCTCGGCCTCGAGAGTGTCTGTCCTCGGAAAGGCTGTCCTTGGCCTCGGACTTTTTTGTGTCCTTGGCCTCTAGCCTAGAGTCCTCGACTCCACCTCTGGTATTTAAGGGGGGCCTTGGGCCATGGCCCCCCCTTTGGTTTGCCAGGATTGCAAAATTGCACAAAAAAGTGAGCAAAATTGCGGCATGCCCCCCCCCCCCCCTTTGCAAGTTGGGCATTAGGTTTGATGACACAAAGGATATGTTGCGTACGTTTCTTTGAAACATTTAGGCTTGAAATCGGACAAAAGCGAGTGAAGACCCCTTTTTTTTTTTGCTCTTCACTTAATTTTGGGCGGAAAAAGGGTCGAAATCTGAGTGAAGACCTTTTTTTGGGCGAAAATAGGGGGACAAAATTTGAGTGAAGACCTTTTTTTTTCTTGCTCTTCACTTAATTTTGGGCGAAAAATTTGACTAAAATTGAGTAGGACAATTTCAAATTCAGATCTTTGTTCTTCTCAAATTTACTGAAGTTTCTGGCCCCCCTTTTTCAAAATTTTGTGTACACTACTGTACCTGTTTAAATGATTTTCTCTCTGCTGGCTACCCAGGGATAAGATATCGAGCAGATAGTTTAAAGTTTCTAGAGGAGACTTTATAAATTCTCAGTTGTGTTTAATTACGTTGCTAACACGCACCGTTTCATTCCTTCGAATAATCTTAACCAGCAGAGCAGTTGGTGTTTGGCTATTCAAGCTCTCTACAAAGCCATGCCATGAATCGCGTTTTGCTCTTCGGATAGCTTTTTTAAAGTAGGCATGGGTGAGCTTTTGAGCTTCCCAATCTTTTTCTTGTTTTGATTTGATGGCTTTTCTCTAAGCTCGGCGAGCCTCTTTTCAAAGGCTTGTTAGCTCGGAATTCCACCAAATGTTATCCTACTTATGAAGCAACTTTCGCATAGGGCAAGCAGCTTCATTGGATTTAGCTATTACTGAATGAACCATGTTTGCCAGCAGATCAATGTCTTCTTTCGAGGAAGGGACTGGTACTGGTGGTCAAATTTGTTCATTTAATTTTTGTTCGAGTTCGTCTGCATATTTATTTCAGCACGTGCAACAAACATTTCAAAACATTTTAGCCTGGTTTTGGATTCTGCTTTTAACCTGGAACCTAATATACGTGTAATCCGAGAATGATACCACGTTGCTAGCATGCCAGCCAACTACTAGGTCATACGCACACCGGTTCTCTATGGTTAAGTCCAGAACCTCTTCACGCGTTTTAGTTCTGAATGTTGGTTTACTACCTACATTACAGAAATTCAGATCTTCACTAACACGATTGCATATTTCGATGCTTTGGTGATAGACCTAGAGGAAGTTGCAGTTTTTTTCTTGTGATATGACGTCACTTGGTAAATAAATAAATAAATATGATGATGATGATGATGATGATGACAATACGCTAGCAGATCCTCTCCTTGAGGGTTTATATCGAAGGATCGCTATATAGTGTGATGTGCATTTGCATCGGATCCTACAATTGTAGTGATTTGTTCATTTTTAAAATTATGTAGGAAAACGGCAGAAACCTCGCGCAAAATTTGCGAAGACCTTTTTTGGTTTCCTCTTTTGGAAATCCCTGAAAAAAAATTGAAGGCCTTTTTTTTGGGAAACACCTGCGCCTATGTCCTTGGTCCTTGGCTTTGGCCTCGAGCATTACTGTTCTTGGCCTTTAGAGGGTCTGTCCTTGAAAGGGCTGTCCTTGGCCTCGGATTTTTTTTTGTCCTTGGCCTTGAGCCTTATGTTCTCGACTCCACCTCTGCTATTGAAATCATAAAACAGTGGCACCCTAGGGCCGTTCATAAATTTGATTGATTGGGGGTCTATTTGGGGAATCCCCAGGGGAGTAGCACCTCCAAACTACACCAAAAATATTTGTCTGCTAAATATCTGCTGATATCATAAAACACTGGCACCCTAAATTGAGCCGTAGAAAAAATTAATTTTTGGGGGGTCTATTTCTGGTAGTCCCCGGGGTGTGGCACCGACAAACCATGTCAAAATATTTGTCTGTTAAATATCTGCTGATATCATAAAGCACTGACACTCTTGGTTGAGCTGTAGAAAAAATTGATTTTTGAGGGGTCCATTTGGGGCGTGGCACCCCCAAACTGGGCTGTGGCACCCCTAAACTATGTCAAAATATTTGTCGGTTAAGTATCTGCTGATATCACAAAACACTGGCACTCTAAGTTAAGCAGTTCAAAAAATTGATTTTTGGGGGGCCCATTTGGGGGGTTCTCGAGGGGGGTGGCACCCCCAAACTATCTCAAAATATAAGTCTGTTAAGTATCTGCTGATATCAAGACAATCTGGCACCTTAGCTTAGGCCGTTCAAAAATTGGCACCTTAGCTTAGGCCGTTTAAAAAACGCCGCTGTTTTTATGGGGGTCCATTTGGGGGTCCCTGGGGAAATGTGGCACCCCCAAACTATGTCAAAATATTTGTCTTTTAAGTATCTGCTGATATCAAAAAGAACTAGCACCCTAGCTTGAGCTGTTAAAAAAATTGATTTTTGAGGCCCATTTTGGGGGGGTTTCCAGTGGAGTTGCCAAAAAAATTTCGGGAAGAAAAGTTGGAGCTTGGAGCTCAACAACTTTACACAAAAATTAGATTTTGATGTTTTGTGGTTCAGGAGAAGAAAAGAATACAAAATTTAGGAAGAAAAAAAAACGGAAAAAAAAACGAAAAAAACCTCATCGCGGCTAAAAGTGGGTTGGTTGGGATGAAAACGTAACCTAAAACATAAAACCATGTGAAATAAGTTTTGCCGTACTTAAGCCCTTTTTGACTGAGACCGCTTTTTACGCCTAACTTTCTGGGCGATTTTTGGGTTTTAAAACCGAAGTCACGTGACCTATTGCCTCGAAATTTGGTACAAACATGTCACTCATTAACCTCAAACTGTTGTCAAAATTTCCTGTAGATAGATCTTACCCTTTTTGAGTTATAAGCAAAAGTTTGAAATTGCGCATTCGTTGGTTGGAAAATGGCCGAGTAAAAACAAAGGAACACGCAACGCAAGCGTCGTTCGTTTCAATTATGTTGTCAAGATCTTGCAAGCTGACCCTACTTTTAACTTGCTTAGTCAATAGAGTAGTAAACAAAAAATTAGAAGACTTCAGTTAGAACCAAAATTTTTCAATCCAACCACATAAAACAAAACATCACAATCAAAATTTACCAGGGAACTTTTGTAACTTTTGGTTCTGAGTCTGATAAATTTTAGTTCTAATTTATGCTTAATTTTTGTTCCGATTGGTAAATTTTGGTTCAGACTTCTTGTTTACTTTACCATTTCATTACCGTTTTTATGTTATTGATTGGTACCGGTACCTATTTTTTTATTTTTAGCAGGTATGATAATAGGCAGAGGTGGAGTCAAGTGCTCCTCAAAAAAAAAAGTTCTTCACAAAAATTCTTCAGGCGATCTCCAAAAAAGAAAAAATTTAAAAAAAAAGGTCTTCACAAAAATTTTTCAAGCAATCTCCACAAAAAAACTTTTTCCAAAAAATTTTCAAGCGCTCCACAAAATTTTAACAATTCAAAAAATACTGCTGTTCTCGAGCCGAGGACAGGCCAATTTTTGAGGACTTGAGGCCTCGAGGCCAAGGCAAGGACTTGACCTTCGAGGCCAAGGCCAAGGCCAAGCACTTCAAAATGTGTCCTCGAGGCCAAGGACGTCCTCGAGGACTCCACCTCCGATAATAAGCCTACTACTGCAATCAAACATATTACAGCAGCGAAGTGTTACAGCAAGTAAAGCTAATAACTCAATCCCTAAATTAATTAATAATAAAAAAAAAATTGCGTATAAATGGAATAGTTCTAGAAGGTAGGTAGAGGTGTGCAAAGTACCGCAAGATTTGCAAAGCCCGCAAGATGCACAAGGTTCGCAAGGTGCACAAGATTCACGAAGTACTCTAGCCCTAATCCTAACCTAAATCCTAACTCTAATCCTGACCCTAATCCTAACCCTAATTGTAATCCTAAACGTAACCCTAATCCAAACCCCAATTTTAACCATAATCCTAACCCTGATCCTAACCCTAATCCTAACCCAGGTCCTAACCCTAATCATGCTTCTAATTCCAACTCTAAACCTGATCCTACCCCTAATCCAGCCCTAATCATACTCCACGAGAAGCTAGTCATTCAAAACTTACGCAGGGAGCCGCACTCAAAGCGTTACGGTATGTCGCTTCCGTAAGCAAAAAAGCTGCTGCCACGTAATTGCTATCCGTCAGACCGGCATCACTGCCCCAACCCTATCTGTTTTCAAGCAAAAAAAAAGATCGCACAGTGCATTTTCTTTCCCGTCTCACTAAGAACTATTTTTGCTATAGCAGTTGAATAAAAGACCTTCCGTTTGCATGCTCACGCTGTCATTAAATTGGTTAATTTCTAAATAAATTTTAAGAATAAAATTTTGTGGCCGTTTGTGATGTTGTGCAATTTTCATGGCCCACAGTGTTAAATAGGTTTCCAACCCCTGTACTAAGATAATTACTGTTAGCCTAGCAACTACATAGAAAGCATAGTCAAGAAACACAAAAATTCCATAAATGACAGTCAAAGTTTCCTTTTTGGTCTTATAGCAGTCAATGAGGGTAAAGTCAAGAGACTCAAGACTTAAACTTAACCTTAAACATTGTTGGAGAACCTATTTAGCACTGCTGCATGAGAATTGTAAAATTTTCAAAAAATTGCTCCAACAGCATAGGATACTTGCAGGCTTGCAGTAAAAATTTCCTGCAGTTTGATTAGGAGCGCCTTTATTGTGATTACGCTTACCTTCTTGATGTTTATTTTGCTGGAGTTAGCACTTTATCAAACGTAAGCCTACTTCCCCTCTTCAAATTTGAAAAAATGATGAAATACAATTGCCGTTTACAGTGCGGCAACCTTGTTTGCGGTTTTTGCATCAAACATAAAGCATTGTTTCTTTTCATGTGCTACACTTTTTGGATTGGTCGGCTACGGGTAAGTTGATTATGGAGTGTTGTGTTTTCTTAATGGTAAGCCTGATTGTGTTGCATACTAATTGGTATGTAGACTACGATAGCTTATCAGCATAACCAAGTATGTATGCTCTAATGCTTAACAATCTTTGCTGTGCTTAAATATCAGTAACCTAGTGAAGGTACCCTAGCCTATACAGTACGGTATATGCTTGGAGGTTAGTTGTTGAAATGTAAGTAATGGTACTATTCAGCTTCCCAGACAGTATATTTTCTGGTGCAAGACAGCACCAGCATGTCAAAGTTGCTTGGTAGGCAGTAGCAGGGCATGGTATTGCAAGAAATTACGTTAAGCCTATGTGCATTTACTGATGTGGTACCGGTAGCTCAGTGGTTTGAGTACTATAATATCCACCATGCAGTTTGTAGACCTGGATTCGCTTCCTGGTCAAATCATACCAGAAGATTTGCTGATAGGGTTTTCCTGCTTGTAAATAATAGGGTTGCCAGAGGTGTGAAGTTTCCACTGGGTGTGATGCAGAAAAAGTTGTTTAGTGTAGAGCAGGAGTGGAATTTTTGAATTAACAAAATTGGGTAGGCCTACATGGTGTCACTACAAATTTTTTTCTTTGTTTCCAAAAAACTTTATAGCCTACCAGTAAATTTACTACTTTAGTCATCCCCTCAGCCCTGGAGAAGATCCACCCTGGTACTGGTATTTCCCATCCCAACTACGGTAATGGTAGGTAGTGATGGGCACTGCAGCGCTGTTCACCAGCAGGTGCTACTTTTTCGGTAGCGGCAATGCTGCTGCTATTATTGTCACCAGTGACAAGCGGCAGCGCTGCTGTTTTTTTAGCCGAAAAAGCGGCAGCACTTCAGCACCGTTTTTTTTAACAAATTTTCTGCCGCTACTGCTGATAAACTTTTTCCAAGACTTTTTCAATTCACATTTTCACACATTACCGTTTATAGTCTTTACTCTCCGCTTGTTTTCACTTTGCTCTTGTTACCCGTACCTCGTTATTTTAGTTTAGTAGAACATACAAGACCTTTGTGACGTTTTGTCATTGCTCTTATACCGTACGATATGTAAAGGCGAGTTTTATTGCACATGGTCCGATTTTTTCTCAATCAAAGTTAAACAAATAATGTGGTCTAGTAGCGGGTCAATTTGAACTGATAAAACTGATTTCAATAGGCTAAAGATGATTTCGAGCAGTATCTCTTATATGAAAATGCAATAATTAGAGTTTGATAAATTGCTAAAAACTTGCAGATCGCAAAAACCGTTTTCCGCAATATTTCCTCAAAATGCTAGCATTTGGTACAACAAATGAAAATAATTTGTTGGCTATCTGGTGACAGACCACAGTATAGATTGTGCACTGCGAATAGAACAGTACAGTACCTGGCATGAAGCCAGAGTAGTGTGTTAAGGGATGGGATGCACAAAAACTTAGGTGGGGAGACGCTTACGCAGCCGAGACCAGACGAATTCGAAATGCGACTGCGATCTGGTGAATATTTTGCTTTAAATCCTGTGTTATCCTTCTTTGGTATGGATTTTAACCTCAAATTTGGATGTGAAGACTGAAAAAATAAAAAAAGGTTTTCATGGCAAAATTTGAGACTACTTGATTAAATTTTCTTTATCTATCTGTCTTGCTGTTTTATAGAAAAAAGCGTTTGTGGTTAACTGTTTTTAAGCAAAAGTTAGCTAGTTTTGCTACTACAAAAGTTTATTCTCGCTTGCGGAGCTCAAGCAGTGATTTGGGGGGACACTGCTTAAAGTGCCATTCCCCGTGCATAAGCGTAGCCAGGATTTTTGATTGGTGGAGGGGGGGGGCAAACCAAAAATTACATGTAACAAAGTCATCAAAAAATTTTTAAAATAAAAATTTTTATGGGACAAAGATATCGTAGAATGGAAGATCAGAAGCTGAGACCTGATTTAGCACTTAATCGAGAGTTTTGTAAAGGCAAAGGGCTTAAACCAAAAGTTACAAATGAAAATATAGTTTATTCTAACGTATCACAGACTGGGATCTGGGGACATAACCCCCAGTCGCTGGGCAATTTTTTGGAATTCTTTTAAAAAAAAAGTATTTTAATGCCTTTGGATCACATTTTGCACGTGTTCACTTCAGAACCATTTGAAAGAAGTAGATTATTAGCATTTTGCAAGCCAATTGAAAAAAATTAAATTGTTTCAATTCTCCTTTTACTTATAATTTGGTCAAAAATATGTTTGTAATTTTGCAGTTTAAGGTTAACTTTTTATAAGTATTTTAGTAGTAAATAGTTCACTCAATGATTTTCCTTGAAGATTTTTGTTTTAACATGAAAATAACTAGTTGTAGGAGTACATGAATGGTTACGAGGCCCAAGGCTACTCAATTTAAATTCAATAATTTGTTCAATGAGCATTTCTCATACATGATTTTTTTTCAAACACATTTTTTAATGTAAAAACTAGCGAGGTGGATGAAGGTGAATTGTTACTGAAAATCGTAGAATAGATTGTTAAGCTTAATTACCATGTCATTGCCCGGATTTTTTTTATTACCAGACTTTTGCAACATCTTCCTGCCAAACATAAGTGTAGACTTTAAATAAAGTCTTAACATATGAGCAAAGGGCTTCTAGCACTGGGCCATATGGTAAATCTCACCCTGTTATTGCATTACGTTTTTAAAAAGGTTAGTTAAGAGTCTGAGGGAGCAGCTTTTATGATAAAAACCCTTAATTTCAGCTGGGTTATACATTTTAATTGATTGGCAAAAATTGAATTTAGAGGGCCCGGGCTTTCTGGTTGTCAGTATTATTGTTAATTACTGTTGTAGGCAAATAATGCTAAAAGAAACTAAAACTGACGAAACAATTGTTTTTTTTTTGTCACATTTTTATCATAAGTAGCTTTTCAGGTGGAGGGGGCCCCTGGGCCCCGCTTTGGCTATGTCAATGCCCCGTAGCGCTGGGCCTGAGTGGTTATGTCAATCCGTAGTAAAATAAATTTTGCTACAACAGTTACAGTACAACTAAGAATTGAATTTTTATTGCACTGAGAATTGAACAAACAAATGCAGGGTGTCCCAAAAGTAACCGAACCGCAAACTTTAATAAAAAATATTAATCGGAAATAACAAATTTGATTATGAAACAACAAACATAATAGCAGTATTAATTGTTTACAAATGTTCAAAATGTCTACTTTCAACTGCAATACAATCACGACATCTTTTGACTACTAATTTTTATTAAAGTTTGTGGTTTGGTTACTTTTGGGACACCCTGTAGAACCAGGTAATAAATAAGCTTCAAAGACAGCTTAGTTATGGAGCTATTCTCGTAGAAGAAAAACTCAGTGGAACATAAATTGCATTGAGCATCATTTGCTTAACATGTACGTCATTACTATGTATCTCTTTCGACTTCGTAAACACCAATATTTTAAACGCTCGATCTATTTTCGTGTCAGAGTGGGACAAAATCATCGCAGGGACGTAAGTCACCTACCATTTCTACAAAACTCTTAAGAAATGTTTTGGAACTCGGTCGATTAATAAATTTTTCTTTCGGATCTCGACACGAAGAATTATTTTAGTGGTTGAGGGCCGAGAGTGTGATAAACAGATTGACTACTTTGGAGCTATTAGAGCCGGGACAGAATTGTATAGAAGCTGAATACTGTATGTCATTGTGCTTTAATGGCAAAACCTTAACTTATTTGAGTCGATATTTCTTGTTACCTTTTGTTTGTGCAGAAAATGTTATAAGGAATTTAACTTCCAAGGATAACTTCCTAAGTAATTTCTAAAGGGCTGGTTTAACTGATCAGCGTTTTGAAATGCTTGTTTTTTTTTAAAAGGTGCATGCCAACACCTAAGTGAATGGTGATTTGCTTACTTGTCTACGATTTAAACTTGCTAATGCCAATTGTAAGCTGAACCAATATCTAAAAGGTTTGAATAATTAACTTTCATGAATGAAGTTGAAATTTCACCTTAGATACCGTATTTGAATGCCATCATTCTTTGTACTATTTATTTTTTTGAAGTAGCGGCAGCGGCCACTGTTTTGCATGCAAGTAACAGCAGCGGCGCTACTTTTTTATTAAAGTAGCGATAAGCGGCAGCGCCGCTGCTTTGTTGCCGAATAGCAGCAGCGCCTCTACTTTTCAAGTAGCGGGTGCCCAGCTCCGATGGTAGGTTACTGCTACTGAACAACTCCAATAGCTTGCCAAAGACAGCTGCTGTTTCTGTCAAAATTAGGAGTCGTCAGTTGGGCTCAGCTGTGAATTACACACTCGACTTGCAAAATGATTGTTGCTGTAAACTAAGTTAATCAGCGGAGCTTGCATTCTCCCTGACTAAATGTAATATTGGCAGAAACAGCAGCTGTCTAGGGCAAGCTATTTAAGTTGTCTAGCAGCAGTTGCCTACCGTTAGTTGTAGGAAATAACCAGTACCTGGGTGGGTCTTCTCCAGGGGATGGCATTGTGTACTAACTTCACTGATATGCAATAGAGTTTTTTGAAAACAAAAAAAAAAAATTTATAGCAATTTGATGTACGAAGTGGCGAGTTTGCCTCTAGAGGCAAAATAATGTTTTCCTCTGTTTGGGTTAGCCAGAGGTGGGCGTTTTGCAAAATAGTTAACTAGTTGCACAATTTGCGTTGCGCGCTATGCTCTTTTTTTCAGCTCTTGCATAATTTGCGTTGCGCTCTATGCCGTTTTTTTCAGCACTTGCACAATTTGTGTTTGCGAATCGGTAAATCTAATATTTGTTGCGCTTTAATTGCAAATTTTTTCACAAAATGCGCAATCACAAAATAGTCTTTAAATGTTGATCTGCATGTCCCTGTCAAAAAATAAATAAATTTTAATATTACAGATTTAAAGCATGATCATGTGATAGTTGATGCATGGCAATGGCTGATCAAAAGATTTTTTTGTTTAATTTTCTTCTGCGCTATTTACTTTTAAACCGCAAAACGCGTTGTATTTAAAGTTTAAGCGAATGGAGATATCAAGGAGGACTAGTATGTAACAGAAATCAAGGTTGCCAGGTTGGGAGATCCCCCTTCAATCATGTTCTCCAAATTTTTAACTTTTAAACCGTTACAGCTAGATGGATCTAATTTTTGGAATGGGTAGATATGAAAAATAAACTAAACGTAACAAAAATTGGGGATGCCACAATGGGAGTTTCCCCCAAACAGGCTCTCCAAAATTCTGACTTTTTAACCTTTTAAGCTAGACACATAAAAATTTTGAAGTAAGTAAATATAAAGAACAGATAAAATTTGACAAATTTTGGGGGTACCAAAATGGGGTTCCCTCCAAACGGGGCCGCATAAATTTAAACTTTTCAACCATTCACGCTAGACACATAAAATTTTCACGACAGGCAAAAATGAAAAAAGTTTCCCCACACGGAGCTCTCCAAAAATCAAACTTTTTAACCTTTTAAAATGGATACATAAAATAATGGTCCACAACTTTCCTATTTGAAGCAACCTTTGCATTTCTGCACCATCAGCTTCTTCTGACAGGTGCTACTCCGGTGCAGGCTTGACTTTGAGTGAATTGAGAATGCAACATAGTGGTAAACATTTAGGAGCGCTCAATGTCATGCACTGCAATAAAGCGATGCTTTAATTAACCAAATCGTTGAATAAATTTTTTGGATATCGGTGGTGGTTGATAGGCTGTTCACTTTTTCAGCAAACAAAGTTAATTTAAGCCAGAATAGGATTCTGTATTCTGGATTCAGTTTTAGCCATAGGTGGGCAAGTTAATGCAAAACGTTAGCTTCGTTAACCACTAGTCCATTAACAAACTTCACACCTCCGTTAACGTTAATCCGGTATTTTCAGCTTTGATTAACGGAAGTTAATGAAGTCCGTTAATTCGTTAACATTTTGTGCATAAATATATTCACTCGCTTCTAGAACACGTATTGACGCTGTTGAGGTGATTGTAAGGAAATATTTATTGCTATGATGGTCTTTTTGTGTTTTGGAAGTTACATATCAAAGTCTAATCTAATTTCAAGATAAAAATAAGTTCAAATGCACAATGAAGCTGCGATGGAAAAATCTTTGAAAATTGTGAACAGCGCTAATTAATAGACCTGTGAGGCTGCAGCTTATTATTTGCTTCAAAAAAGACCTCCTTTCTTTGCTCCTATAAAAGTCGTGCTAATACGCGACAAATGTTACCAGTGCTAATTGGTTTGTACCGGTCCGATAAATGAATGGTGCAAGATATTAACAATAAAAACCTTAACGGAAGTTAACAGAACTAAACGGAAGTTACTTTAGTCCGTTAACAGAACTTAACGGAAGTTGGTTTAGTCCGTTAACATGAAAAACCTTTTTAACGGATTAACGAGTTAATGGAAAAGTTAGCTTCGCTATTAATGGATTAACGATTAACGGACTTGTGCCCACCTATGGTTTTAGCTATTTGGTATAATTCTAGTGGTAGTACTTCATGTCATTCCCTAGTGAAAGTACTTCAATGCCATTCCTTAGTGGTAGTACTTCAGCTTTAGATAAACTATATGCTGTATACTGGTGAAAGACAAAGAGTAATGTATTATTATTTCACGGGTCAAAATTACTTTTTTAAAACCTTGCCCGTCGGGCAAGTTTTATCAAATGTCTACTAGCTCGAGATAATTTCAACTTGCCTGAAAAAAGGTACTCTAAGGTTTAAGGTTAACTTGAAAAAAATAACTTACAAAATTTGCGTCGTTTTGAGAATCCAGTTTTTGTGTGTGATTGTTAAGATAATGTGATGCAATAAGTAACTTTTTCCAATTAAGCATTAGCAAAAATTGATTTTTTGGTTGTAAATGTTTCATTTAATATTTAGCAATCATAAGTATTAATTACTGGTATTGTTGTGGTATGTTGCAAACCTATTTTTATTAGCAATTTCAGCTTTCTAGCTGGTGAAGTTTTCAAAATAATCGCTAATAAAAACAAGGTTGCAAAATTTGTGTTTGCATTTTAAAGCATTTACAATTTTGGTTACAGAATTTACAATTGCGCTTTAAGTTTTTAAGATTTTGGTTGCAGAATTCGTGCTTGCGCTTTTATCTTAAAAAATTTTGGTTGCGGAAGTTGCGCTTGTGATTTAACCTTAAAAAATTTTGGTTGCAGAATTTGCGCTTGCGCTTTACGATGTGTTTTTTAAACGCCCAGCTCTGGGGTTAGCATTAGACTTAAAGCTATTTTGGCATTTGCGGCAAAATAGCTGTTAGGACTGCAAAAAAACATGGAAAATCATCTGCCTCCAAATGGCAAAATAACATGGGGCTACTTTGCCTTTAAGCCACTGCCTAATTTTATTGCATTGCAGATTCCGGTATACGCAGAAAAAGGATGGAAAACAAGTCTCTTTCTTTAATGACTGTTGATGAAACTTATGAATTTGTGTCAAACACATTGGAATTTCCTGAACTGGCTGAAAAATTTAAAGGTTTGGATTTAAGAGTTTTGTATCCTACTTTAATGCAAAAGAGCACTAAATCTTCCTGACACTTACCAGTATTGCAACAATTTTCTGATGTATTTGAAGCTTGCTGAGGTAAGCGATAGGCGTCAGGAAGAATCAACGCTCATACATGTCTTTGTTTGATATAAAATTCTTAAAAAACCACAGTCATTAAGAAGAAGCAGGTGTCAGTGTGGTTGAGCATTGGTGGTAAAAACGAATTAGCATGTACAGTATTTACATGTGCTAACGGGCTCGAATTAACACTGTGTCATGTTGGTGGAGTGATCTAATGTCTGCCTCCCGGTTAGGGACTTCAACCTCAGATTACTGGTTCAATTCACCAGTTGGTGCGTGCATGGGTTTAAATCCTATGCATGGCCATATTTTACTGATACGTCTTGATGCTGCTGTTGATTTATGCTTTTCTATATTCTGCTCTAATGTAGTACCGGTAATGACTTGTGTGAAATGCTGAGCAATACCAGTTTAATTTTTTGGTTGTGTTGTAAAAGGAGGCAAATAGCAAGCCTCTAGAGGCAAAACAGTGTTTTTCTTCTGTTTGGGTTAAGGATGGGATTAGGATTAGGGTAAAAGTTTGGGTCAGGGTTGGGGTTAGGGCTTGGGTTAGCATTAGGCTTAAGGCTATTTTGGCACTTGCGGAAAAATAGCCATGGCAAAATAACATGGGGCTATTTTGCCTCTAGAGGTAAAATAGCCACTGCCGTAGTTAAATGTAGTGGTGTCACAGCGTTTTGCTGAAGATAATGAAATATATGATTGTGAGCAGTATTTGTCGTGATTAGTGTTTCCTCTTAAGGTGCAAAATTTGAGAAACTTTAGGGCAAGTTTTCCAGAATTATAAGATTTAAATCGGGCAACTCTTATTGATTTCAATGCAAAATGTTGAAAATGGTCGTCTAAAATAGAGTGAACACTAGTTTAAGTGCTTACAAAAAATTAGTTCCTTTTTAATTTTTCATGAGGTTACTTATAATGCTGATCATCAAGCAGAGATACAGATTTTTTCTACCGTATGTACTCGTCGATAGATTGCGCCACCATGTAGGTTGCACTATTAATTTTGTGTTAAAAAAGTTTAATTTAAAGTTGACTCGCACATAAATCACTCTGAAAAGCTAGGGATTTAAAAGGCCCTTTTCCTAGCTTTTTCTCACAGATGACTTCTTTTTTTTTTGTAGGGCTTAATATAATCAAAAAATGTTTATCGACACCTGTTAGCAATAATAAGTGCTAGTACGCAAGTGCAGACCATATGATTTTCATGAATAACCAACTCGTTACAAACCTGTATATCATTGCCAGTACATTCAGACCTCTAACCTTGTTTGAGAAATGACAAAAATATATACGCTCATAAATTTGTTAAAAAAATTTATTTGTAAACTTTATAATTAACCGACTTCGTGACGATTTGCACTTAAGTCGAATGGATTGGTCACACCTATATTTTGAAAAAAATATAAGGAAAAAATTGCGACCTATCTGCGAGTATATACGGTGTGTAGTTTATTTAATTTGACAAAACAGAAAACCCAGGTTTTCCGACTGGGCAATCTTTGATTTGACCATACTCTGTTTCAAACCACAACCCACAAATTTGGAGGCAATTTCTAGAGCTGGCCAAGTCTGCAATTGAGAAATTAGCAAAAAATGTGCCCTACTTTAAGAATTGCTGACTTATGGTTACAGGCTTGTGTTAATTTAAGTCCTCAACTTCTTGTCAGAGTTGTTTTCATCTTTCTGTTCTTTAGCAAGGTAATTAATTTTATAAGGTTTCAATGGTGCTTATTCTGTAGCATAGTCTTTCGATTGCTGTTGTATTTTTTTAAGAGTTAGTTAATTATTTGTTCAGTGATTTTAAACCAACAAGAAAAAGCAAAAACTTGCAAATTGAAAACTTGCAGTTGCATACAAAAAATTTTTGAATTTTGTTGCGAATTCTCAGGCAATTACTAGAACCCCCCTCCCTGTCAGTGATGGGCATTGGGTATATAAGAAAAAACAAGGTAGCTTTGCTAATAGGTTATATTTAAATGTCCAAAGTTATTTCTGAATAGTGTAAGTTTTTAACTCATTTAGTGCTCAACCTTTGTGTATATTCGTCAAAGGAAATGGTGTCTCAGTTTTTAATGTCCATGGCCTGCTATTTAAACTTTCGTGTTTTAACTCCAAACATTTGTCTTAAAAGGTAACACTTAAGCCCTTGTAGTCTTTAGGACTACATCGATCTTTATCGGTATTGTACATTTCTTTGTCATAAATGCTAGTGTGTGTTTTTACTTTGTTTAGAACAAGATCTTGATGGAGCATGTTTGCTGGAGTTGGATGCTGCTCTTATAAAAGTTTTCCTTCCTACAATTAACTTGCAACAATGTTTGCTATTGTTGAGGAAATTGAAAAGTTTTAAACAATGTAGTTCCAGGACGACTTTACCTGCTAGCAGTTTACAATTGCATGGGAGAACCAATGTTTCTGGCAGTTCATTGGAAACATGTGCCAAATCAGGCGGGGTTTCATCATTACCAGATATCTCATCAGATTTGGAGAGTGCAGAAGGTTCCTGTTTCGATTTCACTTTGGAAGATGATGTATTATCTCCAAACAACAACGACAGCATTTGTTTGGAAGCATCCTTCCAGGACACAAGTCCAGCTGCATCTTCTGAGGAGGTTTCCGCACCATGTGCTCCAAATAATGCTTTACCCATAGCACAACCTACTAAAGATAATGCATTGATAGCCGTATCTGCCCAAGATAATGCACCAGCAGTGCAACATGCTCATAATAGTAAGGATCAAGCACCAGTCGCATCTTCACCTGTCTCTAAATCTCCCAGTTTAATGGTGACACCAGCTGACGACTTCCCCATTCGGAGTGTCAAGTTTCCCCCAGAAGCTTTAAAAGTGATTGAAACTGGCGAGCCATCAATCTCTGGAAAAAGTGCTATTAGCACTTCGATAGTTACCCACATGCTTACTCTCTCAACTTCTTCATGGTAATTTTTTGATGTTGATATGTAGGTCGTATCACTAAGCTTTCTATTTTTCGTTGGGTGAAGTTGGAAGAGTTAAAAAATAAATACATTTCAAGACAAAGATTTCTGCACTCCTTCCCCCAGTGGCCCTTCATTTTTTCCCACCATATCAAACTTTAATGCCATTCTTTTTAATAATCAGCACATGCCACTGCCATTTCAATCAGCGCAGCACAGTAAAGATTTTGGTAGGCCAATGGGGGGGTATAGCCCACGCCCCCCTCTGGCTATGCTACTGTCTGCTATACTGAACGTTGTCATTTTACAGTAAAGTTTTTTAATCAAATTTCAGCTTTAATGCATTATTATGTTTAGTTATGTGTCTTATGAAATGAAGCGAAAGGCAGCCATTGCTCTGGTGATGACTTTCCCCAAGCTACAATTTGGAATGGGATCTAAGGAAGCAGTGGTAATGCAGATTTAGGCGTATTATGTGCTGTTGTAATTTTTTGGTTTAATTGTCAAGATACTAAGAAGTGAATGCCAAATCTAGTGATAGAAACGTGGTTCAATTCCAGGTTGACCAAATCTATAGCACAAGTGCCAGCATTGCAGTTTGTGTATTTGGGACTAAGTAGGTTTCAAGGTATGGTTGATGCGAACATAAAAGCTAAGTTAGCAATTTCTTTGCACCAACAGCATATTTTCTCAAAAAATAATCTAGCTTTTTGTAACACTTGTTTAATATTTTTCACCATTGAACCATTAATAAAAACGTTCATAATATGCAAATAAGCGGCCTTGTGTTTTGCTGTATAAGTGATCCATTTATAGAAGTTTTTGATTGCTCTAAAAACAAATGGAAATCAAAATTTTTTGCTGATTTTCATTTAAATTTTTTAATTGATTGAAGTCATTTTTCAATTTCAGTATGGAAAAATTGCGAGTTTTTCAAATGGTAACTTTAATTTTGTATAATTTTCTTCTTAGGATTGGAGTCTTAACTTTTTTAATTCGACTTTAAAAGGGCATTCAACCCAAATTTTGAAAAATTGCAAAAAAATCTTTAAAAAGTTTACCAACATGACCCCATTGCGATTCTTGCAAATCTTTCGGTTAAGAAAGTCTAAGAGAAAACATTTTAGGTTTTCCCCTTAAAATCTAAATTTTCGCCATCTTGTTTCAAGTAGATTGCACAATAAATCATTTTGTAACTTCTATTTCCAAGTCTTGCTATGTACCGGGCTTTTTGGAACTAGGTGAGTGCTGAAGGTATTGCAAATAAATTAGTGGAACAGCTACTGTTTGAATTCAGAGAGGTTAGATGCTTTCCTAGTACACTTTGTCTGCTAAGTGCTAGCTAAGTAGTCGGAATAAGATTAGGCTTTAGGCATAGTAGCCTATTGCAGATTGCGACTAGAAGGCTAAGGCATCGTAGCTGACAAGATATTAGACTAAGATTCCGGTTTTTAATGAGCCAGTAAGTTTTATGCGATTATTGCACAATTGGTATTGGCCTAAAGATCAGATAAGGCCAGTTAGTTTTTCACGTAAACATGAAATTGCAAGCTTCAGTGCTAAACATTTTAGTTTGCATTTTTCGTTTAGGTTTTTTACGGTTTTCAGCAAGTGCCTACAAAGCCACTTCCTGCGCAGCTGCTAATGTAGTCAGTCATTGGAAAGATTTTGACCAACGTCCTTTCAGTTTGGTAATGTTCAGAAAGCGTTTCTCCTAAGGCTAAAGGGAAAAAGAATAGCGAATATCTTACGATTTCGTGGACAAAGAGAATCAAAATTAATGTGAAAAAATTCTAAAAAATTGCCAAAGTTATTTCACTATGGTTTCGCAGAAAAACAATTTTAAACAATAACGTCCTGAATGCCCTTTTAAGGTTGTTCAAGAATTTAAAGTTAAAGTTTTGCAGTTGATAAATTTAAGCTTTAAAAAATATTCAAAGACTTAATTTGAATTTAGATTTTTTTAAAACGATGAACAAAGAACAAACTGATTTTTTGATTCTAGTCTGTAGGCTCTAATCTTTTTTTCATACTGGAAAGAGTATGACTGATCTTTTACTTTCGTTTGTATGTGTACCATGCCAAAACATGCAAGGAGTTAAGGAGTTTGGTAAATCCTTTGAGCATATTTGCAAAGGTTTGAAAGTTGTAGTAGTCAAATCATGATAAATAACTTCTTTTTATATTGCAGTTTTTATAGCAAAGTTTAATGCAAAATTTATCTAAAAAAGTTAAAATATTCAAGCAAGTTTTCTCAAAGTTTTACAGCTGTTAAAATGGTAGATCATACATTAGCCTAAACTGCTTCCCTGATAACTCTATGTAACAATGTGGCTAATCTGGTCAGCTTGGGATCAATTTGTTACTTCTAATACCTTTTGTCCACATAACACCACCTGGTTACCACAAGTGCTTTAAATCAAATTAACAGAGGATTTTCAACGAACTTAATGTGAACGGAGAGATGAGGGTGACTTATAAGTGAGCTTGCGCTCTTGGAGTCTCCAGCCACCAACGTATATGTCGAAGCAGTCGTCTGCAGCCGTAATCGAACTTGGGTCGCAGTATTGCTTGCTCAATAATCAACGCTCAGTTCCGCTCGTCCATGCTGCTAACAAACTAAGCCTAGTTCAATATAATTTGGTGGTTATTACAGTTAGTACACTGTGAAGTAATATAGCCAATGTACACTGTGAAGTAATATAGCCAATGTTCTGCAAGTTTTGATTTAATGTATGTCAAATGTATTGTATTATTAGGTTATTGTTTTTTATACCACATTTTATTCGATCCTAATTTTTAGGATGCCTGGCACCACACGTTTTCTCTCAAATTAAAAAATTGGAGAAAACGGGGGAAGATTACTGGTGACGAAATCCAGATCAAAAAGAAAATATACAAAACTCAAGCAACAAATGGATCTAAGGTGAATCAGTCGCCTTCGGTCACGAAACGAAAAGCTGCTGCTTCGCTTTTTGCAGTCGAAGAACAAGATGAGGAAGAAACAACTGTACAACAAAAAAAGGTATTGTGTAGTAATTTTTTCTTCATGTTATAGTTTCAGTTTTTTTGAAGTAACCGAATATGGATACTAATTCACCTTGGTTGCACAAGTTCGTTTTTGAATAAATTTAATGCTTCTCATTAACGGCCGCAAACGATGTAGTTCATCAAGCAAAATTTTAGTTAAAGGGGATTTATTCAACTATGACATATGTTAGCTTTATGAGCATATTTTGTGATTTTTGTTGCAACGTACCTACAAACTAATTTTACGTTGGCCTATTTCGCGATTATGGTTCTGATCCATATTGATTTATGACATTTAGTTTGTTTTCAGTAAAACGTTTTGTGGTGATAATTTGTTCTGCTAAAATCTCAACTGTTTTCATTATTATCAACATAACGTTTGAAGTCGGAACATAATATAACGCATCTTATTTACTTTGTTTTGCTATTGGCTTGGGTTGACTTGCCTATGGGTAAGGTAGTATGTAAGCGAGCCTAAGTGTAATGTATTTTACCGTTTCTTCGTATGTACAATACTTGTACTCTGCTATATAGTGCTATGTAACTGAAGTTGTCTGCAAAAAGGGATCATTCAAAATTATTGGCAACTGTAAATAATGGCATAATGTTTATAACTTACTGTTGTAAGATTTGCTGTTAGTCTAATCAGCTAGTGTTGTCGTTATCCAAAAAAGTTAAGCACTGAACGCTGGGAAACTTCTACTTGTTGCTTTGCCACCACCATCATCACCCGTATTGTGTTTGCTGTTTAATGACAGCGGTTTGTCATTGTCATGTTTGGGTAGTAATCGCAAAGTCGGTGTTCTCAGGCCATGTGATCATAGCAATTGCCTGCGTAATGCGCATTGTCCAAAGACACGTTTCCGTCAAGGTTTCTTGGAAAGCACATTTATCCAGCAAGTAGTGTCTTTGGACGTTTCGTCCCGCTACTTTTGCATCAAACACAAGTTTTGGTACTGCTTAAGTAGAATGATCATTGATCAATGCGATCTGCCATTCAACCAGCCATAATCAATCAGATCTGCCATTTAACCAGCTATAATGACAGAAGTTAACATAAAAAAGCTGATACGATAATACTGTGCATGGCTTATGTGCTTGCCAGGTTTCCAAATTGGCAGGTGCCACTTGCAGATTCAGAATCATTAATCATGGCAGCATATGGCAAGTTCAGCAGTTTCTCTGATTATCAGTTTTTCTTTTACAGATACTTGAACTGGAATTAACCAAGCTGAGAAAAGATCAAAATAAGAAATTGATTAAGAGATCCGCCGACATCACTTTTCCACTCAGAAGAAAATTTTTGTCTGAAGCTGTTCATCACACTTCAGCAGTGATCAAGGAATGGCCTTGTTTGAAGCTGAATTATGTGGTAAGACAATTTTTTGTGAACACCTTGTTAATGTTTTAAGACGGTAAATGTTTCAAATGGATGGGTTAAAACATGATATTAATGGATTCTGTTTTTCAAACTATACTTTTAAAGGCGGCATTTTTTAGGACAGTTGCTGTTCGCTGAATCTATATTTGGTTAAGTTGTTTTGATCAGAACATACCAATATGATCACAATGGTCGTCTAGTAAGCTGCCACTATCTGTTGTGGTTAAGTTGAAGTCTTGACTTTACCCTCATTGAATGCTATACGACAAATAGGGAAGCTGTGACTGTTATTCATGGAATTAAATCTCTAATGATTCAACAAGCTGTACTTATTAGTGAATCTAGATCTTCTGACTGCGAAACAGATGATCATCTTGTTTTTCACCATGATGAAATATACGATTGCTATATAGCGTGTGTGCTACGAAGCTATTGTGTATGATAATAAAAGGAATGACTAGAAAGGCCTGACAAGCGATACATCTGAATTTGCTGCGAAGGGTTTCGTGTTTTTACACTTCACCAACATAACTTCTGATAGGCTTATTAAGAGGTAGCGTTATGCTTGCACGATACGAGTTGTGTTCACTCAGTTCATTTTTATGCTTGCAGTTGCTGGATGAGTTGTGCCGAATTCATCCAACAGCATACAACTTCCAAACTTTTCAAATGCTGCTGAGTGACTGCTCTCCGAAAATATTAGCGCTTGCTATAAAGAAAAAATTTTCAAGTCGTCATCCACTTGGAAAAATACTCCAGTGCGTGGAGAACGATAACTCCAATAAAGGTATGTGATTTTTATTATTGACCACAAAATGTTTATTTAAAAGTAGCAGCAAACTTCTTTGGCTAATTTGTATAAATGAAGGCAGTGATTTACATTCTGATTTGACAAAAACGTAAAGTCAACTTGCCAGCAAAATACGTGCAGATGGTCACGTGTGGGGTTCGAACTCACGTCTGCAGCAGCCCTTTAACCTCTGGGTCCACGACTTTTCGGCGCCAATATTCTGTGCTTTTTACTAACACTAACCTAAACCCTAAATAAGTGAACTGTCAAAGAGCACCGAATTGCCGCCGAAACGATCTGTGCAGAAAACATACGGCAACGAAATAAGTGACCCGAAATGGTCGCACCGAAAAGACGTGATTTCTTAACCTCTGGCATACGCCAGAAACGTAAGATTTAAGCGTCTGCCAGATCGATGTCAAGTTACTAGTGTATTAACTAACTAACCACTTGCAAGCAACATCAAATAAATCAATATTTTTTAGAATTGCAACTTGTTGCGGTATTGATGGCCATGTGTTATTTGCTTCCAACTTCTGCAAAGAAGACTTTATATGCACATCAATACCTGATTGACCTGGTGGCAAAGACGGAGGAAATAGATTTGCCATCTGAGAGGCGCCAGCCATTTGTTTTACTTTTGGGGTCGTCGTATTCGAATCTTGATAAAATTGTAATATTTTCGGATACTATCGCAGTGTGCACTTGCGATTCGATATCTGAAGCTGTGTACTTGGTGTTTTCGCTTTATTACAGTTTAAATATTGAATATTCTTTTGCAGTTTATCCAGCACTTCAGTTTTTGCAACTGAAGTGCTTAAATATTGAAGGCAAGGCAAGGCTGTCTGTGCATCATTTTATAAGGGCTTTAGAAAAACTGCAACCTTAATGTGGTCCTATTTAAGCTGCTGGCGTAACTTGATTTTGTTTAGCTGAAAGTCGCGTGCCTTGGTGTAGTGTCTTGAGTGTGTTATTGGGTTATTTTGACTTTTTTAATGTACCGTATAAACTCAAGAAAAACAAAAAACTATCAATGATGTCCTATTTAAGCTGCTGGCGTAACTTGATTTTGTTTAGCTGAAAGTCGCGTGCCTTGGTCTATTGTCTTTAGTGTGTTATTATGTTATTTTGATTTTTTTAATGTACCGTATAAACCAAAAAATTATCAATATGGTTAGGGCTGTTTTTTTCTTTGTTTTGCTAGACGTGCAAAAAGTGTATTGTTGTTTTTCATGCATCTTGGGCGAAATAATGCTGCCTTTAAGCTGGTTCGAATCCAGTGCTTTATTTTCGTTTTTGGTAATATACTTCGTGCAGCTGATGGTGGATATTGATTGCTGTAATAAATTTGTTTTTCAGTTGAACGACTTCATGAAGATTTTTATTTTAATCAGTTTTTTATGTCGTGTAGTATGAAATCCTCTTAAGAGTTGCAACTTGCCAAACTCAACAGCAATTGCATTGCATTAGAACCCAAATTTTTATGTATTGGGTAGTTATTTTGAAAAGATATTTCAACCAATCTTTTTGGGTTGCTGGTGACCCTAAACTTTAGATTATTTGACCCAAAATCTTTAACCCAATTTTTTTGGGTAGTTAGTGACCCTAAGTTTTTTAATTACTTTGACCCAAATTTTTTGGGTTTTTAGTGACCCTAAGTTCTGGACCCAAATTTTTTGGGTTGTTAGTGACCCTAAGTTTTTGAGTCACTTTGACCCAAAGTTCTGGACCCAAATTTTTTGGGTTGTTAGTGACCCTAAGTTTTTGGGTTACTTTGACCCAAAGTTCTGGACCCAGATTTTTTGGGTTGTTAGTGACCCTAAGTTTTTGGGTTACTTTGACCCAAAGTTCCGGACCCAAATTTTTTGGGTTGTTAGTGACCCTAAGTTTTTGGGTTACTTTGACCCAAAGTTCCGGACCCAAATTTTTTGGGTATACCACATCTGTACCCAAAAAATTTGGGTTACTGTTGACCCTTTTTTTTTGGATCAAAATGACCCAAAAATTTTTACAGTGTAGCACTAACCGAATCCACATAACGGGGTTTGTCTTGAGAATCGTGATTATTACTGGGTTCGCGCGACGCAACAGCAGTACGACGGACTCGAACCGAGTTTAAGCGATCATTGCTCTTAATGTAGTCGCGAGTTTTTATTTTGTCATCGAACGGAAATAAAGCCTGAGCGCAAACTGACGTCATAATTTCGAGCTCGTGGACAACAAACTGTCGCAAAGCTTCGAACTCTCTAAATCCTGGTTCATTCATGTGTAGAAAACGCCTATCGAGGTAATCCAAAAAACGTCGCTTTAAATTGCCTGGCAGACGGTTTGCGGTGTCGAGCAACAATTTTCCTGAAAGCTTTTTTGCATGATCATGTGCATACGCAAATACCTCGAGCGTATTTAAGTCTTCGTTGAACGATTTTAATGAAGTAATGCTGTGCGTGACTTTTGAGCCTTTGCGTATCTCTAAAACCTTAGGTTCTGACAGGAAACCACCAGAGACCCCATATCTCTGGCGCAAATTATCCAAGGCTCTGTCAATACGCTGCTCGGTCGTCATACTTTTAAAGGGTGCAAAAATTAAATTGATCATCTCACGAGGTTGACCAACACAAGAGGCACGCAATACCTCGAGCCGTCGATCTTGGTGAGGCGATTCCTCCATTAGCCTGCGAATCTGGTTTTCGTAAAACACAAATGCAATGTTGGTTCCATTATAAGCAATTTGCGAGGCCAGGTTAATGTACTCATTTCTTCCCTGTCGTTCTAAATATTCGTGCACAGCTGACAAATTATTTTTAACTGGCGATGATGGTTTAGAACGCTGTTTAGGAATCAAAACAGTTTTAGGAAGAGTTTCGATTTCAGAGCGCATTGTCGAATTGGCTCTAACTTCGTAGGCATCGAAATCAAGACTTTGATCCATGTCGAGCTTGGCTTTACTCGCCTGCGCACCTCCATCAGACCTTCGGCGTGATTAAACACTGACCGATTCTCCTCCAGAGGATGCGGACAAGCACCGTTTAGAACGGTTTAATAGCCTTTGCTCGGCTTTTATCTTCGCCTCTTCGCATTCCTTTTTCGCGCGAGCGCGAGCTAACTCATATTTAGCGTCAATTTCTGCTTGCCTCTTTTCTAATTCGATTTCGCGCATAAGCTTGTTTAGAGAAGCGCTTTTACAGTATTACTTTTAGTACTATCCTGGGAAAATTTAGTTTGATCCGAAGTATTTTCGTTGCCGAACTCATCTCCGAACAAGCGCCATTCACAAGATTCAAAAGCATTTGCACACATTTCGTGCATCTCACCGATGCGGTCAGTGAGCTCTTTTAAGAGATCCGAATCTTTAATTTTTTCAAGGTCATTTTGATAGCGGCTATATTCTCCTTTCAGGGAATCGAACCTTTGTCTGTAAGTAGCAAAAAAATCGCTAGTTTTGCATTTCATAAAACTTTGCGACAAGCTTTTAAAGTTATTAATAATTTTGCGGTGAGACGTTAAGAGCTTCCTAACTACATCTGCCTTTTCAGAATGCGAAACTGCAGGAAGCCTAATCCCTGAACCACCCAAACCACCAAAACCCGATCTACTTGCCCCCCCATCCTGAAAAGCAGGGCCGGCAGTTTCCTTGGCAAGTGGCTGTGCAGGTTTTAAGTTACGGTCGGTAAAAGTAATATCAGTTACATCGTCACTACATCCAGGTTCTCTACTCATTTTAAAGTAATGATAAAAGAAACTAAATCAATACAGTGCATTAAATTAGTGCGGAAATAAGATATAAAAACGTTCTTTCCTGATAATTGATTGACTTCTTCAAGTTGACTTTAGCTTCTTGAAGGCCTCTTAAAAATAATGAAAACTTTTCGACTTGAAATCTTGAAATTCCTTCTTCGCGACAAGTTGAGATGTTTTTCGTCAATTTTCTTTACGTTGAGTTTCAAAAGGTCAAGCTGGGTTTTTGAAGGTAAAAATTCTTTTATGTTACGAAACCGTAACAAGTTGAAGCGGATAATGACGGTAACCCCGTGGGGAGCCCAACGGGTCTTCATTACCTGATCCAAAGAAAGATCACAACCACAATCCGTTGATAAAAGAAATGTATTTAAATATGGTGTGAAAGTAGAAGCAGGCAACTTAAAAATGGAGCAAATTTTTACCAAGATTGTCCCAACTGACGTCCAAATCTAAATCCTTAACCGTTCAGAAAAAAAAATAGTGCGCACTGTTCGAGCAAAAATCAAGAATGAATGAGCCCAGGTCCATGTGAAACTTGTCAAGCTAGAAAAAAGGTTTGCGCGTGATCTTAATTACAAAAGCTACATGCAACTAAGGACCAAAGGCTAACACGTGAAGAAGTCCGTCGGACACGTCATTAGATTACACACGAGGCACTTTGATTTTGTGATTCTGAAACAGCAAGTTATAGTATTATCACTGCCGTAGCCTGACGGGTTATTCAGCGGGGCTCAACGTATTTAGTTTTAGAAAAAGTACTGTAATTCTCTTATAAATGGAGTTGAATCTTATGCAACAAAAACTAGAGGGAGCAAAATTGGATAGATACAGGCGCTTAGCCAGAAATTCGCAATGGGGGGCTGTTTTGGGGGTCTGGGGGCAGAGCCCCCAGCTGCCAAAGGCCAATAGGGGTCTGGAGGCGAAGCCCCCAGCCGCCAAAGGCTGGGGGTTTGGGGGCAAAGCCCCCAGCCGCCGTAGGCATGGGGGTCTGGGTCGGAGCCCCCAGCGCTCGAAAATTTTGCATTTTTCTGCAAAAATAACTTCATTTTAGGGCTATTTTGATTAAAAAATAAGTTCGATTTATTATTTGTCGCTTAGATGCAATAAAATACACACTATACATAAAAATAATTTGCAAAAGCAAAACAAAAATAACTTTTTTCACGACAGGAGACTGGAAGGGACCTGTTACGGTCATCTAGTCAAACAGCCCCCGATTATGTACCTTTTTGCTCATAAGAGCTTTAGGCCTACGAGTATTTGAAGTTATTGTTATGAGAGAGATATGATGAGACAATTCTAGTAAAAATTCTAGTTAAATGTTGTTAAGAAGAACTGCTTAGAATCAGATTTAAACTTAGAGAAGGAGGATTTTTTGATATTGTGGGGAATAGAATTCCAGGTTTTAACACCCTGGTATAAGAAAGATTGTTGCAGTTTTGTAGTTTTCATCAATGGGATAGTAAACATGAGAGAAGAGGAACAGCGGGTAGGGTGGGAATGTCTGACATTGGATTTCGACAAGTGTTGGTTTAGGTTATATGGATGTTGTATATGGTATAAATTATACATTAGTTTACTAACTTCATAATGGTAAAGTTTGTTCAGTTTCAAGACCTTTAGATTGGTATATGAAGAGTTTGCACTGGAATTCCATTTTGTTTGGGTAACAATTTTAACGGCTTTGTTTTGGAGAACAGAAATTTTGTGGAGATAAGATTTATAGGTAGAACCCCATATGGAAATTGCATAGAGAAGGTGAGGATAAATTAATGCATGATAGAGTTGCAATAAAATTTCTTTGGGGAAATAGCATTTCAATCTATTAAGTATACCTACTGCGCAGGCGATTTTACGCTCAACAAATTTGAGATGAATGTCAAATTTAAGGTTTTCGTCAATCCATAGTCCCAAGTACTTGACATTGCTATTTACGGCTATTGGAAGACCATGACATAATATTTTTGGTTTTTGTGTGGCAGTCTTAGCTCCTGGAGTTATAACTAAAGCACTAGATTTTGTAGCGTTAATTGTTAGCTTATTAGCTAACATCCAACGATTAGCTATTTCGACTTCGCGTTCATTAAGGTTTCTAAATCTTTTTCGTTTGAAGCTTTAACATATAGACAAGTGTCATCAGCGTCTAGCACCGGAGAAAAGTCAAAAATGTTTAATATATCGTTGACATAAATAGAGAAAAGTATAGAACAGAGATTTGATCCCTGAGGAACACCAAATTGTATTGTTTTAGTTGTGGAATAGCTCCCATTAATATACACCAACTGTTTACGTTCAGTGAGGTAAGATTTGAGCAGGTTATATACTACACCACGAACACCGTAAGAGTATATCATGCAAAACCGTATCAAACGCCTTCCTTAAATCCAAAAATATTAATCCAGTAAATTTTTTTTGTTCATATGGTTATTTATTTTGCATATTATATCAAGCATAGCATTACGTGTAGTTCACATTTTAGCTTTTTCATGCTTGTGCTCCATTTTATTTTAATTGTACAGATTTTAATGTTTTTTTTTTATGTTTGTTTGAATTGTTCCACAGCTCAAAGTGTTTTAACTTTTGATATTTTTGCTTTGTGCCATGGCCTCAAAATCACGCTGTACTCTTGGCGTAAACTTGCATACACACGAAACAAAGACATGCAATTGGAAGAGGGTACTACTATACTACAATAACATCATTTACAGTTAACGCGATTATCAATTTGTGAGTATTGACGCCATTTAATGAAATTACAATAACCTACAGTTTCTACTTTCTAAAGTATTTTACATGCTTTTTGTCGAAAAATAAAACTAGGAGACACTCTTACTGGTACCTATTCAATAAACTAGTAGTAGTATAATGTTCGGAACATCGAAATATCTTTAATACAAAACACAAAGCCAAAACAACCGGAAACACACCCCGACGCTTCGCGAAACCACCCCTCACACCGCCAAAAGCAATGAATGGCGAAAAACACAAAGCACAAGCACACAAAGCACCAAAAAGAAGCAGCAGCAGGGGAGAGAATCATTCATATTACTCATGTGTTAAACAAATACAGGACCTCTATACCGCTGTATTTGTTACACATGAGCAATATGAACAAAAGAAGTAGCAGCAGGGGAGAGAACCATTTATACCACTCATGTGTTAAACAAATACAGGACCTCTATACCGCTGTATTTGTTTAACACACGAGCAACATGAACAACTCTCTCCCCCGCCGCCACCTCCTTCCGATGCTTCACACGCCTGCGCCTTGCGCCCCCCGCCACTCACCACCCCCGACAATGCGAGAAGCAGCTTCACGAAACGCCAAGACATGCTTCCAGTCACTTTGGCGTTGTGCTTTGCATTAAAAATAGTAGTAGTAAGTTTTTTAATTCTCGTAAGCTTTTATGTTTTAGGAGGTAATGCTTTATATTTTAGGAGATAATGCTTTTAAAACGTGGCTTAGAAATTGGCAGTGCCAGAAAACGTAAACATTTCGATGCAGTCAAAAGAATGGATGTGAAAAAGTCCGCTTTATGCCAACATATCGTAGATTTTGATCATTTTATAGCGTGGGATAAAGCTAAAATTTTGAAAATGGAAGCCAATTACAGTATGCGCCGCACAGCAGAGAGTTTTTTCATAAATCAAAGAGCAGCTGAAGTAAACGTTTTAAACAGCATTGACGGAGCTAACATGCCCGTTGTTTATGGTATGCTTATGGATTAATTTTCATGTTATATTTTTGATGGTAAAAATTTTTTTTGGTAGGCCACACGTAACTTAATACACATTATATAATACTTTTGGCAGATGTAATAATTTTTCTGTGATATTGCATGTTGTAATAACGAATGTTGTATATTTTTTGGTAGTTACGTCATAACAGTGTTTTCCTGGTCACCAGTATTTTTTCTTACTAGTTTCATTTGTATTTTTGCAAAAAATATAAATGCGTTACTGTTCTGAGAAATGCGTTACTGTTCTGAGGATGCTCCCCGGACTGGGGAGCGAAACGTCAACTTTAATAAAACTACATCGGAGAACGCTGTTTTGAATAAAAAAATTTACTTAGTAGACTATAATAGGCTTCTTCTTTCTTCTATAAGGTCTGTAGAATGTTAGTAGGCTAGAGGTTCCGAGATTCTAAACTCGAAGCTTTTCAGGGGTCATCATTGTCTGTTTTTAGAGTGTAGAGTAGACGTTTTAGCCGAGACGCAGGAACCTAACTCAAGTGTCACTGATGTGGGTCGTGCGTTTCAAAACTTTGCAGCGATTTACAGCACCTAACGTCGTTGTAAGATTTAAGGGTTTATATTTTTTTTTTAAAGATTTCTATCTCTTGCTTGCGTGGAGCTGCTATCGTTGAAAAAGGAAATCACTAAATCGCTAGCATCACGCATCTCGCGTTCGATCTGCTCTAATACTATTTGCATCAAAGTCTGTTTCAACCTAGCCTACCGTATATCGTTTATATGAAGTCTACAAGCCACAACATTCACCTAATCGAGTCTATGGTCGATAAACATTTTGCTACTTAAGATAGCCTATGACTGATTGTAAAGAGTCTATGGTGCAACCCTAGTATTATGTCATTGGTGCAACCAAAGCAGACAAAAACTGAGACTTTGATAGCGATATCGAGTCAGTGAACCGTGAAGAAAAAAAGACAAAACTGTCAGTTGCCAGTCTACTAATAAAGAGTCTATGATCTGACGATCTCAATAATCTAGACTTTCTAGAGCAGGCCTGCACAACATATGGCCCTGCGAAGTCTTTTATTGCGGTCCACGAAATGATATCGTGTGATCTCAAGCATAATCTCTTTTAAGCAATTTATATCTGTCGCATTGTGATGTGATAGCTGATGCAATTGTGTGTATGAGCGTAAAACAGGAACCTACGGCGTGTGCTTTTTTGACCAGCATTTTTACTTTAAGTTTATTTGTCAGCAAGCAGTTAGTTGCAAGGATGGCAGTACGGTACAATACGTTCAGAATTTGCGTACTACGTACCTCGCACCTTCAACCGTACCGTACTTCAGCTCAATTTTTGAAGCGTACCGTACCGTACCCGTACCATTACAAAAAAACGTACCGTACTGCCATCCTTGCTTTTGACTACTCGTAACTTGAACTGACTTTGAAATCACTAACCTATATATGAGCGATTTCAATTTACACATTTAGCGTCGGTTTCTACTGTTTTTTGCCTCTGTGTACAAAAAACTGGAGCAACGTGCGAAAAGTCCGGAATTTTTAATTCAAAGAGCGTACCAACGTACCGTAGCCGTACCTTTACAAAAAAGGCGTACCGTACCCAGGGGCGTATTTAGGGGGGGGCCATTGGGCCATGGCTCCCCCCTTTGGGTCGCCAGGATTGCAAAATTGCATAGAAAAGTGAGCAAAATTGAGGCATGGCAACCCTTTGCAAGTTGGGCATCAGGCTTTGGGCTCGAAATCAACTGATTTTGGGCAATAAATGGGACAAAATTTGAGTGATAACCTTTTTTTTTTTGCTCTTCACCTGATTTTGGGCGAAAAACGGGACGAAATTTGAGTGTGGCAATTTCAAATTCTGATCTATGTTCCTCTCAAATTTTCTGAAGTTTTTGCCCCCCCCCCTTTTCAAAATCCTGCGTACGCTACTGACCGTACCCGTACCATTTACAAAAAAAACGTACCGTACCAGCGTACCGTACTTCTTAGCAAAAATTGAGGCGTACCGTACCGTACTGCCATCCTTGGTTAGTTGTGTTTCTTGTGTAGCATACCACAACGACTTAAATCAAGAAAAGAAACATTAAAATAGATGGCAGAGTGTTTCAATCAAAATAAACGAACAAATACTTATTTACAGTTGTAAACTCAAAAGTACTGTGCTTAGATTGCCGAAACGTGGTTTCAGTTCCAAAAGAATATAATCTTAGACGCCATTTTGCAACCCAACATCCGAATCTTGCTGAATTAGATGCTAATGAAAAAAGACTTAAAGCATAAAGTTTAGGTACCAATCTTCGTTCCGAACAAAACTACTTTAAACCTTCGAGCAATGAAAGTGCTACTGCTACCAGAGTTACTGTAGCTACTGCAACCAAAATACAACCATTAGATGTTATAGCTTGCAGGTAAAAAGGTAACGGGTGTTTTTTACTTTTCCATGATCACAAGACGTTTCGCCGTAAAGGCCCGTTTATACGCGTCGCGAAAGAAAAGGCGGCGTTCGCGGAAGAAAGGCCATAATGAAATAAAATAGACTCGTTTATACACAGCGCGAATACGAACGAAATTCAGTTCGTGCGGTTATAGGCGTAGTTAAGAGGGGGGGGGCGACCCCCAATTCAAGTACTACCAGTGATAAACATGTGCTGAAAAAGCCTATTATTTCTTCAGTTTCAGTTTCTTTGAGCATCTTCGCGTACAACGGTACACGCGTAGAATAGTTTAACTGCAATATTGATCCAGGGGGCCCGTATCCCCTAAATTCAAATTTTGCCAAACAAGTTAAATGTATAAACCGAGTGAAATTAAGGGTTTTTATCCTAAAAGTTGCTATCTCAAGCCCTTACCTAACCTGTTTATGAACGTAATGCAATAACCAGGACGGATCTACCACATGACGCAGTGCCAGGGGACCTACGCTCAGATGGTAAGACTCTTTTTGGTGCTTACCTGTATTTAGCAAGAACATGTTTCGAAAATTCCCAAAGTGCCAGGGGCCCCGCGCAATATAAATCCGGCCCTAGCAACAACATGGTTAGTAAACATAACCATCTATTGTATATTTTTCAATAACGACTCACCTCCAGCCACTGCCGCAGCCAGTGCAAATGAAGTGGGAGGGCACTTGCCTAAAGTGGGGGGGAACTAAAATAGATTAAATTTTTGCACATCAAAACTCATCTTGTATACGGTTACCAATTATGTGCAATTTTAAAAATTCGTTATTCTTTTCAAAAAAAAGCCTGTTGGGCAGGCAGTGTTTCTTATCTCTTTTCGTCTCCGTTCCATATTCGCTTGAAAAATCTATCTGCAGCAGTGACTGCAACCTAAACAATCTTGAGTGGGCTCTAAAAAAACAAAAACAGCTGGTCTTTTAACTTCAAAAAGTTGGATTTAAAAAAAAGGCGGGGTGGGGGAGTTTGAAACAAAACTTAACATTTTTAGTTAAAAAATGACTCAGTTAGGTGGCGTGCTGAGCAAACTCGTGCAAATTAGTCGTATCTTAGATAGGGGTCTGGGGGCGTAGTCCCCAGTCGCTAGAATATTTTGATAATTTTTTTGGGCAAGAAATGGTCTTTTCAGCGCCATTCTGATCACATTTCGAACGTTTTCAGAGCTATTTGAAAGAACTAATGGCTGAAATTCGAAAATCATTTCAAACAATTAAATTTTCGATCCTCTTTAGCCCCCTTACTTGCAGATCAAGTCCAAAACATTCTTCAACGCTAGTATTTGGGAGTTAATTAGCCCCCCCCCGCCCCATCCAGGGCCCCCCTTGGTTCACTTATTATTTATTTTATGTCATGTCATGATCACTAGCCAAGAAACGATTCGGTTGACCTATACCTCTATTCCGCGACACATCCGTAAACGCTTAGCAACCCACATGTACGTCGCGACCCATGGTTTGAGACACACTCACATGAATATCGAATGTGCAAAAAATGAAAACCTGTGCAGTAGTGTGCACCGCATTAATAAAAACAATACGGATTATTGCATCAAAATTATGTTACAGCAGTTGGTTGCCAGCAATCTCGCGAAAGATCGAGAAAAAGTTAGACGAGAATTATGTTTGAATGTTATTATTCCTTTTTACATCATTGTTTTCTTAAGGCTACGTAATGTTCCAATCTTCCAAAAAAAGTAGTTTGAATATAACGAAATTGGGGAAGGCACAAGCAGCCGTTAGGGAAGGGGGCGGCCTCCCTGGCCCCCCGTAGCGACGGCACTGCTTCCACCTCGCCAGCTTTTACGCGACAAAATACTTTTGAAAAAAATTAGCTATAGGGGAAATGGTCCTGGAGCAAATTTTTAAATTTGAAGTGAGAACTGAAAAGGCCCCGGACCCTTGGCTGAACTTGTACTCCTATAACTGGTTATTTTTATGCAGGGGTGCCGAAACCCGGGGGGATGGGGGGATATATCCCCCCCAATGATTTGACTGTATCCCCCCAATAATTTGCGTATGGTCTTCATTTTCATCCCCTCCAATAATTTGACTCTGGTGTGCATCTGAACGCAGGTTTCCACTTGAATTCGGGGAAAAAAAGTGTTCCATTTTTGGTGAAGACCTTTTTTTTGGGGTCTTTACTTAATTTGGTCACCTGAAAAAAATCATGGTCGAGGTTCATCCCCCCAATGTTGAAAATAGGGCAAAATTTGGGTAAAATTGCAAATTATCCTCCCCAATGCTCAATAAAGATTTGCACCCTTGTTTTCATGACATTGACAAAACAAACATCTCTTAGGAAAATCTTCGAGTGGATTATTATTTACTGTTAAAATATTGCACGAGGCAATGTACCTTATTTCCCTCTACCTGGGACAAAACCACTTACAAAATTTAACGCCAAAATGCAAGATTTTAAACGTGTTTTGGACTTAAATTGCAAGTGAAAAGAGGATGGAACAATTTAATTTTTCAATTGGCTTTTAAATGTTAAAAATCTGGTTCTTACAAATTGCTCTGCACACGTGCAAAATGTGATCCATTGGCTTTAAAATAGCTTTCTTTTCCAAAAAAATTACAAAAAATTGTCCAGCGGCTTGGGGCTTCGCCCCCAGGCCCTCATAGTCTCCGGCGGCTGGGGTCTCCACCCCCAGACCCCTGTCTGTGATACGTTTGAGTTACACTGGTTTACTCAACACGCATCCCAATTCAGACGTTTGCACTTTTTATTCTTTAGTTTAAGCTCTCTCTCTCTTGAGCAAAATCCTGGTTACGTGCCAAACCGAGAGCCATGCCTTCTGATTTTTTTATTCTACCATAGCTTTGCCCCTCAAAAAATCCACTTTCGAAAATTTCTGATGACGTCCCTGTATGTGATTTGTGGTTTGCTCCCCCCAATTAAAAATCCTGGCTATGCCTATGCGCGCGGAAAACCTCGTAGATTACCTTCAGAGCAAAATTTTAGACGGCATTCGCGACGGCTTTTCGTTTGATCCACACTGGAATGAATTTCTCGTGCCCCCGTGCCCCTCTCGAATTCACATAAATAAACTTCTCGTGCCCCCCAACATTTATTTCTGCCCCCCCCCCCCCAGTCACGCTATCCTGGCGCCGGGCCTGGTTTACATGAACAAATGATCAAGTTTTAATATAAAACATATTGCGGTTTTCGCGCGGAAAATCGCTTTCTATTAGAACAGCAATTCGCGCGGAAACTCGCCTGGTTTTCTGCGTAGTTCGAGTTCGGGTTCGTGCTCTGTATAAACGGGCCTTAGCAGTGGTATCTAGGGCAGCAAAAGCGCACCGTTGTA
The DNA here is from genome assembly GCA_963965965.1 of Trididemnum nubilum. Lineage (NCBI taxonomy): Eukaryota > Metazoa > Chordata > Ascidiacea > Aplousobranchia > Didemnidae > Trididemnum > Trididemnum nubilum. The sequence continues at coordinate 517,182 of OZ014477.1, forward strand.
ATGGCCCTTGTAGTTCAGCGAGTTGAGCAGGCCTGTTCCAAAAGTATTCGAGTTAGCATTTATCTATGATCGCGTAGAGTCGCATTCCAAATTCGTGCGAAAAGATTAAGTAACTGAATAGCAGGGGCGTATTCTTCATGCATTCAAGGCAGACGGGTAGCCAAAATTCGCAATGGGGGGCTGTTTTGGGGGTCTGGGGGCAGAGCCCCCAGCCGCCGGAGGCCAATGGGGGTCTGGGGGCGAAGCCCCCAGCCGCTGGAGGCTGGGGATTCGGGGGCAAAGCCCCCAGTCGCCGGAGGCTGGGGATTCGGGGGCAAAGCCCCCAGTCGCCGGAGGCTGGGGATTCGGGGGCAAAGCCCCCAGTCACCGGAGGCTGGGAATTCGGGGGCAAAGCCCCCAGCCGCCGGGGTCTGGGGGCGGAGCCCCTAGCGCTCGAAAATTTTGCATTTTTTTGCAAAAATAACTTATTTTAGGGCTATATTGATAAAAAATAATGCTTTTAAAACGTGGCATAAATAGTGGCAGTGCAAACATGATTTAACTGGTTGCATAAATGGGCTACTAGGGAGGTGGCTAATGCTAAAATTTTAGTTCTCTTATTTAGATGCTGGTAAATTATAAAATTGAATAGAAGCTGGAAGGAAATTGTGGCCCCTCCCGTGACAGGCTGGAAGGAGGAACGCCACATTTTTTATTCTGCATTTTGGTCGACATGCCAATGGGGGGGAGCTATAGCCCCCTCTGGCTACGCTACTGATGCAAGGCATGCATTGCATGCCAAGTCATTTAGCCAAAAAAGATAATTATAATTTAAATAAGTACAAGTAACAATTTAAAACAAAAGCAAACTAAGTTGCCACAGTTACAGATAATCACTTTCAAGTCGAAGTAGCAATAAACTTGCTTGATTTATTGATTTCAGTTTTAGCCTGCTTTTAGCATATCGCTAAATTACAAATAATAATGGCAACACGCGTGCAATATTTTTGAATTGCATTCATTGGCTTGAGAGATTGCTAAGTTTGGACAAGACAACGAGCAAAATGAAATAGATTTGAAAACTTTGATTGGCGCATAATTTGCTGCAAAAGTTCTTTTATACATCTAGTTTCTTGTTTTCGTAAAATATAGTCTCTATTTTGATTTTACATTTGTAACAGGAAATTAGCTTAAAACTGGCCACAAGCTATGCACCAAAGCATGTAATTTTAAATGTAGCTTGGATGTTGCCATTTATTTTATGTATTTTAGCGATATCTAAAAGCAAATAACTCAGCGCCGAAACCAAGCCGTGATAACCGGTAAGCATTGGCATTAGGTAATGTAATCAGAGAAAGTTTTTGATAAGGTACTGTTCGCACTATTAAGGCTGAATGTTGACCTATAAGAGTGAAAACAAGATGTAAAATCTATTTAGACAGAGAATAACCGGTAATGGGTTCAGTTAGTACTTAGTAGATCTAGGCTAATTGTAGAGTTTGCAGTAGGTTTGCAAAAAGTTTTTAAGACTATCAATATATTACCAGTAGGTTGTTTAGCTGCTTTGTTTGTGCTTTACTGGTTGTTAAATACACTAAACAAGGCCTGGCCAAACCATGCATGCATAGGACAAGCCTTGAGCTCACCAGCCTGCTTAATATTGTACAGCATGGCTGGCTGTTGCCTGGCTACGATATGTTATGACGACGTAAGGAAGGCTATGAAAGAAGGCTATATATTTGCTATTTGGCAAGTTGGCTCAGCTTAGTTCTACAATAATGTTTTTACCTCAATGCTGTTAAGCCTACTGTACTTTACTGTTAATGTCAGCCCAGTGAGCTACTGGCCACTGGCACATATAAAACTACTAGACCTGTCATTGTCTGTAGTAACACAAGAAAGACTAGTACTTGGACAGTAATTGTACAAACTAATGCGTACTGGGTAGAGGAGACCTAATTGTAACACAAGACGTATATCAGTGTAAGTGGCTTTTTTATTTTACTGTCTGATAATCAATGACATCATCAATTCTGATGACGTCATCAAAATTGCATACCTTGTCTGAAATGTCACCTACGCCCCTGCTGAATAGCAATGTATTGTTCCATTTCCGCGGCAATAAGTAAAATTCTTGTCATAGCAACTTACCTACTACCCCACAATAAAAAATTGGAAAACATTTGGGCAATACGATTCAAACAATATCAGAAAAAAAAAAGATAAATATTGCTTTGATTAAAATGTTCATATCTTCGAATTTTAATCAAAGCAATTCTCAAGTTCAGTACCACCAATCAACTTTTCAAATAGATAAATATTAAAAGCGATTAGAATCTTAAAATTACGTCTTTCTGACATGCTATTTATAAACTTTTTATAATAGCATTAGTAACGAAGAGTCACAGTAATATAGGCCGTTTGCTGTAAATTCTAGGACGCTTAAAAATCGAGTTTGTAAAAAAGTTTGAGTGGCAAAAAAATTTTGATGCAGATAGACTGTATTTCATCCTAGGAGGTTTATATAAAAAGTTCTTCAAAAATTACCCTGCAGTTTTCGAGCAAATGGGGGGTAAAGTTGGGGGTTTTCAAAACTAAAAATTACATATTTTTCGCATAATGTGCAAATTTAAATCCTTTTATCGTTTCTATTTGCTTATTTTGACAATTTTTCAGATACGCAAATGTCTAGTTTGGTTTTAAAGTTAAATTAAGCAATCCTCCCCAGCGCTCTCTAGCACTACTAGCGGCGAAATGTTTCTTTTGTGTTTATTTAAGCTTTTAATAATTTTCCCCTTAATTTTTCAGTGATTAACCATCGATAGGAGTTGACTTCATTTGTTTGAACGTACAAAAATGACATAAACTTTTTCGAAAGCACTGCGCTACTGATCAAATCAACTTTGGGGCCTTGTTTGACTAGAAAACAGTTAACAAAAATCAATAAAATTAACTACAAAAACAAACTTGTTTCAAATGCTTGTTAAATATTTAAAATCAGTATATCAACTTATAACTGCACAGATATAAACAGGATTTTTGATGAGGGTACTTTTGAAATGACGTAACTGGTCAATGATGACGTCACAAAATAACGTAACGAATGAATGAAACGTCACAATATAAATTGCAATATGAAGTTTTTGTCAAAATTTTGCAAAACCACAAAACTTTTTGAGTTGATAAAAAGCAAAATTGCATTTATTGGTAAAAATCAATTTTTGATGGGTATGCTAGGTGAATTCTAACCCTAGGGTGCATCCGAAGCTAGTAGCAATTGAAGAATAAATTAGAACACTTTTGATTACTTAGGAAAGTGCAAAAAATAAACCAAAATATTCTGATTGCCGGTGATGTCTAAAGCTTCAACAATGTTTGGAGAAATCAAAACTTATTCTGTAATATCACCGATCACATTAATACAAATTATTTCAATTGTCGTGGTCATCAATCATCACATTCACGTTGCTCGTTACGAGTACGATATTTGAAGCAGACCTGGAGTCGAGGACACAATGTTCGAGGCCAAGGGCTGAAAAAAAATTCGAGGCCAAACCAAGGACCGACTTTTCAAGTACAGACCCTCTTGAGGCCAAGGACAGGATTGGTCGAGGCCAAAGCCAAGGACCAAGAACATAATTAAAAAAAAGCTATTATCGGCAAACTTTGAATGTTTTTAAGCGCGAAAGTGTAAGACATTGCATTTCGTTAAGTTTTTCATGATAATTTGAAAATGGTAGTTTCTAAAAATAACGAATGTTATTTTGAAGTTTTACGCATTAGCAGCAATTTTGATTACGTTCCATAGCGGTATCGTGGTAACAAAACAATTAAGACCGTAATGCGAAATGAGAGTAACTAACTTCTGAACATGGAAGCGATCAATTTTAAGACCTTAACTTCATCAGTTAAAACCCCAGAGTAAACGTCCTCTGAGTAATTATGGATCTCTCATCCCCACCGTTTTAATACTTTACCAAAACAACCTTCATTGTTTGAACGATTTCTTTTTGCAGATTTTTAAAAATGTTATCATAGTTTTTAAACATTGTATAGCAACTGCGATATTATTATCTGAAAGTATTGCAAAATAGAGTAAAATAATTTATGTTTTTAAAATGAATTAAGGTACCGTATCCAGTATTTGCAAGCTCACATCCTTGGAAAAAACGGGGTCTGGGGGCGAGGGCAAAGTCCACATGCCTCCGTTGAACAATTTTAGAGACTTCTTTTTAATAAAAAAACAATTTTTGTGATTTTGAAAGAGGTGAAACAATTAAATTTTCAAAGCAATTTTAAAAACGAAAATACCGGTAACGTAAAAGTCAAGTTGAAAAACCTTAGTTTTATAACATTTTCCCCAATCCTAATTTTAATTAAACTTTTTTTTACTCATGATATCTTTCTATAGCTCATTAATTGCATATCGATGAATGAGGGCACGCGTTTCTGCCGCCAAACGTCACTTTGTAAAATTTAACATAAGGTATTTAATGGCAAAAATAACATGAGAATCTTAGCAGGGCTGTATCAAGGAGGAAGGCCTTGAAGAGATTTGCAATTTGTCCGGGGTCGCCCTCCCCCTCTGAAGAGCTCACAATTGTAGAAACGCAAAAATAATAAATCATTATTTTTTTCGAAAAAGGCCCAAATTTTTCATGGGAGCTTCTCCTCATCTTAATGACGTCGTGTGAAAAACTGGTTGACTGCAGCGCGCATCTTTCCATCCATTCAAGCAATTATAGTTATATTTAATTTCACGATCACATTTTTAACTCCTCATGTAGCGTTTTTTTCTGAAACAGTATAGTTTATTATTCGTCGAGGACAGAGGTGGAGTCGAGGACGCAACGTTCGAAGCCTAGGCCAATGATACAAAAAAATCCCAGACCAAGGCCAAGGACTGACTTTTCGAGGCCTAGGACAGGAATGCTCAAGGCCAAAGACACAAGGCGCAGATGTTCTCCAAAACGAAAAAAAGGTCTTCGCGCCAGGAAATGCCAATTTCCAAGATAAAGTGAAAAAAGCTCATGGCCATTGATCATTTTCAACAATTTAATGTCCTCAGCCGAGAGCAGGGCATTTTCGCGGACTTGCAGGCTTTAAGGCCAAGAATTTGACCTTCGAGGCCAAAGCCAAGGACTTCAAAATGTGTCATCGAGGACTTCGCCTCTGTAATTTGGGATTCTTAGCGGCGATTTTTAACGCAAAAATTACTCAGCAAATGTGGCTTTTTCCCAGATCACTTAACAGTGATTAGAGTGCTGTTCTTTCTTATTTGAAAAAAAATCTTCGCGATTTTTGCTCGCATACATTCAGAACAAGGTGGCTTTCTCAAGATAAGTTTTGTTAGTTATATCGCGGATACACTAACATACGCTGTTTAATATGCTATCCCTAGTACAGGCGCGTAGCAAGAAATTCGCAATGAGGGGCTGTTTTGGGGGTCTGGGGACGGAGCCCCTAGCCGCTGGAGGTCTAGTGGGATCTGGGGGCCAAGCCCCCAGCTGCCGGAGGCACGGGGGTCTGGGGGCAGAGCCCCTAGCGCTCAATAATTTTGAATTTTTTTGTAAAAATAACTTAATTTTAGGGCTATCTTAATAAAAATAATGCTTTTAAAAAGTGGTATAGAAATTGACAGCGCAACATGATTCAACTGGTTGCATTAATGGGCTGTGTGGGAGGTGGGTAATGATAACATAGCAGTTCTCTTGTTTACATGCTGGTAAATCATAAAATCCTATTATTCAATAAAACTCACACGGAGTAATCTATTTCGTCTATATTTTACAAAGGAAAATAATTGGGGGGAGGGGGGGAGGCTAATGGAAAGAGATCTGAGAGAAATGATTGGTAATTAATCAACACTGAATAGCCCCCCCTCTCCTTTATTTCTGAGTTTATAACATATTTGTTAATAAAACTTATGTTTGGCGTTTTCACACTAGCAATCAAATTTGATTGTTTGTTGTTGGGCATTTTTCAAAGTTTTTACTGATTTTTGAATTTAATTTTTGACAAATTAGCCTCTCCTGAAGATATGTTTCAAAAGATGCTCTAAATCACTTTTTAGTCCATTCCAGCGCAAAAAATAGTCCCAAAAGATCTAAAAACGTGGTATTTTTCTTATTCTGCGTTTTGGTTGACAGGCCAATGGGGCAGGCTATAGGCCCCACACCCCCCCGCTTCCCCCCTGGCTACGCTACTACCGTGGTAACGGTATTACATTTCATTATCACGCACATATGCTTTTTTCCGAGTCCATACTCAGATAAGCACGGTCATGAGTTAGCATTAGCAACTAAAAAATGTTTGCGTCACGACCCCGGATCCCTTGTTATAGCTCTTGATGGTTTTAAGGCTTTGCGGTTTGTACCACCCGCGCCGGAAATATTAGCAGAAATAAGAATAACAATTCTACTCTGCCTTTTGCCCCTCATTCTCCGATTAAAGCTTTCACACAATGCCATTTAAAATAAGGTTTACTATGACTTGGCAATCACAATATATGATATTTTTCAAATAAGGAAAAAAAATGAATTGAAAAGCTAGAATTTTTGGTTATTTTTTGTTTGGTTATTTTCCTTTTCAACCAATCAAAACATAATGCTGTCCTTGAGCCAAGAACAGGACATTTTTGAGGACTTGTAGGCCGTGGCGTAGGAGGCGGGGGGTCCAAGGGGCACTGCCCCCCCCCCCCCCCCCGCTTGGTTTTAAAGTGTCGAAATTTCGAGCAATTTTATATTATTTGGGCAATATTGCATCAAAATTTTGGGCAATTTCATATTTTTCGAGCAAGTTTGCGTCAAATTTCGGGCAATTTAATATTCATTAAACCGTCTCCACTTCAGTGAAGACCTTTTTTTTTTTGAGATCACTTTAATTTGGACAGAAAAACCGATCACTTTCTGGGCAAAATGCAATGTTATTTTTCGAGCAAAAGTTTGGTGCCCCCCCCCAAATCCTTTTGAGCTCCTACGCCCATGCTTGTAGGCTCCAAAACCAAGGACTTGAGCATCGAGGCCAAGGACTTCAAAATGTGTCCTCGAGGACTCCACCTCAAATTTAAACTTTGTTAAACAGAGTGCTACTTGGCTAAAATTGAGATAGCGTTAAACAAAATCTCAAATAGCAAGTCGCAGTGTCTTTGTGGGAGTTGGGTCTAGAAGTACAAATCTATTCTATTTTATCTAGGAGCCTGCACAACAATGCTAGGTCTACAAATACAAAATAATCTGCATTAGGCCTAGTTGTTTGAGAAACAATGCTAGGTCTACATAATGTGCGCATTTTCAAATCTAAAAGTCTCAATCATTTTCGCAGGGAAGGCTTTATTTCACGGAAAATTTTTATCTAGTTTTTGATTATTTCTTACTCAAATCTAACCCAAACTCAGATAATTACTCTAAAACTATTCCCAAATGGAACCCTAACCCAAACCCTAACCTTAACCCGAATCTTAATCCCCAAAAAAGCAAATGAAAAAATCGCGGATGAATATTTCGCATTTTCGTTTTATTCTCTTTAACTTGAAAATTTTTGGTGAAATAGTCACTCCCTTCTCGCATCACTGTCATAAAATTACCACTGATACCTGAACACAGCAGTTTGCAACTATGTTCTGCTTGGCAGGTCATATGACTTTATTATATCTGTACCAGTAACTATAGGCTATTTTGAAGTACTGTTTTGAAACGATGCTTCATAATTTCTGCTTGGCACATCATATCACTTTTGGTTATCAAGTAGCTGGCTATCTATACTTTGTAGACCTACGAGTAGATCTACTTTAAAGCGATGTTTCATCATGGATACTAGTATTTATCGCGAGTAATTTACCAAAAATTTCTTTTTAAAACAAATTTAAGAACAAAATCCAACTATTGCATCCACTTAACCCAATTTAAGCTAACATAGTAAGAAAACTAACTGTTAAATCAGTGTGGCCTACCTCAGGACCTGATTCAAAGCAGTTTTTAAAAATTCGTTAAAGGGAAAGTCCTCAAGTAATTCTATTTTATGATTGGTCGATTCCGGTTGTCTGATTGTATTCATCCGCATTTTAGAAGCCAACTTTCAGGTCAATTTAAAAAATACTGCAGGAAAATAAGTGGAGAACTTTTGCATGTGAGTTTGTGAGATGAAAATCAATGCATTTAAGCAAAAAATAAGTTGCCACTCAAATTTTTTTACAAGGTGAACGCTAGAATTTACAGCAAACGGCCTAATAGTGGTAGGCCTAATCACTATTAAAATAAGAAGTTTAAAAAAATTACGATGCGAGAATTGCCGAAAGCGTGGTAATATTATTTTAAGATTGTCACAAAAAAAAAAATGGAACAGTTTGTGTGTATAATGCGAGTAGGCTTATAGACTCAGTTCAAGACCATCTGCTGAGAGTTGTAATGCTGCAATAACTGTTGAAGAAAATACTTTAGATTCTGAATCAATTAAAGTCGCTAAATTTTTATTGCTCGATTTTGCTTCAAAACGTCGGTGTTGTCTTGCTTTAGTGCCCCAAAAGCAACAATAGCCGAAGAAATAGACGAGATCCAACATTCTCCCATACAGCCTTGTTCGAAAAGTTGACGCAAACCATTGTCATTTTGGCTAAATGTTACATTCAAAGTTATTTGTAATTTGTTGCGACAAATTACTTATTACTTTTTCTGAGAAGTACAGGGTGGGCCGTAAATAACGCACCAAAGCATATTAAACAATATTGATAATAATAACACCAAAGCATATTAAACAATATTGATAATAATAATAATATTTCACATCACAATTTACTTTTAATTCTTGGGTGCGTAACTTACGGCCCACCCTTTTGTTATAATTATCAGAATTGTTTTATATGCTTTGGTGCGTTATTTACGGCCCACCCTGTATAATGACTATACGGCAGAGGTGGGCAAAGCGCAATTAGAAGCGCGAAGCGCAACTTCCGCAATTGCGTACGTTGCGTTGCACTTTAATTTTTTATTTTGAAACATTGCGGAGTTGCGTTGCGGAAAAAAGCCTTTAAAATTTGTTGCGCTTTCAAAATTTTTTTCGGTTAAAAGCGCGATTCTATCCATTGAACTTAACTTTGCTCTATTTCCATCGTAATATTGATAAATTTCGGGCTTGTTTAGCAAATTATTCACTGTTTTGCAATCTGAAATTGCAAAAAACGCAGTATTTGCGTTGTGTTGTGAAATTTCGATTGCGGAAGTTAGGTTGCGTTTTAACTTGGTGCGAAAATACCGTTCCGCAATTGCGGAATTGCGTTGCGCTTCAACTGAATCAAAAAATTCATTGCGGAAGTTGCGCTGCGCTTCAGAAAGCAAAAAAATTAAATTGCGCATTTTGCGCTGCGCTTTTGTTGGTTGAAAAGATCGTTGCGCTTTGTTGCGTAGCGCTTTTGACATAATGTTATTTGTGCCCACCTCTGCGTATACGGTAATTTTATTACTTTTTGAAATTAATTTTTAGTGAAGTGATTTCATTACTTTTGTGCAGTAATTCGCCCACCACTGGCCAGTCGTCATAAAAAAGTCATAATTTATACTAAAGCCAACAATACTTTTTTCTGAGCGAGTGTATTTAATGATAAGAACAATCAATTGTTGCGTAATTGAAGTTTTCCGTGATTAAGAACAAATGCCATTGCTGACGTTGCTGGCGATGACTTTGAGCCCGGCGAAGTTCTCCTCGGCGGTGGGTTGGATAAACCTGCAAACCAGGAAGGTCAATAGAACCAGGCAGGAGATTGCTGGCTCCTCTTTTTTACACGCGCACGTTTTTTCTGGCGTTTTTTGGTTCGTTTTTGTGTTACCTTTTTTAAAAAAAGAGCCAAAAGAAGCTCCAGAAAAGTAGACGGGTGTTTGCGGAAAATAAAAGAGTGACAGCAATTGAGTTTGCACAGCCCACGTGCAGATTCGCCGCCTGCGGCATCAGCTTCTTCCAAATGTCAGTCATTTTCAATGATAAAGCGAAGGTTGAATAAAGTGAACAATTAAACCACTGTGATTGTTCTTATAAAGACAAAATTGGACGAAGACCACAGCTCAATGCACCGCCGTACTTCTTCCCTTTCTACTGAGACAATAGTGTGTACTAGGGCATAAGTTCTCAAAGTGCTTCGTACGGAGCCCCAGTGCTCCTCTGTAGAAACCTTATTGGGGCTCCGCAGGCTATTTGTTTACTTTTTTGTTTTCATTTTAGAAATTTATTTTTTGGATCCCAGGCGCGTAGCCAGAAATTTGCAATGGGAGGGGGGTGTTTGGGGGTCTGGGGGTGAAGCCCCAAGCCGCTGGAAGCCAGTGGGGGTCTGGGGGCGAAGCCCCCAGCGCTCGAAAATTTTGCACGTTTTTGCAAAAATAACTTAATTTTAGGGCTATTTTAATTAAAAAATAATGCTTTTAAAACGTGGCTTATAAATTGGCAGTGCAAACAAGATTAAACTAGTGGCATAAATGGGCTATTTGAGAGGTGGCTAACGGTACAATGTTATTTCTCTTGTTTAGATGCTGATAAATTATAAAATCGAATAGTTCAATAAAACTCACACGCAGTAATCTATTTCGTATACAGTCTATAGAGAAAAATAATTGGGGGAGGAATAATGAATAGAGATTTGAGAGAAATAATTGGTAATTAACTAATGCTGAATAGCCCCCCCTAGGCCTATTCCTTAGTTTATAGTATATTTGTTGATGACACCTATGTTTAGCATTTTTACACTTGCGATCAAATTTGATTGCTTATTTCTTACCATTTTTCAAAGTTTTTATTTATTTGTTGGTTTTTTTTTGTTTTTTTTGACAAATTAGCCCCCCCCCCCCTGAACATATGTTTCAAAAGATGTTTTAAATTACTAGCTAGTCCACTCCAGTGCATAAAACAGTCTCAAAAGTGCTAAAAACGTAGTGTTTTTCCCATTCTGCATTTAGGTCAACATGCCAATGGGGGGGCTATAGCCCCCCCGCCCCCCTGGCTACGCTACTGGTGGCTCCGTAAATAATGGTCAAGTAGTTGTTGGGCTTCATAGTACCAAAAGTTTGAGAACCCCTGTACTTGGGAATTATCTATTTACTTGTTAAATTTTGTGCTATGTTTTTCTGCTTGGTTCCCCAATAAAAAAAAATGACGAAAATTGCAGAATCAGCAGCGAGAAATGGCGCTGAAAGTTGCGCGTGGAAGGTGAAAACGTTGCCGCATGCTACTGTATTTTTACGCGCTGCCACACATCGACGCTTACCTTTCTGGGAGAGTGAACCCGTAGCGCCCGGTGTCTCTCAGCTCGGCCGCGAATGCGCATTTGATATTGAGCTTCTCGTACATGTAGTCAGTGGTGCTGCCAGAGGCTTGGTCTGTACATACAAGCAATTGGAGTCACTGTAACTAAACAAACTAGAATATTCCACCTATTTGATCGATGTATCTTTATCCTTCCACAAGAAAGCGACTGTGGTGCTATCCTTTGGACGAATCCGCACCGGCTTAGGGTTGACCGTAGTCTAAGTTTTCCGGTTGACATTTGACTTCTTCTTACGTAAATTTGCAGCTTGTTTGAAGCCACCCAGCAGAGATAATCATCGTAAAGCGTCTTATTCAAGAACTCAAGAACGTGACCAGGGTTTGGGTTAAACTCAAGTCTTGCAATCAGGTTCATCGTAAAAACGACACCTTTACCCTCTCGGCCACACTGCCAACAGACCGACTTGGATATTTTTAACATTTGAAATTTTTAACGGATCTTGTTGAGCGCCGGGTTCATACATTCCACCCATCAACTCTGCAAATTCTTAACGTTCTTGTCGCAAAACGTTTGCATGGAAAACACAGCGATTTTCAGGTTTAGCCGCTAACATGCGACAGCGACAGATTTAAGTCGCATTCGCATCAGCCGGGTACTCACAGATTACTTCGGAAATGGGGCCGTATTGGTAAGTTTCACCATGAACACTTTTAATCGCATTCACGCTGTCTTCAGCGATCTTTCTCTGTAACACAAGTACAAAGCGTTTACCGGGTATACTTCCTTCGGGTGGCGCTTTATACCCGTTTCTTTCTAAGGCATATTTGCACAGTTCAACAATTGGGCAACACTACAATTACGGAGTCAAAAGTCAAATAAGGATTGGGAGGAGACTAAAAACTCTCCGGAGACAATAGTGAGAGCTTTCTGACACAGGGCTACGAAAAGTAATAGAAGAAAGTGTCACAAAGAGTGGGACTTCAATTCAACTGATTAATGAAATTGCTCTACAACGGTGGCTAAGATCAGAGCAGAGTATTCATCACATGCAACAATTAAATGAAAATTAAAAAACCCTACAGTCTGTTTCAACCCTTCATGAGAAAGTCACTTTTGATGATCGCGATTGCGAGTGAAACAAACTTTAAGGCGTTTTGAATTTTTAACTTTTTGCATGTGACGAGTTCTCTATCACTCAGAAATCACTACGCGTCATAAATGCTTACAAAGTGACTTCGATTTCGTTTTGAGTCGCAGTTATTCTTGCCCGATTCAAACTTGATTTTCTCAGCAAAATCATGACCAAAATATACACAAACAACGAAAAAAAGTATAACAAATACACTAAAGACGAGAAATTCATTAAATGCCGCACCGAATCAACTTTGCCACAGTCCAGAGTAAAGCGAAAGGCTGCATGTAGCCGTGGCACCGGCGGCAGTGAAACGCGTTGCAGAGATCCCTGCGTGCAGCACTTTCCTTCTACTTGTCAGTAGGTAAAACGGCGGAACTTTCCAAGGCCCGACTATTTGGTGGCCCCCAAGATCTGGACCGTTTAATGTTTTTCTACGAATCAATTAAGTCCCTTCATTGTGGAAGTGTGCTAAATATTAAAAAAATAATATTCCTGGGCAAGAAAGAGGAGGGTGTAGATGCCTATTTTCGAGTCCCATTCTATTAATATGCAAAATAGCGCTCATCAGTTGTCAGAACTCACCAGGATAGTATCGTCGGAGCAAAAACTATAAGTGTAGGCGTAGGGGTACATCCAGTATTGGCTGTAGGCGTGGATGTCGATGTAGGCTTGGACGTTCGGGATTCCCGCGATGAAGTCGCTCTTGGAGCTGACCTCAATCTGGGAACATAAAAAGCATTATAAGAAATACGCTGAGATTCGACACACCAAAAAAAGACTAGTAGCTGAGGCCAGATTCTTTTTGTCTTCTTAAAGCCTTCTCATATGTGCCAATGTAGTCGATTGACACCGGCCTTGCCTGTTGCGATCCTGGCTTGAAGCCGCGCTAGAGTGAGATGAGGATGTGGAGGCTCAATTACTCCAATCCCTTCCATCACTTGATATCGTGCTTTCTTTAAGTTTTTTATTTAGTTTTGGCAGCTATTTTGTGGTGCAGAATAATATTGAATCAAGTCAGTTCAAAACCTCTTAAGTCATAATCATTTTAAAGAAACAAGTAAAATTAAAAAATTATCTGGGATGCTGTCGTTATTGGACGTCTGAAATCGAATCTTCACATTGTGCGTTTCATTTCAAGGCATAATTTTGAGGTTGACGTCTGAGCGTAAAAGTACATTGTAAATAAATTTTATTCACCAAGTTGCCTGGGCCAGGAGACAGCGAAGGTACCTCTTAGTTTTCGGGTCAAGCTGCTACCTGCCACTCGAGTCAAGCTGCTTTCGGTCTTCGAGTCAAGCTGCCACCTGCCCACCTGCTACCACACACGGTGGAGGCTTCACACTGTCACTTTAATTGCTGAAGGTCAAACAGGAAAGCTGTGAATACCAATTTTTATAGTCTTTAGTTTGACCCGACCGAGAATCGAGCTCAGGTTTACCGTTTCAATAATATATACGCTCCATCAACTCGACCGCTGATCGGTAAAGCTGCCTTCGCACACAGCGGTTTTTCTTTTAAAGATGAAACCTCATTTCTGGGGAAACTCATTTGCACTTTGTGACACCAAGAGTTGAACCATAGGCTGTGAAATCATGAACAACTTTCAAAAACTAAATTTGTGCAAATTATGATGTAGAAGATCCGCTTGTGCCGTGTTTCCCCGAAAATAAGACCTAACACGAAAATAAGATCTAGCCCGAATTTTAAAAGTGATTTTATATAAGCCCTACCCTAAAAATAAGACCTAGGCGATAGGGCAAAATTTTTTTGTTCTCGAGAGTGTTTTTACTGCTTGAAAAGTTATTGTAGGAATTTAAGATAAGAAGTAGTGCTAGTTGATGAATAGATTAGCTGAGTAATGATCATATTCCCATCATTAATTTAAAAGGTGTGGGAGAGAAAAAAGTTCCATGACCTGAGATAACATGAAGATCACGCCACTATTCAATCTATGAACAGCTGTTTTTAAATAAAAATGAGTTGTTTATAAGTAAATGGATATCGGTTTTCATATTTTGTGTATTTGAAAATCTCGTAATTTTCTACTTTGCAATTTTGTTTTTGATAAATGAAAATAAATGATATTCCCTTAAAATAAGCCCTGGTATTATTTTTCGAAAGAAAATTAATATAAGACCCTGTCTTATTTTTGGGGAAATACGGTATGATTGCAGCCAAGTTATCCAAAACTTCAACTCAACTTCATCTACTCGCCCAAACTCGACAACATTGTTTCTAAATTTGAGCCAAAACTGTAACTTCTACCGAGGACCGTTTCGCCGTAAGTAACTTGTAACCACGAACTTGCCTCTGACATGGCACTAGGACCGTAGAAAGCGTCGGATTGGCAGAAGCTGTCTGCTCCCGGGCCTAAAAGAACATGGACAACAAAAATAAGAAGCGCCAATGAAATGAAGAAATAAAATGATGTGATAAACATAAACAAAAGCCACAGTTTCGTAATCAGCAAAACATCAGAAAAATCAGAAAAACACCAAAACTCGGCAGCAGTTTTGCAAGCGCCGTCACCAGCAATTTCGTAGGTTTTTAATGTGAGTTCGTTCAATAGTTTGTGGTTATTTATTTCTACTACTAAGCATCCGTGTGACCAACGTGGATGAACTTTGACCCTCGAAGTAACAAAACTTTGGTATTTTTCGAAGTTTCGACAAATGACCGCGCAAATCGCTATAATTAAAATCAAGTAATTCATGAATAACTTCTCCGCATTTGGGAATTCGGTTTATTTTATTTTGACAAGCTCAGCGGCGTAGAAGATATTAATCTGTAGCGATATAGTTAACCCACGTCGGTGCATACAACTCGAAAAAAAAAAGAAATACTGCTGATATAATCCTTTAAATGTGCTAAATTATCTGTTAATAATGAAACACGCACCGTTTGGTCTGAAACGTGGCAGAATATTTTGGTCGCAATCAAAGTCAAAAAAACCTCTTTAATGTTACAAAACTTTCAACAAAATTACAGAATTTACCAGCCACAAAAATGGCCTACCTTTATACAACAAAATCAAAACTTAAAAACCCGACAACCCACCTGACCTATGAGCCTTACTCACCTGACCAGTTTATGTCCCAGTTTCGATTCGGGTCAACCCCAGAGCACCTTGAAGTTTGTTCGGAACGGGTTTTACGCCACATTCGGTCCTGAAAGAAAATGAACGAGAAGATAGCAGCGATTATTTTACAGTAATGAGTTTAACTTTCTTAAACCTCCAAAGCATTAAAATGCATAAGGACTCAACCGTACATAAAAATCAAATCTTTATTGTACTCGCTGTTTTACACCGAAGCGTGTAACGAGTTAGCGCAGCCCATCTTCCCGTACCAGAAAGAGTTCGCCGAAGTGGCAGCAGTGTGTTTGAAATATCAAAACCGATAATCAAACCCGAGACCTCCCGTGCCGCAGTAACCATCGTCAACCAGTTACCGCAGTCAGCGTGATTCTGGATGCTCTGAAAACAAAGAGAACCGCGCGCGCAACTTCTTTTGGTTAAAAGTTAAAATTGTTTACAACTTTGCAATTGGCGAGAAGCGCGATGCTAAGCAGCGGCACTGTGACAACTAAGAAGCAAGTAAGCGCATATGAACCAGCATTTGTTCAGAGCAGCAGGGAGCAGTAAACGATGTGACAAACATTTAACCGCCAAACCAATTGAGACGTGAGAGTTTGCTCATTCGAGTTTTTGGCAATTTTGCGATAGTCTTTTATGACCAATCTAGTTTCCGAAAAATTTCGTCAAATGTGATTCGTAAAAATGGCTCGATACTCACGGTGGTCCAGGTGTAAACGTATCCATCGGGGTTGCCGACGGGAGTGATGTAAATGTCCATGTTCTGCAGGATGGCGTACTCCTCCGATCCAACTCCGGCTTCAACAAACTGCTCGGAAAAATTCCAAGTGAGTCACGTTAAAAACAGGAGCGGTGCCAACCCGGAATGATTGAGGAGGACAAAACCAATGAAAAAATTAGGCCTCTTTTGTCTAAAACTTATCAAAAAATGCCATAAAATTTTTGTTGAAGATCAAAATAATACTATCCTTAATATGGTTACTTTTTGTGTGTAATTTAGTTAATAATGACTTACCGATAAATATGTTAATAATGACATACCGGCATAGGTGAGCAAGTTAATGCAAAACGTTAGCTTCGTTAGCCGCTAGTCCGTTAACAAACTTCACACCTCCGTAACGTTAATCCGTTATTTTTAGCTTTAATTAACGGAAGTTAATAAAGTCCGTTAATCCGTTAACATTTTACGTATAATTTACATTTCTTTTTATTCACTCGCTTCTAGAACACGTATTGACGCTGTTGAGCTGATTGCAACAAAATATTTATTGCTATGGTGGTCTTTTAGTGTTTTGGAAGTCACATTTTAAACTCTAATCTACTGTAATTTCAAGATAAAAATAATTTCAGCTGCACAACCAAGCTGCGATCGGAAAATCTTTGAAAATCGTGAACAGCGATAATTAATAGACCTATGAGGCTATGAGGCTGCAGGTTATTATTTGCCTCAAAAGAGAGCTCCTTTCTTCGCTCTCTTCTATAAATCTCGTGCTAATACGCAACAAGTGCTACCAGTGCAAACCGGTTTGTACCGGTACAATGAATGAATGGTGCAAGATATTAACGATAAAGACCTTAACGGAAGTTAACAGAACTTAACGGAAATTACTTTAGTCCGTTAAGAAAACTTAACGGAAGTTAATTTAGTCCGTTAACATGAAAAACTTTTTAAGGGATTAACGAGTTAATGAAAAAGTTAGCCTCGTTATTAACGGATTAACGGACTTGTGCCCACCTATGCATACGGGTGAAGAATAAGTTCAGCTAAGGGGTCTGGGAGAGCCCTGTAAGCTCTCCCAGGGTGTCCAACACCTTTTTTAAAGCTTTTACTGTATATGGTTTAATTTGTCGCAGATTAACTGAAAATATTCAATAGGAAACAGCCAGTTTATGTAGTTCCACGCGCGCGACCAGGATTTTGCTAATGGGGGGGAGGGCTTGAACCCAAAGTTAAAATTTTTCTATTTGAAAATTTAAGTAGCGTGATGAGCAAACCGGTGCAACTACGTGTGCCAAATACGGGGGTCTGTGGGCGAAGCCCTCAGCTGCTGCTGGGCAATTTTGTAATTTTTGAAAAAATTTTACCATTTTTGCACCATTCGCAAGTTTTCAGAAAAATTGAAAGAACCGAATTCTCAAAGATTGAAAGTTATTTAAAAAAATTAAAGTGCCCAAGCCCCTTCAGCCCTCCTCCCCTACTAACAGATGAAGTTTTTTTTTTCCGACTATATTTATTACACGAAAACTATGATGACGTGGTTTGGGTTCAACCCGCACCCTGGCACGTTGTTCCATCCTGTAGATGAAGACGCTTTACGATATGATTTTCTCTGTTTGGTGGCTTTGAACAAGCAGCAAATTCGAATGGGTATTACTGGAAAATTGGGAAAAAGTTGGAACCTTTTAAGCGGGTGCGAATTTGTCGGACAAAATTTTGTTAACTTGTGGCGCTTTCTCGTGATTGGAGGATAAAAATGCGCCAGTCCTTGTCGCGATGAGGATGACTAGAACTTGTTTGAATGAGCAAAAGTTAACCAAATTTTGTCAAGTTTTATTTTTTACGCATAAATTTTCGAAACTCATCAGTGCTTTTAGAACTCCTTAGTCATTGCTGACAAAATTCCAGAGATGGGCACAAATAACATTATGTCAAAAGCGCAACGCAACAAAGCGCAACGATCTTTTCAACCAGCAAAAGCGCAGCGCAAAATGCGCAATTTAATTTTTTTGCTTTTTGAAGCGCAGCGCAACTTCCGCAATGAACTTTTTGATTCAGTTGAAGCGCAACGCAATTCCGCAATTGCGGAACGGTATTTTCGTACCAAGTTAAAGTGCAACCTAACTTCCGCAATCGAAATTTCACAACACAACGCAAATACTGCGTTTTTTGCAATTTCAGACTGAAAAACAGTAAATAATTTGCTAAACAAGCCCGAAATTTATCAATATTACGATGGAAATAGAGCAAAATTAAGTTCAATGTATAGAATTGCGCTTTTAACCAAAAAAAATTTTGAAAGCGCAACGCAATTAAAGCGCAACAAATTTCAAAGGCTTTATTCCGCAACGCAACTTCCGCAATGTTTCAAAATAAAAAATTAAAGCGCAACGCAACTTACGCAATTGCGGAGGTTGCGGAAGTTGCGCTTTGCGCTTCTAATTGCGCTTTGCCCACCTCTGCAAAATTCCGGTATACTTACGTATTTGGCCGTGTAGAGGCAGGTGGCCGGAGATACCCACTCACGCGCATGCAAGCCGCAGTCGATGACGTAGGCTGGCTTGTTCAACCCTCCACTGCTGATCTGTTACAACATTAAACCTGATTATTTTTCTGGACAAACGTCACAGTCCTTGAACTCAGAGTTGAACTCTGGAATGCCGAAAAGCTAAAACTCAAAAAATTTGAAAATGTTTTATTTTACGGCTAACATAATTTTAATTTTTTACGTCAATAATTAGTTTAAATTTTCTAAAATCGAAATTATTATACAGGCGCAAGGTTGTGTGCCAAAAGTTTCAACTCAAAATAAATTTAAAAATTGCAATATTTGGGTAAATTGAGAAATCGACAAACTGGTAGCCTCCTTCCAACCTTGAGGGCGTTGATGGGTCTGCCTTCGTACGAGGTTCCATAGGTGATCTTGGTTACTGAAGAATACGTGGCAGCCATGTCGTCAATCCATTGGTTGATCTAGAACAGAATAAGAAATGATCATCGTAGTGAAGGTCTTCCTTGTAAATGTTGCAAATGTTGTGGAGATTGTCCATGTAAATGTCGCAAACTTTCCAAACTACTGCGTTAAACAAAGTTCGTAAAAAAATCTTGAATGTTTGAGCGGCGATTTATTAGTTGGTTTATAAATGAATTTTGTTGACTATATGAGAAAGTCTGTTAAACGTTATATAACATCGTGGCTTTTAAGCTGTAAAATCAGCCAAACCTCATGGATTGAAAAAATATCAAACAAAATGATTGTTTATTAGTAAACGATAAACAGACTAATTTAAGCTGCTCCAAACCAACTTCAGCCCAAATAAATCAAGCGAAAAAAAGCGCATATGTCACCCTTATTGACTTCCCGTACCCCAAAGTAACGAGTCATGTCCCTCAATGACTGTCGTCCGTTTATGTCATTACCTCGTCGAGGGTATGGTACACGTTGTAGTCGAAATTATCTAGCGACATCTGCTGGGCACGGGGCGAGATCTGGTTGTCAAGGGCAACCTGGAGGTCATCGATGAAGATTTCATACTCCAACCTAAATATGATGACGCAATAAATATTTCTACATCAAACCATGTCAACGCTGATAAGACAATAAACCACAGCCTCCTGTCCCGATGCCCGCTCCACGAGCACTGCAAAGCCTCTGACCTAAGGAATACAACGGAGAAAGCCCTGGCCTGGTTTCGACACTCCTTATTGTGACATGTGATGACGTCATTTCGTTCTGCGTTTGCATGATGCAATGATGTTATCATGTTTTGCATTTGTAGCTCGTATGACAAAGTCGTATCTTAGAAAATGTCACTCATTTCGTTGGTAAAGGTAAGTCGCACCTATTCTAAGTGACTAAGGAAATGCCACTCATTACGTAGATTAGGTGAAAGCGTTTGCTCTTTGCCTTGTTTATTCGCTGTCTGCAATGGGTAAAACTTTTCTGCGGTTTCAGATAAATCAACGCGCTGAGTGGGAAACATCTGACAACTCTATTCATTATACTGTACACTTATTTCGCCTCTGAAAGGTTTAAGCGATATCAGGTGGCTGGGGCCAGAGAAATCGATGCCACGTCAAGGAACTCGCTAACATGCTCGGAACTTGAGACTCAAAGCGTTTGACATAAGTTTTTTCAATGTAGGTCATTATGAGAGATTTATCAGAGACTTTTGCATCTCAAAAGCTTACATCACGAAAATCGCTACCCCGTAAAATTTAGCATGGCAACCGTAGATCTTTCAAAAGTCATAACAAAATGATGTTGAATTGTTTCATCAATATCCTCGGGCAGACAGTCGGTCAACAAGCTCACGCGCACAGCGGGGATTGGACCCGGAGTGCGACTTTTAATTTTCAGTGCAGCCATACGATCAACCAGCCCTGCAATGAGGCTGTGCCTGTACCTGTGTACACTGCATAATCAAGAATACAGAAATGCAGCCACTCCACTCACCTGCTGTAACCGAGGAGGGCTTTCATGGCTGGGAGGTCCTCCCTGCTCACGTGGATATCGACTGGGCGGGAGCCATGCGCGTCGCTCCAGAAGTCGATCTAAAAGCAATATGAAGCATGTTGATAGTTTGTAAGCTCCTCTGTGCGTGTGCTGGTGCACAAAGTCCAAAAAACAACACTCGGGACGGCACTGGAGACTTAAAAAAACAGTAAATTTTTATCAATGTTAAAAGAGGAAATTCGTTTTAGATACTTTATTACTCATAGAAACAAACAAGAATTACTTGGCAAACTTAAATATTCTTTTTTGAAGTTGACTGTACGGGATAATTAAACACAACCTTGTAAAGTAGTGAGCATATACGCGGAAATACTGAGGCCAAGATGCATGCACCGTTAAGTGACTAAAGTTTCACCCGTGAGCTTCAGAGTTTGATTGTAATTCAATGACGTCATGGTCGATGATCATAAATTCTACTATTTCAACATAATTATTGTGTTTAGTATGAGATGAATTGAGAACTTTTTGCGAAAGTGACTCCGAATTATTCAGGAACGCTTTCACCCCGAATCCACGCGGCGACTTACCGATGGGAATCGATCCTCAAGACGCGTAATGGCGTCAAGGTCGAGCTTCGTTTTGGGATTGATCCTGAGGACTTGATCTCTGCAGAAGATGGAATTGTTAGAGAGAACAAAACGTTTTCAATGATTAATGCGTTTGGCTTTTCTTGGCAGCGCACAAAACACACAGAGGCCTGAATGGAGATCCATCTCGCGTTGCGTTTGCTTGGCGTAAAGAGATACTGTTCAAGATCGGTTTTATTGATGAAATGAGAACTGCATTAGGTAATAGAGAGGTGCCCCAAACCATGATCCTCTATTTTTCCCTTATGTGAGAAATTTCGTTACATCAGATAAGGAAGACTTTGCAAAGTTTCTTGCAGGGTTGTTCGATAATCGATAATCGCGTTCCTTTTTGTGCAAGAAATTTGGCAAAGTCATCCTTTTCTGATATGATGAAAATTCAAAACACAGGGTTTTCAATGGCACTGAGTCAAACGCATTTATTTTGTTTTTGCAGATAAGGGGAATAGTTAAACAACGTTTGGGGAAACTTCTTATTACCTCACGTAGTTCTCATTTATTTAACAAAACCGATTTCAAGCAGTATCTCTCTTAATTTCATCTTCTTTCTTGTCAAGTAAACATGAAATCAGCCGATAATTTTACCGCTCGCCATTGAGCTGAAACCAAAATTGACTTTACCCATGCTACAAAAAAACTTAATCAAGACAATTTATTTAAACAGAATCTCAACATCGCATTGAAATACAGACAGTCGCCATTTTGTGGCTCAGCGACTTGACGATATTTGACCATAAAAACTTCACTGCTGGGCTGGCTGGAGTATGTAAGAAATTTGACCCTAAGAAATATTGTTTGCTGTAAAAACAAATATCGTTGCCATTGTGACGAAAGCAAAAGTTTAGATTCCGGTTTTATGATTTTTTGATTTTGGTTTTGGAGCACGGTCAATAGGTGGTACCACAGAGCTACAACTATTTTAAGTCACCCAAACCTTTCCCTATTTCCTCAGCACTATGATGTTCGGTGATGCTGCTTTTCGCAATCGTTTACAAACTTTGCGGCTATTTTTGTTTAATCAATCTCCACAAAAATCAATCGCAACCTGCTAGACTAATTTTGACCCTAACCAGTGAACAAACGTCCATTTTTTGAATACAGTGACGTAATCAACGAAACCTTCTGTCTATGGCAATTACATTGATTGTAGTCATGACTTCACAGTCTCTCCAACTCACCCATGAAACAATCGCCTCGCGGATACCGCTGCGAAAACTGCGATGACAAAAACCAAAGTCTTCATGTTGTCCAGTAGCTGTGTTAACTGTTGCGTTATTAATGCGAGTCACCACTTTATTCCCACAGCGTGAGAAAACGCCACCTTTGTCGACTCACAATGGCGTAATAATTTTGGTACATCAACGTCACGCATGGTTACTAAAAATAAACATAGATAATGCTATTATCTCAAAGTGAAGTCCTGGAATAGATGATGATTTGTTGGTGCAAATAATTCGGTGGGGGTGACTCACCCCGACGCCAGCTTTTTGCATCATCTGGGAGCGCAGGCTGCCCAATAAGAAATGGCGGAATTTTTTCAGATATGATTTCGCGTCTAAACTGGCAAAAGTAATTGAACAACTACTTTTTTGGTAAAATTTGTTTTTGATGTGATTGCAGCTAAAGTGTCCGCGGTCTGAATTTATCATCAAATTTTATACGTATCGCTCCCGTGTCACGGGCCAGGTTTTTTCGTTGAACCAAATTTTTGAATCTTGAATGCAGGCGTGTAGTTTCATATCTCCATGAAGCATTGTCTCCCTCAAGAACACCATAAGCCGCGCCCTTCTTACGTGAACTTTGGATCCGTCACTGCCACTTCGCTCTGTCACCGTCGAAAATTTATAATCAGTCTCCTTTAAAAACTCGATACCACATTTTGCTGGTAATTTGTTTTACAGATTTAACAAATGCTGGTTTGGGACCATTTTGAATTTTACGAAGTTTTGTCCTACTGCTTTCACCCTGCTCGGCGCCTCCGCCTTTGTGCTGTAGCAGTTGCCGCGTTTTTTCTCTTGCACTTCACCCTGCAAAACGAAAGCAATCTGTGTTTTAATTGAAATTTCCTTCGTTGTTTTTCAGAAAAGGAAAAAAAAAAAAGGAAACAACAATCATTTTTGCAACATTGGTAAGCTCGTGTGTCTAAGATCTTTGGAGCTGGCAGGCTGCATTCGATTCTTAGCCTGGCCAAACTTCACCAAATTTAAGCTTTCTACGACCTTTCGATCCCAAGATATGACAATTTAGATTTTTCTTTAGAAAGGCTTTTTCCCCTTAAAATTTTGCCAGGATTGCTACTACAAACAAGATTTAAAAAAGCTACTACATATGTTCGTAATTCAATACGTGTTTTCGTAAGTGCTGTTGTCAAAGAAAGCAAAAGGTCAAAATTGTAAATTAGCTGCTTTTCAAGTAAATTCAAGCCAACTTTTCAAAAGTTAATTTTTTGTCACAATACTGGCAAAATGGCAACACTGTACCTCTAAACCACTGGCCCGGTGCCGGTCCGCGAAGAGTTTGGTATCGGGCCGGATTGGTTTGGAGTCGAACGCTACTGCTTCTCACTGAAGTCAGTACATAGACTTTTTATTAGTAGACGGAAAACTGACAGTTTTGTCTTTTTTTTTTCACGGCTTATTTGTTCTTGAACAGTGGTTTTCAACATTTTTATAACCTTGGCGGCATGGCCCATTTTTATTTTGAAAATATTTCCATGGCTTTTTACCGCAAGTTTTTGCAAACGTTCAAAGAAAAACTAAAAAAAAAAGGTCGTCGCGTTGGATTCCGCGAATATTTGCCATTTTTCAAACGATCTCCAAAAGAAGAAAAAAAAGGTCATCATGTCGGAGTCAGCGATTTTTCGCCACTTTTCAGACCATCTCCAATGGAAAAAGGTCATCGCAATGGAATGCGAGAGTTTTTGCGCAAGTAAAACTTTTTTGAACCGAAAAGCCAATTTTTCAATTAGCTCTGTGGCCCTCCGCAAAATATTCAATGGCGCACTGGTTGAGAACCAATATTCTAGAATATGTCGCTTCGCCCAATCAACGTGACTTTTTCAAAACGGTTCACTGGTTCTAAGAATATGTCCAATCAAATCAGTGAATATGAGTAAGCGCAAAAAAATTCGCAAGAAGAGCAAAATTTTTTCAATGCAATCTGTTTCTAGTAAATGAAGAGTTTAGTGGTCCGTTATAACCTTGAACGTAGTTACACGGGCTTTACCTTGAACTGGTCGGTAGGCTACGCTACTTGTATCCTATAATATGTGAAAAATTATCCCAGTTTTTTAAACATTCCTTCATTTAAAAAGTTGGAAGCTATTTCCTGCGGATGTTACATTAAACTAAGTTTGAATGCTGAATTCGTGTAACATAGCCTATGATGAAACAATGCACGTTCAACAAAATAATTTAACGTACAATGCTAAGCAACAATGAAACATTAATTTTAGCTGCGGTTCTCAAATCGTAAAGTTAGGGTTAGGGTTACTGGCAGCAACTTTTATCGTTTGTTGAGTTGAGAGTATGTTGGATTAGTTACTAGGAAATACTCGTATATGCGTAAGCAAATAAATGAGCACCAGATCCGAGGCCAGGTTTATATAAAAGTGTGTTGTGATTGGCCCAAAATACTTCTTAAAAAAAACTGTGAAAGAGCAGTCTTTGAATACCGGTCGGCAAAAAATCTTCGGTTTTGAACTGGTCCGCAGTTCCAAAAAGAATGCCGACTCCTGATTGTACCGTACTGGACGATAATTACTGTCGCCAATGGCGCGTGCGTTTGTAGCGAAGCGGTAGTAAGCATTCAGTGGAAGTTGGAAGGAGCTAACACAACACTTTCCCTGTTGAGGGTAGCACTTTGATAGTTCAGGGATGTTGGTGCATTGTTTATCGTAGGAAGAAGAAGAAACTAGAGTAGCAGGTTGAACAGTTTTGGTGCATGCCGCGGCCAAATTGAAAAGGCGGAAGGCGAGACAAAAAACTAACAGTATCACATGTGCCTGTTTCAAAGGACTTGGCGCACGAAACGTGAGCGATTAAATTAAGAAAGATTACAGTGACGTCATTCCTTTTTGCCAATTTTTGTTTTGATCATTACAATTATAGGTTTGGGTTGGGGTTAGGACTAGGGTTAGGGTTTAGAGTAAGGTTTTTTAGGCTTTATTGCGAAATGTCTGCGCGCACGGAACGTACTCCAAGCCTTTTCCTTAAATTTTGAGGGCTGCGTAAAGAAACAGAGCAGCTATGTGTTTGAAAGAATCAAATCACCCTCTGCTAGATGCAGAAAGTATTTCCTTGATCTTAGATACGCCTCGTAATTTTGCAATAAAAAAGGTCGTGAAGCTCACTAAAATTCGAGTTTTGATTTAAAAATTTCAAAAACATCCAGCAGCACAAAAATAATATTAAATTTTACCACTTGACAAAAGTTTCTAACATTGCTTCTAAGAAAGGGAAATTTTTGAATCCTTGATACCCTAAAGAGCGCAGTTTTGTAGCAAGGCAACCGTTATAGTAATTTCTTCGTATTAGTTTATTCAAGTACCGTACAGCAACTTGAAACGTCTGTGGCGTCACGCGATCTTGTGCTCTTGGGAATCAGCAGGTGATGACGCTATAATAAGTTTCAGAACAATTGTGACGTAACAACAATATTTATCAGTTAGAAAGTGTTTTTCCATGCGGTACAATAATATTTTACTGTTCAATATTGTGAGTTTGTCGACAGCGTGGCCAAGAGGGTAAAGGCGTCGTTTTTATGTCAACCCTGATTGCATTCTGTGGGTTCAGCCCGGCACATATAACTGTAATGATTCAAAGTTGTTGCGTCCTTGGATAAGACGATGATCACAGTTTTTATATGAACTATTTTATAAGAACATCATGCTTATTTTTGCTCAAAATTTAAGAACAAATTAAGAACAATGCCA
This sequence comes from Trididemnum nubilum, assembly GCA_963965965.1. NCBI lineage: Eukaryota > Metazoa > Chordata > Ascidiacea > Aplousobranchia > Didemnidae > Trididemnum > Trididemnum nubilum. The sequence goes on from OZ014477.1 coordinate 543,389, forward strand.
GCTTCAGTAGTAAGAAAAATTAAGAACAAACAAAAAAGATTGAATTTCCAAACCTAATAAAAAAAACTAAATTCTGTACTGATTCAAATACTTCAAAACGATTAAATTTTTGTGATTTTCAAGTATTTCCAAGCAACGTGGCAACGATACCGCGATTACAGTACTGTTGCGCATTGCGCAGGCAACTAAGAAAATTTTTGGTTGTTGTTCAAATTGAAAAAAACTCAATTTTACGATGTAGCAAAAAAGCGCAGACGCAGGCTGACAGCGCATTTGAAATTAAGCAGCTTAACAAACATGATCACCAAAATTGACATCGATGAGCTCAAATTTAAGAGCAAATGAGGCGGAAAATGGGCAAAAACTTACGAATAGCCAGCCTCAACTCTAAATTCCCTGGTTCTTATAAAAGAAGTGCATTTCTGCTCAGTGGCTTCGAACAAGGAGCAAATTCAGTGGACAATAATTCAAAGAAATACACAAGAACAGCCACCCTCAACTCCAAAGTTACTGGTTCTTGTGAAAGAAGTGCATCTCTTCTTGGTGGCTCCGAAAAAGCAGCAAATGAGCGGACGAGAATTCAAACAAATCCACAGAAACATTGGATTACTGAGTGAAAACTCTTAAACAGGTGCGGATTCTTCCAAGCAGATCGACCAATAGTTAGCGTCTGACGCTGTCAAGGCCCGCATGACAAAACAAGTTAGCGACCTCGTAAAGGCCATTTTCGCTCGCTAAAAGGCGTTAACGAGCAAAAATCTTCGTAGACAAAAAGCTATTTCCCAACCGTTTCGCCTAACACTCGTTAAAAATGCTCGTTCGGGTGTCTTACCGAGATGTTGCCTTAGCACGTAATAAATATCTCATTATGACATCAGATACATTTCTACTTCAAAATAATGCGTTCAAGCGTATTGTGTCTGTATGACGGTATGTACTACAATTGTTATGGAAAACGATACCGTGGGCCATGCGCTGGTATTTTAAGCCTGCGAAATCCTCCATTAATAACAATTAGTCAATGAACGCAGAGTTTAATTATATTTTTGGATCAACACAAAAAAAAAAAAACTTTTACCATACCACATTTTTTAAAATGACGTGAAGCGCTCTTGAGGTTGTCGGTCGGTATACGTTTATGTTAACAGCAACAATAGGTTTCAAAATTTTTTAAAAGTAAACAAGTAGAAGAACACTGTTTTTTTTTAAAACCAGTACTCTAGAGTTGACAATGGTTGTTTTTAATTTTTTGCCGATTTTCGGTATCATTTGTTCTTGACTTTTTTTTTAAACTTTAGAGCATCGATGTCAATTTTAGCGACCCTATTTGCAAGAGTATTTAATTTCCTATTCTCTTTGCTTGAGTAAAGGCTTCTTTCCTGCTTTGCTGCATCGTAAAATTTTTTGAGCAGTCGTTCAACTTGAAAAAAGCAAGGTTTTTTTGAAAGACTGCAAAAAAAGTCTCAAACAGCGCTCCATACTCGTGGAATAATTGCAATTTTGCTTACAAACAAATGAAAATCACAAAAATTTAACCGTTTTGAATCAATACAAAATTTAGTTTCTTATCTTTGATTTGAATTTTTTTTTCGTTTGCTTGTGGTTTATTTTGCTGCCTAGGCTAGCATTGTTTTGAATTTGATGTTAAATTTTGAGCAAAAACGAGTTTCATGCTCTTAGAAAATTGTGTTTATAAAAAGAGTGTATGTTATTTTTGTCTACTAGCGCTACTCAATATTTTTTTATCAGTCGATATAGCGAACGGTTTTCACTGCAATTCGCTTTTTTCTTAGCAGTCTGATAGCAAACATGGAGACTATTGTTAAGTAATTTTCAACAAAAATTTGCTTTAGTTAGAGTTTTCAACATTTTGCCATTAAATTTCTGACCAAAAAAATGTCTCGTACGCTTAAAGAGTGCTTCAAAATCTTCGTTAAGTTGGCGAGGAAAATGTAACGTTTTTTTTACTCCAGTTATATCTCGCGATCGATCCAAGCAACTTAACGAGCGAAAATAATGTTACACAGCTCGCAGAGCTTCAGATGCACGTACAAAAATAACCTCTTGTCTTTAGCGAGTATTTCGTCCGTTAGCGCCTCTTAAAAAAATTCTCGTTATTAATGCGAGCGAGGAAATTTCTGTCGTGTGGGCCCAGCAGGTGACAGTTGGATAAATATTCACCACAACAGCAACTGTAATAATTAGCATTTAAAAGTAACAAAATTTGTATTCACAGCTCAAACAGCCCGAATACCTCATGGAAAATGAGAGCACCCATTGCAAGGGCAAAGCGAAAAAAAAAAAAGATTTCGCTGTGTCAGATAAGTCTAAAACAAACAACTTGAATAATGAATCTTTTCTGCTCCCTGCAAAGCATTTCTCGGGCAACAACATTAATCTTCTTAACAATTTTTTTTGACACTGCGTTGCAATAATGAAGCGAGTCACGTGAATAATGGGCACACTACACTTCAAACTGAAGAGCTCTCAGCGCCTCTTCAGAGATTTCGAAGGACTTATCATGGGCGAGCGCCGAGCCACATTACTACGGAATTCCATTCATCGTGATCGTTTAGAACAGTGCTTTTCAACCTGTGGGCCATGGCCCACCGGAGGGCCACAGAGCATTTTGATAAAAGACGTATTTTAAAAAGTCGTGTTTGAATTTTTTTTTTAGCTGGAGATCACCTGATTTCGGCCGTAAAAACCGCTTGATATTTGGTGAAGACCTTTTTTTTTGGAGATCACCTGTTTTCGACCGGAAAAACCGTTTCAATTTACTTCAAAACTGATTTGGCCGGAAAATTTGGATCAAGTTCTTGAGCAATAGTTTGAGGGTGGGGCCATGGAAAATTTTCAAAATCGAAATGGGCCACGATTAGAAAAAGGTTGGGAACCACTGATGTAGAAAAAAAACTTCCACACGCCAAAAGGTGTTTCTTTTATGATCCATATTTTGTATCAAGCCTTTTTTAGGTATCGTTTAGCGGCAGAGCGCATTCAGCGTCTGCTACTTAAACATTGGCCGCTGGTTCGAGTCCCAGTCGAGTTAAACCAAAAATTTGATTTTTTGTCAAATCAAACCAAGGGCTATAAAAGTTGCTTTTCACAGCTTCCCTGCTTGACGTTCAGCTTTAAAAGGGCATTCAACTCTATTTTTGAAAAACCTAGGAAAAATCTTAAAGAAACAAGTTTACTAACATGACCCCATTGCAATTCTTGCGAGTTTAGAAAGTCTAAGCGAAAAATTTTCATGTTTTCCTCTTCAAATCCAAATTTTGGCAATCTTGTTTCATGTAGATTGCGCAATAAATCAGTTTTGTGAATTTCTCCTATTTTGTAGTCTGCCAAGTATACCGGGGTTCTTGGATTAGTGGTACAACTGCTGTTTGAATTCAGAGAGCTTAGATGTTTTTCTAGAGCGTTTTGGCCGCCAAGAGCTAGCAAAGTATTCGGAATCAACATAAGGCTTTAGAGGAAGCAGCCTATAGCCTATTGTGGCTATTGCATAGTAGATAGCCTATCCGAAGAAATGATTGAATGTTGAAGGCTAAAGCATCGTAACTGACTAGATCTTAGACCAAGATTCCAGTTTTAAGTCAGCCAGTAAGTTTTAGGCAATTATCGCACAACTAGTTTAGGCCTAAAGGTCAGAAGGCCAGTAAGTTTTTTTACGTTATTATGCAATTATTGCAAGCTTCAATGCAAAGCATTTTAGTTAATATTTTTCGTATAGGTTTGCTACGGTTATCAGCAGGTACCTACGAAGCCATTGCCTTGACAGCAGTGCCGTCGCTCCGGGGGGGCAGGAGGGCCGTGCCCCCATAACGGCTGCTTGTGCCCCCCCACATTTTGGTTTAGTCAAAGTAGCGGTTTTTGGAACTTCACTCAACGAACGACAAGTCAAGAGACAATGATGGAAAAAGGAATAATTGCGTTCAGACATAATTCTCCTTTGACGTTTTCTCGATTCTTTGCGAAATTGGTGGCAACCAACTGCTGTGTCACGTAAATCTGGCGCAATATTCTGTCTTGTTAACTAACACGCCTTTACGGATTACGGAAGAGACATGTAAATCTACAGAATCGCTACCGGTACTTCGTTAGTGATTGTGACATGCGACAAAACGTGAAAACATTTTTTTTCAAAGATCAGAAGTTTTGATTTTTAGAGCACGCTCAAGATTTTGATGTCGTAGTCAGTGGCGCAAACAAGCTGAAGGGCTTAAGCCCCCTTAGCTAAGTCACTTAGAAAGTTTAATCTCAAAATACAAGCATTTAAACGTGTTTTAGACTTGACCTAAAGTAAGAGGGGAGGCTGAGGGTGCTAAGCAATTTACTTCTTTGAAATGACTTTTGAGTTTTAGCAATTCATTTATTCACATGGTTTCAAAAAGTGCAAAATGTGTTAAAAATGGCGTTAAAATTGAAATATTTTTCTGCAAAATTGCAAAAATCGCCCAGCGGCTGGGGGCTCCCTGTCCACAGTCACTAAATATTTACTGACTATGCCCGTCTGTGACACACTTGAGTTGCATCAATTTGTTCAACAAGGGGGCTAAATCAGGCAGCTTTTGCGCAAAAACAAAAATTTACGTCTAGTAGCATTCACTACTGTAGATAGACTTTTCAAGCGATTATGGGCCGCGGACGAAACGAGCCAAGAAACTCTGCTGGCCTTATTTTAAAATTACGAATATTTGTAACCGAACAAGATCTGAAGATTAGTTTTTATATGCAAACTTTAGTGCCTCCCCACTTTTGACTAGTGCCCCCTCACTACGGTTGCTCTGGCGACGGCACTGCTTGACAGATGAAGCTCTAATCAGTTATTTGGAACGGTTTTGAGGAGGAACGAGGAAGCGGTAATTTTTGAATCGCTTCCGTTTCCACTCTTACTGCTTCCGCTTCCACCACTTGATGACGTAAATTTTGCTGAAAGTTTTTTGATCCTAAAATTTTCAAATAAGTCGAAATAAAGCAACTTTTTTATCATTATCCTAAAAACATCACAGGGAACCAAATTATATAATAATTATTGTATTTAGTGGTTTGTCATCACAATGATCTACGCATAGGCGTAGTCAGGAATTCGGATTGGACGACCCTAAAGCGTGAAGTCCAACCACGTGGTTATTATATTTCAGCTGATGCAAATTGCGCTGAACGTGTTCTTCCAGAAGTTTAAAACAATGAATGATTATCTGGGAACGTGCTTTCAAGCGCTCGGGATAATTACTTGTTTTAATTGTCTTCGCTATTAAGCGCAAATCTTTACTTGGCTATAATGAGATAGCTGTAGGGCAAAGCTTTCACATTTGCAGAATTTTTTTTTTAATAACTTTTTTTGTGTATGTAGTTTGCTCCGAATTTTTGCTAGCAAAGTGTATTTTTAGGATAGCAAAACAAAACAAAACAAAAAGGCTGCAAGAATTATGCGGCTATACGCAGTAGTACTACCTTAGAATAATTCTCGTTACAAGCGGTTCATATAGCAATAATTAACACAAGCATTATACCATCATGATCATTAAAAAGTCATGTAAAATTAAACTTTGTTTGAGAAACGTTATGATGCTCTCCTTTGCTTGCGTTTTAAGAATATATTATCAGAGTGAAAGAAATTAAAATGCTGGCGCCAGAAACTTTGTTTATGTTGATGAATAGCGTGGCCGAATGGGTAAAGGCGTCGTTTTTACGACGACCCTGATCGAATGATCTGGGTTCAACCCGCACCCTAGTCACGTTGTTGCGTCCTTGGATAAGACGCTTTGCGATGATTATCTCTGCTTGGTGGCTTTGAACAAGCAGCAAATTCAGTGGAGAAGAATTCGAAGAAATTTACAGGAACATTGGATCATCGGAAACTCCTAAGCAGGAGCGGATTCCTCCAATCACGAAGTAGTCCTGGTAATAAAAAGTGTGCGGATCGTACAATAAGTTGGCGTCTGACGCTGTCCGGTGACAGGAGGATAAATATGCGCTATAACGCTACAACAACAAAATACTGTGTTATACGAGTATGGCCTCAAATGTTTAACAAATGGTCAAAACCCTATTTAAAAATAGTTTTAAGCAAATAGTTAAATTTTAAGACTAAAATAAAAAAATTTCAATTCTAATGGTTTTAAAAATTAGTAGGTTGGCTAAATGGTTCATCTTTGAGTTAATAGGAAGGGCACCAGGGTTGGAAAAATTACTTGTTTTTGCTTTAATTACAATTACAATTACAACTTAAAATTTTCAGTTACAATTACAATTATTCAATTTCAAGTAATTGTAATTCAATTACAATTTCAATTATAATTACAATGAAGAGATCCTCAAAACATAGCGACAAATTTACTTACAAACGAAGCCTCGAGCTTTGCCTATGTCAACACTGTGGATTTGTTTTGTATTTCTATATCAGACCTATTAAAGCCCCATTTCTCTCTATCCTTGTTCTTCCATCAGTATTTGCTTAACTTTAATTTTTGCAGTGCATAATTTCGTTTCTAAGCAATTGTCAAGTAAGTCATTGATTCATATCGCTTTCAGCAACATTATGGTTTTAGGTAAACCATAGTATCATACTGCAACTAGATGGGAGTTTGCCAGCAAACCCAGTGAACGACCGACGCGTGGCTAATGCTGTGACGCTCAAAAGTACTTTTTGTCTACCGCAAAATCGGCAATTATTCAAAAATATCTAATTATGGAACCTCCAGAAAAGTAGAGTCAAAATATTTGTCAGTTAACTATCCCCTGATATCATAAAACACTGGCACCCTAGCTTGGGCTGTTCAAAAAATTGATTTTTTTGGTCCATTTGGGGGGTTCCGGGGAGGTGGCACACACAAACTACGCCAAAATATTTGTCTGTTAAATATCTGCTGATATCATAAAACACTGGCACTCGAAGTTGAGCCGTACAAAAAATTTGATTTTTGGGGGATCTCCGGGGAGGTGGCACCCCCAAACTATGTCAAAGTATTTGTCTGTTAAATATCTGCTGATATCAAAACCGACTGCCATCCTAAGTTTAGCCGTTCAAAAAAATTGATTTTTGGGGGGTCCCCGGGGAGGTGGCACCCCCAAACCATGTCAAAGTATTTGTTTATTAAATTTCTGCTGATATCAAAACAGACGGGCACCTTAAGTTGATCCGTAGAAAAAATTGATTCTTTGGGGGGTCCATTTGGAGGGGGTCCCCGGGGGGGGGGGGGGGTGGCAACCCCAAACTATGTCAAAATATTTGTCTGTAAAATATCTACTGATATCAAAACAAACTGGCACTCTAAGTTAAGTCGTTCAAAAAATTGATTCTTTGGGGGGTTCATTTGAAGGGTTGTGGCACCCCCAAACTTTGTCAAAATATTTGTCTGTTAAATATCTACTGATATCGAAAAAAAGTAGCACTCTAGCTGAGCCGTTCAAAAAATTGGTTTTTGGGGGCCCCATTTTGGGGGGTTCCCGGTGGAGTTGCCCCGAAAATTTTCGGGAGAAAAAATTGCGTTTGCAGCTTAACAACTGTACACAAAAATTAGATTTCGATGTTTTGTGGTTTAGGAGAAGAAGAGCGTACAAAAATCAGGAAGAAAAAAAGGATAAAAAAGGAAAAAAAAAAGAAAAAAACCTCATCGCGGCCAAAAGTGGGTTGGTTGGAATGAAAGGGTATCTTAAGACATACAAGCATATGAAATATTTTTTGCCGCACTTAAGCCGTTTTTGACTGAGACCGCTTTTTACCCCAAACTTGCGGGGCGGTTTTCGGATTCTAAAACCAAAGTCGCGTGACGTATTGCCTCGAACTGTGGCAGAAACATATAACTCATTAATCTCAAACTGCTGTCAAAATTTCAAGTAGCTAGACCCAACCGTTCTTGAGTTATAAGCAAAAGTTTGAAATTTCGCACTCGTTAGTTGGAAAATGGCCAAGTAAAAACAAAGAAACACGCGACGCGAGCGTCGGTCGTTCCAATTATTTGTGCAAAAGAAAATAGGTTTTAACTCAATCAGAAATTGTTAAAAAGTTGAAATTGAGTACGTTACAGCTTCAAGTTACTACTACTATTTACACTATTTTAACTTTCACCAATAATATCACTTACTTAGCATGATCATACAAAATAGAACCATTAGTGTCGCTTTGACATGCACAGAAGGGCAAACAAGCAAAAAAACACACAAAATCCTAATATCACAAAATAGCATTGAACTTACAATTATAGGCGTAGCCAGGGGGGGTCTAGTGGCCCCCCCCCCTTCAATCGAAATGCCATCAATAAAAAAAAATGTGACAAAAAAGTTTCTTCATTTTCAATTTCTTTTAGCATCTCCGCGTACAACAGTACACGCATACAACAGGAATAACAATAATATTGACAACCAGGAGGCGCGGGCCCCATCAATTCGATTTTGCGAACTAATTGTAATGTACAACTCAGGTAAAATTAAGGGGTTTTGTTCTAAAACTTGCTACCTCAGACCCTCATCTAACCTTTTTATGAACGTAGTGCAATAACCAGAGCCGGATTTACCATATGACAGAGTGCCAGGGCCCCACGCTCAGATGGTAAGACTTTTTTTGGTCTTCACCTATATTTGGCTGAAAGATGTTGCGAAAATCCCCAAAGTACCAGGGGCCTCGCGCAATGTAACTTCGGCCCAAGAATAATATGGTTTGTAAGCGTAACCATCTAATGTACCATGTTTCAATAACAATTCATCTCCACCTCGCCAGTTTTTACGCACAAAATAGTTTTTAAAAAAATTAGCTACGGGAAATGCTATAGAACAAAATAATGAATTTGAATTGAGGTGTCCTGGACCTCCTTGTTGTACATGTACTCCTATAACTGGTTAATTTCATGCCAAAACAAAAATCTCTACGGAAAATCTTCCAGTGGATCATTACTTACTGCTGAAATATTCCAAGAGACAATATTCTTTACTTCCCCCTGTCTGGGCCAAATAAATCACTTACAATTAAAATTCAACAACAAATTGCGAGATTTTTAACGTGTTGGACTTAAATTGCAAGTAAAAGGAGGATTGAATAATCAAAGTTTTTCGATTGGCTTTCAAATGTTAAAAATCTAGTTCTTTCAAATAGCTCTGAACTCATGCGAAATGTGATCCAATGGCATTAAAATAGCTTTTTATTTCATAAAATTCCAAAAAAATTGCCCAGCGGCTGGGGGCTTGGCTCCCAGATCCCAAAGCCACCGGTGGCTGGGAGGCCGCCCCCGAATCTACGTCTGTAATATGTTTGAGTTAGATTAGCTTACTCAAAATGTCTCCCAAGTTAGACAATTGCGCTTTTAGTTTACCTCCACATTTAGCAAAATTCTAGTTAATTGCCAACTACAAGCCACGGCTTTAAATCTTCCATTCTACGATGTCTTTGCCCCACAAAAAGTTCTTCTTTTGAAAATTTCTGATGACGTAATTGCATGTAATTTGTGGTTTGGGCCCCCCAATCAAAAATCCTGGCTACGCCTATGGTTAGAGTGGTTACTTACCACCGGTTACAGTCACATCTGATCTGACCTCGGATAGGCTAATTCTTTGTCAAGTTATTTTTTGGCGTACAATTAGTGCTAGTTATGATTAGAGTAGGTGATAAGTTTAGGTTATGAATATGATTAACCCTATCTCTGAAGCTTACTCTAACTATCCCAAACCTACTTTGATGTTTGGTTTGTGACGTCAGATGTGATTGCAACCGCTAGAAAATTTCGATATCAATTTGCAACTGGAGAAAAAATGATATTGTTCAGACACATTTTGTTATTATCTATCTTAGTGAATAATAGACCAATTGTGATTGAAAATAGGCAGAAAATTTTTCAGTTACAATTACAATTATCGACTTTTGAACATCCTCAATTACAATTACAGCAAAATCGTGTAATTAATTACAATTTTGTCGATTGCAATTTTTTCCAAGCCTGGTGGGCGCTGCCCGGATCTAAGTGAACCACAAGCCTTCAAAATTTTTTTCGAGCATTCACTTTTCGTCGTATATTTCACAAAAAAATTATACCACATTCAAGTTTTTGACGTTCGATATGAATGGCCAAAATGGAAGTGGTACCTTTTTACCGCTTCCAGCTTCCTCTTTCACGAAAATTTTCCCGCTTCTGCTTCCACGTTCCTGGTGTTGTCGCACTTCGGTTTGGTTTGGTAAAGTTCGGAAAGCGTTTCTTCCTCGTCTAAGGGGAAAAATAATTGCAATTATCTAAGGATTTTTTGGCCAAAGAAAATCAAAATTGGTGCGAAAAAACTCGAAAAACTTGCCAAAGTTGTTTCACTATGGTTTCACAGTAAAATTTTTCAAAAAAAAAAGTCCTGAATGCCCTGTTAAAAAAAGAGCGTATGGAGTCTTGTCCGTATGTGGTGGGTAGGTCCTTTCGCTGTCTCCTGGCGAAGATTTAGTGAATCAAGATCTACTTAATTGCAATTATCAAATTCGAAGAAACAGCACCAGCACATAAACTGCAATTTTATTAAGGTGTTGTTTTTTTCTGAGAAGAAAATGCCTTGAAAAAAGTTCTGCCTCCAGAAGGTATTTGCTTTTTTTCACAAAAGCCGCAGGGCTGTCCAAAGTACGGTCAGCCCAACAAGTTTTTGCGTCCCGCGACTGTCGAGATTTGCTATAAGTTTCTTTTGATATTCCTAAAATTTTCCCTCCAAAATTCTTTTTTTCAAGTTTGTCGGCGTTGGTTTTTTCAAACAATATTTCTTGTCAATCATGAATGCTATTTAGATAATAACGCCACTGTGAGTATATCAGAAAGTAGCAAATTTGCGTTTAGTCGGCTGCTACATAAGCAGAGGTGGGCAGTATCTAGTTACTATAATAACTTTTTTAGTAACTATAACTTTTTTAGTAACTGTAACTGTAACTTAGTTGCTTTTTCAAAAAAGTAACGAAAGTGGGAACTAGTTACAGTGACTTTTAGTTTTGATCCTGTTAAAAAAAATTCTTTAATCGTTAGATTTTGGTTAAATAAAACACTTCTATGTAATCCCTGTTGGCGCTACAGATTACAGGTGTTTTATTGTACACTAACGTGGCAACCCTAACCATGTTGAGAGCAGATATTAGAACTTGTTTAAATTAAAGACCTCCTTTTAACGATCTAATACGTTACGTTCTAATATCTTGCTGCAGGGATTGTGTTTGATTGCGTAATTTTTACCAATAGCGTGTAGCGTTCGTCAGGCGCGTAGCCAGCAATATCCAATGGGGGCTAGTTTGGGGGTGTGGGGACAAAGCCCCCAGCCGCCGGAGGCACGGGGGTCTGATGGCAAAGCCCCTAGCCGCTGCAGGCAAAGGCAAGGCACGGGGGTCTGGGCGGAACCTCCAGCGCTCGAAACTTTGCATTTTTTTGCATAATTAACTTAATTTTAGGGCTATTTTAGTCAAAAATAATGCTTCTAATACGTGGCATAGGAATCGTATGTGGGAAGTGGCTAATGATAACCCTGTAGTTCTCTTGTTTACATGCTGGTAAATCATAAAATCTTAGTATTCAATAAAACTCACACGGAGTAGTCTATTTCGTCTATATTTTATAAAGAAAAATAATTGGGGGGGGGCTAATGAAAAGATATTCGAGAGAAGGGATTGGTTATTAACTAACACTGAATAGCCCCCCTTATTCCTGAGTTTATGATATTTGTTGATAAAACCTATGTTTGGCATTTTTACACTAGCGATGAAATTTCATTGTTTAGTTTTGGTCAGTTTTAAAAGTTTTTATTGATTTGTGACTTTAATTTTTGGCGAATTAGCCCCCCTCCCTGAATATATGTTTTAAAAGTTGCTTTAAATCACTTTTTAGTCTATTCCAGCGCAAAAAAAACAGTCTCAGAAGAGCTAAAAATTTGGTATTTTTCTTATTCTGCGTTTTGGTTGACAGATCAATGGGGGGGGGCTATAGCCTCCCCCCCGCCCCCCCCCCCTGGCTACGCTACTGGTGTTCGTTCAGCAGATAACGTCGTTGTTAATATAGCCGCTTTACCCCTTTTGCTGCTGTTCGTTTTGAAAAGACATTTTGAAACACAAAGACAGCATAGGCAAACACATTTTCAAACCCAAATGTTCTAGTCTCAGCGATAAACATTTTAAGACGCTTGCTTTCTTGAAAGGCAATTAAATAAAGTGCATCAATTTGTTACGTTGTGTGCTGGGCCACCAAGAGGGGGGCAGGGGGGACAATGACCCCGGGGCCCATAGACTTTAGGGGGCTCACAAGGGGGCCCTTGGATTTCAGAAAGGCTATTGGCCACAGCAGGCCCAGCAGAGGGCCCATGAGCTCGAGAAGGGCCCATCGAAACGAGAATGAGAAATCAGCATGTGAGGCTTGAAGACCTTTTTTTTTCAAGATCACATAAATTTGACCGGAAAAACCGTTAGAAATTTGGTGAAGACTTTTTTTTGGAGATCACCTAATTTTGACCGGAAAAACCGTTAGACTCCTTTTCTTTTTTGGAGATCACATCAGAGTTTGGATAAAATCGGCAGCGTGGCCGAATGGGTAAAGGCGTCGTTTTTACGACGACTCTGATCGCAGGATCATGAGTTCAACCCGCACCCAGGTCACGTTGTTGCGTCCTTGGATAAGACGCTTTACGATAATTATCTCTGCTTGGTGGCTTCGAACAAGCAGCAAATTTACGTGGGAAGAAGTCAAAACGACAACAGGAAAGCTTGGAAAATGGTCAACTCCTAAGCGGGTGCGGATTCGTCCAAAAATATAGCGCGCCGTCGCTTTCTCGTGATAGGAGGATAAAGATGCACCAATCAATCAATCAATCAAAACTGCAGATTGTCTCCGTTTGTTTTGGAGTTTACAGAACCAGAAATCCGTCAAATTTGAGCTGGCCCCGGGCCTACGTTCGCCTCTCGGCGCACCGGGTTGTGTATTTTTGCTATAACAACAGCAGCAATAGCCATAAGCAGCGTGTGCAGAGGCACCACATGAAAATTAGAAAATGAATAGAAAAAGAAATCTGTTAATACCGGTTCCAAAGTACAAAATCAACATGTACGATACTTAAAAGTTAATTCATACCGGTAACTAGAATGTGACATCGCAAGCGATATCGGGGATTTCGCGAAAGTATGTAACTTTACGGAACTAAAGAACTTTACAACTGCGTGAAGCGTGTTTATGGTTGCTGATAGTCAGATCTGAAATACTCTGCTTTCGAAATTCATATTGTTCCATTAACTTGATCAGGTTTGTGGTTAACGGCTTTCAAAAATTTGCGTTAAATTTCCATAATTACTTTCTTGTATTAAAAATACGATTAATTAGTAAAGTACTAAAAACTATAGGATACCAGTAAATTAAACACAAAAATATTGTCGACCACTAACAAGCTATAGTTACCATCAACTAATACGTCTTTTCTGCTCGAACTTCGATTGGTTATGTGTCTTCGTTCAGATAAAAGGAACATATTATTGTCTATTTACAATCGTGTTGACAGATGAGGGCATCAAAATGACGGCATAGAGAAAAAGCTTCCGGTACAAAACGATCGATTTAGCAAATTCTCAGACAAGAATGACAATTGGAAAACCATAATCCGTACATAAGTTATACACTGAAAAATTGGAATGCGGTTAGCTTACAGACCCATTTGACATGGTCTTTTCGATGTGGTCCACCAAATTTTGTTACCTTTAATCTTTGATTCATATTAGCTTATTCAATAGATTTAATTTGTTTAGCTTTTGTAGTTAATGGGGGCAGGTGTCTACATAATTTGAGGACCTCTAGAGTATGGCATCCCAAAAATATTTCATGTAATCTTATTACCTACAGTATGTTGAAAATTTCATTTTTCTTTAAGCTTGAGTGGTTAAAAATTTTGAGAGACATATTTGAGGAGACTACCCAATTTGTGGTAATTGAAATCAGTCATAACTTTATCTTTCCTTTCTATTCTTAATCTTTCTTAAGCCTAGCCTAAATGGTTGAAAAGTTTAAATTTTTGAGGACCCACTTGAGGGACCCCCATTTTGGTTACCCCAAATTTTGTCATATTATAACTTTTTGTTATATATACCTATCCTGAAAATTACATGCGTCTAGCTTAAGTGGATAAAAGCTATTAATTTTGACAGGGCTGTTTGAGAAGGATCTCTCCAATGTAGTACCCCAAAGTATTGTCAAATTTTATATTTTCTACACATTTGTCTATCCTGAAAATTTCATGTCTCTAGCTTGCAATTAAAAAGTTTAAATTTTGGTATTCTCGTTTGAGGAGGACCCCCCGTTATGGTACCTCAAAATTTTGGCATATGATATATTTTTTACATATATTTACCTATTCTGAAAATTTTATCAGTCTAAATTGAGTGGTTTAAAAGTTTAATTTTTGGCAGCCCTGTTTGAAGGGGACCCCCTCATTTTTTATTCCCAAATTTTGTCAAACTTTATCTTTTACAGTATGTTTGCCTCCCCTAAAAATTTCATGGGTCTAGCTTAAAAGGTTAAATAATTTAAATCTTGGCGTCCTTGTTCGAAAGGGACCCCCTCATTCTGTTACCCCCAAATTTTGTCAAATTTCATATTTCCCTTATATTTACAAACCTTAAAAATTTCATTGGTCTAGCTTTAAAGATAAAAAAGTTTAAATTTTGGAGGGCACGTTTGGTGGGGACCCCCCATCGTGGCACCCTCAATGTCAGGCGGGTACCAGTACTTTTGGATTTCTATAATAGTTCATAGTATGATCCATAGGCGGTTTGTGGTTTAAAAGGAGATCGTGATAGCAAAAAAAATTAGAAAAAATTTTATCCAAAGCAAAAAAATGAATATGACCATGATAAAGGTCGTAAGTAGTATGTTCAAAAAACACAAATTTTTTTTCGTGAATGTTGGTTGTTACCAACAGAGATGGAGTCTAGGACACAAGGCTCGAGGCCAAGGCCAAGGACACAAAAAAAATCCGAGGCCAAGGACAGCCTTTCCGAGGACAGACACTCTCGAGGCCAAGGACAGGAATGCTCGAGGCCAAGGACCAAGGACACAAGCGCAAGTGCTCTCTAAAAAAAAGGTCTTCACAAAAAATTTTCAGGCGATCTCCAAAAAAAACGTTTAATAGTGCTGTCTTCGAGCCGAGAACAGGCCAATTTTCAAGGACTTGAAGCCTCGAGGCCAAGGACTTGACCTTCGAGGCCAAGGACTTCAAAATGTGTCCTCGAGGACGTCCTCGAGGCCAAGGACGTCCTCGAGGACACCACCTCTGGTTACCAAGATATACCGGTTTAAAATTGTCCACTTTTTGCTGGTTTTTAGTTTCTGAAATCGCGATCACGTGACTGGGCCCCTCCAAACTTGGTGCGCATGCGGTCTCTATGTGCACCCAACTTGTGTTCAAATTTCAGCATTCCACGTTCAGCAAATTTATAGCTATAAGCGAAGTAATAAATTTTCGAGACAAAAATGGCAGTTTTTTCTCAAATTTAGAGTTTCTAAATCACCACCACGTGACCTAGGTTCTTCAAAATTGGCATACATAATGCTTTTAATTATTGTCATATTATATCCAAAAATCGACTTTCTATGTTGAACCGTTTTTTAGTTGTAAGCAATTCAATAAATTTCGCTGCTTATCTATAAAAATGGCCGAGTAAAAACAAAGGTCCTACGCCCGCGCGAAGTCCCAATTAAATTTATTTAAAGTAACCAGTGGCGTACGCAGAATTTTTCAATGGGGAGGTTTTCAAAAGTGACATCAAAAATTTGTTCACAATCTATACTTTGGCAAATAAATAACTTAGTGCAGTGTCACAAAATGAAATCAAAGTCCGCAGTGCGCAATGCAAATAAAACTTTTCAAACAAAAAACAATCAAGCATTAAGCATACATCTATACTTAACATCATAAGGTTTGCAATTGAACGATCAAGAAAAAATTGCTTAAAACAAAAGCTACAAAAACGCATATAAATATAAACAGTACAAAGCTGCTAGGTGCGTAGTCAGAAATTTGCAATGGGGGCTTTGTGGGGGGGTCTGAGGCTATTGGAGGCTCGCCGGAGCCCATAGCGCTTGAAAATTTTGCATTTTTTTTCAAAAATAACTTAATTTTAGGGCTATTTTGATAAAGAATAATGCTTTTAAAACGTGGCGTAGAAATTGGTAGTGCAAACCTGATCAAACTGTTTGCATAAATAGGCTAATTGGGCGGTGGCTAATGGTAACATTTCAGTCCTCCAATTTACGAGCCGGTAAATCACAAAATCATACGTTGAAAAAACTCAGAAGAATTTGTATTCTGCTGTTTATAGAGTGGTACAGTTGGGGATAGGGAGGGGGATAATGGAACAAGATTTGAGTGGATAAATAATTAACTAATGCTGATTAATCAACGAATACTAAAACCCCCATCTCCATATTTTTGACGAAGCCAATGTTAAGCATTTTTAGCGGTTAAATGTACTAATTTTGACAATTTTTAAAGTTGTTACTGATTTTTAAGTTCTATCTTTGACAAATTAACCCCCCCTTCCCGAAAAAACTCTGAATGTTTCAAAAGTGGCTTTAAATCATGTTGGAGTCCATGTCATTGCAAAAAAAACAGGCTCAAAAGTGCTAAAACGTGATATTTTTATTGTTCATTTTAGTCGGCAGACCAACGGGTTGGTTTGAACCCCCAAACTACCCACTGCGTACGCCCTTGAAAGTAACTGTAACTAGTTATTTTTCAAAATGGTAACTGCAAGTTAGTTACTTTTTTGCCAAGTAACTGTAACTCAGTTACTTTTACAAAGTAACTTGCCCACCACTGTACATAAGCTACAGTGTAACTGTTTTCGTTTCCGTAGTTGTACTTTCATCGCCGCACAGTTTGCATTCCAAAACGAAATTTGCAGCTCTCCTATACTTCATACATGTGTTTTTTGTACAAATATTGTGTACTAAAATTCGTATTTAACTTCTTTTCATAAAACACAAAAAAAATGTTTCGTTAAGTGCAGTCACGGGCATCACGCATTTTAACTTTTAGGGGCAGTCAAACTGCACGATACGATGACGTCACGAAGTGCACACTGCTTTCGGTCGGCTTTTGCTACAGATATCGATCAATTTCGAGCAGCGCTTAGTGAGGAAACGTGCGCTTTGAAAGTAACAGAAGGCAGGAGTGCAGCAACTAGTAGATTTTGCTATGGAATGAAGATTAAGACCAGAATGTTTCAGCAAAAGAAAGCAAACTCGCCTTCTACCAGTATTCAACAAAAACGCGACAGTACGCTCAGATAGGAGCAGCGAAAGACCAAAAATGGTGATCAAGTCTACTAAATCTTTGTGAGACATACAGGCAATACGAGAAAAGGCAGCGAACACGAAAAATATTTGGTAGCAAGTCGAAAAAAAAAAATGGTACTGTACTACTGGTAGTTATCATTGCTTAACAACAAAATTGTCATTAAATCATTATTCAGTTTGTGAAGCAAAAGTGCTCTTGTCCTGAACCCCCGTAACTGACTTTAACATACGCTCCTCAAGTTAGTTGTTTGAGCACCCTGGGTGTGGGAATCTCTCGACTATGGCCCTTGCTTTGGCCTCTCTCAAAGTTTGATATAGAATACTTAGTCAAGCAGCGCCAGCCAAATAAAGTTGATAGGGTTGAAGTGTGGCGTCAGTTTTGATTAAGTTTATTTGGTCCTAAGATTCCTGGTAATGCCGTAGTCATAACTCATTAGCGTAGGTGGGCAAGTTAGTGCAAAACGTTAGCTTCGTTCATCACTAGTCAGTTAACAAACTTCACTCCTCCGCTAACGTTAATCCGTTATTTTCAGCTTTAATTAACGGAAGTTAATAAAGTCCGTTAATTCGTTAACATTTTGAGTGTAATTCACATTTCTTTTTATTCACTCGCTTTTAGAACACATATTGACGCTGTTGAGCTGATTGTAAGAAAATATTTATTGTTGTTGTAGTCTTTTGGGGTTTTGGAAGTTACATTTTACAGTCTAATTTGATTTCAAGATAAAAATAAGTTCAAATGCACTAACGAAGCTGCGATCGGAAAATGTTTGGAAATTGTGATCAGCGATAATTAATAGACCTATGAGGCTGCAGCTTATTATTTACCATAAAAAAAAGCTCCTTTCTTCGTTCTTTTCTATAAAACTCGTGCTAATACGCAACAAGTGTTATCTGGTTTGTACCGGTACGATTGAATGAATGATTCAAGATATTGACGATAACAACCTTAACGGAAGTTAACAGAACTTAAGGGAAGTTAATTTAGTCCGTTAGCATGAAAAAACTTTTTAACGGATTAACGAGTTGATAATAAAGTTAGCTTCCTTGTTAGCGGACTTGTGCCCACCTATGCTCAATAGTAATTTGGAGTGTTTTACTGCAATAGTTTCGAGCAAAACTTTCCTTTGTCAGGTCTAGTGTATATTTGCCATCAATATACGGTCAAAGTGTAGGTGAGCTTCGAATCTCGGTATAATATTTGATTTATGACTCCAGTATTTACTTTTTTACCAGTGACATTCCTATACAGTAAGAGTGAAGCACCAAGCCAACCTGATTGGTTGGAGAAGCGACGAATGCGGCTGTAAGACGATGATAACATCCGACAAAGTGTGGAAGAAAAAGCTTTGTGGTAAGCTGTAGGGGAAGCAGCGCTGCGTGCCATCCTTTAGACAAATAATTGGCTCTATCCGACGGATATCGACAACGATATGGTTTTGTTGTGTCCAAAGTGAGATTGTCAGTAAGTTTCATGGCATTCATCTATCACTGTTAGGCGAAGACCAAAAAAAGGTCTTCGCCCTAAATTTCGTTCAATTATTCTGTAGCTTTGGGTGTAGACCGACGTAAATTAATAATGATGAGATACGATAAAAGCAAGGCAAATCTATTGAGAGCCTACCTGGGCAAAAAGTTACTGAGTCTTCCCTCGATGGCAGCACTGGACGAAACCCAAGTAGAATCGAGTGTGCTTACCTCACGGCAAATGGAGGCAGGGGCGCACCCAGAAATTTTTTAAGGGGGGTTCAATTTTTCAAAAAACAACCAGACCCAATTGTAGTTAATTTATTTTAACCATTAATGAAAACGCACGGTATTACAGTCAAACAGGGTTTCGCGGTAATAGTTGGATTTTGTTACAACATTTGTTTATTCAAAAACTCTGTAATAATGATTTTGAAAGTTGTTGGTTGTGAAGATTGTGTGCGATAGAACAAGCTACCGCTATGGGGGCGTGGAGGCGAAGCACCAGCCGTTGGGCAATTCTTGCAATTTTTTTCGAAAAAAAAGACAGCCATTTTAACGCTATTTAGATGACCTTTTGAACGTTTTTGATATTTTGAACATGATGACATGTATGATGGCCTGGGGGCGAAACCCCATCTGCTGGGCAATTCTTGCAATTTTTTTCGAAAAAAAACAGCCATTTTAACGCCATTTGGTGACATTTTGTATGTTTTTAAACCAATTAGAAAATACACTAAATTACTACGATTTAGAAGAGTTTAAAAGAATTTGTTTTTGCTCAGTCCAATCTGCCCCTGCATGCTTACTGGTCAAGTCCAAAATATGCTTAAATGTTGAAAGATCGCATATTTGGTTTAAATCTTCAAATCATCTCTAAGTTCGAAAATTTAAGTTCGTTTTTAAGTTCAAAAATTTGCTTGTGGTGCAGAATTTCAAAATAGCTTTTAATAGCGTCGGAGCTATCATTTCCACTCTCTGAGAATGGGTAGCCTTGAAAAAGACTGTTATAGATCAAAGGTTTTTGTCCAGGCATCTTTACGAATCTACGCTGGAATGAAACAAGCTAAAATGCCGGGGTATATATATAGCTTATATAAAGGTTGATTACATTCAAATAGACAATGGGTTGTAATTATGATGTATGATGCAGCAAATATCATCCAAAATGGTATGAAGTTAATGCAACAATATAGAAAAAATCATTTGGAAATGATAGCTCCATCGCTATTAAAAGCTGATTTTAAATTTCTGAATACGTTTGTAGATTAAAAACCTCGACGTGTGAATGTAATTTTCGCGACTTTATCTTCAAACAGCGGATTTGTTTGCTTTGTTTTTGCAACAGTGCATTTGGCTAAGTAGTTTATTTTTACCCAAGAGCAACTTTTTTTACTAAACGGCCATCTGTCTCTTTTAAGAGTCAAAATCTGTTTTTTCTCAGAAGTTTATGATCGGGAATATTATATCCATTAGTAAATATCTATGGATATATCAAATACACATAGTTACTCAATGTTTCTGTCAGCAATACTGCAGGTGAAACAAATGCAAAAATCTCAATTGCTCGGTAAATATTAAGCACGATCAAATTACGGCCCTAAAACAACATCTAAAGGGATTAACAACAACTAAAGTGATTATTTAGTTCAAAGTAAATGCAGCAAAGTTTTACAAACTGCGTTATATCTACAAACTTATGTTGCTTTTTTGAGTACCCAAAGGGGGGGGGTTCGACCCCCAAACCCCCCCTGGATGCGCCACTGAATGGATGCCTGGTTTCCAGGCTAACAGGCAGTAATAGAGGCATGAAATGGGAGCCTGGTATGATGGAACAAGGGTTTAGGGGCCGGAAGAAAATTTTTTTTTATCGGGTCAGAATGGGTTAAGAACTAAAAGATTCTTCAAAAGCTCGGGAGTTTTTTTATCGCCCTAGAAACCAGTTCTAACTAAAAAAGTGGTCGCCCAACGCAACGGCCTCGTTTGCTTCCCGCTAGACCCACCATTGCGGGTAGTCGCAACTCTTCTGGCGTTTGCAGTCATTTGATTGCGCGGTTGTCTATCTGCGGCGGTTGCTTCTTCATTTAAAAAAACTTAAAGATTTTGGCTTCGTGAGAATACCCTGTTTGCGAAAATTTACGAATACTGTTGTAGTTTGTTTAGTTTAAAATTTGTGAGGTTTCCCCACTCTGTCTGCTTCGCTCCGGTTAATGACGATGATTTTGAACAAAGATATTGCAAATTGACCTTGAAATACGTTGGTTGCTCCACGAGTCTGAATCACGAAGGAGAGCTAAGCTTAGGCTCGGCCTCATTTCAACGATGTGTACTCTTATATTTATTATCTTTTGTTATTTTTGTCATTAACTCGAGTTAAATACCACTCTTTGGCAATGTAGCAGTGTCGCCCTGTGATCTAGTGGTAAAGGCGCGTCTGACATGTCACGAGTTAGATTCTCCTTACATTCTTTCATTTTTTCTTGACCTTGCATTTAGTTTTAGGATTCGGGCAGCGACTCTAGCCTTCGAGAGAGTGAATCGAAGTGCTAGAAGAAAGGGTACACTACGGAAATATGCCGCCCGCCCACGAAGGTTCAAAGCTACCCATGAAATACTAAATATTGATTTACCACTAATTAAAAAGATGAAGAGGGGTGTTGCACCCGGGTACTTTCGGTAGTTTACTATAGCTAAAATCGAAAAATAATTTTTGAAATTTTTTTCTCATTTTGGGGCTGCGGTCGCAACGATATTCGACACATACTAAGAGATATATTCTCAGGGGCGTATTTAGGAGGGTATTGGGCCATGGCCCCCCCCTTTGGGTCGCCAGGATAGTACAATTAGCATAAAATAGTATGCAAAATTGCGGCATGGCCCCTCCCTTTGTAACTTAGGCAGAGGATTTGAGCACAAAAACGGTGGGCGAAGCCCTTTGTTCTGGCCTTCACGTAATTTTGGGCCAAAAACCGGATAATTTGAATGAAGAGTGAAGACTTTTTTTTTTTGGTCTTCACCTCATTTTGGGCGGAGAAACGGACTTGGTTTTGAGTTGGAAAATTTTCATTCTGGTCTTCATTATTCTCAATATTCTCAAATTTTCTGCCCTCCCCCCCTTTCGAAAATCCTGCGTACGCTACTGTATATTCTAACAAGTTTTTGGAAACCCTGGATCTGTTCTCGAAGCCTGAACTTTCAGGTAAAAAGAGAGACTGAATAATGTTATTATGTTCAGCCTCCCTGTAATATCACGTGACTAATTCAATTTTCGTAACCCTCCTCCTTATGCTTGAAATTCGGACTGGAAGAACAAACTCAGGGTTTGAAAAAATTTTTATGAGAATATTTCTTTGCCCTTTTTTTAAAATATTTTTGCAACCGCAGCCCCAAAATAGAACAAAACATTTCAAAAATTATATTTCGATTTTAGCCAAAGTAAACCACCGGAATTGGCTGGATGCTTCATCCCCTTTAACTCTGACTAATTCCAAATCTGACTCTGAACTTGAATTCATTTAAAGAAATTATTAAGTAAACTTGAGAATGTTACTAAAGTCGGACTCGAGGGGAAGTTCGCACTTGTATTACGTTAAAATATTGCAGGGGTCTGCGACAGCCGGTGCGCCCTCGCGAGCGCCATTATCTTCGCCACCACCCTTTTCTTCGTTCGTTGGGGCGCCGATGTGGCACTGAGGAGGATCGAGAGTGGAGTCTCGTCAATGAAGAGCTACGTTCGATTGGATGCGGAGTCGCGAAACTATTGCCCGAGGCTTTTCCTCGGAGGAGAGAAACCAACGACTAATCTCAGTGACATCACAATCACAGTGAAGTCGTCGCGAAAATTTCACGAAACTCGGGTGGAGTTGCTTCTACAAACGTGGATGAGAGGCGCCGTCGCTAATCAGGTCCGGTAATTATACTTACATCATTTTTACCAAATTTTATCTGCCATGTGACAGCGAAGGCACTTTTTGGTCTTCGAGTCTAGCGGTCACCCGCCCACTTGTCCCACACGCGGTGCTGGAGGCTTCATACTATTCTTGTTATTGCTGAACGTTCAGCAGGGAGGCTGTAAATACCAATTTTTATAGTTTCGTGTTGTTCCCGACCGGTGGTGGAGCCAGAGTCACTCTAACCGCCAGACTTTACACAGCGTTCACCATGTTTATTTGACGTAGTTCTTTTTGGCGGCCGTGGATTAGCCTATGGCTTTCTTTTGCTTTCCCATTTTATGCACCACCATTCCACCAGGCTTGGCATCCACCCGCCAGCTTCTTCACCGCGCTTGCTTGTCAAGCTTTCTGTAACGTCATTATACAACGCAGTTTATACATTGCAACAACATTACTCTTTGTGTATATCAATGCATTATTCGAATATAATGAAGTCAGACTGGTGTGGGGCTGAACTACTTCGGGTCAGGATATTTCCCAGCTCAGCACCACTATGCAACGTAAGGGAATGCGAGAAGTTCCACAGCTCCTCTAGAGTCAAAGTTGTTGCCCCTGGCTGCATGATAATGAACGGCAGCCGATATCGACCTCTTCAAAACACATCCAAGTTCCTATCTTAAGCACAAGTAGCGGCAATTTAAACTTCATTTTGAATATATTTGCTGGTTTGGGAAACAATGTCCCAATTACTATTAACCATTTTGATTATTTGCCAACGTCCTAAAAATTAATTATTTTGCTCCTATGAATAGAAACCATTTGATGACTCTAAAAGTTTTTAGTTGGAACTACAAAAATGCATTCAACTTCTTTCAAGAAGCTCAGGCTATTATTGGTGTAGTTTGTAGCTTCGAAAACCTTGCCGTTTGCGTCCCAGCAAGGTTTAGGCCGTTTGTTGTAAATTCTAGGACTTAAAAATCGAGTTCGTAAAAAAGTTTGAGTGGCAAAAAAATGTTAATGTAGATAGACTGTATTTCATCCCAAGACGTTTATTTAAAAAGTTCTCCAAAACTTGCCAGCAGTGTTTGAGCAAATGAGGGGTAAAGTTTTTAACTAAAAATTCCATATTTTTCAGATAATGTGCAAGTTTAAATCATTTCATCAATTTTATTTGCTTTTTTGTCAACTTTTCAGAAGTGCAAATGTCTAGTGTGTTTTCGGAGTTAAATCAAACAATCTTCTTTACCGCTCTCCAGCACTACTAGCGGCAAAATATTTTTTGTGTTTATTTAAGCTTGTAATCATTTTTCCCCTAATTTTTCAGTTATTAAACATTGATAGCAGGTTACTACATTTGCTTAAACGTTCGAAAGTAACATAAACTTTTTTAAAGGTATTTTGCTACAGATAAAGTGAAAGATGTATTTGTTTGGAGAACTTGTATTACAATAAGCATATTTTTAAAAATCAATAAAATTAACCACAAAAACAAACTTGTTTCAAACGCATGTTACATATTTACGGTAAATCCCTTAAACCTTCGCAGAACAAATAAGATTTTTGATTAAGGTACTTTTGAAATGACGCTACTGGTCAATGATGACGTCATGAAATAATGTTACAGATTAATGAAACGTCACAATATAAATTGCGATATAAAGTTTTAGTCAAAATTTGGCAAAACCACAATACTTTTTTTGAGTTGCTGGAACGCAAAATCGCATTTTTTTTGTTAAAAATCAATTTCTGCCAGCTTTTTATGCCAGAAATTTCAGCAAACAAATAAGCAATACTAATATCTTTGTTGTATTGCACACCGGCTCGCTTTTGATGCATTGTCTTATGTGTCGCAAACTTAATTAGCTTTAATTCTTTTCCGAAAACGTGCCCCCATACGCAATCGGAAGGTTACGATGAAAAGCAATTTGATGTTGTTTTATTTAAAAAATGACTAAAACACAAATTTTTTGACTAGAACTGCATATTGTTGAATAACTTACTAATACGAATGAGTTATAGCCATTTAATGACCAATACGTAACAAATTACGTTATTTACTAGTACAGCAACATGTTACTTGATCATATATTTGCTTTATCAACTAGAAATGGACTATTCAAGCTATAAGGGGGTTTGAGAAAGAGCTGCTATCCCAGCGCAGTGTAGATGAGAGACTTGGAAGCACTAGGATTTACAGGGTATTCATGTAACCAAAACCAGTACACAGTATTACAAAGCTAGCTTTCAGCAACAGCGCTCAGCATCCATCAATTAGTGAGAAGAGGAAAAGAATATATAAACCGGATCTAAAATTAAATCTAGCAATCTAACTCGTATATGAAATCAAAATTGTGTATGATCATTATTTCCCTAACCACCTCCAAACAGCTTCCACACAACTGTTTATCAGCTTGGTTGATTTTTTACTCTCTTCATAGTCATAAGTGTCATGCCTGTACAAGAATGATTGTACGTTATATAGTATAAAAATTTGAATGCTGCAGATTGTTGCCTGCCAAGTAAATTTTAACATCCAGCAAAACAGTAAAAGACAGTCATTTACTACAAACCAGAACTCAGAGTCAATCAAAAATACATTGGAAAACCCTTTAACGACCAAAAAGATAAAAAAAAAAAATTAAGAAAAGCCAACACCATCCTGCTTCTCGATTTACACTACAGTAATAAGCAATGAAATAAGTAATGTTCCAGCAGCCTACATGCTAGTTCAGAAGTGTTATTGAATTTCTTTTAACGCGGCCTTGGTCCCAAGTTCGTTCAAATATTATAACGACGCATTATTTTTTAGTTGAAGTCTGCAAATTTATTGTTGGTGGACGTGAGGTGTTAGTTGCAGATAAATGGTTGCCGTATCTTGACAGTAGCATAACATAATTTGTTGCGCTACTTAATTCTTGAATGAATAATTCTCGCAAAATAAATAACACTTATGAGTGTAGCGACAAGGTGAATGCGAAGGGACTGGGAAGTCATTTGGTCAAGTATCCACCTTGTTAGTCACACTGCAGTCCAAAAAACAGCGCAATGAGGTAAAAAAAACTCTGAAAAACAACGCAAATAAAAAAACAAACGACTAAAAGAATCAAGCAGGAAAACAATTCTGGTTTTTCTACGAAAGCTTATTTTTTAGAATTCACACTTGTCAGAATGTACGTTTGGTTGAAATCACATTTACCCGAAAAGTTATTTTCCAGAAATTACATTTCCTCAAAAGTTCATTTTCTAGAAGCTGTTTTTCAGAAAAATTGTATTATGTTTAGGTTATTTATTTCTAATAATCAGAACAAAGTTTCTGTTGAAATCAAGAAACGTTGCAATAACAATTAGTTTGCTGAATGAGAGATATAACCTGGCTTATTAGTCAATTTGCCATTATAAGTTATGCTTCGAGCATAATGAAAATAGCGATTAAAAAATGATGCAAGCGTGTATACTGAGGCAAAGCAAGTTTATTTTAACCCAGGTTACACTTTTTTTAGAAGAACCAATAATTTTTGAGTTTAGACTGACTGTTCTTAATTTTTTGCTAATTTGCAGCTTCATCTGTTTGTAATATTAGTCCTTGAATTCTGAGAACGTTCATGACAATTTTTTGGACCATGTTTTTAAAGCCGTTTTGGTGTTTAATTTCGAATGCTCTGTCAGCTTGAGCAAAACTTTTTTGCTTCTTTTGCAGCATCGTAAAATTGCAAAAGCGAAAAAGTACGGAGGTTTTTTTTACTTAAAACATCCAAATATTTATGGGTCGCCCTCGCAGTGTGAAGCAGCATAGCCAGGGAGGGGGGCAGGGGGCCCGCCCCCCCTTCCCCGATTGAAATGTAATCAATCGTAAAACTGTGCCAAAAATGCCTGTCTTTTGTTCAGTTTTAGTTTCTTTTGTAATTAACAACAATATTGACGGCCAGAGGCCCAGGGTCCCCCTCAATTCAATTTTTGCCAACCCGTTTAAATGTAAAACCCGAGAAAAATTAAGAGTTTGTGTCCCAAAAAGTTGCTATCTCAGGCTCTCATCTAACCTTTTCATGAACGTAGTGCAATAACTAGGGCCAGATTTACCATAATAAGCCACAGTACCAGCTAGGGGCATCGCGCTCAGGTGGTAATTTTTTTTTTTTTGGTCTTCACCAATATTTGGCAGGAAGATGTTGCGAAAATCTCCAAACTGCCGAAGGCCCTCGCAATATAAATCCGGCGCGGGCAATAACATGGTTAGTCGGCGTAACCATCTACTCTACAATTTTTAAATAACATTACACCTCCACCTTGTCTCTTTTTATGCGATAAAATACTTTTGAAAAAAATTAGCTTGGAGAAAAGCTTATTGAACAAATTATTGAATCTGGGTTGAGGGGGCCGGGCCCCCTGGTCGTACATGTACTCCTACAACCGGTTATTTTTATGACATAACAAAAATCTCAGGGAAAATCTTCGAGTGGATTATTATTTACTGCTGAAATATTGCACGAGGCAATGTACGAATATCTTACTTTCCCGTACTTGTGCCAAATCACTTACAAAATATAACTTAAAGTACAAGGTTTGGAACGTGTTTTGGACTGAAATACTAAGCAAAAGGAGGATTGAACAATTCAATGTTTTCAATTGGCTCTCAAAATTTAAATGTTAAAAATCTAGTTCTTTTAAATGCCTATAAACACGTGCGAAATATGATCCATTGGCATTTGAAATGCCAGTTTTGGCAAAAAATTACAAAAAATCGCCCAGCGGCCGGGGGACTCGCCCCCAGGTCCACATAGCCTGTGGCGGCTAGAGGTTCCGCCTTCAGGCCTCGTCTGTGACACGTTTGAGTTGCACTAGTTTGCCCAATATGTCTACCAATGTACACGTTTTACTTTCGAGTTAAGCCCTATAGCAAAATCATGTTTATGTGCCAAACACAGGCCAGAGCTTCTGATCTTTCAATCTACAATATCTTTGTCCCACAAAAAGTTAATCTTTTGAAAATTTCTGACGACGTCATTGCATGTGATTTGTGGTGTGCCCCCCCTCCTTCAATCAAAAATCCTTGCAACGCTTATGAGCAGCACTCTAAAATTTTAGAACTGTTGCAATATTTTGCTTGTAACTATTGAAAAATTACTAAAATTTTATCGTTTTAAATTAGTACAGAAATTACTGTAGCTGCTTTTAAGATTTGAAATTTATTCTTTTTCCTTCTTAATCTTTTTGGTACTGCTGGAGGCTGGCATTGTTTTTAAATTTTGAGCAAAAACAAGCCTCTGGTTTTTATGACGTATTATTGTAATAAAAAAAAGTGTAATTCGTCTTGCGTTCGCAAAAAAAATTGAAACTGCAGCCGTAGTACGAAGCAGCCAGAATCTACATCAAATGCAAAGCCAGCAAAACAACACTAAAAAAACATTTGGCGCTTAAGCTTGCAAGCTCACAAAAAAGCAGCAATAGCTCATATTTCCGCCACCAGCTTGATAAAATTTTCAGTTCAAATCTACAAAGAAAGCCACTTATACGGAAAGCATTATGATGTCAATTTCCGCCTTACACATTTCATACAATTTAGAACATTTCATGCGCAATTCGCGAGAATGTAATATAACCATGATATAACTGATTGCTTCATGTTACGTCACAATTAAAACAAACGAGTCTTTCTCTAGCAAAAACAGACGGCATAATGTAATGTAATGAACAACCTAGAATGAATGGTCTTTGCGAGATTGTCGTTGCGAAGGTAGCTAGACCGCAACTGTATAGGTTAAAAATTCGAATTTCCTCTCGTTAAGAATTCTCTGCTGTGTACTTTGAGCAGAGAATTTTTGAGTTGATATTTGTTTGCAACCAGTCTCCTGCCAATCTTTCGAATTGAACAATTTCACCAATTTATACAGTGGTGTCAGTGAAACATTAATTTTTACTTTCCTAAAGTTTTCCCTATGTATATTTAATGTTTTAATTAGTTTAAATACATTAATTAACATTAAACAAGTTTAAATTAGTTTTCTCTTGGTACCTCAAATCAAAATGATTGTTCCGTACGGTGTTTTTTTAATTCCCCAAATTTATTGATACGAGTATTTCATATTCTTGTTTAATAAATGCGAGAAAACGCCCACTTGAAGAGCTCCATAAAAGTAAGACTGTACGCCATGGCTACTCAACTGGCTGACCGCGGTCCGAATCCGGACCTTTGGAGCGGTAAATTTGGACCGCGGCCCACTACCGGACCTAAACTCGGACCTGGGGGCACATGACAGAAATTTCCTCGTTCGCTTTAATTAACGAGTTTTTTTTAAGAGGCGCTAACGAACGAAATACTCGCTAAACGTAAGAGGTCATTTTTGCACGTGTATGTAAAGCCTTCCGAAATCCGTTACGTCATTCTTTCTCGCTAAATTTCTTCGAGCGATTGCGGAAAGCAGTTCGAGTAAAAAAGCGTCACATTTTCCTCGCCAACTTAAAGAGATCTTGAAGCACTCTTTAAGCGTACGAGAAATGTTTTTGGTTTGGAAATTTAATGGCGAAATGTTCAAAATTTCTTACTCATGCGAATATTTGCTGAAAATTAATTTCAATCGTCGCCATGTTTGCTATTAGACTGCTAAAAAAAAGTGAATTGCATTGAGAACCATTTGCTGTTTCGATTGATAAAAAAATGCTAAGTAGTCCAAGTTGACAAAAACAGTAACACACTCCTTTTATAAGAACGATTTTCTAAAACACGAAGCTCATTTTTGCTTAAAATTTAAGAAAAAATTAAAAACACTGCCAGCCTCGGCAGCAAAACAAATCAAAAAAAAATTCGAACTAATCAAAGAAACCAAAATTCGTGCTGATTCAAAACGATAAAATTTCAGTGATTTCTTGTGTTAGCAAGCAAAATTGCAACTATTCAAGGTTATAAAGCTCTGTTGCTCTGCGCAAGCAATATAGAAATTTTTTTGGCAGTTGTTCAACTTGAAAAAAGCTTGTTTTTTCGCTTTTGCAATTTTACGATGCTGCAAAAGCAAGAAAAAAGCCTTCACTTGAGTCTTAAGCAGACAGAGCTATAGGAATTAAACAGTGTTTTAAACATGCCCGCTGAAATTGACATCGATGCTCTCAAAATTTTTACTAAATCAAGAACAAATGAGACTAAATATTGACAAAAAATTAAAAACAGCCAGTCTAAACTCAAGATTTACCGGTTCTAAATAGGAAGAGTGTACTTCGACTTGCTCACTTTTGAAAAATTTGGAAACCTTAAGACCTAAAGTTACTGTTAACATATGAGTTTACCCACCAACAACCTCAAGGGCGCTTTACTTCATTTAAAAAATTATGTATGGAAAAGTTGTTCTTATTTTACATTGATCCGAAAATATAATTAACTTCTGTCGTTCATTTACTAAT
Source organism: Trididemnum nubilum (assembly GCA_963965965.1). NCBI lineage: Eukaryota > Metazoa > Chordata > Ascidiacea > Aplousobranchia > Didemnidae > Trididemnum > Trididemnum nubilum. The sequence continues at coordinate 573,417 of OZ014477.1, forward strand.
TATTATCAGTTGAAGAATTTGCTTGCGTAGAATAATCACGCATAGCTTAAAGTATCTTTTTCCATAACAATGCAGTACATACAATACGCTTGAACGCATTATTTTGAAGTAGAAATGCATCTGACGTCACAATGGGGTATCTATTACGTGCTAACACAAGTTACAAACATCTGGCAAAGAAATCCGAGCGAGCCGTTTTAACGGGTGTTGGGCGAGACGGCTCAGAAATGGCAGTTAGTCTACGAAGATTTTTTGCTCGTTACCGCTTTTTAGCGAGCGAGAATGGCCTTTACGAGCTCGTTAGCACGTTCTGTCATGTCGCCCCTGTACACGTGTTTGGGCATGGAACTCATTGTCAAGTAGAGCGCTCAATCCCGCGAATCGTCGTGAAAACCTTCGGATTTTGGTTTCCAGAAGCGGTAAAAACCTTTTTTTTTTGGAGGGCTTGTCTTCGACCGGATTTTGTACTTCATATATTCTGGGCCTTTTCCAAATTTTCTCAACTTTCGTGGACCTAAAGTCATTTCATCCACCGAATCTGGGGGGACATGACAGAACGTGCTAGCGACCTCGTAAAGGCCATTCTCGCTCGCTTAAAAGCGCTAACGAACAAAAAATCTTCGTAGACAAACTGCCATTTCTGAGCCGTCTCGCACAACACACGGTAAAACAGTTCGCTCGAATTTCTTTGCGAGATGTTCGTTACTTGTGTTAGTAGGTAATAAATACTCTCATTGTGACGTCAGATGCATTTCTACTTCAAAATAATGCATTCAAGCGTACTGTATGTACTACGTTGTTATGGAAAAAGATACCATAGCCTATGCGTTATTGTTCTATGTAAGCGAATTCCTCAACTGATGATAATTAGTAAATGAACGACAGAATTTTATTATATTTTTGGATCAATGTGAAATACGAACAACTTTTTCTATACTATAATTTTTTTAAACGACGTAAAGCGCCCTTGAGGTTGTTAGTGGGTAAACTCATATGTTAAACAATAACTCTAGGTCTTTAGGTTTCAAAATTTTTCGAAAGTGAGCAAGTCGAAGTACACTCTTCCTTTTTAGAACCGGTAAATCTTGTGTTGAGACTGGCTGTTTTAAATTTTTTGCCGATGTTCAGTCTCATTTGTTCTTGATTTTGTAAAACTTTTGAGAGCATCGATGTCAATTTAAGCGGGCATGTTTGAAACACTTTTTAATTCCTATTGCTCTGTCTGCTTAAGTGAATGCTTTTTTCTTGCTTTTGCAGCATCGTAAAATTGCAAAAGCAAAAAAGCAAGCTTTTATCAAGTTGAACAACTGCCAAAAAAATTCTCAATTGCTTGCGCAGAGCAACGTAGCTTTATAATCTTGAATAGTTGCAATTTTGCTTGCAAATACAAGAAAATCACTGAAATTTTATCGCTTTAAATCAGCACAAATTTTAGTTTCTTTAATTGGTTTGAATTTTTTTTGTTTGTTTTTGGTTTATTTTGCTTCCAAGACTGGCATTGTTTTTAATTTTTTCTTAAATTTTAAGCAAAAATGAGCCTCGTGTTGTAGAAAATCATTCTTATAAAAGGAGTGTATTGCAATTTTTGTCAACTGGCACTACTTAACATTTCTTTATCAGTCGAAACAGCAAGTGGTTCTCAATGCAATTCGCTTTTTTTTAGCAGTCTTGATAGCAAACATGGCGACGATTTTAATTAATTTTCAGCAAAAATTCGCTTTGGTTAGAAGTTTTCAACATTTCGCCATTAAATTTCTGAACCAAAAAGATTCCTCGCACGCTTGAAGAGTGCTTCAAGATCCTTTTTAAATAGGCGAGGAAAATGTGACGTTTTTTTACTCGAACTGCTTTTCGCAATCGCTCAAAGCAAGTTAGCGAGAAAGAATGACGTAACGGATTTCGCAAGGCTTTACATACACGTGCGAAAATGACCTCTTACGTTTAGCGAGTATTTTGTTCGGTAGCGCCTTCTAAAAAAAACTCGTTAATTAAAGCGAACGAGGAAATTTCTGTCATGTGGGCCCTGGACCTTTTCTGTTGAAACTAGTTGAGCACCCCTGCTGTAGGCTATTGGCGAGCGTAATGGTCGTTAAAGTTAAGTTTCGTCTTTTCATACGTGTAAGTCTGTACTAAGGTCAGTAGCGTTGGTGGAAGGGGATGATGCAGTGCCGTCGCTACTGGGGAGCCAGGGAGCCGTGCCTCCCATTTCAGTTTCCTTAAAAAACTGTTTTTGGAACATCACGTAACGATAAGACGACGGACAATGATGGAAAAATAACGTTCAAACATAATTTTCGTTTGACGTTTTCAGATTCTTGGCGAAATTGCTGGCAATCAACTGGTGTACATAAATGTGACGCAATAACCCGCATCATTACTTTAACACGCCTTTACGAATGTACCGCGGAAGAGAGATATAAGGCCGCAGAATCGTTACCGGTACTTCGTTAGTGAATATGACATGAACAATAAGTAAAAACATTTTTTTAAAAAACCAGCTGTTTTTCATTTTCAGAGCACACTCAACATTTTCAGGTCGCAGTCAGCGGAGAACCATTGTGAAGAGGCTTTAAACCCCTTAGCCAACTCACTTAGAAAATTTAACTTCAGATTACGAGCGTTTTAACGTGTTTTAGACTTGGCCTAATGTAAGGGGGGAGGGCTGAACGTGCTTGGCAATTTGATCCTTTCTAGTGACTTCTGAATATTAGCAATTGGCCTAAAAAATTGCGAAATGTTATAAAAATGCCGTTAAAATGACTTCTGAATATTAGCAATTTAGTCATTCATATGGCTTCAAAAATAGCGAAATGTCCTTTCTTTCTGCAACGCTATTTTTCTGCTGCCTTAGTAAAACGTCAAAAAACGCAGAGGAGCACACATCGGATTGTCGCAAGCTGTCAAAAACTTGATTGTTTTGTTACAGACTTACGTGATAACAGATGAGGAAGATAAAATTTTGAAGAAGAAAATTGGTGAGTTGTTTTAAACACGTTTTTGAGTGTCGCGTCGGTCGCGTCCCTTGTCGCCGATTGCGTCATCATTGGGATAGGGCTGTAGGACTAGGAATCTAATAGAATTATTGTGGAAAAGTGTGTAAGTTTTGTGGAACTTTTGTGTGAGTGTAAGCGGTTTTCACAGCACCGACAACTCCTCGGTCGCTGCCAAGCAGAGTTGTAGTGTTTTGCCGAAACTAGTTGCAAAAGCTAATGTGCGATATTCGGTTTCGTGTTAAAACAATCATCCGGCAAATTAAATCTGCGTAAAAAAAAACTAGCAAACGCTTCATACATCAGCAATGCTGAATAAGTGTTAAAACTTTTTATCTAATGCCTGTAACTTAACCACTTACCGTCGAAAAGTTGGAGTCCAGTATCAAAACTGCGTTTGCCCCTTGTACCAAAGTCCCTTTCTATAGTTAATACCTCTTCGCACGGATCAGTTTGCTTGCTGTTGTCCAGTCAAGCTGGAAAACTGGTTCCTATTTTTTGTTGCCATCGCAGTCAATTTCAACTTACAACTGAGAGAATCAAAATGAAATATTATTTTACCTGTATTGCTCTATACAAAGAACTATTGTATCGCAAATTTATAATATTTATACGAAAAATACGTAATAGTCATCTTATAGGTGTTTATTTCCCAATCACTGTACGCCTACCGTATCGAAGTTCGCCCCTTACCGGTGACTTTACACAGTATTCGTTTTTTGTCCGTTTTTGCTTCTCCGACAAAAAGTATGCGCATTTTCATCCGCGTTTTTATAAGTCCATATCCCCACTGAGTAGACTGTTACATATAGATAAAAATTTTTTGTACGAACGATAATTACGATATTTCAACATTTTGTCCAGTATGTGTCAGTCTGGTTAATCCGGATGTAGACATATAAAAATGCTGATGACAAAAGCGCATACTTTTTCACGGAGAAGCAAAATCGTAAACATACGGACAAGAACGGACGTAAAACGGATACTATTTAAATTTACTTTTAGTCAGCAACAAGCACACTGGTTGCCTGAAAAACAGAATTTTAAAGCCTGCACGAAAATTATCACTTGTGGTAACTTTCGTACCCAGCGGGAATGCTTGACTCGACCAAATCACAGATCTGATCAAGGAGCTTATATATTTTTGACAGTTATATTTTTGACGTTTATATATTTATTGACTATAAACAATATATAAACAGGTTTATATATTTTTGACAGTTGTCACGCTTCAAAGTTGTCCAGCTGCATATGAAATATTTTGCTGGTTGTTTGTTCACCTTTGTCTGTCGTGTGTCTTTAATTGTCACTTTGCTCTTTTAAAAGGGCATTAAGGTCAAAAAAATTTTGCTCGATTTTATTTCTCGAAGAATTTGGCAGATCTTAGACCAACTTCACCAAAGTCTGTTGCTGAGATATAACAGATTAAATTCCCCCTTTGAAAGGCTTTTTCCCTTGAAAATTTTGCCAGAATTGCCAATTAGAAATTCAGTTTCAAAAATTGACTGCATGTTCTTGAGTCTCCATAAATATTTGGCGGCAGAGTTATTGTAAAACAAAGTGCAGGTTTAGAACTGTGAAGTTAGCTGCTTTTCATTAAATGTAAGCCAGTTTTTCCTAAGTTAATCTTTTGACGCAATACTGATAAAATGGCAACACTGAAGTAAGTGGAAAACGGGTAATTTTGAACTACATCATTTTGATAACGTGAAAGCGTAGAAACTTCAAATTTGGTGAGAATGCATTTTAGGCATATCCCATAACATCTTGGTCAAGAATGAAAAACTTGACTTAATGCCTTCTTAACTGGACAACCCCGGTCTTTCTAATTGGGAGCATGGCGCACCCCACGCCACAGAATCCCGGATGGGCCGGATAGCCCGGGAGAGAAGTGGCTATTTCCGTACCTACCAAATAGTGGTGGGTGGTGCACCCCACAAAACTCAGGCTGCCACCACTCTTGGTACCGAACCCCTCAAATCAATTTTCTTCATTTTACTTCCTGCGCTATAATTGACCAGCGAACCCAGTCCCTCGGCCCGCACCATAAGGAATTACGGAAAGTGCAAGGTGGCAGAAAGGACGAAGTTGGGTACATCCAATTTAATCTTGTTGTTACGGATTTATTTTGCGGTCACGGTCGAAACAAAATTACTCGTGTTTATCGATCAGCACCCCATTATTTGATCAGAGAAAAAGCATGCTTATGGGTTGCTGGAAGCAACTGCAAAATTTTAAAATCTGCTTTGTTGCAGGGATACCACACGTAATTGTGACGTCATGCGGGAAGACCCACCAACTGTAAGTTCAAATTCAATGCTTTCGTGTTTCTGAAAATTTGTTGAAATTTTGTTGAAATCGAAAATGGTGCTGAAAATATGTTGAAATTTTGTTGAAATTGAAAATGGTGCTGAAAATTTGTTGACATTAAATTTCATCGCCTAGCTTTCAAAAATAATTTCGCCTTTAAGAAGTTTAATCGAATACATTAAAGAAAAAAAAGGAAAAAGAAAAAAGAAAAATTACATCAGCTATAAAAACGTGGATGAAAGCAGGCGGTAACGATATAAGTCTCGGTATAAAAGTTGTGAGCGTCGGAGCGTATCGTTTGTTTATTTCAACCAACTGCATGGAGGCTGTGCGCTGATGAGGCGATGTACCGGACGCGTCGAATTTCCGCGCAAAAGCAACTAAAAACGCGCTCGTGCGCTCAAGATTTTGCGGCCAATAGAGCGGGTCGAAATGTTAAGATTAAAATCTACGTTTAAGCTTAGATTTTCAGTCCCCATCGAAGGGAGATGGTAAAGATGGTGAAAAAACGTACATTCTGGTGGCTCAAGCTTCACAAAAACGGGCGATGAATGGAGTTAATTTAACTTCAACAAAATCAGGCATGAAAACAAGCTGATGATGGAGAAATTTCAACTTTCTTCAAATCTTTCATTGTAATGTTGCATTGCATATTCATCCTCCTGTCACCGGAAAGCGTCAGACGCTATCTATTGGACGATCCGCACACTTTTCATTGCATTGACTACTTTGTGCTTGCAAGAATTCTCACCTGCTTAGGAATTTCTAATGATCCAGTTGTTCCTGTGGACTTCTTTCAATTATTGTCCTCTGAATTTGCTGCTTGTTCGAAGCCAATATCAGAGATAATTAACGAGACGCAACCACGTGGCCAGTGCGTAGGTTGAACCCAGGTCATGCGATCATGATCGTCGCAAAAAACAATGCATTTATCTACTCGCTGTAATACGCCAAAGCGTGTTACGAGTTGGCGGGGACCATCTCCGCGCTCGCTCGGGTAATACAGCTCCTTTCTGGATGTCGTAGCGTTGGTGAGCCGTTGGCAACACTGTGTCTGATTTGACCGGTGAACCTCAGACCTCCCGCTCTAGAGACGGACACGTTACCGCTCAACCAACTAACCGGTCTTAATTTTTTCAGTTTTGGAAAAGCTGAATGGTTTTTCCCTAACTAATCTAAAATATTCGCAACCTCCCCAGCTAGCGCAGTTGCTCGTGACGTCATCATCTTAACGTATTTGTTCTCCCGCAGGGCGGATTTGTGTTGCAAAACGTCGGCGGAGTACGACCACTACGCAAAGCTCGATCGAAAGTAAGACGAGTCTCAATTCAAGCGACTCGATTGTTGCTGGCTGCCAATTAAACTAATGAATTTAATTGGCACCCTGTAGAATTTTATTTAAATATTAACCATAAGTAGGGTGGCTGTTGACATTATCTTTTCGTTGTCGTCCGCTTCGTCGCATTTCTCTGTGATGATTGCATTCCGAGTTAAATAATAAAATGAAATCTAAAAAAAATGCATTAGGGTGATCATTAGGTGAGTATCCTGTGTCCAGGGGGCCACTGTGCACGAGCAGCGATTGCTAAAATGTTGTTAGGTTTTCAAGACAAATTCGAGAGGTCTTAACTCTTGTAAAACGTTGCATAATTTGACCCTCTAACATAAGAATGAAGTTAAAGTAAACATGAATAAAAGTGCGATCTATAAAAAACAAGAAGCAGCAACTCTTTCTCTACTTTAAGTAGGATAAAAGATAACTAGGATTTTAGGGTTTCGCCCGCAAGGTTTCCACTTAAAATCTTAAGAAAATTTTACGGTGTTTCGTGAAAAGATGTAAGTCTGAAACCTCAACAGTGATTGCGTCACCCGACATTATCCCCCTGAATTAAGCGAATCGGTTTTTGCGAACTAAACCGTAGGCATTGTACTTCTTGTAAGATGACCATTCAGCCTGCTTGTGCATGGTTGATTCAAATTGCGGGATTAAGCACTTAATTGAAGAGGGATGTACAGTAACACCTCTCATACGTTGCAGTCTCGTGCTGTAGACTTGTTACTCTTCAGCGATTACATATTCCTGTACTTTCGAACCTTCAATGCAGCTTTCCTATCTCCTTTCAGCCCCCTTGGCCAGGAAGAAGCAGGTGGACTAGCAGCATTCAAGTCTTGCTGCCACCTGTCTATCCAGGGACGAATCCAGAAATTTTTGCAATGGGGTCCGCTCAAAACGTAACATTCTGGGAAAGGTTTTTGTACGATTTCCCCTTTCATTTTATTATCTTTCGGCTCGACCCTCCCAGACGCGCAACCAGGCTTTTGCTAAAGAGAGGGGCGTACACCAAAACCTTTTGTGTTGAAAAATCTGTGTATTTATGTGAGGCTACTTAGCAACTGGTGAACTTAGGCATAACACATACAGGGGCTTGGGAGCGGAGCCCCCAACCGCCGGAGGTCATGGAGGTCTAGGGGCCAAGCCCCTAGCCAATTGGCGATTTTAGTGATTTTTAGGCAAATATAGTTGTTTTAACGCCATTTTGATCACATTTTGCACGTTTTTGGACCTATTTAGCAAATTATTGAAATTTTGAAAGTTTGGACAAGAAATGGATCTTGCACCAGTTGTTGCTATGAATTTTATGTGTTACTAGTTTTTCTTACATTTTTCCGCCGTGAGTTGGGGGGTTCGGATCCCCTGGATTCGCCACTGGCACCACACACGGTGGAGGCTTCACAGTTCACACTGTTTCTTTTATTGCTGAAAGTCGAGCTGGGAAGCCTAACTTGAAGTCCTTAATTTGACTCGAATGGGAATCGATCCCGAGTCTCCATTCAGTTGCAAATGCTTTATCTATTAAACAACTGATGATTAACTTGTAGCTTCCGATGTTCATTTGATTGCAATAAAATCTTCCACGATTGCTGGTGTGAATTGATGACGTAACAAATACTATTACGCTCGGTTTTTCAGCTGGTGGTGCCACTTCGATGATGACGTGTACGTCAACATCCCAGCCTTGCTCACTTTACTGAACAAGTACGACCCCTTGAGGGACTTCGTGTACGTTGGGAGGCAGAGCCTACCCAAAGGATTCCAGGTAAGTTTTTTTTTATCGTTGCATCGTTATTTTGCTAAAACAAATTTTTTTATCGTTCTATTTGTTTGCGCAGGAAGCAAACTGCTCGATATCCGAAATCGACTTGCCAGCTGGGCGCAAATGCTGTTGCTCCTATTTCTCCCGTCAGCGAACAGCATCCGACACTTAAACGAGGACTGAAGGCAAAATCAATGGGGTTTCTAAAGTTAGGCCAATCGCATAAGACTAGATTGGCGTGGACTTTATACTTCTTGACTTAGCCGTTCCAGAGATATTCTGCTTCAAACACGACGTCTGGGACTCTCAATGTTATTTGTATTAATTTTTATTGGCAACCCTGACGTTGATAATTGAGTTGTTTTGCTGCGCACTAATCAGTTTGATCTTGCCAGCACAACTAATCCGAGCAGGAAAAAAAGGGTTGATTGTTTGGTAGCCGAGGTAACAAACTTTTAAGATTAAGCGAAAGTAAGGCTAGTCTAGTTATTAGAGTAGTTGGCCATTGTTTGCAACTTAGATGGAAAAGTTTATCCGAGGGTCACAAAATACTGTAAACAAATGCAATAGACCTGCTCAAGTACTGGTAGTCTTATTATCAAATAGAGTTTACACTTTGTAGCCTAGTAATAAAAACCTTATTGTTAGGTTAGGCTTTAATTTTGACTGAAATGTTTCTGACAGTTTGATTTTTACCGAGATCGCTAGGCTACCAAACAGTTTGCTCTTTTTTTTTTTTTTGCTCAGATTTGTTGTGCTGACAAGATCAAACTAATTAGGGTGCAAGTAAAACGACTCAATGCAGTAGCCTAATAGCGGCGTTACTTTAGGTTAGAGCTGCTAACGATGCTAAAGCTATCAATGTCAGGGTTAGCAAATAAAAATTGGGAAAATAACATTAGAGGCCCCGACGTCGCGTTTGAAGTAGAATATCTGTGGAACGGCTAGGTCAACAAGGATGAAGTCAACGCCAATCTAATTTAATGCGATTCGCCTAACTTTAAATACCCCATTGATTTTTCCTTTAGTCCTCGTTTAAGTATTAGATGAAGGCGCGCTTTTCCCTAACTGCTTCGTTTTTTTTTAAGAATCTGCTCCTGCTTTGGAGTTTCCAGACGTTCCTGTGGATTTCTTCGAATTCTTGTCCACTGAATTTGCTGCTCGTTCGAAGCCACCAAGGAGGGGTAATCATCGTTAAGCATCTTATCCAAGGACGCAACAACGTGACCAGGGTGCGGGTTGAACGCAGGTCATGCGATCAGGGTTATCGAAGAAGTGATAGGTTGGTTCTTTCAAATTTCACCATAACGTCAACGATTTACCTCCAATCACTGATGCGGGTTTCACTCTCGTTTGTCTTACCTCGGAACTTCTACGCAGAGCCATTTTTCGCTATTTCCTCTCCATCTTTGAACTCTGGTCCAAAACTTGGGCTGTGATCTTTCTGGAACTAAGTGTCCCTGAAGTTGCACGTACGCATGCTTCGGAAGAGATCGGACAGCACTACCTTCACTTTGCTTTTCAGGCTTTGTTCAACAAGAAGTACGTCTCGGCCAGGTTCCACACCGGTGCTGGTTACTGCGTGTCACGAGTGCTGGCGCACTTCCTCGAGTACTGGGTGGGGTGAGTTGTGCTGCTTGTGGTGTCTGGGCGAGGAAACTTGGTACGGCCGACCAGCTGCAGTTTCCAGAAACGATCCTGCTCAAGAGCAGAGTTTTTTTCACTCTCACGAGCAGTGGCAGTTTTAGTGCCAGGAGACTAGCGTGAAATAGAGGCACATCTTTGTTACATAACAATTTGACATTCGTACCTTTAATGAAAACGAAGTTGCATTTGACGTTGGGATAAAGCAAGCGAATCGGGAGGTGTTTTGGGCCTTCTTACCCCTCCACCACCGCAGCCTCCTTGCATTACAACTATGGCTTTAAGCAGATTAACTTTTTTTCTGTACGAATCAGACTCCAGTTGAACTTTTGAAGTGCATTTTCTGTCGTTTTTCGCGTTCACTTTTCTGCGCCGTTCTTCAATAAAGGATTTTGGGGTTTCTTCTAGAACGAACCTGAGTAGGAACCAGAAAAGTGGGCTTGTGAATGGGGGGTAGCTACCACAAAAAAGGAACACATTTCACGAATTGTTCAAATTAACTTTTATATATTTTAACCAACTCCATGGTTTATTTTGTGTCATAGACGACCGCGTTTTTGTATTGTTAGGCAACAAAACCTGGTGTCGACTTGCCGCTCGGCTGGGATTGCAGATGACGGCGCATTGGGCCTCATCATCACCAACGTTCTGAACATCCCTCTAGTGGAGAGCAGCAAGTTCCATTCCCCCTTCGACTCCAACCACAAACCCAAAGATGAGGAAGGAGGTTTTGAGGAGCAGGTGAACTAGCGGTTTTCAAGTTGCGCTAGTTTTAGTGTTCCAGCACAGAGCGGCTTCTATTGAAACAATGAACTCCGTTTCGGCTCCTGGCCGAGGCAAATCAGAGGTTTTCATAACTGATTTTCGAAGCTTTGCTGTTTAACGCTCAGCATTAAAAGGGGAAGCCGCCACATATTGTGGTGGGTAGGTTGCAGCTTGACTCGAAATGCCCTTTCGCCTGGTCAAGTCAACTTGCTATAAATTTTGCTCTAATTGTCGGCCAACCGATTTTCTTAGAAGCGGAAAGTGTCGGGCCACATCTGAGTAGGCAGTTTAGCAACTTTACTATTGTAGTGATATTCACTTGTGACATCTCTCTAAAAAGCGATTGTTAATGTCAGGTAACTTACATGACTGGAGTAACGTGGCCGGAAATGGATAAACGTCATTTCCCGTTCGAGCAGAGCGAAGATCCTTCGCGGTTTCGTTCCATTCACTGCTTACTCAACCCTGACGACCACGTTTGCCTCAAAGCCGCAGTCACGTGATTCACGGTTCATGACCTCCCGAAAGAATTCCTGAAGCGTTGTTGAGTGGATGATGAAACATACTCGTTTCGCAGCGTAGTCCCGCCCACTAGAATATATGCTCAAGAAAAAGAATATATGCCAGTTTATGAAGTGTCATTTGGATAAAACTGCTCTCCACCCCCTCACCTAAGTTGCTTTGGCCATTCATTGCCAGTCTTTCTGTGATCGTACCGACACTTTTTTGTGAAATATTAGATCGTGTTAAATCGACTGTGTCCCCATATCATGAAACCCCTATTTTTCTTTTCACGGTTGCGATCGAGTACTTAGGGTACCGCTGCCAATTGACGTCGAAAGGTGAAAGGTTACTTCGCGTTGTGGTGGTTGCGGATGCTTGGAATATTTTGCAGAGGTATGATTTTCCAAAGTCGATACTTACTGACTACCTTTGTAGAATGTTTTCAGCTGGGGTGCACCCAATTCGCCTGCATGACAAGAATTGTATTACACAGCATTGTTTAATAAATATAATTTCAGAAATTAAATCATTCGTGAAGTGAAATAGGCAGAACTAATTTAATACTTTACCGAGACATCGCGTCTTACAATCCTACTTCATTTGACAACACCTTAATGCTGTCTCCGCGTCGAAATGGGTAATCATTTCAACCCCTAGTGACGCAGGTGAGGCGGAGCTCCCTATCGCGGGAGCATTCCCGTGTTTCGAAGTCAACTGACTTCATCATCAGTGTGAAGAGGAGAATTTCAGAAATTTGCGTCATTGGTGGAGGCATGCAATCTTTGTCGAATGAGCAATACGCAGATATCTTTGGCCAGGCCTACATAACTGTTGGATGTGGTGACACGTAACAAAAGTTCTCGAATTTAATTGATCCATATTTGTCCTCCACTCACAAGAATGCGACGGTGGCGCTTTTATTTTTGACGAATCCGCACCCGCGTAGGGGTTGACCGTATTCCGCACTTTCCGATTGACGTTTTGCTTCTTTCATTAACGATTTTTCATCCGATAAATCGAGATTGTAGTATGTTGTTTTGAAGGAGAATCTACCAATCAGTATAACCAAAAACCTTTTTGTAAGTAATTTATTTACGTAAATACCACTTCGGTTTGGTATAGCCATCTTCAGTAACTAAACTAAAAACATAACTATTTCTGCTACGAGGAATAATAAAGATGTAAGTGCGGCATGAGGTACGCTAATTTCATCCTTACTATCGCTTGGGACTTCACCCAAGCGAAATGATGGATGAGATGGAAGACAGTGGAGTGTGGTTGCTTAATCTCGAGCTGTTGCCCCTGCAACTCTCATGGAAACGCGGGCAATGAAGAAAGAAGATGATGTTACGACACTACACTGATGTTCGGTGACTGTTTTGGCATCTGCTGCATAACAAATCACGGCAGGAAATATAAATTAAATTAAAGTTTTCCGTTGGTTTAGCTTCAGTTTACTCACTATTTCTGCGATATGGACGATCATGTTAACACGCCACATATCTATGTAGTGGTAAAACGTATAAAATCAAGCTTTGTTTTAGGGAAGTCATGCCGAAGTTAAATGTTGACTACAGTGAGTATATTGAGAGTTGCGTTTTCCTCGAACCTCGGGATAGAAAAATTTGTTAGGAATTTTGGATGAAGACCTGGCCAAACTCGCCCGAGTTGTTCTACAGTTAAATGTAACGTGGGTATCTGTAAAGAATGTGTTTTTCAGCTTGAACTACATCATGAACGATTTGAAAATGAGCTCATCGGATGATACTGTAGACGCCATTTTTGTTCTTTGCGCAAACTCTGCAAAAGTTTTCAGTTAAGTAGTTTTATTAAGAAGTGGTTAGTTGAGGCTAAACTTTTAACAACTTTTTAACCCTAATTGCTCTATGGTTTAGTTTGTACTTAAAATGCCATTTAGCGTAACTTGAATAGCTGGTACAGTGCCGTGCTTAAAGTTTTAGTTTAACTTGCAGGTGCCACCATGCGATCGTGTCATTTGTGCATTATTTTTATCCATATCCATGCTGCAATATGCATTTTTTACCAAACTTCAACCTCGTATTCATTCATACAAACTGGTTTTTATTTAGAGTATACCAGTATTGTATTGTTTCACAGCAACTTTTCGTTTCATATTGACTTGCAGACATAGGCGTAGCCAGGGGGGCCCAGGGTCCCCGGGCACCCCCAATAGAAATGCAACCAATGATAAAAATGTCTCAAACAAGACTATTGTTTCTTCAGCTTCAGTTTGTTTTAGCAACTTCGCGTACAACAGTAATTAACAATAATATCGATCCAGGGGTCAGGCCCCTTCAATTTAACTTTTACTAACCAATTTAAATGGTCTCCGTACAATAGTATCTAAATGGCCCCCAATTTAAATGACCCCCAACAATAATATTGATCCAGGGACCCGCGCCCCTTCAATTCAATTTTTGCCAACCAATTTAAATGGCCCTCAATTTAAATGGGCCCCCAACAGTAATATTGATCCAAGGGGCCCGGGCCCCTTCCATTTAATTTTTGTCAACCAATTTAAATGGGCCCCCTACAATAATATTGATCCAGGGGGCCCGGGCCGCTTCAATTCAATGTTTGTTAACCAATTTATGGGACTCCTGCAACAACATTTAAATGGCTTTCAATTTAAATGGGCCCCCTACAATAGTATTGATCCAGGGTACCTGGGCCTCTTTAATTTTTTCCAATCAATGTTAATGGGCCCCCTAGAATAATATTTAAATGGCTTCTAATTTAAATGGGCCCCCAACAATAGTATTATTTCAGGGGGGCCAGTCCCTTCAATTGAATTTTTGCCAACCAATTTAAATGGGCCCCTTTGAATAATATTTAAATGGCCCCCAATTTAAATGAGCCCCCCAAAATAGTATTATTTCAGTGGGGCTGGGCCCCTTCAATTTAATTTTTGCCAACCAATTTCAATGGGCCCTCTACAATAATATTTTAATGGCCCTCAACAATAGAATTGATCAAGGAAGCCCGGGCCCCTTCAATTTAATTTTTGCCAACCAATTTAAACGTATAACCCGAGTGAAATTAAAGGTTTTTATCCAAACAGTTGCTAACGCAGGCCCTCATGAACGTAATGCAATAACCAGGAACGGGTTTAGCATTTGCAAGGCAAGTTAAGTTTATTTTACCAAACGCTAAAAGTACACATGAAGGAATCAGTGAAAAGACCATACGGCTATCCAACTCAATTGCACCTATAGCAATACTTAACAGTAACAAGCGTAAACTTAAGCTTGGCAATAAATAATAATACAAAATAACACAAAGTAGGGTAAGCACTTGAACAACAGTGCCAGGGGCCCCGCGCTCATATAAGACTTTTTTTGGTCTTCTGTATTTGACAGAAAAATATTGCGAAAATCCCAAAGTGCCAGGGGCCCAACTCAATGTAAATCCGGCCCGGGCAATAACATAGTTAGTGGGCATAACCATCTATTGTACATTTTTCAATAGCAATTCACCTTCACTTCGCCAGTTTTTACGCAACCAAATACTTTGAAAAAAATTAGCTATAGTGCGGGGAATGCTCATTGAACAAATTATTGAATTGAGAGGGCCTGGGCGCCCTGTCCGTATATGTACTCCTATAACTGGTTGTTTTCATGACAAAACAATAATCTCTAAGAAAAATTTTCAAGTGGATTGTTTTTTACTGCTAAAATATTGCAGGAAGCAATGTACTTTACTTCCCCCAACCTGGGCCAAATCACTCACAAAATTTAACTCCAAAATGCAAGATTTTAAACGTATTTTGGACCTAAATTGCAAGCAAAAGAAGGATCAAACAACTTAATTTTTTCGATTGGCTTTCAAATGCTAAAAATCTTGTACTTTTAAATGGCTCAGAATACGTGCGAAATGTGATTCAATGGTATTAAAACAGCTTTTTTTTCAAAAACTTAGGAAAAGTTGCCCAGCAGTGGCTGGGGGCTTCGCCCCCAGACCCCCGCCAATGATATGTTTCAATTACAGTGCACTTCTTTACTCAACACGTCTCTTAATTTAAACATTTTCATATTTTAACTATTGGTTTAAGCCCTCCCTCTTCAACAAGTTCTTAGTTACGTTCCGTCACCATTCCACGGCTTCTGATCTTCCATTCTACGATATCTTTGCTCCCCACAAAAAATTGCTTCTTCAAAGTTTCTGTGACGTCACTGCATGTGATCTGTGGTTTGGGCCCCCTCATAATCAAAAATCCTGGTTACGCTTATCTTTGCAGATATGGTTAAATAAAAACTTTGTTAATTTGCGGACGAGTGCTAAATTTTAGGCAATGAACTTTAATTTCGAATTATTCAAAAAAATCGATAAACCAAAAATTAATCGCAAAGTAGCTGCGATTTTATCGCATGAAAAAACTTTCAAGTTATCGCAAAAAAATTGCATCAATTGTTCAACTCTGCATTGCTTCGCGAAATCGCATTGCAGTTTTCTCGCATAACAAATATCACAAAAAGTCATCCATGCGATTGCCACCCCTGATCCTCAGTTTATTTTTATCAACTGGCAGCTTTACGCTATGGTAAGGTAGTACCCCAGGCGAATCGAATTTTTGTTCAAAACGACCAAAAATGTTCTAACACGCTCGCAATTTTACCGCACAGTCTAGGCCAGATCATGCCTACGATCGCACTAAAATCCTTTTGAACAGAGTTGCAAACGGGCCGACTAGTTCAGGCCCGAACCCGGCCCGAATCCAAAAACTAATTTGAAGCCCAAAGTATGCTAAAAAAAAACCGAAAGTTAAGCTAGGGTCTGAAAAATTTAGCAACATTGCTAAGTTATTTTGATTACACTTTTGTGCACCTAAGACAAAAAGCATGTTTCAGGCCCGAATTAAGCCCGGAATTTTGTCAACTTTAGGTGCGGACCCTGCCCGAACCGACCCGAAAAGCCCGGCCCGACTTACAACTCTGCTTCTGAAACGCAGCAGAAGATGTGCTGCGCCCATGGCCATTGACTCGCCCCCATGGTGCAAATTAAAGCGCACAAAGCACGACTTTATTTATGACGTCGACCAAGCGCGTGCGACTGCGCAACTTTTGTTCACTCCCTCAGGTGTGCTCTGCCTCTCAACATATGCTCCCTCGAGGGCTCGCAGTTGTTCAATTAAGCAAGCAGATTCTTTACGTTCAAGTAAACGTCATCGTCGAAGTGGTAGCACTAACTTGAAACGAAGCTAGCATTTTTAGTTGATCCCGGGGCAGGGCGCTTTTGATACCGGGATTTCATGCGAATTTTTCATTCCTTCTTTAATTTGTTATTTTCGATTGAACTTAATTGACTCGTAAGATAATACTTGGTAAGAAGTCTTATGTCTGAAAATTAACCAAAGATGATTTATAAGACAAGGCCCGGTCTACATCGATTGGTAAAATCATGAGCGTATGAACGCGATTTTGCTTATTTTAGGCAGAAATTCGGTTCGCCCAAAGTACCGCCTTACCAACGTACAAGCTGTCATTTGGTTTAAATAAACTGAGGACGCGCTTGTATGCTCTCGATATTGCGCAGTGTGGACCAGGACTTACAAATCATCTTTCATTATTTTTCAAGCATAAGGAGATTTCTTATCATGTCAACAGCCTGGCCAAATGGGTAAACGCGTGGTTTTTACGACGACCCTGATCGCGTGTTTTGGGTTCAACTCGCACTCTCGCTTAAGTAAGACGGTTTACAATGATTGTCAGCTTCCGCAACAGCATTGGTGAGGATTCTAAAGTAAATATTCGAATTCGTTCTTAAGATGGCGTGGAGTGAATTTTAGACTGGTTAGGGTTAATCAAGAGGCTTTAAAAATGCTTTCAGTTTCCAAGCTTGACAAACAAAGTGAAGACTCTTGCGGATATAGTAACAAAACAAGTCCTAAAAGTGCCTCCGCTGGCGCCTGGCCTAAAAAAACAACGAGCGATTTTATAAATTTTGATCGGGAAACAAAATATGAAAGTTTGAAAAAAATGACGACGATTTAGCAGCTCTTCCGCCTTTTCTGTGTGAACCACAAAACTGGTAAGCCACTAAAAACTCAACTTGTTTTCCACCTCGTGTTCGATGGCGTAAATAGCGGTTTGAGCCAAAGGGGCAAGCTTCACCAAAACTTCGCTGCATTGTCAATTTTTGGTCAAGAAAAAATGATCTTCACCAAAAATTTGTTGCTTTTTTCGATCAAATTTAGGTGAAGACTTTTTCGGGTTTTGCGGTTTTGCTTTTTTCCAGAAAACTGCTGCGCGCGGGAAGCCCATTACTCGGGAGGGGGCCCACATCTGGGGGACCAGAGGGAGGAAATGTTCTCCGTCAGTTACGCTATTGCTTGTGTTTCGTCGCTCAAAGATATCGAACTGTTTTTGGAGATTTTGCAGCATGTATATGTCAATATTCAGTTTCATTTGCAAAATGTGAAATGAATGGCATCACACCCATCAATACCAAACAACTAGACGCAGGATCGACCTTAAATTTTATGTTGCAATCGAATTACACTTCCTGCAACATGCAAATCTAAAATTCGAGTGCTTTTTGAATGCAAAAATTTACACGCTTTGCTTCGTTTTTCTTGCGCCTCTGATTTTAGTGCGCGGCTTCGGCTGCAACTCAATGATCACAAAAGGTTGAACCTTTGGTTTAAAAGAGCAGATTGCAAGCCAACTTGCTTTGTATAGGAGAAAGCCAGATGTTTTTTTTTCTAGTCAAGCCGCCACCTGTCTGCACATTGTAATGAAGGCTCCACATTGCGCGCCACTGTGGAGGACCACTATTAGGTTGCATTGCTTTGGCGGTCGGCTAACCCCAAACTCCCGAATAACAAGTTCGTTGCGATTAACCGTTTGAATCACTCAAAAAAGCGTTCGAGAAAAACCCTGGATAAAAAGAAACTCATCTTCAACCTTTGGATAAAAAGAAAATCAGCCCAGAGTCTACCTTTTCAGCAGCAAACTGTTGTGATTATAGATTGTTAAGATGTGAGTAGCAAGAGTTATAAGCATGTGTAGATTCATCGCACAATAAAAATGTAAGAAGAGCAGAAGGGCATGCTGTCTAATGCTTAGACTTTCCAGGTAGCTACATATCAAAGTAGTAAATATTTGCCACTAAAAGGGAAAAGACAACAAAAAAAACTATAAAAAAGAGGATGTTGATATTTTTTAAGTTTATTATATACCGTACGGCAATGCATACAAATCAAAAAACCCTCCTCCCCAACATGGCCATCAAGTTCAACTGCGGTCGACCCATTCGCGCAAAAAGCAAGAGAAAGCCAACTTTTAATTTTTCCTTCAATTTGCTCTTCTACGCCGTCTGTAACGATGAATGACTGCAAAAGTAAGTAACAGTTGAAAAATGCAAATATCTAACTTTGGAAACGTGTTGAGAAAGCTAGTGTAACTCAAATGTATCACAGACGGGGGTTTGGGGACAGGGCCCCCAATCTCCGAAGGCTTTGGGAGTCTGGGGGCAATGCCCCCGGCTTTGTGCGATTTTTTGTAATTTTTTGGGAGAAAAAAGCTATTTTAATGCCATTGGATCACATTTCGCAAGTGTTCAGAGCCATTTAAAAGCACTAAATTTTCGACATTTGAAAGCCAATCGAAAAAATCAAATTGTTTAATCCTCCTTCTAGTCGCAATTTAAGTCCAAAACACGTTTAACATCTTGCATTTTGGAGTTAAATTTTAATTGTAAGTGATTTGGTCCAGGTAGGGGAAAGTAAGGTGCATTGTCTCTGGCTACATTTTAGCAGTAAATAATAATCCACGCGAAGATTTTCCGAAGAGATTTTTGTTTTGTCATGAAAATAACCAGTTACAGGAGTATATGTTCGGCTAGGGGGCCCAGGCCCCTCAATTGAAGTCAATGATTTGTTTGAAGTCAATAATTTTTTCAATCAACATTTTCCATCGTTAATTTTTTTTTCAAGTAGTTTGTGCGTAAAAACTGGGAGTTGGAGGTGAATTACCGAATTGTTATTGAAAAATGGTACAATAGATGGTTACGCCTACTAACCATGTTATTGCCGGGCCGGATTTACATCGCAATGGGCCCCTGGCTCTTTAGGGACTTTTGCAAGATCTTTCTGCCAAATGTAGGTGAAGATCAAAAAGGTCTTACGATTTGAGTGCGGGGCCCCTAGCTGGTACTGCGTCATATTATGGTAAATACGGCCCTGATTAATGCATTGCGTTCACAAAAAGGCCAGATGTGGGCCCGAAATAGCAAAATTTAGGACAAAAACTCTCCATTTTCTCCGGCTTATACTGTACGTTTAAATTGGCTGGCAAAAGTTGAATTGAGGGGGACCAGGCGCTCCTGGTCTTCAATATTGTTAATTAGTTATACTGTTGTCAGCGAAAAATGCTAAAAAAAACTGAAACTGAAGAAACAATAGGCTTTTTTGTCACATTTTGTCGTTGGTGAAATTTCAATTGGAGGGGCCTGCCCCTCCTCCCCTTGCATACGCCTATGCTCCTAGTGAGGAAAACAAAAAAGGTGTTCGCAAAATTTCCGCGAGGTTTCTGTCGTTTTCCAACGAAACTTCAACTGCTCAAAAAATAGTGCTGTCCTCGAGCCGAGGACAGGGCAATTTTTGAGGACTTGAGGCTTCGAGACCATTGCCAAGGACTTGAGGCTTCGAGGCCAAGGACTTCAAAATATGTCCTCGAGGACGTCCTCGAGGCCAAGAACGTCCTCGAGGACTCCACCTCTGACTGCAAGCCTAAATTTCATGCTTTTGACTGTCTCACCACTTGGAATTTCTGTATTTAATTTGCGCGTAAGCAATGAAAAGCCCACGTATGGTGGTACAGTAATTTTATCAAACATGAAGCCAGTTTCGATTGCAACCAAAATCACTTAGTAGGATGCCCGCCGGGTGAAGCATCACAAAAGAGCTGCCAAGATTTAAAAGAGTTGTCATGGCGATGTCGGGGATGAGGCCTTCCGTAACTCCGTTTTGTTTGAACAGCAACATTTATTCTTTGTTTGAAACCCACCCATGCGAAACCGGTAGAGTATTTTATCGAACACGAGTATTTTCACGAATCTGCAATAAACTTTGTGGGCTTTCGAAGAAAATTTCCTATTTTACGCGGCATTTTTACGCCAGGCAAATAACATAAGCGTCCAAAAGGCTGTTACAGTTCATTTGCAACTGTAGATGCAGTTTGACTCGATTCTCCACTCCAATATCTTTTTTTTTTTCGAGTACGATTTATATCGGGTTATGTTGTAGGGAAAGGAGATTACGAGACAATTTTAGAGGCCAAAATTTGCCCACTATTGATTCGGCTCTTCCTTAGAGGGCGACGAAGTAGAAAGTGGTAAACAGTACTTATGACTGCTTCATAATTCGCTTCATCCAAGCGTTTACGAGATACTACTGTAGATCCGGGACGCGTGAAACTTCGCGACGTCCTTACCATGATCATGACTTCATCAGTGGTGAAGCGGCATTATTCGATACTGGTTTTTGATGTTTTTATCCAAATCCTGTAGCCTTTCAGAGCGCAAAATGTAGTGTGGCTTGGCCGCCAGCTGATATTGTAAATCAGCGGACTGTAGGGTCACAGAAATTTTTTAGATAAAAGCATTTTCTTCGCAAAGTTAAAAAATAAATTTCTTGTTGTTTTTGTTTTTTCAGGATTTTGAAAGGAGATTATTGTCGACTGTCGTCACTGAAAAGACTATGCAAACAAGTAGGCGTTATGTTATCAATTGTGTAAATTGAAAAGACAAATGTTGTTTAGTCGTTCAAGTAACAACATAATGGGAGTCATAAAGATTGGTGAGAATTGTGATTGTGAAAGTACCTAAAGTACTGTTGCTGCACTGTTGTTAGTGCAGGGAGGAGTGCTTACGGTACGTTTACCCACATTGGCGTAGTAAGGGGCTAGGAGAAGAGGGGCAAATACTGGGGACAATCACCCCTCGATTCCGCATGCCGAAAAACGTCATTGCACCGCTGTTCACGCAACGAGTGAAACTACAGGGGGCTTGTTTCATATTTTGTTGAGTCAAGTTTGCACCACCTTCAACAACATATGATAGTAATAAAATAAGCGATTATACTCAGCTGTCCTCTTTCCTCGTGCAACCTGCTTTATATTCAATTGTTTTGTTAGCAATATAATTGTTTCTATTCGTGATTTCTATTTCCGTTCAAAAAATTGTAAAATAATTTCATCTCAAAATAATTATTTACTGATATCAACTCTATAAAATGGCAATTTTTTCGCGGAAGTCAATCCACAAGGCCTTTTTACTTAAAATAGGAATTGGATATTGTTAGGTCGTAAAGTCTGTTTACACGAGCTTTGCAATGGTGTTCATGATAATGTCCAACCACATTTTCATCACAATACTTGATTATTGCCTCATAAAAGCCTATTTCCGAAAGATTTGCATCTGAATACTGAGATTATTTTGCGACGAAAATGCCATTGAGTTTTTCATGAACGTCATCAGAAAGCCTCATGCTGGGATACGAAACCACAGTTTGCAGATTATTTCCACGCGTCATTTAAATGAAGCAATTTCCGAGTTTGTTTTTGAATTTTCTATTTAAAACTAGCACATGCAAAAAAACCAGAAGCATTAAGCTAAACGATCGATTCAAGACAAATAATAGTTTTGTGACAAAATAATAAACGAAGTAAAAATTGCCACACCAACTTCTTGAAAAAAACAATTTTTAGTTCGTGAATTTTTCACCTTTTTTGAGTGGCCGCTTTCGCGATTCGCTCTTTAAGAAAAATTGCTGTGAAAAATGTGAAAAATGAACTAACAAACCTGTGAAAAATGAACTAACAAAAAAAGCCAACTTTCTGCCACAGCATTGCTTTTTCCTGCATCGATTCATTCCCGAGTCCGGGTCAACAGTGTTGCCAGATGGGCGAATGGGCTAGTTGGGATACTTTTTAAAGTACTCTGCTAAATTTTTCGACTGGCTACGAGCTCTTCTCGAAGACCTTTTAATGTCCGCATTGGTTCTTCACCGGGTGCGCCCGGCAAGTTGGTGCGGAGTTGAATTGGGATTCATTTTGCCAGCAAACCCCAATCCCTTCCCATTCGGATCCATCTTGAACCGTGTTGCGTTTGAGCTTGAACAAACGGAGCTACGTCATCTATGCGTTATGGACAAATAACGTCATCAGGATAGACAATGCAATGTATGGACAAGAAACGAGTTGGGTCTACGTCATAACCGAAAGCCGTGCCGAACCGAATGAGGTTGATCTTGTTGCGGCCTTCGCTGGTGTACGTTACCAGGAAATATAGGTAGCCTGTAATAGTGACGTCATTATTAAGCAAGAATTTTATATAAAAGAAGTAAATATTAAAACAAATGAATAACCTCAATTTAAAAATTGGCAAGCAAAAAATTTTTTTTTGATTTGACTTAATTTGTTTGTTCTTTTTTGTTTTTTTTACTTAAAACGTTGAAATTTTCAGCAAATGTGTCAAGTTCTCTACAGTCAAAACACGTGTAAAATTTTGAGAATCAGAGCTTTTAAAAATTCATGAATTTCAAATATTATGGTTTTGCTTTGTTCCACCTGATGACTGCAGACTTACTTGCTTTTTAAACTCAATGACGTCATTCAGGGGTGTGTGGGCTTGATCCAGCCGAAAGTGAAACAACAAGCTTTCCGACAAAGGGACTCTCAAAATATGGGAGATTATCGCCCCCATCGATACGTCATCGGCAAGCCCAAACCTGCGGCACGAAATGACCAGCTGATTGTTTCTGCGAAAACATCGAGATCAGTCGGGAAACCGCCAGTGTATCGCAGCGGGTTTTATGCTTCGAAAAGAGACTCTAGTTTTGTGTCGACGGCCAAGCATTTGATGCTTGCCGCGCAAACTTGATGAACGTCACGTTTTCTTGCGTTCTGGGTTAATTATTACGTTCTTTCAGAGCTTTTGGTCAAACGTCCAATTTAAAAATAATTTTTTCGGCAATTTTAAAAGTTATTGCGATCATATTTTATTGCAAGCATTGTTGTAGTTGTAGCCAGAAAAAATAAGAATTTATAAAACCCTTATCAATCCAGACGAATTCGGACATTTTTACTAAATCATTTCGATAGGTAAGCATTGATGTACTTCTAAATAAAAAACGGTTGAACCTAGAAAGTTGAATTTTGGACTCCACGTAAAAATTAATCAAAGCGTCGTGTGTGCCAATTTTGGTGATCCTAGATCACGTGATCGTGAATTAAGACACAAAAAAAACAGAAAAAAATGCGTCTTTAGGGTCGAAAATTTGTTAATTTACTATTAACTATAAAACACTTAACGTGCAAAGCTGAAATTTGGACACAACATGGGTGCTAATAGAGGCTTTATGTGTACCAAGTTTGGGGACGCCCGGTCACGTGACCGGAATTTTACTGGCCGAAAATTGGCAAAAAGTTGACAAGTTTGAACTGGTTTATTTCGGTAAGTACCGATATTGATGAAAAATGTTTTGTGATTTTTGAATGCACTATCAACCACCTTTCTATTTGGTATGTTCATTTATCCCAACTTGGGTATTATTTTTCTTCTTTCTTTTTTTTTTTGACTTTTTTCTTTTATCTTTTTCTTTTCGATGAACGCTAAACGCACAGTATTCAAACTTTGAGCGTTTGTAGACATCTGGGAAATCAGAGGTGCCACGTTGGAACGATCCGTCTCAAACGAGTCCTCAGAAAATTTAAACTTTTAAACCATTAGAGCTAGATTAATCAAATTTTCAGAATGGTAGATATTAAAAATAAACTCAACGTAACAAAATTTGGGGGTGCCCTGATGTGGGGGTGTGTCCCAAATGGGACCTCCTAAAGTCTAACTTTTTAAGTACTTAAGCTAGACACATGAAATTTTTAGGATAGAATAATACGACAAAAGGATAGAATTAAAAAAATTGTTGATGTCTCAATGAGTGTCCCCCCAAATGTATCCCCAAAATTTCGAACTTTTTAAACACTTGGCTAGACAATTTTCAGGATCGGTTAACACAACAACACAACAGAATATAACAAAACTTGGGATACCGAAATGGGGAGTCACCCCTCAAAAGGGTCTGCTAAAATTCAAAAAATTTGATGACTTTAAGTTTGACACATGAAATCTTCTGGATAGGAATAATAAATTAAAGATAAAAAAAAAATTGGGATACTAAAATTGGTCTCCCAACAACAGGTCCTCAAAAATTAAAAAATTTTAACCACTCACGGTAGACAGATGAAATTTCCAGGCTAGATAAATTTAACAAAAAAATAAAAGATAGTTTGCGATTTCACGTTCTAATTTAGTTTAAATCGTTGAACTAAATTGAAGCCAATATCCGGCAAAAAAAAATAAACAAAGCGAAAGTTGCGTGGTTGACAGAAACTGAAAGTGTATCTACAATAGATACGAATTGTCCATTTGATTGAGCCGCTGAATGCATAGGAAACGATTGGCCGCGAATCTTCAAATTGATGAAGCTCTGCTATAAATAGTTGTTACAAAATCTCTGAATTGAGTTTTTGAATTGCTACGCAATCGCAGTGCAAAGGGAGGAGCGTATGCACAAAAAATCATTTCTAAAATTTGCTACTGATCGCAATCAGCCAAGCTTACAGATTATCATGGTAATGCAGTTCAATTCCAAAACTAAAATCAATCATTAGACTTTTCTGCTTTGTGCAAAAATTAATTATTTATCAACAGCTGCTTATCTGAAAAAAAAAATTAAAACCAGTAAAACGCAAATGCTTAAAATAGCAACACAACAAGCTGTTTCACCGCCAAGCTGGTCAGAGGACAACAAAATTCAACCGCCTTTAAAAGTTAGGAAATTGCTCTCCATCAGCTCTTAATCAATACGCCGTTTTGCCGCAGTTGAATCAGCAGACATTGAAACAGCAGCCTCACGAAACTTCCTTCTTAAAAAAATTTCAATAAAATATTTGTTCAAAAGAGGTCGCTATAGAGGCTAACTGAAGAGTGAAAACCGATCGGTTAAATCTGATGAGGTCGTTTTTAAGCTGATTGCGAAAAGCCATTGTACAGTAGGCTACTTACATTGACCAGGAGACAGCGAAGAGACCTTTCAGTCTTCGAGTCAAGCTGCCACCTGCCCACCTGTCTACCACACACGGTGGAGGCTTCACACTGTCCGTTGTATAATATTGCTGAACATCCAGCATGGAAGCTATGAATACCAATTTTTCTAGTCTTTAGTTTAATCCAACTGGAAACAGAACCCGAGTCTACGGTTTTAGTAGCACATGCTCTATCCACTCGACCACTGATTAATCATTGAGCGAACTGAGACAACTGCACCCTCCTCTGTGCATTTGGAGCCTGGCAAATTTGGTGCAATCGTCTTCACTTAGTTTCCGACCTGCATTTCTTAGACCACCCGCCCCGCCACCATTGTTTTTCAAGCCCTTTAGATTCATTTCCCGAGTTTCCCAATTTAAATCCTTGCGGGCACAAAGTCAGTAAATAGACGTTTGAACATCGTCTAGATTTATGCAGAACACGTAATTTAGATGGTTTTGTTTTTTCTAAACGTTGTCTATTTTGCAAAAATGCATGTAGTTGAAAAGACGTCTTTGCAAAGAAGTCAAATATACGTAACTCTTAAACCTTGACACGTTGTTTAATTTTGGGCATATTCGACGTCTTTGTAAAGACGTCTACTCAATTTTGTGCATTTTGCACAATAGACTACATTTAGACCAATTTTCGTTTTTGACCTCTTTTAATCGTTTTGTGCTCGCTGGAATTTGCCCTGCTTTCCGGTCAAAATTAATGAAAACTTTCAGTGAAAACGCATCAGATTTACTAATTTCATTTCCTCATCAGTAGCAGTGAACTTGTTGCAAAATAAAGTGAACGAAGTCTCCGTGATAAAATTTGCGACGACGTTACATACCCGACCCAAAACTCCTTGAACCGTTGCAACGACTTGGACACACAGTAGCCAGCTCCGGTTAGGAACCTGACATTTCGTTTCCGGCCTCAAATCTTCGCCTTAAAAGATGAATCTTATAACTGGAGGCTTTTAGTTTTGACGGTGATTGATTTGATTTTCTGAGCGATTCAATATTTAAGATAACAGAAGTTTATTTGTCGCCACTCGCGTCAAAAAACAAACAAAAAACAAAGTCAAGGATTTGACAAGCAAATTAGGTACACGAATGGAAACTGGGAGGCTGCGAAGGGACCTTCTCGGTCTTCGAGTCGAGCAGCCACCCGGATTGCTTTTTAACGGTTTAATATAGAACAGACGATTAGAAGGTCGTAACCAGGTTGAAAGCTGACCAGTTAACCGCAAATGTTCAAGATAAAATCAATTTATTTCTTTTAGATAAGCTTGCATTAAATGTGATTTCAATTTAATTTTAAAGCGTGACTTGGGTAGATTTTGAATTTCAACTGGAATTGAGTTCCAAACTTTTACACCTTGATATTTGATACTTCGCTGAATCCTGTTACTTTTATAGCAAGGTATATATAAATTGTTGGGGTTAGAAGAAGATCTTGTTGTACGAGTGTTGACTTGACCTACCTTTGCGAAAAAATTAGAGAAGGATTGTGGAAGGGTATTATGCATAAATCTATGTACGAATTTGGCAATTTCAAGCTTATATAAGTCGGGGAGTTTTAAAATGTTCAGTTTTGAATAGTATGGAGTAGCCCTATCGAGGTAATTTCCTCCACCGATTAGTTTAACCGCTTTATTTTGTAATATGTTAAGTTTTTCTATGTAAGAAGGGAAAGTTGAACCCCAGGCAACTAGTCCGTAAATCAAATAAGGATGAACCATAGCATAATATAATTTTAGAAGCGCATTTTGAGGTAATACTGGTTTTAGTTTAAACAAAATAGCTAAGGACCTAGACAATTTATTTTCAATAACTTCAATGTGCTTGCGAAAGTTCAGGTTCAAGTCAAGATTGATTCCTAGATATTTAACACTATTTTCAGCCCTAATAACGGTTCCATTAAGTTTAATAAAGAAGTCAGTTACATTTTTGTTCGATTTTGGAGAAATTGCAAGAATGTGACATTTTTGTGGATTGATGGTCAATTTGTTAGAGTTACACCATTTATTTAAACAGGAGGTCTGAGAGTTTAAATCATTTTGTAGGGTCAAGAGGTTTGAATTTTTTAACATAAGGCAGGTGTCGTCGGCAAAAAGTGTTGTAGAACCCAGGACAGCATTAGGTAAGTCGTTTATATAAATCAAGAAAAGTAAAGGACCAAGCGTTGAACCTTGAGGTACGCCGAAGCTATTATGCTGTAAATCTGAATTGACACCATTAATTGAAACAAATTGTTTTC
This sequence comes from Trididemnum nubilum, assembly GCA_963965965.1. Taxonomy (NCBI): domain Eukaryota; kingdom Metazoa; phylum Chordata; class Ascidiacea; order Aplousobranchia; family Didemnidae; genus Trididemnum; species Trididemnum nubilum. The sequence goes on from OZ014477.1 coordinate 601,081, forward strand.
TTTCCAGGAACGATTTTATTAGTTGAAGACTTGGACCACGGATACCATAATGCTGTAGTTTAGCAAGAAGAATTTGGTGACAGACTGTATCAAATGCTTTCGTTAAATCAAGAAACAGTATTCCCGTATAATTGTTTGCATTGATATTGTCGTAAGTGGCCGTTAAAAGTTCTAAGATTGCATGAATAGTAGAAATATTTTTTTGAAACCCATATTGTTGTGGGGCTAGGACATTATTTTTTGATAAGAAAGAAAAAACTCGTTTATATATCATTTTTTCAATTACTTTTGATATGCAAGTCAAAATTGAGATCGGCCTAAAGTTGCTTGGATTATCTTTTTTCCCTTTTTTGTGAATGGGAATAACTTTAGCAATTTTGCAGTTATCAGGAAAAATTCCATTTAAAAAAGCATAATCAATTAAAAAGCATAGGTAAGGAGCAATGATGGGTGCAGCCACTTTCAGAAAATAAGCAGGAATGTTGTCATAACCTACAGCTTTGTTCGCGTTGAGGGAACCAATGCAGGTAATAATTTCATTAAGTGTTGGAGGTTCAAAAAAAATAGAATTTGGAACACGATGTCTTAAATATAACGAGTAGTCTACTGTTTGAAACAAAGAAACTTTTTTAGCTAAATCTTCCCCAACAGAGCAGAAGAAATTATTGAATTGATTCGCTTTTTGGAATAGTTTGGTTGGATCGTAGTTTTGTCCATTAAACATTTTTTTTGATGTGTCAGTATTGGGTAAGAGTGATTTTAAAGTTTCCCAGGTTTTTTTTTGATTTCCACTATGGTTCAGCAGTTCCTTTTCGTAATAAAGATGTTTGGCGCGGGTTTTCATTTTTGTCAATTTGTTCGAAAATTTCTTATAAAATATCTTTTGCTCGGGATTTCCATTTAAAAAATGAGTTTTATACAATTTGCGTTTCATATTAATAGGACTCAGAAGATCTGTTGTCATCCAAGGTTTTTTCTGCAGTCTTTTTTGCTTTCGAGAGACCTTTTTTAAAGGGGCATGTTTGTTGACAACTTGCCATATTTGGTCTACAAACATGTTAAATATTTCATTAAAGTTTTCGTTAGTTATAGAGGGTAATTGGATGAAAAAATCATTTAAGTTATTATTCATATTATCATTGAAAACATTCGGATTAAATTTTGATTTATCGCGATAAAAAGATTGTCTAGACTCCGATTTTCGAGAAGATCGTATCGCGTCAATTTGACATAATATAGGGTAGTGGTCACTAATTTCAATTGTCTTCACGATACCAGGAATGATGCAGTGTTCATAATCATTAGTTATTATGTGATCTATAATTGTTGCCGAGTTATCCGTTATTCTAGTTGGTTTTGTAATAAGAGGAAAAGCGCCACAAGAAAGCAACATATTCAGAAATCTTTTAGCTGATGGGAATCGATTAATTGAGGAAGAATTAATGTTTAAATCCCCCAGAATATAAAAGGTTGAGTTATTATTACTAAATTTAGTCAAGCAAGTTGACAATTCTTCAATGAAGACATCAACGTCACTTGTAGTAGGGTGTCTATAAATGATCCCCACTGTATAAGAAGGTGCTTGATTGTTATCAGAGACAGAGATCCACAAAGATTCAGCGTTGGCAAATTCATATTGCTCTGAGGAAACTTCGAATTTCACACTATCATGAATGTACATTGCAACGCCTCCTGCATTGGTTTTGCTGTTTGCATGAATAAAGCTGTAGTTATTTAATTCAATATTAATGAGAGGTTCATGCTTAATGCGGGTTTCAGACAAACAGATAATGTGAGGAGGTTGGTTTAGTGAGTCAATAAATTCGTAAAACAAGTCAAAATTTTTATGCAATGAGCGCACATTGACATGAAGTAATAACAAAGTATTTTTGGGTTCAGGGTTTAAAGTTTTACAACTAGAATCAAGATATTCACATTTTCTAATTTTGCTTGTTAAATCGCTAAAAATATTGTCAGTAAGTTCGTCCTGGTCACGAAAAAAGGGAGTGGCTGCCCGACTCAAACAAAGGAAATCCTGCAGATCTCCATCATCAGAGCTTGCAAGCGCCATTGATATTGATAAGCTAGAGAAACGGAAGAATCACAGTAGATCAAATTACAGCGAGCACACGCGGCTGCACACTTATAAAACATTGGAACTAAACCGGCAGTCAGTAACAGCCACTGTCTGTACACATGTCCACCTTTAGCACCGATTCATTGTGTTTCGTATCCGCTCATAAACTGTAAGGGAAAAAAAAAAAAAAAAAAAAAAAAAAGGCAAGCTTATAGTTACTAGAAATAATTTATAATCAGGCTCAAAAAGGTAGGCATGTTAAGCGGCGTGAACAAAAATCAGCGTGAAATGAGCACTGGGCACTATGAGAAAGCACATGTGTACACTAAAACGTTAAAAAAAAACAAAAAAACAAGACAAATCAGACATCACGATAGATTATCGTCAAATCAATGCACAGGTAAGAGTCAAACTCATAGCTGCCAACGTTCTATTCACCCCATCTGCACTAAACAAACATAACTAATAGACGGGTTAGAAAAAAAAAAAAAAAAATTTAGCGAGAGCTAGGGTCGACTTTATTGTCATTTATGAAAAGGCAGTAAGATCCATTTGATACTCCCCATCTGGTTCTATCACCAGCTTCACGAGCCTCTTTGAATTTGGACATTAAATTCATTTTCTGTTCATAAAATTTCTGCGGCAAGTGTTCTGCAACAAATACTTTCTTAGGCTTCATTGTTTCTGTTTTGTAGTTTGTCCTAGCTTCGTGGTCAAACCGTTTCAGTGCTTCATTATAGGGTTTCAGATGCTTAAGGTTTGCCATAATAGTTCGTTTATCCATTGCATTTGCCAGCTTTATTATAATAGGTCGGGTCACTCTTTTACCGCTTCTCGACACAGGGTGTTGTGGAAGACGGTGAATATCGACCAGTTGAATTTTTGTCGGATCTACTTGGAGGCCATTTAATAAAAAGTCATTAAAAATTTCACAGGTTTCTAATTTCGTTTCATTTTCGGTGCTTTTCTTTTCTTTTAGGCCATGGATTAGGAGGTTTAATCTCTTGCTATACGATTCACGCATTAAGGCTTCTTTTTCTAGTTTATCGATTTTTTTTAGCAACTTGTCATAATCTTCTTGATCGGCTTTATCGTCAATTTGATGTTTTAAATCTGTTAATCTCTCGGCTTGCTCATTAAATTTTTCGTTTAACGTTTCATATTTAAGCTCAAATTTGTCCAATTTAGCTTCTAAACAATCAATCCTAGTTGTTAATTCTTGAATGGCTTTCAGTACTTTATCCAACTTTGCTTCCATTTTCATCATGCAGTGAATCAACACAGTACTACAGCAAACTACCGGCTGATGAAGCTTTGCCTGAAAATTTGCAGCGCAAGACGCGCTAAAATTTGATCAACTGCTACTTAAAAAAGAACGTCCGTTCGCCAGCTTGTTCTGAATCGAATCTATGAACATAGTCTGTGAACTAAGTCTGTGAACATTTGAGCTATTCATTAGAGCTAAGTCTGTGAACATTTGAGCTATTCATTGAAGTTTCAAAACATTAAATCATTTTTGACCAAATAACTAGGACATCAGCATTTTTATTTCAAAAAGTGTGGTTGTTCTGAGACCAAAAATAACACCTCATGCTCAGGCGCGTAGCCAGAAATTCGCAATGTAGGGAGCTGTTTTGGGGGTCTGGGGGCAAAGCCAACACCCGCCGGAGGCACGGGGGTCTGGGGGCGGAGCCCCTAGCGCTTGAAAATGTTGCATTTTTTTGCAAAAATAACTTCATTTTAGGGCTATTTTGATTAAAAAATAATGCTATTAAAACGTGGCTTAGAAATTGGCAGTGCAAACATGATTAAACTGGTTCCATAAATATGCTATTTGGAAGGTGACTAATGGTAAAATTTTAGTTCTCTTATTTAGATGTTGGTAAATTACAAAATCGAATAGTTCAATAAAACTTACACGGAGTAATCTATTTCGGATACAGTTTATAGAGAAAAATAATTGGGGGGGGGAGGCTAATGAAAAGAAATTTGAGAGAAATTGGTAATTAACTAATACTGAATAGCCCCCCCCCATTCATTAGTTTATATATATTTGTTGATGACACCCTATGTTTAGCATTTTTACCCTTGCGATCAAATTGGATTAGTATTTTTGACCGTTTTTCAAAGTTTTCATTTATTTGTTTGTTTTGTTTTTAACAAATTAGCCCCCCCCTAAATATATGTTTCAAAAGATGTTTTAAATCACTATTAGTCCACTCTAGTGCATTTAACGGTCTCGAAAGAGCTGAAAACGTAGTGTTTTTTTATTCTGCATTTTGGTCGACATGCCAATGGGGGGGGCTATGGCCCCCTCCCCGCCCTTCCCCTGGCTACGCTACTGCTTATGCTGCATCTCTGCACTATATCTTCATTGGTTTTGGAGACGATGTAAAATGGTAGCTACAGTTTCGTTTTTTATCTGACAAGTTCATTGCGGATGTCGAAATACAAGGATCGACCCCTAGTTGTCGTCTTAGTTCGGCAAATTCAGACTGTTTAGCTTTGCTGGTGTAGTGGATGGAGCGTCTGTTTCCGAAGCGGCAAGCTTGAGCTAGATTAAGTGGTGCTACCGGGCGGCCTCTTCAGCGAGACAAGGCGCGGAGAATAAACAATCAGGCCACATTAAAGGTGTTGATCAAGCAGCTTGGATTTCGAAATTGGCATTAACAACTCCCCTGCTTGACGTTTAGCAGTCAAAGGGACAGTGTGAAGCCTCCATCGTGTGTGGTAGACAGGTGAGAAGCTTAACTCGAAGACTGAAAGATATTTTTGCTCTCCCCTGACATCGACAATATTAGCGTAGATGTTGAGCTCCAATAAATTCAGACTCAGTAATTTTGTTCAAAAATATTTGAAAAATATTGAATTTTCTCAACTGCGTTGAAAAAACTGCTATGGTGGTGGAAAGGCATGTTTGTCTTGGAGACGTAGAGATGCAGCAAAATTATTCAATACAGGGCACTCACGGCAAACCCAGCGGGCCGCCTCTGCCTCCCAAAATAAACATATTCTCGGATGGGGTCGTAGTTGTTCAGTAAATCAAGCAGAGATTCGATGTTCACGTAAAGGTCGTCGTCGAAGTGGCACCACCAGCTGAAAAAAAACAGGCCTTGATTTGACAACAGAGGCTATTAGGAATTCCAGACGGGATGGGGGGCGAATATTGGAGGTCCTGAAGCTTTTCTTGTTTAAATGGCCGTTGTTCCGACCATTGGGCAATCCCAAATAATCCATTTGATGAGCTCGTCCAGTGAAATCTGTCTGTTGATGTTAAGTTACAGAGAAGTAGGGCTGGATGGGGCAGGGGTTCACGGATTCAAACTGTCCAATGTGGCGAACCTCGCCTAAGCTCTGAGGCTAGGGCGTGTCCCATTAATATTGATCTTACTTTTAACATAAAAAAATGGAGTCCAGAAACGTTTTAGTTCAAACATTTTTCCATGTGTTCGACAATTATGAGTTTATTAGACCATGATAGCCAAATCGCTCGAATTAAGATTTTCTGGCGCCGTGAAATCTACCGATTACCTTGTGCTTTGCATGGAAAAGGTGTCGAATTCCTTCGAGGTTTTGCTGCACAGCTTTATCCTAAAATAAAAAATCATGGGCAATTTTGATTGCAAACACAATAAAACTCACTCAAAATGAACAACTTTCACAGTAAGGTCGCAGGCCTATCCAGCCTAGTAGCAACTTTTAATGAAAACTAGATGGGAGTTTGCCAGCAAACCTAGTGAACGACCGACGTATAGCTAATGCTGTGACGCTCAAAAGGTACTTTTTGTCCACCGTAAAATCAGCAATTATTCAAAAATATCTGATTATGGAACCACCAGAAAAGTAGAGTCAAAATATTTGTCCGTTAAATATCTCCTGATATCATAAAACACTGGCACCCTAAGTCAAACCCGTTCAAAAAATTGATTTTTGGGGGTTTCATTTGGGGGGATCCCCGGGGGGGAGGGGGTGGCACCCGCAAACTATGTCAAAATGTTTGTCTCATAAGTATCTGCTGATATCAAAACAGACTGGCACAAGAAGTTGAGCCATTAAAAAAACTGATTTTTTAGGGGACCATTTGGGGGGGTTTCCGAGGGGGTGGCACCCCCAAACTATGTCAAAATATTTGTCTGTTAAATCTCTGCTAATATCATATAACACTGGTACCCTCGCTTTAGCCGTAGAAAAAATTGATTTTTGGGGGGTCCCCAAGAGGATGTGGCACCCCCAAACTATGTCAAAATATACGTCTGTTAAATATCTGCTGATATCAAAACAGTCTGGCACCCTAAGTTGAGCCACTCAAAAAATTGATTTTTGATCCCCAGGGGGTGGCAACCTCAAATTATGTCAAAATAATTGTCTGTTAAATATCTACTGATATCAAAAAAAGTTGCACTCTAGCTTGAGCCGTTCAAAAAATTGTTTTTTTGGGCCCCATTTTGGGGGGGGTTCCCGCTGGAGTTGCCCAAAAAAATTTCGTGAGAAAAAATTGCGTTTGCTGCTCAACAACTTTACACAAAAATTAGATTTCCATGTTTTGTGGTTTAGGAGAAGAAGAGCGTACAAAAATGAGGAAGAAAAAAAAGAAATTAACCTCATCGCCACCAAAAGTGGGTTGGTTGGGATGAAAGGGTATCTTAAGACATACAACTATATGAAATATTTTTTACCGTGCTTAAGCCGTTTTTGACTGAGACCGCTTTTTACGCCAAACTTGCGGGGCGGTTTTCGGGTTCTAAACCAAAGCCGCGTGACGTATTGCCTCGAAATTTGGCACAAACATGCAACTCATTAATCTCAAACTGCTCTCAAAATTTCATGTAGCTAGACCCAACCTTTCTTGAGTTTTAAGCAAAAGTTTGAAATTTCGCACTCGTTAGTTGGAAAATGGCCGAGTAAAAACAAAGGAACATGCGATGCGAGCGTCGGTCGTTCCAATAATTAAAACTAGCTGTTTAGTGATTACAGCACTCAATGTCCCTCTCCCATTAATACGGCCCTGATGTATAACTGTATTTTTTGATAGCGCTTTGTTTTGCTGGCAGCCTGAGAAACTTCACAATAGCAACCAACGCAGTCTTATAGATTCACTAGTGCGAGTTTCCACTATAAAGCTAAACCAGGAAGGACGAAAGTATGAAACCGCTCGTCGCAAGTGCCCCCAACCATATGTCGCCATTTGTTGAGCGTTATGTTGCGACGCTTTGACACCCGATACCGCGTTTGCTTCGCTATTATTGTGCTGTTTTATAGAAAGAATTTTATTCATTTTATCGTAGGCCACCACATCAATAGCGAATCGATAGTAACACAATAATAACATGCAGAGTCAGGAAAAGGAAGTAGTGACACAACGTCAGCCGTGAAGACATGCAGAGGATATTGAAGAAAGAACGAGCGGTTTTTGTTAGCACGTTTGCTACATCTAACACACTGAAATATAAACAATGTAGTCTCATCACACTCATCAACATACATATGCAGGCCACAAAATGTTTATGATCTAGCGGCTGGAGTAATTGTTTGGCGTTACATGCCCGACCCAAAAGTCCATGAAGCGCAAAATTTTATTTTTTTCTGAAATGAAGTATCAATTTGCCTAAGTTCATAAATGCATGCTGTGGCGAATAATAAACTGAACAGAACATGGCATTAGCTGTTGCCGCGGTTGGAAATATCGATTAGATATCAGTAATCGATACTACATTCTTTGCTTTTCTGTTATCGATTATTGCAGATGCTTTGCTTTCAATTTTTTCTATCGGTTATCGCCTTTTCTATGCTTTTTGCTAGCATTTTATCGATTGGTAGAATCTTTAAACTTTACTATTGTTCTTGTTCAGTCTGCCTTAGCTTACATCGTTTCGTTTCTCTTATGCTATACTGCTCTTTATATAATTATCCTAAAAGTGCATTTTTTAAAGCCTTTATAGTACGATAATGATGGTTTTTCTACTCAGAAGTTTCATTTAATAGTCAATAAAGCAAAAATTTTAGTGCATCCTAATAAAAAACAGAATAAAAATTGTTTGCATTTCGTCATCGATTACTAATCGTTGCTTTTTGTTTCTGACATTTTTGCTTTTCGTTTCTTTTTAGTCTTTGTGTTTGATTCTAATATCAACTGTCGACAACTCTTTGCTTTTTGTATGAATTGGCGATATCGATTCGTCTTTGCTTTTGAACAGCATCGATTTCCAACTCTGGCTGTTGCAGCGACTTTGACCCTAACCTCTATGAACCGCTACAAATATCGAAGCATTGGAACTGTTATAATTGAAGGGGCATGACAGTGAAATTGAATTAATGGCCTGGTAATGATAAAGTTGTCATCATACTTTATTACGTTATGTACTTACTGTGCGTGGGTGGATCCACAATCCGTTACCACTAGGTGGCCTGCATCTAAATACTAATTGATATTAATTCATTACATCAACATTGGAATGGCCAGTAGTAAGTGGCCAGCCTCTGACTCCGAAGGTTTGAGGTTCGATCCCCAGTGGTGTAAAGAAACGAAATACTTTTACTTGAGTAGATTATTCGAGCAGTATTTTTTTCAGTAAAATGTACTTTTTGAGTGGTTTTTTTGTGGCTACTTTTACTTTTACTAGATTACTTTTAGAGTGAAGTAACGCTACTTAAGTAGTACTTTGGTTCAAAAAAGTATTATATTTGTAAATCTGAACCCCAAATTCGTCAAAACGGTTGACTTTCTTCCGGCAGTTGTTCAATTCAGTTCAGTTAGTTGTCTTTTGCTCCTTTTTCGGCGGGTAACTCTTCCGTCAGAGGTCAGACCACCACTGCGACTGCAGCAATGCATTTTTCCACATGTGCGCGTACGTATTCGATCCAGTCTGGTGAAAAGCAGTTCAATATTCAAGATAGTCTTAGTTTAACGTTCGTTGTTTGGTATCTGCCCTTTACCACATACTGACATAGACTCTATCAACAGTACATCAAGAAAAAAGCAATTAGACATGTAAATTTGCCAAAAATGCGTCCTATGATAACTAAACGTTTCTATTGCTAAATTCTATCGAGTAAGTCAAAAATCACTCACCATAAATGCAATAAACATTATTGTATGGTAATGTAATATATAGTGCAATGTAATCAAAAATGTCTTCAATATGACGTCACAGTAGCGACCCAGACAATCTAAATGGGCTATCTACCACAGGTGAAGTCCTCAAGGACGTCCTTGGCCTTGAGAACGTCCTCGAGGACTCATTTTGAAGTCTTTGGCCTTAGCCTCGAAACCTAAAGTCCTCGAAAATGTCCTGTCCCCGGCTTTTAGGACAGCGTTATTTCTTGATTGGATGAAAAGGAAAATAACCAGACAAAAAATAATCTCAACTTCTAGCCGGTCAATTCGTTTCATTTTTTTAATAGTTACAAAAAAATAGTATAATGTGATAGACACGTACGTCATAAGGAGCCTTATTTTTAGTGACATTGTGTGAAGTCTCTAATCGGAGAATAAGGAGGTGGCAAAAGGCAGTGTAGAATCTTTTTTTTGTTTTTGTTTCTGCTAATAACCTACTTCCAATGCGGGTGGTACAAACAGCAAAGCACTAAAACATTCCAGGATCATAACAACAGTTCCGAGGGTCCAGACACAAGCATTTTTAAGTTGCTAGATCTAAAAGATGACCGTGTCTATCTGAGTACAGATTCAGAAAAAAGTATGTGCGTGATAATGAAATGTAGTTTAGTAAGTTCTTATACTAATTTCGTTAGTAATCTTGAGAAAGCCTTGTTCTGAAAATACGTGAGTAAATATTGCGAAGAATTTGTTTTGAGACATGAAAGAGCAATTCTGTAATCGCTGCCAAGCGGTCTGGGTGCAAAGCCTCATCCGCTGAACCATTTATGAGCTGATAATGGCTGCTAAGAATTTCATGTATTAACTACTGTATCTGTATCAGAAAAAACGCTGCACGAAGAATTTTTAAAAAAGTGAGTGTGAAATTAAATATGAGGGTAATTGTTCGAATGCCTGGAAAGATGCGCGCTGCACTTAAAATGAATTTTTCACGCGACGTCATGAAGACAAGGAGGCGAAGCTCCCGCGAAAAGCTTGGACATTTTTAAAAAAATAATGATTTATTATTTTTACAATTCTACAAATTGTGGATCTTTCGGAGGGGGCCCCGGGATAAATCGCAAATGTCTTCAATGCCTTCTTCCCTAATAGAGTACTGTTGGTATTTTCAGGTTACTTTTTCAGTCAAATACCTTACGTTAAATTTTATGAAGTGTATTTTGGCGGCCGAAACGTGCTTGCTCATTCATTGATGGGCATTAGATGCGAGAATATATCAAGACATCATATGCACAGAAACGTAAAGAAATAATTAACTTAAAATTACGATTGGGAAAATGTGGAAAAACTAAAGTTTTTTAACCTAACTTTACGGTATTTTCTTTTTCAAATTGCTTTCAAATTCTAACGGAGTTATTTTTTTTAAAGCAACTAAAATTGCTTTTTTCTGAAAAAAAAATCGCTGAAATTGTTCAATGGTCGCATAGGGACTGAGCCCTCTCACAGTTGTAAACGGGTCGACTAGTTCAGGCCCGAACCCGGCCCGAAAATATAACCCCGAACCCGGCCCGAATCCAAAAACTAATTTGAAGCCCAAATTATGCCCAAAAAAAAAACGAAAGTTAAGTTATGTCTGAAAAATTTAGCAATATTGCCAAGTTATTTTAATTATATTTTTGTGCACCTAAGACAAAAAGCACGTCTCAGGCCCGAATTAAGCCCGAAATTTTGGTCAACTTTAGGCCCGAACCCGATCCGAACCCAACCCGAAAAGCACGGCCCGACTTACAACTCTGAGCCCTTTTTTTCAGAACCCCCGCAGTTTTTTCGAAGGACTTGAACTTGCAAATGCCGGGTTCGGTACCACAATTTATTTTAAAAACATAAATTTATAGTATTTTGCAATACGTTTAAATAATAATATCATATTTGCTAATCACTATATGATATTCAAAAACTCTGACAATATTTTAAAAAATTCTGTAAAAAGAAGTCGGTTAACAAGACAATCAAGTTTGTGTTGGTGAAATTACAAAAAAGTGGGAATTTATAAACATTTATCAGTGGACGTTTGGACCAGGGTCCTAACTGATGAAGTCAAGGCCTTAAAATTGACCATTTCGACGTTTAGATTTTAGTCATTCCCAATCAGCCTTAAATCTCTTTAAATACAACTTAAGCCGCATTTACACGGGCGACTTTTAGCTGCGAGAATCGACATTTTGCCTTTTTTTTTCGCAAATCGCGTACGTCACTCACACGGCGAAAGATTCACGTGAGATTTTGTCTGCGCGATATCGCCAGACACGCCCCCCAAAAAAATCAAATCGTAGCAGTCACTCACACGGGAGAGATTTTAACGCGATGCTCGAGTACGATTGCAACTCGCAGACGTCACTTACACGTTGAAACTGTGCGCCAGTGATTCTCGCAAAATCGAGTCGGCGGAAGATTCGCTATCGCACTTGTTCACTTGCACGGTGCGAGATAAAGCCGATCAGTGGTCGAGTGGATAGAGCGTCTGCTACTGAAGCGGTAGACACGGGTTCGATTCCCGGTCGAGTCAAACCAAAGACTATAAAAATTGGAATTCACAGCTTCCCTGCTTGACGTTCAGCTATTAAAGGGACAGTGTGAAGCCTCCATCGTGTGTGGTAGACAGATGGGCAGGTGGCAGCTTGACTCGAAGACCGAAAGGTCATTTCGCTGTCTCCTGGCCAAGGCAACTTGGTGAATAAAATGTAATTACAATTATTACATAGATAGTTTCAAAGCGCGGATTGCTAGTTTTGAATTTGTAAAAGCCAACTGCTGCAAAAACACTACAAATGCGCAGCTTCTCATATTTTGCATTTGAAACAATCACGCTTCGGAATTTTGAGAAGAAATTGTATGAAGCCAACGCAAGCGCAAAATGAAATACAGGGAATACAATTAAGCAGCTAGTTTCGTTAAAACTTGCAATGAAAATGCAAGGTGAAAGATGACGCAGCAAGGGCGGCGTTGCTACTCGTGCAGAATGTGTGATACGTAAACGCTTGAAATTACTTGAAAAAGCTTATTTACTCTGCATCATTCTGAGCTGGCTTGGATGGAGCAAAGTCAAGCGGGCACTAATGCCCATAATTTATTATAAAATTCTGTCATTTACCCTTTTGGTCGTGGTTTTCATCTACCGCAACCCATCTCTGACTGTGTTTCTTGTTTGATTATGCACAATATTTGGTAAAATAAAATAATAAAATTTATCAACATTTTTGTACAGTTAATTTTAAAATCACTTTTGAAACTACCTTTTCTCCAAATATGTGTGACTAACAAATTCATGTTGCGTGTTTCCTTAATTAGTGCACATGTATTTTGTCTTTTAAAGTAGATCTGTGCTGTCATATCATACGAAATGCTAATTGTTGATAAGTTTACTTTTTGAGTTCTTCTGCAGTGATACCAGGCGCCTTCCATCGCTACAGAAGTACTGGCTCTTTTGTAATTAAATCACCATTCAAAAATCCATGTAGCATTTACAGTATATAGTATGTGTTTTCATGTCATTTTGTTGTGGAGCTACTAAACCACAGCTATTACAAAGCAACTATATCCACAATAATAAAATAAGCAGCGCATGCATTTGCTAAACGCTAAGCAATTACAGTAAGTATAGTGCGGAGGATGAATTATTATGAACAGTGCAAAAACACGTCAACGACTTCATGTCAAAACTCACTCCTGGCATAATTCAAATGAAAAAGCGTCATAAAACCACTCGAAATTGAGAACATGATTTGCTTAGAAACGGCATTTTCATGAAATTAATGTTTAATCACAATATGCGGTGCAGTAGGTGTTGTGCTTCTCCACTTAACCGTGGTTATTTTAACCGCAAGAGATGCCGGTAGGCAACTAGCAATCTCGGGTCAGAAAAGAAAGTAAACGCTAACACATTTTTCGCCGACAAAAACCAGTGGGTGGAAATTGTCTACAAGGTGCTGGACCCAACGAGCATAGGGTGTGAGCCTACACTGCTAGCACTGTTACAGCACCGACTGACCTTTTTTGTGTTGCCCCGCTCTAGTTTCGATCCGGCCGCTTTTTTTAAATTTGCTCCTTTTGTGCACGTCAGTTTATTTCCTGCAGCCACCGTTTTCAAAATTACGCGCTTTTTGGTAATTCCTGCACGCCTTTGTGTTTGGCCGAGTTACCTCTGTTTTGGCATTCCTTTTCATTCGAGCATTTGGCAAACGGACGTTTTTTATTTTCAAAACCGCTCGTACGGCACTCCTTAAGTTAATTATTTTCAGGTTAAATTTTAGTTATTTTTTGCCACGTCGTGCTGTTCCATATTATGTATTTTGTCTGAACAATACAGTTTAAGTTGAAGAATTTCATTTGTGGTTTGCCCAAACGGACACGGTGAAGGCTCAATATTGTTACGTAGGGCTTCTGTAACAAGCACCTCCATTTCCAAAATATATTGTCCAAATGCCGTTATTGTGAATTCATTGTCTTAGCTATTCTAGGGTTAAGAACAACCGAAAAAGAATAAATGTCAAATCAAAAAAGAAACTAAAATCTGTACTGATTTACTGTAAAACAATAAAGCTTGAACAATTTTGAGACTATAGAGTGCTGTTGCGCATTGCGCAGACAACAAAAAAAACTTTTTGGCTCTCGTTCAAATGAAAATTGAAGCATGTTTTGGCAAAAGTTGATAAGTGACATTTTTCAAAAAATGATTTTTTCGTATTTTTCCAGTTGTTTACTAAATTGTTCTAACTGAGAAAAAACTTATGTTTATTTTCAATTATTTTTTGGTAATATACAACTTAGTGCGTTGCACTTGACAACAGAGCCAAATGAAAGTTTAAAACTTTGAACGTGATTTTCTCGAAACGGCGAAATGCGACTTATCAACTTTTGCCAAAACGTGCTTCAATTAATGCTCGCTTTTTCGCTTTCCGCTATTTTACGATGCAGCAAAAGCAGCTAAAAAGGCGTTTACAAGCAGACAGATCATTAGGAATTAACAAACATGGTCGTCATAATCGACATCAGTGATCTTAAAATTTAAGAACCAATTAAGAGTAACTGATGCTCAACATTAGCAAAAAATTAAAAACAGCCAGCATCAAAATTTACTGGTTCTGGTTTCAGGTTCACAGACTATTTTGTACTATGAACACAATATTTTATGAAGTAAACTTGAGGTATTCGCAGCCAGCGACTCGCAAAGCATTTGTGTATTGCGCTATGCCTGGGCGACTCGTAAACTGCATACGATTTGCTGTTTACACGAGAGCGACTTCGCCCTGGGACTCTCGAGACGCTGAAATCGACCTCGTGTAAGTGATCATGGGCGAGAACGATTGTTGCATCGAGTCGCGCAAAATATAATCGGCATCGCAAATCGCAGGTGTTACTTACACGGCAGCGATTCTTGCCAAACGCGATCGCGGAAAGCGAGTCTCGCCTCGCGTAAGTAACCACTATGCGAGAGAGACTTTCACGCATAAAAAATCTTCGAATCGCGTTGCAAAAAAGTCGCCCGTGTAAATGCGGCTTTAAGGCTTTGATTGTTTCATTGCCACGATACCGCTATGGAACATAATCAACATTGCTGCAAACGCATAAAACTTCAAAATAACATTCGTTATTTTTTGAAACTACTGTTTTTGAATTGTCGTCAAAAACTTATGCAATTATTGCAAATAATTTGGCCCTAAAAAAGAATGAAAAATTTTCCGACCATAGTTTAAAAAATTTGTCCTCGGTCCTTGGCCTCGAGAGGGTCTGTCCTCGAACGTCGGTCTTTGGCCTTAGCCTCGGATTTTTTTAAGTCCTTGGTCTCGAACGTTGGGTCCTTTACTCCACCTCTATTATCTACAATAATTTTGAGAGAATGAGGGGTTAGAAGACCATGTGCTATGAGGCAGTGATATGAAGGTAGAGACCAGTCGTCACATGTTACTTGAATAGTTTGTTTATCTTCCTTCAATACTTTTAGAAATACTTGTACTCAGTAGCGTATGCAGGATTTTGAAAAGGGGGGGCCATGAACTTCAGAAAATTTGAGAAGAGCAGAGATCTGAATTAGAAGAACAAATGTAGTCCGATTTTTCGCCCAAAATTAGGTGAAGAGCAAAAAAAAAAGGTCTTCACTCAATTTTAGTCCGATTTTTCGCCCAAAATTAGGTGAAGAGCAAAAAAAAAAGGTCTTCACTCAATTTTAGTCCGATTTTTCGCCCAAAATTAGGTGAAGAGCAAAAAAAAAAAAAAAAGTCTTCACTCAAATTTAGTCCGACTTCAAGCCCAGAGCCGAGAAGAAAAGCACGAAACAAACCCTTTGTGTGATCAAACCTTTTGCCTAACTTGCAAAAGGGGGGGGGCATGCCTCAATTTTGCTTACTTTTCTGTGCAATTTTGCAACATTCACGACCCAAAGGGGGGGCCATGGCACAATGGCCCTCCCCCCCTAAATACGCCCCTGCTTGTACTTGAGTACTTTTAAAACGACTACTTTTTTACTTTCACTCAAGTATTTTTTAGGTCAGTACTTGGTACTTTACTTCAAGTAGTTTTTTCGTCAGTAACGAAGCTTTTACTTGATTACAATTTTCGAGTATTTGTTTACACCATCGTCTGCCGTCGCCATTTTTATCAGCTTTTGTTAAAACCTGTGCTAAAAAATTGCGTTTTTTTTGACTGGACAGTGAACATTCGTCCTATGTTTAAAAAAGAAAACAAAAAAAGAGTCGGTAACTTAAAGCATTTAAATTTTACTAATTGTAGCAGCAGCAACCCCCTCATTCTGATGTTTGAATGTGTAGCGTTGCAAATCTTCTGTTTACCCATTTTGCTTTCAAAAAAAAAATAGGTAAAAGTTGAAAAAACACTAAAAAATTACATCAGTTTTCAGTGGTTTTAAAAACTGTAAATTTATGTTGCATTTAGCTTGAGGTCGCTGTGAAGTCACAAAGGAAGCTGAGGGTCGGTACAAAATGCTGATAAAATCTTCCTCTGGTCGAATCATTTCCGCCAATATCATGAAATAATCACTCGATAAATAACATACGTTTCGACTCTTTTCTGGGATCCTTAACGTCGCTAGCGGGTTAAATTGCGCGAGTGAAATCATGCGCTTTTTATCCGATGTACAGAATTGCCCAAATCTATACGTAACGTGATTGCTATACGTGATGACGTCAGTTGCAATAATTTTTTAATTTGAACATCGAAGCGGTTATCCTCTTTGTTTGCTGAACTTCACATCTTTACGGAGCGTTTTGATTGAATTGCCTCACATTAGAGTTGGTTTGGTTGGTTTCAACTCAGGGTAAAATCGAAATAAAACTTTTGTAGTGGTCAAAGAGATTTCCACAAAATTATAGCACCGTTTCCATAACAGATTCCTGCGGCGTTAATTAAATTTATTTTCCATAAAAAAACTACTAAAAGCTCAGCATGGAAACTGAGGTATTGCGCTTACAATTATAATGACTATTTGACCCTTTCCACTTTTTGCTTTGATGGGCAGTTTTTGGGCAAGCTACTTTCTCTATGTAGCCATAAGATAAAATTATGCCAAAATTAGTACCTATAAGTCACAGTAAATTGACGAAGTAACTAGTTACTGACTTGCTGCAACTGTAATCAACTACTCCCCACTTCTGCTGAGACCCATGCCCAACTCACCCAGCTTCTTCTCCAACTCCTTGTCCTCCTTGTCCGTTATCACAAACGTATGGAAAGGAAAAGCTCAATATGAAGATCCTCGTCAATGCACTGCAATCTCAAAACTACACCACCAAACTGGCACATATTTTCCTCCGTCATTACTAGTACGAAGCCTTTAGCTATGCAAGGCCTTAACCGAAATTAACGGTCTTTAAAATTGCTCACCTTGGACAGTGACAATACAGCGCAATTGCACGCAGATCAAAAGAAACCCGTGGAAATACACCAGCAGGAAAACGTATTATTTTCCAAATATTAACATTTCATCTATTACTGTATGCGGCGCCCATAACGACGATTAAACCTAGTTTTGAAAGCATAAAATCCTCAAAATCACCATCCACGCAGATGAAAGACCGCAAATCAAACCTCGCTACTTTTTCTTTCCAAGTCACTAACAAAACCTTTTCTATCCCCTTATCTGGTGTCCACCTGCTTCAAGGCTCTCTCTTCATCCACGTTTTCAAAGGCAGCCCGATCCGGGTTTTGTGAAATTTCTATGACGTTTTCACTGTGATCGTAACGTCATCGATCGTGGCGTTACGCTTGCCCTCTTCTGCAGAGAACTTGACGTTGGCGAACATTTTGAGGAAATTCTCTTCAAGCCAAACCACATTGGTGAGGCCATAAAGCAGAGCAAAACATATGATAACGCACAGCGTTCGCTGCACGCGCTGTTGACGCAACTTCGAGATGCTAGGACACGAGGACATCGCGAATCTTCAGCGTCTATCAAGCGCTACGCTATGACAAAGTAAACGAAAATACATTAAGTTCAAATATTGTGTTCAGCATGCGGAGCTAACATCCGGGTGTGCTCAGCTTAAGGTTAGGTTCATAAATTTAAGAATGGCATTCCAGATATCGCTCCCTCGCGGGTTTTTGGAGCGCTTGGTAGCTAAGGGTTTCGTCCCAGATTCTGTTTGAGGCCTACACC
This sequence comes from Trididemnum nubilum, assembly GCA_963965965.1. Classification (NCBI taxonomy): domain Eukaryota; kingdom Metazoa; phylum Chordata; class Ascidiacea; order Aplousobranchia; family Didemnidae; genus Trididemnum; species Trididemnum nubilum. Next base: position 618,880 of record OZ014477.1, read on the forward strand.
GTAAAATTACAAAACTTAAGAGAGTGGAGTTTGACTGAACAATTGCGTTTGCTAAATTTGTTCACCAGCTCAAAAGCAGAGCATAGAAGGCATTGAGCTAAAACATGAATTTATCAGGTATTTTTTAAAAATAGGATAAAGCTCAGAATCAAATCTGTGCCAGGACCAACTGCCTCAGATGTTCGCTACACAACAACACATTACTCGATGTTCGCCTCAGATGTTCGCTGCACAACAACACAAGCCCCCCTCGTGCATAGGGGTAGCCAGAATTTTTGATTGGGGGAGGGCCAAACCAAAATGACATGCAATGACGTCATTAGAAATTTTCGAAAGAGGAACTTTTTGTGGGACAAAGATATCGTAGAATGCATGATCAGAAGCCGTGGCCTGGTTTGGCACTTACGGAAGAGTTTTCAAAAGGGAGAGCGCTTAAACCAAAAGTTAAAAATGAAAATATGTAAATTGGGAGACGTGTGCAAGCAAACTAGTTTACTAAAACGTATCAGACATGGAGGTTTGGGGCCGAAGCCTCAGCTGCTGGGCAATTTTTTTTCATTTTTTTGGAAAAAAAGCTATTTTAATGCCATTGGATCACATTTTGCATGTGTTCAGAACCATTTGAAAGAACTAAATTTTTAACACTTGAAAGCCAATTGAAAAAAATTAAATTGTTTCAATCCTCCTTTTATTTATAATTTGGTCGAAAATACGTTTATGATTTTGCATTTGGGATTAAATTTTGTAAGTATTTTAGTAGTAAATAATAATCCACTCGAAGCTTTCCTGAGAGATTTTTGTTTTGACGTGAAAATAACCAGTTGTAAGAGTACATGTACGGTTAAGAAGCCCCAGGCCCCTCCATTCAAATTCCATAATTTTTTCAATGAGCATTTCTCCCAGCTATTTTTTTTCAAAAGTATTTTTTCGCGTAAAAACTAGCAAGGTGGAGGTGAATTGTTATTAAAAACCGTACAATAGATGGTTACGCCTAATTGCCATGTTATTGCCCGGGCCGGATTTACATTGCGCGGGGTCCCTGGCACGTTGGAGATTTTCGCAGAATAAGTGTAGACTAAAAATAAAGTTTTACCATCTGGGCGCAGGGCCTTTGGAGGTGTGCCGTATGGTAAATCACGCCCTGGTTATTGCAATACGTTTTTAAAAAGGTTAGATGAGAGCCCGAGGTAGCAACTTTAAGATAAAAACCTTTAATTTCAGCCAAGTTATTCATTTTAATTGATTGGCAAAAATTAAATTGAGGGGGCCCTGTCCCCTGGTCGTCAATATTATTGTTAGTATACTGTTGTACGCAAAAAATGCTGAAAAATATTGAAATTGACGAAACAATACGCTTTTTTGTCACATTTTTATCATAGGTCGCATTTCAATTGGAGATTGCCCGGGCTCCATATCCCCCTCTGGCTGCGCCTATGTCCCGTGGCGCCGGGCCTAAGTAGTTACATCAAGGCGTAGTAAAATAAATTTTGCTACAACAGTTAATAATAAAACCAAGAATTGAATTTACAGTGCGCTGAGAATAGAACAAACAAATAGAACCAGGTAATAAATAAGCTTTAAAGATAACTTAGTTATGGAGTTATATTCGTAGAAAAAATACGTAGTGTAACATATATCGCTTGGAGCATCATTTGCTTAACATGTACGTCATTACTAAGTATCTCCTTCGACTTCGTAAACACCAATATCGTAAACGCTCGATCTACTTTTGCGTCAAACTTTTACTTACTTGTCTACCATTTAAGCTTGTTAATGACGATTTTAACCTGTACCAGTATTTTAAAAGCTTGAATAATTTACTTTCGTAAATAAAGTTGAAATTTCATCACGAGGTACCGTATTTGAATGCCATCGTTTTTATTCTCTTTATTTTTTAAAAGTAGCGGCAGCGGCAGTTGTTTTGCATGCAAGTAGCGGCAGCGGCGCTACTTTTTCATTTGAGTAGCGATAAGCGGCAGCGCCGCTGCTTTTTTTGCCTAACAGCGCAGAGTTGTAAGTCGGGCTGTGCTTTTCGGGTCGGGTTTGGGCCTGAAGTTGACAAAAATTTCGGGCTTAAAGTTCGGGCCTGAGACGTACTTCTTGTCTTAGGTACACAAAAATATAATCAGAATAACTTGGCAATATTGCTGAATTTTTCAAACGTAAACTTAACTTTCGGTTTTTTTCGGGCATGATTTGGGCTTCAAATTAGTTTTCAGGTTCAGGCTTATATTTTCGGGTTTGGGCCTGAACTAGTCCGCCCGTTTACAACTCTGTAACAGCGCAGCGCCGCTACTTTTCAAGTAGCGGGTGCCCAGCTCTGGTTATACCTCTACTCAACTACATACCTATAACGCTCCTACTCCCCTACTAAACCTGTACTACAGCCAGAATTTTGCAATGAGGGGGGCTGTTATGGGGGTCTGGGGGCGGAGCCCCGAGCGCTCGACAATTTTGTATTTTTTTGCAAAAATAACCTAATTTTAGGCCTAGTTTGATAAAAATTGATGCTGTTAAAATGTGACGTAAAAGTTGGCAGTGCAAAAACATGATTATACTGGTTACATAAATGGGCTATGTGGCATTGCTAGAATTTCAGTTCTATCGGTAGAATTTCAGTTCTCTTTTTACAAGCTGGTAAATCATAAAATCCTAAGACGGTAGTTCAATAAAACTCTCAAGGTATAATCTATTTCGCCTACGTGTTATGGAAAAAGATTTATTTATGGGGCTGATGGGTGGAAGTTTGAGAGAAGTGATTTGCAATTAACTAATACTGAATATTTCCCTCCCCTATTCCTGAGCTTATTATCTTTTTTCATGAAACCTATGTTAAGCGTTTTTCAATTGCGATCAAATTTGAATACCAATTTTTGACTGCGTTTCAGTTTTTTTCTCTGATTTATGAGTTTTATTTTTGACAAATTGCCCCCCCCCCCTGAAAATAAAAGTTTTAAAATATTCTATTGATCATTTTTTGAGTTTATTCCAGAACAAAAGACTGTCTCAGAAGTACTAAAACCTGGTATTTTCCTTATTCTGCGTTTTGTTTGGCAGGCCAATGGGAGGAGGACTATAGCCCGCTCTCCTGTGGCTTCGCTACTGACCACAGCACTAAACAAGCATTCAATTTGGTCTGCATAGTTCTATTATGTCATTAACCAAAGTGACAAAACAAAACAAGCTAGGCATACAGCTGTGCTACATGATACGAAAGGGAAAACTTTATTTGCTGTCTATTTACATAATACGTTGTTCAACAAAGTCTCACTATTTAATAGCGCCTATTTAAGTATAAACTCCGGCTGAGTTAAGAATGACGTTTTGCAGAATTGCACAAGTTTTTGACAACTTTTACAGTATATCAATTTTACACTTCCTTGTAAAAATTGGTATATCTTTGCGACCCCTGAAGGTCGTTGTGCGACCGCTTGAGGGGTCGCGACCCCCAAATTGGGAAGCCCTGGTCTAGATTTATGCAGAAGACGTAATTTAGATGGTTTAATTTTTGTCTAAACGTTGTCCATTCTGCAAAAATGCTTATAGTTGAAAAGACGTCTTTGCAAAGAAGTCGAATACACGTAACTCTTAAATCTTGACGCGTTGTTTAATTTTGGGCATATTCGACGTCTTTGTAAAGACGTCTATTCAACCTGGTGTATTTTGCAAAATAGACAACATTTAGACCAATTTTCGTTTTAGATCTCTTTCAAACGTTTTGTGCTCATTGGGAATAAACTTGATTTAATTTATATTCCTGGTGACAACAATTGAGATGTAGATAGATAGATGTTTATTTTGCGCTTCAAAATCACTTAAGACAACCACTAAACATCTGCATAAAATGAGATGTAGCAGTGAGCTGCGAAGGGCCTATCGGTCATTAAGTCAAGTTGCCACCTTGTATTTTTTTGAAATACCGGTAGTTCAAATTTATTATCTTTAAAAACGTTATCAACGGCTGTGATTTGTTTTAATTGATAACTCATTTTTAGTGACTAAATTTTTCATTTGAAAAGAAAAAAATTAACTTGAAAACAAGCCCCCCTCCATCTATTTCCCCTTAGAAAAATGCTGATTACGGGCCTAATTTCAGTAAAATATCTTTTTGTAAATGGGACAACGCAAAAACTCAATTAAAAACCTCTTATCGTATTTTGGCTTTCCAAAGAAGAAAAATATTAGACGAAGCAGCATCGGTCTCTATTCTGTGCAAAATAGATTCACGTTTGTACCACTGAACAAAACCAAAAAAAAAACGATACTTATGTACACAAAAAAATTAGATTAAAATCAAACACAAAAGTGGTTCAAGATATTGCATAGCACACTAGGATATTAGATTTACAGGGGATTGGTGTCATCCCTAAAAAGACTGTACAAAGAAATCGGCTTGGTGTTGTTGATCAGATAAATTGTAAAAATAATACATTTAGTATCGCTTATGGGACGCCGTTTGAAAAATATTTATTTATTTTGTAACACCGCTTTTTGAGCTTATTTACAATGAAATTTGTCCGATATATTTGTATACCACAAAATACACTCTAAGTTGAAACAAAAAAGCCAACAAAATATATCGTAGTTTTCTGATGTCGGAAGTTCCCGATTTCTATACGACAAAATAAACTCCAAGTAGGAACAAAAAAAGCCTAAGAAGCATATCTTAAATTTTCGATATATATCGGGAGTTTCCGATATGGTTCATATGAACCTATGTAGAAAAGTTATCACGTGACTTTCGTGACATTATTTCATGACCAAAACAAAAGGCGGAAAACTTAAACATAAAGGTAACCAAAAGTCATAGCTTGCTGTTCTGTTGTTGCATAGTATGGTTATTGTAAAAGCTCTGACAGCAGAGTTATCTTATTAGACGATGCTGGAGATGTTGACGCACGTAGGCCAGTTGCGGTTAAACTTGTTAAACAGCTCTCTACCAAGGACAAACAACATCACAATTGGATTACAATTGTTACTTGTTAAACTTGTCAAGCAATTTTATCTAGGCCTATATCTGTTTGTCGTGATAAAGTAATTCTACTGGTAGTTGTTTCAAACTGTTAGACTAGAGGTAGATTTAGTATGTAAGGGTTTGACACCCCCTACAATCAATTGGCCCGGATTTTGTGCTCCTTTCACTCAAAATCAATATTTTAAATTCTATTTTGGAAACCTATTCTTCGGTGTTTGTTTCTTTCGAAATCTTTTGCAGCATACGCTGCAATAATTTGTGCAGCATTTTAGTAGCGAATAGCTCTAGAACACACTGTAGGTGTTAGCAATGAGTTAATTACAGTGATAAATCAATGTGCATGTTGTTCTATTATATTATTTCAAGTTTTTGTGAAAATAAATCTAGAATTTACTCACAAAGAATGCACTCACTTGAAAGCTGTCAACATTCTTTAATGAGATAACTCTGCTGTCAGAGCTTTTGCAACAACCATACTATGCAACAACAGAACAGCAAGCTATGACTTTTGGTTACCTTTTTGTTTAAGTTTCCTGCCTTTTGTTTTGGTCATGAAATAATGTCACGAAAGTCACGTGATAACTTCTTTACATTTCCGATATGGTTCATGAACCATATTGGAAATTTAAGATATGTTTTGTAGGCTTTTTTTTTGTTCCAACTAGAGTGAATTTTGTCACATAAACATATATCGGACATATTTTATTGTAAATAAGCTCAAAAAAGCGGTGTTAGAAAATAATATTTTTCCAAACGGCGCTCCATAATTGCTGCCTAACAGTGCTGTTGTCGGTAGAGGCGCAAGCGCTTATAATTGGTACGCGCAGAAGCCCTTTCACCAAGACTTGGGCAATTCGTGGTCAATATTGAATTAAAACGACGTATTAAGACATTTCATAGAATGTGATTACTTTGGTTTAAGCATTTTATGATTCATATTTAAAACTCACTTTTGTGCAAAGTTTGAACTGCTTATGACATTATTGAAAGGTGACACCATTTTTCCAGAAATTGGCCGTGATTTTGCAACAAAATCTCGAAAAAATTTATATAAACCAACCCTTTTTCTTCTTTCTTTATTTCCCGCTTTTTCGTGAGGGTTGCGGAAGCAGCAGCTCGAAATTTAAGCCGCCACACTTCACGGTCTTTCAACACCTCCATCATTTCGCTCGGGTGAAGTCCCAAGCGATTCCATCCAAGATCCTCAAATTCGGTTCTTCTATAATTTACGGTTTTGAAGCTAGATAGGGGGTATTTTAAACTCTCCCTATCTCCATTTGCATGTATCATCGATTCTTTCGCTATTTCCTTTCCCTTCCCGTTTGAAATGCGCTAAAGGCTAAATGACCGACCCGTGCAAAGACACGTTGAAAAGGCAGACAGAAACCAGTAACTATACAACGCAGGCCGAAAAAATGGAGAAACAAAAAGACCCAACTTCTTGCCACCGCATCGCTACGCTCCGCACTGACTCATCGCCGAGTCCAGACCACCAGCGTTGCCAGGTAGGCGGGTGGGCTGGTTGGTTTCACAACAACTCGACTAAGTTTTCCAACTGGCCTCTCGAAGCCCAAAACCCTCAATCTTCTACTCATTGTCCACGTGGGTTCTTCATGGTTTCTGGGGCCTTCATTGTAGATTTTTATGGGTTCGTGCAGTTCTCCATCACAATCTGCTACTCAGCATGAAGCTGGTTGAGATTCACTTTTCCTAAAATTTCTTCCCATTTGGGTTCATGTTGAGCCTTGGTGGTGTGGTGCTTGAGTTTTTGGACAAATGACGTCATCAGGATAGAGGATGCAGTGTATGGATAAGTGGCGAGTCGGATCAACGTCAGAGCCAAAAGCCGGACCGAACCGAGTGAGGTCGACTTTGTTCAGCCCCTGATTAGAATACGTCACCTAAAAATATTACAATATGACGTTACAAAAAGGCAATAATTTTTTATTGACCTTACTTGCTGTGCAAACAAACGAGTCACTAATAACTATAGATATAAGCATTTCGAGTTTTGAATCTGGAATGTGCCCTGGTCCAGTTTTGCTTTGTGCAAGTTCTGCTTGTGCATAGAAACGATATCCTTGTATCTAAATCATCTACATGTGCAAAACTATGCATTGCGTTCAAAAGGGTGGATAGCGTTCATCGCTGCCGACCGACTGACTTGGTGGATAGTCGCAGCCAACCTCCTCGGTGCAGTTGGGAGGCCGATCTGCCTCCTACCCTGGCGCTGCAGTGCAAAGAGCTGAAGGTTGCCATTAATACCAAGCCACGTTTAAGTTCACAGGGCTGGACAGCGCAGTTTCAAGCTGTTAGTTCTCATCAGCACGAAACAATCCTCATCAGTACGAAACAGTCCTCATCAGTAAGAAACGGTTTTTAGAACTTACATTCCAAAGCAGCTCTGTCTAGCTAGCTCTGTGAACTTGGAATGCGCATTATGTTCCTACCAATCCCACATGTAAAAGTATATTAGTCCAAGAATGCTCGATTCCAAGCAACATGCTAGGACCTAAACATGCTCGTGAACAAACAACCTCGCGTATAAATGTGCTCATGTCTAAACGTGCTTGTTTAAGCAATTTCACCTGCTTCTTGAATTCGCTGACGTTGTTCAGGGGCGTGTGGGACTGGTCGTAAGGTGAATGAAACAAGAGGCTCTCCGACATGGGGACTTTAAGGACATTGGTAATTATCGCTCCCATTGATATGTCATCGGCAGTCCCGAAACCGCGACAAGAAGCGACTAGTTCGCTGTTTCTGGAAAATATAATTGTCAGTCGGATAATCGCTTACGTATTTCAGCACTTTGGGTTTTAGAGGATGACTGCAATCCAATTCTATGTTGAAGGCAAAGAAATTAAAATTTTGAAGTGATTAAATGTTGCGTTTTTGGTTTTTTTCGTTCGAAGTTTTCTGCCAAATATCCTGCGTTGGAATAATTTTCTTCGGTAATTCGCTTTTTTTCTATTGCCAGCAAAAGTTTGGTTTTTGTAAGTATACTGTAAATAAGCATCTTTAAAAAAATCTTTTCAGTCATTTTGACCAAAAACGCCTGTTGGCTTTTTGACCAAGTAAGGGAAAGTAAACAAACGAGCGAGAACTGAAACTGCATTTGCATTAAGTACGAAATTTGCTATTTGCCATAGTTTGAACATGCAACGATTGGTCGTCGCCGTTATTACTTTTTTGCATCGTGTCCACATTTTGGGCTCGGTTTTGATTTACGTGCCTGCTGATTGTTGCTGCGTCATTATGCCAACAAGGTGCCTAATCACGAAATCAAAGGGTTTAAATTTTAGCCATGTTCTTTTAGTGACCTGTGTGATTGACACGGTTTTTTCGTAATTGAACCCTTTTTTTTTGACAAGTTGACTCAGCAATAAGCAATACAGTAGGTAGCGAAGAACCTGGCCTGGAATGTGGACAAGTAAAACGATATAAAAATTATCGACAGTATCTTATACGGCTTTATGCAAAAATTGATTATTTACTAGCCATTACTAACGAGCAACTCCTACACAATGGATGGCTGCGAATGAAAAATTAAAATCAGTGAAACGACTGGTACGTAGAATAATAACGCGCGATACTGTTGTGCCGTGACTCATTCAAGGAGATTGTATTAGTTGTTGCAAGCCTCGATTGCCAGTAGTCCTATTAGAACATTATTTTTCATAAGTCGATAATGAACAACGCCGTTTTTCCGCCGCCAAACCAGCTAAAACGGCGACCTCACACAACAGCACTCTTCGAAATCATTTGCGGCAGAATTGTCACGCTATGGACAATTATTGGTACACGTCACAATGCACAAAACTTTGACACCTTTCAGATAACGTATATTGTTCGACATGCTGTGCTCGAAAATATGGGGTGCCGAATAAAAAGTAATAAAAATGCGTGCTTTTGAGCTTATTTTGGTGGCAAATTGCATAGTAAGGTTATAATGCAAAAGGACGCATGCGAAATTGCATGTTTAGCAGAGGGTGGAGTCCTTGAGAACGTCCTTGGCCTCGAGGACACATTTTGAAGTCCTTGGCCTTGGCCTCGAAGCCTACAAGTCCTCAAAAATGTACGTCCTCGGCTAGAGGACAGCATGATTTTTTGATTGGTTAAAAAGGAAAATAACCAAACAATAGAAAACATAATTGCTAGTCTGACGATTCGTTGTTTTCCTTTCCGTATTTAAAAAATAATACAATGTGATAGCCAACTAAGCCAAGTCATACTGCAGCTTATTTTAAATGGGATTGAGTGAAAGCTCTAATCGAAGAATGAAAGGGTAAAAAGCATTTAAAAAATTGTTGTTTTGATTTCTGCTAATACCTCCAGTGCAGGCGGTTCAAACTGAAAAGCACTAAACCATCCAGAATAGGGAGTACCTCATTTTGACACTTTGAAAAGTTTCACCTCTGACCCTTTCAAATGGTTCCGTTTTATTAAAAAATGATATGTGTGAAATTTTAAACTTTTAAAACGAAGTTTAGAGGTGGCGCAAAACCTTTTAAGTTTAGATGGGTATTTTTAATTCCTATGCAGGTATATCACCATTACGAACAATAGAGTTTTATAATTTCATTGTGACCTTAACACGCATAACAATAGCGCTTATTAAAATCTTCTTAGAGTTAACTTATGAACTGCAGTGACGTGTCGGTTATGACACGCAGTAATTATGTGCAGTTTTCAGTGCTTGTACTGTATCATCAACCAGTTAAAAAAAAACAAAAAACAGCTTCTTTACCTAAAATGGCTGTTGGCTAGTCTTCTCTGGTATCTTATAGAGGATTTAAATTTGCTTGGCTTGTTTGATCATAACGAGGGTTTGACTACAGAATGTGCCATGGTGAACGTTTCAGAGAGCGTCGTAGAAGATGAACCACTGCCACAAACTCGAGTGGATACGACCAACACAAAAACAAAACACTTGTCAAGTGGGTCAACAAAAACAGTAGACGGTTGATATGTCTGATCAACCAAGCAGAAATTCTCCACAGAGCTGAGAGCAAGGTCTTTAGTGGATGCCCCTCCAGCCTTTTTATGACATTCCTCTCCAATGTATTAACCAGGGCTGGATTTACTGTAATATGGCGCAGTACCAACTAGGGCCCAGCGCTCGAATCGTAAAACTTTCTTTGGTCTTCCCCTATATTTGGCAGAAAGATCTTGCAAAAATCCTCAAAGTGCCAGGGGCCCAGCGCGATGTAAATCCGGCCCGGCAATAACATGGTTAGTAGGCGTAACCATCTATTGTACCATTTTTCAATAACAATTTAGTAATCACCTCCAACCTCCCAGTTTTTGCGCACAAAATACTTTAAAAAAATTAGCCATGGAAAATGCTGATTGAACAAATCATTGACTTCAATTGAGAGCGCCTGGGCCCCCTGGCCGAACATATACTCCAATAACTGGTTATTTTCATGACAAAACAAAAAACTCTAAGGAAAATTCTTCGAGTGATTATTATTTACTGCTAAAATTTAGCCAGAGACAATGCACCTTACTTCCCCTACCAGGACTAAATCACTTACAATTAAAATTTAACTTAAAAATGCAAGATGTTAAACGTGCTTTGGACTTAAATTGCAAGTAAAAGAAGCATTAACAATTTAGTTTTTTCAATTGGCTTTCAAATGTCAAAAATCTAGTGCTTTCAAATGGCTCTGAATACGTGCAAAATGTGATTTAATGGCATTAAAATAGCTTTTTTTTCCAAAAAATTACAAAAAATCGCCCAACGGCTGGGGTCTTCGCCCACAGACCTCCAAAGCCTCCGGCAGCTGGGGACCCCGCCCCCAGACCCCCGTTTGTGATACCTTTGGATTGAGTTACACTAGCTTTCTCAACACGTCTCCAAAGTTAGATATTTGCACTTTTCAACAATTAGTTTAAGCCCTCTCTCTTTTCAGAATCCTGGTTGAGTGCCACTAGGCAACGATTTCAGGTCTTCCACTCTACGATATCTTTGTTCCACAAAAACTTCTTTTGAAAATTTTTGATGACGTTATTGCATATGATTTGTGGTTTGCCCCCCCCTCAATCAAAAATTTGGCCACGCCTATGGATTGGAGATTGCCTGACAAACTTTTTGAAGACCTTTTTTTTTGGAGAACACTTGCGGTTGTGTCCTTGGTCCTTGGCCTCGAGCATTCCTGTCCTTGGCCTCGAGAAGGTCTGTCCTCGAAAAAGCTGTCCTTGGCCTCAGATTTTTTTGTGTCCTTGGCCTTGGCCTCGAGCCTTTTGTTCTCGACTCCACTTCTGTGGTCGAGTGGAAAGAGCATGTGCTACTGAAGTGGTAGACTCGGGTTTGATTCCCGGTCGGATCAAACTAAAGATTATAAAAATTGGTATTCACAAGTTTCCTGTTTGCCGTTCAGCAATTAAAGGGACAGTGAGAAGCCTCTGCCGTGTGTGGTAGACAGATGGGCAGGTGACAGCTTGACTCGTAGACCGAAATGTTCCTTCGCTGTCTCTTGGCCAAAGCAACTTGGTGAATAAAATGTAATTACAACTACAATTACATCAAATTTGAATTAGTGCTTTCAAAGGAGCTTTGTAATTTTAGGTCTCAGTGTAGGATGGGCTTCCTTCAGGTTTCTGCGGTGACTTTGATGAGGTAAATTGTTCTTGAAATGTAAAAATTCACTTATTGGTTTGAATTTACTGCTTTTATGAAAAGCATATGAGATTTTCTGTGCTTGGAAAGAAACTAAAAATAGTACTGGGCTGGTAGGCTAGCATGGCCAACTGATTAATTACAGTAAGTTAGTTCAGTAGTTGTTTGTTGCTATTTTGAAAATAAAACCTTGTCTAAAAAAAACAGTTAGGGCTAGGTTATATTAGATTAAAACTGACTGGTATTGGTATGCTGCTAAAGGTGGTAGCTGGTAGAAGCTATAATGGTCATAGGCCTACTAAATAGCGTTCAAGCTAGCGTCTAAACATCATAGCAACAAAAGTAGTCATGAATGAGTGATTCAAAAATTAGCTCTAAAATGAAAGGAATTTAACAGACAATGGGATAAATACAAATATTTTTCGATCTAAAAGTGACAGAATTTTGAAACTAGTCGCAAAAATATCAAAGGAATAAAAAATTTTGCTTGACATACAATGAATGAGTCAAATTAACGTTTGATGCCCCTTTAAGTGTGAAGTTAAATTTACTTATAATTATTCGAATGTTTGAAGCACTTAATAAATTTTTACACCAGGTCATTAAGATGAAAAGGCGAAGCTCCCGCAAAAACTTTGACACTTTGAAAACTTAATGGTTTATTATTTTTCCGTTTCTGCAATTGTGGACCCTTTGAAGGGGCACCGTGACAACTGTCTCCAATGCTTTCCTCCCTAATACAACACCGCTGGGATCCCGAGGTTTCTTTTGGAATTAAATACCTTATGGTAAATTTAACAAAGTGTCACTTGGCGACTGAAACTTTCGCGATCATTCATCGATAGGCAGTAGATGTGAGAAAGATATCATATACACTGAAATGTAAAGAAAAGATTCGCTTGAAATTAGAGTTGGGAAACAGTCGGAAAACTAAAGCATTTTTCTAACTTAGCATTTATACGGTATTTTCTTTTCAAATTGCTTTGAAAATCTAAACGTGTAATCTTCTTTAAAGTCACAAAATTTGCTATTTTTTTCGAAAAAAATCACTAAAATTATTTGAAGAGTTACTGCTCGAAATCGGTTTTGTGAGAAATAAATGAGAACTACTAAAGGTAATAAAGAGGTGCCCCAAATATTTCTCCCCAATTTTCCTTATTTGCAAAAATACAATTTAATCCGTTTAACTCCGTGACAATTAGTGACATTACAACAGGCATGAGAGTTGGCAAAAATTTTTCGCTGACTAAAGAACACTACGTTCGATGACGAAGGTAATAGGATTCTGCTTCAGACAGCGATTATAATTTAAACTAAATTCATCCGTGGCATTTATACCGGTAGTGTAATCTGTTCTATCACAGTTAAACCAGCTTTGGTGATGTTGTTAGCCTATGAATGATACAAAATTTTAAGCCAAAACGATCATACTGTAGATCAGTACTGGTAGCCAGAGATGAAGTCCTCGAGGACGTCCTTTGCCTCGAGGACGTCCTCGAGGACACAATTTGAAGTCCTTGGCCTTGGCCTCGAAGGTTAAGTCCTTGGCCTTGGCCTGGAGGCCTGCAAGTCCTCGAAAATGCCCTGTTTTTGGCTCGAGGACAGCACTAATTTTTGACTTTTTGAAAATGGGTCAAGATCATGACCAGTTTTGTTTCGTCTTGAAGAACGTCAAAGAGCTTGCAAAAAAATTTTTGAAGACATTTTTTTTCCCGGAGAACGCTTGAATTTTCCGGAAAATTTACGAAATTTTGGAGTGAAAACCTTTTTCTTTCTTTTTTTTTTTTGAGATCACTCCCGCCTTGTGTCCTTGGCCTTGGCCTCAAAAGGGTCTGTCTTCGAAAAAACTGTCCTTGGTCTCGGATTTTTTTTGTGTGCTTGGCTTTGGCCTCGAGCCTTGTATCCTCGACTCCACCCCTGCTAGTAGCCAAGGTCTGCAAGTACCAACTGCAGTTGGTTGGGCTACTTACTGCTACCAGTTGCCACAGTAAGTAGCCTAACCAAACCTGAAAACTTGGCTACAGCTACTCGTATCTGCATTGCGTTCTTTAGTCATCAAGAAATTTTTGCAAGCTCATGCCAGTTGTGATTTCGCAAATTGGTACGGATTCAAACTGATTAAGTTGTGTTTTTGCAAATAAAGAAAATTGGGGAAAAATATTTGGGGCATCTCTGTATTACCCAAAGTAGATCTCTTTTCTGCAATAAAACCGATTTCGAGCAATATCTGTTTAACGGGGGCATGGAAACTTTGCCCTCGCCCCATCACCCCGTATTTCTTCAATGCCAAATACTTGAGCTTACAAAATATATACCTGGTACGGTATCTGAATTCATTTCAAAAAAAACATAAATTTCCAGTAATGTGCAATATTTTTAAATAATATATTTTTTTTTAATTTCGTGAAAACATATAGTTTAACCAAACAATATGGTTTGCGTTTAGGAAACTACTAAAAATGCTAGATGCATATAATCAGTGGACGTTTGCGTTGGGGCCCTAACTGATGAAATCAAGGCCTAAAAATTGACCGTTTCTACGCTTATAATTTAGCTATATTCAGTACTTAAATTGTAAAATTTTGAATGGGGGTACGTTTTTGCAGCCTTGACCAAACTTCAGTGGAAATTATGTAATTCCGTTTCCGCAATTGAATGAAGACCAAAAAAAAATCAGGTGAAGACCAACAAAAAAAGGTCTTCGCCCCAAATTGAAGTGTTTTTTTTCCCCGAAATCAGGTGAAGTCCAAAAAAAATAAAAATAAAAAAGGTCTTTACCGCAATTCGGGGCTATATTCGGTCGGAATTTGTAGGATTTATTCGCGCTGGCTGGCTCCTTTTTCGTTTGATCATCCAGCGCTCAAATCTCGATGGGGGGACGCTAAATCTCGATGGGGAGACGCGCCCCCCTACAATTTAAGTACTGGCTATATTGCCATTCACTGGTTGTGGCCTTGTTTTGTTTACACGATGCAGCTATGGTACGTAATCAATATCAGATGCTAACGTGTAAAACTTCAAAAAGGCATTCATTACTATTTAAAAAAACACTGTTTTCCACTTATTAAAAAAACACTGTTTATTTCCACTACAAAAACTTAACGAAGTGCAGTATTTTAAACACTTTCACGTTTAAAAATTATGGAAAATTTGTGGACTATAATTTAGGAAAATCGTGTCCTCGGTTCTTGGCCTTGGCTTCGACCATTTCTGTCTTTGGCCTCGAGAGGTTCTGTCCTCGAAAAGTCTGTTCTTGGCCTCAGATTTTTTTTGAGTTCGTGACTTTGCTGGCCTCGAACGTTGTGTCCTCGACTCCATCTCTGATATTTAGCTAAATATGCAAAATTGCAAATGCCAAGTTGCATATTTAAACATGCAAAATGAAAAATGTCAATTTGCATATTTAACTAAATATGCAAAATGACACATGCCAAATGGCAAATTTAACTAAATACGCAAAAGGACGCTAAATCTGTGTCACATATATAATAATTTTGAATGCCTAGTTATGATTAATTGCTGTGCTTTAATGTAGTCATGATTGCTTTACTACTTTTGCCGCCTTTTTATTTTGGAATGTTCAAGATAATTCTTTTCTAGTATGTTCTACGATCTTCTACAGTCACCGAGTTACTTGGTTGTTTACGATTTTTTCATTGCTGACGACTTTTTCATTTCTATAGTTAGACTTGAGCTTTGTGACAATATAATTATGTTGGATTTGATGCCGTATGCTGTGACGTAGTAACGATTTTTGTAGGATATTCGATAGCTGTTGCTGCAGTATAAATAGGCGGGTTTCTTTATTCTATGGATTCTAATATTCTAATAATTCAGGATTCTAATAATTCTAGATATTAGTTGAAAGGCAGTTTTGCTTAGTTTGTTTATCTGTGGTTGGCTTGCGTAGCCGTGGTGTGCGATCTGAGTTGGTCGATGGCTGTAGTGGCAGTGTTGGGCATTAATTCGTTAATAACGAAGTTAAGTTTTTCATTAACGAGTTAAAAAGTTAAAAAGCGTTTGGGAGTTAACTTACTAACTATAACTTTCGTTAATCTACTTTAATGTTTACGTTAATCCGTTAAATTTCTCGGCTTCACCGTGCGTCCTAATGCCATAATGATAGAAATAATAAAATAAAAAAGGCTTCCACTGTGTCTATCTTTATTAGAATAGTAAATACCATAGTAACAGAAATCAGAATGAGTAATTTTTATCTCGTATGGAAATGGAATCATTTTATTGGGCATCAACTGCAGGTTAATTTTTTTTTTTTTTTTAATTAACGGAATAATTTTTAAGTTTAACTTGAACTGAGTTAAAAAATTGCTTGAAAATTCTTAGCGAGTTAACTCTTAACGAAGTTAACGTTTCCCATTTACTTGCCCACCACTGGGGAGTGGTACAATCTGAATCGGTCGATCGTGAGAAGTTTTAGTGGAGCAATTTTGCTCGTAGAGATTTGTTTTGTTTTCAATCTTAAATAGAAGTTTTTAATTCAAGATTAGTGTGCTGCTTTCTGCGATTTAAGAAGCTATCTGAACTATCAATTGTCATTTTCGATTCGTCACTTAACATCTTAGTCGTTCTCTGGTTTAAGTCGACGTGGATTATTCCAGAGATTTAAGGTTGTTCTCTAGCCAAGTATTCAACAATCGCGACAATCTACAAATTGGCAATTGCGTCATAATGGCTTTTTAGTTCATGTCCATAATCACAACTTCTTTGCGGTCTGCAGCCAGCGCTCTGCGTGTGCAATTTGTGTAATATGCATTTTGACGCAGTTGCCAATTTGCAAATTTAGCGTCATTTTTCGAATTTAGTTTGTGCAATTTGGCATTTGCCATTTTGCATTTGTAATTTGGCATGTGCCACTTAGCATATTTGCTTAAATAAACAATTTGGCACCAAAAAAAAAAACTTAAAGGCACGCATTTTTATTGCTTTACATGTGGCTCCCAATACGAAAACCGAACCCATAACAGAGACTCAACTACAAATTAATACCAATAACCAAATAATAGTGCAAAATAAGTAAAGAATAAAATCAGTTTCCTTTTTATTCAAAGCAGAATTAATTTTGTCCCAAAACGGCATCGCAAGATGGTTGAATTGAAACCAACTCCTTATATTTGAAGATGAATTTTGTTGGGCAAAGCCAGACTAACCAACAAGCAAATTGAAGGCTGCCGCTTTTAAAACCCAAACAATCAGAGAGTCAATTGTCACTTAGTTTTTGGTTAGAGTGTCCCAGGTTGCTGTTGTTTTCGAAACCCGCGATAGTAGTAGGTTCCGCATACTATTAATTGAACCTGCTTTTGAGACGTAATTAATGTAGTTTTCCAATGAAAAGATTCTGATTTACGTATTTCATTTTCTGGTCACTAGCAGTGAACTTGTTACAAAATAAGTGTACCACGTCTCGGTGCTAAAATTTGCAAAAACGTTACATACCCGACCCAAAACTCCATGAACTGTTGCAACGACTTTGACACGCAGTAGCTAGCTCCGGTTAGGAATTTAACGTTTTGTTTCCGGCCTCGAATCTTCGCCTGAAAATGAGTTTTGCAAGACCATAGAAGTTGCTGGTAATTTTTTACTTCCTAGGAGGTTCAATCTTCAACGAAGACTGAAGGCAAAAGCAGTGGGGCCATCTAAAGTTAATACAATTGTATTAAATTGCATTGGCATTGACTGCATCCCTCTTAACCCAGCCGTTCCAGATATATTCTACTTCAAACACGATGTAGGGCCCCTCCATGATTATAATTTTTATTGGCAACCCTGACCTTTCAATGCTGTAGTCTAGCCTACAGAAATCTACATTAAGCTATATATAGGTTGAAAGACCTTTGTGGCTCTGCTTAATTACGTCGTTACCTTAGGCCGGGATCACACAATCAGGTTTTTTGCACAATTTTCTGGCATCAGTCGTGTGAAAGGTCGTGCAAGTCCATGACTCACTATTGCGGGAATGCGGGCACCTGTCGGCAATTATATTGAACAGCCCGTGTGAAAATGAAAATCAGTATCAAGAAAGCCTTGTTGAGTTCTTGCTGGGAAATAGAACCGAGCTCTATTTTGCCAGCAAGTTTTCAAAGACCCGCTGTTTTCAAAAAAGAAAACTAATCTTTTAGCCTTTGAAAATATTGTACCGCAGAATACAAAAAAATGCCGCCGAGGTCAACGAAGAAAACGAATACGTCACAATTATCAAGCGAAAGTGTTAAAAGAAATTTTACCTCATTTGTTTTACATTGTGCCGGCTGTTTTCTCATTTTACTTCAACGACCTAAATGTGGTGCCGGCTGTTTTGTTTACTGTTTTGTCTACATATTGATTACCCAATTTTTCCTACTTCAAACTTGTGCTTGGCCTTTTCCAAATTCATTTTACAAAGTTACCAGCCAAAACTGCAGTATAGTTATCAACATGCCCTAGTGGTCAACTCATGAAATTGAACTTTTAATTAGCAAAATCGAAAAAAAAACAACAGTGCTTGTGGTTTTAATCATGATGTCGAAACTTTCCTTCTGATCAGAAAAAAAATTTCCGGCTTAGCTTTCGCTACTATCGAATTTATGCCATTAATGATACGTTTTTGACGACTTTAATATTTTTTTGGTTAAAATTTGACATGTCCAATGGCAAAAAAGCCTGTTGCATTTTTAAGCAGTTATAATAAATTTGAGAAGATAATTTTCAGCTATTTCTCGCTGATTTTGTAAGAAACAAACTAAAACGCTCTAATTCTTATTTGAAATTAATAAAGTTTCAATTTACCCTTACATCTACTTATTGAGCCCTCTGAAACCGCAAGTAGCGGAGAGAACATTCCTGGTTTGATATTACTTGATTAATCATGCAATGTAATGCAATTTTTGTTGGTGATAGATAACGTAGCATGAAAAAAGCTACACTATACACTAAAGAGTTTCACACAACTAAAGTTATTTTGACATTTTCCATTTATCTATTTCATTTCATTGCAAGTCGAAAAAAAATTCCAAGTCTGCGCACGCAATATGCTGCAGAACTCGTATAACTGCAGCACTTCGCTTTTGTGAACGTGCTCGTATCATTTTGGCAAACGAGAAATAACAATAAATTGACAAAGAGCAGGACATGACAAAATGTAAATCAAATAAAATATTTATACAATTAAAGCCATTAAGCTCAAGCGCTCGCAACCAGAAAGCTTGAAGGTCAATTTCGGGAAAAACCCCAATACTTGAAATCTCTAAGTTGTTACATTTTACTTTTCTTCGATACCTACCCATTACTGGGCTCAAAATTAACTTTTTCAACAACATGCCGGCCGGGCAAGTGATAGCAAATATTTACTTGCCCGGGAAAACCTCAACTTTCCCAAAACAGAGGCTCAGTGCCAGTGGCGGATCCAGAAAATTTTGGTGGGGGGGGATTTGAAGCACAAAACCTCAAAATTTCGGATGTCTTCATCAGAATTGAGAGTGATTCTTTGGCCGAAATCGGAAATTCAAACGTTTTTTTCGCCCAAAATCAGGTGGTCTCCAAAAAAAAAAAAAAAAAAAAAAAAAGGTCTTCACCAAAATCGAGAGTGATTTTTCGGCCGAAATCGGAAATTCAAACGTTTTTTTCGCCCAAAATCAGGTGGTCTCCAAAAAAAAAAAGGTCTTCACCAAAATCGAGAGTGATTTTTCGCCGGATTCGTTACGTTTAGGTCGGTGGGGGGGGATGCATCCCAAAATGGAGCCGAATTATTCGAAATAGAGGCTGATTTTTCGGCCAAAATCGTTACTTTTAGGCTGGTGGGGGGGGATGCATCCCCCCCATCCCCCCCCTAAATCCGCCACTGCTCAGTGCATTTTGATGTTGTTTAAGTTTGAAAAAAATACGTGATAAAAACCGAATTTGCATAATATCGTATTTCGAGAAAATCCAGTTTTTGTGAGCGATTTTTAATAGAGTAACGTAATAGATGCCTTTTTTTCCGTGATGGCAATCGTGTCGAAAATCGCACGCTTTTTTAAAAATTATCGCATCAAATTATCGCACTGAAGCACGCAAAGAATCGACATTTATTATCGCATCTAAGAATTCGACAAAAAATCTGCGATTTTTCCGATTTTAGTTATTATTTCTGTTGGTTTCTTCTGTTTCGTCATAAGTCACGTTTTAGGGAGAAGTTTGGGAATATGTTTTACATTTGTTGCGTAATTATCACAATAGGTAAATTAAACTAAGTCTTGCGTTGGCTTGAGCTTCAGTTTCCATTCTTTTAGATGACAAACTTTAGTTTCAAAATTAGTCAAAGAAATCGATAATCGCAAAAATAATCGCTAACTAGCGGCGATTTTATCGCATTAAAAAAATTTTAAATTATCGCAAAAAACCACATCTACTACTTTACTCTGCATCCCAGTTTTCTTGCTTAACAAATCGCAGAAAGTCATCGACGCGATTGCTATCCCTGTTATTTCAATTAATCAATTTACAAACCAATTCTTTCATTATACTCGTAGTTCTGCGCAAAAGCGTGTGACGAGTTTGCGAGGCCCATTTCCATGTCATTGCGCCCGGACAACACAGCTTCTTTCGAAGAAATGTTGAAGTGGTGGCGAGCCGTTGGCAGGACTGTGTCTGATATGATTGGCCTGAGATTAGAACCTCAGACCTCCCGCTCCAGAGACGAACACGTTACCGCTTGTCAATTGATTTTTGGATTGCAATCATTTCAATTGTAACGTTAACAATAATTCACTCTGCTTTTCTGCTGCAACCGTTTTATTTCTCAATTGTAAAATCTCGGAAACTGCACCAGCTAAAAAGCTGAACTTTTTTGCAATAGATAGAGGAACTAAAAAAACTTTTTAAAAAACCAAAATGAAATTAATTGCGGAAGTTTTGAACTTGTTTTCATGCAGCACAGGGTAAGTACTAGTGATACATGAAAGAGCAATTAACGCGACAAGCGTTGGAATGAATTTTCGCTGAAAAAGAACTATATATTTTACGTCAAAAGAATTGCAAAGCGCGTGTGAGCATCAAACGAATCCGCGTGTGATTAAGAAGTGTTAATTGCGAGTACTGATGCACGTGCAACTACACTAAGTGTTAAATGCGGTAGCGATTGCGGTAAAATAAAGCGAACAAAGCTTTCTTTACTTCCATTTATTTTATTGTAGCAAAAGCGGTAATTTGCATTTTGAAATAATCTTGTTTGAAGTTGCTTCCTTCACACGCTGTATTTTCTTGACTTGCCCGTCGAGCAAGTAAAGCTGGAAAATAACTTGCCCCAGGCGATTTCAGCTTGCCTCAGGCAAGCGTTAATTTCGAACCCTGCATTCTGAGAATTCCAAACTTCAAACATTTTAAAATTTGAGTTCAATTGTGCGATTCGCAGTTTAACGTTTCATTACCAAGTTTTGTCATGTTTTACCTTTTTTGATATCTATCAATCCATATGGAAAATTTCAGTTATTTAGCGCAAGCAGTTAAAAATATATTTTTGGGGTTTTATATTTGAGAGCAAAACTCTCAACGTGGTACCTTTAGTTTTGTCATGTTTCATCTTTTTTTTACATTCATTTACCTACCATACAAATTTATTTTATTTTGGCGACCCATTTGGAGGGCCTCCCTGACGAAGTACGTTGAAATCTTTTGAAAGGTGGCAACTTTTAATTGTAATAAAGATAAACTCTGTTTTTTACATTACCGGGTACTAAACGTCTAAGCGTTGAGCAACCAATTAACATATATTTGCTATTTTTAACGAAATATTATATTGAATTGTAAAATAATGCAAAAAAGTGTATTGCAATTGCCAAAAAGTGAAACTTTTTTCATTATAAATAGCCAAAACACAATTTGACCTTCGATGACGTCATCAAATACCCAATGACGTCATCAATTCGCTTGAAATAACTTCGCCGACTAAAGAGATTATACTCCCCAGCAAAAAAACGTACTTTTATCGGTTTTAAAAAGAGAGGTAAGAGCAGGACCCAATTAGATTCAACACAGTTGTGGTCGATCGCAAAATAACCTGTTGAAAAGGGTGGCAAAAACAAAATGTTTGGGAGGGAGATCAAAATATTTTTTTACATAATGAAATTTTAACAGACTGTGTTTTTGGCGTAATGGCCACTTTGAACATACCTAGCTACGTCAAATTCGATAAAAAAGTTTTTTGGGCCATTTTTACTTTTCCTGATGTAGATTGTAAACTGTATGCAAAACTGTAAACGACCGTGTTTTTGACCTGACCAGTAAAAAAGGGAACGTGAAGGAGATGAGCAATTTAGTTCTTTTAAGTGGCTCAAAAAACGTGCGAAATTTCATCCAAACGGCGCTAGAACGGCTATTTTTTACGAAAAATTATAAAAAATGCCATCGGCTGGGGGCTTATCCCCAGGCCTTTGTCTGTGATACGCTTCAGATAATAACAAATTACGGAAGTTTTTTTGGTTTCCACTCGCGTTAAAATACACACAAAAAGAAAAAAACACAAGAATCAAAAGGGTTTGACATACACCAAATTACAAACGCGAATGGAAACTGGGAGGCTGCGAAGGAACCTTCTCAATCTTCGAGTCAAGCGACCACCCACCGATGCATCAGTTTAGTCGCTGCACGCCCACTGTACACATTTTTTCGAACCAAAAACTAATAGCTTTTGGTTATAGTTTTTTTCCCTTAACAAAATTCAAGTTGCGCGCCTAGTAGCGTGATATTTTGCTGTTGTAACATCCGAGTCAAAAGAGGGCTTTCCGATACGGTCGACCGGATTGTTTGAACAACCTGTAAGCTACTCTTCAGCATGATTTAATAACCAATTGCGTTGATTACAGCACGATTCGACTTTAACTGTTCAGAATACTTTGAAAACTGCGGCTAGGTTAGGAAAAAGTGAGCTTTGCTAAAAATGCAAAGATGAAGTTTTCAAAAATTTTCCAATAGAAAGTACTCACGGCATATCCAGCCGGCCGGCTTTGCCTCCCAACGTAAACGTATTCTCGGATGGGGTCGTAGTTGTTCAGTAAATCAAGCAGAGATTCGATGTTCACGTAAACGTCGTCGTCAAAGTGACACCACCAGCTGGAAAAAAGCAGTCTCTGATTTAAAGGGGGAATTTCCCAATATATTGTTGACTTAGAGCTCTTTCATTTGAGAGGTTGCTGCTACCGACCTTCTCCAGTGTATGATAGGCAATTTCGAGCAACCATTATGACGTGTTCTCATCTCGTGTTACCAGTCTATTTGCTCATCATAGGGGAAGGTGGCATTGGCCATGGGTCGACATAATATGGCTTGGTTGTTCTGCACCACACCTGCAAGCTACGGCTGTGGTTAGCCATTGTTAATGCATTGCGAACCCAAATCGTCCGATGTCATTTAACCCGCACCAAGGCTGTTTGGCTGAGTCTGTGTTCCACTGGCATTAGTCCTACACCTGGCTTGAATTAATGGGGACTAGTGATGTTTTGGTCCCCAAACGTGCAACATCGCAACCACCACGGTATATTCAACCCCGGTGCAGTTTCTAGTCCATTTGGTCTATGCGGTGATTACTAACAGATCTGATGTCATAAAAACCGTTACCTTGTGTTTTTCGTGGAAAACATGTCGAATTCTTTCGAAGTTTTGCAGCATAAATCGGCCCTGAAACAAAATTAATGTGACGTGAAAAGCTATCATCGTTATCTTGTTGAGTCGAAGGGCTTTGTTACTTTCCTCGGGTCAGAGCGTTAGCAACGAGAGCTAAAAGTGCCCAAGGCAATAGTTTGGAAATGTTGGTTCTTAACCTGTGGGGAATTTCCCACTGGTAGGGAATGGCGGAGTTGCCAAGTGGGAAATGACCGGTCGGACAGAAGAACACTGCATCTAAATTCACCATGTCACATGTTAACGTACTTTACAAATCACTGCATTTAAAGACTGTTTTAATAACAAAAACAATCAATAAGGTAGTATAAGTCATGTTTGGGTAAAAGTGACAACGTTGTTTTATAATTTGTCAAAGACCGATGCTGTGGTGAGCATAGGGTTTGCCAGGGGGTAAAGAGCGCATTTTTTTTTTGCGTACAACAGTAATTATGAATGATATTGACAACCAAGGGGTACCGGCCCCATCAGTTCATATTTTGCCAACCAATTTCAACGTATAACCCAGACAAAAGAGTTTTTGTTCTAAAAGTTGCAACCTCAGGCCCTATCTAACCTTTTTATGAACGTAATGCAATAACCAGGGCCGGATTTACCATGTGGCACAGTCGCAGGGGCTACGCGCTCAGATATTAAGACTTTGTTTGGTCTTCACCTATATTTGGTGGGAAGATGTTACAAAAATCCACAAAGTGCCAGGGTCCAGCGCAATCGCACATGTACTCTTGCAAATGGTTATTTTCATGACAAAACAAAAATCTTCAAGGCAAATCTGCTAGTGGATTATTATTTACTGCTAAAATATTGCTGGAGGCAATAAACCTTGCTTTACCCTACCAGGGCCATATCACTTATAAAATATAACACCAAAACGCAAGATTTTAAACATGTTTAGGACTTAAATTGTAAGTAATCAAAGGATTGAACAATTTAATTTTTTTTCAATTGGCTTTTAAATGTTAAAAATCTAGTTCATTCGAATGGCACTAAACACTTGCAATATGTGATCCAATGACATTAAAATAATTTATTGACTCTAACACCTCGAATTAACCCTACCTCTACAAATCCACTGAAACCTGTGGTAAACCTCCAGAGTAGGGAAAAATTTGAAATTGGAGAGAAGTCTCAAACGCTCGAAAGGAGACGGGAAGTTTTTAATCTATTAGAACAAGTGCACAAAGCCAGTGGTCTGGTCAACCGTCAAGCTAATGATGTTATTGTTCAAATCATGTATTACCATAGGTGGGCAAGTTAATGCAAAACGTTAGCTTCGATAACCACTTGTCCGTTAACAAACTTTACACCTCCGTTAACGTTAATCCATTATTTTCAGCTTTCACTAACAGAAGTTGAAAAAATCCGTTAATTCGTTAATATTTTGTGTGTAATTTACATTTCTTTTTATTCACTCGCTTCGAGAACTCGTATTGACGCTGTTAGGCTGATTGTAAGGAAATAATTATTGCTATGGTGTTTTTTTGTTTTTGTTTTGGAAATCACATTTTACAGTCTAATCTAATTTCAAGATAAAAATAAGTTCAAATGCACTAACGAGACTGCGATCGGAAAATCTTTGGAAGTTGCAAACAGCGATAAAATTAATAGACCTATGAGGCTGCAGCTTATTACTTGCCACAAAATAGAGCTCCTATCTTTGCTTTCTTCTATAAAACTCGTGCTAATACGCAACAAGTGTTACCAGTGCAAGCTGGTTTGTACCGGTACGATGAATGAATGACGCAAGAACTTAACGATAAAAACCTTAACGGAAGTTAACAAAACTTAACATCCAGAATTGTAAATTTAGTCTGTTAATACAAAAAAAACTTTTTAACGGATTCAGCAGCGTAGATAGGGGGGGGGGGGGGGGGCGGGGGGCTCGAGTCCCTCCCATTGGCCTGAAAGTATGCAAAAAACCTTGTTTTTAGCACTTTTGAGGCCGATTTTTGCACTAAAAACGAAAACACCCCTTTCCAATGGTATTTGGGATGAGAAATTAGTGTGGAACCTGATGTGATCTGGAGCAGAAAAACTGGTTCTCAGCCTGGATGAAGACCTTTTTTTTTGGAGATCAACTGAATTTGGGCTCAAGAACCGACTCAATCTGAGTGAAGTCCAGTGAAAATCTGGATCAAGATCTTTTGATGTTGTTTCCAGCCTCCAAAACAGCCCCCCAATGCAAATTTCTGGCTACGCGTTTGAACGGATTAACGAGTTAATGAAAAAGTTAGCTTCGTTATTAACGATTAACGGATTTGTGCCCACCTATGTGTATTACTGATTGTTCTGCAACACGACTCTGTCCTGAAAGCGAACATTAGAATAACGCCAGTACAAGGTTTTCAAATTTAGCATTTGGTTTTAACAATATGGAAAATAAACCTCCCTAACCCATGCGCTCGAGTCTCTTAATGTGGCACTAAAACTTCTGTTCAGCTATTCTGACCAACCAAGCTGCTTTACATCCCAAATGTTTACTTGTCCTGTGATTAACGTAGCCACCGAAATAAATGATATTAATGAGTAAGCACGGAACGAGGGGAAATTCGATGTTTTCATTCAACTTACAGCGCACAAAAATTGGCATATTTTTGTTGGCTTTATCAAGGTAAAAAATTTGACGCAAATTCAAAAGTAGCGTATAATTGTACATATTGTATAATAGTGAATTAATGCACCTCGAATCCAAACATTCTCTTCGTGTTTAGAAGAATTTAAATTATCTTACACTATGTTTCAGATCTAAAAACAAAATTACGCAAAATTTGTCAATCAAAAATTAAGCGCGATGTTGTGTGCTGAGTCGGATTTTGATGGTTTTTTAAGTCCAAGAATTTCGCACTGCCACTGTCGCACCCCAGTTATGACCTTGAGATTATGAGACAAATTTCAGACATTCGGTGGTTTTTGAAATGTATAGTTTAGTATCTTTTGGCTGATAAATTTGATAGCTCTAGGATTTGGTAACCAAAAAGCTTCCCGGTGGCACCAGGCTAGAACCTAAGCGACTCGAAAATCGAAACCGGAAAGCGTCTATGTTTGGTCATAAACTATCGGTATAATTTAACGCTCGCCGCATCCGCGTCACGCAGCATTGTTGCGTACCTCAGACGCCAGAGACCGCGTTTGCATAGCTAATAGGCCGGTTTGGTGAAAAGCATTAACTTCTTTGTTTTTGCTAGAATCAATAAAAACGCGACAAATACTAAGTAAAACCAAGTCACATCAGCTCGAATCAGTCATGTTAGTTATTTCACTTTCAAAGATATCTCGGAGCGTTATTATTGGAACGACCGACGCTCGCGTCGCGTGTTCCTTTGTTTTTACTCGGCCATTTTCCACCTACCGAGTGCGAAATTTCAAACTTTTGCTTATAACTCGAGAAATGTTTGGTCTAGATGCATGAAATTTTGACAGCACTTTGAGATTAATGAGTTATATGTTTCTGCCACAGTTCGAGGCAATCGGTCGCGTGACTTTGGTTTTAGGACCCGAAAACCGCCTCGCAAGTTTGGCGTAAAAAGCGGTCTCAGTCAAAAACGGCTTTAAAGTACGGCAAAAAATATTTCGTATGGCTGTATGTCTCAAGATACCCTTTCATTCCAACCAACCCACTTTTGGCCGCGATGAGGTTTTTTTCTTTTTTTTTCCCTTTTTTTTCTTCCTGATTTTTGTACGCTCTTCCTCTCCTAAACTACAAAACATGGAAATCTAATTTTTGTGTAAAGTTGTTGAGCTGCAAACGCAATTATTTCTCCCAAAATTTTTTTGGGCAACTCCCCAAAATGGGGCCCCAAAAATCAAGTTTTTGAACTGCTTAACTTAGAGTGCCAGTGTTTTATGATATCAGCAGATATTTAACAGACAAATATTTTGACATAGTTTGGGGGTGCCACCCCCCGGGGACCCCCAAATGGACACCCCAAAAGTCAATTTTTTGAATGGCTCAACTTAGGGTACCAGTGTTTTATGATATCAGCAGATATTTAACAGACAAATATTTTGACATACTTTGGGGGTGCCACCCCCGGGGACCCCCAAATGGACCCCCAAAAGTCAATTTTTTGAATGGCTCAACTTAGGGTGCCAGTGTTTTATGATATCAGCAGAGATTTAACAGACAAATATTTTGACATAGTTTGGGAGTGCCACCCCCGGGGACCCCTCCAAATGGACCCCCAAAAATCAATTTTTTTTACGGCTCAACTTAGGGTACCAGTGTTTTATGATATCAGCAGATATTTAACAGGCAAATATTTTGACATAGTTTGGGGGTGCCACCCCCCGGGGACCCCCAAATGGACACCCCAAAAGTCAATTTTTTGAATGGCTCAACTTAGGGTACCAGTGTTTTATGATATCAGCAGATATTTAACAGACAAATATTTTGACATACTTTGGGGGTGCCACCCCCGGGGACCCCCAAATGGACCCCCAAAAGTCAATTTTTTGAATGGCTCAACTTAGGGTGCCAGTGTTTTATGATATCAGCAGAGATTTAACAGACAAATATTTTGACATACTTTGGGAGTGCCACCCCCGGGGACCCCTCCAAATGGACCCCCCAAAATCAATTTTTTTTACGGCTCAACTTAGGGTACCAGTGTTTTATGATATCAGCAGATATTTAACAGGCAAATATTTTGACATAGTTTGGGGGTGCCACCCCCCGGGGACCCCCAAATGGACACCCCAAAAGTCAATTTTTTGAATGGCTCAACTTAGGGTGCCAGTGTTTTATGATATCAGCAGAGATTTAACAGACAAATATTTTGACATACTTTGGGGGTGCCACCCCCGGGGACCCCTCCAAATGGACCCCCAAAAATCAATTTTTTGAACGGCTCAACTTAGGGTGCCAGTCTGTTTTGATATCAGCAGATATTTAACAGGCAAATATTTTGACATAGTTTGGGGGTGCCACCCCCCTGGGGACTCTACCTTACGGCTCAACTTAGGGTGCCAGTGTTTTATGATATCAGGAGATATTTAACTGACGAATATTTTGACTCTACTTTTCTGGAAATTCCATTATCCGATATTTTTGAATAATCGCTGATTTTACGGTAGACAAAAAGTACTTTTGAGCGTCACAGCATTAGCTATACGCGTCGGTCGTTAACAGAGTTTGCTGGCAAACTCCCATCTAGTTTCTGTTTCGTTTTCAAATCGAATATTCTGATTTTTTCACGTTTTGTACAACCGATAGTAATCCAGTAAAATTTTGTTTGCGTTTGAAAACTTTAAACAAACAAATCAAAGATGACCACCATTCAAAAACGAAATTGTTCAGCAGGCTCAAAATATGACCGAGTAAAAACTAAAAATAGCTTTGGACTACGTCAAAAATACATCCCAGCAGGTTGGTAGCGCTGCAACCTTTGAGCATTGGATTTAAGGTGACCCGCGTTCAATGAAAATCATTAATTATTCATTGATAGAACTGCAACATATTAATAGCTTATTGAATTCATCAATGTTCTGATTATAATAGATGTTGTTACGTCATTCCTCCTCGTAACGTCATGTACTTACAATGCATGAGTGGTTCCACAATTCGTTACCATTAAGTGGCCTGCACCTAAACAATTTAATTGCATTAGGAATAATATAAAACTCGGGGATGGCCAGCGGTAGGTGGTCAGCTTAAGATCTGGAAGGTTGATGTTCGATTCCCTGCCGTTACCATTTTCATCAATGTCTGGTGCTAAAAAACTTCTGCGTTTCTGTTCTCGATGTTAAACGAAAATTTATGTGGAATTACAGCAGGTGATGAATGTGACGTCATCAAGCTGAATGTCAGTAAGCATTGTGAATGAAATTATCACCAGGATAAATTGTAGGTAGCCAACGTGACGAAACAATGCTCACTGCAGACATTTCGTTCCTTTACTGAACCGACTCGCTGTATTACACCGAAGCGTGCAACGAGTTTACGGAGCCTATCTCCGCGTCATTGCGCCCTGGCAACACAACTCCTTTCGAAAAAATGTCGCAGCGGTGGCGAGCCGTTGGCAACACTGTGTCCAATTTGACCGGCCCGAGATTAGAATCTCAGACCTCCAGCTCCAGGGACGAACGCGTTACCGCTCGACCAACTGATTGGTTTTGTAGGAAAAAAAAATCATAAGCTGTTAATTTAGTGCACAAAAATTCTAAAATCTATGATTGACCTCATTACAATTGTGCTTTGCTTGATGACCTCAGCTGCCGCAATTTGTCCCAAATTATTAAAATGGCTTTGTTAACATTTAGAATTGAGGCTTTTTCTCTTTTGTTCGCCGTCAAATCGAAGCTTTTTTCGTAATAAATAAACAGTCAGGAACAAAAAAATACTGACAGAACGTGATCGTTTAACTGTGCGGTAAACCGATACCTTCCTGTTTTTGTGGAGAATTTTTAATGGATCTTTGATACTGATTGCACGGCAGTTTTATCTACTTTGATCAAAAACAGTAAAGCCTTGTTTAAAATGATAAAAATTTTTCAACGTTTTGGACTCTGATACATCCATCATCAGTACAATAACCATTTTATTCGAATAAGATTTTATTTTTTCGTGGTGATGGACGCAGCCGAGTCCGAAACGTTGCAAAATTTTGCTTTTTTAAACAATATTTTTATGTTTTTTATCAAAATTTTAATAAAATTGCCCCAAATTAAGATGATATTAAAAAAAACAATTTTTACTCGATTTAAGGTAGGAGTCTGTACAAAATAATATTCCTCCTTTTAAACGGCTCACTTATCGTTGAGTTCATCAACGCCCCATAATCGACGGCCGGCCAAGACATGTGGGGCAAGGAAATGGAAGTGCGGTGATGGGGACTTCTGCACTACCTACTCCTTCAAAGGGCTTGGATGGGCGAATTAGTCCCCAAAAGTGTCTGTACGTTACTGTGTCTTACAGACAATTCAGAAACTGTAGTTGTGATTTTTGAACAGTAATTATTTGCTTAAGCCATGAGCAACTATGAATTCGTGCGCATAGTTAATTCATAGAAACCTAAACTTTTCTCTGTGAGATTTGTAGCTTAGTGTTTGTTTCCCTGTGAAACTTTGTTACGCTCGAGTGAACAACTCTTCACTGATCGCTCCTAAACAGAAATGTACGGATATATCTCAATCTTCGTGAACTTCATGTGATGTTAGTGCATAGTCCATTAGTCCAGTCCAAAAAGTTTATTTTTAACAATTGCTTTACGATTCAACCAAAAACATCAAGCAATTGCGATGGCATAGGCCCTAAAAGTTGTGGTATAGTTACCGATTTTGATAACTTTTTCAGAGAAGTAACTAATTTACAGTAACTAGTAAAGTAACTATTGCTACTAAAGCAATGTTAGTAGTTACTCCCTACTTCTGCTGAAACCCATACCCAACTCACCCAGCTTCTCCTCCAACTCCTTGTCCTCCGCATCCGTTATCACGAACGTCTGGAAAGGAAAAGCTCGTAATGAAAATCCCCCTTCAAAACACTAGTATAAGCTTTTGTTGTTAAAGGTTTTCATCCGGCAAGAAAACGCAGAAGTATTAAAATAAAAGAGAATAAAAAAGAACTTATTGCAGAGAAATGGAAGTTGAAACCACAGTACATTGCACGTCTGGGTGTTTGTTCGTTCGACCTGCAAGATCGGTCAAGCAGATCAATTTAAAACCAAAAGTTAGGGCTGGCTTTGCTGTTTTTCTTCGTGTATTTTCGTTCTGGCTACTTTATAGTTATCAAAAAAAAGAAAACCGCAATGCAAAGGATCGAGCCAAAAGAACCAAAAAAAAGGTGACTTTATTGCGCTTGAAACGAACCAGAACTTGCTCGAAATTTGTTTGATTTTGCACCGGATTTGCAAACATTGCGATTTTTTCTCATCCTGCAAATTTCAAATCATCACAAGTCTCCAAGGATTTGAGAACAGCCTCATCGAATTACGTCACAGTTATAGTGATTGCTTCAACTTGTTTGGGCCACAGCTGAGTCGATTGTGACATATCGTGCTGGAAAAAATGCCAGGGTTCAACGTGTAAAGCAGTCACCTGTCCTGTTGTTGGAGGACCTTTTGCTTTTTTGAGAAAACTATTTGCAATATTTTAAACATGAATTTTTCTCGAAAGGTTTGTTTAAAGACCCGCTGTACCCAAATTCCGCCCCATGCCGCCACAACAAACAACACGTGGTCATAGTCTAAACGTAATAATAGCCCACCTGCTTCAAAACCCTCTTCATCCACGTTTTCAAAAGTAACCCGACCCGGGGCTCATGAAATCTTTTCGTCGTTTTCACCGTGATTGTGACTTCATCGATTGTGACGCCACGCTTGGCGACGACGTCATTAATTGAGACGCTACTTTCGTTACACTTGACGTTGACGAACATTTTGGGTAATTTCTTCCCCCACAAAGCCACATTGGTGAGGCCATAGAGAAGAGCAAAACATATGATGACGCACAGCATTCGCTGCACGCGCTGTTGCTGCAGCTTCGAGATGCTAGGACACGAGCACATCGCGAACCTTCAGCGTCTATTAAGCGCTACGCTACACCTATGCAAAGTAAACAAAAATACTGTAAGTTCCATGCTGCATTGAGTCAGGATGCTGGGGTGCTACTCAAGTTGGTCTGTATGTTTATTTGACCGAACGCTACGATAGGAGCAGGCAGGAATCTATGAAACATCGATTGGTACCAACGCCTAATGTTGAGTTCTTTGGCAACACTATTCCAGGAAGTTTTAGGAAAACACGAATAACTGAAGGAATTGAGCTCTTTTTTATTTGAACTATTTTGTAAAAATACGAGGCTCGTTTTTTGCTTGAAATTTAAGAACAAACTAAAAGCAATGCCAGCAACGGCAGTAAAAGTTTTTAAGAACAGCATGGGCCAAATTTGAAAACCAAAAGTAGTAATAATTTTTGTCATACTGTCCAATCAAAATAAATCAAGGTTTTTGCGAATACAGCCAGTGGGCCGTTGCACTGCTGCTGCTTTGTTTTTGCAGTTTTGAGAATTGACAAAAATTGCAATTTTATCATTTTCCAGTTTTAAGAACAAAAAAAAAAAAATTATGACAATTGAAGAACCAGCTTCCACCCAAAAATTATTGATTCCTTGGGCTATTTAAACAAAAAAATTGAAAGTTAAACATTCACAAAAAATTGGTACTTTTCATACCATTAACCACCACCATCCATGATTGATTTTTTGGTACATTCACAAACACAAAGCTAAAATCTGACCACTTTGCATTTCATTATAAACAGAATCAAATCAATGTAACGGGTTTGCATGGCTTGTCTTTGAGTCATTGCGCTTACGCGCAACACAGCTGCTTTTAAAGAAAGTCGCAGCGGCGGCAAGCCATTGGCATTTTGACAACACTGTGTTCAGTTTGACTTTCGGAAATTTGAACCTCAGACCTCCCGCTCCAGAGATGAAAAAGTTATTCCCCGACCAAGTGGCCGGTGCATAAAGACATAGCCCGCTGACTTGGATGACTGCGGTATTGATGGCATTTGTAGACAAAAAACGAAAATCTCAAACACACGCCAAGTGCATTGATAAAAGCGATGTGGATGGTTTTTTCGAGTAACTGAATGGCTAAGAGCATTACGTGAAATTTTCTTAGATTCAATTCTTATTGAATAAGTGATTAACTTGACAACATCACTGCTTCTGCTTTCATTGAAAAATATAATAGGCAAGCTTAGCTTCAGCGGAAAATCAGATCCACTTTTCTATCCTCATCCACAACCCTCATCCACATCTTTATTCTAAAACCAGCCTTAATCCCAATGGTTCGCAGCCCTTCATGAACAGTGGCGCGTACAGATACTCGCAAGTCTTTTTAGGAATTGGAGCGGGAATTGGGAGCGCTGAAGTCGACGAGAGGCACTGCATATCTTGGGGTCCGGTTTCGGGACGAGTAGTTCCTCGTGATAAACCGCTGCGCGAACGCGGTGACGAGGCAAAGCAACCTTTTCTGGATGAAGACTCCGGATAGACTCTCGATGTTCTTGTTGCGTCTGATGCGCCTTCTCTCTTTTAAGTTATAAGCTGGGTAGCTAAATTGTTTCTACCTGAGCTGCAGAGTTTGCTTCTCCCTAAACACATCAACTTTTTATTTCCAACGCGGGTTTGAAAATCTCGAGTGCTTGCTTGGCAGAGTAAAGTAACTTGGGACGTACGAATAGGTTCTTTCAGCTTAACTTCGCTAAAAAAATTAATCCTGCATCTCGACATCACTTTTCAAATATTTCGCTGGTTACTTATTCCCATCTTCAGTGAAACATGGTGCTATTTTATTCTAGTGTATTGTGCGAATTGTAGCATATGTTTTACCGAAGATTGTATAGGTAAACACCGATAAGTTCGAAAAATGTTTGAGAATGTTCTGGCTTTGAATTTTTTAGAGAAAATTGACTTTGTTGTGATCTATAACCAGAGGTGGGCAGTAACTAGTTACTACAGTAACTAGTTACTGTAACTAGTTACTTTTTTAGTAACTGTAACTTAGTTACTTTTTCAAAAAAGTAACAAAAGTGGGAAGTAGTTACTATTAGGACACAATAAAAAGTTACTAGTTACAGTTACTTTTAGTTTTGGTCCTGTTAAAAAAGATTCTTTATTCGTTAGATTTTGGTTAAATGAAAGACTTCTATGTAATCCCTGTTGGCGCTACGGATTATGGATTTCTTATTGTGCTCTAACGTGGCAACCCTAACCATGCTGTGAGAAGATATTAGAACGTTATTAAATGAAAGACCTCCTTTTAACGATCTAATAAGTTACGTTTCAATATCTTCCCTGCAGGGATTGTTTTGATTCATTCAGCAGATAACGTTGTAGTTAATATTTCCGCTTTACCCCTGTTGTTGCTTTTCGTTTTGAAAAGACATTTTGAAACGCAAAGACAGCATGGGTAAACACATTTTGAACCCTAACGTTCTGGTCTCAACGATGAACATTTTGAGATGCTTGCTTTCTTGTAAGGCAATTTAAAAAAGTGCATCAATGTGTTATGTTTTGTATTTTTCTTATAACAACAGCAACAATAGCCATAAGCAGCGTGTGCAGAGGCACCACATGAAAATTAGAAAATGAATAGAGAAAGAAATCTGTTAATACCGGTTCCAAAGTACAAAATCAACATTTTCGATACTTAATTGACACCGGTAACTAGAATGTGACACAACAAGCGATATCCGGGGACTTCGCGAAAGCATGTAACTTTACTGAACTAAAGAACTTTACAATTGCGTTAAGCGTGTTTATGGTTGTTGATAGTCAGATCTGAAATACATCGCTTTCGAATTTCATAAGGTTCTATTAACTTGATCAGGTTTGTGGTTAACAGTATTCAAAATTTTGCGGTAAATTCCCGTAATTACTTTTTATAATTAAAAACACGATTAATTAGTAAAGTACTAAAAACTATAGGATACCAGCAAATTAACACAAAAATATTGTCGTCCACTAACAAGCTATTCTTGCCGTCAACTAATGCGTCTTTTCTGCTCAAACTTCGATTGGTTATGTGTCTTTGTTCAGATAAAAGCTACAAATTAATGCCTATTTACAATCGTGTTGATAGATGAGGGCATCAAAATGACGGCATAGAGAAAAAGCTTCCGGCATAAAACGATCGATTTAGTAAATTCTCAGACAAGAATAACAATTGGGAAACCATAATGCTTACATAAGTTATACACTGAAAAATTGGAATACGATTAGCTTACAGGGCCCATTTGGCATGGTCTTTTCAATGTGGTCCACAAAATTTTGTTACCTTTAATCTTGGATTCCTATTAACCTATTCAATGGATTTACCTTGATTAGAATGTTCATATCTTCGAAGCTTTTCGTCTGACACTTGTCAAGAAGAATCGTCAGAATGGAGAGCGCAGGAAAATGAGCGGCTATTTATAAGAAAAAAGCCGAGCCGTGATTGGCTGGAAAAGGACCAATGAGAAAGCGTCATTAGTGTACAATCTTCTAAGCTGTACACGAATTCTTTTTGTCGGCAGAGGGCGGGGTTAGAAGTTTTGATGAAAGTGGCTTCAAGAGCAGATAGATGAAAAGGTGAGCGGCCTTAGAAAATCTGCTGTCATCACAATGTTGAGCGCAGGTAGGATTTTGTAAAAGATGAAGTCGAATGGCTGAATCAGAAGCAAGAGACTGGGTATTAGTCTGGGTGGAAGATTTGCACCGACGAGCAGGAAGTAAGCGTTTTTGGAAAGAAGAGCAAGAACGGATAGATTTGGGGACATGTTGTTTGATTCTGTCCTGCAGCCTTTGCGAAGTACGGCCTGCATATCGACTGTCACAGTGACAAGAAAAACATCACTAATCTATCCGACTACAAACTTTCACCAACAGAAGAATTCGTGCTTTCGCACGGACTCAACTTCTGCCTTCCGCCTACCAACCCCCAAGAGAGAAGGAATTTTCGCATAGTTCGAAGTACTAATTGCTCAACTTCAGCACCATCGACCTCAATCACCCGAAAAGCACTCCGCTTTGCTAGCCAATCTGAGCGATTTGGCGCGCGCTTACTGCGGCACGCCTGTTGATGCTGGCGATTTTCTCATGCACAGGGAATGTCTCAGTGCTATCAAATCCCTGCGATCAAACAGCAATATTCTGATTACCAAACCAGACAAAGGATCTGGCGTGGTCATTTTGAACAAAACCGACTACATCAAAAAAATGAACTCCATTCTTGAAGACGAAACGAAATTTCTGACACTCGGCCCATCAAGTGAAAAGGACAACACTTCAAAGATCGAATCCCAGATACAACGCCGCCTGCTGCAGTTGCACAAAGACAATTTGCTTCCTGCAAATTTATACGATCTTATTCGACCGACTGGCTCTCAGCGGCCGCGCTTGTACCGCCTTCCCAAAACACACAAAAACGATGTGCCACTCCGATCCACCCTGTCTATGACCGGTTCTACGAAACACCAGCTGGCCAAATATCTCTTTTCTCTTCTCGAACCTGTTCTCACTCTCTATTCGAGCAACTGCATACAGGACTCTTTCACCTTTGCTGACATCATTAAAACTTCAAATTTGGACCCTTCTTCCGTCTTTGTCTGCTCTTTCGACATTTCGAGTTTATTTACTAATGTCCCTCTAGTGGGGACTATTCAAATCTCTGCTGACGCTCTCTACAGTTCGGAACACCCTCCTGCACCTTTTCCACGGCAAATCTTCGTCGAACTTATGGAGATGGCTACTTCTTCTGTTGAGTTTAGCTTCAATGACATCATGCACCGCCAGATCGACGGAGTCGCCATGGGATCACCTCTTGGACCAGCCCTTGCCAATATTTTTGTTGGCTACTATGAATCTAAACTTTTTCAGACCACTTCCAAACCGGAGATGTATTACCGCTATATGGATGACACCTTCGTAGTATTCAGCAACGAAGATGAATGCTATCTTTTCTTAGACAGCCTCAACTCGCTTTATCCATCTCTCCGCTTTACTTTTGAAAAAGAATCTAACCTGGCTCTCCCATTTCTGGATGTTCTTGTTGAAAAATCTCCTTTCAAGATCATTACTTCCATCTATCGGAAACCCACATTCACTGGTTAATATCTACGCTGGAATTCCTTCAGTCCATGGAAACGCAAAACTAACTTAATCCTGACATTAACTCACCGGGCTCTTGCCATCTGTTCTCCTGAAAGATTGCCATCGGAACTAAATAAAATCAAGTTCATTCTACTGACTAATGGATGCCCTAAGCACGTTATCAAGTCGTTTATGGCTATGAAGATGAAGCAATTTCACGCTCTGCCCAAATTTGGACCCGAAAAATGCCCCGTCTATCTACGTCTCCCATGGCTCGGTTCTGTTTCTACCCGGTTTCAAAAGCAAGTTAAATTTGCTGTCAACCAGTGCTTTTCCGCTGTGGAACCACGTGTTGTTTATTCTACCAACGAGCTTCTCTCCGCTACCAACAAGGATGTACTGCCTGCTTTACAGAAAAGCAACGTGATTTATCATTTCTCATGCCACTGTGACAGTCGGTATGTAGGCCGTACTTCGCAAAGGCTGCAGGACAGAATCAAACAACATGTCCCCAAATCTATCCGTTCTTGCTCTTCTTTCCAAAAACGCTTACTTCCTGCTCGTCGGTGCAAATCTTCCACCCAGACTAATACCCAGTCTCTTGCTTCTGATTCAGCCATTCGACTTCATCTTTTACAAAATCCTACCTGCGCTCAACATTGTGATGACAGCAGATTTTCTAAGGCCGCTCACCTTTTCATCTATCTGCTCTTGAAGCCACTTTCATCAAAACTTCTAACCCCGCCCTCTGCCGACAAAAAGAATTCGTGTACAGCTTAGAAGATTGTACACTAATGACGCTTTCTCATTGGTCCTTTTCCAGCCAATCACGGCTCGGCTTTTTTCTTATAAATAGCCGCTCATTTTCCTGCGCTCTCCATTCTGACGATTCTTCTTGACAAGTGTCAGACGAAAAGCTTCGAAGATATGAACATTCTAATCAAGGTAATTCTCAAGTTCTGTACCACCAACCAACTCTTCAATAGATTTAATTTGTTTAGCTTTTGTAGTTAATGGGGGCAGGTGTCTACATAATTGGAGGACCTCTATAGTATGGCATCCCAAAACTTTTTCATGTTATCGTATTACCTATGTTGAAAATTTCATTTTTCTTTAAGCTTGAGTGGCTAAAAATTTTGAGAGACATATTTGAGGACGACTACCCAATTTGTGGTAATTGAAATTAGTCATAACTTTATCTTTCCTTTCTATTCTTAATCTTTCTTAAGCCTAGCTTAAATGGTTGAAAAGTTTAAATTTTTGAGGACCCATATGAGGGACCCCCATTTTGGTACCCCCAAATTTCGTCATATTATAACTTTCTGTTATGTTTACCTATCCTGAAAATTACATGCGTAGAGCTTAAGTGAATAAAAACTATCAATTTTGGCAGTGCTGTTTGAGGAGGACCTCTCCAATGTAGTACCTCAAAGTTTTGTCAAATTTTATCTTTTCTACACATTTGTCTATTCTGAAAATTTCATGTGTCTAGCTTAAGCAATTAAAAAGTTTAAATTTTGGCATCCTCGTTTGAGGAAGACCCCCACTATGGTACCTCCAAATTTTGGCATATGATATATCTTTTACATATACGTATTTACCTATTATAAAAATTTTATCAGTCCAATTTGAGTGGTTTAAAAGTTGAATTTTGGCGGCCCTGTTTGAAGAGGATCCCCTTATTTGTTTATTCCCAAATTTTGTCAAATTTTGTCTTTTCTTTATGTTTGCCTACCCTGAAAATTTCATGTGTCTAGCTTAAAAAGGTTAAAAAATTTTAATCTTGGCGGCCTTGTTTGAAAGGGACCCCCTCATTCTGGTAACCCAAATGTTGTCAAATTTCATATTTCTTTATATTTACCTACCTTAAAAATTTCATTGGTCTAGCTTTGAAGATAAAAAAGTTTAAATTTTGGAGGGTCCGTTTGGGGGGACCCCCCTTCGTGGCACCCCCGATTTCAGACGGGTACCAGTACTTTTGGATATCTATAATAGCTCATAGTATGATCCATGTGCGGTTTGTGGTTTAAAAGGAGATAGTGATAGAAGAAAAAAAAGAAAAAAATAAGCAAAAATTTTATCCAAGGCGAAATAAATGAATATGACCATGATAAAGGTCGTAAGTATTATGTTCAAAAAACACAAACTTTTTTCGTTAATGTTGGTAGTTACCGAGATATACCGGTTTATAATTGTCCACTTTTTGCTAATTTATGGCCTCTGAAATCGCGATCACGTGACTGGGCTCCTCCAAACTTGGTACGCATACAGTCTCTGTCTGCACTCAACTTGTGTTCAAATTTCAGCGTTCCACGTTCAGCCAATTTATAGCTATATAAGCAAATTAATACATTTTCGAGACAAAAGTAGCAGTTTTTTCTCTAATTTAGAGTTCCTAAATCACGATCACATGACCTTTGGTTCCTTAAAATTGGCATACGTGATGCTTTTAATTATTGTCATATTAGATCCAAAATTCAACTTTTTATGTTGAACCGTTTTTTAGTTATAAGCAAATCAATAAATTTCGCTGCTTATCTATCAAAATGGCCGAGTAAAAACAAAGGTCCTACGGGTGTGCACGCGCGCGAAGTCTCAATTAAATTATTAAAAGTAACTTTAACTGGTTACTTTTTCAAAATGGTAACTGTAACTTAGTTACTTTTTTGCCAAGTAACTGTAACTGTAACTCAGTTACTTTTACAAAGTACCTTGCCCACCACTGCTCATAACCACCTGGCCACGCTCAGTTTCGCGTCATTGGTTACAAATTTTCCAGTGTAGGGCACAATTACGTGCAGGTGCTGCTTAGCGATGCTTTGCAGCGGTCGACTTGGTTAGCTGATTGGAATTGAGAAGGTACTCGGTATGATGTGGCAAATCTTCACGCGCATTAGTCGCGTAGTTTTGTATCATATGGTAAAGCCTATGACATGTCGGCTGCGCCACCAATACCGGAATACTGCGCTGCGTCAATTGGAAATAATCGTGTCTTCCCTGAGAACGTTGGTACCGTGTCGAATCGTCGGTGCATCGCCAGTTCGAGAATCGAACCTGAAGCCAACAAGCTATCCCGTACCGGAATCTTAAAAAGAAATTAGCTGCGCCCAAACGAATGGCTTACTTACTTCTGACGTTTATCGCTGACAACTTCAATGCCATTAAGCTTTTGTATACCCGACGAATACCATAGCAGCAAGGCAGACATTTTACCCACTTTGTGAACTCCAGAATCCCCTGCGGTCTGAGCGATCTTAAACTTTGAGCCAGGGTTGGAAAAATTACTTGTTTTTGCATTAATTACAATTACAGCCTAAAATTTTCAATAACAATTACAATTATTCAAGTTCAAGTAATTGTAATTTAATTACAATTTCAATTACAATGAAAAGATTCTCAAAACATTGCGACCAATATACTTACATACGAAGCCTCAAGTTTTGCTTATGTTAACACTGTGGATTTGTTTTGTATTCCTATATCAGACCTAATTGAGCCCCATTTCTCTCTATCCTTTTTCTTCCATCAAACTTTATTTAACTTTAACTTTTCCAATAATTTCGAGCGTGAGCAATTGTCAAGTATGTTATTGAATTCACATCGCTTCCAGCCATAGGCGTAGCCAGGATTTTTGATTGGGGGCCCAAACCACAAACCACATGCAATGACGTCATCAGAAATTTTCAAAAAAGGAACTTTTTGTGGGGCAAAGATATTGTAGAATGGAAGATCTGAAGCTGTAGCCCTGTTGGCACTTAACCAGGATTTTGGTAAAGGGAGAGGGCAAAAACTAGTGGTTAGAAAGTGCAAATGTTTAACCTAAGAGACACGTTGAGTAAGCTATTGTACTCAAACGTATCGCAGACGGGGGTCTGGGGGCGAAGCCCCCAGATGCCGGTGGCTATGGGGGTCTGGGGGCAAAGCCCCCAACCGCTGGGCGATTTTTGTAAGTTTTTGAGAAAAAAGCTATTTTGATCACATTTTGCACGTGTTCAAAGCCATTTGAAAGAACTAGATTTTTAACATTTGAAAGTCAATCGAAAAAATTTAACTATTTAATTCTCCTTTTACTTGCAATTAAAGTCCAAAACACGTTTAAAACCTTGCATTATGAAGTAAAATTTTAATTCTAAGTGATTTGTAAATGTAGGGATAAGTAAGGCACATTCCTGCAATATATTAGCAGTAAATAGTAATCCACTCGAAGATTTTAATTAGAGATTTTTGTTTTGTCATGAGGTTAACCAGTTATAGGAGTACATGTACAGCCAGAGGGCCCAGGCCCCCTCAATTGAAATTCAATGATTTACTCAATGCGTATTTTACCTAGCTATTTTTTAAAAAGTATTTTGTGCATAAAAACTGGCGAGGTGGAGTTGAATCGTTATTGAAAAAT
This sequence comes from Trididemnum nubilum, assembly GCA_963965965.1. Taxonomy (NCBI): domain Eukaryota; kingdom Metazoa; phylum Chordata; class Ascidiacea; order Aplousobranchia; family Didemnidae; genus Trididemnum; species Trididemnum nubilum. Next base: position 660,097 of record OZ014477.1, read on the forward strand.
GGTACAATAGATGGTTACCCTTACTAAACATGGTATTCCTGGGCCGAGTTTACATTGCGCGGGGCCCCTGGTACTTAGGGGATTTTTGCAATATCTTCCGGCCAAATATCCAAATATAAGTAAAGACCAAAAAAGTCCTACTATCTGAGCGCTGGGCCCTGGCACTGTGCCATATGGCAAATACGGCGCTGGTTATTGCATTACGTTCATAAAAAGTTTACATGAGGGCCTGAGGTAGCAACTTTTAGGACAAAAACCCTTGATTTCACCCTGGTTACACGTTAAAATTGGTTGGAAAAAATTGAATTAAGAAGGTGCACCGAGCCCCCTGGTCTTCAATATTATTTATTGTTAATTACTGTTGTACGCGTGTACTGTTGTATGCAAAGATGCTAAAAGAAACTGAAAATGAAGAAACAAGGTTTTTTTTGTCAAATTTTTGTCATTGGTGGCATCACTGGTTGTTGGTTAGGGGCCCCGGGGCCCCCTGGTCGTTAGTTAGGGGCCTTGTGGCCCTTTGGTTGTTAGTTAGGGACCCCGGGGCTCACTAGTTGTTAGCTAGGGGCCCCAGGGCCCCCTGGTTGTTAGTTGTTGTCAATTAGGGGCCCCTGGGCCCCATGTTCGTCAGTTAGAGGCCCCGGGGCCCCCGTATACCAGTTGGGGGCCCCCTGGTCATTGGTTAGGGGCCCCGGGGCTCCCTGATTGTTAATTAAAGGCCCGGGGGCTCCTTTGTCGTCTGTAACTGCAACTAAACATCGTTAGGCTATGTTGTCATAATTTTTTTATCATTGGTGGTATTTTAATTGGGGGGGCCCGGCCCCCCCCTGGCTACGCCTATGCTTCCAGCAACATTATGGTTTTAGCTAAACCAAGGTAACATACCGCAATTATTTGGGCAAAAGGAAATAAGTTTTAACACAATTAAAACTTGAAAAAAGTCGAAATTGCGTACGTTACAACTTCAAGTGCAACTACTATTTAACACTATTTTAACTTTTACCAATAATATCACATATTTAGCATGATCATACAGAATAGAACCATCAGTGTCGCTTTGACATGCACACAAGGGCAAACAAGCAAAAAAGCACACAAAATCTTAATATTGCAAATAGCATTGAAGTTACAATTATAGCCAGGGGAGGAAGGCCAGGGGACCCCCAATCGAAATGCCACAAATGATAAAAGGGTGACCAAAAAGTCTTGTTCCTTCATTTTCAGTTTCTTTTAGCATCTTTGCGTACAACATTACACGCGTGCAACACTAATTACCAATAATATTAACAACCAGGGGGCCCGCGCCCCATCAATTCGATTTTGTCAACCAATTGAAATGTATAACCCGGGCGAAATTAAGGGGTTTTGTCCTAAAAGTTGCTTCCTCAGGCCCTCATCTAACGTTTTATGAACGTAGTGCAATAACCGGAGCCGGATTTACCATATGGCACAGTGCCAGAGCCCCGTCCTCAGATGGTAAGATTTTTTTTGATCTCCACCTATACTTGGCAGGAAGATGTTGCGAAAATCCCCAAAGTACCAGGGCAACGCGCAATGTAAATCCGGCCCCGGAATAACATGGCTAGTAAGCGTAACCATCCAATGTACCATTTTTGAATAACAATTCTCCACCACTTCACCAGTTTTCACGCGACAAAATACTTTAAAAGTAAATTAGCTAAGGAAAAATATTCATTGAACAAAATATTGAATTTGAATTAAGGGGTCCTGGTTTCCTGGCCGTACATGTACTCCTATGACTGGTTAATTTTACAAAAAAACAAAAATCTTCGAGTGGATTATTATTTACTGCTAAAATATTGCAGGAGGCAATGTTCGTTCCTTCTCCTTATCTGGGCCAAATAAATCACTTACAATTAACATTCAACAACAAATTGCTAAGTAAAAGGAGGATTGAACAATTCAATTTGTTCGGATGGCGTTCAAGTGTTAAAAATCTAGTTTTTTCAAATGCTCTAAACACGCGCAAAATGTGATTCAATGGCATTGAAAAAGCTTTTTATTTCAAAAAATTACAAAAAATCGCCCAGCGGTTGGGGGCTTTGTCTCCAGACACCTGTCTGTGATACGTTTGAGTTACATTAGTTTACTCAACACGTCTCCCAAGTTAGAAATTTGCTCTTTTAACTATTAGTTTACCTCTTCTATCTTTAGCGAAATTCTGGTAAGTTTCCAACAACAGGCCACGGCTTTAGATCTTCCATTCAACTTTATCATTACCCCACAAAAAGTTCCTTTGTTGAAAATTTCTGATGACGTCATTGCATGTAATTTGTGGTTTGGCTCCCCCCAATCAAAATCCTGGCTACGTCTGTGATTGCAATGGTTACTTGCCACCGGTTACAGTCACATCTGACGTCATAAGCCAATTCTAAGTTACGCAATTTTTTGGCTTAGAGTTAGTGCTGGTTATGATTAGAGTAGGTGCTAAGTTTTGGCTATGAATATGATCAACCCTATCTCTAAAACTAACTCTAACTCTCCTTAACCTACTTTGATGTTCGGTTTGTGACGTCAGACGTGATTGCAACTGGTAGAAAATTTAGATATGAATTTGCAACCGGAGGAAAATTGATATTGTTCAAACACATTTTGTTATCACCTATCCTAATGAATAATAGAGGAATTGTAATTGAAAATAGACAGAAAATTTTTCTATTTCAATTACAACTACAATTATCGACTTTAGAAAATGTTCAATTACAATTACAATTACAGCAAAATCGTGTGATTAATTACAATTTTGTCAATTACAATTATAATTTTTCCAAGCCTGCTTTGAGCCAAAGAAAAAAATTAAAGTGGGAAAATATACTTAACCAATGTTGCCGATTGTTCAAAGTTTTCGTCAGAAGCGCAGGCTTTCGCTTCTAACCTTTATTCAAGGCCGTAACCTGACGGATGCTAAGGCGGGTCACGACGTATTTCGTCCAAACATACGGTGAAGACGAAAAAACGTTCCCGGCTAAAGCAGCAGAATATGTAAAACGTTTTTATTTTGGTCTTTCGTTTCTTCTCGTCGTGCTAGATCGTGTCTTTATAAATGTTGGCTGAATTCACGATGTATTTATTTATGCTCGGCAATAAACGGTTAATATTACCAGAATTTTTCAAATGGTCTCAGTCTCTGGCTACAGCCTTGCTGCTATTTAACGAACGCATCGAACAGAACATGCTGTTTAAAAAACGCGCGCTTATTCTGGCTAAATGAATAGTTGCAGCTACAGTACATTGTTCTAATGGGGAAGCAATTTTTAAACATTTCCAAACGAATTATCTGTCGCATCTACCAGACTACGTTTCAGTTTCTGCCCATATGCCGCTGGCGGTCGATGTGGCAACTAAGCGCCAGATCGCCCTTTGTCTGCTCTGTCTGTAAGCTGTAATATGACAGCAGTAAATACTAGCAATATGACGTCACAAATTAAATGTAAATCTATTCCAGCAAAGCTCAGCACAAATTGCGTTGCATTGCAACGTGACACGATGCGTTTTACGGGCAAGCCGCATAAATTAATGGAGTGAAGAACAAAGCAATTCGCGCAAAGGAAGGAAACGAAGGTGCGAACTCGAGTCAAACGTTTCCAAGTATTGGTATGCAACGTGATGTAGTCAATTCAAAAGTGAACCAAAAGACGTGGCTTTCAGTTGCCTAACAATTGCATTTCAAGATAATCGGGCCAATTTTAAACCTGTTTGTAACTCGCAATGCTGCCCGACATTTTCAAATTTATCTCATTTATGTTATCTATTTGGAAGTGGCTAGTGTTACGTTACGTAACGCCCATAAAGAAAGAAAAGGCTAAGTGCTCGTTTGCTCATTTACTCTTTTTTATTTTTTAAATTAATGTTAGGGTTTGGGTTAGAATTAACGTTAGGGTTGGAATTAACGATAGGGTTAGAGTTTGGGTTAGGTTTAGGGTTGGGTTCAGTGCTAGGATAGCGATTTTCTTTTTCTTATGTCACGTAACAGCAGCCTCTGCCTATCTATTGCCACACAAGGCGTTCTAATCTAAACACTGGCGTTCGAGCTTTGGCGATGGATTCTGTGACGTGTTCTGCTGCTTCTTCAAGGGTGTTGTGACAAAACAGCGAATCGTAGTCGACACGACTGAGCAAAACCCAAGTAAAGAATCGAATTCAGACCACGCAACTAAGAGCATGTATTACAACAAGATAAGAAAAGTTTAAAAAGAAATGCAGCAAGAAAAGATTTCGGTTTCTAAATATTTCTAAATATATGAAATTGCAGAATATTCGAGCAGAAAAATTCGATGCGTTTATCTGCGCGTAAAATGTCTGCACAAACCAGAAAAATTACTCGACCAAGTCTATAATTTCACATATTTGCTTTTAAATTAGCTGCCTCTTCTCCCTGGTTTTAATTCTGATTTAGCACTAGCAAAAATTGCTTTCGCTGGCTCCATTTCTTATGCACGTTTGTAATGCTTAGTAAACTCAGATTTAGCGCAAGAAAAAAAAAGTTAAAATCGATTCACAAGTTGTTAGTCTTAACAAAAAGCTCTCGAGCAGCGCTAAACGGATATTACCATACTGTTACATCAGACATTAAGTAAAGTCTAGAACACCAAAAAAATGCAGTCAGAATCGACACGCTTGAGTGATTTTCCAATTTTAATTTTGCTTATTTGTTTGAAAGTTTTCGGAAAACGTAACAATGGCATTTTTTAATAAACAATACGCAACAATGAACGAGTTTGGTGAATTTAAGTCAAGTAATTATCTAGAAATCACTCAAGCGTGTTGATTCTGACTGCGTTTTTTTGGTGTTCTAGACTCTTCCTAGACATTAATAGTGGTTGGTGACGAACCAAAAAGTTGCCACAAATTTTTTGTTAAACTAGAACTTATTTGAGTTGTTGTTGGGATCAGGCTTGGAAAAATTATAATAGTAATTGACAAAATTGTGATTAATTGCACGATTTTGCTGTTATTGTAATTGAACATTTTCAAAAGTCGATAACTGTAATTATAATTGTAATTGAAAAATTTTCTGCCTATTTTCAATTGCAATTACTCTATTATTCACTGAAATAGATAATAACAAAATGTGTTTAAACAGACACAAAAAAAATCCAAGGCCAAGGATAGCCCTTCCCAGGACAGACCCTCTCAAGGCCAAGGATAGGAATGCTCGAGGCCAAGGACACAGGCGCAAGTGTTCTCAAAAAAAAACAAAGAAAAAGGCGATCTCCAGAAAAAAACGTCTCCCAAAATATTTTACAGGCGCTCCACAAAATTTTAACAATGCAAAAAATAGTGCTGTCCTCGAGCTGAGGACAGGCCAATTTTCGAAGACTTCAGGCTTCGAGGCCAAGGACTTCAAAATGTGTTCTCGAGGACTCTACCTCTGGGGTTAATCATATTCATAGCCTAAACTTAGCACCTACTCTAATCATAACCAGCACTAACTCTAAGCCAAAAAATGGCCTGACATAGAATTGGCCTATAACGTCAGATGTGACTGTAACCGGTGGCAAGTGACCATTGTAATCATAGACGTAGCCAGGACTTTGATTGGAGGGGGGGCCAAACCACAAATTACATGCAATGACGTCATCAGAAATTTTCAACAAAGGAACTTTTTGTGGGGCAATGATAAGGTAGAATGGAAGATCTAAAGCCGTGGCCTGTTGTTGGAAACTAACCAGAATTTCGCTAAAGATAGAAGAGGTAAACTAATAGTTAAAAGAGCAAATTTCTAACTTGGGAGACGTGTTGAGTAAGCTAATGTAACTCAAACGTATCACAGACAGGTGTCTGGAGACGAAGCCTCCAACCGCTGGGCGATTTTTTGTAATTTTTTGAAATAAAAAGCTTTTTCAATGCCATTGAATCACATTTTGCGCGTGTTTAGAGCATTTGAAAAAACTAGATTTTTAACACTTGAACAAATTGAATTGTTCAATCCTCCTTTTACTTAGCAATTTGTTGTTGAATTTTAATTGTAAGTGATTTGTTTGGCCCAAATAAGGAGAAGGAAGGAACATTGCCTCCTGCAATATTTTAGCAGTAAATAATAATCCACTCGAAGATTTTCCTTAGAGATTTTTGTTTTTTTGTGAAATTAACCAGTCATAGGAGTACATGTATGGCCAGGGGGCTTAGGACCCCTTAATTCAAATTACTTTTAAAGTTTTTTGTATCGTAAAAACTGGCGAAGTGGTGGAGAATTGTTATTCAAAAATGGTACATTAGATGGTTACGCTTACTAGCCATGTTATTCCCGGGCCGGATTTACATTGCACGTTGCCCCTGGTACTTTGGGGATTTTCGCAACATCTTCCTGCCAAGTATAGGTAGAGATCAAAAAAAATCTTACCATCTGAGGACGGGGCTCTGGCACTGTGCCATATGGTAAATCCGGCTCCGGTTATTGCACTACGTTCATAAAACGTTAGATGAGGGCCTGAGGAAGCAACTTTTAGGACAAAACCCCTTAATTTCGCCCGGGTTATACATTTCAATTGGTTGACAAAATCGAATTGATGGGGCGCGGGCCCCCTGGTTGTTAATATTATTGGTAATTAGTGTTGCACGCGTGTAATGTTGTACGCAAAGATGCTAAAAGAAACTGAAAATGAAGGAACAAGACTTTTTGGTCACCCTTTTATCATTTGTGGCATTTCGATTGGGGGTCCCCTGGCCTTCCTCCCCTGGCTATAATTGTAACTTCAATGCTATTTGCAATATTAAGATTTTGTGTGCTTTTTTGCTTGTTTGCCCTAGTGTGCATGTCAAAGCGACACTAATGGTTCTATTTTGATCATGCTAAGTAGGTGATATTATTGGTAAAAGTTAAAATAGTAGTTGTAACTTGAAACTGTAACCTATAAAATTTCGACTTTTTTGTAGTTTTCAATTTTGTTAAAATGCATGTTCTTTTGCCCAAATAATTGCGGTATATTACCATAGTTCAGCTAAAACCATAATGTTGCTTGAAGCGATATGAATTCAATAACATACTTGACAATTGCTTACACACGAAATCATTGGAAAAATTAAAGTTAAACAAAGCTTGATGGAAGAAAAAAGATAGAGAGAAATGGGGCTTTAATAGGTCTGGTATAGAAATACAAAACAACTCCACAGTGCTAACGTAAGCAAAACTCGCGGCTTCGTATGTAAGTAAATTGGTCGCAATGTTTTGAGAATCTTTTCATTGTAATTGTAATTGAAGTTGTAATGGAATTACAATTACTTGAACTTGAATAGTTGTATTGTAATCGAAAATTTTAGGCTGTAGTTGTAATTGTAATTAATGGAAAAGCAAGCAATTTTTTCAACTCTGGTTGGGATAATGGTTGCGCCATTAGCTGTTGAAAGCCAACAGTGGTACCATCAAAAATAGGTTAATATCGAACAGTTTTATATCAGTTTTTCGTAACTTGGTGCTTCAAATGTAATCGAAATTTAATTATCTTTTTAGTTTAAGGGAATCCCGCGCTCTACTGTAGCATAAGCAATGACAAAAAATCTCCAGAAAACGTCGTCTTCACCGATTTCTTCACCGAATTCAAACTTCCATTGGCCTTCATCTGCGTACTGGTAGATATCACTTCTTTACAGACCAAAGTCAAGAGCTTGTTACAGCCAATGCCTCGAATATCAATTTAAATGTTAAAGATTTTTCTCCTGCCAAACTTCAATAAACAATGAATCAATTTTTTAACGTAAAAATAGATTTCCGTCAAGATTTCATCCGCCGCTGATTTTCGGATTGCGCTTGAATAAATCCTCTGGAAGTGGAAGTGGCATTATCCAGAACACATACGTGGCACGATACAAACCGGAAAAAGGTTTTTGTTCGCTCAGGTGCTTCATTGGAACTGGTGCTTATTCCTTTATTAAGTAAGTTAATTGCTGATGACGATTATGTTTGGAATGCTCAACTCAAATTACTACAGAGACCCAAAGTGAACAAGAAAAATACTGAGTTTGCGGCAGTTGGAAAAGTTATAACGGTTAATTTGTAACCTATTGCACAACGTAAGGTGTTAGCTTTGAAGCCCTAGAGTTTTATATTTGAAAATTCATCCTAAAGAAGCAGGGGACGCGGAATTGTTTCATGGAAAGGAAATTGAAAATCAAATTTAGTTGAGCGGTTTCGGGAACACAGCAGCGAGGAGTTGAACATAAAACACGCAGCCAGTGGCCCGCAAACGCTTCGAGGTTTTCCACCAAGTCCGACGATCAGGATGAACGGCGTGGAACAAAAGTCCTGACTTTTAGCGTTCAAAGAAGAGGATAAACCCTTAATACCCCCTCCATACGCTACTGTTGTACAGTACATTTGAATTTAATTGATTTGATAGATTCACTAACCAACAACTTAACGCTAATTCAGCAGAAAGAACCAGGTACAAAGAAAAATTGATGGCTGTGGTAGGGCGCTGCTTTCATCGATCTTTCTTTCGCCTTGGTATTTCTACCAAAGAAATTTCTCGGTCAAATCTCATATTAGTCATATCCTTTAACATTTTTCGAAAATATGAACTCATCTGATGCAGGAGCTGATGACTCATCCGACGCAAGCGCTAATGACGTCCCTTTCGATTCTTTTTTCTTTTGTCCCTTTCGTCCCTTGGCAGGCCATTTGCGGCCCACAAGAAATTTAATCCAGCTTAGGCCACCAAAACTTCCCTCAGGACTCGTGAACAAAAGATGCTGGCTTGGCAAACCCGTAGCCTGCAGTGCATACACCTATTTAATAGCAGTAGAAGACCTTTCTTTTTACTTTTTTCGTCTTTACCGACTTTTCCCATCTGAGAAATCTCAATCTTTGCCCAAATTTCTCTTCTTTCGCTCTCATTTCGGTTATCGTGAACTCGTTTGGTCCGCACGCAGTCTCGCTGGGTACATTTGGCCCTCCATCGGAAAACTTTGGACGCACCTGATTTATGCGTTTTGCCTTACAGATGTGCGCTCCCGCCCCTGGACAGCTCGAGCGAGTGGAATTTGATGGAAGACGAATTGCGCGCTTTGAACCTGCCCATCAGCTCGCGTACCGGGGTAAATTTCATTGATTGAAGATATTGAATTAAAAAATCAATCAATTCAGTCGAAAAGAAATACAGTATGGTAAGATAAAAGTGAGGCTCAAACCCGGGCCACCAAGTTGCCTCCAGTGCTCGCTATGCAACAACAAACTTGATTCGTAAAGCCAGGGTAACTTAAAAATGGTTGAGATGATCATTAGCGATGCTGATGGCGATGATTGATCAACTGATCTTTTCTCTCATCTTCAAGATCCCTCCGACACTTGATACCCTGGTTGTGTGTCGTTTGTGTGTGTGTCACTTGTAATAATGAAATCAATGAACTGAAAACCTGGCCGAATCTTGGACGAGTGGTTGCCTTGTTTGTCTTTGAACGAGGAGTCCTCGGTTCAATTCCCGAATCGGGCAAAACTTTGCCACGATATCTTTTAGAAAGTTGCTGCGTTGTCCAGGTGCGCACGGATCCAGGGATGGACTCCGCAAACTCGTTGTACTCCTCGATGTGAGGATGCGATACTTATCTGCAGTTGTTTCAAGTTAAAACTTTTGAGATTTTGTTTGACTTCTGGATTTTACTTTGTTTTTCAAGGATTATGACGGGTGCAGACGTTACAATTACTCGCTGACGTCATGTACTCCCGGCCTAACGGACTGCATCAAACCCTATCCTCCTGTCGCACCACAAGTGGTGACGATTCCGTGCGACAAAGGCTACAGGTACGACCGAAGCGTTTACACGGAGACGATTGTCACTGAGATGGGTAATATTACTATGTGCACTATACATTAGCACCGATCAGTGGTCGAGTGGATAGAGCGTCTGCTACTAAATGGTAGACTCGGGTTCGATTCCCGATCGGGTCAAACCAAAGACTATAAAATTTTATATTCACAAGCTTCCCTGTTTGACGTTCAGCAATTAAAGGGACAGTATGAAGCCTCCGCCGTGTTGGTAGACAGGTAGACAGGTGGCGGCTTGACTCAAAGACCGCAAGGTCTCTTCTCTGTCTCCTGGCCAAGGCAACTTGGTGAATAAAATGTAATTACAATTAAAAAAATAACTAGACCATGTTGAGTTGAAACAGGATCAAGCTTTTCCCTCCGAAGAGATTAAAAATATCGTTTTCACGTCGACCTTAACAGCATAATCTACGTCAATTCGCATCCAGGTCACGTTGTTGCTTGGATGAGGCGCTTGGCTTGACGCCGATCACCTCGGCCTGGTGGCGCCAAAAGCAACGTATTTGACTTGACAATTAAAATTTAATAGGAAAGTATGGAAATGGTCAACTTCTGAAAGGGGCGTGGGTTGGTCCATTGAGAATCGTCTCCGTCGTTTCGTTGTTTTTCCTGGCAGGAGATAGTTTTAAAAGTTGCAGCCAGAAGCAGAAAAGTATTGCATTGGTCTGCCTCGTAAAATCAGAAGCTGCAACAAATACTTATTTTGCAATGAAGGTTGAAGCAATGTTGCTGTTGGGTTCACGATCGCGTTGTCTAGGTACTGATTGTAATAATTTTCATTCGTTACAATTAGTTCCTAAGTATTGCTGCTCTAAATCGTATTGTTTTAAGCTATAGCTGCTATTATTATTACTTTTTTTTTACGTCTTCCTATCGTCGTTGTTTGTTGGCATTTCTCACATTGCCTGTATGTAAAGCCGCATTTACACATGCGACTTTTTTGCGTGCGATTTTTTGATAAAAATGGATCTGGCAAAGTTGCATTTACTCAATGGCGGTTTTGATCGCGATTGGGATCTTACTGATGGAAATAATTGTCTTAAGTTGTTTTTATACCAAAATTGTTGTAATTGAAAACTTTAGAAGAGAATCGGTGCTGCGATAAAAAATCGCAGTGAGATCAGCTCCGATTTTGCTTTGAAAAGGTTTAGAATATCACTATCGGAATGGAAACAACTTGGGACAGTCATTTTCAGCAGTAAGGTAACTTTTATCACAATGAGAACCATTATTGAATATATGTAACTTAGCCACATCCATTTTTATCAAAAAATCGCACGCAAAAAAGTCGCCCGTGTAAATGCAGCTTTACAAAGGTTTAGTAGACTTGGTGCCAGTTTTGGTCTTTCGCTGTCTCTACCAAACATCATTTCAACATCCAGCGAAATTTTTAATAACACAATGCGACTCAGTTTTATAATCAAGAGCATCTGAAATGCAAACAGAAACCTCGAGGGTGGAGGCTCGAGTCTTGAATTGATTAGCTTCATATCGACTGCTAGACCTCTTGCTATCTCCTGGAAGGCAGGCTGTTAAGGGGGAGAACCGAACTCAGTCCTTTCTAATTTGTAACTTTACACGAGTTTGTTGAGAGGCTCGTACAGCCGGTTGAAAAACCATAATCACTATGACTATGGAAAAACTATCAAAATGACGTGAGAATGTGTTTATTGAAGTGGAACCTGATTTGCTCCGACCAGATCATCGGGGCGGTGGTCAGCGCCGTGTTCTTCAGCGGGATTCTACTCAGCTCCCTCATTGGTGAAAACATTGCCGACAGGTAAGTTGACCTTGTTTGACCCGGTCTTGTGGTCTATTGAGTAAGGCTTCTGCAGTTTTGCTACTGATTTGGTTGGCTCGGGTTTGATTCCCGGTCTGGTAAACCCAAAACTTTAGAATTGATATTTGCAACTTCTCAGCTTTTCATTAAGCATTTGAAGAAACAATTCCCGCTCGGGCCAAACCAAAGACTATACAAATTGGTATTTTACTGTAGCTTCCCTGCTTGACGTTCAGCATCAAAAAGGGGCCCAGTGAATCCCCATCGCCCCATCCCCATTCTCCACTGTCCACTCTATAAATGCGTGGAAGCGGGTTCTTAATGGGTTTCATAGAGTGACATACTAGTGCTCAACTCTTCCAGTTACAGAAAAAGCCAGGAATAGTGTCCTCCGACTAACGAATAAGCTTGTGCAAAATTAATTTGAGCTAAGTTTTTAACCAAAGGAAATGTCGAAATAGTAAATCTTTTACGTTCCTGTGCATTGTTAGGAACAAGTTAATGACCTCAAGGTGAAGTTCTGTCACATAACAATACTGACGGAATATTAATGATAATTTGTGATGTTTTGACGTTTGCGGGGCTAGAGCAGGGGTGCCGGAACGTCAGAAGGGCAAGGGGAGAGCAGCTTTTTCAAAAGGCACTTTCAATACTGTACGTACAGTCATTACTGCACTTTCAATACTGTACGTACAGCCATTGTATACATACGCTCAAACAATTAAACACTTCACCAAAGCCAGAGTATTGAGTACGTTGCATAAACACTAAAAACTAATAACAAACAAATTATCAATTAAATAAGAGCAGATTCCGTCACAAGATGCCAGCCCCCAACATCTGGAGGCTAGGGCGTCTGGGGGCGGAGCCCCAAGCGCTCTGAAAGTTTGCAATTTTTGTGCAAAAATAACTTAATTTTAGGCCTATTTTAGCAAAAATTAATGCTTTTGAATTGTGGCATAGAAATTAGCAGTGCAGAAACATGATTAAACTGGCTGCGCAAATGTGCAGATTGGCTATGAGGGCGGTGGCTAATGGTAAAATTTTAAGCCTTTTTATACCAAGCTTGTAAACCTTAAAACAAAAAAATCACAAAGTTTAAACTAATTCGTCTGCATTTACAAAACAACATAATTTTGTAGAAGATGTTTATTACCACCACAACCCAGTAGTGGTAGAAAGAAGTATTCTGTTTTTGTCGAGTAGTACACAAATCGCTAATTCAGCAAACATTTAAAGACATGATTTAGCACGCCCAATCGGGCGGCACGGTCGCCGAGTCAGCTCCTCTTCGAAATAGTACAAAATTCGGCTGTAGGATTTCGACACTGGAAGGAAAGTTTGGTTCTGATTTAGGTAATCAAAAAAAATTTGATAAAATCTCAGCATCCCTACCCCTACCGACTACACACAAAGTGAGAAACTTGAATGTCTTGCGATAGAGTAATGCTGAGGCCTAACGTAGGATCCTTGAGTTTTTAATTTAAAATTTTGTAGCACCCTATATCTTCGTAGCGTCAGTTTAAAGTTATACTAAAGGAACTAAATCGCGTGTCACAGCTCACAGGTTTACCAAAAGCATTCTACAAAATTGCTCACTTATTTTACCCGTACGTTATTTAGAAATAATTTAACACACGCAATTTGTTATTATTTATTTCAATGAACTTTTCAGCGCCAATTAATAGAGAGTAATTTTGTTTATAATAAAAAATATTTTTTTTAGAAAATAAAAATTGTAAAGTGTTTTGTATTGCAAAAATTTTTTTTACGTTTTATTTCTAGAAAGGGCTCTGTTGGTTGACAAAACACTAAACTTTAATTCGTCATATGCTTTTTGTTGCTCCAGTGCGCTTTTGTCTGTCATCAGTTTAAACTGACGCTAGGAGGATATGAGGTAAGTTTCATCCAATTGATCAGCTTTCATGAGCTAGCTGAAAAACGTACGGTGTTTAGTATAGCCTACTGCAAGTTGCTAATAACTTTTTACTGTGTTAATTGCTGTCGTGCACAATTGGGTCATTTGTCAGGTCTGTTGTTCACAAACGATTAAATTATCTGTTACATCTATTGCAGAGGTAGCAACGGATCCGGAGCGGACCGAATCGGACCCGGATCTCACTGCTTTTTTGCGGATCCGGATTCACTTTCGTTAGAAGATGCAGATCCGGATCTGAATTTGGCTTTGCCCCCAAATAATTTGGGTACAAAATCAGCACTACATTCCGCAAAGACCTTAGATTCTTTTGGTCTCCACCTGAATTTCGGCAGAGAAAATGCCCCAATTTTCAGTAAAGACTTTTTTTTTGGTCTTTACCTGAATTTTGGCAGAAAAAATGCCCTTATTTTTAGTGAAGGCCTGTTTTTTACTTTTTGTTATTCAACTGAATTTTGGCACAAAAAACGTCCCAGTTTTTAGTGAGGATCTTTTTTTTGGTCTTCACCTGAATTTGGGCAGAAAAAACGCCCCGATTTTGAGTGGGGACCGTTTTTGCTTTTCTTTGGTTTACTTTTGGTTTTCGTTGATATGAACAAAGTGTAGTTGCATACTGGCGGATCCGGATCTTAAAACTTAAAAGGTGGCGGATCCAGATCTCTCCTTGTTGGATCCGGATCGGTTCCAGATCTTAAAATTTGTGAATCCGGCTACCTTTGATCTATTGTTCATGAACAATTGAATTTATTTTGCATTGGATAAGCAAGCTTTGAGATTAGCAGGCGTTTGCTTCGTTATTATCGTACTGAAATGCAAAGGGCAGTATATATTTGTTATTTATTTTTATGTGATGTTTTAGATATTTTCTAATAAAATAAAAATGGAGATCATGAAGCGATTGAGGAACTATGTACACATGTAGTAATCCGAATGCTTTGTCCCAACAACTGCTACTTGCAGGTGGCTCTTCACACAGGGGAAAAACGAAAAGGCAAAGTGGATCAGCGAGATGATGGCACGAAAGAAAGGGCGACAGCTTTCTGAAGACGTATGGACGAGGGCTGAGAAGGCGGCGGCAGAAACGGCAAGTTACTGGGGTTCCAAACAAAGGAAAATTCCCGAATCACGTTTTAAAGCGGATTTACCTTCACTTAGCATATAGTGCTTTTAATTGAGGTGCACGTTATTTAAAAAAAGTTATAACCGTAACCTCAAGCGGATAAACCATCCAAAACGTCCTCATTACGAAGGGTTGCGCGATCAACTTTGATAGTGGCTTTGCCATTTTTAGCCCTAATTTACCCCCCCTTTTCGTTTTTTAATGATAAATCCCTTTAATAAAAAGATTTTTATTTTGAACTGACTTAACTTTACGTCAAATGTCGTCACAAAGACCTCCTGAAAATTTGAAGTTGCTAAGGTTACAGGAATTTTTCCAAATTTTGAGATTTCCCGAAGTCACTTCCAAAATTTGACCTTTTTTTGGTCAATATTTTACTTAAATGACGTCATAAGACATTTTTGCACGAAACCAACTTGACTTAGTTATATTATGATTTAGTAACAAAAACAAACATATGTACCAGACTTGACGTCATTTTTCGAAAATATGAATCTGACGTCACTGTGATGACGTCATGACCTCAAAACAAATTTTTCTAAAAATTTTAATAAACAACAACCCCCATACCAAGTTTGATGGTGCCATTACTTTCAGTTTAGAAGTTAGATAGGGAGGCATTTTTGCCCCAGTGTAAAATGCGTAGGCCAAATATCCTATGTAAAATAGGGTTAAATAGCCATTGTGCGATAAGACCCAACGCAGTTTTCTGAATATGGACGATCTTTCTTTGTCGCTGCAAGTTCTCATTAATTGCTGACAAACTGATATTATTCGCAGGGTATACTCGATTTACTTACCATGTGAGGAAAAAAGCAGCTAATGATTATGGTTCAATTCTCAGGAGGCGCCATCAGCAAAACACCCCTTCTCTCCGCTCGAATTGTTCCGAAGACCTCGGATGCGACTCGTAACACTCAACATGATGTTTAACTGGTTTGTCAACTCGCTCGTCTACTACGGACTCTCACTCAACTCCGGGGCGCTAGCAGGTCGGGCTTCGACGAGGTGCAGAACCGCGATAGTAGTTTTAGGAAAAGTTCGGTTCCAACCGAAAGAAGTTGGGATAAGAGCAATTGAACAATATTCGATCCGCACACAAACAAGTGGAGAAAAAAATGTCTTCACCCGTTGCGACTGTGCTAGTCCAATCAGAGAGCAAAGGCCGTATTATGCAACGTTTCATACAAGTTGCGACATCATAATTTTGGTTTGTTTAAAAGAGCTGCAGGCGTCGAAATCCTAACGATGTAGTGCAGAATGACCCTCTGGTCAGCTCAACAGATTTCCGTATCAGGATACCTACAAAATGGGCTTGACAAACTTCAAAGTTCATCTCTTGTCCTAGTGACTTCAATTTTTCGGCAGTCATTTGGGACTAAAAATGATTTAAAGTCAAATCAATTCAAAGTAAATCACTAGTTCGTACAACACTTGTGGTCAAAAACAAAAAAAAAAGGTATTTCTCCTCTTCCGTGTAAAATAAAATGGAGCGGAAGAAATCACTATCAAACGCACATCATTCGTTTGATGTGGCGCAAAGTCACGAAACAAATGAAATGACTTTGCCAGTAGCCGAATACTGGGTCACGAAAAATGTTTTTATCAGGGGACGACTTTCTCAACAACACGTTGAATGGAATGGTAGAGTTTATCGCGTATTTCATTGTCATCGTCACAATGGACAAGATTGGCAGAAAACCTCTTCTTGTCGGGTGCCTGTTGCTGGGAGGGATTGCGTGTCTCGCGGCAACCATTGTTCGTCAATATAATGACAATAACAAACGTAAGTTTTAGCCCAACAACATAAGTATTATTAACCCAACAACATAATTTTAAAAATTGACAAAAAATTCACTTTACTCGATTTTTAGTTTTTTTGCCAAACTTCGAGTGTATGCAGATGATTAACCCTGCCAATATTTCAAAAATTGACCAAAAATCCACTTTACTTGATTTTTAGTTTTTGCCCAAATTAGAAAATTTGCCCATGATTAACGTTGCTAACACCATTTTCTAGAAGAAAACTAATTTTTAGGCCGTGGCTTTTTCACCCTTTTTGAGTATCCGCTTTCGGGGCGCTTTTGCGATTTGTTCGTAAAAACAAATTGCAAAAACCGTGGAAAATAAACCAACAAAAAGAGCCAACTTTCTGCCAACGCATTGCTTTTTCCTGCATCAATTCATTCTTGAGTCCGGGTCAACCGTGTTACCAGATGGGCAAATGGGCTAGTTGGGATACTTTTTAAAGCACTCTGCTAAATTTTTCAACTGGCGACTAGCTCTTCTTAAAGGCCTCAATTTTCTACTTAATGTCCGCATGGGTTCTTCAGCAAGTACGCCCTGCAAGCTGGCGTGTTGCAAACCCCAGTCCCTTCCCATTCGGATCCATCTTGAACCGTGTTCCGCTTGAGCTTGAAAAAACGGAACTACGTTATCTATGCATTATGGACAAATGACGTCATCAGGATAGATAATACAATGTATGGATAGGAAACGAGTTGGGTCTACGTCATAACCAAAAGCCGTGCGGAACCGAGTGAGGTTGACCTTGTTGCGGCCTTCGCTGGTGTACGTTACCTGGAAATATCAGTAGCCTGTAATGATGACGTAATTAATAGGCAAGAATTTTATATAAAAGAAGTAAATAATAAAACAAATGAATAACCTCAATTTAAAAATTGGCAAGCAAAAAATTTTTTTTGAATTGAAATTTTCAGCAAATGTGTCAAGTTCTCTATAGTCAAAACACGTGCGAAATTTGAAAATCAGAGCTTTTAAAAATTCATGAATTTCAAATTATTATGGTTTTGCTTTGTTCCACCTGATGACTGCAGACTTACTTGCTTTTTAAACTCAATGACGTCATTCAGGGGTGTGTGGGCTTGATCCAGCCGAGAGTGAAATAACAAGCTTTCCGACAAAGGGACTCTCAAAATATGGGAGATTATCGCCCCCATCGATACGTCATCGGCAAGCCCAAATTTGCGGCACGAAATGACCAGCTGATTGTTTCTGCGAAAACATCGAGGTCAGTCGGGAAACCGCCAGTGTATCGCAGCGGATTTTATGTTGTGAAAAGAGGCTCCAGTTTTGTGTCGACGGCCAAGCATTTAATGCTTGCCACGCAAACTTGATGAACGTCACATTTTCTTGCGTTCTGGGTTAATTGTTAAATGTTAATGTTACGTTCATTCAAAGCTTTTAGTCAAACGTCCAATTTAAAATTATTTTTTCGGCAATTTTAAAAGTTATTGCGATCATTTTTCATTGCAAGCATTGTTGTAGTTGTAGCCAGAAAAAATAAGAATTTATAAAACCCATATCAATCCAGACGAATTTGGACATTTTCAATTAGTCATTTCGATAGATGAGCATTGATTTGCTTCTAACAGAAAAACGGTTGAACCTAGAAAGTTGAAATTTGGACTCCACGTAAGAATTAATCTAACCGTCATGCGTGCCAAATTTTGTGATCTTACATCAGGTGATCGTGAATTAAGACATAAAAAAACAGGAAAAAAAGCGTTTTATGGGTCGAAAATTTATTAATTTGCTTATAACTAAAAAACACTTAATGTGCAAAGCTGAAATTTAGACACAACATGGGTGCTAATAGAGATTTTATGTGTACCAAGTTTGGAGACGCCCGGTCACGTGACCGGAATTTTACAGGCCGAAAATTGGCAAAAAGTTGACAAGTTTGAACCGTTTTATCTCGGTAAGTACCGATATTGATAAAAAATGTTTTGTGATTTTTGAATGCGCTATCAACCACCTTTCCATTTGGTATGTTCATTTATCTCAACTTGGGTATTCTTTTTCTTCTTTTTAGCTTTTTTTTTTCTTTTATCTTTTTCTTCTCGATGTATCTACTTTGAAACCGCTAAACACACAGTATTCAAACTTTGAGAGTTAGAAGATATCTGAGAAATCAGAGGTGCCACGTAGGGAGGATCCGTCTCAAACGGGTCCTCAGAAATTTTGAACTTTTAAGCCATTAGAGCTAGATGGATCAAATTTTCAAAATGGGTAAATATTAAAAATAAACTCAACCTAACGAAAATTGGGGGTGCCCTGATGTGGGCGTGTGTCCCAAATGGGACCTCCTAAAATCAAACTTTTTAAATACTTAAGCTAGCTAGACACATGAAATTTTCAGGATAGGACAAAATGACGAAAAGATAGAATTTGAAAAAAATTTGGTGATGTCCCAATGAGCGGCCTCCAAATGGATCCCCGAACATTCGAACTTTTTGAACACTTGGCTAGACAATGAAATTTTCAGTAGAGGTTAATAACAACACAATGGAATATGACAAAACTTGGGGTACTAAAATAGAGAGTCCCCCCTCAAAAGGGTCCGCTAAAATTCAAAAATTTTAACGACTTTAAGTTAGACACACGAAATTGTCTGGAAGGAAAAAATCAACAAAGATAAAATTTAGAAAAATTTGGGATACTAAAATTGGTCTCCCCACAACAGGTCCTCAAAAATTAACAAAAATTTAACCACTCACGGTCGACAGATGAAATTTCCAGGTTAGGTGAATTTTACAAAGAGATAAAATATCGCTTGCGATTAACATTGCTTTCCATCAGCTCTTAATCAATACGCCGTTTTGCCGCAGTTGAATCAACAGATATTGAAACAGCAGCCTCACAAAACTCCCTTCTTAAAAAAATTTCAAAATATATGTTCAAAAGAGGTCGCTATAGAGGCTAAACGAAGGGTTAAAACCGATAGGTTAAATCTGATGAGGTCGTTTTAGAGCTGGTTGTGAAAAACTATTGAACAGTACTTACATTATTATTCACCAAGTTGCCTTGGCCAGGAGACAGCGAAGGGACCTTTCGGTCTTCGAGTCAAGCTGCCACCTGCCCACCTGTCTACCACACACGGCGGAGGCTTCACACTGTCTCTTTAGTATTGCTGAACGTTCAGCATGGATACTGTGAATACTAATTTTTTATAGTCTTTAGTTTGACCCGACTGGAAATCGAACCCGCGTCGACTGTTTTAGTAGCACACGCTCTATCCACTCGACCACTGATTAATCATTGAGCGAACTGAGACAGCTGCACCCTCCTCTGTGCTTTTGGAGCCTGGACATTTGGTGCAATCGTCTTCATTTAGCTTCCGACCTGCATTTCTTAGACCACCCGCCCCGCCACCGTTGTTTTTCAAGCCCCTTAGATTCATTTTCCCGGGTTTCCCAACTTTAAATTGGTCCTGCTTTCCGGTCAAAAATTAATAAAAACTTCCAATGAAAACGCATCAGATTCACAAGTTTAATTTTCTCATCAGTGGCAGTGAACTTGTTGCAAAATAAACCGCACCAAGTCTCCGTGATAAAATTAGCAAAGACGTTACATACCCGACCCAAAACTCCATGAACTGTTGCAAAGACTTTGACACGCAGTAGCCAGCTCCGGTTAGGAACCTGACGTTTCGTTTCCGGCCTCGAATCTTCGCCTAAAAATGAATCTTATAACTGGAGGCTTTTTTCAGTTTTGACGGTGATTGATTTGATTTTCTATTCGATTGAATATTTAAGAGCTTTGAAAATTTGAGCTATTCATTGAAGTTTCAAAACATTAATTCAATTTTGTCCAAATAACTAGGAAATGAGCATTTTTTATTTCAAAAAGTGTGGTTGTTTTGAGATCAAAAATGACACCTCAAGCAGCATGCTCTACATTATCTTCATTGGTTTTGCACACGATGTGAAATGGTAGTAACAGTTTCGCTTTTTATCTGACAAATTCATTGCGGATGTCGCAATACAAAGATCGGCCCCTAATCGTCGTCTTAGTTTGGCAAAATCAAACTGTTTTGCAACTTAGCCTTTGCTGGTGTAGTGGATGGAGCGTCTGTTTCCGAAGCGGCAAGCTTGGGCTTGATTAAGTGGTGCTACCAGACCTCGTCAAAAAGATAAAGGCGCGGAGAATAAACAATCAGGTTAAACCATAGGTCTTGATCAAGTCACTTGGATTTCAAAATTGGTATTCACAGCTCCCCTGCTTGAAGTTCAGCAATTAAAGGGACAGTCTAAAGCCTTCACGGTGTGCGGTAGACAAGTGGCAGCTTGTATGCTGTCTTAGGGCCTCGACACTATTAGCGTATAGATGTTGAATTCCAATAAAGTCTGGCTCAGCGGTTTAGTTTAAATTATTTGAAAAATATTGAATTTATTCGATTGCGTTGAAAACACTGCTATGGTGATGAAAAGGTTTGCTAGTTTGGAAGACGTAGAGATGCAGCAAAATTATCCAATAGAAAGCACTCACGGCAAATCCGGCGGGCCGGCTCTGCCTCCCAACATAAACATATTCTCGGATGGGGTCGTAGTTGTTCAGTAAATCAAGCAGAGATTTGATGTTCACGTAAACGTCGTCGTCGAAGTGGCACCACCAGCTGAAAAAAAAAACAGTTCTTGATTTGATAACAGAAGCTCAGGAATTCCAGGCGGGATGGGGGGCAAATATTACGGGTGCCGAAGTTTGTCTTGTTTAAATGGCCGTTGTTCCGACCATTGTCTAAGCAATTCCCAATCACCCATTTGATGAGGTTCTCGTCCAGTGAAATCTGTCTGTTGATGTAAATTACATAGAAGTAGGGATGGGTGGGGCGGGGGTTGTGCGCCGAATTTGCAAGCCGCAGCCCTCATTTTCGCACCACGGATCCAAACCGTTCGATGTGGCAAACCTCGCCTAGGCTTTCCGGCTGGAAACGTGTCCCATTGGTATTGGTCCAACATCGAACACAAAAAAGTGGAGTCCAGAGACGTTTTTGTCCAAACATTTTTTTCATGTGTTTCACAACTATGAGTATATCAGACCATGATAGCCAAATTGCTCGAATTAAAATTTTCTGGAGCCGTGAAATCTACCGAGTACCTTGTGCTTTGCATGGAAAACGTGTCGAATTCCTTTGATGTTTTGCAGCATAGCTTTATCCTAAAATAAAGATTCATGAGCAATTTTGGTTGCAAACGTAATAAAAGTTACTCAAAATGAATTTTCTCGTCAAGATCGCGTCCCTATCCAGCCTAGTAGCGTCTTCTAATGAAAATAATTAAAACTAGCTGTTTAGTGATTACAGCCCTCAATGTCCCTTTTCCCTTAATACGGCCCTGGTGTATAGATGTATTTTTTGATAGCGCATTGTTTTGCTGGCAGCCTGAGAAACTTCACAATAGCAACCAACGCAGTCTTGTAGTTTCACTAGCGCGAGTTTCCACTATAAAGCTAAACCTGGAAGGACGAATATTGAAACCGCTCATCGCAAGCGCCCCCAACAAGGTGTCAGCCATTTGCTAAGCGTTATGTTGCGGCGCTTTGAAGCCCGACACCGCGTTTGTTTCGCTAATTGTGTTGTTTGGTTGGAAGTATTTCATTTATTCATCATTCATTTTATTGTTGCCCTCCACATTAATAGTAGATCGATCGTAACACAATAATAACATGTAGAGTCAGGAAAAGGAAGTAGCGACACAACGTCAGACGTTATGTAGAGGACAGTGGCGGCTCGTGACTTGAAAATTTGGGGGTGCTCTAAATAAGGATAATAAAAACAAACAAATTTTATTTTAATTTGAATTAATAAGCTATATATTGCCATAAAAACTTGAGCATTTTTAGCAGTTTTTTGCTGGAATTTAATTATTTCGTAAAATTTTATACTCGTACATTTATTCAAAAATTACACCTACAACCTGGTATTTTACTATTTTAGTTAACACTTTTTCTTTTTTTGCATTTTGAGCGCTAACGACGTGAATCTCGTTCCTTAGTTAAGTTCAGATTTGAAGAATTCAATGTTGCGTAAATATTCCAATTTTTGAAGGGGAATGAAATTAAACTACGGCGATTGGCTTACTTGACTTCTGAGTTTTAACGTGCGCTTTCTCTCAAATCGTCTGTTGTAGCAAAAATCATAGTGAGGCTAGAACTAGAATACAATTCTTTTGACCTTTTTTAATGATTTGACGGTTTTGAATTAAATTTGCCAATTTTTTTTTGTTAATGGTTTCTCATCAATTTGTTGTTTTCAACCGATCCCCCTCTTTTATTCAATTTTTCATCCCGTTACACAAGAACGAGATAGCTTGTCTATCAGCTTGGTAACGCACGACTTCAGCGGAGCGTGAAAATCTCGAGTACGATATAATTGTCGCAGTGAAAAAAAAAGTTTGTGCTGCCAAGAAAGCAGCACGTACTTGCCTTGCTAACTACGCATTCAAAATCACCCAAGCTCTAAAGCTTTTTCTGTTTATTTTTGATCTGCAGGAAAAGCTGTGAAAGCAGCAGCGCAGTTAGCAGTGTTGCAACGAGGGTGTCGAACAGAACCTGAACCCGAACCGTAAACCCGAATGAACCGTTTCATTTTGGTGAACCCGAACCGAACCTGAACCACCAAAATTTTACTTCAGTGAACCTGAACCAAACCTGAACCCTCAAAAATGTGCTCAAGTGAACCCAAACCGAACCTGAACCCCTAACAAAAGTAAGAATATATTTTTCCATATCCGGATGCCGCTGGCACTGGTACACGCACAATAAGAGCAGTGGTGATCATCAACTTCTCCTTTTTTTTTTCTGGACGAAACGAGTAACGACAGTTAAATTTTAAGTCAATGAACCGAACCTGAACCAGTAATATTTTACTTGAGTGAACCTGAACCAAACCTGAACCTCGAAAATGGTGCTCAAGTGAACCCGAACCAAACCTGAACCGCTAAAATATTTTGAGCTGGAGCTAAACCCGAACCGTTATTTGAAACGGTTCGACACCTTGCCACGTCATTAAAATAGATCGCATAATCCGTTTTTGCTTTTTTTTGTATTTTGAGTTTTTTTGTCAACAATAGAGCAAAATGGGTTAGAAATTTTTACGTTTTGTATTTTTTTAATATAACTTCAAAAACATAAAGTTTAGTTTTTTGGTTGGGGGTGATGCAGCACCGCAGCACACATAAGCGAACCGCCCCTGGTAGAGGATATCGAAGACAAAACGAGCGGTTTTCGTCAGCACGGTCACTACATCTGACACACTGAAATATAAACAATGTAGGTCTCATCACACTCATCAACATACACATGCAGGTCACAAAATGTTTATGATCTAGCGGCTGGAGTAATTGTTTGGCGTTACATGTCCGACTCAAAACTCCATGAAGCCCAAAATTTCATTTTTTTGTGAAATGCAGTATCAATCTGTTTTGAATTCATAAATGCATGTTGTGGCGAATAATCGACTTTGACCCAAACCTCTATGAACTGTTGCAAATGTCAAAGCTTTGGAGCTGTTACGGTTAAAGGTGCATGACCGGGAAATTGAATTTATGGCCTGGTAATAATAAAGTTGTCCATGATAGTTTATTACGTCATGTACTTACTGCGCGTGGGTGGATCCGCAATCCGTTACCACTAGGTGGCCTGCATCTAAATACTAATTGATATTAATTCGTGCTGAACTAGGGGATGGCCAGCGGTAAGTGGCCACTGGTCAGCATCAGACTCGGAAATTTGGAGGTTCGATCCCTGCCGTCGCCATTTTCATCAGCGCGTGTTAAAACCTGTGCTAAAAGATCGCTTTTTTTTGACTGGACAGTGAACATTCGTCCTGTGTTTAAATACGAAAAAAAAGAAGAAAAGAGTCGGTAACTTAAGGCATTTTAATTTTACTAATTGTAGCAGCGGCAATCTTTTCTGATGTTTGAATTTGTAGCACTGCGAATCCTTTTTAGATCCTTTTTGCTTTCAAAAAAAAAATAGGTAAAAGTTGGAAAAAAACACTAAAAAATTACATCAGTTTTCAGTGATGTTAAAAAACTGTAAATTTATGTTGTATTGGCTTGAGGTCGCTGTGAAGTCATCAGGAAGCAAAGGATCGGTTCTAAATATGAACGAAATCTTACTCTGGTTGAATCATTCAGCCAATATAATGAAACAATTACTCGATAAATAACATGCGTTTCGACTTGTCGCTGTGATTCTCAGCGTCACTAGCGGGTTAACTTGCGTAAGTGAAATCATGTGCTTTTTATCCGATTCACAGAATTGCCCAGATCTACTGTATACGTAGCGTGGTTGCTATACTTGATGTCAGTTGCAATAATTTTGGCCCGAAGTTTTTAAATTTGAACATCGAAGCTGTTATCCTCTTTGTTTGCCGAGCTTCACATCTTTACGTACCGTTTTGATTAAATTGCCTCACATTAGAGTTAGTTTGGATGGCTTCAACTCAGGGTAAAAATGAAAAGAAAACTTTTGCTGTAATCGGAGAGATTATCCACAAAATTATTGCACGTTTCCATAACAGCTTCCTGCGGCATCAATTAAATTTATTTTTTATCGAAAAACTATAAAAAACTCATCCATGGAAACTGAGCTATTTGACCGCCCCTCCCTTTGTTTTTTGATTTTAATGGGCAGCTTTTGGGCAAGCTACTCTCTACGTAACCACAAGATAAATTTATGCCAAAATTAGTACCTATAAGTTACGGTTATTGATGAAGTAGCTATTTACTAAGTTCCTATAATTATGCTTACTCCCCATTTTTGCCAAAGCTCATCCCCAACTCACCCAACTTCTCCTCTAACTCCTTGTCCTCCGCGTCCGTTATCACGAAAGTCTGGAAAGGAAAAGTTTTAAGAAAATCCTCGTCAAAACACTGCAATCTCACAGCTACAACACCAAATGGGCTCAGATTTTCTTCCATCATTATTGTAACGAAGCCTTCAGCTATGCAAGGCCTTAACTGAAATTAACGGTCTTTAAAATCTTGTATAGTGACGATACAGAGCAATTGCACGCAGATCGAAAGAAGCCAGTAGAAATATCATATGTCAGCAGGAAAACGTGTTATATTCCAAAGAATAACATTTAAACCAGTGGTTCTCAATCGGGGGCCACGTAACATTGGACAAAAAATCCCCATTTTTAGACTTTCATGGAAATTTGGGAAAAATCCCATCGAATTGAGGTGAAGACCTTTTTTTCTTTTTTTTGATCTTCAAATGAAATTCGTGGAAAAATCCCTTAGAATTGAGGTAAAGTCCTTTTTTGGTCTTTGGGAAAAAATCCCGACCAATTGCGGTGAAGACCCTTTTTTTTGGTCTTCAATCGGTTTGGCTTTGAGACAGACAAGTTTATAGCCGCGCAGGGGCCTCTTGTGTTGAGATTCTCTAGAAGGGGGCCAATAGACCTTCAAAGGTTGAGAGCCACTGATTTCAACTAATATACGACGCCTATAACGACAATTTATTTCGAGTTTTGAATGCAGAAAATTTTCAAAATCACCATCCACGCAGATGAAGGAGCGCAAATCAAACCTCGCTACTTTTCCTTTCCAAGTCATTAACAAAACGTCTTCTATTGCCATCTGGCGCCCACCTGCTTCAAGACCCTCTTCATCCACGTTTTCAAAAGCAGCCCGACCCGAGGCTCGTGAAATTTCTTTGACGTTTTCACCGTGATCGTAACGTCATCGATCGTGGCGTTACGCTTGCTCTCTTCTGCAGAGAACTTGACGTTGGCGAACATTTTGAGGAAATTCTCCTCAAGCCAAACCACATTGGTGAGGCCATAGAGCAGAGCAAAACATATAATGACGCACAGCATTCGCTGCACGCGCTGTTGATGCAGCTTCGAGCCGGTAGGATGCGAGCACATTGCGAATTTTCCACGTCTATCAAGCTTTACGCTATGACAAAGTAAACGAAAATACATTAAGTTCAAATATTGTGATCAGCTTTCGCAGCTAACATCCGGGTGTGCTCAGCTTTAGGCTAGGTTCATAAATTTAGGAATGGCATCCCAGATATCCCTCCCTTTTTGAAGCGCTTGGTAGCTGAGGGTTTATCCTAGATTCGTGTTTGAGGCCTACACCGTAAGATTACAAAAAAACTCAGAGGCGAGTGGAGTTTGGCTGAATTATTGCGTTCGTTGAATTTGTTCATCAGTTCAAAAGCGGGGCATAGAAGGCATTGAACTGAAACATGAACTCATCAGGTTTTTTAAAAAATAGGATCAAGTTGAGAATCAAATCCGTGCTCGAACCAACTGCCTCAGATGTTCGCCTCACAACAACAGATTACTCGGGCATCAAACCAACGTGTCTGAATAAAATGATGTTTGCTGGTCATCTGCGGGAAGGTGCCTGTAGCAGTTAATACGACCAGTTGGCCATCTCTGGTTTGGCAAGATCTCGGCATAATTTGACATCCTGGTTGCTTGCTGACACTTGTTTACACCCTGGTTGCTGACCCTGACACTCGTTATATTTGAAATTAATGAACCAACAACTTGACTGACCTGCTGTTTGGGTGGCTGCCTCGCTCGTTTCTGAAGCGAGAGGTCGCCAGTTCAATTCCCGAATAGGCTGATCAATTTACGAATAGGGAACAGCCTTGCAAAGCACGCGATCGCTAGAAGTTTCGCGAGTTGCTGTTTTGTCCGCATGCAACGACGCGGTAACGGGCGCCCGCAAATTCGCTTCGACGTAATTCTACAGTATATTACAGTTTGTTCTGTTCC
Organism: Trididemnum nubilum; assembly: GCA_963965965.1. NCBI lineage: Eukaryota > Metazoa > Chordata > Ascidiacea > Aplousobranchia > Didemnidae > Trididemnum > Trididemnum nubilum. The sequence continues at coordinate 687,256 of OZ014477.1, forward strand.
AACTAAAAATTAAAACTTTTTGACTTTCTAGCTTCACTTGGTGAATTGTGACGGATGCAGACGTAACAACTACTTGCTTGCAATCACTCTGCAGCGTAGGTGTAGCCAGGGGGGGACCCAGGGGGCCCGGCCCCCTCACAATTAAAATACCACCAATGATAAAAAATTATGACAACATTGCCTTGCGATGTTTAATTGCAGTTCTTTTTTCAGTAATTACGCACATAACAGTAATTAACAATAATATTCATGACTACGAGGGAGCCCCGGGGCCCCTAACTAACAACCAGGGGGCCCCGGGACCCCTAACTGACAACCAGGAGGCCCTGGGGCCTCTAAATGAGAACCAGGGGGCACCAAACCGACAACCATGAGGCTCCAGGGCCCTTAATTAACAACCAGGAGGGCCTAGGGCCCCTAACCAACAACCAGAGGGCCGCGGGGTCCCTAACTGACAACCAGGGGGCCATAACTGACAACCAAGGATCCCGTGCCAGGGGCCCCCGTAATTCAAATTTTTAACAATTTATATGCAAAACCTGTGAGACACCTAAGAGCTTTTTCCGAAAAGTTGCAACCCCAGGCCTTCGTTTAACGTTATTATGAACTTAATGCTATAACTTCGGTGGTAGTGCAAACCCCCCCCAATTGAAATACTACCAATGATAAATATAATGAGAGCATACCCAGTAAGTTGTCCTCGTCCGGAAATGCAGTTTTGTTAATTTAGGGTTTTCGCGTACGAAAGTAAATAATAATAATGACGACCACGTGTCCCTGTCCACGCCATAGTCATGTGATGCAATTCTTGGAGGTTTCAAAAAACCGTCAAGTGACTTGACTCGAGTCCTCCACGTTTTGGAAAAAAAAGTTATTTTAATTTTGCTTTAAATGTTTTTTGTTTTTTTTAATGAAAGAATTAAGGGCGCGATCTTATCTTAAAATCATAGGCGCAGCCAGGGGGGTGGCCCAGGGGGCCCGCCCGGGCCATCTCAATGCCACCAATGACAAAAATTTGACAAAAAACCTTGTTTCTTCATTTTCAGTTTCTTTTAGCATCTTTGCGTACAACAGTACACGCGTACAACAGTAATTAACAATAAATAATATTGACGACCAGGAGTCACGGCGCACTCCCTTAATTCAATTTTTTCCAACCAATTTAAACGTGTAACCAGGGTGAAATCAAAAGTTTTTGTTCTAAAAGTTGCTACCTCAGGCCCTCATGTAAACTTTTTATGAACGTAATGCAATAACCAGTGCCGTATTTGCCACAAGGCACAGTGTCAGGGCCCCGCGCTCAGATAGTAGGACATTTTTTGATCTTCACTTAGATTTGGCAGGAAGATGTTCCAAAAATCCTCCAAGTGCCAGGGGCCCGGCGCAGTGTAAATCCGGCCCGGGAATAACATGTTTAGTAAGCGTAAACATCTATTGTACCATTTTTCAATAACGATTCGCCTCCACCTCGCCAGTTTTTCGCACAAAATACTTTTAAAAAAGTAGCTAGGAAAAATGCTCATTGAACAAAATATTGAATTTGAATTGAAAGGTCCTGGGCCCCCTGGCCGTACATGTACTCCTATAACTGGGTAACTTCATGACAAAACAAACATCTCTAAGGAAAATGTAGGAGTGGATTATTACTCACTGCTAAAGTATTGCACGAGGCAATATGCCTTGCTTCCCCCTACATGTACCAAATCACTTACAATTAAAATTTTACACCATAATGCAAGGTTTTAAACATGTTTTGGACTTTCATTGCAAGTAAAAGAAGGACTGAATTAAATTTTTTCGATTGGCTTTCAAATGTTAAAAATCTAGTTCTTTTAAATGGCTGTAAACACGTGCGAAATGTGATCCAATGGGATTAAAATAGCTTTTTTTTCCAAAAACTTACAAAAATTGCCCAGCGGTTGGGGGCTTTGCACCCAGACTCTCAGAGTCACCGGAGTCTGGGGGCTCCGCCCCAAGACTGTGATACGTTTGAGTACACTAGCTTACTCAACACGTCTCCTAAGTTAGACGTTTGCACTTTCTAACTATATTAGTTTTTGCCCTCTCCCTTTACCAAAATCCTGGTCAAGTGCCAGCACCAGCAGGCTACAGCTTCATCTCTTCCATTTTACGATACCTTTGCCCAACAAAAAGTTCCGTTTTGGAAAATTTTGATGACGTCAATGCATGTGGTTTGTGGTTTAGGCCCCCCCCTCAATCAAAAATCCTGGCCACGCCTATGCTCTGCACTTGCGCTGGTCTAGAAAGATTGTGTTTGATTTAAAAAAAGCGCTGCGTATGCAAGTCCATCAACAAACTTTCCTACTAACTGAAGTTTTGAAGCTGAAACCAATGCGCATTCTCAGCGAATCAGCCCCTAAGCGGAAGCGGATTCGTCCGAAATGAAACTGCCACCGTTGCTCCTCGTGAGTGGAATGGATCTATCAATCAATCAAAAATGAGGCAAGTTCCAACTAAATTGAGGTCTGAATTCGAAAAAAAGGATTAAAATCATTGGCTTTCAACTCTTTGCGAAAAATTGTTTAACCGAGCTAAAAATGATATGAGCAGAATCATCAACTTAAAGAAAAGTCAAAAATATTTGTTATCAGAATATGAAGACATAGAGAGCCCAGCAGCCCCTAGTCGCAAAATCACTGTAATACAAATTATTTTTGAATTATTTTAACTGATTCGGACAGCTTATTTTCAATGCTAGCCAACTTAATGGTTTGATATGACTCAATCCAATCGGCTGCGCCGCAAATCAAATCAGCTTATTTAGACAGATAGATTTTGCACTTCAAAAGCTAACGCATAAGTTTATTTAGCACTTCAAAATCGCTTCAGACAAACGCAAACATATGTATGAAATGAAACGTAGTAGGCGCTGCAAAGGACCTCTTGGTCATCAAGTCGAGCAACCACTTTTGGTTATCATTGAAAACGTCATCAACGGCTGTGATTTATTTTAATTTTAAACTATTCATTTATATTTCGATAGTAAATGCTTTTTGTACTTCATCTTAAATCGATTAAAGGGAATTGTTGTTTTAGGTCTTGTAGTACCGAGTTCCATGTCTTAACTCCCTGATATTTAAAACCTTTTGGTAATTTGAGATTTGTATCTGGGTAGATAAAGATTTAACCAGAGGCGTAGCCAGGATTTTTGATTGGGGGGGGGGGCAAACCACTAATCACATGCAATGACGTCATCAGAAATTTTCGAAAGAGGAACTTTTTGTGGAACAAAGATATCGGGGAATTGAAGATCAAAAACCGGGGCGCATAATTACAAAGTGTATCTTCTTCTTTTGTACTTCGATTTTCTATCTCTCAGACTGGCATCGCTTCCCGAACCCTAACTCTAAGGCAAGGTTTTGAAGAAAAAAGTTAAAAGAACACAGCGCGAATCGAATCCGAGAGCGAGACTTGCTAGACGCGCGCCCTAACCACTACACCACAGAGGCGACAATGTCGAACCGTCAAAGGGCCGTATTTAACTTGAGTTAATCAGAAAAAAAAGCAATAGATGGTAAATATATGGCTACACTTTGCTAAAATGTAACCGGGGCCTGGCTTGGCGCTTAACCAGAATTTTGCTAAAGGTAGAGTAGAGGGCTTAAACCCAAAGTTAAATAGCAAAAATGTCTAAAGCGGGAGACGCGTCGATTAAACCAGTGTAACTTAAAGGTATCATAGACGGATGTCAGGGGACTTCGCCCCCAGCTGCTGGACGTGTTTTTGCAAATTTTTGAAAAGGCTATTTTAATGCCGTTGTGTTCGCATGAGTTCAGAGCATTTTGCACGTGTTTAGAGCCATTAGAAATAACCAGATTTTTTGTATTTAAAAGCCAATTAAAAAATTAAATTGTTCAATCCTCCTTTTACTTGCAATTTAAGACAAAACACGTCTAAGATCTTACATCAGGGATCGGCAATCTTTTAAACTAGTGGGCCACTTTCAGTCCTAACAAGGTTCCAGCGGGCCGCCACCATTCCAGAGGACCAAAAGAGAAATTGGAAAACATTTTGACATTTTGGCCACGTTTGGTCCGCGGGCCGTAGGTTGCCGACCCCTGTCCTACAGTTTGGTGCTAAATTTTGTAAGTGATTTGACCCAGGTAAGGGAAGTAAGGTATATTGCCTCCTGTAGTATTTTAGCAGTAAATTATAATCCACTCGAATATTTTACTTGGAGATTTTTGTTTAGTCATGAAAAATAAGCAGGTATAGGAGTACATGTAGGGGCTGAGGCCCCCCAATTCAAATTCAACAATTTGTTCAATGAGCCTGGTTATGCCTATGGATTTAACTTGGATGATGTTAAACGAGTACTTTGTGTGTGTATAGCTTTGACTGGGACATAGAATGAGAAAAAACTCTTGGGTTACTTTACGCGAGTGTGTTTATGCGTTAGCTTAGCAAATTCGTATAAACAAAAATCATTCAGCTTTAAAAATTTGTAGCTTTAAATAGGATGGTACAACGTAGGGCTACCATACGTCCTCTTTTAAGAGGATTTGGATTTGTCCTCTTTTTCCGTTTAAAATGAATTGTCCTCCGAGGACACCCAAAAAGTAGCCAAATGTCTTTTTCAATGCTCAAAACTTAAAAGGCGGCAGTCGAAGATTAAACCAACCAAAAACGATATCCTTCCGTCCACATTCGCGTTCAACTCCAGTCAACCCGAATCCAACCGGTCTGACTGAAGACTTTTTTTTTTGGAAATCACCATTTTCGAAGGGTAGAATGGGCGCGAAAACAAGCGGTCTCCAAAAATAAAAAAATGTCTTCAATTTTTGAGCTGATTTTGCTCTTCGAAAATGATGTTCTCCAAGAAAAAAGAAGAGTCTTCAATCAGTCCGATACCTTCCACGAGTTTGGTCGTTTGGGCTTCGTTTCTCGGAACTGTCCTCTTTTTGTTCAAAGAAAACATGTTACCTCTAGTGTAACGTAATCACGCCACAAGGCTCCAGAAATTAGTTTTAAGGCTTCATTAGGAGGATTTGCTGATTTTGGGAGATTGTCAAAAGTATTTCCCCTAACCGTGATTTCATAGAGCAAAAGAGGGTGAAGCATGAATGGTATAAGTTACGTTGTGCTGATTTAGGTAAAATATGATTAAGTTTGCGTAGAACCTCTACTGATCTAAATGTTTTTGTGGCAAGCACATTAATGCGTTCTTCGAAGTTCAATTTATTGTTAATTGTAATACTAAGGCATGTACTGTGTCATTAATTTTTACCACTGAGTCGTCAAAATATAGAGCAATATTTAATATGAAGTTGGTGTTTGTAGGGGATATTACCAAGCACTGAGATCTTTGAGGGTTTAATGTTATTTTGTTGCCTGTAGTCCATTTAAGTTCAGTAGTTAGTTCTTGATTCATTTTTTAATTCAAGATAGAAGGGGTAGCCGCGTTGATGTCCAAGCAAGTACCGTCCGCGAATAATATTGGTTATGAATTTAAAGCATTTAGGGATATCGTAATTTACATTAGAATACGAGAGGTTCAAGATTACTTCCCTGTGGCACACCCAATTCACTTTATTTATCAAAGCTACAGCAAAAGCAGTCACTTGACGAGAGACAGCGATGAAACGCAGCAGGGAACACATCTGGTGCCACTCGCCAAGCAAACACAGTGTGTGCATTGCACAAAGAGAAATAATACTCGTCAGTGGCTAACCACTAACCAGGGGGAAAAAGGGGCTGAAGCCACCTGCCCTTACCCCCAACTTACTTAGAAATTTTTAACCAAACATGTATTAAACGTATTTTGAACTTAATCAGGAAATAAGGGGGGCTGAGAAATTCTGTCAAAGGGCTTCCAAATACAGATTAGCAATTAGTTCGAGCAAATGGCTCAGCAATCGTGCAAAATGCCATCCAAATGGCGTTAAAGTGGATTTTTTTTTTCGAAAAATCGCATCACGCAGCGGCTGGAGGGCTTCCATCCCAGATTTCCATCGGCGAGACGCATAAAAAATAGCTTGAGAACAATCCCCCTCCCTCCCCCTTACCAAAATCCTGATTACACGCCTGATGTCAGTAAAATATCCGTCTGTATATACTGTAGGACATCGCAAAAACTCAATTAACAACCTCTTATTGTATTTTGGCTTTCCAAAGAAGAAAAATATTAGACGAAGCAGCATCGATCTATATTCTGTGCAAAATAGATTTACTTTTGTACGACTAAGCAAAGCCAAAAGAAAAACGATACTTATGTGCACAAAAAAATTACATTAAAGTAAAACACAAAAGTCGTTCAAGATATTGCATAGCACATTAGGTTATGTCGTGGTTTGTATTAGCTTATTAGGGAAATTTTCGTTATTAAATCAAATTCAAATAATCTTTTTTATTCAATTCTGCTCCTTTTGGGAGAAAATAATGTGGTTCGGCCGCCAGCTTACTGTAAAAGAGCAAAGAGCACTATTTCGAATAAAATAGGAGGCTGCTTGACTCGATGACCGAGAGGTCCCTTAGCAGCTTCCTGTGTCAATAGACCAATTGCTTCCTTTGTTTGTGCCATTGAAATTTAGTGTGTTTTTGCGCATTTGGTGGATTGTTGATTGATTGGATGCGTGAAAACAGTTGAATTCTTTAAATACGAAGTATTTTCTGTTCAAAATCGAAAAAAAATTAATGTCTTTTCAAGATGTTTACAAGAGATTAGTGTCATCACTGAAAAGACTGTTCAAACAAATAGGCTTTGTGTTGTCGATCATGTAAATTGTAAAAACTAATACCTACAGTATCGCTGCCTAACAGTGCTGCTGTTATCGGTACAGGGGCGACCGCTTACGCTTATGATGAACACGCAGAAGCCCTTTTACTAAAACTTGGGCATTTGTGGCTGATACTGAATTTAAATCACGTCATAAAACGTTTCAGAAAAGGTAATTACGATGGTTTAAACATTTTGTCAATCATATTCAAAAACACACTTTCGCGCAAAATTTGAACTGCCTATGACGTTATCGAAAAATGACACCATTTTTCCAGAAATTGGCCATGATCTTGTAATACAAACCCAAAAAAATTCAACCAAGCCGAATGTTAATTTCCGGTTTAGGAGTTATGTAGGGGGGTATTTTTAACCCCTACCCCACCTCCATATGTACTTACCGTCGATGCTTGCGGTGATTTTTTTCCCCTTCCGTCTAAAATGCGCTCATGACTAAACGACCGACCCGTGTAAAATATAGAAAACAGAAACCAGAGTCCATTACCAGGTTGGCTGGTTGGTTTCACTAACCACTCAACTTAATTTCCCGACTGGCTTCTCGAAGCCCAAACGCCTCAATCTTCTACTCATTGTCCGCGTGCCTTCTTCATGGTTTATGGCACCTACATTGTGGATTCTAAGTGTGTTCGTGTAGTTTCTCGATTACAATCTGCTACTGAGCACGGAGCTGTTTGGGATTCTCTTTCCCAACGATTTCTTCCACGAAAATAGAACTACGTCATCGTGGTGATGCTTGCGTCTTTGGACAAATGACGTCATCAGGATAGAGAATGCAGTGTATGGATAAGTGGCGAGTCGGATCAACGTCAGCACCAAAAGCTGGGCCAAACCGAGTGAGGTCAACTTTATTCAGACCCTGGTTAGAATACGTCACCTGAAAATATTACAATAAAACGTCACGACAGGGAAATAAATTTTTATTGACTTCACTTGCTGTGCAAACAAACAAGCAACTATAAACAAGCATTCCAAATTTCGAGAATGGAATGTGCCCTGGTCTAGTTTTGCTTTGTGCAAGTCTATACTTGTATATAAAAGCGATATCCTTGTATCTAAATCAAGTACATGTACAAAACTATGCCTTGCGTTCAAGCGGGTGGATAGCATTCATCGCTGCCGACCAACTTTAGTGGATAGTCGCAGCCAACCTCCTCAGTGCAGTGGGGGGCCGATCTGCCTCCTACCCAGGCGCTACAGTGCAAAGAGCTGAAGGTTGCCATTAATACTAAACCACGTCTAAGTTCACATAGCTGGACAGCGCTGCTTCAAGTTGTTAGTTCGCATCCGTACGAAACAGTTCTCATCAGTACGAAATAGTTCTCACCAGTAAGATACAGTCCTGATAGCTAACATTCTGAAGCTCTGTGAACTTGGTATGTGCTTTAGGTTCCCACGTATAAAAATATATCCGTCTAGGAGGGCTCGATTCTAAGTAACATGCTTTTATCTAAACATACTCGTATCTAAATGTGCTCGTCTATAAACATGCTTGTTTAAGCAATTCCACCTGCTGCTTGAATTCGCTGATGTTATTCAGGGGCGTATGGGACTGGTCGAAAGGTGAATGAAACAAGAGGCTCTCCGACATGGGGACTTTTAGGACATAGGTAATTATCGCCCCCATTGATACGTCATCGGCGTGACCGAAACCGCGACAAGAGGCGATCAGTTCATTGTTTCTGAAAAACATCAAAGTCAGTCGGATAATCGCTTACTTATTTCAGCAGTTTGGGTTCTAAAGAGTGACTACAGTGTCGAAGGATGACTGCAATCAAATTTTATGTTAAGAGCGAAGTAATCAAAATCTTTAGAGCGGTGAAATGTTGGGTTTTTGGTTAATTTTTCGTTCAAAGTTTTTTTGCCACATATCCTGAGTTGGAATCATCTTCTTCGGCAACTCATTCCGCTCTATTGCCAGCATAACTTAGGTTTCTGCAAGCATGCCGTACATAAGTATCTGTTAAAATCTTTTCAGTCATTTTGACTAAAGACGCTGTCTTTTTTACCTAATCGATTAGGAAAAATCAACATATGAGTGTTACTTGAGAGGCGAGAACTAAAACTTTATTTACATTAGATAGAAAATTTCCTATTTGCGATAGTTTGAACATACAAAGACTAGTCTCGACCATTACTAGCTTTTTATATCATGCCAACAGTTTGGGTTCGGCTTTTGATTTCCGACCATGCTGCTTGTTGTTGCGTCACAAAACAAGGTGCCAAATCACGAAATCAAAGAGTTTAAATTTCAGCCATGTTCTTTCAGTGACGTGCGATTGCCATGGTTTTTTTCGTAGTTGAACACATTTTTGACATGTTCACTCAGCATTAAGCGAGAACCGTACGTCGTTAAGAACCTCTTCTGGAATGTGGGTTAGTAAAACGATGTAAAAATAATAATTGACTGTATTTCATACGGCATAACGAGCAACTACTAAAAATTAAAATCAGTGAAACATCTGGTGCGTAAGACAATGAAACACGATGCTGTTGTGCCGTGACTCATAATTCAAAAGGATTGTAAAGTATTAGTTGTTGCAAGTTGTTACTAGTCCTAAAAAGATGCTACAACATTGTTTTTCATATATCATGAATGAACAACGCCGTTTTTCCGCCGTTAAATCAGCTAAAACGGCGACCGCACAAAACAGCTCTCTCCGAAATCATTTAGCGGCTGAATTGTGACGCTATGCACGATTTGGTAGACGTCACAATGTACAAAGCTTTGACACCTTTTGGATAACTCATTGTTCGACGCGCTGTGCTCGAAATCCCAACCCAAAGCAGAGAGTCCAATACAGCTTAAAACCAATATCCAAATAATAGTGTGAAATAAATAGCGAATAAAATCAGTTGCCTTTTTATTCAGAGCGGAATTAATTTCGTCCCAAAAAGACACCGCAAGATGGTGGAGTTAAAACCAACCCCCTAAATTTGAGGATGAATTTGATGGGTAAAGGCAAACTAACCAATAAGCAAATTAATGGCAGCCGCTTTTAAAACCCGAAGAATCAGTGAATCAATCTTCACTTACTTTCTGGTTTGAGTTTCATAGGTTACTGTTGTTTTTGGGCCCCGCGGATTTAATTTAGCAGGTTCCGCAAACTTTTAATTGGACCTGCTTTTGAGACGTGATTAATGTAGGCTTCCAATGAAAAAGCATCTAATTTACAAATTTCTGTTCCTCATTAGTAGCAGTGAACTTGTTACAAAGTAAAGTGCACCAAGTCTCAGTGCTAAAATCTGCGAAGACGTTACATACCCGACCCAAAACTCCATGAACTGTTGCAAAGACTTTGACACACAGTAGCCAGCCCCCGTTAGAAATTTTACGTTTTGTTTCCGGCCTCGAACGTTCGCCTGGAAATGAGTTTTGCAAAACCTTAAAAGTTAGTGATAATTTTCACTTCCCAGTAGGTTTAATCTTAAACGAGGACTGAAGGCAAAATCATGGGGGGTATCCAGGCCCGGCGCCAGAGTAGCGTGACTCAGGGGGGCAGAAAAAATATTTAGGGGCACAGAGAAAATTTTACCCTCAAATTCGAGAGTGAAGACCAAAGAAAAAGGTCTTCATCCGGGTCGTTTGCCTTCTTTCGGGGCACAATTCTCGCTTGGAGGACCACGTTCATAGCTTGGCAGGGCGCGACAGAATCTTATGGTGCGATTTCGGTTCTTGCCCACAAATTCAGGAGTGAAGACCAAAAAAAATGTCTTCGGCGCGAAATTTTAGGCTTCGTCTTGGCGTTTACTGGTGTTTTTCGTGCTGGAACGAAAGTTTACTCACGCTGGGGGAAAAGGCCCCAAAATGCATTTCAGTGGCACCGGGCGTGTTACTTTCTTTTGGCGCACAATACTCGCTTGGAGGGAACAAGCAGTGATTTGGTGGGGCACGGTCCCGAAATGCCCCCCGTGGCGCCAGGCCTGGGGATATTTAAAGTTAGGCAATAGTGTTAGATTGGCGTTGACTGATTCCTTCTTGACCCAGCCGTTCCAGAGATATTCTACTTCAAACATGTCATAGGGGTCTCCATGATTATAATTTTTATTGGCTGCCCTGGCGTTACATTGCTGTAGCCTAGCCTACAGAGGCCCCAATTAACTTATATATAGCTTAAAGGCTTTTGTGGCTTAGCCTAGTTGCGTCGTTGCCTTAGCATAGAATTAGATGACGTCGCTGATGTTATCAACGTCAAGGTTGCCAATAAAAAATTAAATCATGGTGGCATCTACGTCGTGTTTAAAGTAGAATATCTCGGAAATTTCTGCGTCAAGAAAGATAGAATCAACGCCAATCTAATCTAGTACGGACAGCCCTAACTTTAGACAACCCATTGACTTTGCCTTCAGTTCTCGTTTAAATAGCAAAATTAGCCAATGCTTTAAAATTATTTAAGCTGGTAATAAAAATTCAAACGCATCGAAATCAATAATTGTCAAAAACAAAAAAACTTAAAACATTTTGTTTTTCTTTTTGAAAATTTTGGTTGTTCTGAAAGTAAAAACTACACTGTTTACTATTCTGTATCATCTTTTGCTTTTCATATTACCTCTTATTGAGTGGTGGTAGGCTAGCTGATTTCCTATGAGGGATGGGGGTGGAGACCAAAACAAGCGAGCCACACTGGGACATGCTCTAATCGTTTTAAGATTTCAAAATCGGTATTCGCAGCTTCAAAAGCTTATAGGTTATGCTGTTCAAAAACTGATTTTTGGGGGGTACCCGGGGGTGTCCACAGGGGGACAATAAGAATAGAGCCAGAATTAACTTCTGAAAATGGAAGAATTTTTGAAATTAGGTAGGTTTAAGGGAGAGAGTGTAAAAATGCAGGGGGGCATGGTCCCCCTGCCCCCCCCCCCCCTTGCGACGCCCATGGGTCAAGCCGTTCAAAAATTGATTTTTAGGGTACTCCCAAACTATGTCAAAATATTTGTCTGTTTAATATCTACTGATATCAAAAAAAGTGGCACTATGCCGTTCAAAAAAGTGATTTTGGGGGGCTCCCAGGGAGGTGGTAGGCTACCCCCAAAGTATGTCAAAATATTTGTCTGCTAAATATCCACTGATATCAAAAAAAAACTGGCTCCCTACGTTAAGCGAGGGTGGTACCCCCAAACTATGTCAAAATAATTGTCTGTTAAATATCTACTAATATCGAAAAAAAATAGGTGCCCTTGCTTAAGCCGTTCAAAAAATTGATTTTTGGGGCCCCATTTTGGAAAGGTTCCCGGTGGAGTAGCCTAAACAAATTTCGGGAGATAAAATTGCGTTTGCAGCTCAACGACTTTACACAAAAATTAAATTTCAACTTTTGTGGTTTGGAGAAGAGCGTACAAGATTTAGGAAGAGCAAAAAAGGAAAAAGAAAAAAACTTATCGCGGTCAAAAGTGGGTTGGTAGGAATGAAAGGGTATTTTAAGACATGTAGCCATGTGAAAAATCTTTTGCCGTACTTAAGATGTTTTTGAATGAGACCGCCTTTTACGCTAAACTTTCGGAGCGGTTTTCGGGTCCCAAAACCAAAGTCACGTGACTAAATGCCTCGAAATTTGGTACAAACATACAGTCATTAATCTCAAGCTGCTGCTAAATTTCATGTAGCTAGACCAAACCGTTTTTGAGTTGCAAGCAAAAATCTGAAACTTTGCACTCATTAGTTTGAAAATGGCCGAGTAAAAACTACGAAACACGCGATGCGAGCTCGGTCGTTTCCAGTAGCGTAGCCGGAGGGGGGAGGCGAACCTTTTCATTTCCTCTATTTGGTCAACCACTGAATTTGGACAAAAAATCGCCCCAATTTCAACTGAGTACCTTTTTGTTTTGGTCCTCAACTGAATTTGGATAAAAAATCGTTTTATTTCAAGATGTAGACCTTTTTTTTGTTCTTTTTTGGCCATGACTCCCGGAAAAGCCTCTCGTGGCAAATTCCTAGCTACGCGCCTAGTCGTTACAATGACTTCCGAATGAATTTGTTCAAAACTCCTCGGCGCAAAAAAAAGAGTTTTCTCGTCGTAACTGGCGACAGTTTATTAAAAACTCAGCCATCAAAAATTCTAAATCAAATAAAATATCTATAATCAAAGCCATTAAGCTCAAGCGCTTCAAAGCCAGAAAGCTTGAAGGTCAATTTCGGGGAAACTCCACAACTTGGAATTTCTAAGTTGTTACATTTAACCTTTCTTTGATACCTACCCATTCTGAGAATTTTAAACGTCAAACGTCTTAAAATTTGACTTCAATTACGGGACTCACATTTTAACATGGCATCCCCAAGTTTTGTCATGTTTTACCTTTTTTGATATCTATTCATCTATACTGAAAATTTCTGTTATTTAGCACAAGCAATTAAAAATACATTTTGGGCGTTCCATTTGAGGGCAAAACCCTCAACGTGGTACCCCTAGTTTTGTCATGTATCATCTTTTTTTTACATCCATTCACCTACCATAAAACTGTTTTTATTTTGGGATCCATTAGGAGGGTCTCCCTACCAAAGTACCCTAAAATCTTTTGAAAGGTAGCAACCAAGGATGGCAGTACGGTACGGTACGTAGGTACGCCTCAATTTTTGCTAAGAAGTACGGTACGTTGGTACGGTACGCCTGTTTTTGTAATGGTACGGGTACGGTACGTTGGTACGTGTCGCGATCGTTGATACTTGGCTAAAGTACAACCTTTAATCTCTAGAATCGTTCACGTCGACTGAAACTAGAGAGCGACTAAGATGTTAATTGACGAATCGAAAATGGCAGTTAATAGTTCCTTTAGCTTCTTAAATCTCAGAAAGCAGCACACCAATCTTAAATTAAAACTTCCTATTTAACATTGAAATACAAAACCACTCTCACTGAGCAAAATCGCCCCACTAAAACTTCTTACGATCGACCAGATTCAGATCGTAAAAGACCTATAATCGTGACCGACCAGGTTCAGGTCGCCACTACACACCATCGCGATCGACCAGATTCAGATCGCCAACTGTACGGCTACATAAGCCAACCACAGATACACAAACTCGACTTAATTGCCTACGAAACTAATACCTAAAATCACCCACTCATAGATTATTAGAATCCTGAATGAAAAACAACCCGCCTATTTATACTACGGCAAAAGCTATTGAATATCCCAGAAAAATCCATAATACGTCACAATAGAAAAAATGTACGAGCTTACGATAACATAATTATGACGTCACAGCTTCAAGTCTAAATATAGCAATTAAAATGGTACACAACTAATTATTTGGTGGCTAATAGAAGACAGTTGGATATACTAGAAAGGAATCATCTCGAATATTCCAAATCAGAAAAGCGGGAAAACAAAGAAACAGTTATGTACGCATTAAAACACAGCAAATAATTATATCTCAGGCATTCAAAATTATTATTCATCGCAGTACGCTGTTTGAATTAAAAATTCCAGACTTTTTGCACATTGCGCCGGCTGTTTGTATGCGGAGGCAAAAGACAGCTGAAGCCGACGCTAAATGAGTGAATTGAGATCACTGATTTATAGGCTAATGATTTCAAAGTCGGTTAAAGTTGAGAGTAGTTAAAAGCAAGAATACCAGTAGGGTACGGTACGTAAGTACGGTACGCTGGTGAGGTACGCCTTTTTTGTAATGGTACAGGTACGGTACGTTGGTGCGGTGCGTTTCAAAAATTGAAGTACGATACGGTTCAAGATGCGAGGTGCGTAGTACGCAAATTCTGAACGTACGGTTCCGTACTGCTATCCTTGGAAGCAACGTTAAATTGCGACAAAGATACACTTTGATTTTTGCATCACCGGGTACTAAATTTCTAAGCGTTGAGCGATCATTAAAAACAAATATATTTGCTGTTTTTAACGAAATATTAGTGGATGTTGAATTGTAAAATAATAAAAAATGTATTGCTATTGCCAAAAAGTGAAACTTTTTTCATTATTTAATCAAAAACAATACAACCAAAATACAGTAGAACAAATTTATTGAGACGTTTCGGTTAATTTCTTTAAACCATCATCAATCTAGGAAATAAAATCACAGCTGGCCCTTAAGAGAAAATTGCAGACTCAACGTCTAAAATTGGATTTTGTGATTACAAGACATGTATCATGCATGAAGTCTGGATAGGTACGCGGAAAACACGTATGTTTATTAAAGCGTGAAATGTTTTGTAATATGATGGAGGGTAGTACAAAAAATTTCATGCTTTAATAAACATACGTGTTTTCCGCGTACCTATCTAGACATCATGCATTGTACATGTCTTGTAATCACAAAATCCGATTTCACACGTTGAGTCTACGATTTTCCCTCAAGAATCAGCTGTAATTTTATTTTTATGTTCTAGATCAGTGGTTTTCAACCTTTTCGGAACCGTGGTACATTTTGTATTTTTTGAAAGTTTGCATGGCCCATTGCTCTGTGGCGCTCCATCTAGAATAAAAAAGGTCTCCACTTTTGAGTCAGCGTTGTTTGCCCAGTGATTGCCTTGATCTAAAAAAAATGGGGGACTTCACCTCTGGGAGAGCGATTTCCGCCTCGATCTTCGAAAAAAGGTCAACGCATCGGAGTCTCCAATTTTTGTCAATTCTCCAATTGATATTACTGAATTTTTGAACCAAGCAGCCAATTTTTCGAATAGCTCTGTGGCCCACCGCAAAATCTCCTATGGCCCGATCAGTGGGCCACAGCCTACTGGTTGAGAAACCCTGTTCTAGATTGACAATAGTTTAAAGAAATTACCCAAAACGTCTCAATAAATATGTTCTACAGTATTTTGGCTGTATTGTTTTTGATTAAATTATTATTTAAGAAGTACACTTACCATGCACCCAAGTTTTTTTATTATGAATAGCCAAAACACAGTTAAAACACAATCTGACCTTCGATGACGTCATCAAATACCTAATGACGTCAGAGAGGTAAGGGCGGTACCCAATTAGATACAACACAGTTGTGGTCAATTGCAAAATAACCTGTTAAAAGGGTGGCAATCACAAAGAGTTTGGGAGGGAGACCAAAACATTTTTTAAACACCATAAAATTTTAACAGACTGTGGTTTTGGAGTAATGGCCACTTTGGACTTGGGCATATTCAGCAACCTCATATTCGATAAAAAAGTCTTTTGGACCATTTTTCCTCCACCCTGACGTAGATTTGCAAAATTGTAAACGACCGTGTTTTAGACCTGACCAGTCAGTATAACCGGACATGAAGGAGGTCAGCAATTCAGTTCTTTTGAGTGGCTCAAAAAACGAGCGAAATTTCATCCAAACGGCGCTAGAATGGCTACTTTTCACAAAAATTATAAAAAATGCCCATCGGCTGGGGGCTTTGTTCCACAGACCTTTGTCTGTGATTCGCTTGAGCCAATAACAGATTACAGAAGTCTATTTTGTTTCCACTCGCGTCAAAATGCACACAAAAAGAAAACAACGACAACAACAAAAAACACAAGAATCAAAAGGATTTGACATACACCAAATTACGAACGCGAATGGAAACCGTGAGGCTGCGAAGGGACCTTTTCAATCTTCGAGTCCAGATTTGACATATACCAAATTACGAACGCAAATGGAAACTGGGAGGCTGCGAAGGGACCTTTTCAATCTTAAGTCCAGCGGCCAAACAACTGATACATCAGTTTGGTCGCTACACGCCCGCTGTATACATTTATTTGAACCAAAAAATTATAGCTTTTGGTTTTAGGTATCTTCCCCTTAGCAAAGTTTAAGTTGTGCTCCTAGCAGAATAACATTTTGCTATTGTAACATCCGGGCCAAAACGGGGGCGTCCTTTGTGGTCGACCGACAGGTTTGTACAACCAACGAGTTACTCTTCATCTTGAGTTAAGTACCAATTGATCGGATTAAACTTCCATTTGTGGCTGCGCTGGAGTGTGACGCGAACTATCTTCGGAAATCAAAAATCACGAAAACCTTATTTTACTGCAAATTTGGTGGTTACAGTATTATTCGACTTGAATGGTTTGGAATAATTTAAAAAATGCAGCTAGGTTGGGAAAAAGTGCCACTTAGCTAAAAGTACATACAGAGATGAAGTTTTTTTAAATTATCCAATAGAAAGTACTCACAGCAAACCCTGCGGGCCGGCTCTGCCTCCCAACATAAATATATTCTCGGATGGGGTCGTAGTTGTTCAGTAAATCAAGCAGAGATTCGATGTTCACGTAAACGTCGTCGTCAAAGTGACACCACCAGCTGGAAAAAATCAGTCTCTGATTCAAACGGGGATTTCCCAACATATTTAGCTTTTTCATGTGAGAGATTGCTGCTACCGACCTTCTCCAGTGTCTGATGGGCAATTTCGAGCAACCATTATGACGTGTTCTCATCTCGTGTTATCAGTCCATTTGCTCTTCATAGGGAAGGTGAAAATTGGCAATGGGTCGACATAATAATGGCTTGTTTTTATGCGCCACACTCGCAAGCTACGGCTGTGGTTAGTCTTTGTTAGTGCATTGCGAACCCAAGCCGTCCGATGCCATTTAACCCGCTTCCAGGCTGTTAGGCCAAGTCAGTGTTCCACTGGCATTAGTCCTACACCAGGCACAAATTAGTGGGTACTAGTAATGTTTTGGTTCATAAACGCGCAACACCGCAACCACTGTATTAAAGCCCAGCGGAATTTCCTGCACATTTGTCCTACGCGATGATTACTACAGCATCTGATGTCATGAAAACAGTTACCTTGTGTTTTTCGTGGCAAACGTGTCAAATTCTTTCGAAGTTTTGCAGCATAAATCGGCCCTAAAACAAAATCAATGTGATGTGAAAAGCTATCATTGTTATCTTATTGAGTCAAAAGCCAGAGCTTTGTTACTTTCCTAGGTCAGAGTATTTGCAATGAGAGCAAAGAGTGCCCAAGGCAATGCTTTAAAACGTTTCAAATTTCCTCACGAGGAGACGGGAAGTTTTTAATTTGTTAGTACAAATGCACAAAGCCTCTGACCATTTACCAAGCTAATGTTATTGCTCAAATGCATAAGTGGGCACAAGTCCGTTAATCGTTAATCCGTTAATAACGAAGCTAACTTTTTCACTAATTCATTAATCCGTTAAAAAGTTTTTTCATGTTAACGGACTAAATTAACTTCTGTTAAGTACTGTTAACGGACTAAAGTAACTTCCGTTAAGTTCTGTTAACTTCCGTTAAAGTTTTTATCGTTAATATCTTGCAGCTTCGTTGTGCATTTGAACTTGTTTTTATCTTGAAATTAGATTAGACTGTAAAATGTAACTTTCAAAACACAAAAAGACCACCACAGCAATAAATATTTCCTTAAAATCAGCTCAACAGCGTCAATGCGTGTTCTGGAAGCGAGTGAATAAAACGAAATGTAAATTACACGCAAAATGTTAACGGATTAACGGACTTTATTAACTTCCGTTAATTAAAGCAGAAAATAACGGATTAACGTTAACGGAGGTGTGAAGTTTGTTAACGGACTAGTGGTTAACGAAGCTAACGTTTTGCATTACCTTGCCCATCTATGCTCAAATGCTGCATCACTGATTGTTCTGCAACAATACCTTGTCCTGAAAGGAGTCATTAGAATAGGTTGGCAAGTTAATGCAATGCAAACCGTTAGCTTCGTTTGCCACTAGTCCATTAACACACTTCATACCTCCGTTAAGGTTAATTCGTTATTTTTAGCTTTAATTAACCGAAATTAATGAAGTCTGTTAATTCGTTAACATTTTGCGTGTAATTTACATTTCTTTTTGTTCACTCACTTCGAGAACACGTAATGACTCTGTTGAGCTGATTGAAAGAAAAATTTTATTGCTATGGTGGTCTTGTTGCGTTTTGGAAGTTACATTTTGCAGTCTACTCTAATTTCAAGATAATAGGTTCCAATGCACTAACGAAGTTGCGATCGGAAAATCTTTGGAAATTGCGAACAGCGATAATTAATAGACCTATGAGGCAGCAGCTTATTATTTGCCACAAAAAAGAGCTCCTTTCTTCGCTTTTTCTTCTATAAAACTCGTACTGATACGCAACAAGTGTTACCAGTGCAAACTGGTTTGTACCGGTACGATGGATGAATGGTGCAAGAAATTAACGATAAAAACCTCAACGGAAGTTAACAAAACTTAGCGAAAGTTAATCTAGTCCGCTAGCATAAAAAAAACTTTTTTACGAATTAACGAGTTAATGAAGAAGTTAGCTTCGTTATTAATGCATTAACGATTAATGAATTTGTGCCCAACTTTGCTATTTAGCATTGGGTTTAAACAATCTGGAGGATAAGCGCCCCGACCCCTGCGCTCGAGTCTCTTATTGTGGCACTAAAACTCCGGCTCTACCATTCCGGCTGACGAAGCTGCTTAAAGACCCAATTGTTTAGTTGACCTGCGATTACGTAGCCACAGAGATAAATGATAATGATGTGTTTGCACGGAAGGAATGGAAATTCGATATTTTCATTTAACTTACAGTCCACAAAAATCTGCATATTTATGTTGGCTTTATCAAAATAAAAGGTTTGACGCAGATTCAACTAAAATTAGCTCGTAACTGTATGTCGTAGCACATACTATGTCATAGTTAATCAAACATTCTCTACTGTACTTCCGTGTTTATAGGATTTAATCTTATACTTCAGATCCAAAAACGAAATTACGCAAAATTTGTCAATCAGAAATTAAGTGTGATGTAATTTGCTGAGACGGCTTTTGATACTTTACTTTTTATAGTCGAAGAACCCCAGACTGCCTATGTCACATTCTAGTTATGACCTTAAAGGCGGTGAACCATCCAGCCAATTCCGGTGGTTTACAATAGCTAAAATTGAACTATAATTTTTGATATTTTTTGTTTTAATTTTGGGACTGCGGTTGCAAAGATATTCAACAAATACAAAAAGATGTCCCCCCGAAAAAAGTTTTTGGAAACTCTGAGTTTTGATCTTCCCGCCAAAACCACAGTAGGCCTAATGGTTTAGAGAACTGTGGTAGGCCTAAGAGTTTAGAGATAGTTTATCTCCAAATAGTTTATTTCTAAATAGTTTAGACCTAATTAGGCCTAACTATCTCTAAACTATTAGGCCTAACAGTTTAGAGATAGTTAGGCCTAATAGTTTTACAAGATTACAGTAGGCCTAATAGTTTAGAGAACTGTAGTTTTGGCGGGAAGATCAAAACTCAGAGTTTCCAAAAACTTTTTTCGGGGGGACATCTTTTTGTATTTGTTGAATATCTTTGCAACCGCAGCCCCAAAATTAAAACAAAAAATATCAAAAATTATAGTTCAATTTTAGCTATTGTAAACCACCGGAATTGGCTGGATGATTCACCGCCTTTAACATTAAGAGTCAAATTTTACACGTTCAGTGGTTTTTGAAAGTTATAGTTTTGGCTGATATTGTTGATAGCTCTAGGATTTGATAACCAAAATGCTTCCCGGTGGCAACAGACGCGACTCTAAGCGATTCGAAAATCGAAACCAGGAAGCGTCTATGTTTGGTCATAAACTTTCGGTTTCAATTAAGCGCCCGCTACAAGGCGTACGCCGTAACCACGTCACGCAGCATTGTTGCGCACTTCGGACGTCCGAGACCGCGTTTGCTTAGCTAATAGTCCGGTTTGGTAAAAAGCATTAACTTTTTTGTTTTTGCTGGAGTCAAAGAACGCTACAATATTAAGTAAAACAAAATCTCATCAGCTCGAATCAGTCATGTTAGTTATTTCACTTTTGAAGATATCTCGGAGGCGTAATTGTTTCTGTTTCGTTTTGGAATCGAATGTTCCGATTTTTTCACGTTTTGTATATCCGATGCTAATTAAGTCAAATTTTGTTCACGTTTGAAAACTTTGGACAAACAAATCAAAGATGACCACCATTCAACAACAAATTTTTTAGCAGGCTTAAAGTATCACAGAGTAAAAACTAAAAATAGTTTTGAATTCCGTCAAAAATAAGCCTCAGCAGGTCGAAAGCGCTACAACCTTTGAGCATTGAAGCTGCTGTGAATTTGAGATGACCCGCGTCCAATGAAGATCATTAATGATTTATGAATAGAATTATAATACTGTACATTATTATAGCTCATTGAATTCGTTAACGATCTGATTATAATCGATCTTGTTACGTCATAGTTCATTGTTACATCCCCATGTACTTACAGTGCATGAGTGGCTCCACATTTCGTTACCACTAGATGACCTGCACCTAAACAATTTAATGGCATTAGTGAATAATATAGAACTCGAGGATGGCCAGCGGTAGGTGGTCAGCATCAGACTCAGAAGGTTAGAGGTTCGATCCCTGCCGTCGCCATTTTCATCGATGCCAGTTAAAACCTGTTCTAAACGAATTCTGCGTTTCTGTTCTAGATCTTTAACAAAAATTTATGTGATATAGCGGATGATGATTGTACGTCATCAACCTGAACGTCAGTAAACATTGTGAATGAAATCATCACCAGAATAAATCGCATGTAGCCATAGGTGGCGGAACCAGGGGGGCCGGGAGGGCCCCGGCCACCCCACTTTTTTTCAGGGGGGCCCTAATTTATGTGATTTTTTTCTAAAATAACACTGCTGAAAAATGTTTTTGCAACTTAATATCATAGATGTCGAAACCAGAAGGCGTAGAATGCAGACTCACACTCCTAACCGGGTGGGAAGGCATTGGACTATATGTATTGACTTTTACGACGATGACTCAAAATAATTTTTGTAGCGTAATTTCTCCTCTTGAGCTTAACACGAGATCGATTCCATTCCCAATTGTGATGCTCGTGTTAAGAGTACGATACCTTCGGTTTAGATTTAATACCTGTACGGCTGTCATTTTTGCAACTATACGATGTTTACGTTATTTTGAAAGTGATTTCAAATCTCTAAAAATAACCTCCCCTCACCACGGTTATTGTACCCAGCCGCCATTCTTTGCATTGTTACGTAAGTATTATAAGCGTCACGGACGAAATAGGAGCGAATTTGATTGGTGTGCAGCTGATGAACAATTATAGGTTAATTTGTGGTGTAAAAAATGAGTACTATGCTTCATTATTTTCTCAGATAATTCATTCATTTTTTTGTTCTTGACCACCACAAAAATAGTAAATAGCAAATGGATACTAACGCAAAAAGTAACATGTTGAATCTAGAAAAGGAAGAAGCGACGCAATCTTCATATTTTGCACTCACGCGTTTCAAGTAACTTTTGGAAGGAAGCCAAAATGGAATGCCTCAAACGACGCTTGCTCTAAAAAGCGTTGTTAGTAGCGTAGCCAGGGGGGAGGGCGGGGGGGGGCTATAGCCCCCCCATTGGCATGTCGACCAAAATGCAAAATGAGAAAAACACTACGTTTTTAGCACTTTTGAGACTATTTTATGTACTGGAGTGGACTAAATAGTGATTCAAAACATCTTTTGAAACATATATTCAGGGGGGGGGGGCTAATTTGTCAAAAACAAAACTAACAAATAAATAAAAACTTTGAAAAATCGTCGAAAATAAGCAATCGAATTTGATCGCAAGTGTAAAAATGCTAAACATAGGTGTCATCAACAAATATACTATAAACTACGGAATAGGGGAGCTATTCAGTATTAGTTAATTACCTATCATTTCTCTCAAATCTCTTTTCATTAGCCCCTCCCCAGCAATTTTTTTTCTCTATAAACTGTATACGAAATAGATTACTCCGAGTTAGTTTTATTGAACTATTCTATTTTATAATTTACCAGCATCTAAACAAAAGAACAAACATTTTACCATTAGCCACCTCCCAAATAGCCCATTTATGCCACCAGTTTAACCATGTTTGCACTGCCAATTTCTAAGCCACGTTTTAAAAGCATTATTTTTTAATCAAAATAGCCCTAAAATTAAGTTATTTTTGCTAAAAAATGCAAAATTTTCGAGCGCTGGGGGCTCCACCCCCAGACCCCCCTGCCTCCGGCGACTGGGGGCTTCGTCCCCAGACCCCCATCGGCTATCTTCCCCAAAACAGCCCCCCCATTGCGGATTTCTGGCTACGCGCCTGTTATATGTTATTTGTATATGTTGCTGTTTAGCTTAACAGCTAATATAGAAATAAAACGAAAAAGATAATATCGTTTTTTTGCAAACGTTCGTTAGCAGAACAGTCAAGTTCAGAACCTCCATCTTAGCAGCCGATAATAAACCAAGGGGAAGATTGCAACGAAAATTCGGATAATGGTAGTGGCCTTGCCAGCGATTTAAGTTCAAGCTATGATAGTCGAAGTGGTACTGGTACTCCCACAATGATAAGTAAGTTTGCAAATTTAGCTAAACGGAGGGCTAAAGACTTGGTTTGGAATAGAAATATGAAACTGCCTTTTACAATTTACGGTTTGCAATAGACCCATAATATGATAAGCTGAGGTTATTTTTAAGTCAAGCGGACAAGCTAGTGGAATCGCAGTCGCGAAATTAACAGTGATTAAATACTGGAAATTTTGGCAAATGTTTGTTAAGCTATACGTTACTACAAAAAAATTAAGTTCTCATAGATTTAAGCAAGACTGTGGACTCGTGGAGTACAGGAGTCGGAACTTTAAACAATATCGGAAGTTTAAAAGCCTGCAATGCAATATGTTAACAAAGGGAAAAAATTGGTCAGTATATCCTATACATTTAAAAAAAAAAAAATTGAGGCAAGGCCCTAGCTTATCAGGTATCCTCCTTTTTATCGGGCTGTGTGTCGAGTTTAATGTGTACATTTGCAGTGTGTTTACTAACAAATAACAATGTAGCATTTTTGCTGTGACTAAATTTGCGACTGTTTTATTATGGATATTGAATAGGCCTAATGTTATTGCTATTGTTTTTGGTGATTAATTACGGCTTGGAATAACATTTATGGGCGCACTTTTTAAAACGAACTGCGTTGTTTTGGTAACCTTTAGCGACATGCTGCATTTGCAGTAGCTAGTGCTAAAACAACAAAAATCGCTGTAAGCTTATAACTGCGCGTTATGCGCTGTAGGTGAAAAAACTGGATAGACTTTGGGCCCCTCCCACTTTCAAAATGGTTCCGCCATCGCTGCATGTAGCCGCGGTGACGAAATAATGCTCACTGCAGACATTTCGTTCCTTTGCTGAACCTATACGTCACTGGCAATTCAACTTGTGTGGGTAAAATCAGTAAAATTGATTCAGTGTGCAAAGCTTTTAAAATCGATGATTGACGTCATTGCAATTCTACTTTATGGCGTCAGCTCCTACAGTTTTGTCACAAATTATTAAAATGACTTTGGTTACTTAACATTTAGAACTAAGGCTTTTTCTCTTTTTTTCACCGTCAAACCGAAGCTTTCTTTCACGATAACTGAACAACCAGAAACAAGAAAATACAGTTCAGTCAAAGAAAATGCAGAGAACGTGACCGTTTAACAGTGCGGTAAACCTATACCTTCCAATTTTTGTAGAGAATTTTTAATGGACCTTTAGTACTGATTGCTCGGCAGTTTTCTATGATTTGATCAAAAACAGTACAACCTTGTTTAAAATAATGAAAACTTTCAAAAGTTTCGGACTTTGCTGCGCCCATCATCAGTAAAATAAACATTTTACTTGAATAGATTTTTTTTCTGATGATGGACTAGCCGAATCCGAAAGTTTTGAAATTTTGCTGTTTTAAACAAGACTTAAATGTTTCTTATCAAAATTTTAATGAAATTGCTCCAAATTAAAGGTAAAATTGAAAAAAACTTTTCTTTGTGTAAGATATGAGTCTGTACAAAATAGAATTCCTCCTTTTCCACGACCCACCTATCGTTGAGTTCATCAACGCCCCATAATCGACGGCAGGCCGAGCCATGTGGGGCAAGGAAATGAAAGTGCGGTGATGGGGACTTCTGCACTGCCCTACTCCTTCAAAGGGCTTGGGCGGGCAAATTAGTTCCCAAAAGTGTCTGTACGTTACTGCGTCTTTTAGACAATTAAGAAAAGGTAGAGGCCATTTTCAAAAAGTAATCAGCAGCAGTTGCTTTACGGACAGTGAATTAGTGCGCGTAGCTAATCCATTGAAACCCCAACTTTTCTCTGTGAGATTTGCGGCTTAAGGAAATTTGTTATGCTCGAGTGAACAACTGCTTCACTAACCGCCGGTAAACAGAAATGTACGGATATATGCCGGTGTTCGTTGTTCATGAACTTCATGTGATGTCTGTGCATAGTCCAGTTCAAAAAGTTTATTTTTAACGATTGCTATATCATTCAACCAAAAAAATTGTGATGGCATAAGCCCTAAAAGTTGCGGTATAGTTACCGATTTTGAAAACTTTTTCAGAGAAGTTACTAATTTACAGATACTAATGAAGTAACTATCGTTATAAAAGCAATGTTAGTAGTTACTTCCCGCTTCTGCTAAAACCCATCTTCAACTCACCCAGCTTCTCCTCCAACTCCTTGTCCTCCGCATCCGTTATCACGAACGTCTGCAAAGGAAAAGCTCGTTATGAAAATCCCCGTCAAAATATTAGCATAAGCTTTTTCATCCATAAGCATAACCATAAGCTTTAAAGGTTCATCCATAACCATAAGCTTTAAGGTTTTAATCCGGGAAGAAAACGCACAAGTATTAAAATAAAAGAGAATAAAAAAGAACATATTGCAGAGGAATGGAAGTTGAAACCACAGCACACTGCATTTCTGGGTGTTAGTTCGTTCGAGCAGCAAAATCAGTCAAGCAGATCAATTTAAAACAAAAAGGTAAGTCTGGCTTTGCTTGTTTTCTAGGTATATTTTCTTTGTGGCTACTTCATAATTATTAAAAAAAAGAAAACTACAATGCAAAGAATTGAGCCAAAAAAACTAAAAAAGGGTGACTTTAAAGCGCTTGAAATAAACCAGAACTTGCTCGAAAAAAAAAAATTTTTTTTTTTGCACCAGAGTTGCAACCATCGCAAATTTTTCTCATCCTTAAATCATCACAAGTCTTCCAGGACTTGAGAACAGCTTCATCCAAGTACGTCACAATTATACTAATTGCTTCAGCTTGTTTGGGCCACCGCTGAGTCTTGTGACATATCGCACTGGAAAAACTACCAGGATTCAATGTGTGAAGCAGTCACCTTTCCTATTGTTGGAGGACTTTTTGCTTTTTTTTTGAGAAAACTTTTGCAATATTTTAAAGAGAGATTCCCGCTGTACCCAAACTCCGCTCCATCCCGCCACAACAAACAACACGTGGTCATGATCTAAACGTAATAATAGCCCACCTGCTTCAAAACCCTCTTCATCCAAGTTTTCAAAAGTAACCCGACCCGGGGCTCATGAAATCTTTTCGTCGTTTTCACAGTGATCGTGACGTCATCGATTGTGACGCCACGCTTGGCGACGACGTCATCAATTGTGACGTTACTTTCGCTATCGTTTGCGGATACCTTGGAGTTGACGTCATCAATTGTGACGTTACTTTCGCTATCCTTTGCGGATACCTTGGCGTTGACGAACATTTTGGGTAATTTCTTCCCCCACAAAGCCTCATTGGTGAGGCCATAGAGAAGAGCAAAACATATAATGACGCACAGCGTTCGCGGCACGCGCTGTTGCTGCAGCTTCGAGCTGGTAGGACACGAGCACATCGCGAACCTTCAACGTCTATTAAGCGCTACGCTATACCTATGATAAAGTAAACAAAAATACAGTAAGTTCCATGCTGCATTGAGTCTGGTGAGGTTAGGGTGCTACTCAAGTCGGTCTGTATGTTTGTTTTACCAAACGCTACGATAGGAGCAGGCAGGAAACAAAGAAACATCGATTGATACCAACGTCTACTGTTGAGTACTTTGGCAACACTACAGTATTTCAAAAAGTTTTAGGAAAATATTTGAATAACTAAACGAATTACACTCTTTTTTATTTATTAGAACCATTTGATAAAATCACGAGGCTCGCTCAAAATTTAAGAACAAACTAAAAGCAATGCCAGCAACGGCAGTAAAAGTTTTTCGAACAACATGGGCCAAATTTGAATGCCAAAAATAAATTGGTTTTGTCATACTATCGGATCAAAATAAATCAAGGTTTTAGCGAGTATAGCCAGTTGGCCGTTACACCTTTACTGTTTTGTTTTTGCAGTTTTGAGAATTGACCAAAATTGCAATTTTTTCATTTTCCAGTTTTAAGCACACAATGAAAAAAAATTGTGAAAATTAAAGAACAATCAGCTCCAACCCAAAAATTACTGACTCTTTATGCTGCACGAACAAAAAAAAATGGAAGTTAAACATTCACAAAAATTCGTGTTTTTCATACCATTTACCAATCACCATTGCTAATTGATTTTTTGATACATTCACAAACACAAAACAAAAACCTGATCACTTTACATATTGAATTATTAAAACAATCAAATCTTTATGATACTCCATGTTATTACGTCGCAGCGTGTAACGGGTTTGCACGGCTAATCTTTGAGTCATTGCGCTTGCGCGCAACATAGCTGCTTTCAAAGAAATGTCGCAGCGGTGGCGAGCAGTTGACATTTTCGCAACACTGCGTCCAGTTTGACTTTTGGAGATTTGAACCTCAGACCTCCCGCTCCAGAGATGAAAAAGTTATCGCTTGACCAAATGGGCCGGTGCATAAAGACATAGCCCGCTGACTTGGATGACTGCGGTATTGATGGCATTTGTAGACGAAAAATGAAAATCTTAAACACACGCCAAGTGCATTAATAAAAGCGATGTGGATGGTTCTTTCGAGTCAGTGAATGGCTTAGAGCATTTGTGTGAAATTTTCTCAGTTGCAATTCTTATTGAGAAAGCCAGAAAGTGATTAACTTGACAAAATCACTGCTTCTACTTTACATTGAAAATATAATAGGCAAGCTTTGCTTCAACGGAAAATGATATCCACTTTTCTACCCTCATCCACAACCTTTATCTACATTTTCATTCTAAAACCGACTTTAATCCCAATGGTTCTCAACCCTTAATGAACAGCGACGCTTCTAGATACTTTAAAGTCTTTCCAAGGATCGGGGTGGGGACTGGGTGAGCTGAAGTCGACGAGAGGCACTGCATATCTTGGGGCCCGGTTTCGGGACACGCAGTTCCTCTTGATAATCTGCTGCACGAACGCGGTGACGAGGCAAAGCAACCTATTCTGGATGCAGACACCGGGCAAATTCACGATGCTCTTGTTGCATTTGATGCGCCGTTTATCTGCTCCATCTCGCCCAGCAACCTTGTCGCAATTTGTAGCTTTAAGCACCTTGACAGCCGCGTCCAATTTCCCAGCCCCTGCCACGTGCCACTCGGCTCTGTAAATTAACGCGTTAAGCTTTGGCCAATGCACTGGATCAGCCGCACGTCTTTATGCTGGAGATCGCATTAGGCCAAGGTGGCCGAATTCTTGGGGAGCCCTTTTTTCCCAACGACACCTTATCCTACAGGGTCGTCTCTTTCAAGCGATTCGTAGGTGGTATTTGATCCAGGTTTTTAATTGCGACAAAATGTGGCACTTTTTTGCGAAAGAATTGCGATTTAATTTGAATCGTAACAAAGAAGACGACAACCGCCGCAACAACCGCGCCGATGACTGCAATAAGCATTCCTGAAACAGGGTGGTGTTGCGGGTTTACCACATTGACGTCAGTGGTGGTCGGCAAAGCTGGAATCACTTGAAGCCATGCGGACGCGTGCGTGATCCCGATTTCGTTGCTGGCCATGCACGTGTATTCTCCCTGGACCGCGAACGCCATGTTGCAGCGTCAACGTCTCGACGTCGCTCGTGTTCACGCCCGACTAATTGAGGATTTTGTGGTGGGTCGCATTGAACCGCTTGATCCAGCAGACAAGAGTCGAGCAGCTTGCGCCGGAACGTGACGTTATTGCCTACGCAGGCGGATTTGTTTGAAGGGAAACCGAGTTCGAAAACTGGTCGATGATCTGGGCGTCTCCCGTCAACGTCGACCTTGAAGTTGTGGCTGATAGAGCCGTAGCTATTTTTGGCCACACTCGTGTAGGTGGCGCTGTCCGATTGCTTCACCGAATCCAGCCACAATACCTTTCTGTTTTTCCGAAACCTATATTCCCCTATCCTGACCCGCTTTTCGATCAAAACCCCGTCTTTGTACCACGTTATTCTACTCCATTAACTTTGCAGGACAGCGCGACCTTTGATACTGCAAGTTTGAGGTACACTTCTTTCTTCATCGCTTGTGCGTTCATCCAATCAGGGGCTCTTTATCAACAACTATTTTCTACTCTGTTGTACAGGATTCACCGAACAAAATAAAAACACGAAAATAAATACTTTTGAAAACATGAAGCTTATTCAAAAAAATGGGCAAATCTAACATACGGATCTGAAATAACAACAGATGCGCTCGTCTTCGTAATGGTCTCCATCCTTTTTTTCTCAAAAATTTTCGTTCAAATTAAATAAAGATCTTCGGCGACTTTGCCCCAAATTGCCTGGCCTGGGTACTTTTACTTCCTCCCCCCTTCTCTCAAGTCTCAACGAACCCGGTGGACAGCGTCCGAGTGAACCCTGCCGACGCAACTCCTCCGCTGTTGTTGATTCGAAACATAAATTTAGATCTTAAAACACAAATGAAAAAAAGCGTGGATGAAAAACAACATTAGCTAAATTGTCTCTACCTGAGCTGCAGAGTTTGCTTCTTCCTAAACGCACCATCTTTTTTTTTCGAACGCGGGTTTGAAAATCTTTTTTCGAACGCGACTTATAACAACAAGGCCACGCTCCGCTTGGCGTCGTTGGTCACAAACTTACAACCGCAGGGCATCATTACGTGCAAATGCTGCTGAGTGATGCTTTGCAATGGTCAACTAGGTTAGCTGATAAGAAATTGAGAAAGTACTACTGAGTAGGATCAATGGGAAATAATCTTGTCTTCCCTGAGCACCTTGTTACTATGTCGAATCGTCGAAGCATTGCCAGTTTGAGAATCGAACTTCCGATTACGTCGAAGGAATGGCTCACTTCTGACATGTATCGCAGACAACTTCAATGCTATTTTAGATTTCGTATACCCGACGAATACCAGGGCAGCAAGGGAGAGATTTTACCCAGTTGTTGCCGATTGTTGAAAGTTTTCCTCAGAAGCGTAGGCTTTCGCTTCCAACTCCTATTCAAGGCGGTATCCTGACGGAATGTTGAGGCGGGTCTCGTCGTATTTCGTCCATCCATACGGTGAAAGCGAAAAAACGTTCCGGTTAAAGTAGCAGATTATGTAAAACGCTTTTATTTTGGTCTTTCGCTTCTTCTCGTCGTGCTAAATAGTTTCTTTTTAAATGTTTGCTGAATTCGCGATGTATTTATTTATGCTCAATAAAAGCTTATTACTACCCGAATTTTTCAGATGGTCTCTGTCTCAGGCTACAGCCCTGCTGCTGTTTAATGAGCGCCACCAAACATAACA
The DNA here is from genome assembly GCA_963965965.1 of Trididemnum nubilum. Classification (NCBI taxonomy): domain Eukaryota; kingdom Metazoa; phylum Chordata; class Ascidiacea; order Aplousobranchia; family Didemnidae; genus Trididemnum; species Trididemnum nubilum. Next base: position 717,398 of record OZ014477.1, read on the forward strand.
TGCTGTTGAAAAAACGCGCACTTATCCTGCCTTAATGAATAGTTGACGTTCACTAAATTGTTTTAATGAGGAAGCAATTTTTAAACATTTCAAACGATTTATCTGTCACAGTTACCAGACTACGTTTCAGTTTCTGCCCATATGCCGCTGGCGGTAGGATATGGTAACTAAACGCAGAATCGCCCTTTGTCTGCTCTGTCTGCACGCTGTAACATGATAGCCGCGAATACTAGCAATATGACGTCACACATCAAACGTAAATCAATCCCGGCAAAGCTCAACACAAATTGTGCTGCATTGCAACGCGACACGAAGCGTTTCACGTGCAAGCCGTATAAATTAATGGAGTGCCGAACACAGCTACTCGGCAAAGGAAGGAGACGGAGGTACGAACGCTAGTCGAACAGTTTCCAAGTATTGGTAGGCAACGGAACGAAGTCAATTAAAAAAAAGCAAAACACGTGGCTTTCAATTGCCTAACGATTGTATTTGTAGATAACCGGTTCGATTTTAAAGCTGTTTGTTGCTCGCAACGTTGCCTAGCATTTTCAAATTTATCTCATTTACGTCATCTCTTACCACACAAGGCGTTCTGAACACTGACTTTCGAGCTTTTGCGATGGATTCTGTGACGTTTTCTGCTACTTCTTCAAGTGTGTTGTGACAAAACAGCGAACCGTAGACACGACTGAGAAAAACCCAAGTAGGAAATCGAACTCAGACCACGCAACCAAGAGCGTATATTACAACAAAATAAGAAAAGTTTAAAAAGAAATGCAGCAACAAAAGATTTCGGTTTCTAAATATTTTAAAGGGGCAAGAAATTGCAGATTATTCAAGCGGAAAATTTTCATGTTTTTATCTGGGCGTAAAATTTTCTGCTTAAACAAACAAGAAAAATTACTCGATCAAGTCTATAATTTCACATATTTGCTTTTAAATTAGCTGCCTCTTCTCCCTGGTTTTGATTCTAATTTAGCACAAGCAAAAACTGCTTTTGCTGGTTCTATTTTTCATGCACATAAATAATTCTTACTAAACTCAGATTTAGCGCAAGAAAAACAAATTTAACTCAGTTAAAATCGATTCATAAGTTAGTCTTAAAAAAAGCTCTCGAGCGGCACTTAACGGATATTATCTAACCGTTATATCAGGCACTATTAGTGATGACTAACCAAAAAGTTATCGTAAATTTCTTGTTAGAACTAGGACTTATTTAAGGTTGTTGTTGGGATGAAGGTGCGCCATTAGCTGTCGAAAGTCAACACCGGTACCATTAAAAATAGTTCATACCAAACGGTTTAATATTATTTTTTTAGACAACTTGGTGCTTCAAATGTAACTTGGTGCCGTTCAAAATAGCTTAATATCTAACGGTTTTATATTAGTTCTTGACAACTTGGTGCTTCTAATGTAATCAAAATTTAATTATCTTTTTAGTTTAAAGGAATCCTGCACTCTACTGTAGCTTAAGCAATGACAAAAAATCTCTAGAAAACGTCTTCTTTACCGATTTCTTTACCGAATTCAAACTTCCACCTCCATCTCCGTACTGGTAGATGTCACTTTTTTGCAGCCCAAAGTCAAGAACTTGTTGCAGCCATTGCCTCGAATATCAATTCAATTGTTAGAGAGTTTTCTTCTGCCCAACTTCAATAACCAATGAATCAATTTTTTAACCTAAAAATGGATTTCTGTCAAGATTTCATCCGCCGCTGATTTTCGGATTACGCTGGAACAAATCTTCTGGAAGTGGAAGTGGCATTATCCAGAACACATATGTGGCAAGATACCAACCGGAAAAAGGTTTTTGTTCGCTGAGGTGCTTAATTGGAACTGCTGCTTATTCCTTTATTATGTAAGTTAATCATTGATGGCGATTATGTTTGGAATGTTCAATCCAAGTTAGAACAGAGACCCAAAGTGAACAGGAAAAAAAACTAGGTTTGCTGCAGTTGCAAAAGTTTTTAGAAGTCCTTTTGTAACGTATTGCACAAGTTGCGGTGTTAGATTTGAGGTCCTCGAGTTTCAGGTTTTGAAAATCCATCTTAAAGAAGCAGGGGACGTAGGATTCTTTCATGAAACGAAGAATTGAAAATCAAATTTCGTTGAGCGGTTTCGGGAACACAGCCGCTGGGCGTAGAAGATAAAACACGCAGCCGGAGGCGCGCAAACGCTTTAAGGCTTTCCACCAAGTCCGATGATCGGGGTGAAGCCCTGACTTTTAGCGTTCGAATGAGAGGCTAAACCCTAATACCCCCCCATATGCTACTGCTGTAAAGCACATTTAAATTTAATTGATTTGATAGATCCACTAACGAACAACTTAAATGTTAATTCAGCAGAAAGAACCAAGTCCAAAGAAAAATTGATGGCTGTAGTAGGGCACTGCCTTCATCGATCTTTCTTTAGCCTTGGTATATCTACCAAAGAAATTATTCGATCAAATCTCAGGTTGCTCATACCCTTTATCATTTTTGAAAATATGAACTCCTCTGACGCAGGCGCTGATGACGTCATTTTCGATTCTGAATCGTTCGATGGTAAAAACAAAGGTGAAGAACTTGACAACAACAACAATAGAATCGACTTTGGCATCGTTTTGAAGGAAATCGGAAACTTGGGTCGGTACCAAGTCCTCCTGGTCCTCCTGGCTTACTGGGTCACCATTCCTGCAGGCATCAACCAAGTTGCCTCGGTGTTTTTAGCCGCCTCCCCCGATTACAGGTAAGCAGTTTGCTGACAAAGGTTACTGAGTGCGTTGTGCGTTGGTTTGTTACTTCTGAGCTGATGAGCCACTCAGCTGGATCTGAGCTGATGAGACACCTAAAGGCAAAGATTTCGTCATGCTCACCCCACCAGACGTTTGGCAGTCTTCCCGATGACACAGTGGTTATCGTAGCGCTTGCACAGACCGTGTATTTGAAATGCGGGCAAAATACCAACGTAGATATCTCCCTCACTTGTACCAACGCAACGCTCCCTCACTTGTACCAACGCAACTATAATTAAGCGGCAATTATTCTGTTGTGTCGTCACATTTGCCGCTTTAGATCGATCGCGCAGTCTCTTGCGTTGTCCTTATTATTGTGCAGCTGAGGTTGACGAGAGAACTCACCAAGGTGGTGCCTTAAAGCCTCTTTTAAGTCCTGGATGCCAAAATCCCACCTGCCTTGGTCTGGAACAATAAAATGGATGGCGTTGGTTTATACCACAGCTGCCCTAAATTCGGCTGGCAGGCCATTTGCTGCCCACAAGAAATTTAATCCAGTTTAGGCCACCTAAACTTCCCTCAGGACTCGTGAACGAAGGATGCTGGCTTGGCAAACCCTAGCCTGCAGCGCATACACCCATTTAATAGCAGTAGAAGACCTTTTTTTTACTTTTTTCGTCTTTACCGACTTTTCCCATCTGAGAAATCTCAATCTTTGCCCAAATTTCTCTTCTTTCCCTCTCATTTTGGTTACCGTGAACTCGTTTGGTCCGCACGCAGTCTCGCTGGGTACATTTGGCCCTCCATCGGAAAACTTTGGACGCACCTGGTTTATGCGTTTTACGTTGCAGATGTGCGCTCCCGCCCCTGGACAGTTCGAGCGAGTGGAATTTGACAGAAGACGAATTGCGCGCTTTGAACCTGCCCATCAGCTCGCGTACCGGGGTAAATTTCATTGATTGAAGATATTGAATTAAAAAATCAATCAATTCAGTCGAAAAGAAATACAGTATGGTAAGATAAAAGTGAGGCTCAAACCCGGGCCACCAAGTTGCCTCCAGTGCTCGCTATGCAACAACAAACTTGATTCGTAAAGCCAGGGTAACTTAAAAATGGTTGAGATGATCATTAGCGATGCTGATGGCGATGATCGATCAACTGATCTTTTCTCTCATCTTCAAGATCCCTCCGACACTTGATACCCTGGTTGTGTGTCGTTTGTGTGCGTGTCACTTGTAATAATAAAATCAATGAACTGAAAACCTGGCCGAATCTTGGACGAGTGGTTGCCTTGTTTGTCTTTGAACGAGGAGTCCTCGGTTCAATTCCCCTTGCCACGATATCTTTTAAAAAGTTGCTACGTTGTCCAGGTGCGCACGGATTCAGGGATGGACTCCGCAAACTCGTTGTACTCCTCGATGTGAGGATGCGATACTTATCCGCGATTGTTTCAAGTCAAAACTTTGAGATTTTGTTTGACTTCTGGATTTTACTTTGTTTTTCAAGGGTTATGACGGGTGCAGACGTTACAATTACTCGCTGACGTCATGTACTCCTGGCCTAACGGACTGCATCAAACCCTATCCCCCTGTTGCGCCACAAGTGGTGACGATTCCGTGCGACAAAGGCTACTGGTACGACCGAAGCGTTTACACGGACACGATTGTCACTGAGGTGGGTAATGTTGTTATGCATACCATAGACTAATACCGATCAGTGGTCAAGTTGATAGAGCGTCTGCTACTAAATGATAGACTCGGGTTCGATTCCCGGTCGGGTCAAACCAAAGACTATAAAATTTAGTATTTATAACTTTCCTGCTTGACGTTCAGCAATTAAAGGGACAGTGTGAAGCCTCCACAGTGTGTGGTAGACAGGTGGGCAGGTGGCAGCTTGACTCGAAGACCGAAAGTTCCCTTCTCTGTTTCCTGGCCAAGGCAACTTGGTGAATAAAATGTAATTACAATTGAAAAATTACTAGACCATGTTGAGTTGAAACAGGATCAAGCTTTTCCCTCCAAGGAGATTATAAATATTGTTTTCACGTCGACCTTAACTGCATAACCGAGGTCGATTCGCATCCAGGTCACGTTGTTGCTTGGATGGGGCGCTTGGCTGGACGCCGATCACCTCGGCCTGGTGGCGCCAAAAGCAACGTATTTGACTTGACAACTAAAATTAATAGGAAAGTATGGAAATGGTCAACTTCTAAAAGGAGCGCGGGTTGGTCCATTGGAAATCGCCTCCGTCGTTTCCTTGTTTTTCCTGGAAGGAGGTAGTTTTAAAAGATGCAGCCAGAAGCAAAAGCATTGCATTGGTCTGCCTCGTAGAATCAGAAGCTGCAACAAACACCTATTTTAAATCCTTTGCATTGAAGGTTGAAGCAATGATGCTATTGCATTCACAAACGCGTTGTCTAGGTACTGATTGTAATAATTTTCATTTGTTACAATTAGTACCTAAGTATTGCTACTTTTTTTACGTCTTCCTACCGCCGGTGTTTGTTGCCATTTCTTGCATTGCCTGTATGTCTCATAAAGGTTTAGTAGACTTGGTGCCAGTTTTGGTCTTTCGCTGTTCCGACCTAAATGTATTGTTTAAAGTACTGGTACTGATACAGTAGCGTAGCCAGGGTGGGGCGGGGGGGGGTTCGAGCCCCCCATTGGCTTGTGAAGTATGCAAAATCGCACGTTTTTGGTGCTTTTGAGGCCGATTTTTGGTGAAAAATTGAAAACAGCCTCCCCGAAGTTGTGAAGTACATGTCGTGATTCGGCCTGAAAAAGCGTCTGAATTTCCGATTTCAGTCGAAAAATCAGTCTCAATTTCGGTGAAGACCTTTTTTTTTTTTTGGAGACCACCTGTTTTTGGGTGGAAAAAACGTTTCTCAATTTCGGTGAAGACCTTTTTTTTTTTTGGAGACCACCTGTTTTTGGGCTGAAAAAACGTTTGAATTTCCGAGCTTTCCGAGAAATTCCCTCTCAATTTTCGGACAAACCGTGTGATTCTGATTCAAGAACAATGAAAATTCGGGTCAAGGTCGTTTGCACTTTTCTCATTCTTTCAAAAAAGCCCCCCCCCCCCTTTTCCAAATCCTGGCTACGCGCTTGTACTGATACAATAGATCCAAAACATCGTTTCAACATCAAGTGAATTTTTTAATAACATAATGCGACTTAGTTTCATAATCAAGAGCATCTGAAATGCAAACAGAAACCTCGAGGGTGGAGGCTCGAGTCTTGAATTGATGTAGCTTCATATCGTCTACTAGACCTCTTGCTATCTCCTGCTTAAAGCAGGCTGTTAAGGGGGAGAACCGAACTCAGTCCGTTCTTATTTGTAACTTTACACGAGTTTGTTGAGAGGCTCGTACAATCGGTTGAAAAACCATAATCACTATGACTATGAAAAAACTATCAAAATGACGTGAGAATGTGTTTATTGAAGTGGAACCTGATTTGCTCCGACCAGATCATCGGGGCGGTGGTCAGCTCCGTGTTCTTCAGCGGGATTCTACTCAGCTCCCTCATTGGTGGAAACATTGCCGACAGGTAAGTTGACCTTGTTTGATTCGGTCTTGTGGTCTATTGAGTAAGGCTTCTGCAGTTTTGCTGCTGATTTGGTTGGCTCGGGTTTGATTCCCGGTCTGGTAAACCTAAAACTTTAGAATTGGTATTCGCAACTTCTCAGCTTTTCATTTAGCATCTAAAGAAACAGTAAACTCGGGTTTCATTCCCGCTCAGGCCAAACCAAAGACTATACAAATTGGTATTTTATTGTAGCTTCCCTGCTTGACGTTCAGCATCAAAAAGGGGCACTGTGAATCCCCATCGCCCCATCCCCATTCTCCACTGTCCACTCTATAAATGTGTGGAAGCGGGTTCTTAATGGGTTTCATGGTGTGACATCCTAGTGCTCTACGTTCCCAGTTACAGGAAAAGCCAGGAATAGTGTCCTCCGACTAACGAATAAGCATTGTGCAAAATTAATTTGCGCTAAGTTTTCAATGAAAGGAACTGTCGAAATAGTGAATCTTTTACGTTCCTTTGCATTGCTAGGAGCAAATTAATGACCTCAAGATGAAGTTCTGTCACCTAATAATATTGACGCAACATTAACAATAATTTAATTGTTATGTTTTGACGTTTGCGGGGCTAGAGTTTTAATCGTTTACGTGCTTCTGGCGTAAGTGCCACCACCGCTGAAGCCTAGTGAAAAGCCACCAGAACGGCGACTACTTAAGACAAGCAATGCGAAAAAGTTGTCCTCCCACAGGTTCGAACCTGCAGCCGTCGCATCGCTTGTTTTAAGTAGTCGCCGTTCTGGTGGCTCTTCCATAGGCTTACGCGCTGGTAGATTTTAGGCCAGATAGTACGTAAACGATTAAATATTGACCGAGTTTTAGAAAATGGAACTTCAAATAAAAAAAATCTTGTTTTGCAATTACGGTAGGATTTACATCACTTTCCGACAAGAACTGCTGCTTTAGTCAAACAATTCCGCGCTGTATTTGTCGGTAATGAAAAGCAAACACCGTTTTCATCTGTGGGCTGCAATGTAACACTTTGTAACTTATTAATGGCGACACAGCCACTTTGTGACTGTGATTGCGAGGTGACGCCGCGCAACGAATGCGTCGAGATTGAGCTTCGACTATCCATGCTCATGATCCAGCCCCACAGCGTCTCTGCGCCCGTCCACAACGACACCAACGTCAAGCATCCTTCTGGGTTGATTGACTGCAAGTCTTTCGCTCAGGCCATCAAAGCGGATGAGCTTGGCTCCAATGTCTTGAGAAACAATTCAATTTTTCCGATAACTCAATAAGCAATTACCAGCCCGGAATCGAACCGGAAAACAAAACTGGCAATCCTTAACCCGATTCTATAACAACTGAGGCACGCCGCCGCTTAAATCTGAATAAAACCATTCGCCGTAGAATCAAATGCTTTCTTATTTTCACACAGAATCGGACGCACTCCCACTATGTTGGTTTCCCAAGTTTGCATGGTCGCGTTTGGGATTGGGTGTGCCTTCTCCCCAAACTTGGTGGCATTCGCTGCACTTCGATTCATGGTCGCGCTGTTTCTCCAGGGTGGATACATTGCAAGTTTTGTTTATGGTGAGTCGGGAGCGTTTCTGGGTTTCTGTTAGATGATGTGTTTTTTAGCCTTCATGTCTCTGAGATAGTTTGCAAAATGACATTATCGGAAATTTTTGGTCTTTTCGGCACCATAATGTTGCAAACTTTTAGAGAAGGACCTCTAGCAAACATTTTGTCAGTCCATACTAACTGGCTTCATTGGGATCTTTTTAGAAAATGGTGTGATAAACATGGAATTTTTTATGAAATTCCACTCAAAATTTAAAACAAAAAAAATTTAAAATTGCAAAATTGAAATTTTAAACTTAAAGTTTAAAACTTTTCCAATACACCAAGGAAAGATTCTTGGTTAGATCCTTTCAATAACAAGGTACTATTGTGCCACTAACGTTGACAGAAACATGATGATGTGCCATTTTTGCAAACAAAAGGTGGCTGCCGGCCCGGTGCCCGCAAAGTTTTCAGTTATTCACCAACGTCATTCAGTTTCTTTTCATGAATGCTGCCTTTTATTTTTGTCTGCCAATGAACCAGGCTTGTGAAATCGAACTCGAAAAACTCGGGTCTTTCTGCCAAGCTTAAACTCGAAAAAAATTTTTTTGGACTCGAACTCGAACAAAACTGTTCGAGCTCATTAAAAAAATTAATTGGAAAAAATTTATTTCGAGAACTCGAACTTGAACTCCGACTTGCTAAACTGAACTCAAACTCAAATTTGAACTTGAATAAAAATCGATCGATTTGCAGCCCCGCAATAAACATTGAATGATGCGCCCAGCTGGTGGCTTAGGCTGGCAAAACGTTGGCCTTAACCTACAGTATGTGCCGCATTTTCTTACAGTAATGGAGGTCACAGGAGAGCGATGGCGCACTCTAGTGGGGATTAACATCCAAGCAATGTTCGCGGTCGGCTACATCGCGCTCTCTGGGTTCGCGTACGCGTGGCGCGATTGGCGGTATCTGCAGTTTGCCATCTCCTTCGTGCCAGTCCCCTTCGTCGTGTTTTGGATCTTCCTCCCGGAATCACCCAGGTAGCAAAACCATTTCCGAAACGTACCATGCTCTCCGCCGAAGATGCATTGATATGGCAGGGATTAGATTTGTTGGATGAGGTAGGGGGGTCAGAGGTGGAAAGAACGTCTTGCTGCTGATCTCTGGGACAGAATAAACTTTTGTGTGGTGTTTCGGCTTGGGAATCAAATCGAACCGTAGACCTCGCTATCTAAGCTTCAGCGCGGTAATCACTCGACCAAGTTGATGGTACGGTTCTCGTAATAAGCCCCCCTCCGTCATCATCCATTAAACTACTACAATTTAATATTGAGATTGTGGGTTTGACAAAACGTAATAGTCACATTGATCAGAGCTGACGCTGATAATTTTCAATATGCGCTTATGCAGCTTCTGGATCAGATCTGCACCTGCAGTTTTTCATGTCAAGAACTGTATAGTTGGAAACGGAATTTACCACAAGTGATAACTTTCGTAGAAGCTTAGAAATCGGTACACGCTACTGTTTGCTGCCATTCAGAAAACAAATTATTTGTTGCCATAAATATTATCATTGGAAGCCTCTGATTAAAATTAGGCAAAACCTCCTCCCAGCACATTTTATAAGGCTCTGAGACTATACTTTCCCTTATATTTGTTGATTTATTTTATGTGATGTTTTTGATATTTCCTAATAAAACAAAAATGGAGATCATGAAGCAATTGAGGAACTGAATGCTTCGTCTCTAACAACTGCCTGTTGACAGGTGGCTCTTCACACAGGGGAAAAACAAAAAGGCGAAGTGGATCAGCGAGATGATGGCACGAAAGAACGGGCGACAGCTTTCTGATGACGTATGGTCGAGGGCTGAGAAGGCGGCGGCAGAAACGGCGAGTTACTGGGGTTCCAAACAAAGGGAAATCCCCGAATAGCGCTTTAAAGCGGATTTACCTTCACTTAGCATTTAGCGCTTTTAATTGAGGTGCACGTTATTTAAAAAAATTATAACCGTAACCTCAAGCGGATAAACCATCCAAAACGTCCTCATTACGAAGGATTGAGCAATCAACTTTGTGAGTGGCTTTGCCATTTGTTACTCTAATTTGCCCCTCCCCTTTCGTTTTTTTAATGATAAATCCCTTTAATAAAAAGAATTTTCTTTTGAACTGACTTAACTTTGAGTCAAATGTCGTCACAAAGAACTCCTGAAAATTTGAAGTTGCTGAGGATGCGGGAAGTTTTCCAAATTTTGAGGTTTCCCGAAGTCACTTCCAAAATCTGAGCTTTTTTGGTCAATATTTTACTTAAATGACGTCATAAGACGTTGTGGTGACGTAACCAACTTGACTAAGTCATATTATGATTTGGTATCAAAAAACAAACAATATTTATTCTTTTTGTTTTTTTGGCCTTTTGTGATATTTGTTCTTTTGGCCTTGCTAGCCTTACTGATGAGCCCTGAGATTGGGCGAAACAGCTGTCTAAGGCATGCTATTGGAAATTGGTTTGAATTGAACTATTAGAATAATCTCTTGTAATATTGTGATCATAGGCGTAGCCAGGGGGGAGCCACGACCCGGGCCCCCGCAATTGATATGCTACCAATGATAAAAATGTCACAAAAAAGACTACTGTTTCTTCAGTTTCAGTTTTTATTTTAGCATCTTCGCGTACAACAGTACACGCTTACAAAGTAATTAACAATAATATTAATTCAGGGTGTCCGGGCCCCCTCAATTTAATTTTTAACAACCAATTTAAATGGGCCCCCTACAATAATATTTAAATAGCCCCCAACAATAATGTTGTTCCAGGGGGCCAGGGCCTCCTCAGTTTAATGTTTGCCAAACAATTTAAACGTATAACCCGAGTGAAATTAAGGTTTTTTATCCCAAAAGTTGCTAAAAGAGGCTCTCACCTAACCTTTTTATGAACGTAATGCAACAACCAGGGACGAATTTAACATATGGCACAATGCCAGGGGCCCCACTCTCAAATAGTAAGACTTTTTTTGGTCTTCACGTGCATTTGCCAGGAAAATATTGCGAAAAACCCAAAGTGGCAGAGGCCCTACCCAATGTAAATACGGCCCGGGCAATAATATGGTTTGCAGGCGTAACTATCTATTGTACATTTTTCAATAACAATTCACCTCCACTTCGCCAGTTTTTAAGCAAAAAAATACTTTTGAAAAAAAATTATAGCTACAGTAAGGAATTGAACAAATTTTTGAATTGAGAAGGCCTGGGCTCTCTGGCCGTATATGTACTCCTATAACTGGTTGTTTTCATGACAAAACAATAATCTTTAAGGAAAGTATTCGACCGGATTGTTATTTACTGCAAAAATATTGCAGGAGGCAATGTACTTTACTTCCCCCTTACGTGGGACAAATCACTTACAAAATTTAACCCAAAAATGCAAGATTTTAAACGTATTTTGGACTTAAATTGCTAGCAAAAAGAGAACAAAACAACTTAGATTTTTCAATTGGCTTTCAAATGTTAAAAATCTAGTACTTTCAAATGGCTCTGGATACTTTCAAATGGCTGCGAAATGTGATCCAATAGTATTAAAATAGCTTTTTTTCCAAAATATGACGAAAAATCGCCCAGCGGCTGAAGGCTCCGCCCAAAGACCCCCGTCTGTAATACGTTTGAATTACAGTACACTTCTTTACTCAACACACTTCTCTCAATTTACACATTTACGCATTTTAACTATTGGTTTAAGCCCTCTCCCTTGAATGAGTTCCTAGTTACGTGCCAACACCAGGCCACGGTTTCAGATCTTCCAGTTTACGATATCTTTGCCCCCACAAAAAATTTCTTTTTCGAAGTTTCTGATGACGTCATTGCATGTGATTTGTGGTTTGGACCTCCCAATCAAAAATTCTTACTACGCCTAAGATTGTGATTACTTAATATTTTTGGAAAAAAAAGAAAAATTGAGTTATGATCTGGTTAATTTGCGATTACTTGCCTTTCTACGCACATCTTCATACCTGAGGCTGTAGTCCTGGCTATACTGACGAGGAATAAACGACGAATGCCGATTCCGAAACAGTATGTCTTAGGCTGTTAATCAAAGGTTTGATTGTGCCTATGAGACTCTGGATATTGTCTATAGCTTATTATTAATTTTCTTAGTACATTGTTCCTAAAAAACAAACATATGTACCAAACTTGACGCCCTTGCAAAAATGACGTCATTTTTCAAAAATATGGACCTGACGTCACTATGATGACGTCATGACCACAAAACTTTCTTTTAAAAATTTTTGTAAACAACAACCCCCATGCTAAATTTGATGGCGCCACTACTTTTAGTTCAGGAGTTAGATAGGGAGGCAGTTTTGCCGCAGTGTAAAATGCGTTGGTCACAGTACTTAAATTGTAAAATTTTGCATGGGGGGGGGGGGGGGGGCGCTTTTGCAGCGTTGACCAAACTTCAGTGGAAGTTAAGTAATGCCTTCATTGCAATTGAAGTGTTCTTTTCCCTGAAATCAAGTGAAGACCCAAAAAGAGGGTCTTTACCGCAAATTGGGACTAGATTCGGCTAGAATTAGTAGGATTTATTCTTGCTGGCTGGTTCTTGATTGTTTCATCATCCAGCGCTCAAATCTCGATGGGTGGACGTCTAAATCTCGATCGAGGGACGCTAAATCTCGATGGGGGGACGCTAACTTTCGATGGGGGACGCGTCTCCCCTACAATTTAAGTACTGGTTGGTCACATACCCTATGTAAAATAGGGTTAAATAGCATAGATGGGCAAGTTAATGCAAAACGTTAGCTTCGTTAACCACTAGTCCGTTAGCAAACTTCTTACCTTCGTTAAAGTTAATTCGTTATTTTCAGCTGAAATTAACGGAAGTTAATGAAGTCCGTTAATCCGTTAACATTTTGAGTATAATTTACATTTCTTTTTATTCATTCACTTTTAGAACACGCGTAATCACCTGTTGAGCTGATTGTAAGAAAATATTTATTGCTATGATGATCCTTTTGTTTTGGATGTTACATTTTACAGTCAAATCTAATTTCAAGATAATAATAAGCTCATATGCAGTAACAAAGTAGCGATCGGAAAATCTTTCGAGGTTGCGAACAGCGATAATTAATAGACTTATGAGGCTGCAGCTTATTATTTGCCACAAAAACCAATAGATGAATCGTTAATTGTTTGTAGGGGCGCCGAGAGCCAAACGTAGGCCCAGGGTCAGCTCAAATATTGGGCATCTCCAGCTTTGTGAACTTCAAAAAGGAAGAGGAAAATGCCACAATTTTCTTGGGATTTTGATGTGATCTCAAAAAAAAAAAGGTCTTCGATGTTCCACAAACTGATTTGTCAGTGTCACTTCCATAGGCTCCCTGAAGTCCAAGGGCCCCTCAAAGCCCATGGGCCCCCTGATGGGCCTCCTAAACTCCATGGGCACCAGGGTCATTGTCTCACCTCGCTTTCCCCCTCTCGGTGGCCCTGCCTAAAGGCTACCAGCGCAGAAGCCCAAGAAGAGCCATTTTTTCGCATTGCTTGTTTTTAAGTAGTCGCCGTTCTGGTGGCTCTTCCCTGGGCTTCCGCGCTGGTAGCCTTTAGGCCAGATGGTACGTAAACGAATAAACATTATGGAAACTGTTAGATAGAGACGGTTGCTTACTCAGTCCACGACACTAAGTCTCTGTGCTTTCACGCTACAACAGTGTGGCGTTCCTCCTTCCAGCCTGTCTCGCGAGGGGCCTTAATTGTCTTCCAGCTTGATAGATTCACTCGAATAATTGCTTGTTCTCCATTTATTGTTTATTACCAAAAATCGTTTCAAAGATGATATCATAAAGAGCGATTAAATATGATAGATTTTTAGACCAGCTTATCGTGCCACGTTGGCAGCCGAAAAAGAAAGACTGATTATTTATCATTGCGTAATATGAAAAAAAAGAGTTGCCAAAAAATATATATTTATAATTACAACAGACAGAGTTAACCGTATTCCCACAATACCCCCCACCAAGGCATCGGACGATTGGTACAATCGACCGAAGCCTGAATGACGAATTCGTGGGAATACAAAAAAAACTGATGAACAAAGAAAGGAACTAATGTAATCACAGCGGAGCATTAAAACAAGCAAGTGACACACAACAAAAAAACTGGCACAAATAAAAGAATCAGCCTCCGCTTTAGGCTGGGGACAAAAAAAAGAAAAGTTAAAAAAAAGTATCCAATGGGTGGGTGGTTGAAGAAGTAATCTTTAAAGACAGTTCTTTGACCAAAGTCCACAAAGGGTTGCATATTTCCGGCTCAGACGTCAGTGGCTGCGAGCGAGGGACAAAAGAAATTTGAGCAACACATTGCTGAAATAATTTGGTATATGGAGCAAAACGAAGTCTGCTCCAAAACTCGAAATAAAAAAAAATCCAGGGATGGAGAAGCGAAGGTGTCCTATTTTGGAGTTTCAGATGCAAAACGGAGAGCAGCTAGGGTTAGGGTACGTCGGGGTCACCAGTTTGTGGCGTTCCTCCTTCCAGCCTGTCTCGCGAGGGGCCACAATTGTTTTCCAGCTTGATAGATTCACTCGAATAATTGCTTGTTCTCCATTTATTGTTTATTACCAAAAATCGATTCAAAGATGATATCATAAAGAGCGATTAAATATGAGAGATTTTCAGACCGGCTTATCGTGCCACGTTGGCAGCCGAAAAAGAAAGACTGATTATTTATTGCGTAATATAAAAAAAAGAGTTGCCAAAAAAATATATAATTACAACAGACGGAGTTAACCGTATTCCTACAACAGCATCTAAAATTAACTATTTAAGCTGTGGCTTGCAAAACAATTTCTAGACAGTGCCGAGATCCAACCTAACCCAAAGCTTAATCTTGACTCTTAAAAAAGTAACTACAAAATTGCGAATGAATATTCGTCATTCATTCTCGTTTTAGTCCTATCACCAACCACTGTACAGTGTAGGCCTACGTAGATTTGACGTTTTGAAACCATCCGCGATCCGTGGATGCAAACACTTCTAAGTTTTTGGATGACATTAACACTTAGCTCAAAATAAACACTGTTTTTACAGCTATATTTTAGTACCGGTACCTACATTCTGTTCTTTCAATGATCTTTGGTTTGATTATATCGATTCCGCCGATTACGATTACAAATACGCACCCAGAGGTGGTCAGTAACGAAGTAGTTCTACTTAAGTAGACTACTTAAGTAGTATTTTCGGTAACGAGCGACTTACTTAAGTATTTTTCATTTCTGATACTTCTGCTTTTACTTCAAGTAAAATCCTCTCGAAGTAACGCTACTTGAGTAGTAATGACTTTTATGTAAAGTAGAAGTAAACACCTAGCCATTATTCCACCTCACAACGTGTACAATAACGAAGTAAACATTATTTCACCTCACAACGTGTACAATAAGTACGTATTGAGTTTGTTTTACTGTACAGTACTACGAAACTTATTGAATAGTTACGCCGATTCATTTACAGGTCATCTAGGGTAGTGCGTTTTTGCGTTGCATCAAATACCAGGTGTTGACTCGGTCTCATTAAAAAAAAAAAAACATACCGAACCCTGATTAGCATGGTACAGTAGACAAACTAGACATGCGCATTACTCCTGGTTCATACGAAAAAGATTAGCGGTTAACGGCGTTGCGTTTGCTGCGGCCCGTCTGGGGTTCAATTCCCTAGCCGGTTAACGAACAGTGTTGCTAACGACTCGCCATCGCTGCGACATTTCTTCTCAAGCTGTGTTGTCCAGGCGCGGAGATGAGCCCAGAGTCCCTACTAAATCGTATTCGTAACACGCTTCGGTGTAATTTCAAGAGAATAATAAAACTTTGATTTTTTGATATGCTGCCGTAAGTATGGCTTTGCTTGAACACTTGATCGTAAGCGTCACAACAGCAAACCTTCGAAGAATAAACAAACACGTGAAATTCGAAATTACTTTCTACTTTCATTACTTAAGTAGAATTAATTTTGACTACTTTCCTACTTTTACTTAAGTGGAAATGCTTCGCCATACTTCTACTTTTACTTGAAAGGCATTTTTGAGTAAGTAACAGCACTTCTACTTAACTAGATTTTTCGACTATTTTGTCCACCTCTGTACGCACCTATGCAATCGATTTTCCATTGCGATTATTTCACCTTTAATCATCGCTATTACGATTACATCGCTTCGCCAAAATTAAAAAATAATTTTTGTAACAGCACTTACGAAGTCGGAATCTATCCTGCATTTTTGCTGCAATCTACCCTGCAATTCTGTTTTGCATTATCATTATTATTAAGCTGTTATTAGAATTGCAATCATGCAGGTCTTGCTCTTGCATTCTGTTCTGTAGTTGGTCAACGGTACTCCTCCCATAATAGAGTTTATACACTAATTATATCATCATTCACGCTTTTGCTTGGTACTGGAAGCCTAGCCTATATAGTAGTAGCCAGCCATGGCTCGATTATTTGCAATTCGTAGATTACGATCCTTTGTAATTGATTTCTGATTACGATAATTTAAAAATTGCGGAATCGATTACAAAGTAGTGATTGTAGACTACGATAATAATCGAGATCATTTCTGCTATAGGTTAGGCTGACTAACTATCCATGTCCACTTTTCTTGCTAACGCTGCCATGCTATAGTCACTTTCATCTTACCACCAATGACAGATTATTCATGGGTACATCATGGGTCTATTGCAGTATCGCAGTTCAACTCATCTAAGATCTAACCCACTTTATACTTGCGTGATTGAAATTATACTTGCAGCATTTCTTATTGCGCCTGTTCATTTGATCCCGCGCTCGCTTGTTTATCTCGCAGCTCCTTCGCTTTTTCTTCTATAAAACTCGCGTAAATTATGCAACAAGTGTTACCAGCGCAAACTGGTTTGTACCGGTGCGATGAATGGATGGTGCAAGAAATTAACGATGAAAACCTTATGTTAACGCAACTTAACGTAAGTTAATGAACTATTGTCGTTAAGTTAACGGGCATTTTAACGGAAGTTAATTTAGTCCGTTAACATGAAAAAACTTTTTAACGGATTAACGAGTTGATGAAAAAGTTAGCTTCGTTATTAACGGATTAACGATTAACGGACTTGTGCCCACCTATGTTAAATAGCCATTGTGCGATAAGACCCAACGCAGTTTTCTGAATATGGTCAATGTTTCTTTGCCGCTGTAAGTTCTCATTGAGTGCTGACAAAGTGATATTATTCGCAAGGTATACTCGATTTACTTATCATGTAAGGAAAAAAGCAGTTAATGATTCTGGTTCAATTCTCAGGAGGCGCCATCAGCAAAACACTCTTCCTCTCCGCTCGAATTGTTCCGAAGACCTCGGATGCGACTCGTAACACTCAACATGATGTTTAACTGGTTTGTCAACTCGCTCGTCTACTACGGACTCTCACTCAACTCCGGGGCGCTAGCAGGTCGGGATTCGACGAGGTGCAGAACCGCGATGGTAGTTTTCGGACGAGTTCGGTTCCAACCGAAAGCAGTAGGGATAAGAGCAAGTGAACCATATTCAATCCGCACAAAAACTAGTGGAGAAAAAATGTCTTCACCCTTTACGACTGGGCTGGTCCATATCATACTTATAGAACAGAGGCCGTATTATGTAACGTTTCATACAAATTGCGACATCATAACTTTTATTTGTTCAAAAGAGCTTAAAGACGTCGAAATCCTAAGAATGTGAAGCATAGTGACCCCCCTGCTCAGCTTAACTGATTTCCGTATCCGGATACCAATACGAAGTGGGCTTGACAAACTTCAAAAAAAGTTCATCTCTTGTTCTAGCGACTTCAATTTTTCGGCAGTCATTTGGGACAAAAAATGATTTAAAGTCAAATCAATTCAAAGCACAGCAAATCACTTGCTGGTACAAGACTTGTGGTCAAAAACAAAAAAAAGACACTGTATTTCTTCTCTTCAGTGTAAAATTAAATTGAGCGGAAGAAATCACATCGAACGCACAACGTTCGTTTGATGTGTTGTAAACTCACGAAACAAATGAAAATGACTTTCCAAGAAGCCGAATATACGATCACGAAAAATGCTTTTATCAGGGGACGACTTTCTCAACAACGCGTTGAACGGAATGGTAGAGTTTATCGCGTATTTCATTGTCATCGTCACAATGGACAAGATTGGCAGAAAACCTCTTCTTGTCGGGTGCCTGTTGCTGGGAGGGATTGCGTGTCTCGCGGCAACCATAGTTAGTCAATATAATGACAATAACAAACGTAAGTTTCAATCCGAACGTCATAAGCAGTGTGAATCTTCATTTAAAAAAACTGCACGTTAAAATGCTTGAAATAATCGTGAAAATTTTTTTTTTTTTTTGCATTAAAACCCATGGTTAACCTTGCCGAAATTTCACAAACGAAAAAAATCCATTTTACTCGATTTTTATTTTTTTGCCAAAACTCCAATATTTGCCCATGGTTAACCTTGCCATAATCTTAAAAATTGACCAAAAATTACTTGACTTGATTTTTAGCTTTTTGCCAAAATTTGAAAATTTGCCCATAGTTCCTTGCCAATATTTCAAAAATTGACAAAAAATCACGTTACTCGATTTTTAGTTTTTGCCAAAATTTGGAAATTTGCGCTTAGTTAACAACCTTGATGAAATTTTAAGAATTGACCAAAAATCTGCCTCACTCAATTTTTAGTTTTTTGCCAACCTTCAAGAATTTGACCACAGCTAACCTTGCCAAAACTTCAAAAAGTGACAATAAATCCACTTCACTCGATTTTTAGTGTTTTGCCAAACTTCGAGACTTTGCCTAAGGTTTACTTTTGCAATGCTTTATGAAATCCCACGTTTGCGAAGATTTAAACTTTGTTGCGGAGGCAGCTGTTTTGAATATTACTTTAAATATTTTCAAAACCAACGAAATAGTGGCTATTTTTGCGTGGGTAACACTAAATTGTCAGTAAGAAAATGAAAAAATTTTTTTCAAGATTCAAGTACGTTTTTATCGAATTATGTAGCATTTTTGATTTAAACTGTGCGGTCCGTGTTTGCTTCAAAATACCCTTGTCATGTATGTCCTTATTTTTTTTTTCTGGAAATTATTTACTTGAAACTATTGTTTGTATTCCTATAAATTGCCCTTCTCAGAAATAAACATTACGACTGCTACTACGTGAAAGTTAATTCAAGGGAGTGAATTTCAAGGATTAAAAAAAATTGCTGCGGTTGAATCTTATTGGTTTTGCAGTTTTTTTAAATTAAACTGACGAAAAAATTAGAAGACTTTTTTAGATTAGATTTTGTTAAATTTATGTTGAATTTTTTCGTTGTGGTGTTTTTCAACATGGCAAAACACACAAAAACCACACTAATATAGGACAAAATCGTGCCTTTAATTGTTGTAAGCCTAAATACCTCAGCAAGACAGCACCATTATATTCTTTTTGCTACAATTTTTAGCTCTTCAAGATTTGGCGACAGCGTTTTCTTTGATCGGGAAGATGGCCGTTTCCGGGTCCTTCGCGATTATCTACAACTTCACTGCTGAGCTTTATCCAACGCTTTTCAGGTTGTGACGCGATAATTGCAGACTTCATGAATAATGCTCATCGTATAAGTAGTTGTTTTCGATCCGCCATGCGGTTGTGACTCGCAAGTTGCAGTAGAACCGGAGTGTGAAGGTTCGGATTTTAATTAAACCAGCCAAATAAGCGGTGTTTTTGAAACAAATTCAATGTATATAGGGATGATGCAAGTGGTGAAGCGATTGGGCACAACATCAAACGGCTGAGGGTTCCATTTTCTCATACTGTGGCAACATCCACTGATCCAAAGTATCTGTAGATTCAAAAAAGTCTGCGGTGCTCAAAAATGTCTGCGGTGTGTTTACATCTGAAGTTCGCTCTGTGTGTATGAAAACATATTTAAATTCAGGTCTGACGTCATAGATTGAAACTGGCTGGAGGCAGTTTATCCACTTTTTGCATCTACATTACGAAAACTCGTCACACGAATGTGTTGCATTTGCAGGAGCACCGCCGTGGGGATCGGGTCGATGTCCGCCAGGGTAGGAAGCGTCATCACTCCATTTACCCTGGAGCTCCAATACATCGTACCTTGGCTCACCAGTGTAGGTTGAACTAAGTTACGAGATTCGAATAACTTTTTAAGAGCAAATACTATTACATCTTAGCTCTCAAATGCTGGGCTTACGCTCGGAGACAAGTATAGCTTTAGAAGCTTTGGAGTGGAACAAGAGCCACGTAGCAACACTAAAACAAGTACGGTACTGCGATAATGGAATTGAATGAGTTCGCCAGGTCAACTATTCACGGGAAATGGGTGAATGGGAAGCTCGTTAGACCCTATCAACTATCACACTGCAAACTTTTGTTACGACGTTTTAGGTAATTTTCGGCGTTCTGGCGCTGGTGGCTGGCGTGGCGTCGTTACGTTTTCCCGAAACTCTCGGTCACAAGATGATGACGTCACTGGACGAAGCCGAAGCGTTTTACTCAGGAAAAACGGAGAGGTATTGTTTGTTCATTAAAATAAAAAAATGCAAAAAGGACCCAGCAACCAAGACCACAAGCAAAACTTCGAGATTGAGAGATGCTCCAACGACGAGAAAAAGATTTTTAACCAAAAACTGCGTCTCGATAGTCAACAAAGTTCCACAGATCTGGGATGTACAACGTGCTTTTAGGCTAACGAAGTTCTAGGACGGACGACAAGCAGAAGACGAAATGTTTAATTTATTTAAAATTTTGTTTTACCTTTTTTAGTTTTTTCCGCGACCAATATGTTATTTTTTTGTAATTACATATTCGAAGGGACCTTTTCATCTTCGAGTCGACCTGTCAACCACATACGGTGGAGGTTTCACACTGGCCCTTGCATTGCTGAATGTCAAGTAAGGAAGCTATGTCCCAATTTTGAGTCTTTGATTTAACCCGCCCGGGAATCGAACCGTCTACCGTTTCAGTACCACCAGACACTATCTATTCTCGGTTTTGCAAATACCAATCGCTTTATTTCAGCAAAGCAGCTGTTGATGACGTCAGAAGGACGGAGAGCGACGACAAAACCAAGGGTTACAGAAACGACGCCTTTGCAAGCCCGGAGATGACAGAGCTTTGAGTGTTCCTCTATTGAAGCTTGGACACTGTGGCGTGCAATATGGTGTGTTCTGACCCCGTAAAGCGCTGAGCATACTATATATTTTAACTACGTTTTTAAGATATTACCTTGTAATGCGTACATCAGTGCAGTGTTTCGATTTCAAGACGTGGAATGCGCTTCTTTTCAACCGATGCTTTCGTCAAACCTTTTTTTACCATCGACATCATTTTTTTAACTTAAAATCGCCTGTGCTACAGCTACGCAGAATATTGAAAACTGCAAAACTTTTCCGAAAATTCCCACAAAAAGACTTTTGTGGTTGCATGGTGTATGCTTCAATGTACAGTTTTACAATCAAAGGCGAAAATTTAATAAAGGCACAAAAATAAGCCGCTACTTTTATGTCAAAAAAAAAATCGCCTTCAAGCAGCTTAAATACGACGAAATTGCACTTGACACAACTGGAATGCAACAAAAATTCAATGAATGGTATACTCGTTTCCTACACTGCCACACATAGGTTTGCGAATTTCAACTGGGTGGTCTTGTTACAAAAATTCGATTTGAGCAACCAAAAAATTCAGAAGCTTTCCCAAAAATTGTTAACAAGTTGCAACGGCCGGCGGCATGGCCTCCTGCACGGCAACAACGACCCCACGTGTAACATCAACTACGCAAGCTATCGTGACGCCAATGATTATGGACCGCGAGCCAAATTTGATCGCACGGACAGCAGATGCCTCGCGCAACATTGAACTGGACTGGGGATTTGGCGCGAGAAGCAAAGCAAAACAATATCATCAACATAGCAACGGTACAAACGGTTGATCAAGCGGTTAGCGTGTTCGTCTAACGTTTTTTCGAAGAAACTTGTATCCTACAGCCTACACACAATGGACCTCGCAATCCGTTAAACGCTGCGGCATAGATGGGCTAATATCGTAAAACCGACAACCGGGGCTGGGAATCCACGCCAGCAAACTGTCGAGTCTGTGACTTAAGCCAGATGCTAGTCGAGTGACGTGCACTGATTGCAACGGCCAGCAAACCAGCCGCCTCCGATCCTCTCTGCTCGTCGTCCGAATCAAGATCCAAGCGAGGAGCCATCATCGGTGGGGCGCTCCTGCAGTGAAGAGCCGGCTTCTTGATTGGATATCGGCTGCATGTGGGGCAGAATCCGCGTCATGGGGCTGTCCTCGCCTGCATCTGCAATGCAATGCACGAATGCAGTGTTCAAATACTCTGCGACGCCGAAAGACGATGAAGCGGTGTTTCTACGGAGTAAATACTGAAACCGCCTAGCAGCAACTCTGTTTGCTGAAGTGGCCATTTCTCTTCCCAGGTTCTCAAGCACCTCGATGAAGTTCAACGGCGGCCCTCCTCCTCTGCACCACGCTCACCTCCACGAGAAAGAGCAGGACAATTACAACCAGGGGTTGGTACCAATTGAAAACCAGGGGAGGCAGCCAACCGTTGGAAGCCGCACAGCAAACACGGCAACATGATACATCGGAATATTGTTAAATAAAAGGGGACAAAACTTGTTTCATGAAATCAAAGATGGCAACCGAAACAAAGCCAAGGCGAACTTAGATCGGGTTGGTATTGAACTAATGCAACGATCACAAACATGCTTCAACAACTGGGATCTCATAACCTGCGAGTTTGTGCAAGTCATTAGAGGTTAGACACTAGGCGTTATAATATCCCCGTTTTCCTGTCGCCACTAAACATTAAACCCTCACCAGGATCGTCGCTGCTGCTTTCATCAGAAGAGTCGCTGTCCTCCTCAGGGGGGATTTCAGCGCCAGGGAATATGTAGCGGTGCCCGTCGTCGTAGTAGAAGCTGCCGGCTAGAAAGAGCAAAAATGAGTTGCATTCGGAATCAATTCCAAATTACCACCAACTACAAGCGAAGGGACCTTGCGGTGTTCCAGTCAGCGCCACCTTTCCTCCCGCACACGGCAGAGGACATATCATTCAAGTTATCTTAAACGTCTAGAAAGTAAGCCGTCTGTGAAGACAAATTTTGAAGCATCTGTTTTGAAGTGCCTGGGCATCGAACCAGCGTGAACATTTCAATAAATAATGTTCTTGTCAAATGACAAAAGTAAGACAACTACTGCTAACGAGTCGTCAAGCTGAAGAGGACCACGTACTAAACCCAACCGATTTTCGCACAAAAGTTTACTTGGACCGGCGCCAAACCGCCATTTCCCACCTGGAATTTTCCTGCTGATCGATTGTTTCCAACGACTCCGCCACATTCCCTTCAAATCCTCCTGCGTGGGTGCCGCTGATTGGTCGCTCACTTCGTCACATGACCCGTTGCTAGTAACTTCGACGGATGCTGACGTCACAGGCGCGTCGGTGTTGGTGCTTGATGATGTTTGTGGATTCTCGTTGACGTCACCATTTGTTCCGTTCGTTAAGTCATCGACGAGTGACATATCTTCCGGTAAACTGGTAATTTCCGTTAATCTAAAAATCAAAATCTCAGGTAACTGGTGAAAGAACTTGGTATCCACATAGCACTAATCGCTCTTGTTAAGCGTTGGTCAAATTGAGCACCGCACATCCAAATAAGTATCAAACAATCAACATAAACGAACCTGTTCAACCTGCTTCAAAACAGTTTACCTTCTCACTAGCTGAGTCGGTTTGATTCCCAGTTGGAGCAAACCATATTCACGCCTGTTTGACGTTTAGCACAAGGGACAGCACAGAGCAGCCAGCTTCCACGTTGTTAAACAGCAGTTAATTGGGTCAACAAAAGTAAAAGTATCTTTAAATATTTTCACAACAGAAAATCTACGAAATTACATTTAAACTGCGCTACTAGAAGTCGCACTAACCTCTCCTTTCCCTCATATATTTCGCTGTAGTCCTCCCCTAGTTGAGAGCAAAGGTGGGCAACCACCCCATCGGCGTCCCCCAGCAACTCCACGTCAAAGTCCATGTGGGGGAGCGGCTCCCGGTTTACCAAGATCTGGGGGACTTCTTCTGCGAGGGAATCTGGTAAAAATGACCATAAATCGAAACCGGTCGCACCACAGGCCGCCATTTTACAGCACTGCACAACTATTTCGATCCGTAACTAATTAATCAACTTGCCCTGGCCAGGAGACAGCGAAGTGAGCTTGCATTCTTCAACCTGAATTTCCACCTGTCTATGACACAGTGGAGGCTTCACAGTTCACACTGTCCCTTTCAAGCGGCGTAATGAGCCGGCTCACCAGCGTTTGTTAAAATACACAAAACAGATACGCTAGTGCGATTAATTGCAATTTATTTAGCACTACGTATCTGTTTGACCTGTTAGGGAATCAAAACCACGCCTGCCATTTCAGAGGCTACCTCTTGATGTACTGCAATTTAAAATAAAATCATAATCTTACTTCGCTGATTTACGCCAAAGTGTGTAACGAGTTGCGGGGCCTATCTATACGTCATTGCTCTTTGGCAACACAATAGGGTGGTTCAAAAATACACTTTTGTTTCAAAATCAAGAGGGGACCCCCTAAATTTTTCAAATTCATTAAAAACGCCACACAAAAAATTTCAGCTCGATCGGTTGAGAATTTGCCGTGCGAATCCACTTTTAGGTTTTAGGGGAGTATTGGCTGCTGTTTTGGGGAAGCAAAATAACATAAGCGATAATAACTTTTGATCTATACATCGCAGAATTACGTGTGACCACTTAAAATTCGCAGAATGATCGCAGCTTTCCGTTCACAATGAAATTATATTTGTGCTGTGATACAAACGGATTTTAGTTTTTGAAAACCAAAAAAAGAATTAAGAAATCATGAAAAATTACCAAAATGGTTAAAGAATTTTAAACTTGCATGAAAAATATAAATTTATTTTTAAGACAGAAAGTAGCTGGGCAATTAGTTTGAAAAGACCGTGTTAAGTGAAACTATAGACCAAAAAACATCTTGCAAAAAAGAATGCGCTTTCAAAATTAATGTCAAAATGATATAATAGCTTTTGAAACCAACTTGTTGGATGTTACAAAATCGAACTGGCTAAAGTTGACTTTCTACCTAAAATCAGGACAATCTCGGCGACTTTTTTAACACAGTATGACTTTATTAGAAGATAATTTAATAATTGGTAGGCAGTAAACTATTTTTTGAGGAAGGGTTGAGGCCAACAAAAACTGGAGATTGGTTCTTGGTTAAGTGATGTTTTCAAAATCAGATGAACAGGTGCTGGTAGTTGATGACTAATCTTCGCTGCTTCTACTTAAGCGTTGCCGTGAAGAGGACGCAACTACCTGGCTTAAACGCTTTCAAACTTGGATACTTTTCTCTTTTCATATTCTTTTTCTTGGGATAACTTGCGCTTCAGTTTTCTAACTAGCTTTGCACCTTTTCCAATCAAAGTAGCTTGACGGAGTCTCTTTTGATCCCGAATAAAGTTATAATCCTCAAAACACAGAAGCGCTGATCGATATTATCTCTTAAAATATCGAAAAGCTTGTTTGCCTCTTTGGGATCGGATTTTCAGCTTTTTTTAGTATTTGGTGCAGATTACTCATCTTCTTTCGCATCGTCTTTCGACTCACGTAGCAAGTATAGCCAGGTTCCCTGTGCTTCACCGGGGCAGAATAGTGAAGCCGCCCACCCAGCGAACCGTAATAGGCGGTTATTGGGTACTCGGCATGGTCGACTATCGGTGCTGAGCTGCTTGACTTTTGGGTCTTGCAGAATTGGCCTCCCGCTAGCAGCGCCTTCTGGAAACCATGCCTGTTGGGATTTCTTTCTTCTTGCATTTCTTGTGCCAGAAGACTTTCTCAATTGGCTAGAGTAACTTGATGCGAGTCGACTCTTACTATTGCTATTAGTAGTAATGAGAAGCTTTTTTTCGATGTTGTTTCAACCCCTTTTGTGCATCTGGCTGCACTCTTTAAGACCCACCAACGGTGGTCGCCGTCGAGTGGTGGGAGTGCCCTGCTTTGTGCAGGGATCGAAATGGCCACCAACCTCCGGGATTATCCTATGCCAGTAGCACTTCTGTGTTAAGGATGATTCTCTTGTGTCCTCTTTGGACATGCAACAAGTATAGCCAGGACTTGCACCTTCAACAACTTTTTCCCATATCTCAATAACTTCATCATATTTTGCGCTTATTGCTTTTTTTGTAGTACACTTCCAACTTTTAAATAAAATAGAACTCCTGATTTGTAAGCAAGTTCTTCCCAGACATTGGTTATTCTCTGCCTACTCCACACCACTGCTGGAAGTGTAAGCATGAAATCATTTTCACAACCAATTAGTACAGCAGTCTATTAGGCAAAGTAAATTATTTTACGCTTTTTACTTATTTTTCTCTTATCCGCCTAAATATGACTTACGATTAGCAAACGGTAAAAGCCATAAACTGTGAGGTATTTTTGTGATCTGAGTACTGTGACTTGCATCTATCTTTACCATAACCTAACTAACCAAATTTACCTAAACATGCGTTTTGTTTAACTTAGTTACAATCAATTTCATCCTCGTAGATTATTATTAGTACATTAGTATCAATGCAATGTTACATACACTGAAGCAGAAAAGATTTTGCAACGTCTCTAACACTGCAACCTATGTTTACCAATAAATATGTCAAATAGCTGAAAGAAAGGTCTTGAAAATGTCAACCAAGAGGGATACTAATCGATTAAATTAACCAATTACAGGTAAATAACGTGAAGATAACGCAATAGGAGTTATGCTGATTGCTGTCACTATAAAAACATAAGTTAGTCCGAAACGATACAAAAGAAAAATTAATCGTTATTAATAGCACTTATGTTTTTTGATGTTATGGTATTGGCGGTATCTAGTTCTACGTAAGCTAATGGTTAATGAGGTGTCGTTAAACATTTTGATTTGTTGAGGCTTACTGCTCGTTTGTTTCATCATACTATTTCTTCATAAATGGGATGTTTTCCAAAAAGCTGTTTGTATCACAACATAAAAATAGTTTTGCCATAAGTGGAAAGCTGCGGGTCATTCTTATTGAATTATCTTGTAATATAGTCATACTGTGTTAAAAAAGTCGCCGAGATTGTCCCGATTTTAGGTAGAAAGTCAACTTTAGCCAGTTCGATTTTGTAACACTTCAACATGTTTGTTTCAAAAGCTATTATATCATTTTGACATTAATTTTGAAAGCGCATTCTTTTTTGCAAGATGTTTTTTGGTCTATAGTTTCACTTAACACGGTCTTTTCAAACTAATTGCCCAGCTACTTTCTGTCTTAAAAATAAATTTATATTTTTCATGCAAGTTTAAAATTCTTTAACCATTTTGGTAATTTTTCATGATTTCTTAATTCTTTTTTTGGTTTTCAAAAACTAAAATCCGTTTGTATCACAGCACAAATATAATTTCATTGTGAACGGAAAGCTGCGATCATTCTGCGAATTTTAAGTGGTCACACGTAATTCTGCGATGCATAGATCAAAAGTTATTATCGCTTATGTTATTTTGCTTCCCCAAAACAGCAGCCAATACTCCCCTAAAACCTAAAAGTGGATTCGCACGGCAAATTCTCAACCGATCGAGCTGAAATTTTTTGTGTGGCGTTTTTAATGAATTTGAAAAATTTAGGGGGTCCCCTCTTGATTTTGAAACAAAAGTGTATTTTTGAACCACCCTACTACACAGCTAGGAAAAATATCGCAGCGTTGGCTTGCGAACCGATGGCAACACTGCGTCTAACTTCACCGGCCCGGGAAGCGAATCCTCAACCTCCTGTTCCAGAAACAAACGCGCCAATCGCCTAATACAGGTTAACGAAACACTTAGTTGCTAGTCTCAAGCCACTAACTTGGAATAAGAGCAACAGGGCGGACTTTCAGGGCAGAGCCGATCACAATCAGCAGGTCAGCCTCTTCCTTGTCCGCAGTCATCTGGCGATGGAAGTGTTCTGGGAGGTTCTCCCCGAAGAAGACGATATCGGGCTTCAAGATGCCCGCCCCTTCCCCTGGAGGACATCGAGAGCAGATCGGGACAACCTGGAGAATTACGTTCTTAGTTTTGTTAGCAAACATTCACTTTTCATTCAAATCAATTATTGTACAGGCCACCACGAGGCTTATTTCCACAGCTTGTGGCCACTGTGTTCTTAGCAACAAGTAAGCCATTCAAGTGTGTCCAATGTCCTGTTTAGCCGGCATGAAATTATTATTGTGGTAGCCTCAGCGGCTTTATACCTTGATAATCAATTCAAACTGTTGTAGCTTTTTTTGGATTTAAAATATTTTCTACAAACGAGTTTAAAAAAATAAGGTCCATTTATGCAGCATGCAGAGTAACTTGATTTGCTTCCATAAACAACGCAAAATGCTTAAGTTCTCACAATCTCACCTGGTTAAAAACGTCCTTCTTGATCTCCTCCCCCGTCACTCGATGCTTGCACACCTGGCAGGTGGCGTGAGAGAATGAACCTAAACATTTGCGGACTCGGTTAAAAAGATGCCGCAAACTTCAATAATTATCGCTAGAACGATTCTGCGGCAAGTCTGGGACGTGGCAAGAACTCCAAAAGAACATTATGAGAGTTTAGCTGGCCCAGCCAGAAAGTGAAAAATGTCAACCGATACAGGGCGACTGCCTCTTGATTGTTGATCTAAAATCCCTCCTGATCAGGTCAAATCATTTTCTCGCGTTCGTCCCATATTGTTTCACATTCATTTCCTAGTCCTTCCCCCCACCCTGGCCTCCCACAGCTGCGTTTCCAACAGCGGGTGGATGTCGCCAACAGCACGGGGTGTCTGACCGCTCGACCCCACAGAGCAAGTGCCCATTCTCACCGTGGCACTGCACGACCCTGGTAATCCCCGCCACCTGCTCCAGGGTGTCGATGTTCTGCGTGTAATTGCGTAGCAGTTTTCCCCGCTTCTCCAGCAAGCTGATGAACCTGAAGCAAAATGTGGTTTACATGGAGAGCCATTTATAATCTATGACTGAAATATTGACCATTAAAGTTATGTTACAGAAATGGCACAATACATTTTATGATTTTATTACAAAAATTCCAAAAATTTTTAATTTCTAGAGTTATTAAAAAATATTAAAGATTTTATTGACAACAAAAATTTCAAAAATATGAAAACTTTCTTGGTCGAAAAATTTGTTGAATTTGACTAAACGGGCACCATAACTCACAGCAGTAGACAATCCACAGACCTGCAATCCATTAAACACAAGACATCCACAAGCAATAAAGGGTTTGTAAGTAAGTGCCCTACCTGTGCACGAGGCTGGGTTTGAACTGGCCTGGGTAAATCTCCTTCGCGAATTTAAAGAAGGGTCGCGGGTCGTGTTGGAAGTAATTAATGCTGAACATCGCCTATAATCATACAGTTGTTACGTTACAATACACAATACAGAAGAACTGACGGAGATAGTGAAAAGAGGTGGAAATTATTGCAACAATCGGCTTGGTTGCCTGACCTTACATTAATATCGTAGGGTTAGTTGCAGCTAATTGTTGGGTTAAATCACATTGAAGTTAAAACTTTTTACAAAATTGGCTTAAGTTTTATTTACAAATGCTGCTCGACAATCAAACCAGCACCAACTAGAAAACGAACACCATTTACACTCTTCTTAAAAATCGTTTTCACAATCCGATTACGTCTTGGGAAGCGTGTGATGATGAGGAAAACTAGTTTCGAATCCGCAAAGTCCAACCTACCTCTGGGTTAGGAAGGTCGGGAAAGTCGACTGCGAGCCTCGCGTATACGCCGTTTCTTGATCGGAAATCCGGAATGCCACACGATACCGAAACCTGAAGATAGGGTCATATTTCATTAAAATCAGTCAAAAACAAAAGCAAAATAAAGCAGATGACAGTTCAATCATGCACATAACCCAGGCACCCTGCACCTGTCCAACAACATCGACATTAATCGCCCTTTTTTGGGTCATGTTTGCAAGTCTATCGTCAGGCTGGTCCACTAGAGCGGGTGGACTGCATGGACCTCAATAAAAAATAAGCATAATGTGTTTTCCCCAAGGACACAACAAAACATCACCAGCTCGGGAATCAAACAGGGTGTCAACAATTCCTGTTTCATTTTTTCTAGATCTGTGGTACTCTATTTGCTTCGAGCTACTGCCTGACGAAGTGGGCTACATACTCACGAAAGCTTGAGGAAATAAAAAAAACCAATTAGTCTTAAGGCACGCCATTATTAACATTTTGAATTCAAAGTTAGCTGACAGCTTCGTACCCACCCCAGCTCCAGTGAGGACAATGATCTTCTTGGAAGTGTTAATCAACCGAACAACATCTGCCAACGTGTTGATGTGTGTGAGCTTCGTCCGCCGTGGTGGCTCGCTCAACATACGAATGAGCTGGAAAAAATCTTGCTGCAAGGTCAACTGCGTTATGACAACACACCGGGTACAGTCACAACACAAGCGAGCTCAAAAGCGGCCGAATCTCTCAAGTTTAAAAAACATTTAAACCAAAAATGCATGAACGCAAAACTTTCTTTGCTTCCTCCTGACCAAGAAACGTTGTAAACAAAGTTGTAGCAATCATTACACTACGTTTTGATAAATTAAAGTCTGGCCTCAATCGTGATTTTAAATTGGGTGATCCTTTAATTTGAAAACTTCTTATTCTTATTCTTAAGGTAACTTTTAAGATAATGAATTTTGCTTTGTTGCACGTCACAGGCTAAGCGGGCTGCGATTTATTTTTATTAATTAACTTCTTAAAGGCTAAGTGTTGGTGAGAGAACATGTCAGATACCGTTGAGTGCCGAATAGTGCTGAAATCACAGCAAATTTTACAATTCAAAAAAACATAGGTATAGTAGATCACAGGAGACTCCTAAGCAAGTGCGGATTCCTCCAAACACGAAGTGAGCATCACAATGAAAACTGTGCGCATCATCCAATAGTAAGCGCCTGATGCAGTCCAGTAACAGGAGAATAAATATGCACCACAATACAACCGCAACTCACCACCCTCCACACATCCCAATCGCTCAAGTGTGAGGGGATGCTTGACAAATTAGGCATCAAATGTGAGATGATCTCACGCGGGTTTCTGTCGTTCAATATCTGCGAGTAAATCCAATCTATGGCACCTAAGAAGTAGCATAGCAATGTTCAGGAATCAGGAAGATGAAATAAACAATTGATAAATCATTGGAAAATTACTGAAAATGCTATCTACCGCAAAATAAAATGTACAAATTTCTGAAAAGTAATTAAAAATACTCTTCATAAAATTAAAATGCTTTGTATTTCAATCGTAATATCAAATAAGCTAAGACAGTTTAAAGTTAAGAATATACATTACACAAGTATCAATACAAGTTTCACTAAGAACTAGACGGAAGTTTGCCAGCAAACCCAGTAAACGACCGACGCATAGCTAATGCTGTGACGCTCAAAAATACTTTTTGTCTACGGTAAAATCAACAATTATTCAAAAATATCTGATTATGGAACCTCCAGAAAAGTGGAGTCAAAATATTTGTCAGTTAAATATCTCCAGATATCATAAAACACTGGCAACCTAGCTTGAGCCGTTCAAAAATTGATTTTTGGGGGGTCCATTTGGGGGGGTAGCACCCCCAAACTATGTCAAAATATTTGTCTGTTAAATATCTGCTGATATCAAAACAGACTGGCACCCAAGTTGATCTATTCAAAAAATTGATTTGGGGGGGTTCCAGGGGGGGGTGGAACCCCCAAACTACGTCAAAATATTTGTCTGTTAAATATCTACTGATATCAAAAAAAAAGTAGAACTCTAGCTTGAGCCATTCAAAAAACTGATTTTTGGGGGGTCCCCGGGGGGTGGCACCCCCAAACTATGTCAAAATATTTGTCTGTTAAATATCTACTGATATCAAAAACAACTAGCACTCTAGCTTGAGCCATTCAAAAAATGAATTTTTTGGGGCCCCATTTTGGGGGGTTCCCGGTGGAGTTGCCCAAAAAAATTTCGTGAGAAAAAATTGCATTTGCAGCTCAACAACTTTACACAAAAATTACATTTCGATGTGTTGTGGTTTAGGAGAAGAAGAGCATACAAAATTTAGGAAGAAAAAAAAGGAAAAAACAAGAAATAAACCTCATCGCGGCCAAAAGTGGGTTGGTTGGGATGAAAGGGTATCTTGAGACATATAACCCTATGAAATATTTTTTGCCATACTTAAGCCGTTTTTGACTGAGACCGCTTTTTACGCTGAACTTGCGGGGCGGTTTTCGGGTTCCAAAACCGAAGTCACGTGACCTATTGCCTCGAAATTTGGTACAAACATACAACTCATTACTCTCAAACTGCTGTCAAAATTTCATGTTGCTAGACCAAACCGTTCTCGAGTTATAAGCAAAAGTTTGAAATTTCGCACTCGTTAGTTGGAAAATGGCCGAGTAAAAACAGAGGATCACGCAACGCGAGCGTCGGTCGTTCCAATAAAAGAGCCAAAGTTGTCGTAAACAACTAAACATTTTATTTGAAAAGAGATGCTTCGACTAATTACTTAAGTCATTGTCAATCTGCAAATAATGCACAAGAAAAATTAGAGTAATAGGTAACCTGCAAAGTTAAGTTTAACAAAGCAGGCAAAAAAATTCCGGAATTAACGCAATATATAGAAATGAAACACTATCAATACCCTCTGCTCCTCCTTGTAGCTTGCCTAATATGGCTACGTCTTCAACAGGGCCGAGACGGCTCTAAACTAGAACCAGTGACTCGCAGTAGTATGTACAGTGACTCAACAATGACAATTTATTAAGAACAATGTACTGAGAAAATTAATAATTTAAGCTATAGACAGTATCTAGAGTCTTATAGGCAAAATATTTCTTAATATTTTAGGAAAAAATATTGTGTCATGATCTGGTTAATTTGCGATTGTTTGCCTTTCTACGCTCATGTTCATACCTGTAGTCCAAGCTATACTGACGAGGAATAAAAGACGAATGCCGATTCTGAAACAGTATGTCCTAGGCTGGTAATCAAAGGTTTGATTGCGCCTTTAAGACTCTGGATACTGTCTATACTATAGCTTATTATTAATTTTCTCAGTACATTGTTCTTAATAAATTGTCATTGTTGAGTCACTGTACACACTACTGCGAGTCACTGGTTCTAGTTTAGAGCCGTCTAGGCCCTGTTAGAGACGTAGCCATTTTAGGCGAACTACGAGGAGAGCTGAGGGTATAAACGCAATATAGTTCTACAATGTAACGACATTATTGCTTTCAAGAATGTGTCCACACCAAGGTAGTAAGTATTGAACTAATAATGGCGTATTAAATCTAACCAAGCGACACTCATCTATTCAACTGCCAAAGCACATCCAGAACCGTCTTAAACAACCCAATTTTATACAAGACAGAGTGAAAGTCAAACCAAAATTATATAGAACCCGAGCAGTCACTCATAAATTGGCAAAACTGCGATAACATTTGTTTTATACTGTAGTATATTGGTCTATTTTTTTTCACATTTTCATTTTGGTGTTTCGGTGTTCTCATTGGCTAAATTATGTAAGTTTTCTTATATTTTTTGTTGATGATGTCACTTGGTTTTTGACATTTATCATAATTACATGTATACTAAAATAATTCTTAATATCGCATTTTGCATTTAACTAAACGGTGAAAGGTTCTAAAATTTTGGCAGTAATATTTAAAATTCTGTTAAATCATTTGCTAGCTTAACTGTTCGCGGTTGTCAGTCCGTGGATATTGCTTTGAAGAAACGACAGATCAACGAAGGATTTTTTCCTAATTTAGCCGGGGTTCAATATTCCAGCCTTTTCGAAACTTTTGGCAATTTTTAGTAATTTAAGAATTTGGTTTAAAGTTTACTTTTACAATTTCCGTCACAGGCGTGGTTGATAACGTAAATATTGGATATGCCTGCACTACTACGGGGATACATGTGGATCTAATGGTGTGTCTGAAAGTGGGGATGCACCGGCTAATTAAAAGCAGTACTACATTTAGTCAGTAGAGAGGTAGAGTGATGATTTGAAGGAAACCTAGTTGCTGGTATCTTGAAAATTTATGAGTGACTGCTCGGGTTCTGTAATTTTGGTTTGACTTTCATACTGTCTTCAATAAAATTGGGTTGTTTAAGACGGTTCTGAATGTGCTTTGGCAGTTGATTGGATGAGTGTCGCTTGGTTAGATTTAATACTCTATTATAAATTAAATACTTACTACCTTGGTTTGGGCGCATTCTTGAAACCAATAATGTCTTCACACTGTAGGACAATATTCCGTTAATTTCGGAATTTTTTTGCCAGTTTTGTTAAACTTAACCTTGCAGGTTACCTATTACTCTCATAACCGACAAGTTTGACGTCCTTCGTGGTCGACTCCTGGGAAACCATAACGACTTCCACTGGCAGTTAGGTGGCCAGATCAACCACCAACCCTGCAGCTACAAAGCAGCTCGAGTCATAAGATGCACAGAGCTGGACAGCGCTGTTTCGAGCTTTTAGCTCTCATCGGCAGCCCTCAGCTTCTCTAACAAAGTTATTCCCCAGCTGGACAAGACTCTTGGCCGAACTGGACAAACCTTGAGGGCTTGCTCAGCGGCAGAGGGTTTCTAGGGAATAAACGATTTTTCACTTGTGGTACTTAAAAAAAAAACAAGTGAAAAAATCTTGTCCAGCTGGGGAATAACTTTGTTAGAGAAGCTGAGGGCTGCCGATGAGAGCTAAAAGCTCGAAACAGCGCTGTCCAGCTCTGTGCATCTTATGACTCGAGCTGCTTTGTAGCTGCAGGGTTGGTGGTTGATCTGGCCACCTAACTGCCAGTGGAAGTCGTTATGATTTCCCAGGAGTCGACCA
Organism: Trididemnum nubilum; assembly: GCA_963965965.1. Taxonomy (NCBI): domain Eukaryota; kingdom Metazoa; phylum Chordata; class Ascidiacea; order Aplousobranchia; family Didemnidae; genus Trididemnum; species Trididemnum nubilum. The sequence goes on from OZ014477.1 coordinate 752,168, forward strand.
CGAAGGACGTCAAACTTGTCGGTTATGATTTCCGTGGTCACACAAGGGGAACCCTTGTAGTAGGGATAGCCTATGGCTGTCCTTACTGCAAGGGTTCAGCGATTTTTTCACTTGTTTTTTTTTAAGTACCACAAGTGAAAAATCGTTTATTCCCTACAAAGCCTCTGCCGCTGAGCAAGCCCTCAAGGTTTGTCCAGTTCGGCCAAGAGTCTTGTCCAGCTGGGGAATAACTTTGTTAGAGAAGCTGAGGGCTGCCGATGAGAGCTAAAAGCTCGAAACAGCGCTGTCCAGCTCTGTGCATCTTATTACTCTCATATTTCTTGTGCATTATTTACAGAGTGACAATAACTTAAGTAATTAGTCGAAACATTTCTTTTTAAATAAAAAGTTTACGACAGCTTTGGCTTTTTCATTTTAGCGAAACTGTTTCTGAAGACCAATTTTTATGCTTCAGTACAACTATATTTCAATTTTTCAGGATTTAACATTTCAACATTGAAAAAAATAGAAACAAAGGTGCAACCTACAAAAATAAATATAACAATTACGATCAGGAAAGAATAAACCATCGCTAATAACTAAAAAGAAATCTTTTTATGCCTAAAAAATTAATAAAAAGTAACCTACCATGAGTGGGAGGCTGCCAGTCGCTTTCACTTGCTTCAGATCTCGGACTGGATGTGCTAGAAAGATTCTCAGGAGTTGAGCTGATTTCTTTATTGTCTGGGGAGGAGGAAAACTGGATGTCAGTTTCAACATCATCATTTCTATTAAAAGTTAATAAAAATCCATAAAAAAAATGTGGTCCGCGAAATCCTGACGCGAGACAACTCACGCCAGGACATCCTGACACTTGAAAACCCTGATGGCAAAGCTCTAAACTTTCGCGCTCCGCTTTTTTTCTTTCATTTTAGTTTTTCCGCACTACGCTTTTTTTCTCAAAGTAATTTAACACTCGAGTTGTGACGTAAGCATTACATTTCAGTTAATTGCCAATTTCATAAGAGTCTTCTTTTTCAAAACGCAAAAAGCTCAAAAGCAAGCGTTTTTTTTGACGATATTTTTGACATTTCAAAAATATTTTTTGAAAAAATCCAAAGCCAAGTTTTAAATCAGTAAAAATGCTGGCTATAAGTTTTAAACAATGACCGAATGCCGCGATCGAAATTAATATGTTTTGCTAATTACGATTTCTAATTTTGCTAAATGTAATTGTTCTTCATGAATATACCAGCGTGATCAATTAAACTACCAAATTATATTAATTTCAATTGCAGCGTTCGGTGATTGTTTAAAACTTATCGCCAGCATTTTCATTAATTTACTAACTTGGCTTTGGATTTTTATCAAAAATATTTTCGAAATTGGCAACAAAAACATTATTAAAAAATATAACTTGCTTTTGAGCGTTTATGTTTTTTGTGTTTAGCAAAAGAAAGACTTGAAAGTTTAGAGCTTTTGGCGTCAGGATTCCCGGGTGAGTTGTCCCGTGTCAAGTCGGTCTCATCAGGATGTCCTGCTTCAAAGAAAATGACACAAACCTAAACAATAGGTCAATAAAACAAAAATTATCAGGGGATATAATATATCCTTTTAGAACATAATTTTGTTTTATTGACCTATTTAGGAGTTAGCGTCACTAGTATATTATACTAGTGACGCTAACTCCTAAATAAGTTATAAATCTTACATTATTAGCCAATATTTTGACTTTAGATATACCGGTAGTCAATACAGTGCTGGTAAACATAACGTGGTTAGGTTTCAAAATGATTACAAAAAGCATTATTAGAATACTTTCTGTTCACATGCAAAGACTATTACTGCACTATTTACATGCAAAAAAGATATAAAGTCTACAATTAGAACAAGGAGTTTAAAAATATCCAGTGTCAAGTTTTATGGTAAAAAATAAGCATTAGATTTTTGAATCTACACAACCACAACCTTTCAAACAGCATTGAAATTAACTTTATTATGACATTTAAAAATTTTTTACTACCACTAAATGTTTGTGCATCAACAATAGCAAGACCGATCACACTGCATTGAGAACAACTTTTTTCCAATCAACAATCACAGCTGTGGCAAACAAACCATATCAATAAATTATTATGATCTCACTACCTATCTAAGAAAAAACACTAAACGTATTTTTATTTATCCTTGACAAAATAGTACTGTTTTCCTACAACAGCTCAACTATCAATCTACCAATACCTGCCTTGGGCGAAGGGCAGCCTAATTGATAAATAGTACTAGTTCAACAACCAGCTAAGTATTGCTGCTCTGATGCAGGGCTGCAGACTCTATCAATCTATATTCGAGTTCAGCCTTTTTTAACAAGTAAGTCCAAGTTCCCTAATTTAAGTTTTTCGTGTTCAAGTTTAGTAAAAATATCAAGTTTTTCGATTTTAGGCTGACAAAAATACCACGTCTACTTTTCAACCTTGTCCCTCTTTTTTTGTTTTCCTGCTGGTTTTCTAGGTCTCCACGGTATAAACAAGTGAACAACAATCTCAATTTACGTGACATGATCAACAAAAAATATTCTTTCCTGACAATTTTTTAGTCTTTACATTTCATTTTTATGAACTTGAACAGTTTTTATCAAGTTCAAGTTCGAGTTCAAAAAAATTTTTTTTCAAGATCAAGTCAGGAAAAATAACCGAGTTTTTTCGAGTTCGAAGCCCTACTCTGATTTTTACCAGACTGCTAGTATATATGAGATATTTTCTAAGTAGGCAAGTTTTTGCAACTTTTTTCTACAGCTTCCGACAGCTTTCAAAACACTCAGACTTTATGTAGCACAATGTTTTAAGCAATTTCCACAAATTTTGCAACTTTTTTCGATTTTACATGCTACTTTTTGCTGCCACTATAATCAACTTTTTCACAAAATGTAAAAGTGTGATTTGAAAAATATGTTTTGAAAGTACAGTTGTATTTTAGTTTAACTCTAGTATTGTCTTTGAATTATATAACAATGAGGTTTGTAATGAATTGGCTGAATGCTGTCTATGATGCAACAGTTGGTTTGCATTATAGCAGTTCAGCTACAAACCAAGAAGTACTTGTAATCCAGTACCATAATGCCAGAACCAGGTTTTTAGAGCCACTGCAGAATAGGTCTGGCCCTGACTCCAGCTCTGGAGCTCTCAATGCTCCAGCGACTTTGTTTTAACCCTTTGCAGTTCAAGTGAAGCCCCGGGATGAAAACTAATTTGATGTAAAATGGTCCTTAATCATTCCTGGGATGATATCAGTATTTTTCGGCTTTGCCAAGTCCACACTCATCCTAGGAATGATAAATAGTTGAAAGATGTGTATTGGTAGTCTTATTGCCATAAATAAACAGTAGCATGAACTATATTCACTATATGACAATAGCTTGCTTCCAGTATAGCCTACACTTTCCCAGGCCCAGCACCAGAGTAGCGTGTCTGGGGAGGGGCAAAAACATGGTTTTCACTTGGGGGCACAGTCTTCGCCTGCGGGGGGCAAGACGAGATCCTGAGGTGCAAATCTCGGTTCTTGCCCACATATTCAGGGGTAAAGACCAAAGAAAAAACAAAAGTCTTCAACCTAAATTGCGACAGGATTTTGTGGTATGGATGTCTGTTCCTGCTCACAGATTCGATTAAGACCAAAAAAGAGGTCTTCGTTGCAAAATCTAAGGCTTTGCCATAACGTTTACTCATATATCAATCTTAGAATGAAAGTTTGCTTATGCTAGAGGGGGCACAAGTAGTATTTTGGGGGGACATAGGCCTCGAAATGCGCTCTAGTGGCACCAAGCCTGCTACTTTATTTTGGTGCACAATCTTTGCTTGGGGAGCACAATTCTCACTCATAGGGGGGCACAAGCAGTGATTTGGGGGGGTACAGACTCAAAACGCCCCCCATGGTGCCGGGCCTACACTTTACATCTTTGCAAACCCATAGTGATGCAATTAACCAGGAGAGTGTTTCAAAAAATATCTAACTCTGAAAAACTGTAAGTGAAATATGTGGTAGATTTTTACACTGTAGACTGTATTTTTACACTGTACACTGTAGACTGTATTTTGTATTTTGGTTCTCAGTATTTTGGTTGCTTGTTAGGTTAAAAATCACCTGATTGTATTTGCATTCATAACTGTTTGTTTGTAAGACTAAAAAATTGCCTGTCGAATTTGCATTGTGGGTTGTTTTTGTTGTATGCTCAAAAATCACCTTTGGGATGACTTAGGACTAAGGATTATTTAAGGCTTCACAAACATACAGGGTGTCCCAAAAGTAACGAACCGCAAACTTTAATAAAAAATATTAATCAGAAACAACAAATTTAATTACGAAACAACAAACATAATAGCTGTATTAATTGTTTACAAATGTTCAAAATGTCTACCTTCAACTGCAATACAATCACGACATCTTTTGACAGCTAATTTTTATTACAGTTTGCGGTTCGGTTATTTTTGGGACACCCTGTATTTCTTGAAAAAATTTGAGTGCATCATGACAACTTGGTAATGTTTTGTTTGATGTTGCTTTTGTGCTGTAAATAGATTTTCTGTTTTGCTTTGAAAAAAACTTTTTTTGACCATCTGTAGGATGACTTTTGACCCACACAAAATAAACTTTTAAAAATTTCAAGGTGTTTTTGGAAATTTGCAACCAAAAAGTATTAAAATCGGTTTTTGGACATAAAAATCAACCATAAACTGCAAAAAGAAAAAATTGGACCAGGTGAGCAAGTTTAGAAAAAATTTATTGGACCGCATAGGGTTAACTCGCAGTGCATACGCCTAAATCCAACTTTTTCAGCAACTTTCGTTAAATGCAACTTTTTAGTGTAACTTTTGTTGAAAATAAATAGTGCAACAAAAACTTGCCCAACTTATAACAGATTTACTTACAATTTATGCTCAGATTTTTCGTCGTTTAGAGATTGATTAATTGAAGATGAAAGTAACAACCGATCATTGCAACCATCCTCAAAGCTTTTTTCTACAAACAATATCATAAACTTATATGGGATATCACCACATACCAATAAACTTGATTCAGATACGTTATCACTAATTGAGTTTGTATGACTGCAAAAACTTGTAGAATGCCTAGATTAACATCAACCTACTTGGCATTGCATGAATTCAATGATTACAGTCAACATGTTTTGTGTTTCCATTAATCACTATAAACATTACCAACAGCACAAGCGAGCAGGGCAAATATAAGCATGCAAATACAACTATTAACTTTAAATGATGCTTATCTGTTATTGGTTCATACAATAAATTTTAACCATGTATTTACTATTATGGCTATTCCAAAAAAGATTAGTTTTGGTAGGCCTATAGTAGGACAATCACAACCAGCCATTATAAATTATGAACGGTGACTTTTAGGAGCTGACACTTCGCTTATACGCAGGATGTTTATGTGCAGGACTTGTAGGTGCTAGAGGTAAAAATTTTTTTTTCCAAATTTTTTTCGTTTAATTTTTTGAAGTATTTTTTTAAAAAAGTTTTTTTTCGTAAATATTTTTTTGTTTCAAGTAACAGTTTTTTTTCATAAAAAAAAGTTTTTTTAATTTTTTTTTTTTTCAAAAACACATTTTTTCAAATAAAAGCTTTTTTCCAAAAAAAAAAAAACGTTTCTCAAACAAAAAAGTTTTACATTGATTAAAATGTAAATATTTTCAAGGCTTTTTATCTAAAACTTGTCTAGAAGAATCATCAGAATAGAGAGCGCATGAAAAGGAGCAGCCAGAGGAAAAAATCGAGTAGTGATTGGCAACAAAAAGATCGATGAGAGAGTGACATTTGTGTACTAGCAAAAGCAATTCATTTTGAAGCACAAATGAAATGAGTTTTAGTCAAACCCAAACTTAGTTTTCAGGCTGATCTTGCCACATATCCAGAATTTATTAGGAAAAAGGAGAACCAAAACATAACTTAGTTGTTTGTTTTACTTGCATGCGATGGATAAGGTTGTCTATAACAGCTTATAAATTGGATTGTGGAGTGCTGAACAATTGTCACAAGTAAAACAATAACAAAATTTAAGTGCAGCAAATGCAGTGAGCATGATAAATTTACACTACATATAGCACTTGTATGAAAAATTTTACATGAAAAATTGTCGAAAATGGTTGTCAAGTTTGCGGCCAATTCTAATTCAACTCACACTACAAAAATTATTCGAAAGTAAAACAATAATTTGAAGCAGCGTACAATCCTGTATAACTTCAAAAGTTTTTGAAGCAATTCTCAAAAAGTTAACTGCAAGAATTTAACATTGTTTTTACTATAAGTGTATTTACAACAAGGTGTAAAAATTAAACTATAAAATATCCATTTAAACATTGCTTTTACTATATTACAACAAGGTGTAATGATAATAAATAGGAATCTGCCACGAGATAAATCCTTAGCTCCTGAAAAACTTTGTACTGTATTGTTTCGTAGAGGTAGACCTAAAATAACCATGAAATGTCACTCGGCTTGCTGTGTGGACCAATAATATGCAAGCAGTGTGTGCCAATATTATGTAAGCAACTCGTGCTCATGTGCCGCACGAATTGAGACAGCAGGCTGGAGATTGCATGCATCCGCCATCCAGATTAGGTATGAAAACTTTGCAAACATGTACTAGCAAACATTCACTCTCCTTCCATCTATCTGCTTTTGAAGCCACTTTTATCAGAACTTCTAACCCCGCCCTTTGCCGACAAAAAGAAATTTGTGTATATACAGCTCAAAAATTGTACACAAATGATGCTCTCTCATCGATCTTTTTCCAGCCAATTCGCTGCTCGACTTTTTCCAATAGCCGCTCCTTTTCCTACACTCTTTATTCTGATGATTTTTCTTGATAAGTGTCAGATAAAACACTTCAAAAGTAAAACTTTTTTGTTTTAAAAAAGTTGTTTTTTGAAAAGCTTTTATTTTAAAAAAAAAATGTTTTTGATTTTTTTTTGAAAAAAAACAGCTGTTATTTGTAACATAAAATTTTTTTTTTGAAACCAACATTTTTTCGAAAAAAAATTTTTACCTCTGGTGCCTAAATATCCCATGCATAAACATCCACGCCTAAAAGTTGTAGAACACTTATATTAATGAAAGTGACTATTTCAGTTCACCAGAAATTTTTATCTACCAGTACTTTATTATTAATTCTCACCCAAATCTAACCCAAACTGAAATCTTTACTCTAATAACTAACCCCTAACCTAGCCTTAACCTTGACCCAAACTCTGAACTATATAACTCAATTTCTAATTTTAATCAGTGAAAAAACAAAAAATGAGTGGATGTATATTTCTCATTTCTGATTTGCGCTATATTCTCTTTGACTTAAAAACTTTGGTGAAATAGTCACTCCCTATTTGATTCACAGTAAACAAATTGCTGAAATAAAAAATCAAATCCAGAATCTGCCAGCTGAAATTATTTCACATTTTTCATTTCACCTTACCTTCAACATTGAACACTTTTCGTTTCTTTGATGGCGTGTCATGTTGCTCACTGGAGTTCAAACCATTTGAACTTGTGCTAGAATCCATATGTTAATTGCTATGTTGCTAAATTTTTACAGCAGTTAACACTAGACAGTGACTACCAGACTACCGGTATTTAGTAGCCTATATACTGCTTTTAATAACAATTCTGAATTAGCAAGCCTATCTCAGACTTGGCTATTAAATTAATTACTAATTCTAAACTGATAGAAAATAATTAGCCTCATTCATTCATTGCAGTGCTGAAGCTGCTACTGCTAGCGGCACTGGCTCCCAGCTCCGAACTAACCAGTTCTCAGCTCAAGTTGACAGATGCTGGATGGTAGGCTATGGTTGGGCATTGGGGCTGGGGGTACCGGGTAATGTTGGAACTTGGAAGTAGATAAAAGCCACTGCCACAAATCTTAAGATGAGCTACTGGTAATTAATTTAAAAACTATGTTCACAAAAGCAAAGGATTTTAATCCCAAATCCTCTACAATTTAGAATCAATTATTGGTAGGCAGGTAATTTCGGCAACAGGAAATTTTGCCAGAAAACTGGAAATTTTGGAAGGTATGAAAATATAAGGTTTAATGCTGGCAGATCTTTCTAGAAGTTACAAGATTTCTAAACATGGTTTTAATACCGGTATTTCCTATTACCTAATCTTCTGCAACAAATTTAACAATCTTTGAAGACCTCTGCGTGTTCTTTTCTCATAGCTACAATATTTTTGTTAACAATAGAATCGAACTTTTAATAATGTTTGGAAGTGTTTGGCCTGTTGCTACTTTTCTAGGCTGTGCTGTAGCCTAACTTCTTTGCTGGTAGCACTTAGAGGTGTTTGTTATTACGCATCTTGCAAACGGATTTGTTAAAAATAATCCATTCCTCTACCCTAAAAGCATCAAAAGCAGAACTTTTGCAACATTAACAAAAATTGTGAGAATTAATTGATAATAATTCAAACTTAATACAGAAAACTTTTAACAAATGCAATTGTAATTAGAAAAATTAGTAGAAACAAGAATTAGTAAAATTTTGCGAAATAGATTTTAATTTCGATTAGACTATTGTAGTAGAATCATAAATCGTACTAGTATTTGCTGCCTTTTTTTCAGCCTTTGAGCCTAGCTGAGCACTGAGCAGCATATTTTGTTCGAATTAGTCAAAAATCTAACTACATGTTGGGGTTCCCTGGGGTAAATCGGGACACCCTGGGGTAATTCGGGACAGGAGTAATAAAGACATCTCTTCACATTCATCTTTTAATTCAAGTCTTAAAGGATCCAATGTGCTAAACTTTTTTCAAAAATTAGCAGAGTAGCATTGTTAAATCTATTCCAAAAATGATCCCTATAAGTCCATTTTGCCGCAATCCAAGCTTAATGCTTTAAACCGCACAACAAAATTTTGACGTCAAAAAACAACTAATAAAAACCTCATTTAGCAAAAATCATTTACTTACGAAATATTCTCCAACGTTATTCAGATCTTTCTAAACATATTTTCAGCGTTTTTTATGCACTTTTACAATGTCCCAAATTACCCTTCGAGTGGGGAAAATTGGGACAGTGGAGTGGCGTATTTTAAAAATCCATTATTCCATACTCCGCTAAGCGTTGAAAACCAAGATGTTGCCAAGTATAACTCAGATATCCAAATGTATAAAAGAAGTTGATAAACCAGGTTTTGAAGTGCTAGGTTGGTAAATAGAGATTGAAAACTAAAATTTTGTCCCGAATTAGGGTGAAGTCGGGTAATTTCGGCAACCGGAAATTTCGGCAGAAAACTGGAAATTTCGGCAGGTGTGAAAATTTAAGGTTTGATGCTGGCAGGTCTTTCTAGAAGTTGAAAGATTTCTAAAAATGGTTTTAATATTTCCTGTTACCTAATATTCTGCAAAAAAATTGACAATCTTTGAAGACCTCTGCATGTTCTTTTCTCGCAGCAACAATATTTCTCTTAATAATAGAATCGAACTTTTAATTACGTTTGGAAGCGTATGGTCTGTTGCTACTTTTCTAGGCTGTGCTGTAGCCTAACTTTGTTGCTGTTAGCACTAGGCAGTGTTTGTTATTACGCAAGCTGAAAACGGATTTGTTAAAAATAATCCATCCTAAAAGCATCAAAAGCAGAAGTTTTGCAACGTTAGCAAAAATTGTAAGAATTAAAAACTCGTTTAATTAATAAAAATTCAAATTTAATACAGAAAACTTTTAGAAAATGCAATTGTAATTAGAAAAAATACCGTAATAAAAACAAGAATTTGTAAAATTTTGAGAAATGGATTTAAATTTTGTTTGGACTATTGTAAGTAGAATCATAGATCGTACCGTATTTGCTGCCTTTTTTCAGTTTTTGAACCTAGCTGATCAGCATATTTTGTTCGAATTAGTCAAAAATCGGCATAAATTTTATTTGATTTAACCAAATTTAACACTAAATAAGCAGCTGCGATAATTAGAGCAAAAAAACATGATTTATTTGCTTGCCGGAATTTCCGGTTTTAACAGAAATTTCAGCAACCCTTATTACGTCATATAGCTAGTGAGCATGACGTCATAGTATCTCTATGTTGGTTCGAAATAAGCCGCAAACGAAATACTGTGCAGTTGGAATTGAAACAGAGTTCAGAAAGAGTCAGAGTTTTCTGAAAATTAAAAATAAGTGAGAAAGTTGCCGAAATTACGCGGCTCTACCCTACCCCACCAAACCCTATACAATTTAACCAAATTTAACTCTAAGTAAACAGCTGAGATGATCAGAACAAAAAACAATCATCATTTACCGATATTTGCTTGCTATATAATTTCTGGTGTTACCAGAAATTTTTTTACCAGTTTTACCAAAAAAAGAGTCAGTGTTTTCTGAAAATTAAGAATAAGTCAAAAAGTTGCCAAAATTACCCGACTCTACCTTAGTCCTACTGTATAGCCTAGTGTATTGAGTAGGCCTAACGTCTACCACCGGTAATTCTGATTTAGTAAGATGTACCGGTAAGCCTGTAAGTCATTGTCTTAATGTCTAGGTACAATAACAGTATCTTATTTAAGAATTTTGGCTTTTTCCATTTATAGCAGCCTGCCTCTAGAGGTAAAATAGCCCCATGTTACACTTATCTGCTTACAGTGTTACCGGTATTTTGCCATTCAGCATTGGAGGAAAAATAGTTTTAAATGCTAATCTGCCTCCAGTGCCAAAATAGCTCTAAACCTACCCCTACTTCAACCCCAACCATAAATCAGAAATCAAAACCCAATCCCAACCCAAATAGAGAAGCAAAATAGGCTACTGTAGCTATTTCCTAATTAGAAATTAGGCTAATAGGCCCACCATAACTATACAAGATTTGAGCTGACTGCCTCTACAGTAACATCCAAAATCTTTCTTAAGTAAATTACAATTTTCATCTAGCTTGGCCTAACGCTAACAGTAAAATACAAAACAGAGAATAGATCTAACCTTCCAGTTACGGATACCGGTAGGCGGCGGTAGCCTGGTAGCAGGGTAGTAGTACCGATACCTACCGCCTACCAGTACCGTACCTAAGTTGTTTAATCTACTAATAAAGTTCATGAGTTTCTCGTACTATATTAGCTCATTTTAAAAAGTACTGTAGGGCTAGTTTACCATATACGTAAAGTAGAGACGGTTAGCACTTCGCAGGCTGCCAGGCTACGCTGTCGCTTCCTACTCACTTGCACATTTTACACCGCAGTCTACACGCACTCACTAATGAAAAGCTTGCATGTTCTTCTTTCTTCTTCTTCTGAGAATTCTGGCGCACAAAAAAAGGGTAAAAACAGCTTAGGCGCGGCGCAAAAAACCTTCACCAGCAGCACTGCAATTTAAAATGTAGATGGCGAGAAACTTTTGGACATAAACGTGAAGATCTTTTTCATTTTTGTTTTAGAGGTCAAACCACAGAAACAGAACAAGGAAAACGCGGAGATTTTTGAGGCAAATTTTATCCATCTAGATCGGCGCGCCAGTTGCACTTTGATCGGTGTGGCGTAAAGAAAAAGTAAGACTTGAGATTCGTTTTCCGTGTAGTTACTGTAGTTTTGTACGAAAATCCGGAGGCATTAATTTGAACATTCTTACCGGTTTTAGTGGCGTACCTGCTATAGAGTGCTATAGCTACTTGCATTAAGTTGTTACCAGAAGTGTAAGAAGTACAATACTCAAAAAGTGTAATCAAGTAAAAGTTTTGTAACTTGAACCAAAAACTACTTGATGTAAAGTGCAAAGTATTGACCAAAGAAAGTACTTGAGTACATATGCGTAGCCAGGGGGTTCAGCCCCCCCCCCCCCAATTGAAATACCCAGGGTCTAAAAGAGGGGGGAAGGGGGGCTAATGGACTTTAGGGGGCCCATGGGCTTCAGGGGAGCCCAACATGAGGCCCGTTGGCTTCAGGGGGCCCAGCAGAGGGCCCATGGGCTTTAGAGAGCTCATCTAAATGACACTGAGAGATCAGCATGTGGAAGACCGAAGACCTTTTCTTTTTTTTATCCTGAGAAAACGGTGGCATTTTTCCTTAGAAGACCTTTTTTTTTTTTTTGGAGATCACATCAAAATTCGGACAAAACTGTGGCATTTTCCCCGTCTGTTTTGGAGTTCGCAAAACCAAAAATCCGTAATATTTTAGCTGGCCTCGGACCCACCTTCGGCTCTCGGCGCCCCTGGAAATGCCAACAATGATAAAAATGTGACAAAAAAACGTATGTTTCTTCAGTTTTAGTTTCTTTCAGCATTTTACGCTTACAACAGTAATTAACAATAATATTGACAACCAGGGGGCCCGGGCCCCTTTAATTTAATTTTTGCCATTCAATTCATATGTGTAACCGAGGAGAAAATTACGGGCTTTCGTCCTAAAAGTTGATATCTTAGACCCTCATTTAATCTTTTTATGAACGTAATACAATAACCAGGGCCGTAGTGTTGTAAAAAAACGTTTTTTTTTTTGAAGGGCTTTTTTTTACCTTGTTTTTTTGTTTTTTTTTGTCGTTCTTTTTTTGTTTTTTTTTTATATGTAATTGTAGTTTTTAGATGATTAAATGGTTTTTCAAGATTTGGTTAGGTACTGTGCTTCTTTTGAGCTACAGAGACCTAACAATTGCTTGCTGAGAGAATAAAATGCGGAAGTTTCGGTAGTTAAGGTGGAATTGCAACTCTGCTACTTTCTTACTCACTGACTGGTTTATTTCACAACAATTCGCAGTGGCGTCGCTAAGGATAGTGACACTCGGGATGGAATTTTATAATGGACCGGCCAGTTGGTCGAGCGGTAACGCGTTCGTCTCTGGAGCGGGAGGTCTGAGGTTCAAATCTCAGGCCGGTCAAATCGGACACAGTGTTGCCAACGGCTCGCCACCGCTGCGACATTTCTTCGAAAGGAGCTGTGTTGCCCGGGCGCAATGATGCGGAGATGGGCCCCGCCAACTCGTTACACGCTTCGGCGTAATACAGCGAGTATAATGAAAGATTTGATTTGATTTGAACCCTTTATAATGTATAGCAAGCTGCAAAAAGTGTTATTTTAAAGATAACTGTACTGTTACGGATTCGATTTGTCTACCGTCTGCCTCGGAATTCGTAACACGCCTATCTTGTTTTGAAAATTTCGTCCTTTATTTGTTGGTGTATAGGTAAGCGGGAGCGAAAACGGGAAGCGGTTTCTGAGAAAAAAAATAAACATTTAGACACTCAAAAAACACATGAAATATTTTACGGAATGAATTGGAGCTTAAATTTGAACCAAAAACAAAACAAATTGGAATTAATGCTTCAACGAAAACAAAATATGACCTTCAGCACTGATGAATTTTTAATGCAGACGGAGAATCCCAAATGCGATCAAATCAAAAGTTGAATATTTAAACTGAAGCCTGGCCGCCGATGTCAAACTCGCTGCAGTTAATGCTCACAAAAAAAAGGGGAACGTTGGAAAATAATATTTGTCAGGATTGAGACAGCGAACTATCTGAATTAGAGACCAAGGCAATTGGCACTCAAAATAAATCGTACAGAAGATCAGCTGTCTCCAATACGAGCTGCAAAGGCAGCGAAATCTCAAATTTCAAACTGTAGTTCTTTGCTGACTCAATCTTTAAAAATTCACCGCTGCTTACTGCAGACGCTCAACTCAATAGTGATTTTGACATCGCAAAGCTTCAGCTTGCAAAGTTTACAATTAGCACTCGATTAGGTCAACTCGAAAATTAGTAACTTACGTCATATGAAAAGAAACAAGAACATCTTCACGGCAACCGGATTTAACAGATTTCAACATTCGCAACGATTCAACGGATTAAATACTTGGCTTGAAGAACGAGTCGTGGCTTCCAAATGCAAATTAACGAAAATAATGAAACCGGGTTTGAAACTCACACAAAGTAAACAAATAAATAAGAAAAACAACAAAACGGCGCTACACTCCCCTCTTAAATGTGCTCGTGGTACATTTACAATCATGAATAATTGAGCGCTGTTTACTAACTGACAACAAACATCATTTATGAACAATATTAACTAATGCAAAATGCACAATCATGTACTCTAAAGTTATAGCATTGCATTTACTAAGTAAAGTTACGACATGCAGTACTCGCCAACTCGTAGGACAAGTAGCTCATGAGCAGAGCGCAAACTTAAGATGTCTTAAGTGACAAGAGACGTTGCAACGAGCGTTTTTCAACAAGTTCATTGATTTCAGAAACATAATTTCAGCACAGACAGCAAAGATACGAATGAAAAATATGCGCGAAACACCAACAGTTATTACGACTAAACTTAAACAGCACATCACAGCATAGTGATTGTCAGTCAATGTTGCAGGACTCATTACAGATTTTATGTACAGGATTAGGTTTATGAGAAGAAAAAATCGGGTGAGATTGTCATAGAGAGAAGAAGATACAAGCTTCACAGCATAAGAGCAAAAAACAGCACCCAAGCATAATTTATCGCCAGAAATGTTTTCATGATATATGATATCAACCGCATTAATGTGCCGCGAGGACCCAGTATAAAAAGATCCAGAAAAGTATAAAAAGAAAAGGTTGCAGTATAAAGCAAATATTCCCCTAGGGATGGGGAAGAATCCAAACTCAACCCAAGGGCATAGATGGAACTTCTAGAAGTCAACAACTCTGGTCTAGGATTGCGGGTGATCAAAGTAAAAGTATAATCTTACAATGGACCACGACCAATAATCGTTGTAGAAGCAGAAGTCAAGAAACCGGGATCAAACCCAAAGGCAGGATGAGCAGAATCTAGGATACCAAGAATAAGCTTTTGACTGAGACAGATTATGAACCCAAGTGGACCAGGGACCAAACCAGGATGGAAAGCGGCGAACTTGGTGTACATGAAAGCAGATAACGCACTGCAATGAGAAAACTCATTGCTTAATTCCGTAAGCAGAACAAGCCTAGATTCAAAGAGGGCAGAAAATATGATGCTGAAAGGATACAGACCAGGAGATATAGAAATATACCACAGAAAGGCAACATTGAAATCAGATGGAGTGAGATAGACAGAAAATATAAAGGGAGTAGTATAGCCCACAGAACTCATGTCAAGGTCTGGACTAATCAGAAATCCCGAAATTGAACGTTCTAAAACTGAAGCAACTTAAGAGATGATATGCGCATGAATGGAGGCATGAACAGAATTCAAAAAGACCCGGAATGTCAAAAAATCAATCACTGGAAATCCAAGAATTGGATCAGCATGGGTAATGGAATCACTAAACTCGGGGATATGGAGTGATCCCAGAAAAAAACAGCATCACAGTAGGTGCAGTATTTGTGACCAAACACGTACAAGAGACGCACTCGGTATACACTAACACATTGACTGAACGCCAAAGGGTCAAAGACTTAGCGGTAGGAGAAGCAGGTACCAAATCACACAGAACAAAGTAACCTAGAAACGTAAGGTTATAGACCAAACTAAGGAATACCAGAAACACAGAAGCTGAGGAATCAGAATCAGTATCGGCAAGAGACCCAGTAGCTGGGGGACCAGGACCAAGATCAGCATGGACAGAAGACCCAGCGGCAGTAGAACCAGGACCGAAGTCAGCCAGGGCAAAGGACCCAGTGACTGGGGGACCAGGACCAAATTCAGCAAGGGCAGGAGACCCAGCAGCGGGGGGACCAGGAACAAGGTCAGCCGGGGCAAAGAACCCAGTAGCTAGGCAACCAAGACCAAGATCAGCATGGGTAATGGATCCAACAGTCGGAAGACCGGGACTGAGGCCAAAATCAGCTAGAGAAAGAGAACCAGTGGCTGGGGGACCAGGACCAAGATCAGCTAAGGCAAAGGAACCAGTGGCTGGGGGTCCAGAACCGATATCAGCTAGGGCATTGAACCCAGTAGCTAGGCAACCAGACTCAAGATCAGCCAGAGCAAGGGATCCAACAGTCGGAGGACCGGGACCAAAATCAGCTTGGGCAAGGGACCCAGTAGCTGAGGGACTAGGATCGAAATCAGTTAAGGCAGAGGACCCAGTGACTGGGGGACCAGGACCAAGATCAGCTAAGGCAAGGGGACCAGTGGCTGGGGGACCAGGACCAAGATCGACTAGGGCAGAGGGCCCAGTAGCCAAAAACCAAGATCAGCCAGAGCAGGGAACCCAGCAGACAAGCAGGACTGGGCAAGTGTAGGACCCAGGACCGGACAGGCTGATAAGTGAAGCTGGACAGGTGAAATATCATCTGCCAAACATTCAGTGAAAGGGACCGGAACAACATGTGAAGGGGACCCAGTTTACTCGAGGGCATGGACTGGACCCGGGCATTCAGTAACCGGAGCAACATGCGAGAGGGACCCAGTATACTGGAGGGCATGGACTGGACCCAGAGAGTCATTGGCCGGAGATTCAGTAACCTGACCAACATACGATAGGGAACCAGTATACTCGAGGGCATGGACTGGACCCAGAGAGTCATTGGCCTGAGGTTTAGTAACCAAACCAACATGTGAAAGGGACCCAGTATACTCGAGGGCATGGACTGGACCCGGAGAGTCATTCAAAGACTCAGCATTGCCCTGGGTGGCTTTGGGTTGATCGAACGAAGCATCCGATTTCTGATCAACCTTTTTTATGGCAATGCAAGCATTGAAGCGACGCATTCTCTGTTTCGCTCTCATTTTAATCCCTTTTAACTCAGAAATCCTCAAAGCAGCATCAGCTCGCATACACTTGAAGCTATGTTTTAAAAAGCGGCGGCTAGAAGACTTGGAACTGAATCGAAAGTTAACAGTAGAAGTAGAGTCAGAGAAATAATTAGAAATTTGCGTTATGCTATCACCAAAGACACAGTAACCTAATCTAGAAACAACACAGAACCACTCAATTACATGTTCTTTGAATTCTTTGTGATATGCACTACAAATATATAGGTCAATTGAATAGCTTTCACACGTAGTAGTCATCAACGACGTTAATTCGTGATATATTTGATTAATCTCGGATAACAGTGCATCAAGTTTGCTAATATTCGGGTCATGCGACGACAAAATTTCCCAAGCCAGCAAATAGTTTTCATCTAACTCATCTTGCAATTTGTAAATGGAAAGCCTTACATCAAAGCTTATATTCTTAGTCGCCATAAGGTCAAAAGTTCAAACTAAAGCAATAGCGCAAACAGATGTAAATCAGTACTACAAATCTTCGAAGCAACAACGCTGTTTCGAATAATAACAATTTTGTGAATCGAAATACCGTATTTTGTTTGGAACTGTTGATTGGATGACTTCAAAAAAGTCGGTAGAAGAATAACTTGATTGTTGTTGAAATTGAATTTTCAGTTGCAAGTCATCGCAGCTCTGTAGCCAGCATCAGCAGAGTGAAAAGCATCGAAACTTTGTAATTGCAGGGGGAAGATCATCAAAACTTTGTTACGGATTCGATTTGTCTACCGTCTGCCTCGGAATTCGTAACACGCTTTTCTTGTTTGAAAATTTCGTCCTTTATTTGTTGGTGTATAGGTAAGCGGGAGCGAAAACGGGAAGCGGTTTCTGAGAAAAAAAATAAACATTTAGACACTCAAAAAACACATGAAATATTTTACGGAATGAATTGGAGCTTAAATTTGAACCAAAAACAAAACAAATTGGAATTAATGCTTCAACGAAAACAAAATATGACCTTCAGCACACAACTCGTTTATCTCATTAACTTATTCAAATTTAGAATCTATTTTTACAATTAACTAACAATTTAACAAAATAATACATTGTTCTTACTGATGAATTTTTCAATGCAGACAGAGAATCCCAAATGCGATCAAATCAAAAGTTGAATATTTAAACTGAAGCCTGGCCGCCGATGTCAAACTCGCAGCAGTTAATGCTCACAAAAAAAAGGGGAACGTTGGAAAATAATATTTGTCAGGATTGAGACAGCGAACTATCTGAATTAGAGACCAAGGCAATTGGCACTCAAAATAAATCGTACAGAAGATCAGCTGTCTCCAATACGAGCTGCAAAGGCAGCGAAATCTCAAATTTCAAACTGTAGTTCTTTGCTGACTCAATCTTTAAAAATTCACCGCTGCTTACTGCAGACGCTCAACTCAATAGTGATTTTGACATCGCAAAGCTTCAGCTTGCAAAGTTTACAATTAGCACTCGATTAGGTCAACTCGAAAATTAGTAACTTACGTCATATGAAAAGAAACAAGAACATCTTCACGGCAACCGGATTTAACAGATTTCAACATTCGCAACGATTCAACGGATTAAATACTTGGCTTGAAGAACGAGTCGTGGCTTCCAAATGCAAATTAACGAAAATAATGAAACCGGGTTTGAAACTCACACAAAGTAAATAAATAAATAAATAAATAAATAAGAAAAACAACAAAACGGCGCTACAACTTCATTTCCGTAGATAGCGGTTGTTATTTGGCTAGCTCAATAAATTCTCATTGTAAGATTCGATAACTTAGGAGTATGAGCAGCACCGTGGCAGCCCACGTTTATATTCAGGCGTGTAACTAGAAATCTGCAATGTGGGAGAGGCTATTTTGGGGGTCTGTAAGCTCCGCCGGAGGCCATTGGTGGTCTGGGCGTAGAGCCCAGAGCACTCGAAAAATTTAAATTTTTTTTTGCAAAAATAACTTGATTTTAGGCTTATTTTGATAAAATGCTTTAAAAACGTGGCCTCAGGGAGAATTCTGGTGGCATAGAAATGAGCAAAAACATGGTTAGACTCTTAACCAGAGATCTGCAATGGGGCGGAGCCCAGCGCTCAAAAATTTTGTATTTTTTTGCAAAAATAACTTAATTTTAGGCCTATTTTGATAAAGATTGATGCTTTTGAAATGTGGCAAAGAAGTTAGCGGTGAAAAGCATCATTAAACTGGTTGCATACATGGGCAGTGGCTATATGGAAAGTGACTAAAGGTAAAAATCAATGTTTAATTTGTTCAGTGGGCATATTTAAAGCATTTGATATTAAAGTTTACACTTTTGCAGGTAGCCGGCTTTAGTTGAAATTTACCAGGAGCAATTTAAGCAGCTTATATAACTTAACCGATCTAGAAAGTTATCCCTTTTGTGAAATCTCTTCGTCCATTGTGCCTGCTATTGTCTACTTTGCCCGGTTTTTGGCTTTGGTCCACACCGTAAATTTGGCCATATCCTAAAATACATAAAATTTTACGCCACAGCAATACCATGCGATAGATTAACGTTTAAATCAAGCACTAATTACGAATAATTGTTTACACCACTAGTTAAAGTCGAAATAGATGCAAATTAAGGCTCGGAAAACATTACACTGAGGGCAGTTAAATCATTAGTTTAAACTTAAATGACATACCTACGAAATATAACTCAATCAAAAAAACAGTTTATGCGTTTTGACTGATAAGCAACCGTAGCGCTAGCCGTGAATAACAACACTAAATCCAAAAAATCAACATAGATTCTGCAAAATAGACTTATAAAATTACAAAAGTTTTTTGTCGTGTTACAAAAAACGTGTTACAAAAGTTTTACAAAACTTTTGTCGTGTTACAAAAGTTTTTTGTCGTGTTACAAAATTACAAAAGTTTTTTTTTTTTTGAAGTGCTAATTTTGTCACAAAGGAAGGAGATACAACTGTTCTATTTCAGCGCCGTCAATAATAACCTCGAATTTGATCATGATTTGATAACCGAAGATAAATACCACCATCTTAATTACATAATTCTCGTGGTTACTAGCAGGCGCGTAGCCAGGATTTGGAAAAGGGGAGAGCTATTTTGAAAGAGTGAGAAGTGTGCAAACGACCTTGACCCGAATTTTCATTGTTCTTGAATCAGTTTCACACGGTTTGTCCGAAAATTGAGACGAAATTTCTCGGAAAGCTCGGAAATTCAAAGGTTTTTTCCGCCCAAAATCAGGTGGTCTCCAAAAAAAAAAAAAAAAAAAGAAAGCTCTTCACCGAATTAGAGACTGATTTTTCGGCCGAAATCGGAAATCCAAACGTTTGAGGGGGGGCTGTTTTCCTATGGGGGGGGGCTATTTTTCACAAAAAATCGGCTCAAAACCACCACAAAGGTGCGATTTTGCATACTTCACAAGCCAATGGGGGGGGCTCGAGCCCCCCCGCCCCCCCCCCCTGGCTACGCTACTGGTTACTAGACAGCAAGCCGAATTTACATCACTGAAAAAAGCAAACAAAAACCGAATTCTCACTAATTAAATTCTTTTTCAGTTTTTGCAAGCTTTTATCTGCTATTCAACTTAGATTTTACAAAGAGTCAACTGATTTAAAGCCTGAAAATACGCCCTATATCTTAACTATCACTGTGTTTGCATGCATTTACAAAGGGTCGATGTGCAATTTTGACGTCCAGCGGTTTGACTAGCAGCGTGATGACGTCACGTGCAATCCATCAATAAGAAAATATTAGTTTTGATGTCTTTTTTCAAGCTTTTAACGTGTTAAAGTTAAAGCCTCCGGCGGCTGTGGGCTCCGTACCCAGACCCCCGTCTGTGATACGTTTCAATGACACTAGTTCACTCACACGCGTATGCCAATTAAGACATTTTTGTTTTTTAACTTTGGTAAACCAGACCGCGGCTTCTGGGCTTCTATTCTACGATAGCTTAGTCCAACAAAACGTTCCTCTTTTGAAAATTTCTGATGACGTCATTGCATGTGATTTGTGGTTTGCTACCCCGTCAACCAAAAATCCTGGCTGCGCCTATGCTTGAGTAAAAGTAAAAAATTATTTGCAGTGGTTTTAAAAGTACTCCAGTATAAAGTATTCCTGAAAGTATTTAGACAAATAAACCAATTATTCAATCGACAAACTGTAGTGCGTGACAACTAGTCGACTACCTCCATATCACTGACACATAATGCTAGGTCTTCTAACCACTCACTCTATCAAGAAGTCACGAATTGTCTATAATTGATGCAAGTTTTTGTTATTGTATTTAAATCAAAAAGAACAACTTCTGAAGTTTGAGATTTGAAAATCATGTCACGCAGAATTTACTCGAAATCATTTCATAAAATCTTTGCTATTTAACTTATTCCAACAATAGCCAATAGAAAACTCAACTGTTGTGACAAATTTGTGGTTCAAATTTAAAACTACAGTACTTTGTACTTTTCTGAATCAAAATGCTACTTAAATAGCGTTACTTCACCCTAAAAGCAAGCAAGTGAAAGTAGAAAGTATCCAAAAATACAGCTACTTTAAACGTGCTCGTTTCTGACAAATTCTACTTGAGTAGGCTACTTAAGTAGATCTACTTTGGTTACTTTACACCTCTGGTTGTTACCAAACACAAGTCCACAGCAGATAGACTCTGAAGTCTGATCATTAGTCTAGACCACGTACGTGCCTGACTGCCTACCCCTGACACGGCTGACCTCCAACTGCCTTGTTCTGTGTTGAGCCACTACCGGTATTGGCGAGTGACTACTGCTATCAAGTTTAGGCCGGTATAAGTATTTTTTTATATTTTCCTCCCCAAGTCACAGTGACAGTCACTTCTGACATCATAGGCCAACCTCAAGTTAGGTTTTTTGGGGTTGAGGTTGGTGTAAATTAGGGTTAGAGGTGGGTCTAATAAGTTTAGGTTAGGATTAATCTATTGTCATGTTGACGTCAGCTGTGGCTGTGACTGGAAAACTATGCAAAACATTTCAATGCTTACCGTTTAGTCAGTAATGCTTACTGCCTACATGAAAATTTAAAAATTATTCCACGGGATTATTCTTTACTTAGAGGTTAATTTTTGTAATCGAATAATTTTAAAAGAGGCATTCGTAACCACTTTCTTAAGAGCTTTCGTTACCGGTGTCTTATGGCAGCGAATCCAGGGATCGGCCAAAATAAGATTCATTTATTTAAGCGATCCAAGCGCAACAATGCAGCACAGCAAAATTTTTAAAATAATTTATTTTGAAGTCATCCACGAAACTTTCATTCAAAAACTTGAGTTACTTTAAAAGCAACTCGCATGGGATAATAGTCATTTTTACTAAATACAAGGGAAAATAAGTCTGAGGTTTTTTTGCAGGGTTTTCTTTCAAAACATTTTGACAGATTTGAAGACCAATTTCACCAAATTTGAACTCTCCACGATCTTCCGTTTCCGAGATATAAAGCGAAAGGTTTTTTACTCTTGGAAATTTTGCCAGGGTTGCCAATCAGAAATTAAATTTCAAATAGTTACTGCACGTTCCTAATTCTTAATAAGTATTTTGCGTCAGAGCTGTTGTCAAGACAAAGCAAAAACTTGGAATTATAAATTAGCTGCTTTTGAAGAAGTCTAAACCAACAGCTTTCCAAAGTTGGTCGTCTGTCACAATCAGGGCATGGTATGGAATGGAAGACGATTTTTCCATATTCCATACTGGCAATTTTCTTCCATTCCATTCCATACTTCCATACCAAGGTAAGTGTAGAAAGGAAGCAACGCGTAATTTGTATTGCACTTTTGAAACCTTAAGCGTACCTCTGCAAGTAGTCGCTCACGAAGGTAAGCAGTATGGTACAAACACATTTCATCCCATATTTGAAGCTCTATCGCAATGATCTACCATAAAAATTCACTCAGCTTAAAAATATCAACCATAGGCGTAGCCAAGATTTTTGATTGGGGGGGGGGGGCAAAACGCAAATCACGTACAATGACGGCATTAGAAATTTTCAAAAGGTGGGATTTTTATGTGACAGAGATACCGTAGAATGGAAGGTCAGAAGCCGAGGCCTGTGTGTGTGGCACATAACGTTAAACTATGGTTTTGCTAAAGGGGGAGACTTTTAACCAAAAGTTATGAAGTTTTCCCAAAATGTTTACATTGGGAGACGTGGTGAGCCAACTAGTGTAACTAAAACGTGTCGCAGATGTGAGTTTGGGCTTTGGGAGCAGAGTCTCCAGCCGCAGGAGGCTATGGGGATTTGGGGGGAAGCCCCCATCTACTGGGCGATCTTTTGTAATGCTTTGGAAAAAATAGCTGTTTTAATATTAATGCCATTCGGGTCACATTTCGCACGTTTTTGTAGCCATTTGGAAGAACCACATTCTTAAGATTTAAAAGCCAATTGAAAAGTTCCAATTGCTTAGTCCTGCCTTCACTTATTAGTCAAGCCCAAAACACGTTAAAAATCTTGCATTTTTGGATTAAACTTTATAAGTGACTTGGCCCAGTTGAGGGAAGCAAGGTACATTGCCTCCAGCATAAATTTTAGAAGTAAATAATAATTCACTGGAAGATTTGCCTTGGAGATCTTTGTCTTGAAAGTAACCAGTTTTAGAAGACAGTACATGTACGACAAAGGGGTTCAGGCCCTCTCAATTCAAATTTAATAATTTATTCAATAAGCATTTCCCCTGGCTAATTTTTTTTTAATATTTTGTCGCGTAAAAACTGGCGAGGCGCAGGGCTATTGTTATTTGAAGTTGGTGCAATAGACGGTTAGTAATAAATAATGTTTGTGTCTTACGTTCATAAAACGGTTAGATGAGGGTCTGAGGTTGAAAATTTTAGGACAAAACCTTATTTTTCCCGGGTAATACGCTTAAATTGCTTGGCAAGAATTTGAATTAAGGGGGCCCCCTGGTCGTCAATATTAATGTTATTGTTAATTATTACTTTTGTACGCAAAAATACTAAAATAAAGTGAAACTTGAAGAAACAATAAGCTTTGTTGTCATTATTTTCAGCATCGGTGACATTTTAATAGAAAGGGCGGGAACCGGGCCCTCCTGGCTACGCCTATATTATATCAACCATTTAATCAACAGACAATAGGTTTACCCATATTGCTCCGGGTTTAATGATTGCAAGTTTGTAATCACACCAACTATGAAATTTGGCATAGCCAAACTGCCAAAAAGTTTAAAAAAATACCAAAAAAAGCTTTAAGGCAAAACAAAAAAAAAAAACAGCAACAAAGAATTAAGCTCAATCGAGGAGAGGAAAATAAATACAAATCTTTGTTACAATAGAAAAGGTTTGTCACTTGGCAAGTTGTCATTCTCAAACTAAAAATTAAACCTGTCTGCATCACTGCAGCTGCAAATTGCAATGAACATATTCTTTGATTTGATGATACAATGCCCACACTGTTTGCGCACTACTTATGACCGTATTGCCCTATTAATTTGTCGCAGATAATTAGCTGCTAAACGCTTTCACATATTTTTAGTTATCACTATCCGTATACATTTTTCTTTTCAGTAGATGCCATGTGCGAAATTTAGAATGGAATTGTATAGAAGGATGGAAGATTATCTTCCATTCTTGAAATCTTCCATTCAATTCCATTCTGGCATCTTCCATATTCCTTTCCGAAATTTCCTTTTCATTTCATTCCATGCCATGCCTTGGTCACAATACTGATAAAATGACAAGAGCGAAATAAGAGAAAATTTGCTAACTTTGAACCGCAATACCTTAAAAACGAGGAAACGTAGAAAATTCTAATTTAGTGAGAATGCATTTTAGGTTTATCCCAACGCATTGTTCAAGAGTGAACAACTTCCTCTTTTCTTGGGTTTGTGCAAATCAAGTTTAACCTGGGATGGTTCAATTAAGGGTTTATATTTACGTCAAGATTTTATCATTTGTTTGCAACATTCAACTCTGTCTTTTAAACAATAATCAAACAACAAGTTAATCATTATTTTTTATTGGATTTGTAATGGTCACATGAAGCAAGTTTAAAACAGCTTCTGCTGTAGGTTTTCGAAATTATTGAATTGATTGACTAAGATATAAGCTCTACTTAGTGTCACAGATCGACAATCAAATACTTTTATCAATGCATGTCAGCGTTTAAATGTTTGTTGTCTAAATTTTTTGGTAGCAAAATTGCAGTAAAGAAAGTAAGTTTAAAATTGGCAAAAAATTGATAGAGAATTGAATCGCATCAATATTAAATCAACATAATTACCGGTAATCTGAAAATTGAACCTCGGTTTATATCCGTACTCCACATTAAAGTTGAAGACTAAAGGCTCCAGGGATATTTAGCACAGAAATATCTGGATTATCTTAGCAGTGGTTGATGAAAATTGTTAAGATAAGCAAATATACCATTAGCAACTTTCCACTATTGCAAATTCTCTCCACTACTTGCTTTTTGCTGTAGACAAAGTTATTATCCGGGATTAAATGTTACTTTTACAGTAGATTAAAGTTAGCTAAATTTCAAACCACCAACCAAGCTTTAGCTATCGGTAAAAGCATTCGAAACGTAATGGAAACAGATACGAAAACTGGCTTGCCCATCACCTACAAGCAGGCACCAGGTGGTGCGCCGTATCCATCACCAAGTGGTCAAATTGGAGTCACAGCTCACCCTCCGTCAAATGAGGCAAACACACAGTATGGAGCCCCGCCTGGGGCTTACGGGCCTTCCGTGCCAAGCTACCCTGCACATTCCTCTGCTGCAGCCCAGCCCCTGCAGCCGCCCCCTAACCAGACCTACTTCATCACTAATGTACCCGCTGGTTTTGGGAACCTTGAAGGATTGATCCCGATTATGCCGCTGTGGGCCGCCATTACGTTGTGCGTGGTGAACTGCATAATGCCTGGGTTCGGTGAGTTTACTAAGGTACTACGAACAATGAGCACTATGAACAATGAGTACTATGAAACACTATTCAGTTCATTGATGATAATGAACAATACAATGAACAATTATAGTACAGCATAACAGAAAAGAAAAAGGAATAAAGTAAAAGTACAAAACAATTGCCGGGTATAAAGCTTTCTGTATTTTTTTTTAGTTATCGACTTTTATACAGTAGTACTTTTTAGTTTATTTTTATCTTCACTCGTACTCCCTTCTTAGTTTTGTTTATTTTGTACGTTTTTTTACTTTTTGTTTATTTCAACATTTCTCGTTTGTCCTTTCAACACTAATATTATTTGTTCTTTTTACTTTTCGCTCTATTTGATAATTAAAGGCGGTGAATCATCCAGCCAATTTCGGTGGTTTACAATAGCTAAAATTGAACTATAATTTTTGATATTTTTTGTTTTGATTTTGGGACTGCGTTTGTAAAGATATTCAACTAATACAAAAAGATGTCCCCCCGAAAAAAGTTTTTGGAAACTCTGAATTTTGATCTTCCCGCCAAAACTACAGTTCTCTATGCTATTAGGCCTACTGTAATCGTATTAAACTATTAAGCCTAACTATCTCTGAACTATTAGACCTAATAGTTAAGAGATACCGTGTTTCCCCGATAATAAGACCTACTCGCAAAATAAGACCTAGCGTGATTTTTGAGGATGATTTTAATGTAAGCCCTACCCTTAAAATAAGCCCTAGTTGAGAGCGGCAGAAAGACACATAGGTTTAATCAAAGCGAAAACTCCGCTGCAATTTTGGAAACTGTTGACTTGCAAGACATTCCAGAGGATGATGATATGATTGTTCTTGAATAAATTGTTGTTAATGAGTTTCTGAATAAAAAACATGTTAACGGCAAGTAAATGTAGATCTTTTTTCGTAATTTCTGTTTATTTAAAATCTCGTAATTTTTACTTTGTAACTTCATTTTTTGATATATCAAAATAATACATCCCCCGAAAATAAGTCCTAGTGCCATATTTTGGAGTAAAAATTAATATAAGCCCTGTCTTATTATCGGGGAAACACGGTAGTTAGGCCTAAACTATTTAGAAATAAACTATCTCTAACCTATTAGGCCTACCACAGTTTTCTAAACCATTAGGCCTACTGTGGTTTTGGCGGGAAGAACAAAACTCAGAGTTTCCAAAAACTTTTTTCGGGGGGACATCTTTTTGTATTTGTTGAATATCTTTGCAACCGCAGTCCCAAAATTAAAACAAAAAATATCAAAAATTAAAGTTCAATTTTAGCTATTGTAAACCACCGGAATTGGCTGGATGATTCACCGCCTTTAATGTTAGGCTCTTACGCTATCCTTTTCTTACCTCATTTCCAGCTTACCCCTCATGTTAAGCTTTTTTTCGTTTACAGAAAAAAATTTTAACGACTAAAAAAGTTTTTTTTTTCCAACAAATGGCAAAAGGTTTTCACCATTATCAAGAAATATGAAGATGGTGTGTTGTTGCTTTTGTTTTTGTAGTTGTTTTGCCGAAGTCATAGCACTCATTAGCACGTGACAATCTTTGTTAACGACGGATGCAGTGACTTATTAATGGCGTTTTAGGAACAATGGTGGCGGCGATGGCGGTTTGTTGCTGCGCGGACACAAGGCACCAACAAAACTCGACCGCGGTTGGCTTGTTCTGCATCAACTTCGTGATCGGGTGGGCACAGTTCTTCTCGGTGTGCATCTTCCTGGTCGGATGGGCGTGGAGCATCATGTGGGGGGTTCTCTTCGTACGGATGTCGAGTAAGTGGAATTGCATGTGGCGGCTAGAAGCTAACCAGTGGTCAGATCCAGTGGTGCCGTTCAGCAGGTTCGAAACGGTTCGCGCGAAATTGATTCCTAAATTTAGAGCACCGTTAGTTGTTTAAAATTGTTTGCACTGATATCCTGCACTTTTGACTCGAAGAAACCGGTTGCTAAGTTTAGAGAACCGGTTTCAGATTCGGTTTCAATTAAATTTGGATCAGAGTTGTAAACGGGCCGACAAGTACAGGCCCGAACCTGGCCCGAACCAGAAAAGTGATTTGAAGTCAAAATCCGCCCCGAAAAAGCCCGAAAATTAGGGTAGATCTAAAATATTATACATAAGGTAATTTAGCTGGTGAACGGTTAAAATAAATTTACTTATTATACATTATGGCTTAATAATAATGATTGTGTAATCATAAGTTAATTGTATTTGCTTAGCGAAGTCGTCATTTATAGTAGCAAAGTTATTTCAATTACGCTTTTACAGCATCTAAAAGACAAAAACACAAGGCAAACTCGTATATTAAGCCCAAATTAAGCCAGACATTTTATCAATCTGAAACCGAAACCGGCCCGACTTACAAATCTTATTTAAATAGCGTCACTGGTCAGATCTCGAATCAATAATAATCAGAAATTTAAGTCTAAATTCTCTTCGAATTTGTGCGTTTGGACCCGAGTGCGACGTGAATTAAATATAACAAGTTTACGAAAAAAGTTTTTGAAATGATTGACCAATCGACGGACTTCCACTTAAAGAAATGGTAAAACTCACGCCAAATAGGGTTGTAGCCTGTCGAAGCAGATAATAAAAATATTGCAGCAATCTTCAGCATCGTACAATGAAATTATTTGTTTTGTGCCATGTTTTTCCTGGTATCGGGATTTTATTAGTTATTTAATATAAAATGAATGCCATGATGTCAATGATTTTAATGAATTGATTTTTTCAGGCCAATTGTACGGGAAACCCCCTGGCACCACGACTACGACGATCATCCAGCAAACAATTGTGCCGACGTAACAATGGAGCTGATCGACGCTCCTCTGCTCTTTTTATTTCACAAATTTTTAGATTTTTTAAGCAAAAGTGTTTATCTTGCTGTGGAAAAAATTAAATGTAGAAAATAATCAGTTTGGTTTAATTGTGGCATTTGGCTTGGGGTTAATTATTAGACTGCAGAGCACAAACCACCACTAGTGGCAGGCAGGAATGTGGAAGCGGAAGCTAGAAGAGGTAAAAGGGTACCGCTTCCACTTAGGTCATTCCTATCAAACGTCAAAAACTTGAATGTGGTGCACTTTTTGGTGAAATATACAACGAAAAGTGAATGTTTGATCGATCATCATTTGCAAAGAAACATTTTTAAGGCTTGTAGTTCATTTAAATCCCGGGTAGCCCCCACCCCTTTTAACTCAAAGATGAACCATTTCGGTTACCAACTTATTCCTAAAATTAGAAGTCTTCAAAAATTCTCTATTCTAGTACTAACAGAGGCGTTGCTGAGAATGGTGGCACCCGGGGCGGGATTTCGAGGTGGCACCCTTTATCGGCCAAAAAATAGGTGAAAACCAAAAAAAAAAAGTCTTCGCTGCAAAACGAGTTAGTTTTCGGTCCGAAAGTATGTGATGACCAAAAAAAAAGGTCTTTGCCTACCAACCATTGGGTTTTCGGTCTCAAACGAAAATAAAAACAAATGGTGACGCCAGGGACGGGCCGCCCCCCACCCCCTAGCAACGCCACTGAGTACTAAAACCAAAGATTTTCTCAAAAATATTTTCAAATGAGCTTTACCCATTTTTTAAAAATCTTGGGCCATTACTCGTGTAACACAGTATACTCACTAAGATAAACAAAGTTTCCAGTTCCAGCATTTTAATTTCTTTCACTGCGATGATATATTCTTGCAATGCAATCAGAGAAGAGCATCATAACGTCTCTCAAACAAAGGTTAAATTTGTATGACTTTTAAGCATGATGTTACAATGCTTGTGTTAAGTATTCTAAGTACCGTTTGCGACAAGAATTATTCTAATATGGTACTGTGTATAACCGCATAATTCGTACGATGCTTTTTTGCAAAATACACGTTGCTAGCAAAATTTTGGAGCAAACCACATACATACACAAAAAAGTTATTTAAAAAAAAATGTGCAAGCGTGGAAGCTTCGCCCAGAGCTACCTAATAATAGCCAAGCAAAGATTTGCGTTTAAGTTGAAAATCCGTCCCCAGACCCCAAATAATCGCTCATTATTTTAAACTTCTGGGTGAACGTTCAGAGAAATTCGCATCAGCTGAAACATAATGACCATGTGATTGGACTTTTCGCTGCAGGGCCGCTCTAAATCTGAATTCCTGACTACGACCATGCGCAGATCCTTGTGATGACAAACCACTGAATACAATTATATAATTTGCTTCTGTATGATGTTTTAAAGGTGATGATAACAATGCTGCTGTATTTTATCTTGACTTATCTGGAAAAAAATTTTGCCAAAGAATTTTACGATCAAAAAACTTTAGCAAAAACTACGTCATCAAGTAGTGGAAGCAGAAGCGGAAACGATTCAGAATTGCCGCTTCCACACCCCTAGTGGCAGGTTGATGCACTTACCAAAAATAACTTACAAGACCAAAAGTGGTTTAACACAAGCGCGCTTATGGTCTACAGGATTTGAACGAAACATAAGAAATAAACTCTCGGTCTTACAGTTTTGTTGCTTCATACCACTTAACGAAAGACGGCGGCCGCTACGAACTTTCCCAAATAAGTTTAAAAAAAAAGCTGAAAATTGCACAAATCACTTTGCATGTCTTGATTAATCTAACTGACGTATGTCGCAGCTTTGTATAGGCTTTTCCTACAATTGTTTAAAGCCTCAAACATTAACGAGGTTTTCCTTTTATTTTGGCAATTTATTTTGCTTTGGCAATTTATAAAATGAAAAAACAATTCAAAACAATCTCCCTAACATTGAACACCAGGAATCGGAAATGCTTTTCTTCGACTTCAATGACATGTAATGCTACACCACAAAACGTGCAAGAGACTTTTTGTTTAATTGGCAGCAACGCAGCTGAAGGAACCAATTAAAGCGTCATTTTACGAAAACTCTAATTGCATAACCTGAGTTTAATTCACGTCCTGGTTGAGAAGTTGCATCCATGGAGCAAGCGCTTTATGCAAATTAGTTCTGCTTGCTGTGTCGAGCCAGCTCGAAATTAAACTGAGAATTTGAAGTTAAAATCAACCGGAAAGTTCAAGCATGGTCCACTGCTTCTAAACGAGTGCTGGTTCGTTCAGTGCTTCAGAGAAAAATTAGTTTCAGGGAATATGAAGATTGCTAATAATAAGATTGTACTCCGCAGGAAATTAGGTGAAAATCAATCAAAAAAGTTGCTTACCGGAATTTTTTTGCCTGCTGTGAGGAGAAGAAAATAAGAAAAAAACGTCTTCGCCGTATGCTCGGCTAGTTTTCGGCCTGGAAGTAAGTAAAGGCCAAAATGAATAACTAAGAGTATCACTACCTTATTGAGAATTTTCACAAAACACATAGATTGTGTGTACTTTTAGAATATTTTGGGCCCCCTAAAGCGATGTACCCACTGAACACCACTCTCGCAGGATCTGGGGTAGTCTTAAGGATGTCACTATTGTTAGTTTCTCATGGCTGGAGGCCAGAGACGCATGAGTTAGCACACTGTAGAATTTGACCAAATGTTCTGATGTGCCCACTGGGCCTAAATATCGTCGTAAGAGAAAGTTAACCGACAGTGTGTACTTCGAATCGCAAATTGTGACGTCAAAGGATGGCTCAATGTGTAAATATTAGTTAATCATTAAAGTTTCCATCGTTTGGTGGTTGTTTATTGTTTTATGCGTATGAAAAAGATCATGAGATATAAGCTGGAGGTAGCCATGTGATTGAAGCTTTCTGTAACAATTCAGTTTTACTTTGTACAACGAATTGGCTCCATGGTACGCCTAGGGCGTAACTAGGATTTTGCAACGGGTTAGGGGGTAATGCCTCCAAAACAAAGATTTGCCCTCATCTCACAGACGGGGTCTGGGGGCGTAGTCTCTGGCAGCCGTTTTAAGGTTATCGGGATTTGAGAGCAAAGCCCAGAACCGCTGAACGATTTTTATGATTTTTTAGAGAAAAATTAGCCATTTCAACGCCATTTGGATGACTTTTTGCACGTATGTAGTGCTATTTGAAGAAACTATCAGTAATTGCTGAGATTTACATTAGAAGCCCTAACAAAAGTAAATTACCTAGCCGCTCTACTTCTTGATCCAGTTCAAAACTTGTTTAATACCAAAAATATTTGGGTTAAGCTTTCTAAATCATTTACGGTAGCAAAGGGGGTTTCAGCCTTAGTTACGCCAATGGGTGCGCCATTACCGCATTGCAGTCGCAGAGAAAAGGTAAACAAATTTAAGAACTGAATGGTAACATTTTGATGTTCACCAGTGCTGTAATTGTTTTTAATTTAAATCAAAAAAAATTAAGGATCTTTATAAAGGTAAGAAATGATACCAGAATATCGCAATTCTGGTGCCAGTGTTTCAATTAGTTTCCGGCCCAATTTTGTCAGACCTAGTGCTACTTTGGGGCCCGCGTACTCCTTTGCTCCAGAATCTTAGTCTGCCACCACGCTGACGCTGATTAATTAAGGAGGGCTATTGAGAGAAGGCAAGGAGTATAAAGTACCCAGTCCCGGAAACTTCGGCGGGCCCTTCCAGATTTAGGGGGCCCAAAAGGTTTGAATGTTGATGCTCACTCAAGAAGACAATGTAGACCATCGGAGCCCCGGTAAGACTCAATTAAATTGTGGTGATGACTTTTTCACTCCCAATTCTGAAGAAATAACTCCCATTGAGGAATTTTTATTGGCTGAGGCAGTGCGAGGGTCACACAGTATCACTGTTAGTGGGCTCTGGCACGTCAACCCAGTTGGTTCCTTTGGGAAAACGAAAAGCCATGTCGATGTTTGCAATGAGGCAAGAAGATTCTTACCTCTGCTGCAAATGCCAGTTGACCGAATAAAGAAAACAAAAGGTATTTTGAGAGAAATTTCGAATGTCAAATTATGGACAAAAAGAATGCTGCCAGATTTGAAAGCTTTCTAAATTAAAACACTGCCAAGGTTTACACTGATGGTTCGAAACTAGATGGGAGAGTAGGTGCGGGTTTTTATGCCGAATACCCAAACAACTCCCCGAAACAAGCATTTTTCCACCTTGGAATTTACAGCACTGTGTTCCAGGCAGAAGTCTTTGTTATTTCAGAAGTGGCAAAGAACTTGCTTTTGGAAAAAATGCACTAAGTATTGTTGTGCTGGTCGATAGTTAAGCAGTTCTGCAGTTATCAAGGCACTCATAATATACAGTAACATCAATTACAGTGCTCAACTGCATTAAAAACCTAAATCAGTTAGGTAAATAAAGCCACGTCAGTGTTGCCTGGATTCCTGGACATGCAGGGGTACATGGTAACGAAGTGGTAGACTATGTAGCCGAATCAAGATCTAAATCACAAATGTATGGTCCGGAACCTTTCATTACAGTCCCGTATGCCAGTTGTGTTAGCACGGTTAAGGGCTGGTCCACAGATAGATGGAAATTTATGTGGAATGAACGGAAATACTGCTTGAGGATGAAGGAGTCTGTAGGTTGGACGTCTTCTCGACTAGCAATACGTCTCCTTAACTTTAAGAGACCTTAATTAAATCGAGTAGTGCAAGTTTTAGCTGGGCATTGCAATCCACAGCGGCACAAGAAAACTACAGGTCATGCTGAGTCTTGTATGTGTACAAAATGTAACCTAGAGGATGAAACACCAAAGGTGACCAAACCATCAATCGAAGCTTTACCAAGATATTGTGTTAAATATTTTGGAATCACCAAAACCACTGTTCACACTATGTGGTAACGAAATGTAACATTAATAAACTGGCCTCGTACTTAAAGGAAGCTGGAAGGCTTTCTGAGTTCGACCAATAATGAAACAAAACAACAATAACACAGCAGCTACAGTTGCAATGGGCCCCAAATGAGGCCTGCGCAATGTGTAGGTGGACTTTACCTAACTGTAGCAGGTTCGCTTGCACCGCTGCCCAATAATAATAATAATAATAATTCTGGAGAAAAACAGGTCCAGGTCCGGTGAAAACCTTTTTGTGGTCTTCACTTTGTTTCTAGAATGAAAACAGTTTTTCAGCTGAGAAGAATTTACCTTCGTCTTCGTTCTGCATTTCTTTCACGAGATCTGGAACTAAAAGATACCGGTAAATAGCCGACTGCAGCTCACTATTTAAATCTAGCCTTTTGCACGCGGAAAAAATAGACTTATTTTTTGTGCTGTTCTCTCAGCTCTTGCTTATGCTTTTTGCAGAAGCTTGTTTGTTAATGATACAGTAGTATTACTTGTGGTAACTATGGATCGGCGAAGCAGCAGTAGCAGCAGCGAAGATGAAAAAACCGGCCTCCCGCCCCCATATACCCAAGGTGGGGCTTTTCCCCAGCAGCACGTAAGTCAAACTTAATTGAAACGTACCGTAGCTAACTACTGTAGCTATTGTCTTTCATCATCTGCAAAGTACCTATATACAGTATATATTTTCTAATTTACAATTTAGTACTGAATAAATCAATATCAGTATGTTTTTTTGAAAAAGCGCCTTGAGGCGAGACTCATGAGCTTTTTGTCGAGTTGCGCTGCTGAAAAGAAACTCACGACTACGTTCAGAAAATGAACTAGATCAGAAAAGCTGCGTTCAATTTGTTGTAACGCCCTATCCGGTATTGTGGTAATAAACAGACCCCGCGTTCATGTTGCACTTTGACTTACAACTAAATTTTTCAGCATTAATAGACAATTTTATTTTTGTTACAGTAAAGTCCAATAAAATGAAAACAACGGTAGAAACCTGTTTAAACCAAATCAATTTTGAACCCATTTTTCAAAGCAAAGTAGTCGACCATTTTTCAAGTCTTCCGGTTAGACTTCCCTTCAATACCAATACTAAATTAATTTTGTGCTTGCATAAAACCAGGGGTTTTATGTTCAAAGCCAACAGACAAACAGTGATGCAGAACTCTGCCGCAGAGCAGCAGGAATGAATTATCCTGGTCTTAACTATGGCCTACATTCGCAAATCCACAGGCAATTCCGTAAGCCACTCCGCAAAGCCAGGCCTTATCATCAGATTTGTCGTAATGACCATTTTTTCTCTCAGCTGCGCCGCCGGCCAGGGATATTTTAACGATCAATGATGATTCTTTGTTTTTTTTTTTTCAGGGGTCCATCCCGCCCCCAGCCCCTGGAACATTTGTGCAAACAGGAGCCCCACCTGGAGTTTACCCAAACCAGCCAGTACCTGGGGCTTACGGAGTCCCAGTGGGAGGTTATCAAACAGGACAGCCCCCGGTAGCTGGATATCCTCCGCCTCCCCAACCCCAAACCTATTATTTTTCCAACTATACTCCCAACAGCGTGGGGAGCATGCAGACCCTAATCCCAATTATGCCGATGGGTGTCGCTATTACACTATGCGTAGTCAATTGCTTCCTGCCCGGCTTTGGTAAGTTTCCAGCACCCGACGTAATTTTAAAGACCATTACAACAAATTCCAGCTCCTCGTAGGCGATTGTTGTTTTTCATACGGAAGGATCGATATGCGTTTTGGAATAAATTAATTTAATGGTACTCTTACCGTATTATGAACATTGTCATTGGCTTGCAAAGGCACACCATAGATCAGGGGTGCCCAAAGTTTTTGACAGACGGGCCGCATTACACTTTTTCTGAGCTTTAGCGGGCCGCACATTTCTCATAAAATGTTTGGATAATTTTTATCCCGAATTAGACGTACTGACAAGATTCCGCGAAGGAGGAAAGAGCTTGAAGCAAAAGTTAAAATACTTGGGTGTCATGCTGAGCAAACTGGTGCAAATCAAGCGCATCACAAAAGGGGATCTGCTGGACAGATTTTTGATTTTTTTGGCAAAAAGTAGCCGTTTTAGCGCCATTTTGATTACATTTTGCTTGTTTTTAAAGCCATTTGAAAAAGTTAATTTTCTGAAATTCGGTCCCCCTCCATACAGTGCAGATCCAAACGTGTTTCAACGCTTTTACTTTGGGATTAAATGTTTTACGTGACTTGGCTAAAGAGGGGGCTAAAGCCACTTTTGGCCCCCCGGGTTGCGCCACTGTCCTAAATACTGCTCATACAAGTTTTATATTGTCCTACCAATTACACACAGGCCCGGCGCCAGGATAGCGTGACGGGGGGGGGCAGAAATAAATTTTGGGGGGGCACGAGAAGTTTATTTTGTGTGAATTCGAAAGGGGCAGGGGGGCACAAGAAATTTATCCCAGTCTGGATCAAAGGAACACGTCCGAAATTGGAATTTCAAGTGG
Source organism: Trididemnum nubilum (assembly GCA_963965965.1). Classification (NCBI taxonomy): domain Eukaryota; kingdom Metazoa; phylum Chordata; class Ascidiacea; order Aplousobranchia; family Didemnidae; genus Trididemnum; species Trididemnum nubilum. The sequence goes on from OZ014477.1 coordinate 787,958, forward strand.
TTTTTCCGGCCGAAATCGGAATTTCAAGTGGTTTTTCTAATTTCAAGTCCACAAAAAACACTAATTTGGGCCTCGATTTGCGCTCCAAAGCCCCGAACTTATTAATTTCTTCAGGGCACAGTCCTCGCTTGGGGGGGCACAATTTTCGTTTGGGGGGGCACAAGCAGTCAGTTGGGGGGCACGGCCCCGGTATGCCTTCCCGTAGCGCCGGGTCTGATTACACAGCAAAAACAATTCTATTTTGACACAGCACCATCATATTCTGGATTTTGTTAAGAAAGATGCTAGCTTAAACCAAAAGGTAACATTTCTCTATGCCTAAGTTTGAACAATATTCATCACCCGCCGTCTTGAATAAACTGCTGCGCGTTGAAAATGCATCTTGGAAGACATCTGTGGGCAAATTCTCTTGAATCTCGAGCTATTTTTGCAATTTCATAAAAAATAGCCATTTTAACCTCATTTGAAGGAAATTTTGTACCTTTTGCACCCATACTCTTTTTGTAGAATCAAATTGCTAATGCGGTTCATCTCCTCCCCTCACTTATAGGTCAGTTCCAAAACACTTTTAAAAGCTAGCATGTTTGGGTAAAACTTTGAAATTGCTCGGATAATGAAGGAAGCTTCAGGCTCCGCAACGTTTGTCCCCCAATAGTTGCACTAGTGAGCACATCGTGGGCGAATTATGAAGTATAGTACAGCTGCAACTCTTGGTTTTGAAATTCAAACTGCGCCGCGATTAAAATACAAATATGGAAACGAAAGTAATTACATCATAGCTTATTTTGTGGCCCACGAAACGCAAATTTCTACTTTTTAATATAGGTAGTGGCGTTATTTACCGAATAACATCCACGGTTCACGAAAAATATCGCTCAAAAAAATTAACGTCGACATTATTTGAAGAAAATTTTTTTGGGAAACATTTGGAAGCATCGAAAGAAACGTATACTAGGCTAAATTTTGAGACCATTCGGGCCGCAAAAACTTGTTCTGCGGGCCGCACTTTGGGCAGCCCTGCCCTCGATCAAGAAGCAAGTAATTTTCTTGGTACCGATAGCTACCGCAACTCGCACCTTTCTACGAATCTGATTGCAACTTCACTACTACTTAATTCGCTGTAGATTTGCAACGAAATAGTAGAATAACAAACCATCCATGGCAAATTACATGGATGAAGTAATCGAAGACGCAATAATTAATGGGAAGTAATCGATGACGCTTCAGGCACGATGATCGCGGGAATGACGGTTTGCTGTTGCGCGGATATGCAGCAGCAGCCGAACAGTACCAGCAGCTTCGGATTGTTCTGCATAAACTTTTGGCTCGGGTGGCTGCAGCTTTTCATGGTCTTCTTCGTCGTCGGTTGGGTCTGGAGCATCATGTGGGGCGTCCTCTTCATCATGATCTCAGGTAGGCGATTTTATACTTTTGACGATTTTTAGTTCCTGGCAAATGGCAATGAAAGGACCGGTTTTTGAACTCGGCAGGCGTCGAAAATACCGACGCTTTTTGTGCAAATGGAAAAACTTAATTTAACTTTTCTTGCCGGATGGGGGCACTTCAATCTTCTTCATCGTTTGAATTCTCGTAGTTCTATATATTTCTAATGTTCGAAAAATGCATGTGCATTGTACAAAACATTATAACTTCACGCATACGCATCATGAACCCCCTTTTGGGTGAGTGACACACCGTACCCTATCCCTGATTGAGGCAAAAATGGCGCTCCTTGACATTAAATTAACTGACATTTTAACAGGTTTTTAACGCTCTTCGGCCTCGGTCACATTCGAAAACGTTCTCACGATATTCTAATCCTCTGCCCAGAAGCGGTAAAACGTTTCCTCAAGAGAAAAAGTGCAAAAACATTTCCGCTAGAATTTGAGATATTACGGGACAAAGTTTTGCCTACATCCAAAGAGGCATTTTATAAAAACGAAATGGTCTTTTGCACTAAACTGATTCTTTAAAACCCTACTGGTGATTGTTTTTTCCAGATCAATTTTATGGCAAGCCGCCCCCCACCACCACCACCGTCATCCAGACCACCACAGTTCCCATGCAACCGCAATGAAGTAACGATGACGTCACCAAAGTTTATTCGACTGATACCTTGATGTTCATGCTAATCAAGTTTTTGTAACTGTTGCGTAACATTGTTATTAATTCAAAGCGTTTCGTGTTTCGAATCGAGTTTTCCCAACCCTATACATCACAAATTCAGCTTCCTAAGCTTGAGGTAAAATTTTGAAGTTTAAAGAGATGTTAATAACTCAAAAATGTGGTAGACCCTGAAGGATACAATAAGCATGCCAGTGAAAGGTGTTTTTTTGATCACTCAATAGCGCAGCGCCGAATTTTTTAAACAGGAAGATCACCTTTAAAACTTGAGGGAGAAACCCCTTGGCAATTTTGTCTACCTCTGACTTGTTGATTGCAAGAGCCACACACACGTCTAATGAAAGGACGTATATTATCACAGCATGCAATTTCACTGCTCGACGTTGGGTAAAAAACAACACACACTAAGCAGCACGGAACACACTACGCAATCATTACGTCACGATGACGTCAATGCTTCCATACGACGAAACGCGATATCTATAGCTACGGGTTAATGAGGATGGTCGGGCCGCCTTTTCCTAGGCGCTGATTTGATGATATTATCGACCCTGATGATCATTTCTGCGGCCTCAGCAGCACTGAGGAGGACTTGACGCTTGACTTGGAATGACTCGGTGATCCCGAGCTCCGTCATGCACCCAATCTCACCCACGTCCATGTTTAAACCATACGTGCTCTTTCCTTCTGCGTGCGCCGCGCGAAGCTGCGACGCGAGCTCAGCGCTGTCGTAACCCGCATTGTCGGCGATTGTGATGGGGAGCTGCATCAGCGCGTTCGCAAACGATTCCATCGCCACCGCTTCTTTGCCGGGAGTCCGCATCGCTAACTCGCGCACCGCTTGTGACATCAGAGCTTCAGAGCATCCGCCGCCCTTCACCGTGCGCGTTTCCGCAACGGTACGCTGGAGGACGCAGAGCGCGTCGTGCATGGAGCGCTCCGCCTCATCCAAGATCTGTTGAGTGGCGCCACGGAGAACAATTGAACAGGCTTCAGCGCGGGAGACTCCGCTGAACCGAATTAGTTTGTCCTCGCCTATCATCACCTCCTCGATCAAGTCGCATTTCCCCAGCTGTACGAGTTCGGGGTGGTCAAAAGTGGAGCAAATCTCACCCCCCAATACCAGGGCGAGCCTCTCCACTCCCTCGAAGTCGGCGTGCTCGATCGCCATCACGCCGGCGTCGGCAAACAGCTGCTCGGGGTAGTTGTAGATGAGCTGCCGGTTGATGAAACAGTTGATGCCGTGGCTGATGATCTTCTGGCACTTCTCCTTCATCTTCTCTTTCTCGGCCAATTCAATTTCCGCCACTTTCGCTGTTCCATCGACGCGGACGCGCGAGCCAAAGATCTTGATCTTATCGGTATCCATCGACGTGTTAGCGATTAAAATTTTGGCGTTCTCGATCCGCTTAGGCTGGTTCATACCAATCTTTTTATCAAGTAGAAAACCTTCGTCTAAATATGAGTCCGTCATCGTGCCACCGAGCTTCTTAATAATTTGGATCGCTTCCAGGTTGCCGCTGCCTTTTAGCCGCAGGACAGCGTTGACCGCCATCTTGGCGAAGAAGTCCTTGTGTTGCGTGAGCAGCTTCGAACTGAGCGTTGTGCGTGCGATGTTCATAAGATCGTCGCGAAATTTTTCTTCGTCCTTTCCGTTGTCGATGGCTGCGGCAGTAAGCGCGTCTTTGGCCGCTTCTACAGCTTGCCGCCAGCCCCGTACAATGGTCTGAGGATGAAACTTCTGCGCGACCAGCTTCTCGGCTTCACGCAGCAGCTCGGCAGCCAGCACAGTCACCGACGTAGTTCCATCTCCGACTTCGTCATCCTGAACCTAAATATTAAGATTGTTTGCTCACAATCTGCAAATTATTTTGCATTGGACAGAAAATCATACTAAATTTTGATGATTCAAGCAAGAAACCGATTAACCTGGATAAAAATCTTACGACATAGTCTATCTAAAACTAAAACAGAGGCATAAAACATGAAAACTTAAAACGAAAATAAAGTTAAACGCCACCTTAGCTTCCTCGAGAATGGAGGACAGAAATGTATCAATCACATAAAGGCAAGCTTAGAAAGAATAGGGTCACCGAAAACGCGGGTCCCAAACGAATTGTTAGAATTGCTATCGGAATTTTTTACCTTTTTCTGACGTGAAATAATCAGCACAGACCGTAAGTTGAGTTCTTTTCAGAGCGGAATTAAGCAGCTTAAGGCCCTTTAGCTCTACGATATTGACATAATAGTTTTGTCAAACCCCAGTGCCAAGGCGCCGTTATCGCACGCTAGGCGCACGATAATATCGGCTGGAGATAGGAAACGCTTAATCGCTTAAGAATTCGTCTACGTGAAATAAAAAAAAAAAGGTGATGGAAGATCGTCAAGTGGAGCAACTTCATCTCGAGCTACTGCCCCGGCAACCCTCACACAATATCAGACAAAAAATATTTTACCTTTGCCAAATCCACAAGCACTTTCGCCGCTGGATTGTCGACACCGATCGATTTGAGTATGGTCGCCCCGTCGTTCGTCACTGTGATCCCGGGTTCGACACTCGGGTTGGCGCTGGTGCTGATCAAAATCTTATCCATGCCTTTAGGCCCTAGCGTGCTCTTAACAAGATCTCCAATCGCAATGGCGCCCACGAACGACGACATCCGCGCGATCTCAGCTCGCTCTTCATCTGCTCCATGGTTGTAAATTGAGACGGGATTTAACGACAACATTATTATTAACAAAGCTATTAACGCAATTAGCTAATTAAGTTTTACGTCAACTGAGCAACCTGCAATACAAGATTAATCAGAGAAATAACAATTTTAGCACTTTGAGGTTAATAAAAAATGACTGGCTACAGTGGTTAGTGTAAAAACAGGTAGAGATACAAAAATGTAGCACCACGGCTTAAAGAGTGTAAAATGGTGAATGCGTAAAACATATAGCAGAGCTCGGAGCTTAATGACTGGAACTTTTAAGTAATTTCAATATAAAGTAAAACAAAACGTGAGCGAACAGTTTTACTGAACGTTTTAGGACATTACTAGTCTCATCATCAGCAGATAAATGATTAAGGCAACAACTTGTTACAGGCAAAAAGCAGAGGAAAAAGGGTTAACTGGTGGTGCAAAAACGACGAGTGAAAAATTAATTGCAATTGTTTTTACACGTTTTTCCCCGTACTTATTTGCTTGTGACAAGTTATTGTTGCCTTAATCATTTGTTGTCTGACGATGAGACTATTGGCATAACAAGAGTGTTAGTGATGATGAAACTATTGGCAGTGTTAGTGCACAATATAAAAAGCACCTCATGAGCTGCAAATCAAGGGGGCACTAAAACTAATGTACAACCACAAACATACGAAGTTAAACTCCAAAGGCCCCAACCTTAAAAATCTAGCACAAGCAAATTGGAATTTATCAGCAAAATTCTAACAGCACCGTAACTGCAGGACTTTGAATGACTTACATACCTTCCGGAGTTCCCAACGAGTACCGTGGTAATAATCGATGACTCAATGATACTGGCTAAATAACGAAGAAAAACAAACAACTGTAAAGTGCAAATAATTTGAAAAATAGCTATCAGGTTTTTAGCAAATTTGGCAAAATTAGGGTAACTTGACATTTGCAATGAAACACCACGAAATACTTGAAGTTGGAATTACAATGCAACGCTATTATAAAGGACTGTAAGCTTTGTCATAACTTTTAATGTTACATTCCTAAGTTGACTTGGCTGGGAGTCAGCAGTGACTTTTCGGTTGTCGAGTCAAGCTGCCACCTATTTTAATGCTGAACGTCAAGCGGAGAAGCTGCGAATACCAATTTCGCAGAGTAGTAACGTGTCCATCTCTGGAGCGGGAGGTCTGAGGTTCAAATTTCAGTTATTTCAATCGGACACATTGTTGCCAATGGCTCGCCACAACAGCGACATTTCTTCGAAAAGAGCTGTGTTGCCCGAGAGCAATAAAATCGAGATGGGCTCCACAAACTAGTTACACGTTTCGGAGTAATACAGCTAGTATAATGAAAGACTTGATTTGGTTTGGAAACCTTGACCCGACTGGAATCAAACCCAAATCCACTGTTTTAGCTGCCTCCGCTCTATCTATTCAACCATTGATCGAATTAGCTTTGAGCTCCCAACCAAAAACTTTTAACACACACAAAAATGAGACAAAATTCTTCGAGTTGGCAACTTTCAACGTAACTATAAGTAGGAAAACTGGCGTCATTCAAAAAGAACACAGACGGTTGAATTTGAAAGCAAAGAAAACTTCCACGCAGCACAGAAAAAAGAAATCATTTTAAAATTAATTTCATCGTGTGTTGACCCAATGAAAATCGCTGAAGGAATTATTACAAGTAGTTTTCCTGGTAAGACCGAACGTTAATGATGAGACGACACGAAGGTTTGCGGTGGCAAGCATACATTAAAAATTAAAGTGCAATTGAACTTATATCTATAACCTTCATATGAAAGTGTCCTTAAAATACTGTAATCTAAAGGCAAAAGCATACTGCTTTTTGTAGCAATAACTTGTAGCAAAAATGGAATGCAAAATTACTTAATGATTGTTCAGGGTTACCAAAAACAATTGCACAATTTATTCGCTATGGGCACAATGGATCCTCTTCAGTTTTCAGTTTCAATTTACAATATGTTTAGCCAGCAGAAGGATAGAAGCATTAGAAATAAGAGCAGACGAGGACCGGATCCTAAGCAAATAAATGAGTTCCAAAACTATGGTTGTGAGATTTTCAAGTGGCAAAATATTGCACAAGAAATGAAATCATCGCAGCATAACCACAAATATGCGAGCCAGCCAGCCAACTCAATGTAGTTCAAGGTCAGCTACTATAAGTAAAAAAGACTGTATATACCAGACTGGTGCATGGTGACCATGTTTAAAAAAATAAAGAAATAATTACATCATTTGCTTAAAATTCATTAACAAAACTAAACACAATTAGAGCATATTTGAAATATGAAATAAACTACAAAGTCAAGTTTCACATCAATGAATATTGAATAGCATTCATCACCAGATAGCCTAAGACCCAGTGATACCACTACAGCACCCGATAGATTTTTCAAAACTACAGAAATGTGTTTTTGATTACCGCTTTCAAGAAATCAGCTATTTTGCAGTGAAACCATTGGACAAAAAATCCAAATCTGAAAACCTAGTATCCCTTTTTCTACAGAACATTGGTTGGTTTTAGGGTCAAATGAAAGCAACTGGCTTCCCCCCGTTTGACACAGAAATATGCGTCCCTTGACATACGCAGCCAGATTGAAGATTGAAGGTGAGAAACTTGTGTAAACAGACGTCCACACATTGCCACCATGATCCAAAAACTCAGCGTCAGTTAAATCTGAGCTTTCAACTCCCACTCCTCCGAACACAAAAATCTTTGATTCGACAGAAGCCAAACCAAAATCGGCTCTTGCAGTGTTCAAACTGGGTCCTTTCGTCCACGTTTGTTTATTCACTTTGAAAACATCGGTTGAATTGCAAACTTCTTTGGGTCGAATTTGTATGTTTTTATCACGAAGTATTACATCATATCCTCTACGGCAGCGGTTCCCAAACTGGGTGCCGCGGCGCCCTGGTGTGCCGCGAGACTTTTCCAGGGGTGCCGCGAAAGTTGTTACATTTGTCGTGGATCTCCGCGCACGTGGTGTTTGGTGTCGAGTCTGCTCAATACCTCGAAATTTTATAATGGAAAAATACTGTCTGGAAGATTTGCTTAATCTTCCGCATGTGGTATCTTGTGTAACAATTGCCGGTTACAATTAATTATTGTTACAATTTAACAGCTTCTGCTGTATTTGGTTTTATAGCAACCACACGAGTGTAGAACATAACACATTCCATAGTGTCAAACAATATCAGCAGTAAAGCATTAACAATTTATTGGATTCGTAATGGACGCATTTGTTACCAGTACTTTACCTCAGAAGAGGCAGATGGAAGTTAATGTAAACAAAGAAAAAAGTGCAGCAAAAAAGACTAGAAAATACGACAGCAGTTATCTCAATTTTGGCTTTACAGTCACAGAAAGGAAAGGCGTTGAGCATCCGAAATGCGTTATTTGTTGCGAAGTTTTAGCCACGGAATGTATGGTACCCAGTAAACTAAAACGCCACTTAACTACAAACCACAGCAACTTAGATGGAAAACCACGCGAATTTTTCGCTCGTAAGTTATCAGAAATGAATAAGCAGGCGGTCTTAGTTTCAAATTTTTTGCACACACCTGCCAAGGCACAGCTTGCGTCTTTTAAAGTTGCGTACAGAATTGCGAAATGCAAAAAACCCCATACTATTGCAGAAGAACTCGTGCTTCCTGCTGCTCTTGATTTAGTCTCAACAATGCTTGGAGAATCAGTTGCTCAAGAACTAAAACTTGTTCCACTCTCAAACAATACCATTTGCAGGAGGATTGATAAAATTGCGGATGATATCAATGATCAGCTGGTAGCGAAAATGCGCGAAAATGAGTTCAGTTTACAATTAGATGAGGCAACAACCAGTAGCGGCAATAAAGATGCTTATTTAATTTGTTACGTACGCTTTATTGACAATGACAACAACATCATTGAAGATTTGCTGTTTTGTAAACCCATTTTGACAAATTGTAGAGCACATGAATTGTTTGCAATTCTGAACAACTTTTTTCTGGAAAATAACCTCGAGTGGAAATACTGCGTTGGTTTATGCACTGATGGAGCCCGAGCTATGTCTGGTCGTTTTGGCGGGCTGCGAGCATTAGTGCAAGGCGTTGCCGTCAATGCAAAATGGACTCACTGTTTAATACATCGTGAAGCGCTGGCTTCGCAAAAGCTCAGTGGTGATCTTAACGAAGTGCTCGAAGTTGTTGTTAAAACTGTGAACTTCATTAAAACACGGCCGCTTAAAGCTCGGCTTTTCCAGCGTCTTTGCGATGAATTAGGAGCAGACCACAACAATTTATTGTTTTATTGTAATGCAAGGTGGCTTTCCAAAGGCAAAGTTCTGTCACGTGTTTACGAATTGAGAAACGAAATCTTCATATTTTTAAAAGAAGAAAACCATACACTTGCTACTACCTTTGAGGATGAAATTTTCCTGACTCAGTTGGCGTATCTATGCGATATTTTTGCGAAATTAAATCAATTAAACGTCTCACTTCAAGGAAAAGATACTCATCTTCTGCAACTTTACGACAAAATTACAGCCTTTAAAAGAAAACTACAGTTATGGAAAACTGATCTGTTGAAAAATAACGAGCAATGTGATAGTTTTCCACTTTTAAAATCTCATTTAAACTCGCGATCTGGCAATCTGTCGCTGCAAAATACCAATGAGTGTGATATGAAGACTGTGATGTGTTCGCATTTGGATGCTCTAATCTTGCATTTTGAGAAATATTTTTCTGAAGACATGGAGAAGCACAATTGGATAAGAAATCCATTTGTTGATAATGCAACTGCCCTTCGGGATTTTACATCTCTGGAAGCTGAACAATTCATCGATCTATCTTCGGATCTCACTTTGAAAAGCATTTACAACCCTAATTCACTCATTGCGTTTTGGGTTAAAGTTCGACTTGAATTTCCGCTTGTAAGCTGTAAAGCTCTTCGTGTTCTTGTGCCGTTTGCAACGTCATATTTGTGTGAGGCCGGTTTTTCTGCTGTAGCAGTAATCAAGTCGAAGTACCGCAATAAGATTGACATTGAACGCGAGATGCGTGTTGCAATATCCAACATTGCACCGCGCTTTGATAAAATGTGTATAGAGCAACAAGCTCACACCTCACATTAAGTGCATACTTTTTTCAGTATTTTGCATTTGAACAATAAATAGGATTCATATTCAATTGTTTTTGGTAAAACATAAAATTTGCAAATGTTGGCTTCATTCCGGTGCCGCGAGTATTGAAACGTTTTTAAAGGGTGCCTCCAACAAAAAAAGTTTGGGAACCGCTGCTCTACGGCGACTTCTACGATCTCGTTGATAGTCAAAATTTTGAGGAAAGCTTTCCTGCGTGAACTGATAGCCTCCAATCAGGTAAATTTTTTGATCAATTACTTCAGCTTTTGCAAACGAACGTCTCGACAGCAGTTTTCCTCCAACTTGCCAACTTTCTGAAAACGTTTCAAAGTCACCAGCAAAGTCATCAATAGTACCTGTGCCGAAGTAATCACTATTGCTGTAATAGCAATCTGGTACATTATTTACCTCACCACCAAACACATAAAGCTGGTCATCAAAATATACTGCTGCGGCCCCACTTCTTGCAACAATCATTGACGGTAAACTGCTCCAGCTTTTTCCATCAAAAAGAGCAACATCTTTACAAGGCACCGATTCACTATTCACAGCTTTTAGACCTCCACAAAATGCAGTTTGGGGAAGTTTAGTCGCTACTGCGCAATTCAAATTGACCATGTTCTGCTTCCAACCTTTAAAATCTTGTTTGATCCAACTTTGGTTTGAAACATTGAAAATGGCAGTGCCAATATTCAAATGAACACACAAAATGGAGTTGGGTTCCAACACAAAATGTTTCCGAGGCTTTTCAGCTTCAATCATCTCTGGATTGGCATGAAACAAAAAGGCATCCTCAACAAGGTCGCGGCAGTCCAAGAACTTGCGAACAAACTTATCCTTACGAATTCTACTTGCAACATATTTCATTGGGATATGCTGCAGTCGCACAGCCTTGAAAAGCTTTGAAAAATATCTCTCCCGTTCTCTCACATCCTTGTTTACCCATTCCAACATGGTTTCAAAAACTGTAGTCTCTTCTTTCACCTTCAAATCGTCAGATAAAAGCATCTTCAGTAGAGCATCACATTCAATGTCAACAAACTCTGCTTGAGCTATCATTTCTTCAAAATGGTCAACAATAAACTGGTCTGCAATCGAAACCAACTTACACATTTGGTGCATTTGACCAAGGTTACGAATGACCAAGCAATTGCTGGTGTCCATATTTTTAGTTAAATATGAAGCAATCACATCCAATGCCGATCCTATTTGCATCAAAGACGCGGCATGCAATATGTCAAAAACAGAATCTTGACTAAGAACAATCGTTTCTGTGTAGAGAAAATCCAATAAGGTTTTCACTGCTTCTAAAGAAACCTCTTTCAATTCCACAATTCCCTCATATTTCTCTTTCATTTTAATTGTGAACATTTTGAAAAAATAATCACTACAACCTGCCAACACACTTTGATGAGCGTGAAGCTTGGTGTCTTCAACTTGGAGAATGACGTCACAAAAACTCCCATCCAATCGCTGCTCATTTAACTTTGATAAAACACTGGAAGAATGGCCCTCCACTATAAATGTTTGTTGGCAAGACATCCTTTAAATCAAACAAGGTTTACAATACAACAACACAACAGCTTTTGAACAAGTTTCAAATATATACAGTGAGGATTTCACTATTCATATACTATGACTTATGTTTCAGTACTGTATCGGCAATCAGCATCTAAACATTATAATTATCGTAAGTCCAAAGGAAACAAATCATTTAACAATATGAGGTGTGTCAGAAAGGAAGTACGGAATTGTGTTTGCTGCTAAAGCAAAGTTTATATTAAGAAAAAAATGTTTGGTCATTAGCAAGCTTACAACTGCAATTTTAGCTCTCTACTGTAATCATGCGGCTTTGGACAAATTTTTATAAACATGTACCTCTAGATCTGTGGTCGTGTACTTTAGTTTTGATTTGCCCCATATAGCAGTGATGACTGATAAGCGTCAGCCAACACCCAAATCTAAAAATTTCGGTCCAGTTGGATAAAGCATTCTTCTGAGGCGCTGGAATTATTGCTGCAGCAAGTTTGGTTTGGTTTTAAGATAGTCATAATGTTTCAACAACCACCACGCAAAATAGTTTTTGATCAACGATCAGCAGTTTCGATTCCACATGAACACATTTTCTCATTTCCAAATGTTTTGCGATAATAATCATTTAAACGCACTCTCGATTGATGCTTAGCTCATCTGCAATTATTAGAATAGTAAGCTGGCGGTCACCTCGAATTACCTTTATTACAAGTTTAACGTCAGATCAATTTTCCTGGTGAAGTTCTTTTACTTTTACGCAACATCTTCAAAGTTGTCACAGCTTTTTTTGATCAGGCTTGTGACAATCAAAAACATAGTGAAAGTGACATTTCATCTCTTCCTTACTTGGTGCCTCAGAAGAACGCTTCATCCAACTGGACCGAAATTTTTAGATTTGGGTGTTGGTCGACGCTTATCAGTCATCACTGCTATATGGGGCAAATCAAAACTAAAGTACACGACCACAGATCTAGAGGTACATGTTTATAAAAACTCGTCAAGAACCACATGATTACAGCGGAGAGCAGAAATTGCAGTTATTTGCTTGTTAAAGACCAAGTTACAAGACAAACCAAACACTTTTTCTTTATTGTGAACTTTGCTTTAACAGCATGTACAATCCCATTTCTCTCCTGACACATATCGTAATTTGACGCTGCATACTCTGTATAGCTATTTGCAGCAATTAACACAAGTGGGGCAATTGCAACTTAATGCAATTTAGTAATAATTTTGCTTTTCATAACCAGAAACCATTTCACATAAAAGTCAAGATAAAAAAAGTTGATATTTTTGGCATTAGCAATCTCAAGATAACAAAGTGCAAGAAGTTAAACCAAAAAAAATTAATTAATCATCTTATTAGCAAAATATACGAGAAATTAAACGCAAGAGAAGAACAGTTCAATTTTCAAACCCTTTAAAATATACCGTAGTCGAAATTAGCGCTATTGTAACCTAAGTGCTCGTTTCTTTTTGGCAAGTTATTGCTTTGGATCAGTAAGCATCAACATCACTAGCCTGACAAGCCAGATGCTAAAACCTTTGTTTCGATTACTGTTTTGCAAGCTTCAGAAAATTTGTAAGAAATCAAACACCAGCTACTAATGAACACCATAAAATATTTGAAAAAAGATCTTTGATGTTACAACACTGTTATCCTACTTAATTGGACCACCTAGGTACCAAGCCAACCTGTTAATTAAAGTGAGAATGGTTACGAACAATTTCTACAGTTTCATTACTGTTTTGTTGGCTTGCAAAAAAGCGACACACCAAAAAATACAAGTGTCTGTCTAAAAATATAGGTGAAAAACATTTCACAGTGGGACTTAAAAACTGCGGCAACTTAAATGCAAATAAAGCTGGAATACTGGTAACAATCGAACAAAATAAATATACACAGTATATTAATTGCACTTGCCACAGATGCTCTTAACAAGCACCATTATCAAATACAAATATATAGAAAAATGGAACTGGGATCTCTAAAAGCGATCATATAAAGTGGATGGTTCCATTAAATAAGGGTCAATAAGCAGGGTTGGCTGTACTATGTCGACTTTACATCTCTAGTTTCTGCATTGCCTGAACCAGGCGATAGCTAAATCGTGATCTTTTAATCGCGGCAAAGCTGCCGTCTGCCACTTGCAAACCGCACGCGGTGGAGCTTCCAACTGTACATTTTACTGCTGAACATCAAGCAAGAAACCTGTGGTTACTGATTACAATTTTTTTAAACTTTTAGTTTGATACAACTGAGAATGAAACCAGAGTCTATCATTTCGATAGCCTATGTTCTACCTACTTGATCACTATCAAACTAACTTCATCCACAATTTAGCAGACATAAACTTCTTACTTTTACTTGACAAAATTTCAAAATAACAGTTGAATTCTCGAGGACTCAATTGCTTGTAGTCAAATGACAAAAGTTAAGAGGTCAATAATATAATTGAAAACAAAAAAATAGGAGACAAAAATCTGGCTCCTTTGACCTTCAGTCTCAATGCAATCCAACAGCACCTGCAAGTCGCAAGAGCTTCCAAATCTATCCAACTGCAAACTGGTACAGATTAAGTTAACAAAACTGGTAAATTATAAAACCTAGACTTAGCCAATTTTTAGTTGTTGTTTTTTTTTTTCAAATTTGTTAAAATACACATTGGCTAGCAAATATATAAAACTTTTTTTCAGAACATTGCCCAATACAGGAGTTTCGCTCAATACCAAAGCATGTCAGCTAGGCTGGCTCTAATGACTAAACCAAAAATTCAAAACTGACAAAATATGCCGGTAGTAACTCTGATCAAAAATCCAAAACAATTGTTGTAGTTTTGGCGACTCAAGTACTGAACTAACAAGAAAGCAAAAACACCTTGAAATATTAACACTGGACAAAGAGATCAACTATACTAGACAAACCAAAATCTACAATGGAGAAACAAATAGTCTATTAGGCAGTGGGCAATATCATGAGCATACCAGCACATAACCGTGAGATCAAATGGCAACACTGCAGTCGGGACTAGAAAGGATCTCCATTGCCAATCAAACTCAATTGGTAAGAGGTATCAAACCATCAAATTTACGGTGATCTGCCCAATTTAAAAAACCAAGCCCAAGGCCAATTCTGAAGGTAGTCGAAGGTAATTTGGTACACAGACCAATAGATCATTGATAGTTTTAGAGTCAAGCAAAAGCAACTAGCTTCCACTCATTTCACACAAAAATTGAAATGTTTGACATATGTGGTCAGATCGATCATTGAAGAAGATAGAGACCTTGTGTCAATGGCCGTCCATACATTGTTACCATGATCCAGAAACTTTCATCAGTTAAATTTGAATTTTGACCTCAACACTCTCCAAACACAAAAATCTTTTACTCACCCAAAGCTGAACCCAAATCAGCTGTTACAGTGTTCAACCGCAGTCCACTGCTTCCTTCACCCAAGTTTGTTCATAAGCTTTGAACATAGCGTAAAATCGCAAACTTCTTTGGGTACAAAATCCATTTTATTACACACTCAATCCTTAATTTAACAAACTATTGCAGAAATGACTTTGTCCATTGCTGGAAAATGTCCATTTTTTAAGGTATTGTGCACGATGCAGGATGCCCAAGATGCAATGAAAATTGTGATATGCACTTCTCTCTTTATGGCGATGATGTTGGTGGCCAAAATGCATCGAAAATATTAATTGAAATATGCAACTATTATGGGCATGCCATGGATGAAACTTTGTCAGAGATTATTGATCACAAATTAAGTAATCAAATGATCAAAGTCATGGTTTTATATACTATATTAAGTTAGCTATCAATTGTGTAATCACTTTCAGGGATGAGGAAATGCAGCAACCAGTGATATGGCTGTGAAGCCAATGTGTCCATGTGTAATAATGCCTGCGCAGCTTGTCCACCACCACAGATGCCGCAACTTTAATACCTACCTAGCCCAGTCAAATCTTAATCTGGGTTCCTCAGTAATACTGTTTTTAGCAAAAATTTGTTGCAAGGCGATTTTGAATAGAAAATGTGAATAAGAGGGGTGTCAGTAAAAAACTTCTAATATGCAAGCAACACTATTGCTGCTGTAGCATCAGCATAGTTTTTCTTTGCCAGTGAAATCAGACCTAGTCTTTAATTAAACTTGTTTCACTATAAAATGCAAAAAAATGAACATGAAAATGCTAACTTATGAGTTTATTAAAATGACAGTCCAATAAACCAAGATCCTTTAAATTGAAGATCATTATTTTGTATTCAAAACTAAAGGTGCATCTTCAAGTGGAAAGCATTTGGCAACACAAAACAAGTTTTTGAATTGTAGTATTACACAATCAGGCATTTTCCTTCAAATCATAGGACAAAAAATCCAAATTAGAAAACCTGGCATCCCTTGCTCTACAGACCATTGGTAAGTTTCAGAGTCAAATGAAAGCAATTCACTGCCACCCATTTGGCAAAGAAAAATACGCCCTTTGACAAACGTAGCCAAATTAATCAGTAGAGAAGATGGAGATGTTGCGTCAATCATTGTCCACAGATTGCTATCATGATCCAGGAACTCAGCGTCAGTAAGATTAGAACTTTCAACTCCCTTCCCTCCAAACACAAAGATCTTTGACTCAACTGAAGCCAAACCAAAATCAGCTCTTCGAATGTTCAATGTGGATCCTTTCGTCCAGGTTTGTTTATCCAACTTGAAAACATCGGTTGAATTACAAACTACTTTCAATGGACAAAAAGCCCTGTTACGTCCACCAGAATAAAATCGCTTTGGATTTTGAGGAAAGCTTTTCTGCGTGAACTGATAGCCTCCAATCAAGTAAATTTTTCGACCAATTACTTCAGCTTTTGCAAACGAACGTCTTGACAGCAGTTTTCCTCCAACTTGCCAACTTTCTGAAAACGTTTCAAAGTCACCAGCAAAGTCATCAATAGTACGTGTCCCAAGAAATTGCTCTTTGGAAAAACAAAAATCTGGAATGTCATTTACCTCACCACCAAACACATAAAGCTGGTCATCAAAATATACTGCTGCGGCCCCACTTCTTGCAACAATCATTGACGGTAAACTGCTCCAGCTTTTTCCATCAAAAAGAGCAACATCTTTACAAGGCACCGATTCACTATTCACAGCTTTTAGACCTCCACAAAATGCAGTTTGGGGAAGTTTAGTCGCTACTGCGCAATTCAAATTGACCATGTTCTGCTTCCAACCTTTAAAATCTTGTTTGATCCAACTTTGGTTTGAAACATTGAAAATGGCAGTGCCAATATTCAAATGAACACACAAAATGGAGTTGGGTTCCAACACAAAATGTTTTCGAGGCTTTTCAGCTTCAATCATCTCTGGATTGGCATGAAACAAAAAGGCATCCTCAACAAGGTCGCGGCAGTCCAAGAACTTGCGAACAAACTTATCCTTACGAATTCTACTTGCAACATATTTCATTGGGATATGCTGCAGTCGCACAGCCTTGAAAAGCTTTGAAAAATATCTCTCCCGTTCTCTCACATCCTTGTTTACCCAATCCAAGATGGTTTCAAAAACTGTAGTCTCTTCTTTCACCTTCAGATTGTCAGATAAAAGCATCTTCAGTAGAGCATCACATTCAATGTCAACAAACTCTGCTTGAGCAATCATTTCTTCAAAATGGTCAACAATAAACTGGTCTGCAATCGAAACCAACTTACACATTTGGTGCATTTGACCAAGTTTACGAATTACTAAGCAATTGCTGGTGTCCATAGTTTTAGCTAAATATGAAGCAATCACATCCAATGCCGATCCTATTTGCATCAAAGACGCGGCATGCAATATGTCAAAAACAGAATCTTGACTAAGAACAATCGTTTCTGTGTAGAGAAAATCCAATAAGGTTTTCACTGCTTCTAAAGAAACCTCTTTCAATTCCACAATTCCCTCATATTTCTCTTTCATTTCAATTGTGAACAGTTTGAAAAAATAATCACTACAACCTGCCAACACACATCGATGAACGTGAAGCTTGGTGTCTTCAACTTGGAGAATGACGTCACAAAAACTCCCATCCAATCGCTGCTCATTTAACTTTGATAAAACACTGCAAGAATGGCCCTCCACTATAAATGTTTGTTGGTAAGACATCCTTAAAATTTAACAAATCTTTTTTTCCAAGTTCTCAATGCCTTTGCCTTTCATGTAACTATTTCTGAACTGATCTCAAATACTGAATTAGTTCTTGAAGAAAAATTCTCTAGATTACTTTTGATATGACATATTATTACTTTATAACTACTGTACGAATTGTATTCAGTGCTACAACAGTATCAGAAAATTTTACAAGAGGTTATTTCACTGAAAACTTTTAATTGATTTTAAACAATTCTGACCCAAATCCAACCTAAACCCAAATTCTTCTTCTAAAACCAGGGATGGCAATCGCATCGAAAATCGCATCGCATCCCACGTTTTTTTCGGAAAAATATCGCATCTAATTATCGCATCAAAACAACCAAAAAAATCGCATCCGTTATCGCATTGCAGAATTTGACAAAAAAAATCTGCGATTTTTTCGATTATTTCGATTTTTTTGTCTTTAATTCTATTAGTTTCTTTTGTTTGGTCATAAGTTAACTGTTTCGTCTTTCTGACCGATTTTGACTGACACTTGCTTTTTAAGTTGTGCTTAAAGTTGCTTTTCAGTTTTTGGCATTGACGCGAGTGAGCATGGAGCACAGTGTGTGCATGCGGTGATCCTAGTTATGACGCAATAACTTTTGCTTAGTTTTTTTGCTAAGGCGGCATCTCGGAATTAAAATCTCGCACTGGCTGAGTTTCCAGACTACCTTAGTTGCAAACAAAGGTGGAGTCGAGGAAACAAGGCTCAAGGCCAAGAACACAAAAAAAATCCGAGTCCAAGGACAGCTCTTTCTAGAACAAACCCTCTCGAGGCCAAGGACAGGATTGCTCGAAGCCAAGGCCAAGGACACAGCCGCAAGTGTTCTCCAAATAAAAAAAAAAACAAAAAAGGTCTTCAAAAAAGTTTTTCAGGCAATCTCCAATTCATAGGCGTAGCCAGAATTTTTGATTGGGGGGGGCTCAAATTACAAATCACATGAAATGACGTCATCAAAAATTTTCAAAAGAGGAACTTTTTGTTGGACAAAGATATCGTAGGATGGAAGATCTGAAACTGTTGCTTGTTGGCACTTAACCAGGATTTTGTAAAGAGAGAGGGCTTAAACTAATAGTTGAAAAGTGCAAATATCTATCTTTGAGGACGTGTTGAGAAAGCTAGAGTAACTCAAACATATCACAGACGGGGGTCTGGGGGTGGGGCTCCCAGCCGCCAGAGACTTTAGCAGCCGCTGGGCAATTTTTTGTAATTTTTTTGGAAAAAAACAGCTATTTTAATGCCATTGAATTTCATTTCACACATGTTCAGAGCCATTTGAAAGCACTAGATTATTGAAATTTGAAAGCCAATCAAAAAATTAAATTGTTTAATGCTCCTTGTACTTGCAATTTAAGTCCAAAACACGTTTAACATCTCGCATTTTTGAGTTAAATTTTAGATGTAAGTGATTTGGTCCAGGTAGGGAAAAGTAAGGTGCTTGGTCTCAGGCTACATTTTAGCAGTAAGTAATAATCCACTCTGAGATTTTCCTTAGAGATTTTTATTTTGTCATGAAAATAACCAGTTATACGAGTATATGTTCGGCCAGGGGGCCAGGCCCCTCAATTGAAGTCAATGGTTTGTTCAATCAGCATTTTCCAAGGCTAATTTTTTTTTTAATATTTTGTGCGTAAAAACTCTGGAGTTGGAGGCGAATTACTAAATTGTTATTGAAAAATGGTACAATACATGGTTACGCCTACTAACCATGCTATTGCCGGGCTGGATTTACATCGCATGGGGCCCCTGGCAGTTTGGGGATTTTTGCAACATCTTTCTGCCAAATATAGGGGAAGAGCAAAAAAAGTCTTACCATTTGAGCACAGGGCCCCTAGCTGGTACTGCGCCATATCATGGTCAATCCGGCCCTGGTTAATGCATTACGTTCCTAAAAAGGCTATATGAGGGTCTGAGATAGCAACTTTTAGGACGAAAACTCTCCATTTCTTCCGCGTTATGCGTTTAAATTGGTTGGCAAAAATTGAATTGAGGTGGACCCGGGGCCCCTGGTCTTCCATATTGTTGTTAGTTACTGTTGCAAATGAAAAATGCTAAAAAGAAACTGAAACTGAAGAAGCAGTAAGCTTTTTTGGCACATTCTTGTTATTGGTGAAATTTCAATTGGGAGGGGGGCGGGTTCCCTGGTCCCCCCTCCTTTGGCTACGCCTATGCTCCAATTGAGGAAAACAAAAAAGGTGTTCGCAAATTTTCCGCGAGGTTTCTGGCGTTTTCCAACAAAATTTCAATGATTCAAAAAATAGTGTTGTCCTCGAGCCGAGGACAGGGCAATTTTCGAGGACTTGAGGCTTCGAGGCCAATGCCAAGAACTTCAAAATGTGTCCTCGAGGCCAAGGACGTCCCCAAGGACGTCCTCCCTCTGGTTGCGAATACGTCTAGCTTTGCAGCAGGAAAATCATGCCTAAGTTGGATAATAATTTCTGCGAGTATTTCGAAAGGAAGAAGGAAAAAAAGTTCTTGCGAAGTGCAAGTCTAGTAAGTTTGCAGCGACGCCTGTGCCTAACAAGACAGGCAAATCCTATTTACACTCAGGCAATCTAATGCAGCATCTTAAACGCAAACACCCCCGAACAGCATGAAACGTTGATCAAATCAAAAGATCGGTCTTCATCTGCAGCGTCTTCAAGTGCCACCTTACATGCCTTCGTTACTGTAATGCAACCAGCCAAGAAAGGCCATGTCGATTATACCATCGGCGTTTCAGATTTCAAGAAAGCAGTTGTGGAAGCAGTAACACTTAACGGGCTTCCACTGTCGGTATTTGAAGCATCAAGCATCAAAAGATACTGCAGCAACTTTTCGTTTTATACTGATTTGCAAATGTGGTTCAATAAAAGCTTTGATATCTTGTAAATGGAGTGCTAAATTTTGGGCAACATATTTAAAGTTCAAAATAGTTTAAAAAATCAATAATCGCAAAGTAGATGCGATATTATCGCATCGAAAAAATTTCAAATTATCGCAAAAAAAATCGTATATGTCATTCTACTTTGCATCGCATCGCAGTTTTTCTCCGTAACAAATATCGAAGAAAATCATCGATGCGATTGCCATCCCTGTCTAAAACAAACCACAAACCCACACCGAAAACTAAACCAAAACTCAAAACTGCTAAACTTAACCCTTAAAAATGAAAAAGGTATGGATGAAGACCATTCGCAACATCCTGATGCAAGACAACTCATCCAAGGAATACAGGCGGCAAAATCTCAAGACTTCTGCACTTTGCTTTTTTTCTTTCTTTTTCTCTTTTTTATCTTATTCTGCACTTTGGTTTTTTCAACAATTAGCACTCAGTGGTTGAGACTTAAAAGATGACTAAAGGCAAATCAAGAGAGGTATTTAAAGTTATGCGAATCAAATACGCGTTGACTCCATCCTTTTTGACCCAGCTACTCAAGAGATAATCTACTTCAAACACAACTTTGCTGCAAAAGTCTTGTTTTTTTTTCAAAATGCTAAAAATATGAAAACTCAAAGCAAGTTATATTTTTGATATTTCAAAAGTATTATTGATAAAAATCCAATGCTACGTTAGTGAATTGGTAAAATTGCTGACAATAAGTTTTAAATATTGCCTAAAAATGCTGCAACTGAAATTATTCTATTTTGCTTATTATTAAACAACGACGTAGATATATTCATGAAGAACAATCTGTGTTGATAATTGATATGCACTACACAAAGAGCAAATTGTCTGATCCTTTTTGTATCTCGAACTGAAGAGAGCTCAATGATCAGAGCATTATAATTTTAAGGCAAATTGTATGATACCAAAAAGAACAAGACAATTGCCTGTAGAGATTTTTTCTAGTGTATGTGGTCGTTTAGTAATTAGCAAAATATCGCAATTTCAATTGCAGCATTCGATCATTGTTTAAAACTGTTGCCAGCATTTCTACCAATTCACTAACCTGTCTTTAAATTTCTATCAGAAATATTTTTGAAATATCAAAAATACAACTTGCTTTTGAGCATTTTACGTTTTCAGTGTTTTGAAAAAAAAAAGTTTTATAAAGTCGACAATTAAAGGAAAATGTAATGCATAGGTCACAACAACCGAGTGCTAATTGTTTTGAGGAAAATGCGCTGCGTGGAATAAGAGAAAGGAAAAAAGAGAGAAAGAAAGAAGCAAAACGCGAAAGCTTCAAGCTTTTGGTGTCCGGATTCCTGGTGAGAGTTGTCTATGTCAGAATGTCCTGCTGTGCAATGAATATTCCTTAGGTTTGTTTTATTTTGTTTAACATAAAACTTTTTCTTTGAAATAGTCATTTCCAATTTTCACAACAGTACTAGCTGCTGTTCTAGTAAAAACATTCAGCTTTTGATGCTCATGTTTAACAAGTGATATCTACATGTTGAGATTTAAAAAATTTTGTTGATCTTAATACATTTTGGCTCTTAATTTAAGCAATTATGTTTTACATTGGTCGCCTTATTGCCATTTACTGTTAACATTGTAGTCTTTTGAAAATAGGGAACACCCTTTTATAAGACTGTATGATGTGTCAGTGTAGATCCTCATAGTGGTCATCAGAGCTGGCAAATCCACAAGCAGGTCCACAACCGCAGATTTGCCATTCTAGATGCGGATTGCAGTTTTCAGTAATTTTAGTGGCATAAGATTCAAATAATTAGACCGCAACTTTGCAAGTACAAAAAATGCATCATTCAATTTATCATGTGACAACCCAGAGGCTAATGTGACTGCTATTGTAATTTGTGTGCAATGAGCAACGTAACCAGGAACAAACAGTTCTGCTACTCCAAAAAGAATGCAAAAAAAGAAAAAACAAAATAACACATTTTTAGCGCTTTTACAATAATGAGGTTCCAAACTTATTTAAGCCGATCTTGAAAGATTATCAGGAAAATGGGTGACATGAAAAAGATGACTAATAACAGTGTTCTCTAACTTTTTGGCTAAGCGACAAGAGCCCAGAATTTTTCAAAAAAAATAGTGCCTAAAGCTATAAAAATAGGTTTAAGTGTGCTAAATTTTGCATCAATCCCTTATTTAAAAATACTGAAGTCATATTTCCAAAATATTTTCTACACTTCTAAAACTACGGTATGTTTATCATATTGCCAACAATTTTTCAGCCTTGATCCAACAAATCACTGATTTGCTGAAAAAAATCAGTTAGTGGGAACACTAACAATTTTCAAATAGCTTAGAATGGGACACATACCAGTACTACAACTTGTTTTCACAGCCAGTTGCTATAAAACATTACCAGTATATCACACCAAAACAATACTGACACACTCTTAATGTAAGAACTATTCCGGAATTTTAAATAAAGACTGACATTTCAATTTGATCACCTATTCTTGTAATTCGTATTGTTTGCATTTAAGATTCTTGTTTATTTGATCTACGACATAAGGGCGCAGAGATGCAAATCTGTAATCAACGCTAATATTTTCATGCTTCGGAAATAATTATGTGGTCAAAGAAACAAACTTAATTAATGGGTATTCTATTCAATTTTTAAAGTGAAATTTTGCAAAGAAAGTTTTTTTAATTCGCTTCCTGCCTTCAATTCTGAATTACCACAAAAACCACAACCCTTAAACTGCTTCTACGTTGCCATGTACCAGTCTTAAACAAACATTTAAATGTATTTTTTAATGAGTTTATTTATGTTACCAACAAAAGTCAGTCGTTGTTTCAAATGCAATCCTTTAACGGTTGTGTTCTCGCTCTATAACACCACAGGCATGTAACAAGTTTGCGAGCCTATCTCGCATCATTGTGCCCAGGCAACACAGCTCCTTACAAAGTAATGTTGTGGTGGCGAGCCGTTGGCAACACTGTCCGATTTGATTAGCAGGATAATCTACTTGAATCTCAGACCTACTGCTTTAGAGACGAACAGCAAAAGCGTTTCCTAATCACATGCACTAAATTGTAGTCATTATACAGAGTTTGGAGAAATTTATCTTTTTTTGGTTTTAAAATTTTTACTTGTTGCAATTTGTTTAAAAAATTGACCAATTACATGTGCGAAATCAGCAGAAACATGAGCTAAATATGTGAGAGCGCAATGGCTTTAAACATATTCATTATTTAATGACTTTAAAAATGTGAGATAAAAATATTTTTGCAATTACGCTACACATTTTATGTAGCTTTGATTTTATTGCAGAGGTTATTACTCTAATGATTTTATTTCCAGTTCACACAAAAAATTATTTTTATGGAAGTGTTTAAGGTTAGTGTTTTGTGCGATAATTCAGAATTGAAGGCAGGAAGCGAATTCAAAAAAACTTTGTTTCAAGATTTGACTTTCAAAAATTTAACAAAATACCCATTAATCACGTTTGTCTCTTCGATTACATATATAATTATTTTCTGAAGCACGAAAATGTTAGCGCAGATTGCAGATTACGTCTGTGCCCTTATGTCTCTGCGCCCTTATGTCCGAGCATCCTTATGTCCATGTGCTCTTATGTCCTTGCACCCTTATATCCCTAGCCAAGCCCTAAACCTAACGCAAACTATAACCCTAGCTCTAACCCTAACATTAATCCTAACCCAATCTCAAAATCTAACCCAAACCTTGAGGATAATTTAAAAAATATAAAAGAGTACGGTACCGGTAAATGAGCAAATGTGCACCCACTCTTGGCTGTCTTATTTGCACACTAACATACAAATAAGCTTTTTCTCACAGCAAACTCACAAAATTTGCACTTTGCATTAACTTTTCCTCCTTCTTCTTTTGATTTTAAAATACTCACCAACCTTTTCATCTAAGTTTGACATGATTTTCCAACTATGAAGTTTGATGCCATACCTTTGGCAACTGAAACAACTACATTACAGTAAAAACATTAGTTTACCTACATATTGCAATTGTGATACAACAGATTTCCAAACATTCTCAAACTTCTGCCCAAAATGCAAATTTATGATACAACAAAAAAATCCAAGAAACTAAAAACACAAAATTGGAATAATCACAAAAATCAGAGCTTTTTGTTGCGAACCAAACAAAGACCTCAATGACGCTACCTCAGAGCCTGTTAACAACAATAAAACACCTCGAAAATCATTAAAATAATGCCCCAAACAGGCTGTTCTGCCATTATTTGAATAAAATTTGCCACCACCCCCCTAAAGAGCATAACGGCAAAACAGCCTGTTGGGGGCATTGTTTTAATGACTAAATAGGTGTTTTATTATTGTATATAATCACAAAAATCATATATATGTCAAATTCTGTGATGTCATTGTTTTGCATGTTGTCATTGTTGTAGCACGTATTTATTTTCCCGTCACCTGACAGCGTTAGATGCTAACTTTTGAACGATCTGCACACTTTTCATTGCAATGACTACTTCGTGCCTGGAGGAATCTGCACCTGCTTAGAAGTTTCTAGTGATCCTATGTTCCTAAGGATTTCTTCGAATTCTTGTCCACTGAATTTGCTGCTTCTGCAAAGCCAACAAGCAGAGATAATCATCGTAAAGCGTCTTATCCAAGGACGCAACAACGTGCCAGGGTGCTGGTTGAACCCGGATCATGCGATCAGGGTCGTCGTAAAAATGATGCCTTTACCCATTAGGCCACTTTGCCACCAAACATGTTTTGATATGATAATTTTTTAGATAGAAAAATCTTGCATTGCAATTTTTAATGGAATTGCCATCCCTGCCACTGATGGTCTAGATTGCACTACATTTGTAAAACTGCCTGAAATAGCCTAAGCCTACTAAATACAACTGTTTAGTGTTTTGTCAAATAGACACAAGACAGTAATTTGGGCTACTGAGAGCTCATGCGCTGTTTTAGTTCAGTACGTAACTTTAAGTCTGAAACTTAAAAAAAACACCTAAAAAGTATTAAATGTTATCTGTTATTATTATTCATAATAATTAAAGGCGGTGAATCATCCAGCCAATTCCGGTGGTTTACAATAGCTAAAATTGAACTATAATTTTTGATATTTTTTGTTTTAATTTTGGGAGCGGTTGCAAAGATTTTCAACAAATACAAAAAGATGTCCCCCCGAAAAAAGTTTTGGGAAACTCTTGAGTTTTGATCTTCCCGCCAAAACCACAGTAGGCCTAATAGTTTAGAGAACTGTGGTAGGCCTAATAGTTTAGAGATAGTTTATTTCGAAATAGTTTAGGCCTAACTATCTCCAAACTATTAGGCCTAATAGTTTAGAGATAGTTGGGCCTAATCGTTTAATAAGATTACAGTAAGCTTAATAGTTTAGAGATCTGAGGTTTTGGCGAGAAGAACAAACTCAGAGTTTCCAAATACTTTTTTCGGGGGACATCTTTTTGTATTTGTTGAATATCTTTGCAACCGCAGTCCCAAAATTAAAACAAAAAATATCAAAAATTATAGTTCAATTTTAGCTATTGTAAACCACCGGAATTGGCTGGATGATTCACCGCCTTTAACATGTTGAAGTCCATTACTGCACAATCCATGTCTTGATGATGATAGGATACAGTATGCCATTTTTGTTTCTCTGAATTACTTTTATCTCATATCTGTACACAAAATTTCCAGTCGCCACTGTCTAATGTGGAATAGACTATTCAATACTGAAACAAAAAAAAAAAAACTGATAAAGGGCTGTAAACCAATTTTATGGCTTGCTTTTATGAGTCCACGACAACTGATCGCAACAAACTGACCACGAACCAAATGATGCCAATTGGCTGAGAAGGGCTATCACAAAAATATTTTATTATCTCCAGAGCCATCTTGCATGAACCCTCACTTTGTGACAAAGTCACCGCGATGAAATGAGTCACGAAATCACTGTGACAAAACATTGGTTTTGCGATCATTTGACTTGGCTTGTAGTTTTATAGCCTATAAAACAATTCTATGGCTTGTTTTTATAGTCTTTTATTAGCAAAATCACTTGAAATGTAGGCTATATTCACACAAGCTCTTAATGCAGTGCACATTCAGAGATGGGCAGAATCGTGATATAAGTGTTGAAGAAACATATCACGCGATTCTTTTGCACCAACATCAGTATTAAATAATTGTTTTTTCAGCATATTGCTGACACAAAAGTATTGGCAATATTTTTTCTTAAAAAAAAAAAAGGCTTTATTTCACTGGAAATTTTTATGTAGTTTTTTAGTAATTCTGACTCTAATCTAACCCAAACTCAAAATGCTTACTCTAAAACTATCCCCAAATCAAACCCTAACTTAAACCCCTAACCTTGTCCCATAAAAAAGCAAATGAAAAAAGTGCGAATGAATATTTCTCATTTTCGTTTCATTCTCTTTAACTTGAAAATTTTTAGTGAAATAGTCACCACCAAAAAAAAGCACTAAACAACAGCTCACTGCAGCTAATCTCATCTACAGTAAAATGCATATTGTGCGAAATACTATAAGTGTAAGCGTTTTTTTCAAATTCAAAATGAGGTCAAGTTTGTTGTTTTTATTCCCAAAAAATTTATCTGCAACATAAGCAAAAGTAAATTGTAACATACTTACAGCTCAATCAACAATAATGATTTCAGGGATAAAATGGTGAAAACAGCAGTTTAATTTGCTGTCGGTCTAACAATGACAAGTTCATCTCTAGAAGAGGGAGTCTAGGGTTCTATTCCCAATTCCAATGCTGTTCAACTAAGACATTGTGTTGCCAATGGCTCAATGCCGACACTGCATTTTTTAAAAATGAACTTGGCTTTGTGAGCACAATTACATGGAGATGAGCATCGCTGGCTCATCACACGCTCCAGCGCATTCCAGCAAGTGCATTAAAATTTTGATTACAGTTTACAAAAAAAAGGATTTGAACATTTTTTCAAAAAAGTTTTGCTAACTTTGTATATTCTTCACTTAGCCGCGTACACTACAATGTGGCACTATTTTAAAATATTATCATTTAAGGTTATTAATAATTATTATTAATCTTATGGCAAAATTATAACAAGTTATCAATTGTAAAGCCAAAACTCATCGATGTTTATTTGCTCGTGTTTAATAGTCTACAAATATTTAATACGTTTATTGTTTATTCAACTTTAATTTTAACCACCACAGCATAAACCATTGGTTTTCAACCACAGCTCTTGGTTATCCTTTCTGCAGCTCTCATTAAAGGGGGTGAAGCATCCAGCTGGGAATATAAGCAAAAAATAAAGAATAATCTAAAACATTTCTTCACCAAATTTCGCCAGTTTATGTCTTAATGTTTTTGAGATATTTGATTTCAAAGTAAGGAGATCTCCCCAACAGTGTTGCCAGTTAAAATTTCATTTTTCTTAAAATAATGTTTATTGTTATCTTTCACACTGGTTTGAAAGCTCCTGAATGCCAGACTTAAGCATGAATTAGTGTTACAACAGAAATACTTCTAAAATTTAAATAGTACATCCCAATTCCTAGAAACTTATTTTTTAACTGGCAACAATGTCAGGAAAATCTCCCAACTTTGAAATGAAATATCTCAGAAACCATAAACCGTAAAAAGCTGAAATTTTGCGAAGAAGTGTTTTATATGTTTCTTTAATTTTTGCCCATAATCCCAGCTGGATGCTTCACCCCCTTTAACCCTTTGAAAATTAATCATTTTTAAGGTTATCCTTTCTGCGGCTCTCATTAACCCTTTGAAAATTAATAATTTTTAATTTCAAATGTTTTGCACTGTTTATTTAAACTTTATTGAACAATTCTTCATTTAAATAGTAAACCAATATTATGAAAGCAACAAATTTTGTCAAATTTCTTACTACTTGGCTGTCAGTATCCTTTTAACCAACTTACAGTCAAGGATAATATTGCACTGTGTTCTATTTGGGAGCTACATATATTGAATGTTAATGATAGCATTAGCTTGATTTCCTAACTTGGTTCCCATTCCCAATTTGAAGTTCTATTCTGATTTATACAGATAGCAAGAGAGTCCTAGCCCAGTCTTTCGATGGTTTTAGAACTAAAGTTGCAAAATACTTAGAGGCTAATGCAATGGTTAGACTTCAGGAGTGTCTGAGGGGGCTGAAGCTCCCCTTACGCGAAGTCACTTAGAAAATTCAACCCAAATGCTTTTAAAAGTGTTTTAAACTTGAAATCGGCGCAAGGGTGCTGACGGGGCTGACTATATTAATTTTGGCAAAAAGGCTGCAAATCTTAGCAATGGATCTGCAAACATCCCAAGTGTCATCTAAATTGTGTTAAAATGACTATTTTGACAAAAAAATCACCCACCAGCAGGGGGCTCTGCCACCAGACTCTTGTCTGTGTAAGAAACAGATTAATTTTAGCTTTGAGTTCAAGTCTTTCCTAATCAAAATCCAATTAGGCACTTTTTATCTCCCAAATCAGAAAAATTGCCCAGCTTTCTATCCCCTTTCCTTAGCAAAATTCCGTTACACTACTTTTATCCAAAAAATAACAAAGATCGCCTAGCAGCTCAAGGTTCTGTCCTCAGACCCCCGTCTGTGTGAATCGCAGACAAATTAGGCCAATAGTTTTGAGTTCAAGTCCCCTGTTTAGTAAAATTCAGTTACGTGCCTTGGCTAGTGCTATAATATTGATCTTTGTTTCTTTATGATATTGTGATATTTTATTGGAAGAGGCTTGGCAAATGTTCTATTCGCACAGACATTTTGAAATAAAGCCTAAAAAAACTAACCCAAAGCTCTAACCCTAACCTAAACCCTAATCCTAGCCCTAACCAAAAGCCTAACCTAAACCCTAACCTAAACCTATAAGTGTAATAATCAAAATAAAAATTTCCGAAAATAAGTGACGTCAGTGGAATCTTTGTTTATTTAACCGCGTGTGTTCCATTCGCCAAGTCACTTTGTATTTTATTTTGTTTTCAGCTTAGTACAATGCTCTGATAAAGCCAGCTACCATGGTCTTGTGAAATGTTGCAGTAACTTAAGTACGTGCTCCAGTTGAGCAAAGCTAATTGAAAATACTGGGTTATTTGATTGCGGCTCCTTACATCTTAGAGATTTGAAATTTGGCTCTGGAACTAAAAAAGGTTGAGAACCACTGGCATAAACAGTGAGGCCAAATGCACTGAATGAAAATTAACTTTGGAGAATAAGGACTGGTACGTTTAAGCATAGATGGGTACAAATTTGTTAATCGTTAATCAGTTAGTAACAAAACTAACTTTTTTATTAACTCGCTAAAAAGTTTTTTTATGATAATGGACTAAATTAACTTTCGCTAAGTTTCCTTTACTTATGTTAAGGTTTTGATCGTTAATTTCTTGCAACATTTAGGCTATTCATTGTACCGATACAATTTACAAACCAATTTGCAATGGTAACACTTGTTGCATATTTTGATATTAGCACAAGTTCTAAAGAAAAAGTGAAGAAAGCTCTTTTTTGTGGCAAATAATAACCTGCAGCCTCATAGGTCAAATAATTATTGTAGTTTGCAAATTCCAAAGATCTTCCGATCCCAGCTTCGTTAGTGCATTTGAACCTATTTTTGTCTTGAAATAAGATTGGACTGTAAAATGTAACTTCCAAAACACAAAAAGACCACCATAGCAATAAATTTTTCTTTGCAATCAGCTCAACAGTGTCATTACGAGTTCTAGAAGTGAGTAAATAAAAAGAAATGTAAATATACTTTAAAATGTTAACTAATTAACATAACAAACTTCATTAACTGCCATTAATTTAAGCTGAAAATAACAAATTAACTTTAACGAAGGTATGAAGTTTGTCAACGGACTACGGTATACGACTAGTGGTTAACAAAGCTAACGTTTTGCGTTACACTTACAGTAATGTAACTTGCCCACCTATATGTTTTAAGTAATCTTACTATGTTATAAAGCAAAGCACCAAAACGTCAGCATACATTTTTCCTGCATGTTTCAAGACATTACTAGTCTGCTAGTCAGTAGTCTCATCATCAGCAGATAAATGTTTAGGGTAGCAGCAACTTGTCTAGAACAAAAGCACAGGAAAAAAGGCACAGCAACGACGCAAAAAAGGCGAGCATAAAATAAAAGCAATAGGCAGAGGCTGCTGTTACGTTACGTAAGATTAAGAAAATCGCTATTCTAGCCATAACACCAACCCTAACCCAAACTCTAACCCTAACGTTAAATGGTTAGGGTAGATTTAGATTCTATTTGAATAAGAATAAGATATTTACTATATATTATTCTACTTATTGAATATTGTTGTTGGATATGAGTTTATGTGGTGTCTGCGATGCAGAGGTGGAATGCTCAGGCTACAAAGCCTACGGTTGTGAACTGTGTCCAGCTTGGCTTCATGCAAAATGTGTTTTACCCAATGCCTCTGATAATGACTTAAAAATTCTGTACAAGTTCAATTCAGGATTTGATGTAAAATGTCTTTCATGCAAAAATGTATCTAAGCAAAAGCGTGCTGATTTGATCAAGGATGTCAAAGAAATAAAAGAGCAAATGATACAGTTTTTATCTCAGGGCAATGATATTCAAAAACTTGGTGTATTGAACAAGTATACATTGATTATGACAACTGAACCCAGCACCAGCACAAAAGGCCAGAATAACTTTCAGTCAATTGCCTTGACTATGAATTCCCATAAATCAACCAAACATGTGCTTCTCTTAAAATCGGATGAGAGTAATGGAGCTTACAGTGAACAAGCATGGTCAGAAGTCGTAAAGAAAAAACTACCAAACAAATTCCTAATATTCCAGTCAATCAAGCCAAACTAACAAAACAGGGATGCGGATACCTGTCATTTCCTGATTAAAAGAGTCGTGACAATGCAGCGTACAACCTAAAATCTATTTTTAAGGTCGAAAGCAAGGACAACACTCCAAAACTCCTCTCTCCAAAAATTAAAATTTGTGGTTTGACAGAAGATGATTACCCTAATACAACTGAAGGTGTACAGCAGCTAAAAGAAGACATCATCAGGAAAAATGAAGCTGTTTGCACTTTAGTTGAAACCCAAGGCAAGCAATTTGATATTCTGTTCACAAATTATGATAAAAGTAGAAATGAAAGTTTCGCGGTAGCTAAAATCGATGCATCTATTCGAAAATCAATCCAAAGTACTGGTGACTGGTTGTTTATCAGATTATCCTCTTGCAAGGTTCTGGACAGAATCCATGTGACTCAATGTTACACTTGTCAAGCATTTGGCCACAAACAAAATTCTCGATTTTGCCCGTTGAAAGATCAAAGTGGATCAATTTGTCGTTATTGTTCTAAAAATCACCTTTCGAAAGATTGCTCTTTCAAAAAAGATGTAGAGGTTGACAATTACAAGTGGTCAAACTGTGCCCGTAGTAACAGTCCTGCAGTTCGTTCAAAAGCAAAAAAACACTCCACAACTAGCAACAAATGTCCCATACTCCAACAGGAGGCTAAGGCCATCGCTAATCGAACAGTGGGAATGGATTCAAAAAACTCTCCCCTTCCTTATGTCATAGTGACTTAGAACCAAAAATTTTGAAAATGGGATGTTTCAATGTTAGATCATTGAAAAATAAGTGTTCAGAAGTAGTATCCTTGTTGAGTGATCATGAAATAGACCTAGCTTGTATTTCTGAAACACAAGTTAGTTGGAGCAGATAAACCAGTTGTCACTGAAATTGGTGAACTTGGATATGTTTTGTTGCATGTACCGCGCTCTACTTGTGGAGGTGGTGTTGGAATTTTTTACAAACCAGAACTTAGGGTTGAAGTTGAGCAATGTAGAATTAAATATAAATCATTTGAAATTATTGAAGCGGTGGTACATCTTGGACCAAATAGAAAACTCTTAATTGCTTGCATATACCGATCAGGTAATGTTCAGTGGACCAAATCTTCAGTGGAGGACTTCTTTGTTGAGTTTGAGAAATACCTGGTTTTGCTAAGCAAAAATGATTCACATCTCACTCCTATTATCTGTGGTGACTTCAATTTTCATTTGGAAAATGAAAATGAAATTAATTCTATGCGCTTTAAACACCTGTGTATGTTGCATGGTTTTCATCAGCATGTTGGCATGCCTACTCATTCTGCTGGTAGTACGTTAGATGCAGTTCTTTCAAGGACTTCTAATATTTCGCTTATTTCGGATGTTGATGTTGTTGAAGAAACTGGAACAACTTCAGATCATTTTTTGACTGAGTTCAAGATCTCCGTCACATATCCTGCCAAACCTTGTTCATTGCAAACTGTATCTTTTAGAGAGTATTCTTCTTTTGATCTAGATAGTTTTGTCTCAGATATTCATGATTCAGATCTGGGTGATTGTCAAAAATTTGTTGATCTTGATAATGCTTCAAGTTTATATGAAAATATTCTGACCTCCCTACTGGACAGACATGCTCCCATTAAAACGAAGATGGTTAAGCAAAATTTGAAAAACCAAAATGGTGGAATTCTGATTGCCAACAAGCGAGAAGAAAGAAAAGTCAAGCTGAGCGAAGATACAAAAAAACAAAGTCTTCTGCTGCTGGGCTTGCTTTCAGAAATGCATCTAAATCTTCCGCTGCAACTATTGTGCGTGTTCGAAAGAATTATTTTAAAACTAAGATGGAAGATGCTGGTGGTAATGTGAAACAAGTTTATGGTTTAGTGAAATATCTGTTGGGGAATGAGGTGGAGATTAAATATCCCGTAGTTAACTCTGATGAAAACTTGGCAGAAAAGTTTGCAGGGTTTTTTTTTTGATGATAAAATTCATAGAATTTATGACCAATTTTCGAATAATCAAAGTATTGATTTGGTTGACTTTGCTAATGTTGGTAAGCAAACTGTGAAACTAGAATCTTTTGAACATGTCCCTATTGAGGAGATTCAGTCTACTGTTATGAGTATGCAGAGTAAGTCGTGTTCACTAGATGTAATTCATACATGGCTACTAAAAAAAGTCTTAAACAGTTTACTCCCTATATTACATTTCATTGTTAATTCTTCACTAAGAGAGTCCTATGTACCTCCATCCCTGAAGCAATCTATAATCACTCCTGTTTTGAAAAAGTGGAACCTAAATGCAAATACGTATAAGAGTTTTCGTCCTGTCAGTAACCTTAGCTTCATATCAAAATTGATTGAAAAATGTGTATACTATCAGTTGGTATCATACTTGAATTTCCATAATTTGTTTGTAAGTTTCAATCCGCATATCGAATTGGGCATAGCTGTGAGACAGCGCTGACACAAATTCACAATGACCTACTTTGTGGTTGCTGCACTGATCTTGACCAAACTTCATTACAAACTTCGCTCCTTGTACTACTTGACTTGAGTGCTGCTTTTGATACACTTAATCATCATCAACTGCTGTTTGTTTTAAAAAATGATTATGGACTTTGTGATAATGTACTGAAGTGGTTTTATTCATATCTAAGTTCTCGAACTTTTTCAGTAGTTGCTGCTGGTAGTAGATCATCAGTGTACGACCTGTGCATTGGTGTGCCTCAAGGATCAATACTGGGCCCGCTTCTTTTTATGTTGTTTACTAAGGGGCTAGAGGATGTTGTGCATGCTCATAATATTCAATTCTACTCTTATGCAGATGACTCACAACCACTCTTTAATGTTTACCCCCACCATCAGTGCTCTGCTCAAAGTCAGCTATTACAGCTTCAGAATTGCTTGTCTGATGTTAATAGCTGGATGAGTAACCACTTTCTGAAGCTCAATGTGGATAAAACTGAAGTGATGGAAGTGAGCATCTATCCAAATCTATTGCCAAAAGTGTTTCATAATTTTTCATTACTCTTCGATCAAAATGCTTGTCTAAATTTCTCCACTGTAAAACATGTCATGAATCTTGGTTTTGTGTTTGATGATTCTTTGAACTTAACATCACAAATTAATCAGATTGTTAAAACTTGCTACCACAGACTGAACAACTTATACAGAATTGGTAGTATGTTAAGCAAAGATCGTAAATTGCAACTGGTGACAGTATATGTCTTTTCCTGTCTGGATAACTGTAATATTTTATATTTTGGTACATCTGCCAAGTTGTTGTCAAGACTTCAAGTTGTTTTAAATGACTGCATTCGTTTTGTGTGCAATGTTCGCAGATCTTCCTGGAAAGATAGTGTTTCAATCACTAATCTTGCAAAAGAATTACATGTTTTGCCTGTTCGCTATCGTATATTGTACAAAATCTCGCTCACAGTATTTAAATGTTTGCATGGTAATGCACCAAGTTATTTGAAGGACTTAATTGTGGTTTCTCAGCCTTATTGTGGCTTGCGCACTACTAATCGCATCAATCGTCTTGAACCCCCATCTCCTCCAAAATACATCAAAATGACCAATGCTTTTAAATACTGTGCTCCCACTGTATGGAATGACCTGCCATCTTCAATTAGATCTATTTTAACCCAGGCCAGCTTCAAATCTTCTCTTAAGGCACATTACTTTAGAATTGCATATCACACAGTTTGAAATATTGTATTTGCAACATACTTTTTGGTAATTAAAGCTGTACAGTGTTATTATATTTCTTTTTTGCATGTTACACACTTTCACATATTGCCTTTGCAAGTTTATATTGTAATATGTTTCGATACTTTCCTTTTTATCTGCTGAACCGCTTAGGCAGCATGTGTGGTAACTTTTTTGAAGCCGCCCGTGCTAAAGCGGTACCGTATATAAATCAGTGATTGATTAATCCTAACCAAAACTCAAAATCTAACCCAAACCCTACCAATAATGTTAAAAACAAAAAAGAGTAAATGAGCACTCACTCTTTGCTCTCTTATTCTCTTTATGGCCGTTATGTATTGTAATACTACAGTACTTACTAGCCTGTAGCCACTTCCAAAGCAATAATCCCTAATCATACATTCAGACATTAGTCTGTTTCAAATCAAAACCCCAATCACATACCGGTATTCACATTCAAAAACCCTAATCACATAGTCTGTTTTATAGACTTACTAGCCTACCGGCTGACCAGTACTGTATAATAAACATACTGTACCGGTAAACATTTACCGTAATTTGATCAAAAAATCATCACGTACCAATAAGTCAAGTGTGCATCTAATCCAAAGAGAGTGGAATGAAGGGGAGTTTGGCGTAGCTCTCTGACAGATTACTTCAGACTTTAGTAATAAAATTCTAGTCTGCATCACTGCCATGTCAGATTTAACAACCGAGACAAGAGAAATGAAATTTTTAGAAGAAGAAAAATGCTGAGACGAAATCCTGAAATGAGATCAATTTTTGTGTCAGAAACTGTCACCATCAAAGAAAATCTGACCACGTATAGAAAAATGATTTACGATGCGGCGAATTCGGCAAAGAAAGACCTAAATTTCAAGTTCTTGTGGACTTCCCAGGGCAGAATCCGTCTTAGGCGAGACTCGGTAAGTGAAGTAATAAATGTATCTTCACTTTCCGATCTTGATAGGATTGGTTATTCTGGTTCTGGGGGTCGAGTTATGTCAAAATTTTTGTAAAATGTTTTTTTTTCATTCTGTAGGCTTAGAATGTAACTTAACTCAAAATGGAGTGCCGTAATTTATGCTGTGACTGCGACTGTACGTGTTGTATTGCCAGATTGCTACCCTTTTCTTCCATAAGTGAACTGGAATTTCGTATATTAGGTAACAGCGTGGGGATGGATGACATAAATTATGTTGATTATTTTTCTCCCTCTAAATTAATCAAGATAGCTTCTGATTTACATAAAAATGATTTTTTTCTCTTACATTTTAATGTTCGAAGTTTGCCAAAAAACAAATATAAAGTTGAAGAATTTTTTAATGTCATGAGTAGAATTCCAGACGCTATTGCTATTTCTGAAACGAAATTAAATGCAAATAGTGTGACTAATGTAAATATACCCAATTACACGTTTCTCCGTAAAGACTCACCGACTAATGCTGGTGGAGTTGGTCTTTATATAAAACAAAGCATGCAATTTCGCTTACGTAATGATTTATCTCTTAATGACCAACACTGTGAAGACTTATGGATAGAACTAGAAACTAAACAAGCAAATATTATTCTCGCTGTAATATATCGACATCCTAATAAAACAATATCACACTTTCAAAACAAACTATGCAATACCTTAACTGATCTAGAAAACAAAAACTTCAATTATATTGTAAGCGGTGATATAAACATAAACTTCTTTGCAAAAAACAATGATATCATAGCTGATTATATAAATAATTTAACCATGATTGGCTGCAAAATGAAAATAAATAATCACACTAGGTTTGCTGATAAATGTAGGCCATCATTGCTTGACCATATCTACACAAACATAGCCAATAAAAGCACAAACAGTGGGGTAGCGTTATACGAGTTATCTGACCATTTACCTATATTTTTTATTGTAAAAAACACCTCATGTAAGCTAAAATCTGAAACTAAATTTATTCGCTGCATGAAACAATTTAATCTTGAAAATTTCTTAGTAGATTTGCATACAAAAATGTCAAAAATTGAAATTAATTCTACTACAGCAAACATTGATGATGATGTCTCAAATATTACACTGGCGTTTAAATCTGTGCTAGATATTCATGCCCCTCTAAGACCTCAAACTAGGAATGAAAGAAGGCTAAGTAAAAAGCCTTGGATCACTCAGGGAATCCTTAAATCAATAAAAACAAAAAACAAGCTTTTCAAAAAACTTTTCAAATCCAATAGTAATGAGGAAAAAATATTTTATAAAAAATATCTGAACAAATTGACCCATGTAAAACATGCTGCAAAACGCAGTTACTATGAAAAACTAATTAAAACTAACTCGAATAACTCGTCGCAAGCGTGGTCAGTTATGAAAGAAATTATTGATTGTAAACAACCTAACAAAAAATTGCCTTCGACTATATCAATCAACGATCAACAATTTGATACACACTCCAAATATTTTTTAGACCAACTATGCGATTATTTTGCTAATATTGGTGCTTCCATGTCCAACAAAATTACACAAAATGTTAATTCTTCCTTCAAAATTCACTCCAAACGCTGCGTTCATTCTTTTGCTCTACATGAAGTAAATGAGCAAGATGTAAGTGCATGTATAAATAATATTAAAATGAACTCCGCACATGGTATTGATGAAATTCCTTCCAAATTTGTAAAAATGTCCAATTGCGTCTTGACACCAGTGCTTACAAAATTGTACAACAAATGCATAAAAATTGAAACTTTTCCAAAGTGTTTTAAAATGGCGTATGTTATTCCAATACCTAAAATTTCATCCCCTTGTACATTTGGAGATTTTCGACCGATCTCATTGCTTCCGGTATTTTCAAAAGTATTTGAAAAATTATTAAAAACCAAAATGACACAATTTGTGAACAAAAACAACATACTATCTCCTTCACAGTTTGGATTTAGAGAAAACAGCTCTACTGATCTAGCAATTACAACTTTTTATGATAAACTATTAACCAATATGAATAATGGCAAAGTCACTTGTTCAATTTTTCTTGATTTGAAAAAAGCCTTCGATTCTGTTAATATTGATATTTTACTAAAAAAGCTTCACCATTATGGTTTTCGAGGCCCTTTATTTAATTTATTGCAATCCTATCTTACAGATCGTGTGATTTGCACTAAAATAGAAAACAACATATCTAAATTGTGTCCAGTTGAATTTGGAGTACCACAAGGTTCCGTTTTAGGCCCACTTCTATTTTCACTTTACGTTAATGACCTTCCCAATGCGTCAAATCTAAAAACCACATTGTTTGTGGATGATACAAATTTACATATCTCTCATAAGAATATCAATATTCTTCAAGATAAGGTATTGGAAGAAATAAAAAAAAATTGACCAGTGGATGAAACTAAACAAATTGACGATCAAGTATCAGAAAAGCTGCTATATGCTGATTCGGAAAAAAAGAATCAAAACAACAAATTTCCAATTAAATATAGATCATCATCCTATTGAATTAAAAAATAGTATTAGGTATCTAGGTGTTCAATTAGACAAAGAATTAACATGGATGACTCACATTGATAATTTAGTAAAAAAACTTTCTAAAGTATGTGGAATGATTTATAAATTAAGATACTATGTTCCCTTATCAACATTACGAATAGTTTATTACAGTATGTTCCACTCACATGTGCAATATTCGATATTAAACTGGGGAAGAGCGGCCAAAAGTAACTATCACAAACTCTCCATTTTGCAAAACAAAATTTTGAGAGCTTGTCTTTTCTGTCCACGTAGATATGACACAAATTTATTATATACCAGATTTAGAGTTTTAAAACTTGAAGATATGATTAAAATGGAATTTGATAAATTTATTTTTAAATACAGTAACGATATGCTACCTAAGTCATTTGATAACTATTTCACCAAAATTGAAAATGTACATTATCACAATACACGACAAAAATATCGAAATGAGTATTTTCAACCTTCTGCTGAGACCGAAGCAGGGAAAAAAACCCTGCAATATATTGGCATAAACATATGGAAAACTATTCCAGAGGACTTCCGACATTGCTCGTTAACAAAATTTAAAAAATATTGCAAAAATTATTTTTTAGACAAATATTCTTGAACATGCTTTAGGTATAAAAAGTATTGTTGTTTTGAATATTGGATGTTTTTTCCTTTGCTTTTAATTTCGTAAACTTACTACTAGTGAAACGAGTAGAACATGATTAATGGATTATTTATTCTTCTTTTTCCTTTCGTATGTTCCATTTTTTTTTCGGACAATATATGCAGTAAAACAATAAACCAACACCCCACGTTGCTACCTTTTATGCATTGCCTTTAAGGCATCGATAATTTAAAACTGGTCAAATTTATGTTTCGTAATGATAACTTTTTTTTTTTTTTTAATAGAACTCTCCGCTGTAGAATGTTGCAATAGCGCTATTATTAAGACCTGTTGTAAGATAAACGTTTTTATTGTAAGATAAACATTTTTATTGTTAGATATTGGCTTCAGCTATTGATTGTATTTGCAGTTCTGAGTGGTAAGCTATTGTGCTGTGTAATTCTGATGATTGCGGATGTTCATTGTTCAATGCCCAATTTTGTATTTTTACGAGGATTTTATTGCCAATAGTAGTTGCCCATAACCGGCCTTTGTTTCGTATTGCTATTATGGAAAATCAAATTTATTTGGATGTAAGTTCTGAGATCGGGTTTATTTGTCTTGGGTCTGATTGGCTGTAGCTGTGGTTTTAGAGTAGCAGCCCAGTTGTAGCTTTATTTGCTGCTGTAAAGGCTATGGCGGCAGCCGGTTAAGGTCGGGATGAATGAATTTGATTTTGGAGCATGTACTAGCAACCGAGCATTGTTATAAAACTTAACGTTTCAACTTTGTATCTTCTGTGTGCTTCCCTTTGCCTAACTGAGGTGGTTGTTGTAAATGTAAAGTGTCTTTTCCAAGAACTAGGTTTAGCACTGGGTGTGCAATGTGCGGGTTGTTCTACCACAAACTTTTCTATTGTTTTAGACTACCGGTAGTACAACTATCTGTCAGTGCTTGTTTACACAGCCCATGCATCCCATGCTCCCAACAACTAAAAATTGATTTAACAGTTAAATATCTGAAGCTGGTGATAGTGTTGCCTAATAAAAAACTTTCTCTCATTGGTAGCAATTGGTGTTGAGAGCCGAATCGAGTCCTCAACGCCAAGGACCAGTAAAAAAATGTAACTGAAGAGGCGACCTCGCGTTCGTCAAATCGAATAAGATTGAGTGGTAGATGATGCGTAGTCGGCCGAAGGTGGGGGCCGGTTTTTTGTGGGATTATTTTTTTTTATGGTGGATTTGGTTTCGGGGCGTCGTCGGCTATCGTGTCTTATTCAAGTAGACTATCATATCTATTTGAATGAGATATGATGGATGGCGATGGTTTGGGGTCGGTTTTGTCGTGGGTGGGTTGATTTTGCAGAGGGTTGGCTTTTGTTTTGGCTGGCTGAGCGTTATTTGCCATTCAATCTTATTCTCTCATTGGTGTAACAAAAAATTTGCAGTTTTATTGTTATTAGTGCTAACATTTTTCTATTTATGTATATTTCCTTCTTTTACAACTTTTCTCCTTAAATTGCTTGTATTTTTAAAGTGTATTTTTCATAATAATCGGTAGATTATAATAATTTTTTTTTTTTTTGCATACCACTGAGCACTACCAGACTACACACATTCCAGAAATAAAATTTTGGTGTCTAAGATTTTTTTTTTAAAAAGTACTGTAACCCAAACAAGTCCTATTAATTTTGAATTTACAACTTCAAGTCGGCAGCACTGTCTAGTGTTTTTGTTTTTTTTTGTTTCCTTTATGTGTAGTGTTATTTATTTTCATTTTTTCAAATTAAGTTTACCGCCATAAGTGTAGAAGTATTGCCATAAAGGTGCAGTTGACCTAGATGACCTGGTGGTCTTTTCGCTGTGTCCTTCCTGCGTATTTTTGCGTATGGTTAAATAAATAAACTTGACTTGACTTGACCATGTGCGAAACACAAAATAGTCCAGAGTCCTGGTTTTCAAGTTGTGGCAGATCTCCGTTTAAGAATTCACCCTTCGCAAAAAACTGTTCAGCTGTTAGCAAATCAAAACAGATAGGCCTAGTCACTTTCTTCTGAATAACACATCCATGCTAGAGAGTAACTTAATTCTAAGGTCTCACCTGGTCTCACTTGACTTAGCCCCTACACAGACCTTGCGCTTGCGCCGTGCTGATTACTTGATGGAAGGCTCTATTTCACCGGAAATTTTTATCTAGTTTTTTATTAATTCTGACTCAAATCTAATCCAAACTCAAATGCTTAGTCTAAAACTATTCCCAAATCGAACCCTAACCCAAACCCTAACCTAAACCCTAATCTTGACCCTTGAAAAAGCAACTGAAAAAAGCGCGGATGAATATTTCTCATTTTCGTTTTATTCTCTTTAACTTGAAAATTTTCGGTGAAATAGTCACTACCTTACTTGATTAGGCCTAAAATACGAAATCGCAGGTAAAGTCTAGAACACCAAAAAAACAGCAGTCGGAATCGACACGCTTGAATAATTTTTGAATTTAAATTTTGTGTGTAGCAGATTTGAAACTTAAACTTTTTTCACAGCTGCGAGGTAGTACCATAGGTGGGCACAAGTCCGTTAATCCGTTAATAACGAAGCTAACTTTTTCATTAACTCGTTAATCCGTTAAAAAGTTTTTTCATGTTAACGGACTAAATTAACTTCCGTTAAGTTCTATTAACGGACTAAAGCAACTTCCGTTAAGTTCTGTTAACTTCCGTTAAGGTCTTTATCGTTGATATCTTGCACCATTCATTTATCATACCGGTACAAACCAGTTTGCACTGGTAGCACTTGTTGCACATTTGCACGAGTTTTATAGAAGCGAAGAAAGGAGCTCTTTTATGTGGCAAATAATAAGTTGCAGCCTCATAGGTCTATTAATTATAGCTGTTTGCAATTTCCAAAGATTTTTCGATCGCAGCTTCGTTAGTGCATTTGAACTTATTTTTATCTTGAAATTAGATTAGACTGTAAAATGTAACTTACAAAACCCAAAAAGACCACCATAGCGATAATATTTTCCTCTTCATTTCCTTAAACATGTTTTGTACTGTACATAGCTCATCGCAAATTTGCTTGTTTTTTTATTATTTTTAACTATTGTGTGATTGCTACGAAAGGTTCAGCGACCATGCATTGTCATTGCTTTTGCGTGTGATTAATGAAGCTTGAAATTGTGCATGTTTCAACGTATATCGTTTTGTCGCTGTTTTCGTTTTTCTGGTTTGGTGGTGTGCTTTCTTTGTCTTAAACGTTGCTCTGGTGAGCCAGAAATAAAAATTCACTATCACTATCACTACAATCATCTCAACAGCGTCAAATACGTGTTCTAGAAGCAAGTGAATAAAAAGAAACGTAAATTACACGCAAAATGTTAACGAATTAACGAACTTGATTAACTTCCGTTAAGTAAAGCTGAAAATAACGGATTAACGTTAACGGGGGTGTGAAGTTTGTTAACCGACTAGTGGTTAACGAAGCTAACGTTTTGCATTAACTTGCCCACCTATGGGTAGTAGGCTACCATAGTCGTTGTAGCACTTCCTCACATATCTGCTATCCCATTAGGCTAGTGTTTCATCAGCATTTGAATTCACATGAATTGCGTTGTACATAGGATTAAAGTGGTGTAAAAAGCACTTGAAAATTGTAATCAAGTAAAAGTTTCGT
This sequence comes from Trididemnum nubilum, assembly GCA_963965965.1. NCBI lineage: Eukaryota > Metazoa > Chordata > Ascidiacea > Aplousobranchia > Didemnidae > Trididemnum > Trididemnum nubilum. The sequence goes on from OZ014477.1 coordinate 830,758, forward strand.
TACTGACAAAAAACTACTTGAAGTAAAGTACAAAGTACTGACCAAAAAAAACTACTTGAGTAAAAGTAAAAAAGTAGTTATTTTAAAAGTACTCAAGTACAAGTATTTCTAAAAGTATTCAAGCAAAATAAACAAATTATGCAATCGACATATGACAACTGGTTGACTTCCTTCACATCACTGCCACGTAGCGCTTGGTCTTCTAACCCCTCATTCTCTCAAGAAGTCATGAATTATAATTAATTTTTGCATATTTTTGTTGTTATATTTTAGACAATTAATGAAAAAAAAAAAAAAAACAACAAAAAACCAATACTTCGAGGTTTGAAAATTATGCCATGCAGAATTTACATGGAATCATTTTATAAAATTTTTGCTCAAATACTCATTTACTGTCATTATTAAATTATGCTAAAATTTAAAAGCACTGTGGACGTGTCTTAACAGTTTATAATAGCCTACTGTATCTTTTAGGAAATAGGGTGGGCCGAAAGTTCGCATCATAGCTGTTTTAGTATATTTTGCGATAATCTTTTTTGGATTGATTCATCAAAATTATTGTGGATTTTTTGAATTGAACTATTTCACAACATGTGAAGGCAGGCAGAAGCCTGATAAACATTAGGCTTCGTCCCTAAATCACAAAAAATTATTGTAGATAGTCCATTTAGATAGTCTTAGTATCTACCGGGACAAAATTGATCGCCATATTGAAAACATTTTGTAATTACATTGCACGATATATTACAGTAACGTACAATAATGCCTATTGCATATACGGAGTGTGGTTTTTGGCTTACTCTGTAAAGTTAAGCTATTTAATAGAAACGATCAGTAATCATAGGACGTATTTTTGGCAAATTTATATCTCTGTTTGCTTTGCTTCCTTTATGATGTACTTTAAATAGAGTAAACATTTTGGTCAGTATACAGTGAAGGGCAGACATCAAACAACGAACGTAAAACTTAAAGGGACAGGGAAAACAACTGTAATTCTTATCGAGGTTTAGTCATTTAAATAGTACTTGTAACACCTTACAAAGCTGATCCGGTGATAGTTTAAATTTTTTTTTCGTAACTGAGTTTTATTTAGTTTTTTCTCAAGTAGCTGTAAACATAGTAACATTTTCAATCGAGGTATCTATGACGTCACAATGGCCTGTGACGCATGGTTCATTCATAATTATCCAGTGGACTAATCGCGTACGCGTAATAACGTTGCGCCATTTCGGTCTGTTTTGAAGAAAAAAAGCACCGTCTTGCTGAAAAAGCAAGCGTGCTTTTTTGCTAATTCAATAGAACGGGTAGCGCAGTATAGCGTAATGTACGTTTTAATGGAAAAGCTGAATGCACAAATATACAGCATCAGTGTTCACACGATTTCGAGAGAAAAACTGCATAACACAGTAGGCCTATGTTGTCAGTCAAAACCTGTGCTGCGATTTCTGCTGCTGCTTTTTCGAAAAGCCATCATCTAAGTCTAGTGCAGATTTCATTTTTTTGTGCTTCGAGACCTCAGTGATTAGAAGCAGTAAGCAAGTCCCTGTAGTGTAGAAGTGTAGATGGTAGTCATAGCATACAAGTTTAAAAGTTTGAAGAAAATAGAAACGCCGTTTTGCTAGAAAGCAAGCCTGCTTTTTTGCTAATTGGATAGTATAGTTATAGGACGGTAGGCCTATAGCACAGCTGTATGTAGCCTAGTGTACGTTTTAGCGGAAAAGCTGAATGCAAATACTGTAATTGCTGATTTTAATAGACAACCTAGGTGAGGTAAAGGAGTGTCAGGCACCCATCTACTTCTAGCAAAAACAGTCAGAAAACAAGAATAACATTTTGTATAGTAGGCCGATTGTAAAGTATAAGTATGCACTGTTTTTGCTTGTAGTGAAGGGTGGTAGCACTCCGTTTTCTCCCCTCTGAAGATGCTCGGCCATATACGCTCTGGTATCAACTTTTATTTTGCGTCAATTGGTGGTCAATTCTGACAATTTTGATTGGTGATTGCCATAGTTTTGCGGTAGCAACCAGGTCCGTTGCTACGGTAAAACTACTGTACGTAGTTTGGTTTCAGAGCGTATACCAGCCGAGCGAAAAGTTAGGTTGAATAAATAGCGTTGTTCATTGTTTCTTTGATACCTCTACCGGAAGAGCAGTGAGGCTGGGCTAACCTATTATTAATTACCATCCCCGGTAGACCTGGTGATAACAACCACTCTTATTCTCTAATTTAGTTGTAGATATGTTCAAAAAATCAAATTTTCATTACACGCGCTGTATTACGCCGAAGCATGAAACGAGTTTGCGGGGCCCATTGCCGCGACATTGCGCCTGGACAACACAGCTCCTTTCGAAGAAAAGTTGCAGCAGTGGCGAGCCGTTGGCAACTCTCCAATTTGACCGATCCAGGATTTGAACCTAGACCTACCGTACCAGAGTCGAGCTCGTTACCGCTCGGCCATCTTGCCGATTTTTGTTGTAGATAATGCGCATAATGCATAACAGAATGCATGAATGTATTTGCTACGACTAACATGGTCGGCAGTGTGGTCGAGCGCCGTTTTTACAGTGGTCATGATCGAAAGGTCTGCAGTTCAACTCGCGCCCTCGTGGCATTGTTTCGTCCATAGATAAAACGCTTCACGACGCTTATCTCTGCTTGGTGGAAATGGGAAGGAGCAATAAAACGTTTGACAAAACACCGGTAACTCCTAAGCGGGTGAGGATTCATCCAACGTATAGCACCATTGTCGCTTTCCCGTGAAAGAAGGATAAAGATGGAACCAATCAATCAATCAGAATAGGTAATGCAATCGCAGGGGCGTAGCCAGGTGGGGGAAAGTGGCCATGCCCCTCACTTCGATAGTGTGTAACCAAAAAAAGTTCCAGTGTGAACCCAGGTATATGCTGATTGTGAAATGCTGCAAAAATGTGGAGCAAATCGAATCATCCCGACGAAGATAATGCATATAATATCTGCTTTGTGCTGCATTTTATTTGGAATTAAGCTACCTCACACCGACCGACAGAAAATCTTTTTTTTAATGTGCTGCTGCACTTACATAGGTTGACTCCGAATGATCAATAGATAATAATTAAATCCCTTTTAAATTCTACTGTAATTGCATAGATTGCAAAACAAAATAGGTTTTCGCTGACAACATAAAATGCAGGTTCAATGTATAAAAACAGAGCTAAAATAAAACGTAAAACCAGATCTAGATCGGGTTTTACGTTTTATTTTAGCTCTGTTTTTATACATTGAGCACTTTCTGCAAGCGCGTAAAATGCAGGTTCTCTCGAAATCAGCGATTGTTTGCATTCAGCTTTTCCATTCGTACACTAAGCAATACTGCACTAGACTCGTTCTATTGAATTAGCAAAAAAAGCACGCTTGCTTTTCCAGCAAGACGGTGCTTTTTTTCTTCAAAACAGACCGAAATGGTGCAACGTTATTACGCGTACGCGATTAGTCCACTGGATAATTATGAATGAACCATGCGTCACAGGCCATGGTGACGTCATAGACACCTCGATTAAAAATGTTACTATGTTTACAGCTACTTGAGAAGAAACCAAAAAAAGCTCAGTTTTGAAAAAAGTTATAAAAATATCACCGGATCATCTCTATTAGGTGTTGCAAGTACTATTAACACGATTCAAAACTCAAAAAACATTGATTTTGAGTTCCCTGTCCCTTTAAACGATCTTGAACAGCTTTTCGCCGGACTCGATTTGATACGTATGCGCACACGTAGAAAAAAGCATGGCTACTGCAGTGGTCTGACTTCTGACGCAAGAGTTGCCAGCCGAAAAAGGCGCAAAAGACAATTAACTTACTGAATTGAACAACTGCCGGTAGAAAAGTCAACTGTTTAGACGAATTTGTGGTTCAAATTTAAAATTAGATTACTTTCTAGTTTTTTGAATCAAAATTCTACTTAAGTACCGTTACTTCAGTCTAAAAGAACTCAAGTAACAGTAAAAGTAGCCACAAAAATATACTCAAAAAGTACTCGTTACTGGAAAAAAACTACTTGAATAATCTACTTAAGTAAAAGTATTTTGTTACTTTACACCACTGATAGCAATTTGCTTTACCAATTACCGACAAGTAGGCTAATTTTGGCTTTTGGGGTTCAATTTCCTTAATATCAATAATAAATTGGAAGAGATTATTTTATCGAAAATTTTTAGCCGTTTTTTTATTCTAAGCCAACTCAAATTCTTAATCTAAAACTAACCCCAAACCTAACCCAAACCCAAACTCAAATCTTAATCTTTTTACCCCTAAAAAAGCAAATGAAAAAAGCGCGGATGAATATTTCTCATTTTTGTTTTATTCGCATTAACTTGAACATTTTCGGTGAAATTGAAATTGACAACTTGCGTGTGTTAAATTAACAACTTGCGTGCAGGGCCGTGGCCAAGGAGGGGCACAGGGGAGGCTGAGCCCCCCCTGTAAAACTTTGAGCCCCCCTGTAATTTTGTAAATAATCTGCCAATTCTTCTCTGAAAAAATTTCAAAATTATTTTTAAAATTATACCAAAAACGCGCAGGGGAAAAATGGAACTATAAATTTTGAGTTATGTTTGCTTTAATTCTGAGCACAGATCCCAGACAGCGAGTCAAAGAAGCGTGATGTGCACTATGACGTAACAATAACTGTCAAGTGTGAAACGACATGTAGCAGTATAGTGCGTTTTAAGAGTAGTGCAGTACAGTAATCCATTATTAAGTTTATCGCGTCACCGGAAAAATGTTTTGAACTTGACCAGTTAAACTTGTCAAATATGGACAGATTTGTAACAAGATTAAATACTTCCGTTGAGTGTGGCACGCAAGCAGAAGTCCACGCCGAAACCTCAAGATCACCTCAACTACCATCCACCGTATCTCCAGAAAATATTGCTGAAAGCGATTGTTCTGAAGCTGCAAATTTGCATCAAGACGAAAGTAACGAAACTGACTTAGATTTGAATATGGAAAAGCCCTCACAGCCAACATAAAATTTTCCGAAAAGTAAAACAGGTAGACTGTTTCGCTCGTTTCAGAAGAGTTGGTATATTGGTAGAAGTTGGTTAGAATATTCAGTTATTCGTGACAAGGCTTTTTGCTTCGCATGCCGTGAATTTGGTCTAACAAGCAACGCAGGAGGAATGGGTTCTGAAATGGCATTTATTGAAGGGGCTTCAATAGATGGAAAGTTGCATTGGAAAAAGATAGAGGCCTGCTCCAACACGAAGCCAGTATAAGACTCCCATAAACTCTATGAAATCGTGGTTAGAAGCACAAAAGCGCCAACAATCAGGTATGAGATACTAAAGCTGTCAGTGGTGTAAAGTAACAAAATACTTTTACTTGAGTAGATTACTCAAGTAGTTTTTTTCAGTATCGACTACTTAAATAGTTTTTGTGTTTACTTTTACTTGATTACTTTTTGCGCGAAGTTACACTACTTAAGTAGTATTTTGATTCAAAAAGTAGAAAGTACCGTAGCTATTAATTTGAACCACCAATTCGTCAGTACTGTTGACTTTACTGACAGTTGTTCAATCGTTCGATTCACCACGGCTACATGCATGGTGGCCTGACCTCTGTGACTCAAGAGTTGCCAGCCAAAAAAGTAGCAATAGTCGATCGATTTCTAGGTAAAGTTCACAAACTTTTTGCAAGTTCGAGTTCGGCTTTCTATTATTTTCAAGATTGAGTTTGGCAAAATAGTAACTGAGTTTTTTCGAATTGAAGTCGATTTCGCAGCTCTGGGTTAGACCTAGCGTTGCAGTGATTGAAGGTGGTCGAACAATTGTCATTATGTTGATTGACTAGTTTGTTTATTTTGCTTGCATACTTTCAGAAATACTTCTACTTGATTACTTTTAAAACAACTACTTTTTTACTTTTACTCAAGTACTTTTTAGGTCAATACTTTGTACTTTACTTCAAGTAGCTTTTTCGTCAGTAACGAAACTTTTACTTGATTACAGTTTTCAAGTAGCCTACTTTTTACACCACTGGTTGCTGTAACGTGACTGTATCGTATTTTTCCAAAACTGTGATATCCATATTCTTTTCTAAGTACGCATTAGCCATTCGGCAATCGTACAGTCCTTGAAAACTCCCAAGCTTTGTGCATAAGCGTAATTTTTGTGAAAAGCGATTTTTCAATGTGCGTTGGTAGAGTTATAATAGATAATGAAAATTTAGAGATTTAATCAAGAAAGGAAAATACCCGTAAATAGCTTCAATGTGGTAAAATAATTAGCCGCTCTTATGTGTCAATATCTCTTGCTTGCTTGCTTAAGAATGCTGCTCTATCATGATACATTTTTTTATAATTAGGCCTACTCGTTAGGCTACGCATGCAAAAAAGAATTGAAACAAATTTATTTACAAAACTTTTGTTGCTTAGCTGGCATATTTATTTATTTGCCACGTTATCTCGGACAGGAGACTTTGAAATGACTTCTCGATCTTCAAGTTAAGCTGCTCCCTGTGTATCTCTAAGAGATGCTGTGGGCTTACCGTCTCACGTAGCATCGAGGAGAACTGTATAAAGCCAATAAGTCGACACGCATGCTAAATGCGCGATTAAGTGCAATATTTATCGTCATATAAGTAACAAAAAATTGAGCCCCGACGAGCCCCCCCTGAGAAAAATTCCTAGCTACGGCCCTGCTTGCGTGAGTTAAATGATTTTTAAAAAACGTAAAACAAATGAACAATTTTGTAGAATGTTGGTTATCTTGTGACATGTCCGATTTAGTTCCGTCAGTTTAAACTGACGCAAGGAGGATAGGGTGCTACAAAATTTCAAATTTAGAACTCAAGGATTCTACGTCTGTAGGCCTAAGCATTGCTCTAAAGAAATTCAAGTTTCTAACTTTGTTTTTAGCCTTAGTAAGAAGATTGATGCTGGCGTTGCCAGTGGCGAATTCTAAAAGTCCGGGTCCCTGCTCAAACCGGATAAATATAAGAAAAACTTCTCACACATAAAATTCGCTGCTATAACAGGAGCAAGATCCATTTCTTGTCCAGACTTGACAGTAAAATACTCGGTGGGGGTGGGGATAAACATCTCCAAAAGTATCTTTTTTTTGTAAATGCAGATAAATTAAGTTAAAACTTATGATTTTTTATATTTTGTGATTTACCAGCTTGCAATAAAAAGGCTGAATTTTTACCATTAACCACCATCTTCATAGCCCATTTGAGCAGCCAGTTTAATCACGTTTTTGCATTGCTATGCCATGTTTTAAAAGCATTAATTTTTGTTAAAATATGCCTAAAATTAAGTTAGTTTTGCAAACAAATTGTAAAATCTCCGAGCGCTGGGGGATCTACCCTCAGACCCCCTTGCCTCCGGCGGTTGTGGGCGTTTCCCCCAAATCCCAATGACCTTCGATGGCTGAACCTGCCCTTACTTAATTGATAGTTCGTTTGTTGCTATTTTTTAGCGTTTATGCGACGTACTCAGGTTTTGTTGAAGTGTTTTGACAGTATTGAAGAGCAAACGACCCTACGTACCGATATACAGTATTGAAAGTGCCCGTTGAAAAAGCTGCCCCCCAACCGTTGACCTGCCAACATTCCGGCACCCCTGGGCACTACTTCATCAAAAATTACTTCAAAAAAATAATAAAATTACCGCAGTCGTTGTTTCTAAGAAAAAGCAATTTGTCGTTGCAAATTACAAATTATTCTGAATGAAACATTCAGCCAAAATATGACATCAACATTTTTAATGGCGCTTTCTGCAAACAAATAAACGTGATGGATTTTATCTGCGATTCAAGCCATGACTTGAAATGATGTTACAGCTTTCATTCTGCTGCCTCTTCGACACAGTTCATTGTTCACAAAACTTTTTGAATTACTACACCCGTGTGAGCACAGAATTGTTTCAAAACTATGAAAAGGGTTTCGAACTTCGGATCTGTTGTTGTCCGTAGTTACGGTCATATCACAACCATTTTTCTAATGTAGCTCCTGGTGCACTGAAGCAAGATCTTGTACACTAATGTTATGAACAGTGGTGAAAGTAATTTTTTTTTTTACTGGAACGAACCTGAAACAGCGTCGAAAGCATTTAAAAAAGTTAGTTGGGTTTATGCTAAAGATCCAAAAAATGCACTTTTGGCTTAGTATTGTTACCACAAACATAAACGACACTTTAAAAAAAAATACAAACACACACACAAACAACGTATAACCCAAATCAAACATTCAATTTAATATATATTTAACAAGATTTAGCTTTAAAATTTTTCACCGGTACGCCGTTCCGCTGCAAATCTTTGACCGGACCGTTCCGGCTTACTTTCACCACTGGTTATGCAGCAAAATCGAGCAATTAAAACTAATAATATTGTTATTATTGCCTATTGAGTGCAGAATTGTTTCCAAACTTTTAAAAGGGTTTCGAACTTCGGATCTGTTGTTGTTCGCGGTTAAGGTCATATCACAACCATTTTTCTACCGTAGCTCCTGGGAGGTCAATACATGATGCTCTTCGTTATTTATCGAATGTTCGTTATTCGAAAAATAGCGAATAATGGTATTACATGCTCCAAAAATAACGAATGACCGGCAGTAACATGAAGGAAATTGTCACAAAAATTCCATTACGGTCAGGAATGTTTGCTAATCGTAATTTCGTATTATTTGCTCTTCGTTATTTGGTGTTATTTGCTATTCGTTATGCGTTATTTAGTATTACATGCTCAAATTGTATGAATAGCGAATATTCGATAACTACGTGATTTTTCGTCATTTGTTTCAAAACTATCAAAAGGGTTTCGAACTTCGGATCTGTTGTTGTACGTGGTCAAAGTCATATATCACAACCATTTTTCTACCGTAGCTCCTGGTGCACTAAAGCAAGCTCTTGTACGCTATAATGTTATGAACAGCGGTGAAAGTAATTTTTTTTTTTTTGATTGGAGAGGAGCCGAAACAGCGGCGAAAACAGTTAAAAAAGCTGGTTTGGGGATAAGATTTAAAGATCTAAAAAATGTACTTTTGGCTTATTATTGCTGCCACAAACATAAACGACACTTTAAAAAAAAACACTCACAAACAACGTATAGCCCAAATCAAACACCCAATTTCAACAAGATTTAGCTTTAAAATCTTTCACCGGTACGCCGTTACGGGGCAAATCTTTTAATAATAATTTAGTTGTGATGTTTTTGAGGTTTGCTGGCCAGAGCTTTTAATATTTAATCGTTAATAGCAAAGGCCAGATAGCACGCAAACGATTAAATAGCAAATCTTTTAGCGTATCGTTCCGATTTACTTTCACCTCTGGTTACGCAGAAAAATCGAGCGACTAAAATTTAATAATATTGTTATTGATGAAGTACATTAGTGCTGGACTCTATTACCACTGGTGTTTGGTTTATAAGGTGAAATGTTAAGCACTTACAACTGCAATAATGCAGCATTACAGCTATCAGTTGGTCGTAAACTCGTCGAGCCCACTTGCGTGGTTGCATTCTAGACAAAACACCTAAACTGATAATAGTTTCGACCAGAAGATGCCGGGTTTACCACGTGGAAAAATATTAAATGGCACAGTGCCTGAGGCAATAGGATTGCAACCTCAGGGCGGCAAAAAAATTTTTTTTCTTGGTCTCCACCCTATTTTGGGCGGAAAATGCGGCTTTTCATTGGAGCGGAAGAAACCTCTAATTTGGTCTACACTTTTGTGGGCGGAAAATATGGTAAGGGCCCAGGCACAATATTCCTTCGTCAAGAGCCTCGCGCAATGCAAATCTGACCCCGGCAACCAGTATTGCTTCTTTTTTTTTTTTAAATATAAAAGTTTATAGAGAGGGTAAGTAGACCGTACCGTAAGAAGTATTAAATTCCAGAATTCAATTTATTTTCCAGAAATTTATCTGTGCGCGTTAAGGGATAATTTTTTTTTTTGGTATTCTTTCGACAGTGTCTGCAGTTTTCAGTTTTTCCCGAAAATTTGTCTATTTCGGAGAAAAATCTTCAAAAAAATTATCTGTTGTGCACAAATAATATTTTCTGATTATATAACTTTTTTGAGCGGTACCGGTAGTTGTTAGGACAAAATTTTAACCACATTGCCATGTAAATGAATAGGGTGTAGCGATACACTGCTACAACAAACTTTCGTTTTTGCACGACTTTGAAATTTGACACCAAGCGCAAAAATTATAAATTCTGTAAATTATTTACTGACATTGAGCCAGCCTGCAATGCTGATTATTGAGATCGATTAATCAAAGATAAAAAAAAATATTGTAAATAAAGCCAGAGCACCTTTGTATTCAAGCAAACAGGCAACAAAATACCGCCACCGAGGTTTCCTCTTTCATTGGTTCGTTTCTGACTAAACTGGCACTGCATTGTGTTAATCATTCTAGAACGCAGAAAACCAAACGGAAAATGCGTCATTCTCAACAGAAACAAACTTTGATTGGCTAAAATTCCAAAATAAACAGCCAATCAAGCGTTTCTGCTGGAGAGGAGCATTCACAAAGTAATTTGTAATTAGTAGTTTCTTCCAAAATAGTAATAAAATTATCATCACAAATGTTACTTTTTTCAAAAGTATAGTGTGTCATTACCGTAAAAATTACCAAAAAAGTAATTCGTTACATCAATTCGTTACTACCACCACTGGAGACATAACCTAAATATAGTTGGCGAAGACCCCTCCCCCCCCCCCCGGCAGTCAAACATCGATAACTTTTGTCAATTAAGCTCCCCCCTCCTCGATCTGCTCTGACAAAAAAATCTCACGCTACTGAAAACGTCAGTGATCGAATGGATAGCCATAGAGCGGCTGCCTCTGAAAACGGAAAGCTTCGATTTGATTCCCCGTCGGGTCAGGCAAGTAGCTATAGGGGAGCAGGGGGGCAATTGCCCCCCCCCCCCCCAAATTTTAGTTTGCCCCCCCCAAATAAATTTTACCTAAATCCTTAAGTTTCACGGTGGAAAGAAAAAGTGTTGTATCATTTTTGATTTAATTATTCAAAAGTTACAGAAAATGGTGACTTTCCAAATTGAAACCTTTTTTGTTAGATCAACTTCAGCGATAAGGCATTGCCTCCCCAAATTGTTGCTTGCCTCGCCAAAAATTCCGTTCTGGCTACGAGCATGGGTCGGATTAAACCAAAAACCATAAAAGTTGGTATTCACAGCTTTCTTGCTTGACGTTCAGCATTAAAAGGAACAGTGTCACCATGGCCTACTTAATTAACATCCACCGTGTGTGGTAGACAGGTGGCAGCTTGACTCGAACACCGAAAGGTCTCTTGTTGTCTCCTGGCCTTGACAACTTGATGAAAAAAGCATAATTAAAATATTGAAAATGATCGTGACAAAATTGCTTCCAACAAAATTTAACAAAAACTGTAGGTCTATCACTTCTACCGCATTATTTCCAATACGTAAGTAGTTTCTTACATGCACTATACAGCAATGGATCCATCAAAGGAACAAAAGTGCCGTATGACTACGTATAAAAGTAAAATGCGACACATCTCATCTCATGAGTCCCGAATATGGCATCACTGCAAAGAACTGCAGTAAATTCGACAATGATTTTGATAAGTTTCGTTTTGTAACAAGTGACGTAGCCTGCGTTGCTGTCAAAAACGTGGAAGCGAAATGTGGAATCGCAATAATAACGGAACTTCTTGGGAGCGGTTTAAAGTCGAAAACTGAAACTTACTGTAAAATTGCAAAAGTTATGACATCAAAAAAATAGTTATAAATTTGCAAGTAGGCTAGTAAGTCGCATTAGTTTTTTGACGTTGTTGACAGAAGTATCGAACGTATCTATGATTATCGTATGGCACTCCGCTTGGTTGTTGCCGCTCGCATTTAAATCAGGAGTAACGTTACTGCAGGCTGAATGAAACAAACAAGAGTAAAGTTTTATTGAGTAGCTACCGGTACTGCAAGAATCTTGCAGGTTTAGGAATGTGTTTAGTGTGCATTGCAAAAGGCCTCAACCCAGATTTCGTGAGGCTCACCTCAACTTACTATAAGTTTGCAGCTGAAAGATAATTTACAACTTTATTCACCAAGTTGCCTTGGCCAGGAGACAGCGAATATGGGTCCTTTGCTGTCTTCGAGGCAAGCTGCCACCTGCCCACCTGTTTACCGCGCTCGGTGGAGGTTTCAGGTTGTACTTTTTTATTGCTGAAAGTGAAGCAGGGAATCTGTGAATACCAATTTTTTTAGTTTTTGGTTTGACTCGACCTGAAGTCGAACCCGAGTCTACTGTTTCAGCAGCATACGCTCGATTCATTTAACCCCTGATCGGTTGGTTATATGCAAATAGATTGTAGGAAAAAGCCAGCAATTTAATAAAAATACGTGACCAAAATATTATCGCCTGTTATACAAAAATTGAGATTTTAAAGTATTTTCCGAATCATACACTTTCTTTGCGTTTTTGCTGCACGGTGTACGCCCCTGGTAGTTACCAACTTACGTTTTGATAACTTGTAGTTACATAAAATTTTTGACTGACAGGGCCTCTAATGTAGAACTAAACCCTCTCAAATAAATTCTGCCATTGAAGAAATGAGCCTATAAAAGTTCTTTCCGAGATAAATGTACAAAAAAAATTCACTTGCCTTGAAAAAAATTTTTATATTATTGCTTCGTAATTTCGCCAGGTTCAGCCAGTTCAACTGACCGCGACAAACTGACCGCGAACAAACTGACCGCGACAAACTGACCGCGAACAAACTGATCGCCAACCAACGGTTTTGTCACAGTAATTTTGTTACTGATTTCGCCGCAATGATTTGGTAGCAAAGTGAGTCTGGGCAAGATGGCTCTGGGGATAGTAAAATATGCTTATAATCGCTCTTCTCAGCTAATCGGCTTCATTCGGTTCGCTGTCAGTTTGTTCGCGATCAGTTTGTCGCGGTCAGTTGTCGTAGACCCGTGTTTATTCGTTGCGCTGCAAGAAATTTCTTGTTTTTATTGCAGCGAATGAAAATTTATATCAAAATCGTGGAGATGCAATTTTTATTTCTTTTCTTGCTCTTTGCCGCCTCTTGCGACACTGGTAAGTTGTGCATTAAATAAACAAAGCAAACATTGCACCAACCACAGTCTTTGTTTGTTGAACGTTAAAATAACTGCACAGCAACAAACAATAAGCTCTCACATCGCTCGCTATCCAACATGCAGAGGTGGATACAAGGGAGCAAACGATGCGCTTGCCCAGTGCCTCAATTTTTACGGTGCCTCCACCGTTTAGGAACTTTGGTTTTTCTGCTACAAATTGGACCTCGAGCTGCAAATACTGTTGTTTGTCGTCTATGTGATTACGGTCGGTTAAAGATTCGAGCTACGAAAACTTTTTTTTTACCTTTAACTTAGTGATATGTTGCTCGAAAACAGGTCCGACTTGAATTTTGCCTTGGTTCCCCACCCTAGACCCACCGTTGACCACTCCATCCAGAAGCGGCATTATACTTCATTTTTGAGGCCTCTATATAAGTTGCACATCTTTATTGAGAATTTAGAGCCACCGCACTGCCGCACCCCACCCGCTTTACTACCAGCAGGCTTTTTTCGCTACTGCCTTTTTACTGCAAAGTGTAGGTAACGATATGACTATGAGCAACATTAGCGTATAAGGAGTGGGCCTTTTTTCCAAATTTTTGCAACGATTATGTTTTTTGAACTATTGTAATTACTTTATTAGTATATAGGCTTAGTGTAACGTAGTTTTTTGTAAAGAAACTTGGTCATTTTTGTGCAACAACAAAAACAATTTAGCAATTACCAGAAGTTTTGGTTTGTTGTTGCAGAATTTATTTGCCCATCTAAGAACGGAGGCTGGAAATGTTTGATAAACCACCGGGGCTGTCGGAACGGGTCACTCTGTCTGTGCTACTGGCCATTTTCCAGTTGGTGTGAAGGTATGCAATATCGTTGGGGATTTTCTTAGACTGAGGAAAACATGATTAATTTTTTTTTTTGGAGAAACTCTGCATGGCGGTCACGTGTTTGGGCTTGACGTCGCTTTGTATCAATAAATTGGTGTCTTCGTTAGGAATCGTCAGTGCAAGCGTTGTGTATTTATTTATCTATTTTATTTTATTGTAGTTTTTTTTTTTTCAGAAATTCAAGTTGGTAAATCCATCAGGCAAAGCGTTTGAAGTAAAACAACTGTGTTGCTGGTTAACAATAAAATTGCAAGAAATGGAATGCATAAAAATGAATAAAGACGCAACCACAAAATAGTCAATCTACAAAATTTTTCCTGGCGCTACCGCGGGTGCTAACTGCGAAAGTCACTTCGCTAGTAATTGATCTTAGCTAATTGTTTGTATCATTGTCATGAACTCGTGAATATATGAAATATAAATCGTGAAATGTGTATAATGGAATCGTGAAAACAATAAAATTGGACTGCCAAATTACTGCGATGGCGATGCTGAATGTTTTGCTACATTGCAAAGTCGGTCAACTTCCTCGTCTTGCCTCTGGAATGAGAGGTCTTTAAATTAGTTTTCAGTCCGGTCAAATTGAACGCAGTGTTGCCAAAAATCGCCTCTGCTGCAATTTTTGTTTTTTGTATGAAGCTGTGCCCCAGAAAGCAATGTGAGAAGGATCAAGCTGGCAGTGGGCTAAATCGACAGCTACACGCTGTTATTGGCGGAACTGCATGATGATTGCAAAGGTGGTTTTGATATCTATTTTAAATTTTCAAATCCTTACTAGCTAAAAATAAATTGAATTAAAATTTCATCGATTTTGAATAAGACTTTTATGAAACCGACAATCGCTAGTTTATTGTCGTCATAACCGCTTTACGTCTTCGGATTATGACGCAACATCTTTCATCTTGCCACTAGACAAAAACATTCTGGTGAGCCAAAGGGGATTACCCTTAAATGGAACCCGCCCCGTACCCTGCTAATATCTTTCTTCCAGATCCAAATAATATACAGAGTATTATGAGTAAATAATATCTAAACAATTCTCACACCAATATTGATATTCTGTTGTAATAATGAGTCAAAATTTTGATCTGCATTAGTGATGTCATCATTGAATCACAATCCCTTCTATTTAACAACAATAATATGCAGGATATATCGAGATATAAACACCCGATCCAAATGAGTGAGCAGGGCCACACAGAATGTCAATTATATTTTCGGGCCAGTTGGGGCGGGCGCAGTGACGCCACCGACAGGGGAAACATGTGATTTGGGGATTAAGCTGGAATTTGCGCCCCGAACATCAAGGGACGATTAATTTCGAGCCATATCATTTGAGGCGCCGATTTCAAGCGTTTAGCTGCAAACCGGTTATTTTGATCGAGCTGTGCTTCGACGCTCGCTGTTCCGCACTCCGCAGTGCTTGTGGAAAAAAAGAATTCCTACTGGTTGGAGGCGAGGGGCAAAGAGCTCGGTCTTCAACCTCTTTTTCATCTTTGCCCGGCCTCCTGCTCCAATCGTGCACGAACGTTGGCACCTGCACTCGGAGGTGTTCGAGACGCAATTTCAGTTGCTTGTTCCACAAAATGGCCGTGTTATTGTAAAATTTTGATTTAAACTTTAAAATTTTTTTAGTAATACGGAAATAAAAACAACAAAAAATAAAATCAATGCAAATGTTATGCGTAGAAATTTTTTAGATCACAATGTTTTTGCGTTTTTTTGTTGATAATGTTTCCACTTAATGTTCTTTTGTTCAATACACAGTCCATGCAATAAATAAATACGGTACACAAAGCAGACCTATTGCAACACAAAGAATGTCTATGACAGTTGCACTAACATAAACAAACAATATGACGTCATCAGCGCTCTAGTGACGACAGGAGCATCCAAGTGCGCAAGCATAATTCTTAAAGGTAATCATCAGAAACGCTAAAAACACTGCACTTCCAGCTAAATTTAGTATCCATAGTAGTTTCAACGAAAAAAATGCAATTTTTCAATCAGGTTTGGAAAAACAACTGGAACTGCAACTGCTGCAACCTAAATTTTCTCCTGGAAAACCAACGCTTAAAAAGCACAATAAATTGCTAATAACGATGCAAAAATATATTTTTTCAACCAAAAGTTTGTTTCTTGTCACAACTTTGATTCTTGTTATAGACAAAGTTAGTTTTGTCGCAAATTAAATTTATCCCGGCAGTTTTCAATAACATTGTAACACAGTGCTCTTGGCCTTGAGAAACTTTCTCTTTAAAATCTGTCACTATAAGTGATTGTGATGTCAACATTCATACGCCGCAGAAGGTCGTTACGACCGAACAATAAAAGTTGATCGGATACAAGTTAGCGGATTAGATTACCATGGATTTGAATAAAATAGTGGAATTTAGAAGCTGATATTAAGGAATTAAGGGAGATGTTTCCAGATAAAAAACGATTAAACAAAGATTTGGCGATTAGAGTTATCAAAATATTTTGCCCCATAAAAGAATGCTAATTTTAGAATAACGCTAACGTTTTAAGTGTTACTTGGCAGCATTAGAAAATCGTTTGAAATTTCAATTTTTCGTTTTTTGATTTATTTTAAATCAAAACTTGTGAAGAAAAAGTAGCAACATTTTACAGCTTTTAAATGAACATGAATTGATTGTTGCAGTTTCAGTCGCTTTTTGCCTTTTGTCCATACGTTGTTCATGTCTGACATATATGGCTAAGCCTTTGGTGCTTATGGAACGTAATTGTAATTGATAAAAATTCCGTCGTATATGGATGGCGAAAAGTAAACCATAGGCTAAGTGGAATGCTTATACTTTTACACAATGAAGTTAAATTCTCTGCAGTAAATTGGGAATAAGTTTTTTGATTCAATGAAATTTTTGCTTACCAAAGGTAATCAATCATTTTTTAAAGATTTTGACAAGGCACTTTGCTTCAAACCCCAAAAATTTATTCACCATTTCATGAAAATTTGCCTAAAGCTATCAGCAATTTTGTAAAAGTTTTGCGTTTGAATCTGATTTAAAGTAATTATTTACAACATTAATTCTGTTATGAAAATTGCTGCTGAATGCAATGATAGGAGTGCAAAATAATTTAAGTTAAATAACAAACCAGTCGTCAAAGTTGTAAAAGAAAAGCAAGATTATATCTCTAGTGCTTTGTTTAGATAGTTTAAACATTGTAGAGTATAAGCAGATTGAAATGCCATATTTCTGATAGAATATCAATTCTGAGTTTGTTTTCTAACTTCAGCCTGGCATTTCAGCTTGGAATTGTCAAGAAACCTAACCATAGATTTTGTCTAAATAAGGGACTGTTTCTTCCCCACATTAATATTTATACCAGTAACTTCAATAATTATTATGCTTTTCTGGGCGCCGGTTTCAACGCTTTGCGACGTCACAAGGTCCCATTGTCCTGTTTTTTCTTCGAGTCGCTTTTATGTTGGGAAAGTTTCGAGGCCATTTTGTCGATAATTTCGCCAATAAAAGTGCGACTCGTCTCGGCTTCGGGGCTATTTGACTGAAGACCTCGAGAGAAAGAGTGGTTGTATTGTGATGTTGTTTCAGAAATTAGTTGTCCATTTCGTTCTTGTTTCATATTTTCTTGTTCACACTGAGATTCGAACTCGAAATTGGACTCGCATAAAAAGTTTGCCGATAGATTAAATGGAAATAAAATGATTTGATGAGGAATGCAAAAGTTTGAAAAAAGCGGAGCATTTGCTTCAAAGTTATTAGCTTGCCATTTGAACAGAATTAGCGAAAACTTGGCATAGAGTTATGGCTTGCACCGTGCAGTTTTCCCTAATCAGTTTGATCTCAGTTGAATACAAAAGTTGCATCAAATGAGAAAACGTCAACCTGATGATAAATTTGACGCAGAATCTCTTCAGGATGCAATGAAGCAGTTGCAGCAGAAAGGCCAAATTTACAAGACAAGGATGCAGTTGGAGATGATTTTAAAATTTTGCACCACAAAAATTTTCGCCAAGATAGTTTGCGGAATAAATCAGGAGAAACGAATAGTGATAAGTGGTTCAAGAAGAGAAAAACAAGAGATGAAATCAGTGGTAGGTCCGAATATCGATGGGACCCAGGAGCGTTGACCTTTCAACTCAGTGACTCGGCTAACAACTGAGCACTAACCAGCTCACCCGAACAAAAAAACTGTCTTTGGTATTTTGTCATTCGCAAAAACTGCAGGTTACGTTTTAAAGCAAAGTTGCAAAATACTGTAGACAATCGCAGGGTCCCTTACCAAACGCTGCTTTTTTCCCAGATCATCTCTCGTCATGAAGAAAAAGATTTTTAAAAAACACAGCAGGATAAAATAACTGCCGCAGCTCAGTTGAACAAAGAGCGCGTATGCGAAATAAACAGCATTGCATTATTTCGATGTAAAAAGCGTAATTATAATGATTTCACACATCTAGTGGAAAAATTTTTGTTTTCAGGAAACTTAGAGCGAGTAAACTTCTACACATTTCATGAGTTGCTGTGTTACTCCGACGATACAAATGAGCGCCAAATATCAAAGCAACTCCGAACAATCAGCGTCTTCCGGCCACATGATAACGTCACAGCACCATCAATTCTCTTCGAACTATTACGTCACTGGAGTGACGTGCAAGCAGGAAGAGAATAGCACATACGCAACAATGAACTCTCCTCCAGTGATGTCAGGTCTCCATGGGCAGCAGGTCAGAGAAGAAGAAGAAAAAATTAACAAAAGTTTTGTCAAAACCGAGCGAAATATGGACAATTCTGCAAGATACTACCAAATGCAAGTTGGGAGGGGTCAGCAATGCCCCCCTGATTATCGCAGCTCCACCTCAATAAAAGAAGAAATTGTCGCGAAGCCATTAAACTATCACTATGACATCCAATCAGTGTACAGCCAATCAGAGCCGAGTGTTCCGTCTACGTCATACCAGTCAGCCAATCACTTTCTCTTCCAGCAGACCCCAGAATCTTGCCAGACCACCAATTTTAACGACCAGATGGCATTTGAGACAGAGAAGGAGGATTCAACACCAGGAAAAAACGGTAACAAATTATTTATTTTATTTTTCTAAGATTAAAAATTGCTTATTAAAAAGCCTACCAAACCAAACCACATCTGAATACAATATTTAGCAAATTTCATACAAACCTCCTACTTGGATGAGAAACGAACTCACGTTTAAAAGAAAAATGAATTTTGTTTATGCCAATTCACAATTGACATAATGAAACAAAAAATGTGACAACATTAAACACGGTTAAAATTTGGCATATGGTACAAAAAAGATCTGCTGCTAAATCAAGATGGAATTAAACTCGTCTTTTTTTCTGGCCTGCCGCCATTTTGATTGGCGAGCCGTAATCCAGTCAATGCTGGCCGGGCTGGCATGATTTTGCAAACTAATTTGGGGAAAGGCTGTGCGTCGCTTCTATGATACATTGCACTAATTCAGTAAAATGATCGACCCTTTAATCAAAAACAAATCAGCCAAAATGAGCATATTTATTGAGACGTTTCGATTGTTTTCTGTTAACCATTGTCAACCTTCTTCAAATAAAATCTTTTTTTTTAATAGGATTGACAATTTATTGGATCAATTTCGAATTTTTAGGACAAATCGGGAACAAAAAATCTGATTAGTGAAAAGTAAAACAAGTTTTGTAATTATTGTAGTTACATTTTATTCACCAAGTTGCCTTGGCCAGGAGACAGCGAAGGGACCTTTCGGTCTTCGAGTCAAGCTGCCACCTGCCCACCTGTCTACCACACACGGTGGAGGCTTCACACTGTCCCTTTAGTTGCTGAACGTCAAGCAGTGTAAACGGAAGCTGTAAATCTGTGAATACCAATTAATATTGTCTTTGCTTTGACCGGGTCGGAAATCGAACCGCGGTCTACCGTTTTAGGTTTTTGGCATTTTAAGTTCGTTTCAAAAAATAAATAAATAAAAGCTAAGAGAAATTCCCCGAAAAAAACAATCTTCATTATCATTGAACTCGCTGCATTACGCCGAAGCGCATTTGGGCCGGTCGACACTAGAAGCAAAATCGTGACCGGAAGAGCGTATCCTTACTCTCGTTTTTTTTTTTTTTTGGAAGGTTTTTTTTTTCACTTTTTTTTTGTTATGAGTGTGTAGTGTTTAGATGATTGAGAAGACATATTTTTTTCAAGATTTGGTTAGGAACTGCTTCTTTTGAGCTACATAGCCCAAACAATTTCTTGCTGAGAGAATGAAATGCGGAAATTTCAGTGGTTATGGTGGAAGTGGTAACTCTGCTATTTTCTTGCTAACTGACTGCTTTATTTCACAGTAATCGGCAGTGGCATCGCTAAGGATGGTGACACCAGGGGCGGAATTTTGTGGTGTCACCCTTTATAATGTATAGCAGGCTGCAAAAGGTTATATTTTAAGGATAACGCTACTACTTCATTACTGTAGATAGCGGTTGTTATTTGACTAGCTTAATAACTTCTCATTGTAAGATTGTATAACTTGGAAGTATGAGCTGCACCGTGGCAGCATACGTTTAGTATGAGGCGCGTTACCAGAAATCTGCATTGGGGGGGGGAGATTCGGGGGTGGGAGCTCCCTGCGCTCGAAAATTTTGTATTTTTTTTTTTCAAAAATAACTTAATTTTAGGCCTATTTTAATAAAAATTTATGCATTTGAAACGTAGCATAGACATTGGCAGTGCCAAAACATGATTAAACTGGCTGCATAAATGGGCCATGTGAAAGGTGGCTAATGGTAAAATTTCAGTTCTCTTATTTACAAGCTGGTACTGCGAATCATAAAATGTTACAGTTCCATGAAACTCGCAAGGAATAATCCATTTCGTCCATAGAGAAAAATAATTGGTTTTGGTTGGAGAAGGCGAATGCAAGGGCGTACGCAAGGGGGGGGTTTTGGGGGTTCAAACCCCCCCCCATTGGTCAGTCGACTAAAATGAACCGTAAAAAAAATATCACGTTTTTAGCACTTCTGAGCCTGTTTTTTTGCAAAGACGCGATCTCCAACATGATTTAAAACAACTTTTGAAGCATTTAGAGTTTCTTAGGGGGGTTAGTTTGTCAAAGATATGGCTTATAAATCAATAACAACTTTTAAAAATTGCCAAAATTAGCAAATTTAACCGCTAAAAATGCTTAACATTGGCTTCATCAAAAATATGGCGATGGGGTTTCAGTATTAGTTAATTATTAATCTACTCAAATCTCGTTCCATTCGCCCCCCCCCCACCCCATCTACAACTATCTCACTCTATAAACTACAGAATATAAATACTTGTGAGTTTTTTCAAATTATGATTTTATGATTTACCGGCTTGTAAATTAGAGGACTGAAATGTTACCAATTCCATTAGCCACCGCCCACATAGCTCACTTATGCGCAAAGGCGTACACAGGGGGGTGGGGGTTTAAACCATCCTCCCTATTGATCCGACGTATATCATTCGAAATATCGCCTTAGTGCGCAAAACAAACAAGCTTTTTCTTTACTCTCATATTAATATGAAATATTTAATTATAGTGAATGATTTAGTTCTTATTTAATGCAAAATTGTAAGCGACTTAGTGTAATACTGAAACTCTGGAATGTCGTGTTACGAGTTAGAGTAACTTTCAGTAACGTAGGCGGGAGGAGGGGGAGTTATAGACCCCGCACTGGTCTGTCAACCAAAATGCAGAATAAGAAAAATACCACGTTTTTAGCACTTCTGAGACTGTTTTTTGCCCTGGCATGGACTAAAAAGTGATTTAAAAACATCTTTTGAAACATATATTTAGGGGGGAGCTAATTTGTCAAAAATAAAACCCACAGATCATTGAAAACTTTGAAAAATGGCCAAAAACAAGCACTCAAATTTAAACGCTAGTGTAAAAATGCTACACACAGCCTTCATCAACAAACATATTATAAACTTAGGAATGGGGAGGCTACTTAGCTTTAGTTAATTAGTAATTACCAATCACTTGTCTCAAAATTTTTTTTGTTAGCCCCCTCCATTTATTTTTCTCTATAACATATAGACAAAATACAATGATACTCCGTGTGAATTTTCTTAAACTATAGAATTTTATGACTTACCAGCATGTAAACGAGAGATCTACAATTTTACTAGTTACCTTCCACATACCCCATTTATGCAAACAGTTTAATCAAGTTTGCACTACGAATTTCTACGCCACGCTTTAAAAGCATTATTTTTTATCAATATAGCCGTAAAATTAAAATATTTTTGAAAAAAAATGCAAAATTTTTAAGCGCTGGGGGCTTTGCCCCCAGACCCCCATGCCTCCGGCGGCTGGGGGCTTTGCCCCCAGACCCCCAATAGCCTCCGGCGGCTGGGGGCTCCGCCCCCAGACCCCCCAAACCCCACCTCAATTGCGAACTTATGGCTACGTGCCTGCCACGCTTTGCACTGTTTATAATCATATGAGTTTTCGTAGTTTTTGTTTTGAACAATTTTTTCTTCATCGTTTAGCTGTAAAACTTATGATATTAACTGTAGATGTATGCTTAATTGTTTTTTGTTTGAAAAGTTGTATTTGCATTACGCACTGGGTAACTTTGACTCCATCTTGTTACATTACGCTAAGTTATTTATTTGCCACAGTATAGATCGCGAACAAATTTTTGATGTCACTTTTGAAAACCCCCCCCATTGAAAAATCCTGCGTACGCCACTGGGCGAATGGAACAATATTTGAGTCGAAGTAATTGGTAATTAACTAATGCTGAATAGCCACCCCTCCCTTAGTTTTGAGTTTAGGTATTTTTTACATAAAACCTATCTTCAGCATGTTTCAACAAGCGATCAAACTTGATTGTTAGTTTTGGCAATTTTTCAAAGTTTTTACTGCTTTGAGTGTTTGTATTTCTGACAAATTAGCGTCCCTCCTCTAAATAAATGTTTTAAAAGATGCTATAAATCATTTTTAATCCATTTCAGTGTGCTGAACATTTCCAACGATATCAAAACTTATTGTTGGGTTTTTTTGTTCAGTTGGTATCATACAATGATGTCATCTCAAAATTGTGACACCCAGGGCGAACCTCCCCGTAGCAACACCACTGGCAATTCGAACTCCAGGTTCAGAGATTTTTTTCAGATTTGCACCTCCAAAGCTTTCAATCTCTATTTAACTTAATATTTTGAATTGAGCCTTCAAAATTGAGCATCTGTGACTGTACGCCGTATTACCTTCGCAAATTTAAAGTTTGAAGTATGTTTTTGAATTGAAAGTTATGTAATTATCTTTTGCCGCTAATTTTTTCTGAGTTTTAACGATTAGTTTTTTTCATCAGCTTTTAACAGAAGTAGAACATGCCAGTTTTTGATCCTAATTAACCCCAGGATTTAGTGGTTGATATTAGAGGAGATTGGGATTAACTCGTCAGTTTAGATTGCCAATAAAAAAAATACTGGAAGCTAATCGTCTTCCAAATCTATTTTTGAGATTGCTTGAGTATGACTAACCATTGTTTGCGTTTATAGATGAATAGCCTATAGCTTGTGGTCTAGCTAATAAAAGTTTAGATGGCCAAAATATTCTGTTTAACCATTATTGTGACTTTTGATTTAAGTTATTTTTCCTTTGAGTAGTACAGTCGGTTAAACCGAAAAGACATCAATTCAAATCAAATGTTTCCTTGTCCTCGCTGTATTACGCTTCGGCGTAATACAGCGAGTATAAGGAAATATTTAATTTGATGTCTTTTTTCTGGTTTCAAACTGCTAAAGATTTTTACGGTTTTCCGGAGAGGCTCCCTAAAGGGTGTCACAAAACAACAATCCGATATTATTTAAAAATAACAATTAAAAAAAAGATAAATAAATAAAATGTTGTTGTTTTTGAAACTAAACAAAAACAAGCAAAAAAAAAACAAGCTTCGTTTTTTTATTTTACATCACTAGTTGCGTATGAAGAAAAAAAGAAATTACCCCCAGATAAATTGAAAAAAAATGGAATTTTTTTGAGAAGTGAGAAAAACTTTAATATGCTGTCAACTTTTTGGCAATAAGGTAGATATTTGGTGGTTGATGATTTTGTCTTTTATACTTTTTTGTTTGCACTCGACACGCAACTGCGACACATCTTAACACACAAGCAACTCAACAACACGTCTTTTGTCTGCTTCAATGAACTTATTTTTGAATAAAACTTCTTAAGTATATCAAAAACTTTTTGATTATATTAAAATTTGTAGAATTTCAATGATGTAATAATCCCCCCTGTTGTGACACAATATTAAACTTGTGTTTACGAGAATAATCCAAAAGATTAAAGAAAAAATTTCATTTCCGAATTTCTTCAAAAACGACTTGTATTTATATTATTCTCTAGTGTTTAGACGAAAGCTAAACAATCAAAAATCGTCCGCCATCGGGCGCCACGCCGCGAGTTCGGCTCCGCTTTAATTCTACTTGTGACGTCACAATGATAATGCAACGTCATGTATGTGAAACACTTGTTAGGTAACAACGCAAACAAACAAATACATTCCTAGATCTAGATAGAACCCTGAAAAATCCGTCTTTAAAGTTGATTCAAATATTATAACTTTCTGTACTTTGGTTATTCATTATTTTGCTTAGAATTTTTTGAATAATAGAATAAATTACGGGAATGAACAACAAGGACAAGGGCGATAGTCGAACTAATTTACAGTCACTCTGGAATAGGTGTTTTCAAACAATAATTATTTCATACCGTCACAATGAAATTGTTGCGTCTTCAACGATAAGGATAACATGATATTTTCCGTATTACTGAAAATGTTTTGGGTCACCATCAAGCCTTTATATTTACTCAACCGCATCATCCAATTTTGGTCAGGTTTGTGAATAAAGGAACACTTTTCCTTTTTCTATTCATCCCATACTATAGAAAAATTGATTAAAGACCGCAGAATTTAATGTGACGTCATATTATGATCTCAATATGATTGCCTCACATCAAAGCCAATTTGCCGACCAACAATAATAGACATTTTGACGTCGACAATTGAGGATTATTATGTTGTCTGTTAGCGAAATATCTTTCAAGCTCATGATTTTTCATGTTTTCAAAAAAATTTATGGAACATCAAATCTCCTAATCCCCAATTTTACAGGAGCTTCAAGTGTGCGATTGGGTCCGTTTTTTTGAGGGAAATGAGAAACACCACAAAATCGGGAAGAATTTTTGCACTGTTTTCACACTTCCAGTTTCTTTGTATCTTTGCCTGTTAATACTCTAGTCTGACAACATTCGTTTTGCTCCAAAACATCAATCAATTAGTTTGATACAGTAATGAAACATATTAAGGTTCTTAAAACATGGAGAATGCTGTGATTTTTCAGTGTTCTTCTGTCTTCGTCTGAAAATCTTGTAAGAACTGTCAGGTTCAGCATGTTTTTTGGAAGCAATTAGCTTTTCCACTTATGAAAAATCAACAACGCATCTGAGAAATTAGTATGGGTAAATAACGCGTTCTCAACTTTTCATTGTCGCCGACTTTTGGGAAGCCAAATTAACCTCCTCTTTTGCAGCAGGTCTTAAAGTTGTTGATGAAGACACGTGTTCAAACAAACTCCTGTTCAACGTTACAAGCGGTGGCCGAAATTTATATAATTTTGGCGGGTAAAAGATTCGGTGGCCCAGTGATGAAATACCAGCTTGCTTTACGTTTTCACTGAGTGCCGTTTGCTCTTCTCATACATGCTTTGTCTGCTGCCGAAAGGTCTTCTACTTCAAACCCTGGTGGTGTAAAAACGCTCATAAATTGCACTCACAGTTTTTTAGTATTGTGTTTTAAATTTTATCTTGGCTTAAATTTCAGTGTATGATTAGCAGTTTTAGCAAATGCCAGAGAGAGCAAACTTATTCAAAGCGTGTTTCGGCTTACCATTGGACGCCCTTTAGAAGAAAGGGGCTAATTTAGACTTATAATGCGTGTCTGCAAAAGACGAAAGGGGGAACTTTTCCAATACGAGACCACAGGCCATGATTTATTCGGGTAGTTCAAATAACCCCACCGCTGAAATGCCAGTCAGAAGTCACTGGGCCAGAAATTTTGTTTTTTCAAGTTTGTCATTAAAATTTCTCTTGTCTGCGATTCTAACGGAGCTCCCTTGAAAATATCCCGTTAATTCCAGGATATTAGAAGTGATTTTACGCAACAATGCATCTACAATATGCTGCTATGATTTCACAAAAATGAACTTAGTTAGTTCACAAACTGTCTATTATAAAACCTTGATTTTAAGCAAAGTTTTTCCAGCGCCCACCCAAGAAGAAAAAATTCTTTAACTATCCGCTAAATGGCGCTGTTCATTTATAGATTTATGACCCGATGCGTCCGACGGTTAAAGTTTCCTGCTGGTGTCGTTAAGTATCAGAGAGTAACATGCGAGTTGCTAGTTCGATCCTTTTTGTTGTTGATGATGCAGCGTGAACGAAGATTAATTGTTTCTATAAATTGTCTTGAGTTTGTTTTCAATGAGTCTTGTGTTTAACTAAACGTAATTACGTCCCTTCTACTCAGTCCACTGACGTAGCGGAGAGATGTTTTGTTCATTGATTCTCATTACTTCGTTGAATTCATTCATCCATTAGTTCATTTTTGTGTACTCTTGAGTCTTGACCTCAACGAGTGTCCAAAAAGCACGAAATATGGTTGATTAGGGGTGAACGTCAGGGCCGATGAAATCCTTCGATCTCGCATTGTACAAGCGGTTGTTGACTTGCGCAAGATAACGCAAGAATTTGATAACGTAGAACTAAAAGAATCTTGAAACTAGACTTCACTTCTTGCTCATTTTGAGTTCTTTTTCAATTCACCTTACTATACCTTTGTGTATGTCGTCATATAGAGAAAATTGAGCGCTTCATTGATAAAGTTGTATGTTCAAGAACGGCCAAGTTCTCATTGCCAGGTGTTCGCTCAAATTGTGAGGTCATGGCTTCAAATACCATTCGGTCGTCATTTTTATCAAAAAATCATAGCTGGTTCCTGGACAACGACTGCTGTTTGTATTCGTAATTAAATCATCAAAAGATGGCGATAAAGAACAACTTACCCGTTAAAGCTTAGGCAGTAGAGAGCAAAGAGGCTAAGAAGCAACGACGAAGCCATTGTGATTCAATAAAGGCCGCGAGCTACCAACTAAACTAGTAAAAGATTCAAGTTTAGTGCAGAAGTCTGTAACGACTTGCGCAGGATCAAAGTATTAAAGAGTCTATAGGAAGGATCAGAACAGATATTAGAAGATTTTCCAAGCGGAAGTCTAGTTCAAATATAAGGTGGTTGCTCAAAGTTTCGATCAATAAAGCATTAAACAAAAAATTAATCATTTAATTGTTATGTTGTAATTATTGCTATAAATGCAGTAACATTTTGTTAGTAGGAGAAGCGTTGCGTTCATCAGGAACGTTTGCGAAGAATAAAGGGCAAAAAATTCAAGCCATTAAGCAATACAAAACAATTGCGCATGAAATATTTGGGATTTTATTTATCATTATGAAAATGAGCAAGAGTAATTTTCCCATTGATTTCGTGATAATCTGCATAGATCAAAGTAAATTGAAATTGCATCTTTTCCGCTTCCTTAAGTGACATCACAATTAAGACCGATCATTAATTGTTTTTTCGCGATTTACACCAGCGGCAATAAACAAAAGATAAAAGTAACAAAACATTTTGTCGCTCCAGATTTGGAAGCAGCTGCAAGATGGAAAGGAGCCAAAGATTTTCATAGCACTTGGCTTGTAACAAAATAAGAATAAAAACTATTGGCGTTGTTTGAAAGTTTAGAAATTTAGTAAATAAACAAACAAACAAACAAAAACAACAAATTGTTGCTCTGGAAATGGAAAGAAAACTTCCAATTGATTGTGAGAAAGTTTCCTTAAAAAGTTTGCACATTGTAATTTGATGTCAGTTAATTAAGCCAAAAATTTATGTCGGAAATAGACAAACTTTGGTATAGACTTTAAAGCTTTAAAACCAAGATACAACAGAGAATTTCTAATCCATAAAGGAAAAAGACTCCGGAAAAAAAAAAGTTTTTGCAAACCTAAGGATCGCCCCCTGCGGCGGTGAGACAGCCAAACTAAATAGCGAACTTTTCTTCACTTACAAATTGATTTGTTTTGCAAAATGAGATGTTTTAAAACAGAGTAGCGGAGAATTTCTAATCGTCCGAATATTTGCAGAAAAATTATTGTAATGAAAGGATTGAATTTTTTATGTTTTTAAAATAAAGTTTTTATGATACCAGTAAAGGTGGAATAAAGTCGATAATGGATTATCGAGCCGATAGTTTCCTCAGCCCTGCCGCAGCGGCAGCTGCTGTTGCAGCCCCTTACCACTACCTCAACCAGCAATCAACCCCATATTCCTACAACCCTTACAACAATGGGAATTTTGTGAATGGGATGTCAGGTTCTTGCCCCTCATCATCACCTCCATCCAACCCGTCCTCATTTTTTGGAAGTTCCCCCGGAGCTCAATACAATTCCTCAACACTCTCAACAGGGTCACCATTTTCATCAAGTTTATCTCGATACGCCGGATCCCTCACGACGGGACTTTCCAAACTTACCACGCCAACCGGGAATGTTTCCGCTTTGTATCCCGGGAGCGGTCTCGCTTCTCTTGTCGCCTCTGGAACAACGTACAATGGTGCAAAAGACTTTGCCGAAGAACTTCTCGCAAATTCGTCCGCCCAATGCCAAAAAGTAGACGAAAGTGTTAAAAATCCCTTAGATGACATTATTAAAAGCAAAACTCCCCCTCAAGAAAAACTCGAGGAAAAATGTCGTCCCTCACCAGGGTTAAGTGTTGACTCTATGGTCTCTTCAGCCGCCGAAGGTAAGTACGGAAACGACCTTGATATTTTGCCGACATTCGTGCGATTTATCCCGGAAAATACTTCGCCATTTTTTCCCGATCTGATAAGGGATCTGTTCAAAATGGCGTCTCATCGCGCGCACCATCGACTGCAGCGAACTCGAAAGCCCAAATTGCAGCACACTGACATGCGCTTTGTTTTTCTTAAACTTAAAATGATTTTTACAGAAATTACACGATCTTAATGTTTTTACCGTGCTAAATGACAAGAAATCGCTACACAACGTTAAAGCCCATTAAAATCACAACAATGCAAATCCAAAATTACTGTTAATAACAAGTTGAATTCAAACTCTTCTCATTCTAATAACATATTTGACAACTACCTTTTTTGATATATATTTTCAAACAAGTATTTATAGAAAAACAAATTTTTGCGCAATTACAATACTGCTAAACTTTATAAATGCTATAAATTGAATTATTACAAAGTTAGTTGATGTTTATCGGACACTTTGAAAAGTCAAAAAAATTTCTTTTATGATGCCAAATAATCTGCAAAATTTTTGAAAACAATTCCGCTACTCGAAAGAATTAATTTCAAATTAGCGAAGGCGCGCGCTCAACAATGTACACGAAAACGCGGTTAAAAGATTCTCAATCCCACTTGACTCTCGGGATTAAATGGATGAACAATTAAGTTGTCGCGATTTGAGCGAAATCGTTTCCTATTCAGCGCTTCTTGACTTGAAATCTCGCGATTAATTCAACGCAAATCTTACAGATTAAGCCGCAAGAACTGCTGGATTCACCATTGTTTACTTTTTATCACATCACAATAGAAGAGCCGCCCGAAGCAGGGGCGAAGCGAACCTAGAGCAAGCCCTTGCATTTTATCACACTTGAAGGTTGTGATCTGAACATGAAATATTCAACTTTATTTTTCGTGAATTTGCAAAATTTGGGTATTTTTTGCGCAAATTTTTTGGCTAAGTTTGTAGGTATTTAGGGGCATTGTAAATGGACTTCTTGATAATTTCAATCAAAAGCAATGAAGCCAAAATACTGTAAAGCATATTTACTGAGACGTTTCGTTAATTTCTTTTAGCCATAGTTAATCTTATACCGATGGAATAAGAATTTGTGGGTTTGCATATGCAAAATTTGTGTAATTTTTTTGTGAGATGCAAAATTTGTGGGTTTGATTTAGTTTGATTTGCAATAATTGTTGAAAAATTAACTAAATTCCAGATGTGGTTGCTGGTTATCTCTTACTATAGAGTGCGTCCCTAAAAATAGTCTTTCCAGAAATCCACAAGCTTTTAGCGATGTTAAGTATTGTGGTCATTGAACGGAAGTTGGCGGTTAATGGCCATTTTCTGATAAAATTAATTCTAGTTTTCAAAATCAAATCGAAATTTTTTTTCGAATTTTTTTCCTCTTTTCTTTCAGTAGACAATTTTCCGGATTTAAACTGTGCGGAGTGGGAATACTTTAAATCAATGATTTGTGAAAAGTAACTTTTTAAAAGTCGTTCTTCACTTTTCACCGAGCAGCTAATTACGCCTGTGAATTCGTGCAACGCGTTTAGGGATTATATGCTCATAAAAAGAGCGCGGTAAAAGTTTGCGGAGTGTTTTAGTTCGGGAAAGCACATTACTTCGTAATCCGCGCAAATCCGACGGATCAACCACGGACTAACCGACTCGCTGGTAATCTGCGAACAGCCATTATTACCAAACAAGCTTCATTGTACTTGAGTGCAATGGTTGAGAACAGAATTACTTAAATTTGTAGATTTTTGTTAAAATTTATATTTTCATTTAAGTTGAGAAATTGTTGATGTCAGAAGTTATACTTATGAACAAATAAGTGGAGAAGTCATTGATGAATTAAATTTTATTTCATTTGCTTTTCGATGATATGATAGTTATCTTTACAAAATATTACTAAATTGTTATGAAATTGTAAAATGGTTTAGATTATTTTATTTTGCGCAGAAATTTGTTAAAATATAAATTTATTTAAACAAGAGTAAAAGGTTTAATAGTAAGATTATAAACACGATTCTTTTTTTACGGTACATTTTGAAAAAGTTTTAACAAGAAAAATTGCAGTACGTTTTTGTGGGAAAGCGAATTAGAAATTTATCATTAATTTTTTCAATTTTTGCTTTTGTTTTTTACAGGCTTTTTAGGAAAAAAAATTTTACTAATCCAAAATTGCAAAACTACCTGGCAATTATTCTGAAACAAGTCAGAGAAAAATGAATGAACTTTATTATGATTTGTTACAATAAAAATTTATTTTTATTTACTGTAAAAATGTTATTTAATTTTTGGATCTTAGATAATAATTTTAGCTATTTCGCTCTTCTCCAAACCCTTAACTTGTAATTTCAGAGCAATTGGTTTTTTGCTGCCGCGAAACAAGAGTATTTTTAGCTTTTTTTAGTTTGCAAAAGTGAAAAGCATTATATTTACAATATTTTGCATTTGCAGTATAAATTTTAGCTGGATTACTTTATAAATTTTAATTTTCTGTTTACTATAATTAAAGTTTGAAAATTTTTATTGCTGTTTTAACTAAATCAAAAGCAAAACTGCAAACTGCGATACATTGTATTTTCAAAACTACCAAAAGTAAATGAAAAGAATAAAAAAACATTTAACTTTTGAAATATAATAAAAGCCAAAATATTTCAAAAAATGGTATTTGGGAAATCCGTTTGCGGTGGGCCAAATGATACGCATCTGCAAATAAAGATCTGACGCGGATTTAAAAGATCAATGCGAATCGGATGCAACCCTTGCCTGGCTGAGCAGCCCGGTTCCGTTTACATGCGAACACTTTCAACTCATCTCTGCCTTTCCTTGATCCCATAATTTTGCTCCTCGATTTAATTTAAGTCACGCAACTTAAGATCGCAAATCGGCTTAACGCGATGTAGTTTCAATCGAGAGCTAATATTACAATAAGCACCAATTATGATCTCATAAATGTTGCAGCATATCCAATTGTTTACAGGTCAAAATGTCAGTTACTTTTGCACTTTTTAAATTTTTTTATATTTAGACCATATGGATAAACAAACAAATGACATCATCAATGACGCAAGCAGTGGCATCAGCAATCTCGAAACAGAAAATAAAAAAGAGGGGGCCAACAAGACGGAAGATGAAGGCCGCTGCAGCGATGACGCTTCCAAAGAGGGAGGAGAAAAGAACAAGCGCCGCCAGAGACGCCAAAGGACACACTTCACTTCAGCCCAAATCCAAGAACTTGAAAACGTGTTCGCCAGAAACAGGTGAGCACCACTTAATTTTTTACAGCCACTGCAGCGCGCCATCTTTGAACCTGTTTCCTGCGAGAGCAATCGCTCGCCCATAATTTTTCCTCGCATTCATTTAATTTTTCGTTTTAATTCAAACCCCAATTTCAGCCCCTACTTTAAAACTAATTCAAGACTAACCTTGGTTCAAACTCCAATCATAGCCTATAAAAGCATAAACAAAAAATATACGGATAAGTATTGACAGTCGCCCTTTTTTCTAACCAGATGTATTTCTTTCTATTTTTAAAGTTTCAAAGACATTAAAAAAACTAGATTACCAATTGTCTTTTTCATACCAGGCGCAAATTTTCCGTTCCGTTCTCAGAAACAAAAACGAACAAAAAAAAAGATCTTGAGGAATCAAAAACCACAGTACAAAACGCTACCGAAGAATATTTGTGCAAAAAGGAAGAAGTTCTTAGTCAGAAAAAGTTATAATTAATCATGCGTTTGTATCAACATGATGCTTATTCGAGCTAGCAAATACAAACTAACTCTCGTTGCTTTTTTTGTTTTTTTTTTCAGATACCCCGACATGGCGACACGTGATGAGATATCGCAGTACACGAATCTGGGCGAGCCGAAAATTAGAGTAAGTACAACGACATTCGCGTTAAGCTACAACAATATTCCTCTTCCGAAAAAAACTTGGGCGTTTCTGTGTGCACGATAAATCTAAATTTTGATATTTTAAAAAAGGTTGTTGTGCTGTCATAAATAAAACTATTTTTTCCAACAAGACAATTAATTCTTTCTAAACAAATTAAAATTTTCAGTTGAATCATATTCTGTAGCTAGGCGATAGTTTACCAGGCACAATGATTTCCATTTGGAGGTTCTCGGCAGGGAAAAACATTCTCAGAAAAATAACGTTGTATTTGAAGCGCTTTTTTGAAACGCGATCATTATGACGTCACAATGTCATCGAGTAGTGAGCAGCGACACAGGTGACGATCGAAGAAGTCGAGTGGTTTGCAAGCAAGTGATGTCTCGCGGCGATCTATCCTTTCACAATACACATTTCTGTCTGCTGCAACTTGCATGACGTCACAAATGACGTCAAAATTGAGATGCTTTTACGCTTAGCAGCAGGTCAGATTATCAAAGAATCAACGAGACAAGTTCTTGACCCAAAAGCGATGAACATTTGCTATGTCCAAATGGGTGCAATTGGTGGGGAACGTATCCTCCACGAATCGTCCTGCTCCAGTTTTGGGGGATAATACGACTACTTTTCATAAACATGATAAACGCTTAAAGTTAAACAAATTTTTTCGAGATGACTGACAATTGTGATGTACCTTCAGCAGCTCACTCATTCCAACATAATTGGCACCAATCTCAAATATTTCCATTGTGAAATAGTGGAAATTCAAGTAAATTCCCATCTTGGTGGGCGGCACATACACCCCTTAAAATCATCAATACGAAGGCGAAATTTTAATAAATTATCAAACAAATGTTTAGGTTTGGTTCAAGAATCGACGCGCGAAGTGGCGAAAGCGGGAACGAAACCAGTTCAACGACTTCAAAGGATACGGGTTCATTCCCTATGACGACACGTTTTACTCCAGCTACCCCTATAACAACTGGGCGTCGAAAATGACTGCAAGCGGGTCCCTTGGAACAAAAGCTTTTCCGTGGGGCCTCAACACGGCTTTATCCCCTTTAACAAGCCAGGCCCTTGCTTTTCCCAGTGGAAACCCAATGTCAAGCACGATCGCCAACAATTCTGTGGTGGCCAACATGGGAAACGGGATTCGAACTGCAGGGACGGGAAACCCCAACAACAACTATCATTATAATCCCGCCGGCTCCCATTACGTATATGGTGGCACAAATGATCCATCTGCTTCCACCCTGGCCTCATTAAGGCTGAAGGCAAAACAGCACAACACCCCCTATGTCAACTATCCGTCTATACGAGACCCATCCTCGTTTTCTGCTTGCCAATACGCCCCGTGAATCCCTGAGTTCGATTTCTGGGGCGATCGAACTATGACGTCAAGCCGGGCGTGAAGTTCGAGACGAGGTCTTGTGACCTCATCAGTATTATTTCATCATGTGGTTGTGACGTGATAATCAAGTTTGTGTTTTGTGACAATTAGAAGGTTTATTGAAGTTCCATTGTTGCTGGCTTGCGCTTAAACTGATCGAAGCGACCGGGTTTGATTCCCGTCTAGGGAAGCCAAACCCTACATGTTCAAAATGCAGTCTTTTATGTTCCTTTTGTGTAAATATGAATTTCGTTTACCGAGAAGCATAATATTGTGACGTAAAATTGTCTTGATGGCGTAGCGATGACGTGCTATTGCGTGTTGCCGTATATTTTAATCATTCGCGAGTGTCATTTGCAAGAAAATAAATATTTTACCGCAATATGTGGTTAGTGGGCTAACGACCTCCTCCTTATTCTGTCCATGCATTTGTTTGTGATCGACATACTGTACAACAAAATTGAATCAACTGAGGAATAAGAGTAAAAAAGAGCTGAAGTTGAAAGGATCTCTTTCAACATGCTTTGTTGTGTCATCGCAAACACATTTTGTTGGAAAAAGTGTTGTAGGTTAAAAATTTGGCAACTCGCTCCCGTTGCGACCTTCTTTATACATTCAAAAGTATCGTTTTGACCAATGTGGTTTTGAAGGCCGTTTTCTTAAAAACTGATGGAGATTTGAAAGAAATATTAATATTTAAAAAAGATTATTAGTTTGACTGATCAGCCAAACAGTCTGCAACATCAAGACACATGGCGATGGAGCTAATCTTAGCCATTGAACGCAGAGAAACACTTGCATTATCAGCTCTGCCAAAAATGATAAAACCTGACCTACGTGTCAAGTACCAGCGTTTACCAGGCAATCCCATGCTTCACAAGCGTCATTTTCATTAGGATTCCTGCCTCTTGCCATTGCTGACTTCCATTAGAGCAAACTTGAGTTTACTTACTTAATTAATATGTAATCTTTATAGTTTCTTCATCTCGTAAATAGTAAGAAAGCATTTCAATTTTTGAAAACCTGTCTGAAGAAAATACAGTATCATCGCTAAATTTCGCCTTTTGTCATTATGAAAGATCCGCTTCCCAACCAAAATTTAAAAATTATTAAAATTCGCACAGCAAACAAATTTAAAAGCTTATGTACCCCAAAATTTATTGCTTCTCCCCATTATGACGAGTATCCTTGCCGACATGGCGGCCAAGCATCTTAAGTTAGCCCATAAAACCAATCAAAATCAACCCTTAAAACGTTGCAGCATTTGCAACGTATCCTGTGCAGCGAAAAAAAAAATCGAACTTTAACAAAAAATCTTAATGTAGCAGAAACAATGTGTAAAAAGCGGGTTGTCTATTTTCGATTTAAGTTTTGAGTTCGAAAGATAAGACTAGATCCTATGTTCTGGATCGATGTACTCGGTGAATCTGTGGGCCAAAGTTTTTCAAGTACATTGAGTCAAAAGTCTAACCGTGGGCAAAAGTAAAACTAGGTTCGTGAAACCATCGACCAGCAGGGTTTCGAACCCAGTAGAATAGGATTTCGAGCCCAAGTAAAGCAGGGTTGAAAAACAATAAAAGTTGTATGAGTTACCCAATACGTTTTCAACGATTCAGTATGACGTTTGTCTCTTCAATATTAAGTATTGTTTTCGTCGTATAAAGCTTACTTTTTTCAGGCATTTTCAAAGATTAGACATTTTCTAAAGATGGTTCATGCTTTCCACAATGAAATTTAAAAAGATCGGAAATGCTCGCGTCCCTGCTGAAGCGAAAATCTGGCAATTGCAATTACTACCAACCAATTTCAAAACGCGTTTATTGAGCTTTTCTTAAATTTAGCATTAAAGATATTTCTTAATTTTCTTACATTAAATTACCACTTTTTTGAAATGTCCAATTTAGACAAACTGTTAGTAACAAAAGTTTCAACCTCAACACTAAAAAAAAAAAAACTTCTACAATACACAAAGTTTCTCAAGTTCAAATCTTCAAACGCAAATTGTGCAGATCACTTGCATGCTCATGGTCGTTGTGCGCAGTTGTTCTTGTCACAAATGAATCTCAGCAAAAACTTTCGAAATGTCACTGGCGACATTCGTGAAATTGCCTATGAAAGTACGAAATTTATAGTGTTGTATAATTACCGATAACTTTTTGAGAAAGATACTAAGATATTTAATATCGACCAACTTTTTGATTTTTAAAGATTTCCTAGAATGATTTTCCTAAAATTTCGGAATCTTCATGACAGAGCCAAATTTCCAGTCCAATCGTCGCGAAGCCCTCATTAACAAAATGGCGGGGACGAAGCCGATTGGCTGAAGCTCTTTGACGTAATCAGTTGATGAGAATGTGCTAGCAGTAGGCTGCGGTTAATTCTCTCCTGGTAATATTTAATAAATCTTATTCAAACAACGAAAGAACATATTTGTTTAATATGATGTAGTTATTAGCTTTTAATAAGTTAAATTATGAGACAGGTGCCATTCCTAAATCACAATGAGAAAGTTTATGACAAAATTATAATTTTCTCGTCATTGTTACTGACGGGAAGATCTTCAGAATTAGTTTTTGTTTGGAATTTAAACTTTTAGTGGATTATAACCTGTTTTTAAATACAGTTGGTGAAGCACCAAATTAAGTAGAAGTTATAAGAAACAAAGTTTATGAGTAAAAAGGGCAGAAACTTAGCAAGTCTTACCCTTAACTGCAATAACCAGCACTTTCGCACAAACCTGCAGATAAATTACTATAAACTCCGTAAATAGCTTAAAAATTACTTTCGGTGTTTTTTGAAAGCTGCATTCAAGATCAAGCTCACCCATTTTTAGAGTTTAGATAGAAAAACTTTTCCGAAAAATATCGAAAACTTTAGCTTTAGGAGCAAGCTGAAATTCAAATAACTCTAAATCTGTAGGTTTCTTTGCTGCCAACAGAAAATGCGGACAGAAAAATATTAGTAAGCAACATTTTGAACTTGCTCCAAAAAACAAGTACTCTATTTGCACGTCAAATGCATTTGTGACGTAAAAATTGCTCCAAGCAATTATTGAAGTTGATTGTCCGATAAAAATTGATTGTTTTGTGACAATCCTGACCCAGTCAGTTATGTGTATTGGGCAGTACGGTTGTGGTTATTCAAGAAAGCAGCACAGAATAATTTCTTCTCGACCTGCAGGATTATGCTATTTTAGTATGCCAGGATATTGTG
Source organism: Trididemnum nubilum (assembly GCA_963965965.1). Lineage (NCBI taxonomy): Eukaryota > Metazoa > Chordata > Ascidiacea > Aplousobranchia > Didemnidae > Trididemnum > Trididemnum nubilum. Next base: position 868,107 of record OZ014477.1, read on the forward strand.
ACACAGTTTTTTGCTACTGAAGATAAAGAAACTTTCTTCTGGTCCGTTGATTTATTCATACCGGATGAAAGATAGCCCAAACTGCAATTTAAACGGCCCGCAAAAGTCAAGAAAAAACCGAAAAGTTTGCGAAAACAAGGTAAGAAAGTTTCTTTTAAGTTTTTCTGTTTGCGTTTTTATATTGACGGAGAATTCATCATTCGGAAATTGCTGGTTTTTAATGTTGTTTAACATTCACAGTTCCTCAATTTGGTTGCTTATCAAACGCTTTGAGGAAATGCAACAAGTCTGATTCAATTTGTAGCTTTAGCGATGCAGAAACCAAAATTATGTGCATTTGAGTTTGAATGTTATCAATCAAAATTTGTGTCAGAATCATGAAATAGCCGGCTTGCAATTATTGTATTTGAATTCTTCAGTTGCCTAACGAACATCATGATTTGATGCTGCAATCTTTGAATGTTGTAAAACTGGTAACTTTGCCGGCGTCTCGAACAGCGGCAGATTGGTTTGCCGCTGAGCTGGTTGCTTTACACAGGTGAGGAAAGTTTGTTAACTTGGTGTAGAGGTGAGATTGTTTGGCTTATTGAAAGAAACATCCCTCGCCTTCTGGAATGCGTTCTTTGACAACTCCTCTTCTTCTTGTAAGCCTTTGTTCAATCTTCAGTGGGTAGTGCTACATTCAGGATTGATCATGATGATCATCACAATCTTATCGCATCAAAACTTCAACTATCGTATTGCTGTGGGGATTGTGTATGCTTCTTTAGTCGGAGCAGTATGGTTTCAGTTAGTATTCTTAAAAAATTTGTTCCGATGTTTGCAATTTACCGTGGTGGGCAGCCACGGGTGGTGCTTAAACCGCTGCTTCTCCAATTGAGGAGATTGTCTTTGGTTTTCCCAGCCTTCGTCTGAGGTCTGTCTATTGAGAGTTATCCATTCTTCTCATGAGTGGGTGTTTCCGCAAGCAATGATTAGAATGAGGACGATGAAATCTGGAATAAAGACGATGGTGGTGATGATTGTCTGGCCTCCTGACAAAATCCTTTCAAATCTACATTTTTCAGCAATAAACCCTGAAGTCTTAAAAGTTAAAATTATCTAACATTTCTGGGAGAATAGAATACTCAAGAGAGTAAATATACGGCCAATAAAATGTAAGAGCAGTACTTAAATTGTAGGGGGGACAAGGGGCTCGCGTCCCCGCATCGAGAGTTAGCGTCCCCCCAACGAGATTTCGCGTCCGCCCATCAAGATTTCAGCGTCCCCCCTAACAAGATTTCAGCGCTCTCGACTAAGAGTAAGCGTCTAGATGATTAGATGAAAAAGTGGCTGTCAGCATTAATGAATCAATCTCAAAGCCCGGTCGAAGATAGAGCCAAACTGCGGTGAAAACTTTTTTTTTGTCTTCAATCGAAATCGGGGAAAAGTTGGACAAAAATTTATGGACCAAAATGGAATTACGTTTACATTTGGGCGAGGCTGTGAAAGCGCCCCCCATGCAAAATTAACAGTTAAGTACTGTGTAAGAAGGAATACTTTTGTGGAAGTTTGCTAAACAGTCTTATAGCAGACAACTATACCATTTATTTATTTCCTACGGGCTTGTTTCAAAGGATACCGCAGTTAACAGAAAAGTAGTGTAGATCTTATTCAAATATGATGTAGGAGTTTATTGGAAGGAGTTGATGCACGGTAGTTTCAGTGAAACACAGAAGATGTTTTTAGAAAAGTGGTAGTAGTGTTTATTGATTTGATCTATGGAGGTATTATAAGAAAGCAATTCGAAATGGATAGGGGGTTCCAAAGCCAAGCTTCTTACAACGATGCAATTTGTCCAAAATCGAAACTTCCTTGATCACTGCGAAAGTTCCTTCCTTAATCTAGTGTCTAGTCTTGCATAATCATGATCAACACGTTTTTTCAAATGTTATTTGAGATGGATTAAACTTTTCCCAGCGCAGTGCCTTTGATATCCGTGAGGTTTGTCTATAGTGTTTTCAAAACTCGACGAAGAGATTCTTCGTCAAAATACCTCCATGGAGAGCTGGCCACCAACTGAGTCTCTTCCTCCATCTAGGTCAAACAGCACTGTGGTGGTAATGTGTGAATCGAATCAGTTCAGGCGTTGTCAAGGCCAAGCCCACCATCTGTCAAATGACTTTTCCTAACCACCATCTCCCTCTGCGTCTGTGCAGAAGACAACGCAACCTTGAAGATTGAATAACAATTCACGGTCTTCCAGGATGCAAGCTAAAAACTTACCCAATGTAAAAAATAAATTACGAGATCTTATCAGCAGTTGGATGCTGGCGTCTATAAATACTAGAATAGTCAAGAATAACGATACTGGAAGTTCAGTTGAAACTTAAAAATCATTAAAATATAAAGTAATTAAAAAAAAAGCACTACAGACTGTTACTGTTCCCACCTTAAAGACTTTTCGGGAGGGTGGAAACTAAAAAAACAAAACAATTTGCATTTGAATGGTTTTTAATTTTTAACTGAACTTCCTGTGTTGACGTTCTCTGGCCGATGTCCATCCAGCACTTTGGAAACGGGGAAGACAGTGTACGACTGAATAGTCAAAAATGTAATGATTGAATTTGGTAAAATCTTGTTCATATTTTATATTTTATTCATTGAAGCTCATGAACCAGGCATCCTGCGTTTGTCTGACCACACCAACGAAGAGCACCTTTTTTTGGTTCTGTTTGTAAGTTTTTGTGCGGCTTGGCCATCACAACTGGTCAACTACTCGGCCCAGTGAGAAAGTATGTCAAGTATCTTTTTCAAGACACAACAACGCATTGCATGAGGTATCAAAGCAATGGAATGCTGTTATCCTCCTCTGTAAGAAAGAAATAATGATGCTGGATCCATTGACAAAAAGTCATAATTGACCATTAGCCATCAAAACTCTATAGGGTCAGCTCATCTTTGTTTAAACCCTTCGCATATTGCACATACGCACTGGAGATGTCATAGCTAAACAAAAATTCCTTGTAATTTGCCCTAAACTTGGCATCAGCAACTCGTATTTCACGGCCAGGGTGGTCGATTTCCCATTTGCTCCGGATTACAAGACGCCCTGGTGAGCATCAATGTAATCCAATCGCTGATGTCTTGATCCGGATTCGAACCCAGCGGGTGGCTTTGTCGCCAACATCTAATCCCTGTGTGTTAAGTCACATTAGGTATGCTATTGTTCAAATACAATAGCCCATATTTTTAAAAAATCACTATTTTAATTAGGATTATGAAATTTTTCAACCTCTTATTTTTACTTTGGTTAAGCTTACTCTTTTTTTTTGCATTTAGAGAAATGAAAGAACAAAGGTGTAGATGTAGATCTTTTTGGAAAATGGAGACAAATGAGCTGCACAAAACAGGTTGGTGCTCTCATTACTCATTTGGTTGTGTCGGCTTTTGTTTGGAAACGGACAGGGCTTCTTTTTTGTTCCTTACAAAATCTGACTGTTTTTACTCACAAAGAGTATCGCTTATTTTTGTTCTGAATAATAGTATATTCATTGGCAATTTTCTGGCAGAAGAAGATACACTTTACTACAGTTAGAGCTGAATTGAGATCATTATCGTAAACATTTGAGAAATCCCTCACGAAGGAATTGTATTTTTAACTCAACGCTACGCTCGATATGTTTTGCTGGTTCTTTAGGCTGGCACCCCGCTGGGAAATGTGGTTTAAAAAAGCTCTTACGGTTGCGCTGCTTTGCTCGTTCGGTCATGGAACAAAAAAGCGTTCAAAATCTTTTGACACGATTTCCTCTTTTTACGTGAAGATGGGGCAGATGCTTGTTCATTGTTCGGAAGTAACGTTTCGATTATTACATAATATTCAATTTATTTTGATGCATCATGGAAAATCTGCTAAGCAGTAAATGGCATCAAACAGATGCGACATTAATCCTCATAATTCCATAATGGCGGCTAAGGATTTACAAAACTGAAAATCATCAAAATATTCGTTCTGTTTTCCATTTTTGATGATACATCAATGTGCTTTATTACACATCACAACCGCAATACCTGGTAAGAAGAGATTATTGTTACTGAACATGAAACGATTGTTTCAAAGTTGAAGTGAATGTGTAATCAAATTGACTGGCGGTAATTTTGAGTTCAAACCATAAAAGGTGATTGATAAGCAATACCCAGTGTACGTTTTATTTTGCAGCTACATGCTGCCATTAATTTGTGATATAAAAATTTCATTTTCTAATCAGAGTTAAACAACAAAACTTTTTTAATATTTTTTTGTGCAAGAGTATTTTTTTGGAAAAATACCTACGGAGCCGTAAATTCTTGTCTTACGTACAATATGCAACAATCATGAATATTGGCTAACAAGATCTTTTTTCAATTTTCAAAATTTGTAACTGCCTGAAACCTTGTCAGTAAGTTTGTGGGATTGAAAAGGAATACCCTTCAATTTGTTTAATAGGAAGAGTAAAAAGTTTTTTCTGTTGATTTTACAAAGATCTGTGGATTAAAAAGGTTTATTCTGTAATTGACGTTGCGTTTACAGTGCAATGTTTTGTAATTGCTTCAATGTTGGAATAGTTTTAAGAGATTGTCGCGAGGTTTGACCAGTATAAAGCGCTTTTCAGTTTGCACTTTAATTGTAATGAATTTGTTGATTTGGTTGGTATTAAACATTTTTTTGGTGTTTTTCTCTACTGCTGAGATCTTTGAACCAATTTTAGTTTATTTTATTATTTTCTGCTCTGGACATGCATGAAAGGAGTCTTTGGCCAATCAAATGTACCAAGAATATTTTTCGCTCGTACGCATATCAAAAAAAATTGTTTCTCTATTTCACTGTTTATCTATGACATAATCTGCACGGTGTCACGTAACGATAATAGTTATATTAATTCGTGATAAAGGTTTTATGTTGAAATAAGTGTCCTAATTGTTGGAACTTGAAAGAACTTTGAATCTAGGTGGAAATGTATCGTTGTAATCCTTAAATGGTTGCCAGGAGACCACCATCGTTGGTTTCAAATTCTTTCGAAATTGGGGATTATGATAAAATTTTGATCAAAGTTTCCGGTAATTGAACTAAATAACAAGATTACACTGATAACTGCTTGACAGAGTCTGCATGGTCTGCTAGGTTGAGATTGGCTTGAAGATGAAGATTCAGTGGTCATTTAGTTCAATGCAAATTCCAACCAATCAGTGGTTGAGTGGATGAAGCGTCTGCAACTGAAACGGTAGACGTGGTTCGATTCCCGGTAGGATCAAATTAAAGACTATGAAAAATCAAAATTCACAACTTCCCTTCTTCATGGTCAGCATTGAAAAGGACAATGTGAAACCTCCACCGTGTGTAGTAGACAGGTGGCAGCCCGACTCCAAGACTGAAGATCACTTCGCAGTCTCCTGGCCAAGACAGCCTAGTGAATGAAGATGTACTACTATTGCATTTGCGATTCAGCGATAAAGCAGAAAATCATTGACGTTTCTGCTCTACGAGCCAAAATTGTTACCAACAGTATTTGTCTACCTTTTTTAACTATGGCTTTGTCCCTGTCAGGTTCTGTTCTATGAGAAGCTTTCAGACTCGTAGGAATTCAAACTAGAATTCTTTCCAAGACTTAACCACCATGCATATATTGCCTTCTGCTCTATGTTTTGGTAACCGACCAGTTCCTTCTTATACTTTTTAATTTGTTGGAAGAAATTAAAATTTTTCTTAAACATTAATTTGTACGCACGAAAAACAAAACATTTCATTTTATAGAATTTTCAAATTTTACGATCTCAGGTTGTAAGTGGAAATTGTTGATAATGACACGACAATATAAACATTTTTGTACAAGTAGCAGACAGGGATGTGTATTGGCCATTTTGTTTATCACGCAACAATAGCAGTAAAGCAGCTGTGCTCGATTAATTGCTCAACTTATCAATGCATTGCTTTCTACTTCATATCTTTCTGCTGGCTTATCATGATAACGGTTACCCGTTTTCTGACGAACTGTGTTGCTTTACAGTACATACTATTTCTCATAGATATGTTTAAATTTAGTTTAGCTGGTTTTGTTCAAATGTAGTTAGCTTGGTCGTTTGTTCTCTAAAACCGAGTTGGTTTGTAGGTCTTTTCGCTTTCTTCTGCTTGGGCTTAGTTGAGTCTTTCCTTAAGTTTTTAAGGAATGAGTGTTTCGTGTTTGGTCGGTTTGTTTGAAATGGGTTGGTTAGGTTCGGCTCGGCCGGGCTTTATCTGCCAAATTTGAAATGTGATGCGGATGGATGCAGGTTTTTGTTTCTTATTTTAAGTTTGCGCTATGGGCGATGTTGCGCACTGTTGGCAACCACTGGGTGGTGGTAGATGGATGTTTGAAATATGATTTACTGTACATTTCAAATCACCTTACTACGCCAACAAAAATGTTTAATATAAATGCGGTATGTGATACTGCATGCTATCAAATGCTATACGTTTTGAAATTGAACTAATATATTTGATGTCTTGGAACTATTAAAACATAAAAATCACCTAAGTAGAGCATCGGTAGAGCAGGATCACTTGGTAAAACGGCCGAGAAGCACTGCACTTGCTTTTCAATTGCTTTTAAAATGTGTTGTTGCAATACAAGCTGTAATTTTTTTAATACATGGTATCAATGCTGTCATCTAGTGGTAGTATTTGTTCTTGACAAAAATGATTTTTTGTATTAATGTTGCTTTGCTTTAAAAAAAGGTGGATACTGTTTCCATATGACAGTCGTTTTCCCTGCTTGGCTATCTCAAGCATCATCCCAGCTTTTCTATTCCATCATCATAGCGAGGAAAAAAAAACAGAAAAATTGTGGAGCTACAGTAAATTGTGATGATTTTGACCAATCTAAGATGTCATTTAGATTTTAATTTACACAATGTTTAAAGATATTTTAACCAGGTGAAAGCTGCGCAGCTGAAAGCTCTTACGATTTCCATTTTGAAAAGAATATTATGTGTTCACTTTTCAGACAATATTTTTAAACTAATACAAAGTTTAACCGTTAAAATATTTTTTACTAATATTTCTTGGTAAATTTGGTTCTGGACAAATCTCTATCTATTATGTCACAAACAGATTATTTTAATCACTTTTAACTTTTCTTTTGATCTATTTTAGCTGCGACATTATAATGTTTATTGTACACCATTTATTTGATCATAAATTACATGTTTTGTTACAAGTTTGAAATGGGATTAAGATTGTTACTAACTAGTGCTAACATTTATATGGTAACAGTTGATCAATTCAGCAATTTGAGTGATATAATCAAGACATTTGTTACATACTTGTTGTTTATTTGTTACTTGTGTTAATTTGTGTAGTGACTCATTTTACCAGGAGTTTCACCCTCAGATCCACATGGCCGGCTGAGGACTCCGCTCAGAGGCCCCAGCCGTGATATACTTAGCAGTTTGCTGAACATACTGCCAGACGAATGCATTTTTTTAACAAACTAGCTTTCTGTTTGAGTCCCCTTTGCGAAATCCTGGTTGCGCGCCCAATCTCTTGTATGAGTTAGCCATGTAATTTGGCCCCCATCTTCTGGCGCTTGAATGAAATTTAGCAGCCGTTGACAAACCTGTAGTTGCTTGAAAAGTGACGAAAAAGTTATGGCAAATATAGCAACAGATTTTCAGGACTTACAATTTCTTAGTGGAGTAGTTGCAAATTTGATATCAATTATAAAGTTTCAGACAAGAGCCAGCCCCCCCCCCCCCCCCGGTTTAACCTCACACTCATGGTTGCTTTTCAAAGTGTTGGAAGAAAGTTCGACTATGCATATTGCAGAGCCAAAGGTTTTTGTAATAAATCCTAATGAAGAAACAATATCGAACCTTTGTGTTGAGGTCTATAAGAATTTTTTTTTGCCAATAGGTATAAGACGTATAGCCCCAATCAAACATTAAAAGATGAAAATAATTCATAAATTGCTTCGGTTCACTTTTTTCTATCAAGTTTGGTTGGAGCAAAGTTGACTTTTTGAGTAGCGATTTGAAAAAACACTCTAATAAGGTGAAATAGGTTTGATTGTAGATTCTTAGTAATTTGGTGTCCACTTCTTAGTAAAGCGAGTATATTTTTGATTGAAAGCATGTTTCGTAGCTAGGGCTTATAGAACGGTTTTATGAGGGATTTTGGAGACAGGTCACGTGACTGTAGGTTTGTTTGTTTCATCTTAAGTCTTTTGATCTGTCTTATGGGAGCAGAGGCTGCTGCTGATGTTTGAGCACTGCTTGTTGTCTGTGCTGATCCTATGTTGGTTCAACTTAATCCATCCCTGAACAACGCGCTATTCTGCATAACGAAACCCCAGCCTGAACCCTATTCATCATCCTTGGTGCAGGCGAACCAACTTAAGCACATTATTGTTTTAGGCTTTCAGCAAGCGAAGATTTTAGGTTTTATTTTAGTGCATATCACGGAAAGAATTATTGTCCCTTGCCCTCCCATCTTTGAACAGTGACATAAATCAAATAGCACAAAAATTTTAAAAAAAAACAAAAAAAAACATCACATCATATTAGAATTGGTAATTCGTTGAACTGTGCATAGAAATGGGGGATTGTTGTTAGACTATACTTGTTTAAGTAGTAAGTAGTGTTTCAAGCTGCCATGTATTTGAATGGAGTAAAGGAATTAACTTTTTTTGCATTGTAGATACTATATTGTCCAAAATTCATGAGAACTTCTCCTCCTTCTGCTAATGATATTATCACCTGAAAAGAACAAAAGCTACTGTCAGATTATTTTTATAACAAAATTCGTTAAAATAACATAAAAAAAAAACAATTCGCGCTTCAGCGGCAATACTTTTGGAGGAATTTTGGTGACCACAGGAAATCGTCGCGAGGTGGCGCGTCATAATGGTATCGCGCTTTCGGCATTTCCAACAGCAGCTGTTTAAAAATTTTCTCACAGCAATCAACTTGTAAAACTTCGCATAATCTGACCGCAAGTCCAAGTTTTAAAGATGATCGAGTAGATATAATTTGTGAAAAAGATTAAGAGCAAAATATATAGCGCTTATTATGGTAGAGACATGAGAATATCAAATGTTTAATTTGGCTTAGACATGAGCTTGAGCGATTGATGTCTTTCATTTGACCGCGTTTACCTTGTTTTGTTTTATTTCTCTGAAGTTGATGCATTTTCATCGATGTGGGAAAATTGTTGAACTGATTTTGCTGCCAAAACTTTATTAAATCGCTACAGTGATGATCGATACCTATATTAGGTGATTTTATGTTTTATTGTATTTTATAATAAAATAATTAACCAATCAACAATTTCTAATTAGCCAATCAAATAAAATGATTAATTCTAGAAATGAACGGTATCGACGAGTTACTCGTATCGCGATTGCATGTGAGTTCAAATCTCATCCGTAAATATTTTTCTGACGACCTGAAGCCAGAGGTGGGCAGTACCGAGTACAAAAGTACAGCGATACTTTTTAGTACCGGTACCGACGGTATTTTGTCAAAAATGGTACCGAAGTACCTGTACCGCGATACCTTTTGAAAAAAGTATTAAGTATTTTCAGCTTTTTGTTTTGACTTATCGATTGAAAATTAAACTCTCCTTTTGGAATTGGGCAAATAAATTTGGAAGCAAGATGCTTCCGATGAGAGCAGAGTTATGAACGGAAGTAAACAATTGACAAATTTTTTGATTTCTTTTACCAAGCAAGCAACAAGCAATAACACTTGCCCAGACAGTGCTACAAAGATTTTTTAAACTTTCGTCGATCAAAAATCTCAACTTTCAAAATGATGCGCTGAAAAAAGTCGTTATTCGATATAACACATCTGCACTGCCTTCAAGTGCAGTGTTCTCTGTAGAGAAAGACGAGACATATTGAAACCCAAAAAAGCGGGGTAAAGTGACGATCATTTTGAGATGTTAATTTTTCCCAAAGTAAATGGTTGTTCGTAATTATGGTTTATCGAGCTTTTTTTCAGTAAAAATTACAGTTTTTAAAACAAACGCTTTTTAAAGGGGCATTCAAGTCAAGTTTTTCACTGCTCACCTAAATGTTGAAAAAGCCGAAAATACATTCTCACCTGCTTTGAACGTTATACGTCTTGCCGTTTTCAAGATTTTAGAGTTCAAAATTAACATTTTTCCTCTGATGTTAATGTTGCCATTTCGTCAGTATTGTGACAGAAGATTAGCTTTCGAAAAGTTGGCTTTAATTTACTTCAAAAAACAGCTAATTTACAATTCTGACCCTCTTTTCTTTGTTTTGTTTGACAACAATTACACTGCCGAAAACACTTCTATTGAGCGTTACAAACATGTAGTAACTTTTTAAAGCTTTGTTTGTAGTTGGTAACCCTGGCAAAATTTCTAAGAAAAGCCTTTCCAAGGAGAGATATAAATTATCATATCTTGGGAACAAAAGGTCGTAGAAAGCTCAAGTTTGGTGAAGTTAGTCTTCACATCTAGCAAAAATTTTTGAGGGAAATCCAAAGAAAAAAATTTTGACCTGAATGCCCTTTTAACAATTCAATGGCAATTAAGTTGAATCATCAAAAAGTACCGTGACGAGTACCGGTATCGCAGTGCTTTCTAAAAATAGTACCGGTACCGAGAGAACTTTTTTCAAGCAAGTACAGTACCGCGGTACTTTCAGAAAGTACCGCGCCCACCTCTGGATGAAGCAAATTCAGCTAAGAAATTCAAGTTTGTTTTTTTCTTTTACAACATCTGATTTAACCATTTTTTCTGGTGGCCAGCATTAGAATACATAATTATTGTCTCATACGTCAAGCGCATCTGACGTCATAGTACTAACTCAAAGTCTCGTACTCAATCCTAACCCTAATTAACATACCCTAACCATAAGTAAATTAACTCAGGGAGAAACAAATGACGTCAAATTTGCTTGCATGTGGGAGAAAATACGATTAAGACTAGTGCTTATTTTTTGCCTCACTTGCTTTGGGTAACAGTCCTTTGGTGATGGTATAAATTAGAAGGGCATTGCATCCTAATTTTTGAATTTTAACACTAAATGTGCAAAAAGGAATTGGTTACCAATGTTTTTGTCCCATTTTTCGTTGTTTGACGTTAAATATTTTTAACGAGAAAGATTTTGACTTTACGGGAAAAAAATCGGCTGTGGCAACATGACAGCATCAAATTTGCGTTCCTGGTTTCAGACCGACTTCGTTACCTAGTAGGTCGTGGGGTTAGAATGCACGTTTGCCTGGCTTCTGTTGTGGCTTTGGCGAAAAAGGTGTGTTTTTAAAGTAAAATTAGGCTTATTGGTTTGAATTTACTTCTTTTAGCACAAAGGTATTCGATTTGGTGCAGTTAGAAAGAGACTTGAAAAATATGCCCATGCCGATCAGAAAACATTAATAATTTTGACTTATGTCATATAGACCTGCCTTGTTGTTTTTTGTAATTAATAAAGTAAATATTGAGCCCGGTATGAAAACGCAGAAGGCTCGATTAGTCATAATAGCTTTTTTGAAAACCCACTAGTAGGCCGCTTAACCAATGGTAGGCTAGTAGGCCTTGGAGCCTTTCATTACTTGCTTTCTTCATGGTTTAGATTAGGGTTAGCTTTGGGATAGTTCATGCGTTCTTGTAACCATGGTAATTATGCGTTCAATTCTAACATTGTCGCTCCGTCCACTTGAGCGACACCTAATGGCTGATTCAAAAATTATTTAAAAAAGGCAGAATTGCTACAAATATAGCTTAGAAAAGAAATGCGAATATCTTTCAATGTATAAGTTGAAGAATTCTGAAATTAGCCTAAAAAACTAAAGAGAAAAATACAACTTTGTTTGGCAATAAATTAAATCTCAATGCCCCTTTAAAGGGGCATTCCTGTCGAGTTTTTCACTGTTAAACAAAATTTGTGGAAAAACCTAAAATCCTTGCATTCTAATCAAATTTGTACTTTCTATATCTTGCCGTTTTCAAGATATTGCAGATCAAAATTAACGATTTTTCTCTTATTTCACTGTTTCCAGTTTCATTTTATCAGTATTGTGGCAAAAGATTGACTTTTGGAAACCTGGCTTTCATTGACATGAAAAGTAGCTAAGTTTCAGTTCTAACCTTTTACTTTGTCTTGACAATAACTCGGCTGCAATGCTGCAAAACGCTTATTGAGAATCAGGAACATGCAGTAGCTTTTTGAAATTTTGTTTTTGATTGGGAACTCTAGCAAAATTTTAAGGAAAAAAAGCCTGTTTAAGGGGAATCTAAGCTGTTATATCTCGGGAATGAAAGGTCGTAGAAAGTTCAAATTTGATTTAGTTGGTCTACAGATCAGTTAAAAAAATTTGAGAGAAAACCTTGCTAAAATAACCTCTGACCTGAATGCCGTTTTAAGTATTTTTTGACATGAATAGCAATTGCGTTTAACACTTCATTTCGTTATTCAAATACGGTAGTGTATAGTGACATCATTGTTGAATTACCTGACCAATAACATTGTGAATGAGTCAAAAAGTTAAATTTACAGTCAGCCATAAAATTTAAACTTATGGACACCTTTTTGAGAAAAACAGAACCAATCGCCATGAATACATGTTCGTTTGAAAGACTGTTTTGACGCGTTTTGCGTGGTGCGCCAATCTTACTCAGTTGGCTTATTGTGGAAAGAGGATTTCTTTTATGATTTCAAACGTCTTTTTTCAGCCACAAAACTAGTAAAATAAACCATTTGCCTAATTTTGCTGTCGCTGATCTTGTTGTTTGTAGTTTGTCGATGTTGTGGTGTTGCTGTACGAGCTTGCCACGAGGTGGCACTGTCTACTTACTCTTAAATAACAGACTTTGAGTGCGAATCCTTAAACTTTAGTACTCAAAAAGAAGAGTTCTATTCCATAAAGAAGCGGATGTCTTTTCCTCCACTTTTAAATCACCTCATGCGGAATAAGAGGTAAACTAGTGGGAAAACACATCAAAATTGAGTTTTGGCCTGAAGGGTCAAGGGCATTGTTTCGAAATGTTAAAAATTCGCAAAGTAAACTGCCTATGAAAACTTTGTTGGTTCAAATTACTGGTTTATATCTGAAAAGCACTGCCATGTTCGCAATACTTGGAGATGAACTTTTTACCCCAAATACAGTACTGTATCAGGAAAAAAAATAAGAGGATTTCAAGATTCTATGCCAACCTTGATCAAAGCAGCTTTAACTTTAAAGTTACTTTTTTTGCAAATCTATTTTCTTGGTTGTGAGGAGCTTGAAATTTATATCTGAGGGTGATACGTCTTGTTTCGATGTACATCTTTTGCACTTTGCATTGATATTGTAAAGCCGGTGTCTATGCTCAACGGAAATTGATATTGAGCATGGGCATTTTTCTTGAAAGCCTGATTTTGCGTGCTACTACTTTTATTAAGAAGCAAGACAAACATAATGGCAACAACATCAATTCAGGGCATTTTTCAATATAAATGTCTTACTCCTAAGCTTTGCCTTTTACAACCTCGTGAACAATTAGCATGGAGCGCTAGGAATGTTACTCACAACCTAACGTGTTAAAGTCCGATTTCTCATCGCAAATCTATCCACAAGTGCGTGTTGCTTCTGCCTAATTGCAGTAATATGTTTGTTTGTTGTCCTTGTTCCAGTTTGGCTAAACCAAATTGAGTAATCAGTAGAGAGAAATTTAATGCTGGAATTTTGGTGCTTTTTGTGGTATTATTACAGCTAGGGTACAAGGTGGCTTCCTTAAATCAGTTTTGCACGTTGGCAACTTGTATCCAGAGTTTACTTGGTCTTTTGCGGACCAGCTGTACTGCCAAGTAAAAAAAACAGTCAATCTCCTTTCTCTTCTTTTCTTCATTCAATCTTCTCCATTTATTTTCAATTAACTTTGTATTGAAACATTTTTGTATTGCAGCGACCATATTTGGTATATGCATTGCTATATCCAACTTTAAGCTATAACTATTATCTCAGCCCAAATGACCCACAATGTGCAATGGTAGGCTACTCATTGTCTGAAATGGGGGCTACTTGCGTTCTTGCATTGATTTCTGTTGTCATTATCTTCTAGGGTCAGTTATAATATGGTTTCAAATAATTACTCTCTATTCGCATCATATGGCAGCGTTTGTGTGCAGTGTAGTCCAATATGATTTTTAAAAATTCAGCCGAGCTATTAGCAGCTGCTGCCCACTAGAGAGCGCTATGGCTTCAATATGCATTCTGTAAGGCCGGAAGTCGAACTCATAAAAATTCCTAGATAAAATTGTGTGCGTTCAACGTTGCGTAAAAACTTGTCACCATCAAAAACGCGAGAACCACTTCGTGAGGGAGGTTAATGTTTTGCTGTGTGGCTTAAATTTTTCACAATCTTTTGGAGAACCTGAAATCTACTCGAAAGTTTTCAACCACTGTGAAACTGTTGTGTCTTGTGAGGACGGGGTTGCCGGAAAGTTGGAAGGGCAAGGGGGGGGGGGGGGCAGCTTTTTCAAAGGGCACTTAAAATACTGTACGTGCAGTCATTACCACCAACGTTGCTCCCTAATACTGTCAAACAACAAGTCAGTGTGTTGAGTACGTCGCATAAACACTAAAAAATAACAACAAACGAATGAACTATTAAGTAAGGGTAGGTTCAGCCGCCGAAGGCCGTTGGAGGCAGCGCCCCCAACCGCCGGAGGCAAGAGGGTCTGGGGGCAGAGCACCCAGCGCTCGGAGATTTTGCAATTTGTTTGCAAAAATAACTTAAGTTTAGGCCTATTTTAGCAAAAAGTATATATTTAAGCAAAAATTTGGTCAATTTTAACAAAAATTAATGCGGTAGTGTTTTGTGCGCAACAACACTCTTGATGATAGTTGTAATTTTGCTTGCAAATACAGAAAAATCATTGAAATTGAGTTTGTGTAAATTTCACTGTTTAGAATCAGACAAGCGCGTAGCCAGAAATCTTCAATGGGAAGGCTGTGTTCGGGAGTGAGGACTGAACCCCCAAAGCGCTCAAAAATTTTGCAGTGTTTTGCAAAATTAACTTATTTTTAGGTATATTTTCATAATGTTATTAATACGTGGCACAAGAGTTAACAGTACAAAAATATGATTAAACTGGCTGCGTAAATGGTCTACGAGGGCTGCAGTTAATGGTAAAATTTCAACCTTTTATTACAAGCTGGTAAATCGTAAAATAAAAAAATCACAAGTTTTAGCCTAATTCGTCTGCATTTAAAAAAAAAGATAATTTTGGAGATGTTCATCCCACCCCACCGAGTATTTTACTGTTAAGTCTGGACAAGAAATGGATCTTTGCTCCAGTTATTGCAATAAATTTGATGTGTTAGTTTTACCTGTATTTTTCCGGTTTGAGCAGGGGGAGTCCGAACCCCTTAAATCCAATAATCTAAATTTGAAATTTTGTAATTGAAACATAGGATGTTCTGAATTTGAAATTTTGTAGCACCCTATCCTCCCCGCGTCAGTTTAAACTGATGGAACTAAAGCGCATGTCACAGGTTATCCAAGTGCATTCCACAAGAATATTCATTTATTTTACGTTATTTAGAAATCATTTAACACACGCAATTTGTTAGGTAGTGACTATTTCACCGAAAATTATCAAGTTAAAGAGAATAAAACGAAAATAAGAAACATTCATTGGCGCTTTTTTATTTGCTTTTTTAAGGGTTAAGATTAAGGTTTAGAGTTAGTTTTAGAGTAAGAATTTGACTTGGGTTAGGATCAATAAAAACGAGATAAAAATTTTCGGTGAAACCGTCTCTTCCAATTTGTTGTTATTGAATTTAATGAACGTTTAGCGCCACTTAGTGGAGAGTATTTGCTTATAAGATATTTTTTTCATTAATTGAAAATTGTAATGTTTTTTGGATCGACAAAATATTTTTACGTTTAATTCTTAGAAAGGGCTCTTTTGGTTCACAAAACACTAAATTTTAATCACGATTGTATGTTTCTTGTAACTCCAGTACTCTTTTGCGTGTCGTCAGTTATTTCGGGCAGTACTGCCCCCTTTGCCCCCCTGGTAAAAGGGCAGGGGACAGCTGTTCCTCGCTGCGGCACCACTGCATGAGGAATTGAGGGAGTATTGAGCTTTTGGTCTCATCGAAAAAACTGGCCTTTTGTTGTGCTACGCGCCCAAAAACCTGATTTTTAGATCTCGCTGTCGCTACTTCGTTCTTCAACCCACCAGGAAAGTCATTTTTGGCTTCTTCATTTTTAGCTTTGATCCGTCTGCTAGAACGGAATGGGAGGGTCTGCCCCCCAAAAAGGGTCGGGCAGTTACAAGCAACCAACTTGTGGATGGGTATTCTGCTGCGATTCGTTTGTTCACATGAACCAAGCACTCTGCGTCTGTCTAACCACACCAATGCACAGCACCTTTTTTGGATTTTTTTTTAGTGTAAACTGTCTTTCCCAAAGACACAACGATGCATCGCCAGATCGGGAATCGAACCTGGGGTCAGCAACCTTTCCATCGCAAGCCCTACCCTCTACCACTGAGCTATCGTCGCAGCTGGAATCGACTGCGTGGATATAAAGGAAGAATCTCGAGCTTCTCGACAAGTATTCTAATTCTCAGCCTCTCGTTAAATTGTTCCCCGTCCAAAGTCCAACTCTGAATAATACATCGCAAAACACTTTCTCCGGAAGTTTTGTGACCCAAAAGTTGTCACGTAACCAGTAAAAGACGTTAGCGAGAAATGAAATGGATAAACCGTTCTAAAAACCAAAAAAAACATTTATATTTTTAACAAGCATAGAGAAAGCCCTATGTAACTGTGTTATTCAAAACTAAGCTATACCATGGGCGGTTTTACTGTATGGCATGTTTCCATAAGGCAGCGCCCCATACTTTGGGGGATCAGCGCCGTTTGATTTTTTTTTTAAAAGATTTTCGGTTTTTCGTAAAAGTGTCTAGGGGCTTGCGCTGTCTTTAGATTAGGCCTCGGAGTTTAGCCCAAAATTTTGCAGTCCACCTCAAGAAAATGTTAGTTTGTTGGATTAATTGAGAACGCTTTCAAATAACGTCCGTAAAAATAATCGTATAAAAAACCTGTTACAAATCAACAGTAGGATTTTTCAAAACTATTTTTAACATCTGTTCCGAGTTAGCTACATCAGAAGTTCAAAGTTGAAAGTTCATAGGTTAATCTTCCCACGCTTTCCACCGAATCATGTAATCTTGACACAAAATTGTGTTAAATTTTCAGTGACACAAATTGTTTATGTTTAGTTTTCTGTGATTAATCAAGTTATGAATGATCTTTTTTGGGCCGCTCTTCTTAAAATTGAAACAAGTTTTTGGTGTTCGGAGCTGCTATGTCACATGTATCAGCTAAGTTAGTTTATCCAAACCCGGGTTTGTTGAAAAACTCGAGTTAATCCGTTTAGCTCATTGTTGTTTTTGAGAAACCGCTATTTTTCTTCGGTGATATTTTGCCTTTTACTCACGAGCGCCCTCTATCGATATTAGTTCATATTTTCAATACAATGGTTTCTGTGACGTAACAAGTACCATGTCGAAAGTTGTTTGAACTTTGAAGAGCCATCGACAAAGTTAGAGAGCGATTCGCGCTGTTACGTTAATCCTTGGATCATTTTTTTGTCCCTTTCAATCCACATTTAATCCCCTGCAACTCCTCCGCAGTTAATCGTGTAACCAACGTCACAATTTCAAAATTATGTAATAAAGAGCGTATAAGTGCTAAATGGAAATTCCTGTTTGACTTCAAATCGAACGTAGCGGTTCGAATCTCTGGGAAATCGTCTTGTAATGTACATTATTGTTTTCTCGGCCAACCAGTGTTTATAGGGTAACCACTGACCATACGTCCTCCTTTTGGAGGACATGTCCTCCTTTTTAATGAAATGTGATTAATCCTCTGAGGACACTAATGCCCAAATATCCTCTTTTTTTTACCATTTCATCTTTTTACGCGACGTGAAGACAAAAAAAACGTAAAAAAGTTCATCAGGTCAAAAACCCCATAATTTTCTGAGAGTTTTGCAGAAATCCCAAAAAATTTGATCAGCTACTTATCGTTTTTCGGATCTGTCCTTTTTTGATGGATAATAAATTTTGTTAAAACATGTCCTCCTTTCTGGTGGTGAAAATATGGTCACAGTAAGTATTTATTAGACTTACTTGTAAGGATTTCGTGGAAGTATCTAGCAATACTGTTTGTACTCACAATCTTGCTACATTTGTAGATGAGCTTGGATTTAAGCTAAAACGATTACAAAGCTAAGCCGGGAATTTATCAAAAACACTTTTTCTTTGTTTCCTGATTAAAATTGAGCCCGGTGCGCTTAAAGTAATGAAGCGAAAGTTTTACTGATCCAGCAAATGAGCATCTTTTAAGCGCGACGTGAAGTCTCCTGAGGTTTGAGGCTTAAATTAAATTCACGCGCGCAATTAGCCAAGCTCATTAAATGCACGACAATCAATAAAACAATCGCAATTGCAAAACGTCGCCATGGGAACAAATTACGTCACACTCGCACAATTTTGCTCACTACTGCCAAACAAAATGATTTATAGCAAAACATGAAAACACCAAATATATTGAATCTTGTAGCAGTACACAGTAATCTTAACGAAATTTCCTTTCGATTTCAAACGTCAATTATATGAAGAGTTTTCTTGACGTGAAAGTTCTTACGTTGCTTCAGTGCCTACATGTTCTTAGGCACAGCTTTCTAACGACTGACAATCGCCCCCTTGTACCGTACCGCATTTTAAATTTTTTTCTTGCCACGTTCCGCCGCCGTGTTTCGTTATTTCCTTCGTCTTAGCCGCTTCCGCATCTGCAGTCAAAAGTTAAACAACAATTAAATATTAATCAGAAACAGTAAAAAACGAATTAAAACTCGTACGTTTCAAGGTAGAAGGAAATGAATATCGAGGAGCAAGGAAGCTGACGCAAAAACATCAGTTTTTACAGTTAATTAATAATAATCTTCGTTAACAGCGAAACGATTTGACAATGTCCATAGCTACCGGTAGTCTACTGGCGTTAATTGATTTCAAATATCGGACCATTATGACTGGAATGTTTAACAAAATCAATATAAAGCAAGGAGCTAAAACGTGAGCGAACAGTAAAAAATGTTCGCTCACTTTTTGGTTCTTTGCTTTGTATTGAGATTTCAAATAGATAAATCATGGTTAGGCATTATAAGATTGTAATTGTAACTTTATTCGCCAAGTTGCATGGGCCAGGAGACAGCGAATGTACCTTTGCGGTCTTCGGGTCAAGCTGCCACCTGGCCAGTAGTGTCCACCTATCCACCACACACGATGGAGGCTTCACACCCTCCCTTTTTATACTGAACGTCAAGCAGAGAAGCTTTGAATACTAATTTTTAAGAGTCTTTGGTTGAGCCGACCGGGAACCGAGTCTACTGTTTTAGCAGCGGATGCTCTATCCACTCGACCACTGATCGGTTTTGTCAGGGACTTAAAGGTCGGTTCTCGTCTTTTTCAGACTATGTCAAAAATGTTGAGAACTTTTTTAATTTAATCTAATCTCAAAAAGGTGGGCTACGTTACTCAAGTCGCGAAGTCGTGTTCGGCTTGAATTATCCAAACCAAAATGACACCTGTATAAACCCCGGTAGCCGCTATTTTGTAAATTGTAATCTTATATTTAGTGACTGATCTTATCAGAGTTTTTGATCAAGTTGGTATTGCAGACCGGGTGAGTGGCGGAGCTTTTTTGCATTTATTGCATTGCTCGCGCGTTGATAGCTGCTTTTTGAGGGGGCACTTAGCAGTTTGAGACCCAGCTTAATTGCAACCGATTTTCGTAAGCACGATCAGAATAGTTAGCACCACTACCGCACATTGCAATGCACAACATAAGCAACCACACGCGCTTTCAGGATTTGCAGCGATACAGAGAATCGAACTCGTAATTCTTAGGATGAGAAGTTGACATTTCATCTCAACACCATCTTTTTTTCAAGAAAACACGGTGACGTAGCAGTCAAGTGTTGGACTGTGACACCATAGGGTTAAGGGTTCAATCCTCTACCTACAGTTGCTATTTCCAGAGGTGTCTGTAAATATTTCTGTTGTTATGTAAAAAAAATATGGGCTATCGGTTAAACAAAGCTCATCAATTTTCCCACTGACGTCCCTCAGGGCAGTGCAGAGCCGCAGCCGAAGTTGAAACTATGACAGCTGCACTATAGGGTAATTAAAAATCTTTGCTCTGGTTCATACAGTTTTTAGCGAAACGAAACCATGCTAAATCAATGGGGAAGAAACTAATGCGATATTTGCAAATCATCAAACGCGCTCGTATATATTATGACTTCATAGAGCAAGTATTTCCATAGCAACCGTCACATGTCATTGAGGCCTCGGTGCCCAACTAATGGGGCGCGAAAAGCGCGATAAACAGTGGCTATGTGTGAACCTCGCTCATACCAAACAAGTATTTAAGTAGGCTCTTTAAGTGGAATTAATGTCACAATATGCATCAGTTTCATAACTCAGCATATTTTGGACAGATTGATAAATACGATTGTTTGGTTTCAATTCTTTCTGTTCGATCTTAAATACTTCATAGCATTAGTGCAGCTGATCATACAACACAATGATAGATGGGCCGGTATCGAGTTGCAGTCACCACTTTCAAACTGCAGGTCAGTCAACCGGAGCGCGAACAAGCGACTCGTTTGCGAAGATTCACAGCAAAGTTAACATCATTGAAGCGAAAGTTAACCAATTCAACGACCGACCTGTTAGGCTGAACCGGGATTCGAACCCAAGACCTCACGATTGCAATGCAGACTTGAACTTCTCAACCGTGAAGCTATTGAGTCTCACATTCCAGCTACAAGATTGCACTTTCTTAACAAATTATTCTGTTTAGTCATTACGTAACACCCAGCAAATAGATGATCAATGGAAGAGCCACATTCCATTATTTTCAGCTCCAATTTACAGAAACTTAATATTGAGTTTTTTGTATAAGCAGGTGTTTATAACGGCCCGTTGCTGCTAATTGCGAAAAGTTTCATTAATTGTTGCGACTTGAAAACAAAAAAGCGTTAAAACGATTTACGGCCGTGGTTAATGAGAATCGCTTGCTAGAAAGCTTCCGAGGCCGCAAATCACTTGCATCTTCATTCGCCTACTATTTCCCTGCCGTTGTCCTTTCGCCCCCAGGCAAGCAGCCACCTCGTAAATAAGTCACCTATTTAGTTGAAACATTTCAAAGAATAAATTTCGGAACCAAAAACGTTTGAACTTCCGAGTTATCTCGCAAAGTTGTGGGAAAACGTTCTATAACGCTACGCCTAGCACTACACTCAAAAAGACACCACCGAACAATTTTAAAAAGTGAGCTTGGGTTCTATTCTCCTCAACGGCAGCTTAACCGTGCGGTGTGGTCACGTGATCTCCACAGCGTGCATCAATGTTGCTTGAAAACTACTTTTTCACAGCAAAAACGCGACAGCTACATTTCAAAAATTTTGCCAAAGCTTAAAAAGCATTTTATTTTCTGCAAATATTGACTATGTAATGAGATAGGCTGGGGCTGGCCGGTCCTGTTTATGACCACCTCAGCGGAACTAAGCAAACATCTGATCTGTTTGAAACGTGCCAAATGCGAATTTTTGAGCCTATCCCATCAATAAATGCTTTTAAGTCATTTTATCACCAGGTTGAGACAAAAACATTGTTTAAAATTTTTCTTAAAATGAAATTTGAAAGAAACTTTGACAAATTTTATCCTCTTTCCTAACTACGCAAGAGAGGTCATTTACGTCCATGAAACCAAAAAATATTTAAATTCTTATCTTTAAACTAAAAAACGTGAGGTGATCATAAATATCGTGGGGATTTTTTGAAGCGTGTGTTGAACTGTTAATATGATGAACAAGACATTAATACGGTAACTATTATAACTATAAATAGAGATGAACTTTTTGTCGTTGAGCTTGACCTTAGTTGCATTAAAACCACAAAACCACATTTGCAATGCAGGATTATCGCCTTCTACTCAAGGTCGACAACAACGTTTCAAAAATCAATCTGCTGCCGATTGCCCCGGTATGAAATGCATGTTACTACTGAAACGGGAAGCCTCATTTTTCTATCATTTGTTTTACAGTGATTCCATCATTCGGGTAACGCAGCATCCGAGCTTAAAACAACATGGGACAAACATAAACATTTTAAAACCAACACTAAGTAGTTTTAGATGGTATCTTAAGGGGGTGAAGCATACAACCAATTTCTGTACTTTATAACAGCTAAAACCGAAATATAATTTTTGAAATGTTTACCCTTCCAGTAACATCATCACAGACCTATCCAATTTTGATACAACCCTCCCTTTCTCTGTAAATTCAGGCTGGGAGAACAAATTTAGGGTTTCCAAAAACTTTTTAGGGGGATATTTTTTGTATTTGTTGAATATCTTTGTAACCGAAGCTCCACAATGAGAAAAAAATTAAAAATCATATTTCAATCTAACTATTGTGAACTACCGGCATTGGCTGGATGATTCACCCTCTTTAAATATGCATTGGCGTGCAGCAGCGGCGAAGGGGAACCAAACCCTGAACCTTGGGAATAAGATCAGAATTGTTAGCGCAGCACCATCCCTTAGCCCGTACATGATATATAATAATCATCAGAGATATACTATTTCACGCAAGTCTGGATGCAAAGCTTGGCGTTTTAATAATATCGATCATAATCTTCAGTTCTATTCTCGTTATACAGTAGCCTAGTGGTCGTTATTCCGTGCATGCCTGGCAATTGTCGCGTGGGGTCGGGAAATCGGGGTCCACGCAACTTGCTCATCTGCGCCCGAGCAACCAACTCATTTTATGCTTGACTGCACTTCAATTGTTACCACACACTGTGGAGCTAATTGTTACTAATGGCGCTGTTTCATTAGCCCTCGTTTGACATCCTCCTTGAAGTTTAGAGAGGAAAGTTTGGTGAATTGGAAGTAATCAAAATTCAAAGAAAAAATCATTTCCCCTCTTTGATCATAATTATGATGTTTTCAGTTTCAACTTTTGAGGTATTTGCGCTGTCAAATTTTACCGAAAATTCGTAACAAATTATTTTCAGCCACTAAATTTGGTTTTAGGTCAACAGGTCTGTAATCTTTTAGTTTTAGCCGCTGTTTTACTTCGTCATGTTTCTTTTCACTGACAAACTGCGGTGTTTGGCCATTCTTTTCGCTTATTACTTCGGTTCAATGACCTGCTAGAACTTCAGGGCTGCTTGTCCTCTTTGGATTGGTGATACATTACTCATGAACTCCTTCTTCCTCATTAAATTTTTCTACTTTTAGCTCAAGACTAACAAATTTTATTTTTTGCAGGCAACGGAGTCAACAACAAACTTCCGCCATTTTCCCAGCTGACTTCAAGCACTTTTCTAAATGTACCCGTTAACTCTCCGTGTATGAAGCATTGGAACAACGTTTGAGACGCCTCCCCTCCCCCTGTATAATCCATATATGATACTCAATGGGTGAAGTTTTGGTGCGACATGGTATGATGATGATCGAAATATGAAGGCTAAATGTATGGCTGAAATGGTAAAAACTCCTAAAATGGTAGAAATTGGTGCTTTACGAACTGCTAAAGCATTATTATGATTTTTTTTCACCCGTTTCCAAATGACGTTGCCTAGCGATTGTTCGCATCCTCCTCTAGGCATTACAGTAAATCTCGGACACAGTTTTGTAAGTAGAAAAGAACGCTTTTTACAAAACTTTCAACGATTTCAGTCAAATGTCACTGAAACAAGCGCAGGTGGTCTGGTGCTTACTGAGTTCTAACGTCATGAAATACATGCATTTCTAAACCGGGATTAATGTTTACAGCGGTTTGAATTTTAAACTGTTGTTTATTTCCCACGAGGCTTGATGCCTTTTTAAAGTTTGCGGTAAATATTAGTGATGCTGTCATTTTTCATAATTAGTTTATCTATTTATCTTGATGAAAAAATAATTTGCTAACTAATTTCTACCTCATATGTCATAATTCCTGCGCTCGTCGAATTCAATTATTTTCAATAAACAAACAGTCTAGTATGTAATAAATATTGACCATTATGCGAATAATTGTGATTTAGGCTACAATCATAATTGCAACATAATCAGAGGAAAGCGTTTAGTTGAGGTGTTAATCCAATGAACACTTGATCTAGGATTAAAGTAGGCAGTTAATCCTAAGTGTTGGCAGTGTTTCCGAAAAAATCTTCAAAAATACACCAACTAATACCCTAACAAAGCACGGTAAAGCCATGGATTACTGGGTTCACTCAACCGCGACGAAGCAAAATGACTAGCCGCAAGGGCGACCCTAGACATGACCCAAGTTTGTTTTAAATGCCGCTAATATAAGTATAAAAAAAAATTAATATATTTTTTATTGCTTTATCAACAAATGCATAAAAATACTTGGACAATTCTAATAATGTCACAATGTTTGATCATCTTTTTGCAAAATAGCATCCAAACTAACCGAAGCAGAGCGTTTTAAGTGGCTTTCCGAACCCACTCCAAAAAAGCTCTTAAGAACACCAAGCTATTGACCACGCGGCCGGATTATGCTGGATAGTTCGGGATTAACTTTACTGCTCGGGATCTGTTAAAAGCGGTTTGATTTGCCCCGCTAAGTTTTGTTGATTTCAGTCCGTAAGTGAATTGGGCTGCTCTACGGAAGGCCCAAACTTGTTTTTACAATAACAAAACAAATTTCTAGAATGATCTTTCAAATTTGATGTATAGTTTTTCTAACGAGTCTATTTGTAATAGTTTGCCTAACGGTTCGTTTTTGTGATTTTAGTTGTGCGCAACAAAGCTCGCACACACAATATTACTATTCTATCATAATGTGTCTATTCAGCTCCTACCTCAACAAGATAAACATGATCAGGTTTTGAACATTTTTTTAATTTGTTAGTCTTTATAAGTTTTTGCACAAACAAATTGTTGGTACGTGGTTCATGCACATAAAAATGCAAAATATCCTTAAAATTTCTGTGTTACTGACCAGCAGTTTATTTTTGACCTAAAATAAGGGCTGAGGTCACAATTGGGGCATCGCGTAAAGTGGCTCACGACGCCGGAGGTAGAATTTTGTTTTCAAACAAATTTCGATCAAGCGAAAGCGTCTAAAGAGTGTGGGCATCGCGAAAACAGCGCTTCTCAAAATTTGTTACTCATCGGCGCTTCGAGCATCACAACTTGTTACTAGTGCCCACTTGTGATGTCACAAGTGGGTCAAGCGATCGATCGCCAACTCGTTTCTCCCAACCGTTAGCAATGAGGAAAAGTCTGACTCGAGATGACCTCATGCCCCAAATGACGTCACCAATAAGTTAATCACCGAATAAATATAACAAGCGATAAATAAACTAAAATAAGTTCGAAATAATCCAGTTTTGATCCTATGAGACAATAAAAACACTTTCGTTGTGTCGCGACTCGCGATTTCTGTTTCATTCATAATTGCATTCAGGCATGAATATTGTGACGTGGTCAACGCTCATATTTACACTGGAGAAAACCCACGGAACTGAAATCAGATTCCACAGTCATAAATTCGGGACCCAATCTGACACTCTTGAAACGCAGAAAATTTTTTCGGCATTTAACGTTACGGACGGTTCGATGAAAACAAGGTAACGCGCGCAAAGCTAGGAACGAAGTGAGTCAAGTGACAAACTTTCGAGAAAGATTTTAAATTACATTTCGAGCAGTATATACCGTGGTAGGAAAAGCGCTTTGCAGAAAATATAAATATCTGACGTTTCATTTTCAAACCACTTTTAGCACCAATCATCTACGCAGAAAAAAAAAGCCTCAATAGAAAGTAAGTTCTGCGTATATTTTGGTGGAGTTCAAATTCCGACGGTTATGCTCCCAAGGAATTGGCCAAGTCGCCTCCTTTTGAAGGCAACTCACATCTTTAAACGCTTTAAAATTGATTAATTTTTTCTATGAAGGCCGCGCAATAAAAGCAATTAATTGTTATCAAACAACGCGTACTATTGTTGACCTCTGCGATCGATTGCCAGCGCAAAATCATCATTCAATCACTTCACAATGACATTTAATTAATCACAATTCATTTGCAGATTGCAGTCGGTCAACCGATGAGAAAGCAGCTGGCTGCAGCATGTCATCATTGCCGAAAGAATTGTTATTACATAGCAATGTTTTCATCGCAAAGATGATTTGCTACTGATGAAGAACTGGCAAGGTACAGGTGTTTTTTCTCGTATCATCAAATCGAATTGGTGGGGCCTGGGGCGTATTTAGGGGGGGGCATTGGGCCATGGCCCCCCCCTTCGGGTCGCCAGGATAGTGTAATTAGCATAGAATAGTATGCAGAATTGCGGCATGGCCCCCCCTTTGTAAGTTGGGCCGAAGGTTTGAGTACACAAACGGTAGGCGAAATCGTTTGTATAAGGCCTGTACCCAACTTTGGGCAAATAATGGGACTAAATTTGAGTGAAGACTTTTTTTTTGCTCTTCACCTAATTTTGGGCAAAAAATCAGACTGATTTGGGGTGGAACAATTTTTTATTTTGATCTTTATTCTTCTCGAATTTTCTGAAGTTCCTGCCCCCCCCTCCCTCTTTTCAAAATCCTGCGTACGCTACTGGGTGGGGCCATCTCGTGTCATTGCGCCCGTGCAGCTCAGTTTCTTACGGAAAAGGGTCGCAGTGGTGGGTAGCCGTTAGCACATCTATGCTTGATTAGACCAGTTCGAGAATTGAATCCCAGACCTCCCCTCCACAGGTGAACACGTAAGCCGCCCGACCAACTGGCGGGTGTCGCGCTGGGGTAGCACCCTGGCAGCCGACAACATGTAAGCTCAACTTCCAGGTCTGAGCCGGGTTGATGGTTGACAACCGATTGCAACCATGTCGATGCGCAGTGTCGTACACAACAACCGCGTTCTTCTTTCGTTAAAGTTACGGAGTCGTTGGTTTGTTTTTGAGGTTAAGAAAATTGTAACTCTGCGATGCGTTCGTTGCATATTGGCTTTTACATTTCCGAGTCTGTACGTAATGTTGGGAAATTGGGATTTAAGTTGGTCGAGCAGTAACGCATTCGTCTCTGGAGCGGGAGGTCTGAGGTTCAAATCTCGGGCTGGTCAAATCACCCACAATGTTGTCAACGGCTCGCCACCATTGCGACATTTATTCAAAAGGAACCGTGCTGCTCGGGCGCAACGACGTGGAGATGGGCCCCAAAAACTCGTTACACGCTTCGGCATAATCCAGCGAGTATAGTAAAAGATTTGATTTAATTGTCTGCTTTGTTCGCTCCTTGCCACAACACTGAAGGAATTTGAAGGAAAGTTTTCACTTTGACCTGGTGACCCCGAGTTGAATGTCTTTCACATAGCGGCCACTATGCAGTGATCTATCATTGTTGTGATGATGCTTTGTGTTTGTTTGTGACAGGCGGGTAGCGCTTCATCAGCAGCCAAGTGCACTCGAGCGCAAGGTCGGTTTGCAGCAGAGTCGAGCAAAAGTAACAACCACGTCTGAGGACGGCGCTTCGCAGGTAGGCTAACATGAACACGGTCCCCAACTCATCAATGCTAATTTGGTTATCGGCCGACCAATGGCTGGCTGCTATACTGATTACAACGGGGCAGCAGTTAGTGTCTGAGTTTGAATCATCACGAGTCTGAAGCTACTGTAACTTTAAGGTTTTGTTGCGCACGGTGAAGATTTGGCCTGAAAAATAGATGATTTTGCGAAACCTAAGAATTCCAAGACGCCCGCCTAACGTTGTTGGGGTTGCCGGGTATTTTAGGCTTTTTCTGAAAATAACTGCCGCTGTAATGTTGATTGCCATTGGCAGCGTCTGTGTTTCGACTTTCGAGCAGCTCGACCGTCGTTTTTTTAACGTGAAACATTCAAGTAATTAAAGACTTTTAATTTCGTCAGGCGCTTCCGCCGCGAGTCTTCAATCAATGATACTTCGATGCATTGAAATTATGAAATAGTTATTATCACAAGGCGCAAAGTGATTGTTATTTAGCGCGAAGATTCTCCATTGTTGATAGGCGGGAGTGTCGCGAATTGACAGCAGCTGTGTCAGCTTCTATCCAACACATTTCAAAACTTTTCATCACATCAAACACCGGGCTGGGCTCTTCGACATGAAAGCGGTAGATGGTGGGAACCTACGTAGTTATGAGATTATTATAAAGCAAGTACTTGTTGTTATGTCATAATTATTCTCACCTCTTGCAGTGTTCACTTTCACATTAGTCGATGGATTCTTCAACTGGGGTGCAAGGTAGAGCGGCTTCCCAACAAAATAATCCGTATTTTGCTTCAATATGGGGCTTCATTAAAGGTAACAACATAACTTTACATTACGCTAACTTGTCACAAGACTAAAACAATATTTTTCTGTCTTTACTTTCTTAAAAAAAAAGAAAATGATCAAGGATTGCCACTTCTTTATCCTTACGCCATGAGAAACCGACAGCGGCGCTGTACTTTGGAAGAATCCACACTCCAGTAGAAGTTTACCACTTCCGAGTTTTTCGGTTGGTTTTTGACTTTTTTCCCAGTTAAATTTTTAGCTTATTGGAAGCCGCCCAGCAGAGATGCTTGTCTGAAAAACTTTTACCAATGACGTAACAACGTGACCAGAGTGCGAGTCTAACCCGAAGCATCGCAAACCAGGCATTGAAATAATTAGAAGTAAACAAAAACTTCCTGTAGCACTAATGAATGTTGGTGATGGAAACAAAGATAAAAGTCGGGTTGAAGTGGGGAGGCCCATTACTGTGGAAGTAAGATAGACAAATGATGGCTTCCAGACCGGTGGGCAGCTGTGCTGATAAAACGAGGCAGCGAAGCGCATAGAATTCTGTTATTGTAATTAATCACTAATTTGCTGCCACTGTTTATCTTCAGCTATTGATCTTTGTTACGTTAAAGATATAGAATGATAAACTGCCCAGTACTTCGAAAATTCGCACATTTATGTTTGCCAACAAATTGGGGCTTAATCATCACGTTTTGCGCATGCGCAAAAGATCGATGTTATCTTGAGTCATAAACGAATCGTTTGTTAGGTATTAGCGCGCTGTTTATAAATACTCTGAGCTGGAAATCGTCTTAAAACGTGAAAAATCTTTCGACAACTTTCAAAACTTCAGCTTGAAACAATGCAGGCGCATTGTGCCGACAACATTGTGGCAACTTGCAAGGAACGAATTCACCGAAAAAACGCTGCCGAAAAATTATCTAAATCAGTAAAAACTACGAAAACACAGTCTGGTTGAAGACCATTCTCAGTCAAAGTTAAAATTTTGATTTGGTTTAAAGTGAATCCCAGCCTTCAGCTCATCAGACGCACTAGTTCTACCCTTCATAATAAGCGAAGGCAACAAGCCAGCGTTTAGCTTAGAGGCACTTCAAGCAAAGTAAACACAAGCACCAAATTTATAGAAGACAAAATAATAGTAAAAAACTATGAAAAATGTGCGGATACTTTTCAAAATTTACTCTCTTCGGTAACGTGGTTGCTTCGACCTACCATTTGCTGAGATACCGATAACATTTTGGCTACAAGCAAAAAATAGGTGTATATCAGATTTAAAATCAACATAACTATATGAATCGATGTAGAGCTAGTTGTCTTTGCAATCGCGAAAATTAAAATGTTCCCACGCACATTTCGTCGTCGCCCCTTTCCAACCTTTCGCTTAGATTTGTGTGATAAAACCTACTGATTTCTATGGACAACAAAACATTGTTCACTAATTCATCAAATTTAATAGCGTTTAGTTTGCCTAGCAGATCAATAACTTCCGAGCCACCGCACCATTTGAAGGAGAGAAACTTTTCTGCTTTATTTGCAAACATAGGGTCGCGCGACCACTGGCCACAGCTTACCGGCGCCAACTCACAATGGGTTTTATTCGGTCACAAGCCATCCCTCTGTCTGCCTGTCACAGTTGCTAGCTCGGTAACTGCACCCACTATGACCGAACAATGCCGCACGCTTTCATCTATCAGAGCTTATCAATTGATCAGTAAATATGCCAGGGGATGAAAATAGCGATTAATAGCGTTCTGTTGCCACCACTTTAACTCTATTTTTATCCGATTTGACGGAGCACCAATTGCATCGACACAAAGCGAAGCTCACACAAGGTCTGGTATTTTCCTCTCGCCTCTATTTTCCCTGCTTCGTGATAATCTTACTATTGACATGGCGATGTTTTGATATTTGCAAAATATTAACAAAATATTCCCGCATTAATTCGATCTTTTGCAACATTTGATATATCAATAAAATATAAAAACCACCACAAATCGCTTAGGGTTGGGCGGATTTGGTCACAACCTGATGAACAAAAAATATGTTATATCACAAACTATTAAATTATTCGATCATACTTGCACCGTTTGTTTAGTGGCAGCGTAATGAGTCCAATTCTTTTTCGCGATTATTTTTAATGGACGGAATTTCCGGGCATTTGAATTATTTCGTTTTCTTCAGCACTATTCTAAATGGAACTGTACTGCTCAATCTCCTATTTTTGCACTTTCATTGGTTGATTGGAGTTACCTGGCTCTTTCGTTTCGTGTGGGTGAGATCATAGTGCAACAAGATGCCACCCCATAGGATCCAGCTGGTTTGGAGAACCTGGGAAAAAATGCCATCTCTTTCAGCTCTGAAACTACCTGCTGCTCAAGACTGACTGTGCCAACCCTAGTAACCATTTTCTTTGATGTTTAAATCTTTCTTAAAAGACACACCTGCCCTGCATCATTTGCTCAAGGTGTTTGTTTGTGTTAGTCTTGATCTTATAATATGTGTCTTGTAAATGTTATTACACCTACGAAGATAGATGTTTTCAAATTACAGCAACTAGCTACCACGAACACTTCTAATTGACCTTTTATTTCAGCTTTTCTTTCTGCAACACTCTGTTGTACGAATGGGGGAGGAGGTAGCCAATTACTGCTGAATTACACGATGCTCTCAGCTACACGAAAGAGACTGGGCCTCGCGACATTGCCTTATGCTATTACTCGGATTATTGTTGCGGGATGACTAGCACTGTATCTTACCGGTGTTCTTGCTACTGCCTATTCTTTCTTTTACGATAACTTTTTTCTAGTTTGTCGAGATTTTATCTTTGCATTGAACTTGAAGTATTTCTTCGTGCAAATTTAAACTTGACAGCGGAAAGTTAGTGTTTCTGTAATATTTTAGTTCATTTGCTTATGTGCCTACAAGCTGTGTTTGACTTTCTGGTCTTTGGCGATTCTCTGCGTAAGATCCGACCACGGCCCATGAAGAAACCGCTGGAAATGTTAAAATACCTGCAGTCCGCTGGCAAATTTTGGTCATACCTCTAACATAAAATTCTTTCTATAAATACCTTAAAATGCGAATTCAAAAATATGCATCTGGCACCAAAACCCATCCCGGTTCCCTCGTTTCACGAATTTAGCGTCAAACTTATGAGTTCTTTTTTTTCATTCAATCGAGATGTTGTTTTCACAATGATTCAAGCCAATAAATTTCCACATAAGCTCTTAGCATTTTACGTCACAATTTAGATTCAAACTTTATCCATTTACGAAAAAAATAGAAAATGTTGTGCCGGTGCATTTTGGAAAAACTAAACCGGTGAAATTATGCAGGCTAATGGTTGCAAAGGCCTCATTGGATGTAGGCGACGAAAGAAGAGTTCTTGCTGCATTCTTTCACTGCAGGGACCTCAATCGTCCCCTTGAATGCCTGCCTCTGACTTTGGATCTTTTTTTGGCTTCTCTTTTGGTTAAGCCAGACTTTTGGGGGTGGCCTGAAAATCGTTTAAAAGGGTGTCACCAAACATCTAGCTCTGAATTGAAAGCAGAGGGCGCTGTTATTAATTCCATTAGTTTCGGGAATCGTGTTGTTGCCACCCGACCTTTTTCGGAACGTAGAAACTTCACGTACAATTCAACAGTCTGGCTGACCTAAACTATAGCAAACATCAAAAACCTATGGGCAGCACCCAACGATTGGCCTTCGAGTAGGTTCAGATGTAGGGTTGCCCAATTCAATTTATCAAATAGGATGTGAATAAAGCGAGATGATTTCTATCACTTGTTCAAACTTTTTCT
Source organism: Trididemnum nubilum (assembly GCA_963965965.1). Classification (NCBI taxonomy): domain Eukaryota; kingdom Metazoa; phylum Chordata; class Ascidiacea; order Aplousobranchia; family Didemnidae; genus Trididemnum; species Trididemnum nubilum. The sequence continues at coordinate 900,263 of OZ014477.1, forward strand.
CTAAAATTTTGTGGATCCGTTGACCAAAGTCAATCCACGCTGTGTCCTGCTGATTCGGTATGGATCAGAGACAGAAAGCTCAGAGCTATACTTACCTGATCTTAGACGTGAGAGGATTACGGTGGACAACCAATTTCTTGGAGCTCTTTTACACTCCCATTTTTTGAAGCTTTTTGAAAAATAAACAAAAAATGCCAGAATGAGGGAAAGAGCTAAGCCAATGCAAGAAATTTGATTTTTTTTACTTTGTTGACTTTCGCTTGTGGAAATAGTGCGAAACGAAGCCCGACGCTTACGATCGTAGCTTGTTTCTGGAACTCCGTAATCTGCATCACCTTACGTGACCTCAATTAGGTCAGCTAAATATTGCCACCTAGCGCTGTGAGAATCGCTGCAATTTGATTGTTGTTCCATTCGTAAATTCATATCTGATTTTATTTTTGACGGCTGATTTTCCAAAAATAAAAATAGAGATAACAAGCAAATTTTGAAAGTTATGGGCTTTCCCTTCAGCTCTACAATGTTGATTTTTTTAGGGTTTTATTGTGATCAATATTCAATACAATTGAGATTGTGATGCGATAATCGGTTTAATTTGTGACTGCTGGACATCGCTGGAATTTCGGATGTCCATTTATTTTGTCACAATCTTTCGACGCTTTGTGTTAGCCGCTTTCTATCAAAGCTTTTTTAGGGACCACCCCCAAACTTGGGTTTGTCACGTTCAACAAACACAGATGTTCCATTGTTCCGCACCCGCGCGCTGACTAAATCTCTCACGCTCCCGGGCGCGAAATTAACACAATATTTTGCTACAATGGCGATGGGTTGACACTTTTGTTTGTTAGATGTTTTCGAGCGCCTTCGTGATCAGCGATCAAAGCAACTTGCTGAGAGATTCCTTCCAAACAATCATCTGCGTGTCATTTCAATACCAAAACGAGCTTAAAAGCGATGTTCCGCGTCACAATCGCCGTCATAAGCTGTCATTATAAACAAGAAACTTGAAAGTGAAATGTCAGCTGAAACATGCTGCAAAATTTTTGCAGTGATTTACTTTCGCTAACGAATGAACAGAAACAAATGTAAATTGATTCTTTACAAGCGGCGAGAAATTAAGTCGATATTGGTCCGTGACCACGGTAAGGAGGACTTTTACATAATGACCGCACGTTTTTGCTACTTCCTACCAACGATATGATACTCATATACTGTATATATTCTAAACTCTAAAGCGCAACATGAATGAATTTTAAGTTTTGCCCCACTAGCCTCTTACATTGCGGCAACCAATTAAGAACAACAAGTTAACTGTTACGATCCCCACAACATCGCCATCCGCAAACGAATCGAAACCGTTTATTCCAAAGAAAGGAGTTGGCAGTTCACCACTAACCTCAGACGAGGATTGAAATTGTTGCTACAGCTTCAAGAGCTGTTTGGTTAAATTTGCTGATATGCTTTTTACGCTCTGTACTTTTTGTTGTAAATTAGATGACTAATTTGCAAACTGTTCCTTTAAAAAAAAATGGCAGTTCACCACTAACCTCAGAAGAGAATTAAAATTGTTGCTACAGCTTCACGAGCTGTTTGGTTGGATTTGCTGATATGCTTTTTACGCTCTGTACTTTTTGTTGTAAATTAGATGACTAATTTGCAAATTGTTCCTTTAAAAAAAATGTTTACTCTGTCGCGCGACATTTCAAGGTTTTCACCCCGGAAGTAGGTAGCGTATCGTTGATAAAACGTATTTGTGATATTATAATGAGCCATTGACATCAGCATGACAGATCAGTGTTGTATCCGATCATATTCACTCGTCACAATCGGTTAGTTTGGACGCGCGTCGTTTGACGTGATTGTCGTCCGGACCCACCTCGCCACCTCAGCTGAAAAAGTAAACAATTTTGTTTCATGGTCATTCGTTTTAATTCAACACAATATCGGTCTGCTTTTAACTATAACAAATTAATATCGCGTGGCAGAGAGAACTAAAGTGTAATTTATCTGACTACCCTGATCGCATGGTCTGAGTTCAACTCGCACCCTGGTCACGTTGTTGCGTCTTTTGGAATGCTTTACGATGGTTGTCTCTAATTGGTGGCTTGGAAGGAGCAGCAAAGACACAAAAATTTAGCTTATCATTAGCATCTCTACGGCAAATTGTCATTGTCACTTTCTCGTAAAAGTGAATAAATACGGATCAATAATTTTGGGGAGATTGTAGCGGCCACTTTTTAATTTTTAAGTCTATGATAACTGAGAACTCTCAGAAACGTTTTTTCCACGCTATGTTTGATGGTTTCATTGAAGCTCCTGCGAGCTGCGACGAACATCATCTCAACAGCCGCTACTTGCCTGGGGCGGCACGCGCTCGACTTGATGAACAAACAATGGTCTTCACGCGTTTGTGTCGAGCCATCTTTGTTATGGTTTTGAGCAGGATAATGAAATTGATCCATCATGTGTTTATTAATCCGATTAATTGATACAATTGCGTTTTGAAGAATTCGGCGAGGGGGTCTTTCTTCGTTTACAAACGTTTCACGTACGGAGGCTACCGCATGATAGCCCGTGTCGCTTTTAGCCATGGCCGTGTGGTTTCGTGTGGGACGCGATCCTTACCACGAAATGCACGAAATAAAAGAGATTCGTCTACGTCCCTAAAGGGGAGGAGCATAAGTGAAATGATTAAATAAAGTATAACACGATAGCAATAAATAATCAAAATAATTGTTTCGAACATTTGAGGAAAGATGAATCTTGCTACTGTAGCTACCAAACGCTTTATATTTAACGGACAAAAAAGGGTTTATATTCAAAAACTTGTCATGTCATACAGGGCTGCGTTAGAAACATGCTCTTCCCTCTCCACAAGCGCTTTCTTTTCTAGTACGGCCCTGATTTCATCTTCTATTTTGCGTCTTAAGTTTTCTCACAGCAACACAAGATTCAAAGTGTATTAATCCAGCGCTATTGAACAACCTGTGCATGGGTTTTGCTTTTGATCTTCAACTTAAATCCCGGTTCGATCCTCGAACTGGTCATGCGCCGTTGTGTCCTTGGAAAAAACAAAGCTTAGCTTCCATTTGGGCCAAGCAGTTTACTCGTTGTGGTGGCCCAGCCTGACAAAATACTTGCAAAAAGAACCAAAAAAGGGTGCTTTTTGTTGGTATGGTTGGACAGACGCAGAGTAGACAGGCTTGTACGCATGAATGATCGACCTGCGAGAACAGGTGTCACGACTCAACCGCGAATGGCACAAGACAAGCAAGCCACTTCGCCCACTTGTTGCAGTCACACGACGGAACTGCTGCTTCCAATCATGAAAGCGCTTTATGAAATTTATTTTATAAACATCATTTTGATAGCACAGAAGAGTTTTGTGTGCGACACAAATAAACTTAATCTCGAGTTAACTCCTCTAAAATCTCGAAAACTGTAACATTTTGATGTTTAAATCTCTTCCTCAAACGACTAGTTATTTATGCAGATTAAGCAAAAATGAAGTTCATTCAGTCGCATTTCACACCAGAGTTGAAGTCGCGCTGGTCTTTTCGGTTCGGGTTCGGGCTTAAGATTGGAAAAATATCGGGCTTGATATACGTACTTGACTTGCATTTGCTATAAAAGTTCAAATTCAAATAACTTTGCAACACCGAATGACGATTTCGTTTAAGCATAAAAGCGATTATTTTTCCACAATTATATGAAAAGTTGACTGGTGGTACAGAACTTGAGAATTGCTTTGATTGAAGAGTTCATATCTGCGAAGATATGAACATTTTATTACGTCACAATTCATAAGCAATGATTAGTTTGATTACTAGCCGTAACCGTATATTTTTAGATCTAATATTTTTTCGGTCCTGGTTTTGGCTTCAAATCACTTTTCGGGTCCGGGCTTGTACTTGTCGGCCCGTCCTCAACTCTGCTTCACACAAATGACAATTTTTGAATTAAGTCCCTAAAACTTCAAACTCGTTTAGGGTGAAAAGAATACCGACATACCACATGCGAAAAGATCATCTTCGTTGTAAAGCTTCACCGCTACTTTTTACACCGAAGTTTATTGTAAACATCTGTCATGCGGCCTCCGCACAACGTGATGTGTTCGGTTGAACCAGCATTAATCGCTTTAATCCCGATCAACATTTGATACCAAGCCGGGAAATATTTACATCAAAATACAGGCTAATGGAATTAAATCTTGACAATACAGCTTGTGCTAGATATGTCCCTGGAACCTTGGAAGCGCAACATAATTTTTAAGCTCTTGCATCTGGATATATATCGACTGATCAGTGGCGTGGTAGAGCAAGCAGTTGGCGGAGTATTACAACCAGTCTTCTGCTTCACTTTTTACCAAATCGTCAAGATGCCGATGTCTTGCACTTCTTCACCGAGATTAAGCTAATAGCAAAAAAATGTCTTACCTGCTTTGGCGCCCCATTTTTAAGCAGCCCAATATTTCTATGACCCAAATTTTGTATTGGCCGCCCAGCGAAAATTTACGTAACTAATCCGCAATTGTTTAAGGCTTAATTTTGTTTTTGGGGGAGGGAGGGAGGTCAGTGTATCAGCGTAAGCCAAAAAAAAGGCATAAATGCAAACTGTCTGAATCATGGAGTTGTACGTTACACGTTTGACTTACGCGGGAATCGAACGATATAGCTATGAAATAAATTAGGTTCAGGTTCGAACTCTCAAAAATAAAGAAACGCAAAACAAACCTCAAGTCTTTACCGATGCCCAAAACAATTAGTGAAGTCATATGGCATTTGAATGCGGAGTTGCGACATTTAAGAGAATCGAACCTCTAACCTTGCGAGTCAGGTGCATGGCTCAACCGCCAATGATCAAACCTTTATTTTGAAAGTGGTGTCCTCCATTCAGGCGTTTTATGCAATCTGTTCGCCTGCAAAAAATTCTTTATGGATCTTCAACCACTGCAATGTCTTTGCATCTGACCACAAGCCATCTTGTTCTGCTTCACAAGAGTACTGGGTGCTGTTTATTGCGTCCAAATACAATACAATTTCATGCAAGAGAATTCTGTCACTAGGTGACGCTTTGTAGCTTTTAATAAGCTCCTACGCTGACAGATAAAAGCATAATTCCCTTACGTCTTTTTCAGTCCGCTTATCGAAGTGCATAGTAGCATGGCAAGAGTGAAGAAACATAAAACTTTCTTTCGATATCCGAGTTTGTCCGAAGAATTTTGGAGAAATTGCATGTGCTTTTGCTCATAATTGACGCTAATTTGTTTAAAAAAATTGTAAATCCTCCATCTTCGAACATCAAGCAGTGGTATGTTTCTGAGTTTCAAGTTTATTTTCGTTACAGAATTAAAACAACACACTAAATTTTAAACCACATTGTAGCATACATAACAGGAAGCTTCGACATGATCTGGAGGTCTTCAAGTCAAGCAGATACCGAGAAAAAGTTGTAACTTATCATTCACTCAAATTGTCATTTTTGTGAAACTTGTATTAAGCTTAATCGCATTAATCCAATCATTTTGATTAATAATAATATGATTGGATCAGTGCGATTAAGCTTAATTCAATTTGCACTTGATGGTAGATAATATCTTGATTGAAAAAGCATTATTTGTTTCAGTTTTAATTTGAAAGCATAAAATTTTTTTTTTGTATGTTACTAGAGATGTCATTCCAAATTCGAACTCCTCTATATTTGATTGGTCGTTGTGAGCTCCTTGATCTAAAATTTACCTCATCTACTTTAGTAAAAAATCTTTCTAAAATTCGAAATGATAGCGTTCGGGAAGAATGAGGTTATCGATGATAATTGTTAATATGATCGAACAGTTAGGAATCACAGGAGTTAATTTTAGCCACTGTCTACTACAAATTCACAAAGAAATTTTCGAATAAAAGTGGCGCCGCTATAAAATTAAATTTTTTTCCGGGCCAAACAAGCGGAGAGGATTCAAAGTAGAAAGAAAAAAAATTTTTTCGGAGATAGATTTAAGAGAAAATGCTTCAAGGTGAGACACGAAATGAAAGTCATAAACTCATAATCCCGCGTTAAATACAGTTATAGTTGAAAGTAGGGAGCAGGTGCGCAACGAGGATTTTGCTAAGAGGACGAGGGGCTTGAATCAAAACTTGAGTTTTTTGCTTGAAAAATGACTCATTTACGTGGCGTCCGGAGCGAACCGTTACAACTAGACACCACAAATGGGGTTCTGGGTGGTAGACGATTTTGGGGAAAAATAGCCATTTTAACGCCATTCACTTGTTTTTAGAACCATTTGAAAGAAATTGCAAAAATTTAGCTTAATTAAATTCCCTAGCCTTTCACCTCCCTTACTTATTAGTGAAGTCCAAAACACGTGCAAAACGCTTGTACAACATTTGGAGTTAAATTTTTTCGGTGACTAGGCTGAAGCGCCACTGACCAATAGGTGGAAAAGAACGGAGGGCAGAAATCCAACGCTCTCAAGTGTGATTGCCTTTGTTGCCTGAAGTTTGATCCTCTTCCGAGTAAGACTAATTTCGGTAGATCGCTATAAATTTGAGGGTTTGGTGCCCTTTAACGACTTATGCAACATTCGGTAGTTGCTTTTGATTAAAATAATAGTTTATCAAAATGCTGCCTGTGGGGTGTTTCTGCAAGCACGTTCAGTTGGATTCCAACCACTCACCTTTCGGTTAATCGTTCATTTTCTCGTCTTTCGTTGTTACTGGGGCTTTTAGTTCACGTAGTTAGTTGACGGTATAATTTGCAGAAATCTCCAAAACGCTCGTTTCCATAACTAACTCGATCTTTTTCGTTATAATTCAGTTTCGATGATCACACGCAGTTTGGTTTGGCAGAGTTAAGACGTTATAATTTTCCCTAAAATTTTGAAGATTTTGAGCGTGCCATAGTTATCGAGTTCTTTTGACAAAGTTTAGTAAACTGTTTGAATTTACACTGTTTAAGATTGAAATTCCTGTTACGAACTGTTAAGATTACTGATTTATTCTTGAGATTACTGTTAGACTTTGAGTTTTTACGGAAAGGTCTGAGTCTGGGAGTTTGTACTGTTCCTTGGTAAGTCGTATCTCTTGGATATCCGGCAGCGACGGAGACGTCTTGATGCTGTTCGGTATTCTTGTGATGCGAGTTTTCTGGAGCGCATCCAGACTTTTGAGATATTTTTCGTGATAAACCTTGTTTTCATTCGGACTCTGCTTGTTTTGGGTGACTTTCACGGGCGGGAGACGTGTCTTCGTACTCTGGGCTCTGGCGCTGACATTTTGCTCGTAGTGCGGGTTGCACTGAAACAAGTCGTTGAAACAAAAATAATCAGTTTAAGTGTATTTTTCAAAGTTACTGTATTAGGAATTACTTTTATGGAATAAAAATTTACTGCTATGTCGAATTGTTTATCTGTTTGCTGCAAAACAGTCGAGGAGTTCATGTCATATTTTATGTTGCAATCAGGGGTGCCGAAACCCGGGGGAGGATGGCGGGGATATATCCCCCAATAATTTGATTGCATTCCCCCAATAATTTGACTATGGTTTGCATCTTAGCGCTGGATGATGTTTGGACGTTTTTTTTGGTCTTCACTTAATTTGCTGACGTGAAAAAAATTGTAGTCGAGGTTCATCCCCCCCAATGATGAAAACGGCAAAATTGCATATTATCCCCCCCCCCCAATGCTCAACATAAATCGGCACCAGTGGTTGCAATGGCCCTAAACCTTGACTTTTTAGCTAAACTGCTGCTGTAATTGGGTTTACATTGAATAATTGAGAATGGGGTGTCCGGGAGTATTTTGTGCGCTTTGCTGGCAGAGCGTTTTGGGCGACTTTGGTTGCCGCGACGAGTCGTCGGAATGCGCGTAGTTGTCTTGGACGTAGCATACTTAATTGCCGCTCTGCATTTGCTTTGATACCGTATACTCGCTGATAAGTAAATATCCACATCTGATAATATTTTGAATAATGATACATAGTTTTCATGGTTTCTTTTACGTTGATGGTACCTTTTTGTTTAGCTCTGTCGAATCTTATTGCGTTCTTTTTTCTAGCCTTTAGTTAATACCCATCTTGTTATTTTCCGCATTATTTATTGTCGTTTATCTAATAGAAAATCGCCAAGAATCACCTGAATTAAATAAATTATTGTACGTACAATCTTTAATAAAAAAAAACGCCCGATACACATTAAATAATATTTGGCTATTTTTTTATAAATGTACAGCAAATTGTTTTCAAACGTATTTGGAAAGTTCGCAGACGATAAATAAACAAGACACTGATGAGCGTTAGTCGAAATACACTTTTTTTGTAAGAACAATTTTATAAAAACGCGTAGCTCATTTTTGCTCAAAATTTAAAAACAATGCCAGCTTCAGCAGTAAAAAAATGAATCTCCAAACCTGAAAAAAAAAGTAATTTCTGTGCTGACTCAAAACGATAAAATTTTATGAGATTTTCAAGTATTAGTAAGTAAAATGGCAACGATTTCGACATTATTGAATGCTGTTGCGCGTTGTGCAGGCAACTAAGAAAATGTTAGGCTGACAGTCAGCCTCAACTCAAAATTTACTGCTTCTTGCGTATAAAAGAAAGTGTAAAGGTCTTAAAATTGGTTTTTCTGTTTATGCGGGTGAAACTGTTGTATAGACAACAATATAATGCCAATCGAAATTTTGGCTCGTTAGCAACGGTCTAAAAAATCTGCGAGTAAAATTTTATGAGTCTACTTTAAAAGGTTAATTAAACTAAACAAACAACTTATTGACACCTCCTTTGAAATTTTATGTAACTTTGTACGATTAATTATACGTGGTCACTGGTCATGATTGCAAGACGTGCAAGCCTCCAATTCTGTCCATTCCTTCTACTTTTTCCAGATTGCACGAAAGCCACTTGAGTTAGAGTATCAACAGCGCATAAATTAGCATGGCCTTTTTTCATTTTAATTCTATCATCAAGCTTCAATATCACGACGAAATTTTTTTACTCTTATGTAGCAACAAAAGGGCTTTCGTGCGTTGAAGATGTGAATTAAGACCCTCTAATAATATCAACACGAAACAAGTGCAAAAGTTTTGATTTAATTCTTCGGTCTGGCCCAATGAGATGTAGAAAGTAACACCTCATGTTACTAAGTTTAATTAGTGTACGTCCAGAAATACTGCATTACTTCAGTTCCTTGATAAGAAGCGATTAGTGGTTAAAATTTACATGTAATCGGCAAAAACCAAGCATTCTAATATCTCAACAGTAGAAATACAGACTAGCATCAAAATTTTTTTAACCGAAACAAAATTCATTTCTACTTGCGAAATTAACGACAACGAGGAAACCGAACCTCCAACCTCTCTAGTTGGGAGAGACCTTAACCGCTGCGTCATTCCGAGACCCTCAAACCCGGATGCTTACTTGAATTTCTGTCGAATTCAAACGGAGGCATTTTATACTGTAGATCTATTCGTGCGCATAAACCAGCCACTCTGCATCTGTCTAACCACACTAACACAGAGTGCCCATTTTGGGTTCTGTTTGCTAGTCTTTTGTCAAGCTGGGCTACCACAACGGGTAGACTGCTAGGCTCTAATGCGAAATCAGCGTTAAGCGTCTTTCCAAAGGACACAAAAACGCATCGCTTGTTCGGGAATCGAACCAGCAGCCAAAGTCCTTTTGATCATTAGCTCGACGATGTGCCAACTTTGCTGTCTGTGAACAAAAGTATTTTGACCGAAGTTAAACATTCTAATCAAAACCGAACATGTTAAAGGTTGGGACTTTATGATCGTTTCAAAAATTTGTGATAATGTTGTGCGCTCTGAAGAGCTGTTCGTATGGCTGTGCGTTATGCTTTTACGAGCAGGGCAGTTGAGAGAAATTACGGGCCCGGGGACAGATCCAAAACGAACATGAGCACTTTTCAACCAAACTGCTAATTTATCCCCCAGACTTAAGGTGAAGACCAAGACAGGTCTTCACTTAAATAGGGCCTGCTTTTCTCCCGAAATTAAAGCGAGATTTTTTCCTCGAAATTTCAGAATCTTTGCTTGAGATCAGTCTTCCACCAGCACGGGCCCCTCAAGCAACATAGAGTTGTTTTCAGAATAAAAATTTTATCTCTGAAAATGTTCAAAATGTATCTGCATAATAAAATAGTCAAAATGAAGAAACGGACGACAGCATATTAATACTGCCCCCTAAATCAGCGCTGACTCTCAAAAAAATTACTGGCTTGGGTATTCAGCCTTCTTGCCCTTTCTCAACGACCCTGTTTACGGGAGTACCTTAGCGGGCACATTTCTATGAAACCGGGTGCAATATTGTTTGATGGATGGAGAATAGTATGCTGAATGGCCACAAAAATATATAAAAATATCTCTTTTCCATTTTCCATGTTTTTTTAAAGCGTTGTTGCATGACTCAATTTGAGCTAAGTACTAATTTTATGAAGCAATCCAGAACATGTATACACATATATATCTAATTCAGTTAAGGGGGTTCAGGACAAGAGCACTTGGGACATTGTTTCACAAAATGAATAATGATTTAATGACAATATGATAATAAATGGAATTGAGCCGTCGCGACGCGTTTCGTCCTTGCTCAAGGGACTCTTCAGGCGACAAAGGTCAATTTTGTTTTCATTAGCCAAAAGAAAAAAACAAAAAGAATTAATTGGAATCGGCCCCCCTTACCGTTTCTAGGCTTTACGACTTCCAGTGCAATATGGCTTCTCCAAAACTTTTCGCCGACAACTTACCGACCACCATTACCCAGTAGGCTACTAACTCGTTACTTGAAACCTTCAAAATCTACCACTACTGTAATCAATTCTACTACTTCTAACCGAAATCTTACAAGCTAAGCCTACTTACTGCTAACATTGCAAGTTTGGTCTGCACAACGTTAAATTTGAAACCAATCATAGAAATTAATACCGAATAATAGCCCATTGTTGTCAAAAAATACAAAATATCGCAAAACATTACGTATGGAGCTCTACGCAATGGAAAATTTTAATAAGAGACCCCAACGTTATTCGAATTAAAATTTTCTATCCACATAGCACTACCTCAGAGTGCTCAAACTAACAAAGTGAGCGAATTCAAATTTTGAGAAAGGCTAAGACAAGGGTCATAGTCAAGAGATTCCTAAACCGAGAGTGCTCAAACCATTAACTTGGTGAGCGTAAATCAAATTCAGTTAAGGGGGTTCAGGACAAGAGCACTTGGGACATTGTTTCACAAAATGAATAATGATTTGATGACAATATGATAATAAATGGAATTGAGCCGTCGCGACGCGTTTCGTCCTTGCTCAAGGGACTCTTCATGCGACAGAGGTCAATTTTGTTTTCATTAGCCAAAACAAAAAAAAATTAATTACCGTAATTGGAATCGGCCCCCCTTACCGTTTCTAGGCTTTACGACTTCCAGTGCAATCTAGCTACTCCAAAACTTTTTGCCGACAACTCACCGACCACCATTACCCAGTAGGCCACCAATTCGCCACTTGAAACCTTCAAAATCTACCACCAAACAATTCTTCTACCTCTTACCAAAATCTCACTTATAGGTTGATATATAGGTTGCGTTTTTTATCTTTATCAGCGGTTACTTGAAGAACATTTAATACCAAACAGCTTTTAATGAGTTTAACTGGAGTTAGTGCAATACTAACGACTGATGGCGCGTAATAGGCAAGACTGCTGCTTAAAAAAGCGCTGAATTCCGAAGCTGTTGCTATAATGAAATGGTGGACTCATGCAAATTAAAGAAAATAATTGCGCCGTTGGCATAAATCATTTTTATTGCTTAGATTCTACGTTGCTGGCGATAGAATTTTGCTTGCTCTGGATTTTCGAAGCGCTTTGATTAAACTTAAAGTTTCAATGCTTGATAATAAAAATTTTACGTTACTGCCTGCAAACGAAATAGATGAGTTTCTTGTTAGCTTAAATGATTGCTCAATGCCAGAGCTATTATGTGAATTAGTTGAAGTATGGAGGCCTTTTCCTCAACTGAATCACAACAGCAAAATTTCACTACAAACATGTCGGTACACAAAAACCTTCTCTCCATTCAGCAGTCCCCCCCACATGACTTTTTTAATTTGTATTCTTGTACTTTAATTTCTCCGAATCATTTTTTAACTAAAACGCGTAATATTTACCCGCAGCGTATTATAAAACCACAGTATGATAAAATCACTGACACACTAATACAGTAATACCCCAGTCACACCAAGCCCGAATCAGACCGAAGTGGTCGGAATGCAAATTCGGCTTGATTCGGGCTCATTCGGGGTGGTGATTTGGAATGCAATACGAATTCACTTCGAATGACAGCGAATATACGCTTCCCGCCACAATGACGTCATATATCTAAATATTCTCTATAAGGTCCCGCACTGGTTTGTAGTGGTTTCATTCTATTCGAAATGGATTTACATGACAAAGCAATAGTTCTGCAGGTCTCTGCATCTTTTGAAGAGTTGATCGAAAAAGAAAGTGAAAAAGCGGTAAAACCGAGGAAAGCTAATAAGAAAGTAAAAAACCAAAGAAAGCCTAACAACAGTGGCGTCGCTAGGAGGGGGCGGCCCGCCCCGGGTGTCACCATTCTGGGGTGACACCACATTATGAAGCGAAACCATATCTCCACTGATTTACAGTGAAGATCTTTTTTCCGTCCTCATTTGGACCGAAAATCAACCAATTTAGCGTCGAAGACCTTTTTTTTTCTTTTTGTTTTGGACTTCACATATTTCTGGGCCGAAAACCCACTAATTTGACGGCAATGACCTTTTTTTTTTGGTCTTCACCTATTTTTGGATCGAAAAAGGGTGACACCCTTGAAATCCCGCCATCCCTAGCAACGCCACCGCCTAACAAGTATCAAACCCGTCCTTGGCTGTTAGCAGAAAGAAGACAATTACATGGCATTTTCAACGTTTGATGAATGAACTTCGGATAGCAGACCCTCAAGCGTTTTTTAACTTTCTTCGAATGGAACCCTCCATGTTTGATGAATTAGTACAAAGAGTCAGTCCTAGAATAACAAAAACGGATACACATATGAGAAAGGCTCTTTCCCCAGGCTTGAAAATTGCTATAACAGTGAGGTATCTAGCTCAGCAGCGTAGCCAGGGGGGCGGGGAGGGGAGGGGGCTATAGCCCCCCCATTGGCCTGCCGACCAAAATGCAGAATAAGGAAAATACCACGCTTTTAGCACTTCTAAGACTCTCTTTTGCACTGGATTAGACTAAAAAATGATTTAAAGCATGGTTTGAAACGTTTATTTGGGGGGGGGGCTAATGGACTGCCGACCAAAATGCAGAATAAGGAAAATACCACGTTTTAGCATTTCTAAGACTGTCTTTTGCACTGGATTAGACTATTTTGAAACGTTTATTTAGGAGGGGGCTAATGAACTGCCGACCAAAATGCAGAATAAGGAAAATATCACGTTTTTAGCACTTTTAAGACTCTCTTTTGCACTGGATTAGACTAAAAAATGCTTTAAAGCATAGTTTGAAAGGTTTATTTAGGGGGGGGGGCTAATGAACTGCCGACCAAAATACAAAATTAGGAAAACACCACATTTTTATCCAGTGGCGTAGCCAGGGGGGGAGGCCGGGGGGGCTATAGACCCCCCCATTGACATGTCGACCAAAATGCAGAATGGAAAAAACACTACATTTTTAGCTCTTCGAGACTGTTTTATGCACTGGAGTGGACTAAATAGTGATTTAAAACATCTTTTGAAACATATGTTCAGGGGGGGGCTAATTTGTCAAAAATAAAACTAACAAAGAAATGAAACCTTTGATAAATGGTAAGAAATAAGCAATCAAATTTGATCGCAAGAGTAAAAATGCTGAACAGTGAACATAGGTGTCATCAACAAATATACTATAAACTAAGGAATAGGGGGGGGTGGGGGGCTATTCAGTATTTGTTAATTACCAATCATTTCTCTCAAATCTCTTTTCATTAGCCCCCCCCCAATTATTTTTCTCTATAAACTGTATACGAAATAGATTACTCCGTGTGAGTTTTATTGCACTATTCGATTTTATAATTTCACAGCATCTAAACAAGAGAACTAAATTCTACCATTAGCCACCTCTCAAATAGCCCATTCATGCTACCAGTTTAATCTTGTTTGCACTGCCAATTTCTAAGCCACGTTTTAAAATCATTATTTTTTAATCAAAATAGCCCTAAAATGAAGTTATTTTTGCAAAAAACTTCAAAATTTTCGAGCGCTGGGGCTCCGCCCCCAGACCCCCAAACAGCCCCCCCCCCATTGCGAATTTCTGGCTACGCGCCTGATCTAGCTTCAGGAGAAAAATATCCCAGTCTCATGTAGAGTTTTCCAGTGGCAAGAAATACCATTTGTCTTCTAATACCAAAAGTTTGCGAAGCTATTGTGGAAGAATCCATTTTCTGCGCTATCGCACAAAAATTTGGCATTTCTTCATATAAATAAGATTATTGTGTTATAATAAAATAGTGTTGTAATGAAATAGTGCATTAGAAGCTAGTCGCTGCTAAAAATGCAAAAATATACTCGTACAGCATGTTAATCAAAAAAATTACGTAATCAAGCGGTTGCGATATAATTTTTGCTTCAAATGAGCCCGAATCCACTTCCAATGCAATACGAATGCACTTCGAATTTTTTTCCGACTTATTTCGAATTATTTCGAATTTTTTTCCACAATCAGCCCGAATGTTTTGAACATGTTGAAAACATTCTAGATGGATTGCCGAATCAGCCCGAACGCAGTACGAACGTTACAAATGCACTTCGAATCAGCCCGAATTATGCACTACGAATCATGATTCGTACTACATTCGGGCTGATTAGGCCTCAGTGTGACTGGGGTATATATGACGTCAGTGATGGTCGTCATAATTATGACGTTATTATCATTTTGAATCTCGACTCGAAAATTGAATCTTTGTCTATGCGACGTGAAGCGAAGTTAACTTGAATTTAAATATTGTTATTTGCATTATGTTGTGATAATAACAGCAATATCTTTCCACAGGAGATTGACGTAATCACAGCCCCCAAACCTTCGTAAGTGGTTTCACATTGTCCCCTCATAATGTCGCTATTACGTAACCCAGGACCAGCTAGTGACAAAAGCAAAACCTGAAGCCCTTAAGTCTGAAAACGGCTTCAACAACGCTATTAATCATTCTCAGTGTCACTTGCAAATCTTTTGTAAAAAGAAACCTATGAAATTCAGCTCGCTTTGAAACCATGCGTGACATCACAATTAAAATATTAATTATATGAGCTTTCATTATCATTGTATTCGTTAATTGTGCGCAAACAATTGCATTATTATGAGTCCGCCCTTCGTAATCGGGTACGTGTGAGTAATGCAAGTGTCATGACTTTCATTCAATCAATTCACGTTTTGGCAAGAATTTAATTATGCTATTGTTCCCGCTTCAATATTCACCGTAATTCTGCAATAACAGCATTATTTCAGCAATTAACGAAAGTCTTCTACAGGGTCAAGAAGCATCAACGCAGATGAGCTCACAGAATCTGCACCGGCGAAGGGAATCAAACCATTACCTCGTGATTCAGAGTTAAACACGTTAATCGCTGCGCTGTCCTTAACTTTACGTCGAGTTGCTGGACATCGTTGACCTGCCATTTACCTTTTTTGGAGACTTTGTCCAAGAAATAATTTATACTCGTGATTTGGCCACCGATCCCGTCAAGTCTTTCGTGGTAGCAAGAGCAAGGTTGAAAATTTTCTCAGTATGTTTCATCACAAGGTCTACTAAAAAAATTGCTTACTTCTTGTGGCCTCGCCATTGCCATTAGTTAACGTCTCAAAATTATGCGTCATTTTGCAAGCGAAGTTACTCATTTCTCTGAATTTATTTCGGCGAAAAATGAAACGAGAACTGAAAGGTTAATATCAAGTTATAATTTTATCTAATGTGGTATTGAAAATGTATTTTCGCTCCTAATTAGAAAATCTCAAGGTAATAACTTTTTCAGGATAATACAATCAATTTCTGATGCGAAGCATCGTATGAACAAGCGATTAATTGCGTAAAATTTAATATTAAAAATAAAACTGTGATTAGAATATCTAATAGCACAAGTTCAGTCATAAAGCCC
This sequence comes from Trididemnum nubilum, assembly GCA_963965965.1. NCBI lineage: Eukaryota > Metazoa > Chordata > Ascidiacea > Aplousobranchia > Didemnidae > Trididemnum > Trididemnum nubilum. The sequence goes on from OZ014477.1 coordinate 916,414, forward strand.
GCATCATGACAAACGACACGAATTCGCAGTCATAAAATTTATAAATAAACAGTTTTTCGAGGCTATTTTTCGTGTTTCAATTCTGTAATTTCATTTTTACAAGCACTAACAAGAAATTAACTCATTAATAAATTTACGTAGGACCCCATCGTTTTAGCGGATCTAAAGTTATAGTGTGGTGAGGGTGGTAGTTAGAAAGCGTGTAATATTGCAATTGGGCTGCTGTTGAAGATACATCTATTAACAATAGCGTATTTAGGGGGGGTGGCATTGAGCCATGCCCCTTCCTGTTTTTCAAAAGTTCTTGCCTTTGCCACTAAGAATAAACGCGTTCCCAACACATTTCCAAGCAAGATCCTGAAGCGGTGATACTGTAAAAACCTAAGCTGACCACGGCGATGCTGGTGACGACATTTCGATTTTAGTAAAGCAAAGCCCAGAATATTCATAAAAGTGTAATTTGCACCCATCTACATTGATGGACTCGGGTCTCCGCCAGTCGTAAATGTTCTGAGCTTCCACCTGAAAATCCTGCGCATAAAAGCACTGTCAATCCAACCTTGAAAAATACAATTTGTTAATTGAAAAATGCTAACTGCAGCTGTTTCGGGAGGGGCTGCACTAGGATTTTATTGTTTTTTTTGTGTTTTTTTTTTACTTCAAGATTTGTTGAATTAATTCTAACATTCACCGAAGCATAATGATCACAAAGACACGCAGACTCGAATGCCGGCCCCCTAAAGGCCTAAAATATTCCACGTAGCTGGTGTACTATCAAATCAGCCGCAGTTTGACCTTAGCCATTGGAACTTGATAGAATTATTTGAAAACGAATATGTTAAGTTGCAAACTGTTTTTTTTTTTGCTAACTAAGTCCGCCAAAAATTTGTTCCAACATTCGTTGTTGAATCATAGCGGTTAGATATCGGTCATTATAGCCGGTCCAGTCCGTGTAATGATCCGCATTAGATGAATCATTCGCATTTAGAAGAACTTTAATGTTTCTGCTAATACCAGTTCGACAAAATATACTAACTGAATAAGGACAGAATACTAAAAGTATATGAAAGAGAATAGGGTATTATGACGTATCGTCAGTTTAATACTTCCGTATTCGAACACGTATTCTGCTAGTAACAGTACCGGTGTTAGTAAAAAATGTGTCATTGCTTGTTATACTGTTTGAGGAAACTTGAATTGTTTTATTAAACAATTAAATCGAGTTTATTGCGTCATTGATAAAAATTATTAAGCTGGGGTTGCTTACTAGTTTTTTATTTCAGGCCAGTTACGTCATTGCTAGTAAACTAAATCAGTAGCAACCACATAAGATCATTAAATTTTGCAATATTGATTATAGCATTTCTATCGTTGATTGCTAATTTATTTAGTTTTTATTACCAAAACCATGTACGATTGATAAAATTAGCAATTACATTAAATTTTAATCTTTATTAATTTGGAAATAGTCGAAAACTCGCACGAAATAAAGCGCATGGTAAAAAATTGTTTCTTTTAATTGAAAAATTAAAAACCGTCGGCCGGCACGTTATAATCTTTAATTTTTGCTTCTATATTTTTCCAATTAATACCTTAAAAAGTACGTTTGGTTCCCATCCAACCCCCAGCTAAAAGCTGTTACTCGGAAAATGGTGTTTGCATTTTGATCAATATACGATATAATATACCGTAGTTTTGAAATGATACAAATCGGTAGCATAGACAGTGGGAGCGCTACTGTGCGGTGGCCCCTTTTGGTATATGAAAACCATACAGTGTATTATTGCGCCTCTAGAAATCAATGATTACCCCTTTTCGGAAGCAGACTGGCAAACAACACAATGAACGCATGCCGGTTTGTCGGACGAAACTGAAGCGGCGGAACTTGCGGCTTCTCAGAGGTGGAGACCTTTTTTCTGGTCTTGATCTCCCGTCGCTGCAAACCAAACTCCTGTCTCCGCCAATGACACTGACGATACTTTTTAGAGTTTATTTCTTTGAGTTTTGAAATTTTACCAAACCAGATTCCTTCTTGCAACAACTCAAAAAGCCACTCGTTAGCGATACAAAAATTATCTAGACTAGATAAATTAAACTTGATATATTCATTAAGTGAGGATTTTTTGACGCGGTTGTCAAACATCTGCCAAAATCGAAAGCTGTGCTGAGACAAGTTCAAAAAACAATGATCTCAGGGTCAAAGGTCAGCATTCGGGTCAAGTTTATAAACTGCGTCAAGTGATTCCGATTACTGGTTCTAATCTGACCGCTACTGTGATATAATAAACTTACAAGAAACGGTATATTGTGACGCAAATGTTCCATTATGCGTCATATAATATTACATTATATTCACCTTTCTATAGATGGTCTGCATAAAGTAAAAAAGTGGACGGAAGATAAAATGTTATTTGGTAGCAGTTAGCCAGTTACTGTGAAATCATTGCAATCAAACTATAGTGTCTTGCATTTATAGGCTCATTTCCGCTTATTAGAATTGTGGCAAGTCTATTAGTATACAAACCTATTGACATTTGCGTTGAACAAACGTCGTTGAAAAGAGTGTTAAAGGTTCCGATTTTGTGCTAGGTTATCATCGGCCGATTATAATGTTTATGCAAGAGTAATTACACTCTTTTTTTTATTAGAACAATATTATAAAATCACGAGGCATATTTTTGCTCAAAGTTTAAGAAAAAGTTAAGAACAAATGCCAGTCTCAGCAGTAAAAAAAAATTTAGAACAAACGAAAAAAATTAATTTCGAATCTAAAAAGAAACTAAATTATGTACTAATTCAACACGATGAAATTTTAGTGATTTTCCAGTATTTGCAAGTAAAATTGCAACGATTTCGAAATTATAGAGTGCTCCTGCGCATTGCGCAGGCAACTGCAATAATTTTTGACTGTCATTCAAATTGAAAAAAAACCTATATTGCTGTTCGCTACAGAGTTGTAAAGGGGCCGACTAGTTCAGGCCCGAACCCGAAAACTAATTTGAAGCCCAAATCACGGCCGAAAAAACCCGAAAGTTAAGATAGGTATGAAAAATTTAGCAGTCTTGAGAAGCTATTTTGATTATATTTTTGTGCACATAAGGAAAAAAGTACGTCTCAGGCCCGAATTAAGCCCGAAATTTTTTTCAACTTTAGGCCCGAACCCGACCCGCAAAGCCCGGCCCGACTTACAACTCTGGTTCGCTATAGCTGTTCGCTTTTGCAAGTTTACGATGCTGCCAAACTTCAAAAAAAGCATTTACTCAAGCTGACAAAGCATTCGAAATTAAACAGTTTTACAAACATGGTCGCTAAAATTGACGTCAGTGTTCTCAAAATTTAAGAACAAATCAACAACAAATGAGGCTGAAAATGGGCAAAAAATTAAGAACAGTCAGTCTCAACTCTAAATTTACTGGTTCTAATAAAAAAAGAGTTAATGATAATGTTGGGGTAACAAATGAAGAGGAATCGCTCTTGGGGAAATGGAGGGTAAAGTGGCGGACTCGATCTCCCCAACATTAGGGGTCGATTCTTTCTAGCGCCCCTGGTGTCAGATGAGCTCGTAAACATTTGCGTTTCACTCAAAAATTCTTCGGTGTTGGTGCCATCTTATTAGCGTCCTGTTTCAAAAAAGATTTGTTTTAATTCTAGATCTTTTCTGGATTGGCGAGCATCTAAAAAGATTCTTTTTAAAAATAAACATAAACATATTCTTTGACTGCGTTTTAAGAGCCCGTGAGAATTTTTAAACGTTTTGCAGCCAAATTATCTCGTTAATATGCCACGTGCTTCCTCCCGAACACCAAAACGTGCATTAATGAGCAACTCATTGTGATGTCACAGCGACGTAGTCTTCGAAACTCACACGAGCCCTTATAATGCAACGCGCAGGCGCGAGCGGTCAATTGAGACGTCAGTTTGCGTGGGGTAAAGATCGATTATCTGGGGGTGGCTGAAGATTGTCGCGATTAAAATTAGTACTTTTTCTGCTTCTAGAAGTTAGTTCTTTATTACAAGTTATCATTGCTAAATTAGAATTGTTTGAATATGTTACAACCTCCAACTTAGCGAAGCGGTTTTATTTTCGAAAAAGGGATCAGTTGTTTTACATTAATTTAGTAATTTTGCTGGAATCGAGCTCAGGGCGTCTTATTTACAAAAACTTAACTTTATGGCTAAAATTCAAATAAAAGATTGTAAAAACGTTTTGTTTTGAAATACCCTAAAATATTGAGAGTCATGTTTTTGGCATTTTTCTTTTGTGTTACAGATCTTGAATAGAACAAACTACGCTTTGTAAGCATTTTTCAGGAACTTTCATTGTAGAAGTGCGAAATTGGAGCTATGCTGATGCAGAAAAGGGAGCAGGCTTATTACGACGTTTTTTCCTTCTTTCTCAAGCAGACTATGAAGGAAAAAAGGCAAATCGAGGAAAGCGTTTTCATCCTGCAACAATTTATCTCCAGTGCGGAGCAATGCTTGAAATGCCTAAACGCTCAAAAAGTCGGTGAAAATTTGATCTCAAGTTCAAAAAACTTCAAAAAGCATCAAAATTTTGATGGAGAAAATCGGAAAATTATTTTGCTTAGAAGAAAAACCCATGTTCAGCATGCGAAGCTAATTATGACGTCAACAACTACTCAACAAAGCGAATCGGGAACAAAAACAGCAACTTCGAAACTTGAAGAAGTGGGAACAGAAATGTAAGTGGTTGAATTGCCCCATTACGCTTAGGTTCATCGAATGTTAATCAGTTATCTAGTTAACTTTTAATCAGTTGCAAAAGCAAAAAGTTGCCAGATTCTGCGGGAGCCGCGGAAATGATTTAGAACAAATTTCTCTGCACATGATTCCAGCTGCAACTTAGTTTAAAGATCTGCTCATATTTATTTTTTTTAAAGATTATAAAAATATTTAAACATTAAAGAGCTGTTTCACCTTGATCTGCCCTTATATATTTTTTATTACTTATCTTTTTATGGTTTCATCATAAACAAGTGAAATAATTATTTCAGAAAATAAACGTTTGCTTTTTACGTCACATTGTTACGGTTCGTAAAATTAATTGAATCTCTTCATAGTCACGTTTGGATTTGTGACGTTTGCACGAACGTGACCGGTGGCATTATCGCGTAAAATTTCATTCACAAACAAGTTAAATTATTCCCAGGCTTGTCCATGGGAATGGGATTCCCATGAGAAATGTCCCATGGGATGGGATGGGACAGCACGCATTGCATTTCCCATGGGACTTATGGGACAATAACATATAGCTGAATTATCACATCAGAAACAGTTGATGAGCAGGAAATTGAAAATTTGCTGAATGAGTACAGTGACTCGGAATATGAGTGCCAGAATGATAATGAATTGTGAACTCATCTGAACTTTAAAGTTAACAAAGTCAATAAATTTTTGTCGCTTTGTGTCTTTCTTTGTACGAGTAGTCCTATCTAGTACACATTATACGTAAATTTTCATAAATTTATTAACTTTTATTGATTTGCATTTTGATGGGAATCCCATGGCATGGGATGGGTCAAAAAATATGTCCCATGGACAAGCCTGATTATTCCTGAAGTGAAATATGCAGAATTAATCAAAAGCTTTGTTTCAGATTCTGGGTGGGACATTTTTTGAGTCTAGGTAGACTGGGGCCGTAACAAACTCTTTCTATTTCCAAAGAAAGTTTGTTTTTTTTTCAATCGTAAATTAAATGTTGTACCTAGTTTTTGTATCCCATGTGTGGCCTGACAGTTTGGCAGCTAGAGGACAAAATTTTTATTGAATAAAAGTATGAGCGGGTAACACCAAACGGCTACGCCATATGTGGGGCAAGAAAACGAGGGATGAACTCAAACCAAAATCTTCCTAAAATCTTTAAAAAGAGGCGGATGAATATTATCCAGAATTCATTTTTTTGGTCTATTAAATATAAAATTTTGGGTGAAATAGGCTCTCCGATTTCTTAATGCTGATATCGTATGAGCATTAAATTCCCGTTCGACTTTTTTTTATTGCCTACTTGGCCTAGGTATTCATGATGTACCTACAGTACGTCATAGATTAATCAAGATTAATGGTTGATCGGGATCGGGTAGCGGTTCAACTGAATGAGAGCAGCTGAGTTGTTTACTGTCAGCATCGAATTATAAAACAAAACCCGATTAAATGTTGCGGTTCGGAATAATCCTCTCTCCTCTCCAATCACACAAAATCTTTGTAAATAAACAACTTGTGAGTTTAACTTGATGAACAGCGCCATCTTTTGAATGCAATTGCTTTTTAGTTCTTGGCCCATTAGTTATCAGTTTTTTGAAAATATTTTTTATTTGTTTCAAATTACCGATGAAAACAAAATACAGGGATACAACTAGTCCCGCCAAATGTGGTATCAAGCATTTTTTGCTACTATGTGGTCACGAAACTTCTGTTTTTGATGTTTTGTTTAATTTACAACGCCGTAAATGCGAAACGTTAATAGGTCAATTACGTGACATCAACGTTGGTGACAAATTAATTGTTTCTTGTTGACATTTTATTCGTCAACAACCTTAATTTTGACGTCACTAATTAATATTATAAAATGACCGAACTCAATTAACCGGATTTGAATGAATTTGCGTACTTCAAATTACCGGCTTGTATTTCGCTCTGAATTTTGAGGTACTTGATTCTCATCTTTATCCAGTCCCAATAATGACAGAACCAATTCGCAACTTTGCTTTTTCTGGAGAAGGAAGGGGCCTTCTTCAGTCTCGAAAGATTTTTTGAGAAGGTTTTTGAATACAGATAAGATCGAAAACTGGGTGAGAATAGCAGTGAAGAATAAGGTGCCTAATTTGACATCCGTTTACTTTTGTCTCAAAACGCAATCACGGCTGAGTTCCGACGAAGATTGAACATTGTTAGCAGCACATTCAACCACTTAATCGAGCATGCTGGGCATTGCATCATGAATTATTTGAATTTAATTCCCACTATTTCTTTAGGACCCAGCCAAATCTTCATTTTGGCGAATTGAAAAATCTTCAATCAATCAAATCACGACTGTATTCCGACGTGGCTAAAGAAAACCCACCAACGGTGAGTTGACGACGCCAGCCTTGCTGTGACCCTGAAATGGGAAGTGTGCTTCAGAAGATTTTGTTTTTTTTGCAAAATTGGGAGCAACAATGATCCAAATCCTCTAGATTCTTCTTTTAGGCAAAATTTTTGCTATTCGTAAGCATTTATATTTTATCATTATCTATTCTTGCAGAAAACTGCCGATCCCAACTTGGTGCAAATAATTGTGGCGTCACAAAGTACCGAAACACTAGATGATGAGCAATACTATGATTCTGACCAATCAGAAAGCTCATTTGAAGAGACAGGAAATTATTTGAACCCAAAACTCTGCTCCTCCTTCAAATACAAAAGGTAATGTAGAAAATTCATGCAATTTATTTGCTAGAATCAAAGAGTTTATAAGTTGAGACCGAACTTCGTTTTTCAACCAAACACAGTATCTAATAAACATTGCTTTATGCTGCTGTGATTCCTGTGAAGCTTGCAGACGTGTGTCAAAATCATCAACATTTTACAGAAATATTTGACCATAGTCACCCAATATTAAGTGACTATGTTTTGACCTATTGGAAAAATAATTAAAAGAGTTTTGGTAGCGTTTTTGAAAACGGTACAGCGACCAGCAACTCGAGTTTTAACATCCAATATCCTTTTCAGTCGTATCAGGCAATAAATCGCGAGAGAAAACTCTGTACAAGATTAATTTCAAAATTTGATTAAAATTAACGAATATCGAAAACAAAAATGATATGTTTTTAGACTTTGCCAATCTCACAATGATTTATTTACACACACCAACCAATCAGAATCCGAGTTTTCGTCAAGTGACACGTTTGTGGAATCTGAAAGAGCCACGTCAATGGACTCAATTAACAGGTAATTTGTAGTTAAAAAATTTGAAGTATGACGTCCAAAAACTTGTGCAATCAAAGCCTCTGTTCATTGTTGAGGACAGTGTTAACGTTAGATCGCTTCTAACCCAAATCGTTTCTTCCAAGCAGATCTTTTACAATTTGAGGCACACTGGCTTAAGGCACGTAGCAGTGCAATACTATCATCGTTTTCAGCAAAAAACTATAGCTTGTACAAAGTTATTGTTTTGAATTACAGTTCGAAAATAAACGACATGTTTATTGGACTTACTGTATCACGCTGAAGCGTTTGAAGAGTTGACGAGACCCATCTCCGCATCATTGCCCTGGCCAGCACAGATCCTTTCAAATAAATGTCGATTTGTTTACAACACTACGTCCGAATTAACCTGTTCAAGATTCGAACCTCAGACTTCCTGTTTCAGAGACGAACCCGTTACCTCTCGACTAACTGGCCAGTTTTCCAAGCATAAGGAAATGTTTGGCCTCTGCTTCAAAAATCAGAGCCTTCAATACTTTTTGTGTAGTCACAAACAAAAATATTGTAACTGAGGTTTTTGAAAATAATCTCTTCTCTCATTATTTCAGTGCCGACGAGCCAAGCTTCTACTATAACCCAATCAGCTTTGCCAACACCGTCGTGAAGAAGAAGCAGAAGTGGAAGCTGCGTTCCGGATATGATAATGACGTGTGTGGAGATTATTACGTAAGTTTTGACATTTCTGTTGTCATAGAGTAATATGCGTGTGGTACTCTACCTGAAGACCGGTCTGAAGGGATGGTTTGTTTTAAACAAATTTTAATCTTAACCAGTGACGTGCGGTGAGGATTCTGGTTGGTGAGGCACAATTTTTTCACACACATGTCAATGCCGCAACTAGAACGTAGTTTTAAGGGGGGCCAAATTTGTTTCTGGTGGGGCCAAAATTTTTAGGTTGGTCTAGTTTTCACCAAGTTCTCTGTTGCTTTCCAAAAAAAAAGGTCATCGCGACATTGTAGTCTACTTTTCTCCGAGGTCTCGGTTGGTTTCCAAAAAAAAGCCACCATCTTGAAACTGCTGCAAGGGTAACGAAAGTTTGGGTGGGATATGCTGGGCAGTTTTTTTGGGGGGGTTGTTTAGGGGGGCGCCGCCCCCTTTTGCCTCCCCCCTCCTAGTAGCGGCCCTGACACATGTTTTCAAAAAAATTACTTAAGACAATGACTGACAAGCAAATAACTGTTTTCGTAGCCATTAAACGAAGACCAAATTTTTCGATAATTAATTACTCGTTTAATCTCTGCTGTTCACTTAAAGCCAAATCAATTCTTCAAGTTTCGAAAATCTATAAAGGTGGCCAATTATTTGACTTTGAATGTGAACATGATTGAAGTTTTGGTTCTTGCTAAGTCACAAAAACCAGGTTTCAGTCCCAACATTATTATTTGCTAAAAATATGAAAGCAGAAATGACGATTTTTATGGCGCAACTACTCTTTTCTTGAGTTCGGTAGTACTCTTTCTGAAATGAGGGATTCGTTCATATTGATGTCTCGAGCAAATCTTTTAAAGCGGTTTTGCTCAAGCTAAAACTTCATGTTTAGTTATGGAAAAATCTCTCAGCTTTAAGACTAATTTTCTTCCATTTTAGTCCGTTTCCTCGTAATAAATTGTTTTTATTTCGCTGGAAAAGCAATTCGTTCAATTTCGCAATGAACGAAAGACTACAAGAAAACTGCGTCGACTTTTTCTTATTCTATGACGTCATAGGTGAGGCGTGCCTCAAAATCAGATTTAAAAGCATTATGCGTTGTCCGCGATTTGTCTGAGAGAAAAAGGCATACTTTTAGTTCGTTTAATAAAATTTGCTTGGCTGAAGTGAGGCACAATCGAAAATGCCTCACTTCGCATATTTCAAGCGACGCTGCGACGCTCGCTGGCACGCATGGAGAGATAGCAATTAACCGAATAGTTTCGGCGTTTTAATGCGAAGAGCATAACATAAAACCAGTGAATACACAAAAAAACTAAACATGATAAAAATTAGTAAAGTTTTTGAGAAATATTTTGATTTGCGTGAAAACATTTTATTTTAATTGTATACTTTTATTTTTGTTTTTCTTTGTACAATTCTTCAGGTGAGGCACGGCCTCACCTGCCTCCCCTGACCGCACGTCCCTGATCTTAACTGTGACTTAATTACAAACATGCACTTTCATTGACGATTGATAAAAGCTTGTAAAACGATTAGAATTTTAGCTGGTGCTTGTGGCATTTTTAAAGTTTGTGACGTATTTGATTTTGTTTAGTTTTGCCGGACCAACTGGAAACCAAACTCCGTCAAAGTTGCGCTCACAAAATTGAGCAAAAGGTGCCGAAGAAGCATGATGGACTTATCGCGATGTGGCAGTAGAGTGGACCTTGATAAAAACATTAAATCTGAAAAACCACATTCACTCTATAATCGCTCTGCTATCGGACGTTTGTTGTCGCGTCTACGTCAACAAGTGAAATTGGGCGAACGCTCTATTTTTGAGCGATCGTGGTCAACGCCATACAATCTCGATAATCTCTAAAGGATCGGGAAGTTACTATAATTCTGCTGTTAATTTGACCTGGTTCATGCCATTAGAACCAGGTTTGTCATCGAACTTTTCGTCGGAATGAAGATTGGGGTTTTGGGATCGCAGCCTCCCGCAAATACGTGTCTGAGATCCCACTACTAATTAAGCCTGCTTAAAGCTGTTAAGAGTTTTTATAGTCAGTCAACAAAATCCTAAAAAATTAGTTGAAATACCTATTATGGTTCACATCTGATTCGGTTGTGGAAATCAGGATGCTGTTTACTTACTGCACTCGATCGATTACGTCCGGTATTTGACACAATTTTTAAGATAATAAGTTATTTTTTAGTGATGTTCTAAGACTAGGGTCCTATATCGTTGCCTATTCTTCAAACAAGTTAAAAATTCTTCTGTGGATTAATTCCCGGAACCGGTACAGTATTTTTTTTTTTTATCTTTGTGTCAACAAAGGAAATCCTACCATCTATTTTACGATGAAGTCCGAGCAGTGCTTCCAATACGCCTATTGTTTTAATCATAGATGGGCATAAATTTGTTTATCCGCTAATAACAAAGCTAACTTTTTCGTTAATTCGTTAAAAAGTTTTTTCATGTTAACGGACTAAATTAACTTCCGTTAACTTTCAATAACGTAGTTAAAGGTTTTCATCGTTAATTTTTTGTGCCATTCATTCATCGTACCGGTGCAAACCAGTTTGCGTTGGTAAAACTTGTTGCGTATTAGCACGAGTTTTATAGAAGAAAAAGCGAAGAAAGGAGCTCTTTTTTGTGGCAAATAATAAGCAGCAGCCTCGTACAGGTTTATTAATTATCCCTGTTCGCAATTTCCCAAGATTTTCCGATCTCAGCTTCGTTTGTGCATTTGAACCTATTTTTATCTTGAAATTAGATCAGACTGTAAAATGTAATTTCAACAACAAAACAAAAAAACACCATAGCAAATAAATTTTTTTCCTTACAATCAGCTCAAAAGCATCATGATGTGTTCTAGAAGTAAGTGATTAGAAAAAAAAAGTAAATAACTCTCAAAATGTTAACGAAATAACGGACTTCATTCACTTTGGTAAATTAAAGCTGAAAATAACGAATTAACTTCAATGAAGAACGGATCGACTAGTTGTTAACAAAGCTATCGTTTTGCATTAATTTGCCCACCTATGGTTTTAACTTGCTAGCTAGTTTGTTTTACTTTCACTGTGACGTATTACTATCATGATCAAATTTTCTATGCAAAATACAATTCAATCATATCGCATGTTGTTTCGTGTTGTCAAAAAAATGAATTTAATTCATTTAAAACAAGAAGGACTTTGAACATACCCTCTCGCCAGCTACCAATTTCCATTGCTCTTAGAAATTTTCAACAGCAAAAAAAAATATAAAGAAATCGTAAGAAAATCAAAAATATTCGACATCATTCTAAATTTTTTGCTCGCAAGCAAGACAAAGGTTGTTTATATTTTCTGCAGAATTTTGTTCCATGCCCATCAGTAAGTGTGAACACGCCAACCAAAATTAATAAAATTTTTAGCTAAAATTATTTTCACTGTAATGACAGTAAATCTTAAAAAAAGTCTTCACTCGGCAAGTGCGTGGGATTGACAGCTTTCCCAGCTTCCAGGCCAAATTTTGTGCTGTGGTATAGCTTTGCTTGTTGACTTGTTGTGGACTTTGCGCATGTTCCTACTCAAGGGGCGGAAGGAACAAGTTGAACGATTCTTGCTCACCACTGCTACTGACTTCGAGGGCACTATAAACCAGTCACCTCAATTCACACATGTGCTGCCTTCTGCTAGTTAAGTAATCACTCGGTAGTTAACCAACAACAAATCAACGTAATGTTCAATCCAATGCAATGTGCAAAAAACACTTGAATATTTAAACCGCAGTATATGCAGCAGAGGTGGAGTCGAGGACACAAGGCTCGAGGCCAAGGCCAAGGACACAAAAAAAATCCGAGGCCAAGGCCAAGGCCAAGGACAGCCTTTCCGAGGACAGACACTCTCGAGGCCAAGGACAGGAATGCTCGAGGCCAATGCCAAGGACCAAGGACACAAAGCGCAAGTGCTCTCCAAAAAAAAAAAAAAGGTCTTCACAAAAATTTTTCAGGCGATCTCCAAAAAAAAAAAAAAAAAGGTCTTCACAAAAATTTTTCAAGCGATCTCCACTAAAAATCGTTTTCCAAAAAATTTTTCAAGCGCTCCACAAAATTTTAACATTCCAAAAAATAGTGCTGTCCTCGAGCCGAGGACAGGCCAATTTTCGAGGACTTGAGGCCTCGAGGCCAAGGCCAAAGACTTCAAAATGTGTCCTCGAGGACTCCACCTCTGATATGCAGTGATTCACTCCGAAGAACATTATTCAAAAATGATACGGCACTCCTAGACGAGTTCGGCATCATATAATTATGACGTAATAGTACAGTAGGAACTACAATCGATGAATGGCGTTCAAACCGTAACTAGATTAGGCTACTGTAAGTAAATTAAATTAGAATATGGAAAGAAATAGCTAGCGTCCAGAAAAGCGCCAATGTTTGCGTTTTTTGATGCTGTTGGCGCAAACTTTCGTGACTCAAATCCGGCGCAACATTCAAACTTTCCAGTACTTGCAATAGCCTATATACTGAAATACGTAGCTTATCCATCAGCCCGTGAATTAAATTAAGAAATATACTGTAGGCCTAGCTTAGGTAAGTAGGCCTATTAAGCTAAAAATATAAATACAGGTGAAGGCCTATTGGACGAAGGCATTGGTTTCAAAACTTAGAATGACAAGTGTAGTTATAAGTTAGACTGTGTTCTTAGTTGTTTTTTTTTTAACATGGTTGATGGTATAGCAGATGTTTCTGGTCTTGATGCGTTGTGCTTCCAACTTGCAAGATTCAAGGCAGAAGACTGTGTAGAATTCAAACGGAGGCAGTTGCATACCAGTAACAATTTCATAGGCTATACTCTAAACTTAATGTCTCTACGCATACACCGGTAGGTCTATCATCAGTACCAGACACAGATACAGTACCAAGTACTGAAGTAACAAGCACAAGCTATGCAGTTACAAGGGATGCAAATTACCCATTACTGATTCAGTGATTAGTTCTAAGTGAGAGTTAGTAGGCCTTACTGGTACCAATTGTAATTACATTTTATTCACCAAGTTGCCTTAGCGGCGTTGGCCAGGAGACACAGACAGCGAAGGGACCTTTCGGTCTTCGAGTCAAGCTGCCACCTGCCAACCTACGGTATCTACCACACACGGTGTAGGCTTCACATTGTCCCTTTAATTGCTGAACGTCAAGCAGAGAAGTTGTGAACACCAATTTTCTAACTTTTGGTTTGACCCGACCAGAAATCTTACCCGAATCTACCGTTTCAGTTACAGATGCTCTATTCACTCAACTACACTTGGTACCACTGTACTATTGCATTACATAACCGTACCGTAACGATACATAAACACTAAAGTTACTGCTTATATACATCTATAAACTGTTGGTAGGCTATCAGGCTATACTGGTACTGGTACCATTTATCTTACACTGGAGTTAAGATTAAACTGTTAGAGTCCTGCTAGGCTATAGCCAGTTTATCAGTTAATTGCAGTTTAGAGTTATTTTTAGAGAGTTTGCACAAAGCTAGTTTAACAGATGATGACTGTATTTTTTTATTATCTATTAATATTATTGGTAGCCAGGTAAAACTTTCAGGTAAAATTAAACTTGCCTTTAGTCAGTAAGTCAGTGCACTGCCTGTAGGTGTAATTATAAACTTATCTATCATCAACTCACTGGCTTACTTCATACCAGAGCTGCAATGCAAACTCGATTAATTTTTATTCAAGTTTAGCATATTTTAACAAGTAAGTTCAAATTCTTTACAGTAGTATCATTTTTTCGAGTTCAAGTTCGGCAAAAATATCAAGTTTTTGAGTTAGCGTTCAGGCTGACAAAAATGCTAGGGTACTTTTCAACTTATTTGCTCTCTTTTAGTATACATGCTGTTTTTTCTTGGTAGCCACACCATAAACAAGTGAACAACAATCTCAATTTACATGGCACAATCAGCAAAAAATATTTCTGTCCAACAAGTTTAATTTTTTAATCTTTAAATGTCATTTTAATGAACTCAAACAGTTTTTTTTTAGTTCAGAAAAATTATTTTTGCAAGTTGGGCAAAACAATTGAGTGTTTTCGAGTTTGCAATGCTGCTTCAGGCATTTGTTTTATATTAGGAGTTGGTCTATGTGAAGTTTTTTAGATGTTGCCGAACCAATCATTGCTAAGTAAACTAAGCCTATGCCACCACTACAGTATTTCACATTTAGTCAAAGTTTCTGTAACATTGTAGCCTGCCACAAATAATGAAATGTGGTGCCTACTGCTCTGTGTATTAGCATTTGACCAATAGGCACTTGTAAAAACTATAAGCTAATGTATAGGCTACCAATATTTAATCTGCAATGTTACAAATATTAGTCATCAGCCATGATATAGTACAGCTGTTCTCAAACTTTTTTTTGTTGGAGGCGTCCTTTAAAAACATTTCAGTACTCACGCCACCGTAATGAAGCCGATATTTGCAAATAATAGTTTTACCCAAAAAATTGCATTTCAATCATATTTATTGTTTAAATGTATAATACTGAAAAGCCTATGCACTTGATGTGAAGTGTGAACTTATTGCTCTATTCACATTTTATCACAGTATGGTGCAATGTTGGATATTGCAACAGTGTTGGATATTGCAAAATTCGTGTGGTTTTCCATATCTGATATAAGTTGCTCTGGTTATAAGTGTTTTTGTTGCGAACCAAACGAAGAGCTCAATGGCGGTTATTGCTATGGCCCTGCTGGCCAGACCGGGTTGTGAATACATGGAATTTGCTAGTTGGTTAACTTCTACTAATTTTTTAATCGCCCAGTCTCTACCTTAAGTTTAGTTTTTAGATTTGCTATCACCCTCCTGAAGAGCCTGATGGCAAAACAGCGAGATGGAATGGGGGCATTATTTTAACAATTTTATAGGTGTTTTTATTATTGTTAAGTTGCTGGGGTTTGTTTATAAGTGGCGTTTTAGTTTACTGGGTAGCATACATTCGGCGGCTAAAAGTTTGCAATAAACAACGCATTGCGAATGCTCAACATTTTCCCTTTCCGTGACTGTAAAGCCTAAATTATGATAACTACTGTCGTATTTTCTAGACTTCTTTCTTGCCTTTTTTACTTTGTTTACATTAACTTCTACCTGTCTCTTCTGGGGTTAAGTAGGCTACTGGTAACAAATGTGTTCATCACGAATCCAATTAATTGTCAATGCTTTACAGCAGATATTGTTTGACACTTCGGAATGTGTTATTTTTTACACTTGTGTGGTTGCTATGAAACAAATTACAGTACTTAATTGTAACGGGCAATTGTTATACAATATACCACATATGAGTAAATTAATCCTCATTATTATGTAATCCTTTTACAAGCTAGTCTTCTTTACAGTATTTTTCCATTATAAAATTTCGAGATACAGAGCAGACTCAACTCTAAACACCAAGTGAATGGAGGCCCACGACAAATGCAAAAACTTTCGTGGCACCCTGGGCAAAGTCTTGCAGCATCCAGTTTCAAAACCGTTGCTATAGTGCAAGAACTACCAGAAAATACTAGATACAGTATTTGATGAGTACTGATATAACTGAAATTAAAAAGTTGATGACAAAAGTTTGTACAGTACCAGTAGTCTGTAGTCACTTACTCACCTCATTTTTGCTCCTACCATTATCAAGCACTCATTAAGTTTTTGTGCCATGCCGATCAAAGTCAGAAGTGTAAAGAACACACTGATTAAGACCAATTAAGTTTGGTACCAAAATTCCTCTTATTTTTTATTACTTGATCACTGCTAGTCAAAACTTGAGTGTTACTGTATACAGTGGTGTGCGCAGCAGTCAAAGCTAAATCAATAAAACTTTTAAGATCAAAATTTGTTGGTGTAAAATAAAAAGTTGTCTTTAAGTCCCATATTAAAAAAATATACGTCTTGTATAGGGTGTATTTTATTGTTTATGACGTACTTTAATCTGTGATGCCACGCCAAATGATAATGTAAGATTCGATATCGCTGTAAAATTCAGTGTTGGATAGCTTAGGTTACATATAGGAAGTGCATATTTGCCTGCAATCATGCAAATAAAAAAGAAACGTAGAGAATAACAGAGCAAAGAGTTGGCGCTCATTTACTCCTTTTTTAAATTATTGTTAGGTTTAGATTTTGAGTTTGGGTTAGGATTAGTGTTTGGGCCAGAATTAGGGTCAGAGTTTGAGTTAGGTTTAGGGTTGGGGTTAGGCTGGGATAGTGATTTTCTTATTTGCACACTAGCGTGCAAATAAGCTCTGCCTGACATATAACATGTATTTTTAGTGTTGGTTGGTTGAGTACACTGTACTGTAATATGCTCAGACTTAAATCATTGGCTTTTATCATTGATTTCAAGATGCAAAAAAGTTTATAATGGAGTCTATTGTATCCTCAGAATTGCACAATGGAAATAGTGACGTAACAAACACAAATAAAGAGAATGGTGTGAATTCTGATGAAGTCTATTTTGGTTCTGATAAGCAAGATGATTTAACTATCAGTAGCCAAGTTGTTGGTGACGCATCTCAAAATATTCAAACAGAACTTAACTCTTCAAATCAGAGCAAAGATGCTGATGTTTTACGCAGCAATAGCTGTACTAGTAATGCGGATACTAAACCATCTGTCATTGGTGATTCTGCTGATGTAATAGATTTTAAATGTGTTCCAAATTCTGATGGAGCAATAGATGAAAACAATCAAGACATGAGTTCAGATGGTGACCAAATAAAGAAGTTACCTACAATTGCTCTACCTTCAATTTTTACCTCCCCGCTAAAAAGTTTAAAAAACTTAACAAAAAGATCAACAACAGATTCAATTTTGCTTACAACACCAACAGGTAATTTTGTAATTAGTAAGATTGGTTTAAGGCCTCTTTAAATAGAATTTGATAAGGATAATGGTATTAGCTGATATACATGTGTAAATAGAATAAAAGTGTTGCATTTGTTTTTGAGTTCAATTTTTGTTGAATATTTCAGGCCAGCTGTCAAATTTGCTTAAACTCATTTTTGTATAATTAATTAAGTAAGTATAATTTAAAGCAATACGGCATAATTGTATAATGTATATGCGTCACAAAGTATCTGTTTTTTTGCGTCTATGCTGCAAAGTTGTTTAATTTTATTTTTAGTTTTCATGCTATTAATAAACGTTTAATTAAAATTTTGAGTTTTTTCAATATTTAATGTGAATGCTATTGGAATGTCAAGCAGTTAAGGGATATTATAATTATAAATACCAGTCGATTTCTTTCACTGATTGCTTATTTGAATTTGAAAGGTTCATTTCATTTGACAATGGTTTGTGCATGGCAGTTAATTGCATTAAAGCAGCTTTTTCCTGTTCTCTTTTCTGTGCTATGAATAATTTAGTAGACAGCTGCCTGTGATCTGAGGCAGCAGGTAAAGTGAAAAAGTATTGATTTTCAATGTGCCACAGTTTGCTCGGAAACATTGTGTTGTGAGAGCTGCTTGTTCGCTGTTCAGTTAGCTTTCACCTAAAAGTGTTTTGAATTGCTAGTGCTCAGCTTTTAAAATCAAACTTTTAATAGTAAGAATTGTGTAAAGTTTTAAGTTTCTTTTGTTACTATAAAATGTGGTTTATTCTAAGTGCATTTACATTTTAATGATGTCAGAATGCCACTTGTTAAGAAACCTAACAGCTTGGTCAATAAACACCATCCATATTTGAATGAGGTGGATGAGCAACACAAAAGAAGTCACAAATCCTCTATGAGCTACAGCAGTTTTTCGGATTCAAGCACATGTACAACAATTACGCATTCAGTGAGTGCAATCGAAGAATCAACTAGTGGTTGGAAGCTTTCATTTTGTGGAGTTTTGTCTTCATCCGCACAGGATTTGGATAAAAATTCAGATGCTTTTGACCATTCATTTAGCAATTTGTCGATTCCAAAATCGAGCAGCTGTCAAATCCCTGCTTGTGAAGTTGAATCTCAATCTTCTCCTATCCCTGTTCCAATTCGAAAAGGATCACGAAAGAGAAAGTGTAACTTTCGCAGCAGTGGGGGTTATTTCTTTGACAAATATATGAAAAAATTTCAAGAAAGGTATAATATCAATCAATTACTGTATCACAGTGAAACAATAGATGAATTAAAAGTGAGCCAGTTCCATGATAAGCTCACAACCGAAGTGCCAATGAGGTTCCCGATGCGTAGCAACCGAGAGGATCTGGTTTGCAGCCAGCCCATTGCAATGAACTCTCAATGTCATGAATTTTCTTGCAGTTCAATGGATTCGCTTGCAGATGACGACCTTTATCCACTACGGTTTGGAACTTCTTCACAATGGTCATCACAGTGTCCAAAAGCACCACATAATTCTACAACTGGCGTTGATTGTGTCTCAAGCAAAGTGAACATAGGAAGTGATATTTCAACTGTGTTCCCAACCAGCCCCCCATGTTTCTGGGGAGATGCTAGCAGCAACCAATGGGATGATATCTATTCCCATCCAGTCTCCCCTGTTCCCAGCATAACTGACTCAGGAGAGGGCTCGTGTAGATACAGTGACAGCAACAGTGAGACGCTGAAAGCCATGGAGACCTTGTACTTGTGCAATTTTAAGGTGGCTGTGGATGGAGACTGGTTGTGTTTGAAAGAAATTAACGATCTCTCCTTCCCTTCTTATCTTGCTGCCAGATTCAAAGGTTTGTGTCCGTATCGAATTACCACCGTTAAATTGTGTCGCGCACATCAGCATAGATTATATTGTAGTTCATAATGCTTTGTATGGTTTTTGTATTGTGTTGTGTAATGTTCTTTGAAATGCGGCAGTGCTGCGTTTCACACATATTAAGAATAAAACTTGTGTTCACACATGGTGTTTCAATTATGCCATGCTTATTTTACATTTTTTGTCCAAAATCTTCCGTCAAATTTTTTCAAATTTGATCCCATTTGACATGATCATATTTTGCTATAGATGAGCCTGCAGACGGTGCTAAAGATGACGTCACGGTAGACGCAGCGAAATCTGGCCATGAAATGAAAGTGGAACGAAAGAATTTACTGAGTGAGTGGCAAGTGTTGAACCTAGCATATCCAGCAGGGTTATAGCGGGACACGATGTATAAGTTGCGGTCCACACTGAGCGTGAAATCGTGAGCGTACGAACTTTTGTTATCTGTTGGTTAGCATAACCAAAAGAAAGACGGTCTGTTTATGTCAACCAACAGTTCATGTTAAATAACGGGTAGTTTTACGATGGTAAAACGGTACGCCGGGCAAACTGAAGGCCTACACTTATCGCTATCGATCGAGCGTAACACTTCGAATTTTTTTAATAATCAAACGAACAGAAAGCCTAAAGGAATATTACACGCCTTTTCGTATTCACTTATGCAAAATTTGCAACTGTCTTGTCGATATATTTTAGACATGGCGAAGCTGAGCGTCAAGGGCCTGATAGAATCGTCCCTGAAGGCCGGGCACACGTTGGATAGCGACCACCAGCGGCTCGAACAGTTCTTCATTATTATTGAATATGTACTGCGTCACGGATTAAAAAGTAACTGTCTAGTCTACTGTGTTTCTTTGCTCATCTTGACTGTTGCTCATAAATTGCAAATTTAAGAATATGAATCAACGACCTATTCAACTAGCTATTTATTTATTCTTTCACGGCTTAAATTAATAAACTGCACGGGTAGCGAATAGAGTCTTCAATTTTCCATTTCTCCTATTTCAATTTGTTTGAATTATCTGTCTTTCCAACGTTGCAGTCGCGCTGCTATGCGTTGCATTGCTAACGACTTGCATGAGAATCGAACTAGCATCCCTGGTTTAATGCTGAAGCAGATTCCGTTACGTTATGCTGATGTGTCGACCCGCCACCGACCTTTTACTGTACGTTTCAGCATTTGCTTCGTTACATTCGCACTAATAAACAACATTTTGCAGCACCGAAAAACTTCTTCATTCAGAACAAATATTTCTGGCCGCCGCTGGAAGCGATCGAGAAGCTGTGCCCCGATGCATGTGAGATCACCAACAGCGTCAGGAGCCTGCCCGGGATTCGGTGCGGAATTTTGCTTTGTTTCAAAGTTGTTTGACAATTTTTATGAAAAAATTTTTGCAATGATTTTGAGTAGTGTTGTTTGTCCAACGTAAATTATTCATTGCTCATCTCGTTTTCCATCTGTTTTCACATGCGTGAGTTTTTTTATAGAAATAGCAGCGCTTGGGTGTTTTTATAATATTCACTGCGAATGAATGAACCAATAGTGATACTACCTTGCCTATGTTTGAAAGGATCGCCACCTTTTTGTGCTTTGTTTTTACGTGACATCCTTCCTATCCACATCAGGATAGCGTAATTGCCCCAATTTATACCTTACGGTTTCTGCGTTTGCTTCATGCTTGTGTTGTCATGTTGAAATACACAGACGTTTGGCTGATTGAAATGTACCATTTTTGATCCAGATTTTCCTTGAAATATCCTGTACTCTGCTGCATTACGTCGCGTTAGAATGTCTGCCATTAGTTTCAACTGAAGAGAAGTGGGGCTGGGGAATGAAATCTCTAACCTTTATTTTATTTGCTTGTGGTAGGACTGTGGATTATTGTGATTTTAACAAAAAATCCTTGGGAAAAGGCCTACCCTGCAAAACTTGATTTTGAAATCAGGTGATATTGTCTTTTTTTTTTAAACAGTAAGCATTATTTCATCTCTCCAGGACACATCTTGGTAGAGGAAGGGCGTGGCTTCGACTGGCTTTAATGCAGAAGAAACTAGCGGATTACTTTAAAGTGTTTGTTGAAAACAGAGAAATTCTAAAGTAAGTTTTGTTCCGATATAACGTGAAATACAGGGTGTTCCAAAATGGTTGACCCCATTCCAAATACCCATATCTTGGAAACAACTTAATGGATCATAATGAAACTAAATACATTTTATGTTGAAGGTCATAAGTTTTATTGGTTAAATTTACAAAGAAAAGTACAAATATTTGTTGGTTCTATGACAGATTTTCAAAATGTTCAATATGAGCGCCGCCTGTGACTCTGCCCATGTCGAGTCGGTATTCGAACTCGTGCCAAACTCGCTGTAGCATGTCTTTGGTAACAGTTTCCAGTGCAACTGTAATTCTCTGTTTCATTTCTTCAATGTTAGCTGGAAGAGGAGGTACGAAGACTAGTCCTTTCACATAACCCCTGAGGAAAAAATCACACGGAGAAAGGTCGGGTGATCGTGGTGGCCATTTCACCACGATCACCCGACCTTTCTCCGTGTGATTTTTTCCTCAGGGGTTATGTGAAAGGACTAGTCTTCGTACCTCCTCTTCCAGCTAACATTGAAGAAATGAAACAGAGAATTACAGTTGCACTGGAAACTGTTACCAAAGACATGCTACAGCGAGTTTGGCACGAGTTCGAATACCGACTCGACGTGTGCAGAGTCACAGGCGGCGCTCATATTGAACATTTTGAAAATCTGTCATAGAACCAACAAATATTTGTACTTTTCTTTGTAAATTTAACCAATAAAACTTATGACCTTCAACATAAAATGTATTTAGTTTCATTATGATCCATCAAGTAGTTTCCAAGATATGGGTATTTGGAATGGGGTCAATCATTTGGAAACACCCTGTAGTTACGGCAGACTCTAAATTTAATTGAATGGAGGTATGCCTTAGTACTATCTGAAAAAAACTAATTTTATGTACTTTTGAAATTAGACTCGTTGAAATAACCAATGCGCCATTCTGGTATGTTCTTTTTCTGCGAGTACCGACGCTTCAATTGTTGGATAATAACGAAAGTGCAAGTGACAATGAGGATCAGCATTGACTTAGTGTGGATTATTTTCTTACTACCTCATGTCTGACAGAGAATGGTACGAAGACGGTGCGTTGGTGTTGAATGACGAGGCAGTGGTACTGCTAGGCCATCTGGTTGGGCTCAACTGCATTGACGCCAACCTCTGCATGAAAGGCGATGACCTCGACAATCAGGTATGCTTACGTCATAAATAATGCTGACGCTTGATTTTATGTGACAAGACTAACAGTTAGAATTTAATCCAACTGAAAATCGTGCTTTTGGCTTTCTGAAAAGCTAAGTTGATCTTTGTGTGTTGCTTGAACTGTAGTTGGTTGTTTTTCCAAGGTTGCAGCGATGAACCGTTTGTTTTCGAGCTTCGCAGTTTAAAGAGTTGATTGAAATATTTGACCTGAAGTCAAACAATATCATTGAGATTACGGTCACAAATGAAGTCGTGGCTGCAAAACTTGCTGCTTTATTAATTGCTCATACTCCCCTTCAACTCGATTGTTGCGTCATAGCTGCTTCAATTTCAACCTTCACCGGTTTCAATTCTAATTATCTTCACATCCAGGTGTCGGTGATCGATTACAGCTTGTTTATGAAAGACAGCAACCACTACACGAACCAATGTGAAGATGAGGATGATGGTGAGTCGGCCATGCAGAAGCTCGTGGACCAGAAGAATTATCTCGAAGAAAGGAACAGGTTTGTGATTAAATCTTTTTCGCATTTTAACGTTGTGGTGGTTGATTCGTTCAAATGAACGAGGAACTCCGCGGCTGTCCAACCACACCAAAGCTGCGCACGCTTTTTTTGGTTCTGTTTGCAAGTCTTTTGTCAGTGTTGTCTTTAGTGCCAGTTGTCAACAAATTTTTCATTGTACTCGATGTATTACGCCAAAGCACGGAACGAGTTGGCAAGGTCCATCTCTGCATCATTACGCCTGTGCAACACAGCTTCTTTGGAAGAAATGTCGCAGCGGTGGCGAGCCGTTGGCAACACTGAATGTTGCCAAGTGTCAGTAGTCTAAAACCAAACTGTTAATTTTTCAGGCATCTCGAGACGGTTACGGTTGAGTTGCAGAAAAAGACGGACCTCTTGCAGGAATCGAACACGCGGCTCGAGGTTGAAGTTGACGCGCTCAAGATCCAGCTGAGCTCGCTTAAGGACGACCGAGAGCGAATGCGGAGTGAGAGAGATGACCTGACCGCCTCGCACCAGAGGAACCTGGAGGTTAGTGAGTTGCTGCTGCCGGAGCTCTTTTGTTGACCTAAAATGATCTGGAATTTTTTTTAATCGAAATTTTTGCGCAATTAGTTTTTTATTAAAACATTTCGAACTAGTGTGGGGGGCTACATACGTACCCTTTAAAGTTTGTCCTTTTTGTGTTTTCCTTTTTCTTAATCTAAAAACATAACCAGAAAATTTTCTTCGTTAATCACATTGTAGATAAATTTAACAATGATTTCGTTTTTTACATTCTTCGGTTAGAATTTTTCTAATCGAAATTTTGGTGCAATTAGTTTTTTTCATTCATTAAAACATTTCGTATTTCGAACTAGTTTGGAGGGCTCTGTATTAGGGTTGTGCCAAAAAAACTTTTTTTCCAAATTTGACCCATCACCCCTGCAAATTGTTAGGTTGGTGATAGAAAACCCACGTGCCAAATTTCAGCTCATTCGGTTCGCAGGGGAGGAGGGCATGCAATTTAAAATTTTGAATTTTTGTCGAAAAATATGAATTTTTTGCCCACTTTAGCATTGATTTTTGCAGTCAAATACGTGATGTCGAAGCTTTTTGTGATTTAGTATTGCTCAAACTACGTATTAGACCCGGTCTAAACCGGTTGCAGTGTTAGTTATGTAAATTTATTAACAAAAAAAATTCCTGTTTTTTGCTATTTTGACTAAAATATGTTGAGGTGCTTGTGCAAGCTCAACTGTTTTCTAGCATCAATACCGCCCTCCTGCATAAAATGAGAAAAATACAGATTTCTACCTAGAAACTCATTAAACGTCTCTCTTCAAGTCCAGGCGATGACAAACACCAATCTTGAGGTGGAAAAAAATTTGAATATGACTTTCAGTAAAGACGATTTGGTTTGAGCTTCAGCAATACGCTTTGGGGACAGAACTCTTCAGTTGCGATTTCTGTCTGGTTTGGTATGCGGTGAGTAGGACGTCTTAAAGACCAACACAAATATTGCGTTTGTGTTTTTTTAGGATAATTCACTAAGGAAAAATGCTATCTACAGTAAGGAAAAATGCATTCTAAGGAGATTGCATAATCAATGGTAAAGAGAAGCAGGCTCTGATCTGATCGAAACAGTTAAAGGGTAAATACGAACATCATTTACCTTTCAACTGCTTCGATAAGATCAGAGCCTGCTGTCCTTAAAATGCATTTCTCCTTACTGTAGATAGCATTTCTCCTTAAAACTCAAACACAAAGTTTGTGTTGGTCTTTAAACGATCCTGCTCACCACATACCAAACCAGACAGAGATTGCAACTGAAGAGTTCTGTCCGAAAAGCTTATTGCGATAGCTCAAATGAAATTGACTTTACTGAAAGTCATATTCAAACATGCACCAAGTTATTGAAGCTATGTTTGTCAAGTCAGAAAGGCCAGTTGGTCGAGCGGTAACGCGTTCGTTTCTGAAGCGGGAGGTCTGAGGTTCAAATCTGGGGCCGGTCAAATCAGACATAATGTTGCCAATGTCTCGCTACCGCTGTGTCATTTCTTCGAAAGAAGCTGTGTTGTCCGGGCGCAATGACGCGGAGATTGGCCCCGCCAACTCATTACACGCTGTGGCGTAATACATCCAGTATAATGAAAGATTTGATTTGATGTTGGACTAGTTCAACCTGTAAGAAATATGATTTATCATTGCAATCACAACTGCTATGATGCGAGTCAACAACCAGCGGGTTGATGAAGTTTCAAGCGTTATTTTCTGGCGGTCCAGCATTTGCGTGTTGATTGTTCTAATTCTTAGCGAGAACAACTTCGTGATCGTCCCATTTTTTGACTAGTTGGTTTTTCAAGTTGGAATGATTCATTGCGAAATGTTGCAAAGTTTCTTGGATAGGCTAACCGTTCTTTAGGTATAATGCGTAAATTCTAACCACGGTTGTTGTTCCCCCAAAAGAGCTGGCCGTATACATCTCGTCTATGTTTTTAATAAATCGACAAACCATCACGTATGCACGATACGTGTTGTTTTGGTTTAGGCCATTGATCCTCCTCTACCAATCAAGCTTGAAACGAGTTCAATAACAGTAGTAGTTAGAGCCAGTTCATCTACAGGGTTGGCCATAAGTCGCACACCAAAGAATCACGTGGAGTGTGATGTAAAACTATGTCAAAGCTGTAAAAAACATGTATTTTGTGCACGTTCTTAGGGTTTAAAGTACATGTTCTTCTCTAGATCAGTGAAGCATTGCATGTATGTATCAGTTGAATTAGCTAGGTAATCAAAACTGTTTTAAATGCTTTGGTGTGCGAGTTATGGCCCACCCTGTACGAGTTGTGGCCCACATTATAGATAAAAGCATTAAAAACCCTACTGTTTCACTCTTTAACTTATCGCAATCTTTAGAGATTAACTCCTGAAACGATTACAGTTTAGGGTGAAACAGACTAAAGGGTTTTCAATGTTTCATCCGTGGTATACTAAATATATGTGTTTACAACCCATTTAGTCAGCCCAATAACCAACCTCTCGTGGTTTTCTTGTTCAAATGATCCAGAATAACAGAGTGGTAGCAGTGCTTCTCAGATGTGCGGCTATCAAGGATATTATACAGAGCAATCTTGAGTGAATTTTGCCCAACAGTTTGTAGTGTTTGGTTGCCAACATTCAAGTCACAAATATTGTTAATGCTCTGTTGGCTTCAGAGGCTGCTTTTTGTGAGCACAGTACAGTCACACGAATAATATTATGTTCAGCAACAAATTTTACATTTGCCTTTTCAAAATGAGTACGCGACAAGGTTGTAGAATTGTTTCAAGATTGTGCGAGTGTAGTTAGAGTTACCATCTAATCAAACAGCAGTTCCATTTTGTGGGAAAACAGTGTTACCACTTATTTATAAGGCTTTTGTTAGAACCAGAAGGAAATAAGAGGTTGGTTTTCAAGCTAATTTTGCGCTTATATCACGAAACCAGTAACACTAACGACGCAAAAACTAGTGTTACATGAATTTTTGCTGAACCAAATTTTAGTATATTAGCGGTTAGAGTGGCACGTAATTTAGCGTTTGGTCGTGAGACTTTGTAACATTTTGCAATGAATCATTCCAACTTTCAATTTTTTTGTATTTTACACTACCTTGAAAAACCAACTAATCAAAAAATTTGACGATCGTGAAGTTGTTTTTGCTTAGAATTAGAGCAACCGCCGCAGAAATACTGGACCGCGAGAAAATAATGTTTGAAACTTCATCAACTGAGCAGCTGTGATTGTAATGAAAAATCATATTCTTTAGGGGTTTAACTTGTCAAACATAGTTCAATAACTTGGTGTATGTCATTACTAGGACTTAAAAGTGGGACGTTAAATGAGTTTCTTGGTAGAAATCGGTATTTTTCTCATTTTATGCAGTGATTTGTAGGGCAGTATTGGTACTAGAAAGTAGTCGAGATGGCATAAGGAGTTAGTACCTTAACATATTGCATGTCAAAATAGCAAAAAACAGGAATTTTTTTGTAAATAAATTTACATAACAAACTCTACGAACTGGTTTAGACTGGGTCTAGTATGTAATTTGAGCAATATTAAATCAAAAAAAGCTTGGATATCAAGTATTTGACGGCAAAAATCAACGCTAAAGTGGGCAAAAAATTCATATTTTTCGACAAAATTTCGAATTACATGCCCTTCTCTCCCTGTGAACCTAATGAGCTGAAATTTCGTACGTTGGGTTTCTATCAATAACCTAACAATTTGCGGGGATGATAGGTTAAATTTGGGAAAAAAGTGCTGTTTGATCAACCCTACTCTGTATCCTTTAAAGTTTGTGTATTGTTTGCTTTCTTTTTACTTGATTTGAAAGCATAAGCAGAAAATTTTCTGTGCTTTAGACTGTAGATAAGTTTAATAATGATTTCGTTTCCCGCATTCTTCGGATTAGGATCGGGAACGGGACCTGGACACGGAGCGCGAGACGTTGCGTCAATCAAAAGCGGAGTTGGACGACATGTACACGCAGATACAGAAGCAGCTGAAGCAAGAGAGCAGCATGCGTCAGGTGGGTGGGGCTCCGCAGGGCTGTCTGCTGGTGAGGGGAAAACAAATGCACCAAATTCAAGCTTCTGGTTTATCATTTGCTTTATCAGATTTGGTTCCAAGTACAAAAAACGTAAAATATTAAAACAGCAGCGTAAAACAGTATGGTCCAAATTTCCAAATTTTTTTAACATGGACAATTTCGGATATCAATAATATTGTATTTGGACCTGGTGGATGTCAAACCACTTTAACGCACAATGCACGTCGATTATGCTGTAACAATTCCGTGTGACGGAGCGCGATCTTCTGGCCATGTTTTCATTTTTTGTCACGTCACAGTCGTGTTGAATTGTACAGGACATGGAAAAAGAGCTAGAGATGCAGAAGTCGATGAAGCAGGAACTGGAGATGGCGATGAAGCTACTGGAGAAGGACATCTACGATAAGCAGGATGGCCTCATCACACTGCGGGAGCAGCTCAATAATGTGAAGGCCATCAACATCGATATCTATCAGAAGTTACAGGTTTGTCGCTGTTGTGTTCAGGAATGCTCCACCAAAAAAATTACCTGCTTCCTGATGAATGAATTCGAATTGCAGTGGTACTTTTAATTCCGGCCCAAGCTCGTAAACGAAGAAAGACATTGAATGCTTGTAAATTGACTGATGTTTTTATTAAATGCTTTCAGGCCAAGACAGAAATAGAAGAGAAGAAGAACCATACGATAGAGAAGCTGCAAAACGATACTGAGGCCCTCGCGAAGCAAATCGCCAAGCTGCAGTCGCAG
The DNA here is from genome assembly GCA_963965965.1 of Trididemnum nubilum. Taxonomy (NCBI): domain Eukaryota; kingdom Metazoa; phylum Chordata; class Ascidiacea; order Aplousobranchia; family Didemnidae; genus Trididemnum; species Trididemnum nubilum. The sequence goes on from OZ014477.1 coordinate 944,866, forward strand.
TGAGTTTTTTGTGATGGCTTGCTTTAAGCAGAGTGCTCGTAAAATGTCAGACTCCCAGTTGAACATTTGAATCACTATTTTTCACTTTTGGATAAACTTTTTGAAAATCGACCACTCGTGGATCGAAGTTTGACTTCCGACTTGGCTGAAGCCAGGTTTCGATTCCGTCACAGGGCAAGATTTTGACTACCCATCCTTGCCGTTGAATGACGAGGTGATAATGTTGTAAACAATGCGATAAATTTTCCTAGCATTTATAATTGACGCTGAGAAAATGTTTGTTTAAGCTTGTATTTGTTTGCCTTAGTCTTATGGGGGACATAATGTTTCATTTTTGAAATGGCTGTGAACTTCCAGTTTCATCTCAGGCGGTAGACGACAGTTTTTTGCAATGCGTGATAATGAGATGAAGCAATTTCATCTTGTCTTGACAAAGCTACTGTGGCGGTGTCCTTGAAGCAAATCCGCATCTGCTTAGAAGCTGACCAGGTTTCGAGTTTCCCAGTTTATTTTGACTCCAGTTAGAGTTGCTGCTTGTTGGAAGCACTCCGCATTGATAATAATCGTACAGCGACTTATCCCAAAGACGCAGCAACGTTACCAGAGTGCAGGTTGAACCCACGTCACGCGATCAGGGTCGTCGTAAAAACAACGCTTCAGTAAAATAGTACTTGCTTGTTTAGTCAGTGTTAGATTTTACTTGAGTTGCTGTTAATGAAATCCTGTTCAAACTAAACTAACCGCGAATTGTTTTGGTGTTGTTTCCCTTCATTCTCCCGGCAGGGTCAGGAGAGGTCAAGTGAAAGTGGAGAAGGACAGATTCGATTTAGTCTGGATATAGACTGTAGCACTGTGACGCACAATTTCTCTTCGTTACTTCATTTAGTTGTTTTTTTTACTTGAACCGTTGTGATAAACTGATTATGTTACTTCTCGTCGTAATGGCGTTTGCACCTTCTGAAGCTTGGTTGGTCTTTTTGAATTGTATTAAACGACATATGGTTTGTATATTACGAAGTGATGCAATCTTGATTTGATTGGCTTGGTTTAGTTTAGTTTCAGAATTCGAGTAATTACTGTGAGGTTTAGATTGAGCGCACGAGAATTTAGACAGTTTTTAGCTTATGAGCACAGCGAAGAAAGTAGATACCAGGCCATGATCGTGGAAAGTTTAACATAACTTGCTGAAGCCCTTTTCTATGTAAGCTCCAAGCCCACCTCTCGTATATGCGAACAATTACGTTGCAATGCGATTCAGCTGAATGGTTAACATGATATGATAGTTGTTCAAGGTTAGCTTAAGCCTAGCGTCGCAATGATGACGTCATTAAATGTAGCAAGGAAAATTTCACCAATACACCTGCCTCATCATCCCTCGTGTAGATGTTGTGCTTCTATATTTGTCTTCCACTTTGCCAGGTTGAAAACTTCGCAGAAAGAAACAGATGGCGTTAGAGAGCAAGCCGATCGGAGCAGCTACCTGCTGGACGATTCCGAGAAAAAGAGGTTGGCAACACTGCTTCATTTTTAACTTGTCATTTTTTAATTTTGGCGAATTTGAGAGAACCCCACTTGCGACGTGGGGTCGAGTAGTCAAGACACCCCGTGCTGCTGGCGACATCCACCCGCTGTTGGAAGCTCAGCTGTGGGAGGCCAGGGTGGGGCGGAGACTAACAAAAAGGAAAAACGGGTGTATTCTTTTTGTGGTGGGCCTTTTTTTCTTTTGGGGAGGGTTAAGCTGGAAGTTACAGTTTACAGTTGGGAGTTCATGTTGCCCAACAATAAGAATCCCAAATTGTCTAAGTGTGGATTAAGAATTCCAAATGCCGTGAAAATGGACAATTATATAGTACTTTGTAATTGTATAATAGCAATACAGTTGGTAGGCAAATGGAAACTAGGCGTATTTGTCTACCTCTATGAATATGGCGACAGCATGTTGGTTGGTATCAATTACGGTGACTTTAACAATAACTTTTTCATTGTGTAATTGAATTGATATATAATTGTTATCGTGCTACGAGATGATGTCATAATTAAATTACAGATCCGCGCTCCTTACCAACCTCCAGATAGAGCGAGAGTGGCGGGAGGCCCTTCAGGCCGACGTCGACAAACAGAAGCAGGAGAACGAACTGCTCCAAGAGAAGCTCGAGCTGATGACGTCACTTCGCGCCGAGCTCGACCAGGTTACCATGGAGAGGAATGACCTGAGAGAGACGTGCCACGAACAGGAGTTGACCATAGCTGACTTTGCGGGCCATCTAGGGCAGTGAGTGATTTATATTATCTGACTGTCATCATTCCGTAATTTGTGTTTTTCCTATCCATGGTAGTGCTGGTATATGCGGGGAAGCTCATTTGTGCGCCATTGCGCAACTTATTGACCAGAATACGAATTGAACCGAGTCGATGCGAATTTAGTTGCTTCCGCATTTTGTTTTGGGCTCAATAACTTCACTGCCTATCACAACGTATTAAAGTTATAATAATCATCTCATTCTCTTTCCTGAAAAGTCTAACCCTCTTCCCCGCCCCGCTTGATTTGAGTTTACGTGCTCTTTGGTTTCCCTCCATCGCAGGAAATCGATTGAAGGTTACAACTTATCAGGTCAAAGCAAGATTTGGGCGACTTGAAGGAGGTCCACAAATCGATCACCGGGAGCACCTGGGAGAAGGACAAGGAGGTGAAAGTTTGCTCACTGTGCGAAAAATCGTTTAGCATCTCGAGGAGAAAGGTGGGTTGCAAACCAAAGAGAGTGCGATTAAATTTTTTAAACACTTAAGCATATTTTGTCCTAGCATTGCTGTAAAATCCCACAGAAGTAAAAATAATAATAAAACTCGTTTGATTTGAACCTTGGGGGAGGATTAAGTTACATTGTTGCCGACTGTAATGGAAGCCAAGGAACTTGTGATTTACCGTATGTTTATGTCTCCTCATAAAAAGAGCAGGTTTTTCTGTAGAAATGTCTTGCCTTATGTGAAAACAATACAGTTGTTTCCTAATAATGTGAGAAACAATCAGTTGACAGTTTTTCATTGTTACAGCATCACTGCCGTAATTGTGGCCAGATATTTTGCAACGCGTGTAGCGACAACACGATGCCTCTCGCCTCCTCCGCGAAACCTGTTCGAGTCTGTGACGCGTGCCACACGACACTACTGCAACGATTTTCCGCTGGAACCTAGCTACTGTGATGTGGTACCTCTGTGACTTCATAGTCATGAAACAAGCTGCTTTTTCATTTGATTTTGTAGCCTCTCTATTTATCAGTATTGAAAAACGAAACCAGTGCAGTGTAGCAGCTAAATCTCTCCTCAAAATCAATAGCATAGCATTGTTGTCGAGAATCACAGATTAAAGAGATGCTCGAGAATGGTTTAATTGAAGAAATGAGAACTATTTGAGTAATGAAGAGGTGACCTAAAGCTTGTTTCACTTTTCCCTTATCCGCAAAAATAGATTTGATCCATTTGGCTCCGTACCATTGACAACCCTGCATTTCGAACTTTCTTGACATCAGAAAAGGATGACTGTGCAAAATTTCTTGCACAATCAGGGAACTCGATGTTTGATGATCAAACATCGCGTTTCTTATTCTGCACGAAATTGCCAATTTGCAAAATTTCAATAATCGAATTACGTTATGCTTATTCTGCAAGAAATTCTGCAAAGTCTTCCTTTTTTAATCTCATGAGAAGTTTGAGACGCATAGTTGCCAACGGTACGGAGTCAAACGGATTAAATCTCTCTGCAGATAAGGGGAATAGTGGAACAAGGTTTGAAGCACCTCTGGGTAGTTTCATTTCTTTCACAAAGCTAATTTCAAGCGGTATCTGCTTAAGCTGTTTGACTTTTTCCTGTGGATGAAACATGGTGCAATGGAAAAGTTTCGCCACAGAGTCTCATCGATTGGTTGGGAAAACTCGGGAAAGAGAACTGGCCATATCCATAACACTCGGAGAGTGGGCATCTTATCCCGGACGGCCATGGCTAATGGGTACCAAAAAACGGTTACTTTTCACGAGCCGCTAGGTAGTGTCTTCACTTTCATCTGCCGACAACCAACTTGTTGAGAATAATGGTGAAACTAGGATTCCGGTTTTTCTAATACAAAACTCGGAGCTGGAAAGGGTTCTCTACTTGCCGCTTTCAAACAGATCGCAAGGTCTACGTGCAAATTTCGACGACTGATAAAATCTAGTTGCATTTAAGGTTCTTTAACTTTCAAAAGTAGTTCAAAAGCAGTTGATTCTGATGCTTTTGATGATCAATCTGTTATGATCGAGTTAATTTTTCTTTTTCAACAATCCATAAATGCTCGATAGCTGGGGCTAGACTTCAAATCTATCGCAACACCGAAGGTCTGCAATTCTGCATGTTACGGATTTAAGTCAAACATTTTTAAACCTTACAGACTGATTCACCTGGGGTTTCTTAATGGAAGAAAAATGATAAGTTTATTAAAAGGACTACGGGTGACACAGTCTTATAAATTTCCTCTCTGACATTTCGTGTACACTGTACACCTGTGCTATGATTACGTTTTGTAGGCACTTCGTTTTCAAACCATCAGTGAAAAATCGCTTTGTATTTTACCTACGATCTCGTAATTTAGCGAGTCCGGAAGCGAAATGCGATTTTCCTGCTAATTTAACCTTTGCTCAAATGGCACTGATTATTGTTTATATTCAACGCAGAGGCTATTGAATGTGATGATTTATTCGAATAGTTTTCAACACAAAAGTGTTTTTCTTTTTCCTTCGATTAAATCTCAAAAACGGTTATACTGGAAATTGGTTTAAAATGAAATGCCGGAACCAAACGAAATTTCATAAGTTGTCTGCCTTTTGCTAAATCCTAGATCTGTGAAAACACTTCTAAAAAACTTACGGAAAGTATCTACGTCGACAAAAATAATTTGAACTGTTCTTTGTATTGTTGCTACGCGTCGAGGTCTTCGTGAACTAACTCGATCATTTTTTACATCTATTGTCGTTCACTGATTTTGTTATCGCATAATACGAAGATCATCTTTCTACTGTAACTTCGGATCTCGACAAATTGCATTTGTATAAAATTAATGATTTCTCACTTTGATGCGCGTCTATTGTTTTGTTGTGCAATAAATATTTGTGCTCGAATTTGTTTATTATTTCCGTCATTGGCATGATTTGAAAGGTGTAGTGGAAGAATACCGGTAGTAGGTCAGAAACAATGTTGGAGTATATTGTAATTGAAATTGTAATTGCAGTTTATTCACCAAGTTGCCTTGGCCTGGAGACAGCGAAAGGACCTTTCGGTCTTCGAGTCAAAGTGCGACTTGTCCACCACACTCGGTGAAGGCTTCACACTCTCCCTTTAATTGCTGTACTGTGAATACCAAATTTTATAGTCTTTGGGTTGACCCGATCGGGAATTGAACCCGAGTTTACCGTTTCAGTTGCAGACGCTCTATCCACTCGACCACTTATCGGTCAATTGACCATCGACAGGTTTGAAGCAGGGTTGCAGAGTCAAAGCAAAATCAGTTCGACTCTGACTCGAAGCCATTTTTTCAGTCCGACTCTGACTCTTGGGCTTTATTTCCGTTTGACTCTGACTCCCGACTCTTTAAAATAGTAAAATTTCGACTCCTACTCCCATAAATTTTGATGTATAATCATATTTGCCGTTGAATTTCGTTATTTACACTGTTATACTTTTTTGTCACCCTATTGGCTTGCGAATTTTGGTGTACAACGTTTGTAGCGTCGTCCGCTACAATCAGTCAAATAAGAAATATCTGGAAGCAATGGCTTAAAGGGGAACTCCGGTCTAGCGAGGCTATACATCATAAAATACACCACAAAATTCTTAGACTTTTGCAAAAAAAAAATGAACTCGCTACGTTTTATGGTTTTGATGAAATGCGCAAAAAACTGCGTGAATCGCAAGTCTGATGACGTAGGTCTGCACTTGATTGTATATGTGCATTATATTCTGTGGACATAAAATTGCTAGTTAAGACTAAAAACTCGTAAGCAGAAGCGCTTGTATTGCATTCTTTGCTAAACTATTCCACCTACTTGCAATCTTCAGGCCTGAGATTAGTGACTACGCGCTAGAGATAAAATATAGACCTACGTCATCAGACTTGCGGCTCACGCATTTTTTTGCGGATTTCATCAAAACTATAAAACGTAGAGTTCGTTTTTTTGCAAAAGTTTCAGAATTTTGTGATGTATTTTATGATATATAGCCTCGCTAGGCCGGAGTTTCCCTTTAATGAGCCAACAGATCATTTAGCTCAATAGGCTGCACAGTCGAGCCGGTTAACCACAATCGGGACGCGTCCTTTTGACACCGGATGACGCTGCACAATGCACATTACCAAATGCTGCATTTTACAATAGAAAAACATCGCAAAGGCTAAAGCTTCGGAGCTCCGCCCCGGAACCCGCTGGGGGAGGTTAATACAGAGCTCCTCCAGACCCCATAGCTGGATTTGAAAACGTTTTCACATACTTCACTTTCGTTTTTGCAATGCATTTAGCTAGAATCTCAGGTTATCAGAGACCTCATTGGCAAGTGACTATGTATTCCGTTTTAAAGTTTGCCTCCAATGCATTTTGTCCCAACCCCTGAGCAAAAATTTCTGTACGTTTCCTTGACCACTCGTTAAACACGGTTCGACCATTTCCGTTCAGGCCTCACCCAATCAAAATTCCTAGCTACGCCAGTGCCCATTCTGCGATAACCTACTGACTTGCTTACTTTCTTCTTTGAAAAAGGCAAGTTTTGGCACCGCAAATATGCTTAAAAGTTTCTGAAAGAAGCGGTTGGCTACGGCATCTTGGATCTTGACAACGCTGTCGTTATCCTCGCTGCTCTTTTTGCCTTAATAACAACTCTGTTTAATGGCGTTATCGCACCCGAATTTTTGTCAGATTAGCATAGTACGACAGCACAATAAATACAAAGATTACAAATCTATTCAACCGGCCAATTGGTCAAGCGGTGACGTGTTCGTCTCTGGAGCGGGAGGTCTGAGGTTCAAATCCCGGGCCGGTCAAATCGAACTCTGTGTTGCCAACGTTTCGCCACCGCGGCGACATTTCTTCGAGAGAAGCCGTGTTTCGTGGGTGCAATGACGCAGAGATGGGTCCCGCAAACTCGATTCACGCTTCGGCGTATTACAGCGAGTATAATGAAAGATTTGATTTGACAAACCTATTTAAAAATGGGAAGATGTAAATATAAGCGTATACTGTTGTAAATATGTAAATATAATATGTAAATATAAGCGTAAACTCGATTCACGCTTCCGCGTATTACAGCGAGTATGATGAAAGATTTGATTTGGCAAACCTATTTAAAAATGGGAAGATGTAAATATAAGCGTATACTGTTGCAGCCAGACTATTGCGTGCTATACTGCTACATGCAACTTGACTAAAATAACGTTAACACAGGATGTAACGTACATTTTAATCAGATTTTTGTGCTAGTCGGGAGTCGAGCATATATTTTTCGACTCTGACTCCGACTCTGGCAAATTCTTTTTTCGACTCTGACTCTGATTCCGACTCCCCGTAAAAACCTTCGACTCCGACTCTGCAACACTGGTGTGAAGCATAAAATTTTACAATTCAGTAGCAAAGTTAACTAACACCATTACATATAGGTGGGCGAGTAAATGCGAAATGTTAGCTCGGTTTACCACTAGTCCTTTCGCAAACTTCATACCTCCGTTAAAGTTATTTCGTTACTTTCAGCTTTAATTAACGGAATTAAATGAAGATAAAAATAGGTTCAAATGCACAAACGAAGCTGAGATCAAAAAATCTTTGAAAATTGCAAGCAGCCATAATTAATAGATCTATGAGGCTACAGCTTATTATTTGCCACAAAAAGCGCTCCTTTCTTCGCTTTTTCTTCTCTAAAACTTGTGCTAATACGCAACAAGTGTTAGCAGAGCAAATGGTTTGTACCGGTACGATGAATTAATGGTGCAAGCGAAGAAAATCTCAATGTAAGTTAATTTAGTCCGTTAACATAAAAAACTTTTTAGCGAATTAACGAGTTAATGAAAAGGTTAGCTTCGTTATTAACAATTAACAAATCAAATCTTTTATCATATTCGCTGCAATACGACGAAGCGTGTAACGAGTTTGTGGGGCCAACTCCGCGTCATTGCGCTCGGGCTACGTAGCTCCTTTCGAAGAAATATCGCAGCGGTGGCGATTGGTCGAGCGGGAGGTGTTCGTCTCTGGAGCGGGAGGTCTGAGGTTCAAATCTCGGGCCAGTCAAATCAGACACAGTGTTGCCAACAGCTCGCGACCGCTACAACGTTTCTTCGAGTAGAGCTGTGTTGCCAGGGCGCAATGCCGCGGAGATGAGCCACGTAAACTCGTTACACGCTCCGGCGTAATGCATCGAGTATAACGAAAGATTTGATTTGCTTTAACCATAGACTCTTTATTAGTAGACTGGAAACTGACAGGTTTGTCTTTTTTCCTTCACGGTACGTTTGTTCTAGAATATGCCGATTCGTCCAATCAGTGAGACTTTTTTCTTTACAGTTCTCTCGTTCCACGAATATGTCCAATCAAATCAGTCGAAAAAGCGTGACCGCAAAAATCCTTTGCAACAAGAGCAAACTTTTTTTCTTTAGTGCTCTTCTCTTTTTATCCGCTCGTCTGTTTCTAGTCTACTAAATAAAGAGTCTATGATTTAACGGATTAACGATTAAAGAATTTGGGCCCACCTATGCCATTACATAAAATGTGTGCGATACATTAGCACAGTGTTTTTCAACCTTTTTTCAACCACGGAACACTTGGTGTATACAAAAAATCTTGCGGAACATCAAAAGAAATTATAAACAAAATTTAAGTCAGTGGTTCTCAACCGGGCCCGCCACGATGCTTTCGGCGGGGGTAACGAAAAGAGGTTTTTACCGGAGGCTATCTATTAATTCAAATCTATATTTTTGTTGAAGGAAGGCTATGAGTGTTTGACGTTTTCGGTAAAGGTCACAGATCATGAAATCTTGAGAACCACTGATTTAAATTACGATATGGAACACAATAAACTCATTACAGTTTTTATTCATTTATAGTTATTTTTAGTGTGATATTTGGGCCTGCTTCGAAGAGCATAAATGTGGTATTCGAGCAGGAACTGACGAAAGGCAAACCCGTAGCTCATCTTCAACAGCTCTCAACCTTTCTCGTTTTTTAACTTTTATGGCTGCCGTGGTTGAAAAGCTTGTCTCACAGAGATAAGTTGTTGAGAATGGGAGCAAGGCTGAAATTGCTCTATATGCAAGATTAGCAAATTCACTGGAAATCTCCAACCTAAAGCTTTCCAAAGGACAATCGAAAAATCGTAATCTTAATCCACGGTCTTGCCTGACTTGAACCAATTGTTCTTGCTCCTGCAAAGTCAGAGTATTGTCGACTTCTGCCACTGAGCTGTAAGGATCCCTGACCCAATCATAGCAATTAATGGCAGTGGAAGGGAAATAAAAGAACAATTTCTCCTCAAGAGTAATCAAATGCTTTTGTATGGTCTCATTTAGAGAAACAGTATTCACATTTTTTTGACATTTCTGGCTAAGAGGGATCTCAAGACTATTGTTTTTCACGTGCTGTTGCCAAAGTTGCACTTTTGAGCGAAATCCTTTAATTTTGTAGGTGCTCGTCAAAAGATTTTCGTAGCGACCTTGCATCCGAGTGTTAAGTTCATTTAGATGTTTAAATATATCAGCCATATATGCTAACCTTGCCCACCAATCGTCACTTGCCAGCAGCTTTGCCTCATCACGTCGTTCATTAGTCAAAAATACAGTAAGTTTATTTCTCAAATCATAAACGCGAGCTAGGACTTTACCTCGTGAAAGCCAACGAACTTCCGTGTGAAGTAACAAATTCGTGTGATCTGCCCCCACTTCTTCACATAAAATTGCAAACATGCGACTTTTCAGAGGTTTTGTTTTGATAAAATTGACAATGCTTACCACAGTATTGAGAACCGAAGCTAGATCAGCCGGCAAAGTTTTCGCAACAAGCGCCTCTCGGTGCAAAAAACAATGCGTAATTATAACTTCTGGTTGTTTTTCCCTAATTCTGCTAACAAAGCCTTTGTAACGTCCAACCATGGCGGCTGCTCCATCCGTGCATATGCTTATACAGTTCTTCCATTCAAGTCCTCCTTGTTCAAAATAATCAGACGTAACACGGAAAATTTCTTCTCCGGTAGTGTTCACTGGCAATCTTTTGCAAAATAAAAAATTTTTTGTGATCGCATCTCCATTGATAAAACGAACGTTTGCTAAGAGCTGACCATGTCCACTGATGTCCGTGGACTCATCAACTTGTAGTGCAAATCTTCCGCTACTGCGGACCTTTTCAAGAATATTATTTTCTATATCCACAGACATATCTTCAATCCGTCTGGCTTTTGTATTGTCTGATAAAGGAAGCTTAGCAACTTCTTTAACTGCATCAGGACCAACCATTTCCTTAACAACAATCTTACAAGCTGGTAGTACTACTTTCTCAGCTACAGTATGTGGTTGTTTTGCTTTAGCTACAAGCTCAGCTACAAGATAGCTCACTTTGAGAGCTTTCTGAGAAAAGGTTGTTGCCCGTCTCATGCATTCCACTTCTTTTTTGTTACTTTCAAGAAGGCGCCGAAAATAACTTGTGTTTTTGTTTTTAAGAGTGGGGTGATTGGTATCGAGGTGACGTTTCAGCTTGGCTGGAACCATTGCACTGTTAGATAGTTCGTTTCTACATACCAAGCATAGTGGAATCGGGGCAGTCGGATCACCAGTAAAAGTAAATCCATACGAAATATAACTATCGCTGTATTGTCTCATGACAACTGATTTTTGTTTCTTCTCATTAGGCCTACTGGTACCAGTCGTTTCATTTTCACTCTTCCTTTTTAAATAGCGATCCATGGCATTTACTAAATTCATGCAGCAATACTTTTCTCTTTTTTTTAACTATACTAACCTACTATCGGTACAGCAGTTGTAAGCTTACCTTACACACAGCGACTGCGTTTAAAATAGCAAACATGCCGAGTCTATTGCCGACTTATTATTAAGTAACAGATGACAATCACAATAACAATCATTGTGTTTTCATTAATTCGATTGACTCAACATTATTCAGAAATCGATTCATCCATTACAATAAAAATTGAAAGATATACGACCAATCAGATTAATGGTAACGTCGTAGACGTAGTGTATGCCTGGTACTCACCCCAAGGTTAGTTACGCTCTTACGTCATGCTGTGCAAAACAAAGAAATTTTTGCGGAACACGTGACGGTCTCCCGCGGAACACCAGTGTTCCGCGGAACACCGGTTGAAAAACACTGCATTGAAATACTGATTCTATTTGAATAAGGCCTAGGGCTACTGTAAATAGTAATTAGGCTTACCAACAATATGAATGATTCTAACCTCAATAATACTATTGTGATAAATCCTGTTCTCTGGTTTATCAACCAAAGAATGAAGCTGCTACGTCTTGACATACTCTTGAAGTTATTGCTGGATTATTACCCTGATGCCGAAATTGAAAAAGCAAAGGATGAGCTTTAAAACCATTTTCCTCAAGAATTTCGACCAAACAACTTAAGGAAAAAACTGAGACAGGGTGCTCATAAATCTGAGATGAATATTAAAGACATGGTGGAGGTTTTTCATGCTATGCATAGTTCAGAAAAATTTGCTATCCCACTGTTTGTGACAGCCACATCAAATTTTCCATCTCTGGATATAAGTAATATTGATGCTGCTACAATGCATCATGACATCAATACCTTGAAAAAGGACTTTCAGCAGTACAGAATGGATAAGGAAGCTGAAATATCCGACATTAAAAGTCTCAAACAGGCTATAGTGGATTTAACTACAATGATTAAAGAAAAACCCACTTTTACAATTCCTGTTGCCCCATTATCTCATGATAATGATGTTTCTCAAGCTGCCAATATTTCACATATGAACTCATTTCCACAAGCAAGTTATTCTTCTGTTGTGAAGTCCTCTCCCAATAAAACCAAGGCAAAAAATGAAAGCAATCTTCCAGCTTCCTCGAGTAGGGATGAACATCTAACTGATCCTAATGATAAAAACTTTTGCTGGCACACTGTTGAAAAAACCAAAAAGAAAAAAGTTTCGTTTATAGGTAAGAAACAATCTAAGGAATTGAAAACCATTAAACCTCCTGCAAACCCTGCAGAAGTTTTTGTCTCTCGGCTTAGCCCTGATACTGATGAGAAAGAGATTAGTGACTATGCTAAAGCTCAATTTCCTCTTTCATCTCACGTTGAATGCACAAAGCTCAAAACAAAATATAACACTTACTCCTCCTTCAAAGTTGTCGTCTCTGGAATCCCATTCAAAGAATCTTTAAGTCTTGAAAATTGGCCTGAGGGAGTGCTTGTGAAGAGATTTTACACTGCATCTTTGAATGCTGGGAAGATATCTCTTAAGATCTCAGAATCCTCTGCTAACAGTATTAAAGAACATTCAATTGCTCAAGATTAAAAGTTGTTTCCTTCAACTGCAGGGGTTTATCTTCCTCTCTTGCTGACATACAAACTCTGTGTAATGCTTTTGATATCATTTTTCTACAAGAAACTTGGTTAGCCAAGCAAAATCTTGAGAAATTGAGCTACATAGCTGACACTCATTTAGCTTATGGAAATTATTCTGTAGATTTTGAAGATGGCATACTTACTGGAAGGCCTTTTGGTGGGTCTGCGGTGTTGTGGAATAAGTCGTTAAAAGTTTCAACTTTCAAAAATGTGGATGAATCCATAATAGGAATTAAAATACACCAGGAAGATAATGATATCTGTTTAATTAACGTATATTCACCATTCCGCTGTTATAATAATATCGACAGCTACCTGCAGTATCTTGCCAAATTAAATGATTTATGTGAAAACCTTGACTGTACAAACTTATGCTTATTAGGAGATTTTAATGCAAGTGATAGTAATTTGTTTGGTCCCCTACTTAATCAGTTTTGTGAAGACAGTGGATACAAATTTGCAGACAAGGAGTTTTTACCGCAAGATACTTTCACCTATTTCAGTGAGGCCCATGGATCAACTTCCTGGATTGATCACTGTTTAACTAGTGAATCAGTACATCAAGCAGTCGAATCGATGCAGGTACTGCATAACTACATATCTTCTGATCACTCACCCCTTGTTGTAATTATCTGTTGCTCCCAGCGGCCTGAGCTTTGTGAGGTCAAATCACATTGCAACACTCATAACATAAATAAAGTTGATTGGAATAAGCTTTCACAGGAATTAAAATATGAATACAGTATAAAGACAAAACAACTGTTGGAAAAAATTTCACTCCCACGTGATGCAATTCAGTGCCATGATCCTGTTTGTTCCAATGCCTCTCACAAATCTGAGATTAAAGATTTTTATGATGCTATTATTAATGTGCTACTGACAGCATCTGCTCCTCTGAAGAATAATTTCAAGTCCCAAAGATCTGGATTAAACGTCCCAGGTTGGAATTCAGATGTCAAACAAGCTCATTTAATTGCAAGGCAGAACTACTTAAAATGGATTGACAATGGTAAACCTCGTTCAGGAAACCTGTACCAGCAAATGAGTATTTCCAGAAAGATTTTTAAGTCAAAACTTCGAACATGCAAGAACATGTCTGAGCAGCGTAGAGCCGATGCCTTAGCAACTGCACTACTAACTTACAAATCAACTAAGTTATTTTGGCAAAAAGTCAAACGCACCAAAAAGTCTAGCCCTCTTCCTATTTCAATCGACAATGCAACTGGGACTATAGATGTTGCAGATCATTGGCGATCTCACTATGAGTCTATATTAAATTCTAGTGCCCAATCAGGCCTAAATGATAATCTGTTTGTACAAAATGCTATTGGCAATTGCTCCAGTTTTCATAACATTCCCAATTTGCTATGCACGGTTGACTTAATACATATTTTGCTGTATAAGCTGCCACTTGACTCCTCTCCTGGGGCTGATACTGCTATAACTGCTGAACATCTTTGTTATTGTGACCCGAGTATTTGTCTGTACCTTAGTATATTTTTCAATATGTGTCTTTATCATAATTTTGTTCCTCTTGGTTGTCTAGATTCTATTATTGTGCCTATTGTCAAAAATGCAAACGGTAATTTCCAAGACAGTAGTAACTACAGGCCAATCGCACTAACTAGTGTTATCTCTAAGTAGCTTGAGCATTTTATTTTGAGTCGCATTGAAACCTTTCTTCATACAACTCATAATCAATTTGGGTTTAAAGCACAGCATAGCACAGATATGTGTTTTTTTTTGCTAAAACAATGTGTGTCTTCCTACATTTACAAAGGCAGCCCTATATTTAGTGTATTTCTTGATGCTTCAAAGGCCTTCGATAAGGTCAGTCATTCTTTATTATTTAAGTAGTTAATTAACCGAAATGTTCCATTGTGCTTGGTTCGTCTTTTATATTTTTGGTTTAAAAATCAAACAATGAGAGTGAGATGGGGAGCAGAGGTATCCAGATCCTTCAATGTTACTAATGGAGTAAGACAATTAAGGTAGTGTCCTAAGTCCTTTACTATTTTCTGTGTATATGGATCAACTGTTATACAGTCTTAACCAAATTGCAACTGGTTGTTGTGTGGGAGATGATTGCCTTAATCATTTAATTTATGCAGATGACATCTGTTGCTTTAGCCCTAGTATTGAAGGTCTGCAAGAAGTTATTGATATCTGTAGTGATTACGCACATACTCATGAAATCTCATTTAATGTTAAGAAGACTGTTGGTGTTGTTTTTCCTTCTAAAGAAATTAAAGTGTACTCGACCCCTTCTATTTTTCTTTCGGGTACTAAAATTAAATTTTCTAATAAAGTGAGATATTTGGGAATTCTCATAAACCAATACTTGCTGGATGATGACGATATAAAATGCCAAGTGAGAATGCTATATTCTGCAGCAAATAAATTGCGATCGAGATTTATAAAATGTTTAAGTACCATAAAAAAATATGTTATTTCGTTCTTACTGTACTTCCCTATATGGTTGTCATTTATGGCACAATTACACGCAATATACTTTTAATCGCATTCGTGTTGGCTACAATAATGTTTACAGAATTTTGCATAGCATACCCCGTTTTATGAGTGCCAATGAAGGTCTCGTAGCAGCAGAGATCCCAACATTTCAAGCCCTAATTCGCAGAAATGTTTATGGATTTGTGCAGAGATGCTTGAAGTCTCCTAATAATTGGATAAAGTCTCTTATGAATTCGGACAGTTTCAGTTTGTCCAAGTATTACGAGTACTACAATCGTACTCTTCTGGTGTAACCTGTAAATAAGCGTGTCGCTTGTACATATGTGCCTCTTGTCTTTGTTTTTGCTTATTTTGTTTCTTTAAACTTATGGACCGCAGTTGTCTGAAATAAAACAGATTATTATTATTATTAGAATATATTTTCAGAAATAGAAGACAATCTGCTCCCATCGGTTTCCTTTAATTGTTCAGTTTTTTCCTAATTGCAAAGTGATTGACCACAACAAAGAGACAAAAGCAGGCCAAGCCGCAATTCACTTTGGAACCGCATGAGGCATGATGATATTTCATCGAGTATACACGCCGAAAAACGGTGACTCCGCAAAAAAACAATCTACATTCAAAGTAGTCGGCCGTGGTACCTCACTAGAAGGTGGACAAACTACAAAATGTTCTTATAGTTATATCTCTATCGAATTTATTTAGATAAACTATTTTACTAAATTTAAAGGATATAATGTTTGGATCGTAAAATGGTTAAAAATAGCAGTAGCTTCCTTAGCGGTTTTATGGCAATACCAAAAAAAAAAAGTTACAAAAAAAACAGCAAATGGGAGTGGAATGACAGTGGAATTACCAATCCGCGGTGACTCTTCTTTTTCAATGATGCAACATTGCAATCACTTGTAGTGCAGTTGTGCGCTGTGCAAACTGCAATGCAAGCTAGAGCCGATTGGGATTAAAGCACACAGCGTATTAGAATTGCCACAAAAGGTTAAGCATTAATCAGGCTGGTTACTAGTGGTAACTAATAAACGAACGTATTCAAACAGTGCAGTTAAAGAATGAAAGAAAATTTTCTTATAATTTGTACATTGCTAGGCTATATGGCAGTGCCGTCGCCAGAGCAAACGTACCAGGGCACTAGCTGAAAGTGGGGGGAGGGGGGGTGCTAAAATAAACTGAACTTTTGCATAGGCTATAAAAATTGATCTTCAGATCTTGTACGGCAACCAATTTGTGCAATTTTAACAATTCTGTATTCATGTCTAAAAAAAGAGAGACCAATAAGTAGAGGTGGAGTCGAGGACACAGGGCTCGAGGCCAAGGACACAAAAAAAAATTCGAGGCCAAGGACAGGAATGCTCAAGACCAAGGACACAAGCGCAAGTACTCTCCAAAAATAAAAAAGGAAGTGGCTATTTTGCCTCTAGAGGCAAACTAGTGTTTTTCCTCTGTTTGGGTTAGGGCTATTTTGGCACTTGCGGCAAAATAGCCATTAGGACTGTTTTGCCTCCAAATGGCAAAATAACATGGGGCTATTTTGCCTCTAGAGGCAAAATAGCCACTGCCTAAAAAAAGGTCTTCACAAAAATTTTTCAGGCAATCTCCAGAAAAAAACGTCTTCCAAAAATTTTTTCAGGCGCTCCACAAAATTTTAACAATTCAAAAGATAGTGCTGTCCTCGAGTCGAGGACAAGGCAATTTTCAAGGACTTGAGGCTTCAAGGCCAAGGACTTCAAAATGTGTCTTTGAGGACGTCCTGGAGGCCAAGGAAGTCCTTTGCCCATAGGGCCAGCAGCATTTCTTAGCTTGTTTTGTCTGCGGCCCACAACCGCCTGAAAATTCTATGGTAGCAATATCTACAGCAGTAAATGCTACCAGACACGCAACCAGAATTTTGCTAAGAGGGGTGAACGAAAAATAAATTTTTTGCATGAAGTTTGGCTGATTTAGGCTCCGAGCTAAACAAACTAATGCAGCTCAAGCGTGTCACTAATGGGGGCATAGTCACTACATATATAGTGACTGTGGACGGGAGCCTGGGGGCAGAGCCCCCAGCGGCTGGGCCATTTTTGTGATTTTGCAGCAAAAAAGAAGCAGTTTTTTCATTACTTTAATCGCATTTCGCGCATTTTAAAGCTATACGAATCAATAAATTGCTAAAATTCTGAAGTTATTTCAAAGAAGAATTAAATTTCTTAGCCCCTTTAGCTCCCCTTTATTTCCAAAATAGCCTACCTTTAATCATTTAAACGCTCGTATTACGAGGTTAAATTTCTAAGTGACTTAGCTTAGGAGCTTAAGCCCCTCACCCTGGTTGTGCCACAAACCGCGACCTCAAACTCTTGAGTGTACTTTAAAAATCAAAACAGCTGGTCTTTGAAAAAATATTTTTGCGTATTGTTTCATGTCATGATCACTAACGAAGTACCGGTAACGATTCTGCTGGCTTACTTCTCTCTTCTGTGACAAATCCGTAAAGGAATGTTAATAAGATAGATTATTACCGGTACGTCAGATTTATGTACAGCAGCTCTGAGTTGGTTTCCAGCAATTTTGCAAATAATCAAGAAAACTTCAAAGGAGGTTAGGTTTGAACGTAATTACTCTTTTTACCATTGTTGTTGTTGTCTTGCAGTTACGTGATGTTCGAGACAGTCAGAAACAATAATTTGAGTACCGTATATAAACCAAAATGGTGGGGCACAAGCAGTCGTTAGTAGCGACGGCACTGCTATATGGGGTGTTGTTACGTATAAGCTGTCACTTTTTTTTGGAAGCTCTGCGAGTAGTGTATGAGTGCGCAAGCGTTCTCTCCTCTCTGATCTAAACTATTCCCCAAATCTAGCCCTAACCCTAATGGGTGCACGCATGAGAGGAGCGAGAGCACACGCATGCTCATACACAAGTCGCAAGGATTCCGAACTGAAGCTGACGGCTTATATTTAACAACACCCGATATATGCATTCAGCCCGTAGCATCACTAGGGGCAGCCTGCTCCATTATTTTGGGGTGACACCATTTTATGATACCAATCATACGAAAAAGAAACCAACTATTGTTTTAACATCACTGGAAATGTTTAGCACACTGGAATGGACTAAAAAATGATTTGTATTATTAAAATACTGTATCTTTCAAATTTAAAACATTTATTTAAGGGGGGGGTGCTAATTGGGCAAAATACACCAATAACTCACAATTCAGTTAAAACTTAGAAAAATGGCCAAAACTAGGCGATAAAATTTGATTGCTTGTTGAAGCATGTTAAATATAGATTTCATCAAAAAAACATAGGCCTACCAATAGATAAGCTCAGGAATTGGTGGGGGTGGTTATTCATTCAGCAATAGCCTACCTTAGGTGGTACCAATCAGCCAATTGCTTTGACTAAAACCTCATTCCAATTGCCCTCTGCCCTCCCCCCAAATTATCTTTCTCTGTTAAATATAGCCAAATGGATTATTCTTTGTGAGTTTGATTGAACTATATCATATTGTATAAGATTTTATAATTTATGGTACCACTATCAGCACAGAGTGGCTTATAAATAAGAGAACTGAAATTTTACCATTAACCACCTTCTGACCTTCCACATGAGACTGTCAGACATAGTCATTGCTCATTTATGCAACCAGTTTAATCATGTTATTTAACTTTTTGCACTGCTACGTTATGTGCCACATTCTAAAAGAATTAATTTTTATTAGAATAGTCCTAAACGTAAAATTAAGTTATTTTTGCCAAAAAATACAAAATTTTGCTGTTTGAGTGTTCCACCCCCAGATGGCCTCTGGCGAATGGGTGCAAAGCTCCCAGACCCCCCGAGCACCCAACACAGCTCCTCCCCATATTGCAGATTCTGGATTTCTGGTTACGCCTGATGCTCTGTACTAGACCAGACGTGCTGTGTGTGTGCTGCTCTTGGTCTTACTTCTGAGTTTTAGAATCTCATAAAGAGAAGTTATTTAGCTTGCCATAACAATTGCTATATCTACAGTAATGAAGTTGTACTGTTATGTTAAAATATTACTGGTACCATTTGCAGCCTACTACGGTACATATTATAAAGGGTGACATCACAAAATTCTGCCCTGGGTGTCACCATCCTCAGTGATGCCACAACATTCAGCATTCCAAACAAGTCCAGGTGAAGTTTAAAATTCCACTGAAAGTTTGAAATAGGCCTACATCACTTAAAAGTTAAAGGCGTGTTGTAGGTCCGTAGGTGTGGTCAGCTTTTTTTTGGATTGCTGTTTCAATCTCTGTCAGTAGTCCTAGATTTTGGTACTAACTGCAGCTGGTAGCCTTGCCTATCCCAAACCCAAAGTTGCTACTTAGGGTAACGCTGGTACACTGTACACGTCATTAGGCTATCATCAGATCATTGTTCAGAGTTTCACAGTTTACTGTAATTTAGCCTACCAAGTAGCCTAGCCCATCAGCTTCAACAATCCAAATTTTATTCCTACATTATCAGGTTATGTTTTTGGTACCAGTAGGCTATCACAGACTAAAATGTGCTGCAGCCAAGGTCAGAAGGTGTTGTTTAGGTGTACTAGTAGTGGTGGCATGCTGGTACTTGTAGCCTATTGCACTGTGCATTTTGCAGTGATGGGCACAGCGGCGCTGTTCACCAGTGCCACTACTGTTTTAATAGCGGCAGCGCTGCTGCTTTTTTTCATCAGCAGTGAGAAACGGTAGCACTGCTCTTTTTTTAGCCAGAAAAGCGGCAGCCCTTCAGCGCCCTATTTTAAGCAAATGATCTACCACTATTGCTGATAAACTCCTTGCAAGACTTTTTTCGATTCACATTGTTACACGTTACTGTTTGGAGTCTTTACTTTCCTTTTTTTCACTCTGCTTTTGTTTTCACGTTATTTTAATTTTGTAGAACAAACAATGCTGCCTTTGTAACGTTTTGTCGTTGCTCATATATGTACAGATGAGTTTTATCATACATGGTCCTATTTTTTCTGAACCAAAACTCAGCAAATAATGTGGTCTAGTAGCAGGTCAAATTGAACTGATAAAACCGATTTCAAGCAGTCTTTAACAAAAATGCGATAACTAAAGTTCAATAAATTGCTGTAAACTTGCAGATCGCAGAGACGGTTTGTCGCGATGTTTCCCCAAAATGCTATGCTGGCATTTAGACAAATGAAGATGATTTGTTTGATTTGTTGGCTATCTGGTCACAGACTGCAGGATAGTTTGAGCACTGCAAGTATGACAGTAGTAACAGGCTTGGTGCCGGAGTAGTGTGTTTTGGGGGGCGCAAAAACTTTTGGTGGAACGCTTGCGCAGCCGAGACTAGAAGCATTCAGAATGCCATAGCAATCTGGTGAATATTTGCTTCAAATCCTGTGTTATCATCCTTTGGTTCGGATTTTGCCCTCAAATTTGGGGATAAAAATCAAAGAAAAAGGTTTTCATCACAAAATCGTAGGCTACTTTGTCACCATCACTCAATCTGTCTAGCTGTTTTGTGACCTGTTTTTGGGTAAAAGTTTGCTGGTCCTCTTGTGCTAGTATGAAAGTTTATTCTCGCTTGGGGGGCACAAGCAGTGATTTCAGGGGCACTGCCCCGAAATGCCCTCTGTGGTGCCAGACCTGTTACTTACTTTTGGAGTGCAATTCTCACTTGGGGGGCACATTTCTTGCTTAGGGGGAACAAGCAGTGATTTGGGGGGCACGGCCTCGAAATGCCTTCGGTAGTGCCAGGTCGGAGTAGTAACATCAATGCATAGTAAAATAAATTTTGCTACAACAGTGAACATTAAAACTAAGAATTAAATTTATAGTGCTCTGAGAATCAAACTAATAAATTGAACCAGGTAATAAATAACTATAAAGATATTTTGTTATGGAGTTATACTCAAAGAAAAAATTCGTAGTCTAACATAAATTGCGTTGTGCATCATTTGCTTTACATGTGTCTATTCTATGTAGCGGCAATGCGTATAGCATGTTGCAGCACTATAGAATACATCATTACTCTATGTACGTTACTCTTTCGAGTTTGTAAACACATGTTCTTAAAGGCTCGATCTACTTTTATGTCAAAGTTGGACAGAATCATTGCAGGGGCATGAATCACCTGCCATTTCTACAAAACTCCCAGAAATATTTTGTAACTCGGTCGATTGATAAATTCTCCTGTTGAATCTCGACACAAGGAATTATTTTAGTGGTTGAGGGCTGAGTGTGTGATAAACAGATCAACTACTTCAGATAAGAGCTGGGACAGAATTGTACTGAAGCTAAATACTGTATGTCATGGTGTTTTAATGTTAATACCTTACTTATTTGAGTCGATAGTGATTTTAACTATTTCTTATTGCCTTTTGTATGAGGAGAAAATGCAATAAGGAATTTAACTTCCTAGTGTAACTTCCCTGGAAAACTTCTTAAGTAATTTCGAAACCGCTGATTTGACCAACCATCATTTTGAAATGGTTGTTTTTTTGAAAGGAGCATGCCAACAACCAATTGAATTGCGATTTGCTTACTTGTCTACCATTTAAGCCTGCTAATGTTGATTGTAAACCTGTACCAATGTTTCAAGAGCTTGAATAATTAACTTTCCTAACTAAAGTTGAAATTTCACCATTAGATACCGTATTTGAATGCCATCGTTCTTTTTACTATTCATTTTTTTAAAGTTTCCAGTTCAGTTGTTTTATCTGTTAATCATAAAAATATCACAGGTTAGAATTACATGTAACTGGAGACATTTAAAGTAGCGGCAGCAACAAATGGCAGCAGCTGCTGTTATGTATTCAAGCAGCGGTGCTACTTTTTTTTTTAAGTAGAGATAAGCGGCAGGGCCACTGCTTTTTTTTGCCAAATAGCGGCAGCGTCAGTGGCGCTACTTTTCAAGTAGCGGGTGCCCAGCTCTGGCATTTTGTCACGTTGTTAAATATCTGTTACAGTAGCCTGCACATATAATTTACATTTGAATGCATAACTCTGAACTGAGAACTTACCATTATTAATTCTGAATTAATGTTAATTGTTGTTGTAGGCATATTGTTTTATCATTTCATGTACAGTACTGTACCTAAACTTGAAAAATTAATCTCATGTTACAGGTACCGGTACCACATTTCAGAGTGATTTCAGATTTACTACTGATTAGGCCTATTATTTGTTGGATACATTAGATTACTTATACACTACTGCAAAGCTTTACATATTAACAGTATCAAAATTTTATCTACTAGCAATAGCACAGTGCAAGCATTTAGAATTTTAAAGAAATGTGTGGTAAGTATGGGCGTAATATAGTGGAACCTCGGTAACATGACCACCATTGGGACTATAAAAAGCTGGTCACGTTACCTTAACTGGGATCAAACTTTTTTGCATCATAATTTATATTTAAAGTGCTGCTGTGTTTACTCAGCATAAAGGTACCGATTAAAGCTTGTTTCATTTGTTTATTTTGCTCATTTATTTAGCTCTATTATTTAGTTTTTTCATGAATATGCAACTAGTTTCACTAGTATTCACTCCTTTAACGCTTAATTTTGATTGAACCACTGTGAACGTATGGTTTGGAGAACTTGAAAAGAAGGAAAGCACAACAGGTGTTTGCATTGCCCAAGTCATAACAGGTGGTTGGGACTGAAAAACCATGGTCAAGGCTGCAAAGCCAGAGTGGTCACATAAGCGAGTTTCCAATGCATTTAAAATGATGGGAAATAGTTCAGGTCTATGAAAAACGGGTCATCTAACTGGGGTAGTCCTGTTAACTGGATGGTCGCTAATCGAAGTTCCACTGTAATGTTATAGAAATAATATCAAAAAGTGATTTCTGTAGTTTTATGTTTGAAATTGCAGCTGGTCAAGTAAGGCTATTTGGTCAATATCCTCTCTATTTGATACAGTTCGCTCAAAAATGAAATTGTTTTTTATGTAAAACAAACTTTCTACAATAGTGAAGTCTTTTGAAATTGAAAGGATTGTCATGGAAATCAGTTTGTAAAGGAGTTATGGTAGCTTTCATAGCTGTTGCAGCTCAGGATACCATGCTACTGGTTGATCAATGAAAATGTGACTTTTTAAGTCAGATGCTCAGTGTTAAAAGTTAGCCTACTGTTTGTAGATTAAACTCTATCATAGTAAGGCTTGATAGACTAGTACAATTGAATAATGATTTTCGGGCTGATTTTTTCGATTATTGTTGGATCTCTAGTTAATGTTGCAATATTCAATTTAGTATGTGGGTTATACTGTATAGTTTATTTGGTTATTTTGCCAGGTATATTTGCCTATCTTAACTACTGCACACCAAAAGATCGAAAATATATATTGGATACACTTGTCAATGGCTTGAAGCGACTGGAATATCGAGGATATGATTCAGCAGGTAATTAAACTTGTTTTTATTCTTTCGAAATGAGTATTTGAATTTCACCTAACAATTTTAAGTTAAAGAGAGAAAAATGAAAAGTATTTATGGTACATTTTTCTTCCACTTTTGATTTTCAGAGTCAAGATTAGGGTTTGAGTTAGGTTTAGGTTAGATTTGGGGATTGAGGTTAGTTTTTGAATAAGGATTTGGGTTGCATTTAAGTCCGAATTAATTTAAAGCTAAGCAGAAATTTTCAGTGAACTAAAGCAAAGCCTTCCTTATTCCTTTGCAATTTAAAAAAAATGATTTGTGAATTAAAAACTTCTTCGCTAATTTCAGTTATTCAATATCTTTTCACTGATTTTTGGCTCAGCATTGGTAATGAATGTGCCAATTTTGGAGAGTTAATAAGTTAAAAAGCTCATTACATCAGATAAATTGCTGGTTGCCTTAGTCATTTTAAATCCCATAGTATAACCTGTGTAAGCATTTAAGCCATTTG
Organism: Trididemnum nubilum; assembly: GCA_963965965.1. Lineage (NCBI taxonomy): Eukaryota > Metazoa > Chordata > Ascidiacea > Aplousobranchia > Didemnidae > Trididemnum > Trididemnum nubilum. The sequence goes on from OZ014477.1 coordinate 968,812, forward strand.
CTTTTGTGAAGCAGCATTGTTGTTGGACACAAGCAAAGTTATTTTTTACTTCATCAATGTATCACTAGTTACAAAAAAAGTTTTGGTTGTTGGGGCTCGAGCTCACTCATTCTAATAATAGATGGTATAATGAAGTTGTGTGTTTCTTATTAGCTTCAAATGGTAAATCTGTTTTTGACTGAAAAAAAAACTAGTGATTTTTAGTAGTAATCAGTGGATTTAAAATTAAGTCAGTTTGCATTCAATGAAAACACTGATTTTCTGGCCATTAAAATCAATACAAAATTACATAGATGAAGCCATGGCCAAGTGGTTCTGTTGCGAGTACCTGGGGTTTAATCTCTTTGGGAATGTGCTGCATATTATCAACAAATAATGCTTTGTATAGTTCATATTACTTTATCATTATTGTAGCTGCATGGAAAAGCACTAAATTTGATTGCAGGAATTGCTGTTGATGGTGGAAATGTAATAAAAGAAGATGTCAAAACTCGCCCAATCACTCTGATCAAACAACCTGGCAAAGTTAGAGCGCTGGAAGATAAAATTTTTAGTAAGTGACTGTGATGTGGTGTATAACTAAAAGTGAAATTATGTAGTTTTTAGGAAAACTTGCGTGAGTGTTAGTTGCTTATAAAATATAGTGTAAGAATTGTGTCTTGGTACAGTATTATGCTCAATTAATACTTACTGCTTTGCTTGTGTTTTGCTTTTTTTAGAAAGCGACTACTTGGACTTTGAACTGGAGTTCAACACCCATGTCGGGATTGCACACACGCGTTGGGCTACTCATGGTATACCGAACTCAGTTAACAGTCATCCACAGCGATCTGACGATGATAATGGTGAGAAAGTTGGTAGCTTTTATAAATTTGTTTTTTTGTTCGACTTGTAGCAGGTTGCCTTTAGCCTTGATCCTTTTGCTCTTCAACTTTAAAAAAGTGGTTGCGGTGCTTTGATTTTGAACAAATTTTTACCTAATTTGGAGTTTTTAACATTACTAGTTTTCACTTGCTTCTTTGGATTTTTTCTTGGTAAATTTGATGTTCTGCACTTGTAACTGTTGTGATGCTTTTATTTTAGGATTTGTCGTAGTTCACAATGGAATCTGCACCAATTATAAGACGATTAAAACCTTTTTGGTAAGTAATTCTTGTTTAATTGATGCACCAGTAAAGTAAATACTTTAAACATGCTGATTTGTATGTAATTATGACGTTAAAGTTTTATAGTTGCTACATTATGATCTGCTTCTGCACCAAAATGCGGTTAATAGCGAAGTTTGTCTGGAAATGTGTTGCTGGGATATTGTGATTTAGAGCTATTGATTGCATAGAAATTTCCGTCGAATCGTAATACTGTATTGTTTCTGCCCCCGACCATCACTTAACCAGCAATCAGTACAAATTCTGCCTGTCTGTGATATGTCATGCCTTAGTTTGACATAGTTAATCAGCAGCAAGTTGAAACTGGGGACGGTAGAGATGTTTTTTTAACAAAGCAAATCTTATAGCACTTGTTTGACATCAGGAAAGCTACGTCAGATAACCCTTGATGTGTTTGTGACAACCTCATCCTTTGAAATATTTAGATTAAATGGATAGAGCGTCTGCTACTGAATAGCGGACTTTACTTCATTATGAAACGTGAAATTTGTTGAATAATTATTGTAAAGGTTCGATTGACGATCGGGTCGAACCAAAAACTTCCAAAAATTGGTTCCTACTTGCCGTTTAGCATTGGAAAAAGATAATGAGGAGCCTTTTTCCGGTGTGACCCACAGATGGCAGCTAGACTCAAAAATCGAAGGTCAGTTTGCTCTATCCTGCCCAGGGCATCTGGCAAAAAAATGGGGACTTCAATGATTTGTATTTGTTCGCTTTTAATCTACATGTTTGCAACCGAGGTTTATGTTCAGCAAAGCCACAACTACGAATTCGAATCTGACACGGACACGGAGGTGATTGCGAAGCTGGTCAAGTATCTGTGGGACAACAGGGAGTCTGACGACATCAGGTTCAGCACTTTGGTGGAGCGCGTCATGCAACAGATGGTACGTTGTTCGTTTGTGTGATGTACTGTATGTCGTTGATTGCCTGTCCTTCGTATTTGTTGAATAATTATTGTAAAGTGATCAGTTTTACATACCTTTTTTAGTTTTTTCTAAAACGAGAATTTTTTTTCCAAATAAATCAAATTTTCTGCAATCGCACCAGAAAAAGCGCTTTATGTTATCGGTAGAGTTTTGCATATCGATGAAAACCTCCATTATATCATTATATCAAGTTTTAATATGCTACGTCGTTTTTATTGTTCAACCAAGCGTGATGAGAATGTATTTACTTCATTATGAAACGTGAAATTCTAGCTCGCACAAGAACACCTTTCTCGATATACTTAAGTCTAGAGAATTCCAGATTATTTTGGCTACGTACATCTTCGTTTAGCAACAGTGCGACTTGAACAGTTACTGTGTTTTAAAGTCGAGTCGGATAAACTTGCCGAGTTTGAATTCGCAGAATCGTAATTTCGTCGCAAATCAAACGTGAATTCACGACAGGTTTCTGCTTAAATATTTAGATTGACGTCATCGCTTTAATTGTAACTTTCGTTTGCGTCTTGGTAGCAATTTTATATTGCATTAGTTGTATTGGTAGAAGAGCATTTTTCTTTCGAAAATACCTTAAACATTCCTCGTTTGCCTACATCTTTTCCTGTAGCAAAAACCCTTTTAACTTTTCTCTTACTTAAGTTTGTACCGAGTATCTGGTTTTTCAAAAATAGCCAATTGGGCGATTGTATTTATTTTAAAAGGCGGAGTGCATGCATAGCGCGTACGTGCTGTAGCTTGATATAATTTGTTTGTTTTTTTTTATCGTGTTGGGCTACCGGTTGTGAAATATTTCACATGTTTATAGCTTTGTATACGTCATAACTGGCTAGCGATTCCAGTTCTTGCTTAGATAGCCTGACAATTGGCTTCTTTCGACGCCAATATGACATTTCGTTCGAAAATTAAACAAAACTGTTTGTCAAGCTTTAAAGGTATTTCACAAATTAGTCACTTTTTCCTTTCAATTTTCATATTTGCAATTTCTTCCACAGGAGGGCGCTGGTGCGTTTGTGTTCAAGAGCAAGCATTTCCCGGGCCAAGTGGTGGCTACCAGGTAAGGTCTGTGACGAACTGATGCACTGAATAATACCCTGTAGGGGCAATCTCAAGACCTGTTCCGTTGCATCATTAGAAACTTGTGATTTCCTTTCATCGGTAATCTTACTTGCCGCGTTTATTTTTGCCTTCCCTGTTAGTCACAAGCACAGCTTTATAAAGCTTTTCAAAGGTCTGCTGTTTCTGGCACCGTTTTTCGGTTCTGGGTTTTTCAGTTCCTGTTTGTTTTTCGAGAATAAACCAAAAAATGAAGCTGAAAAGTTTGCATAGTGAAGGGACGATGAAGAACCTAAACGTTTCATACATAAGTAACTAAAAGCGAAACCAGCCAGACAATGTCGTCGTTGCAATGAAGAATTGACTAAACAACAAGCTCTCGTTGCTTGTACAGTTCGCAAAGGAACCGGAGTGTGACTGTTTCATTCTCAGTTAAACCACTGCGGCAGCTTTTCAGTGAGGCGGATCCCATCCGCTGTCATTTCAACCGGCGCAGACTTAGCTGCTGGCGTCGCGTCTTCTGTTTTCATCAGAGCAGTTGTACTTTATTTCAGACGAGGCAGCCCGCTTTTAATTGGCGTGCGCAGCAAGTCGAAGCTGAGTACAGACAACATCCCCATCCTGTACAGCTCGAGTGAGTATCTGTCCTGTGATCCGGCTCTGTAGCTATTCATTTGCTGTTTGTTCGACTCTTATAGTCGATACCTGTTTTGGTCCGATTAATAGTTTCAAAAGTTAATTAACATCGACTTTGCATGATGTTTGCAGGATGGGATATAATGAATAAAACAGGTCACCTGCCGTAAAATTAATTGATATTGTTCAATGAAAGCAACTTTTATGCGTTCAGGCTTCGCAGAAGTTTCAAATCTTCGGCCAATAGCAGTTTTTTTTCGAAATTTTGGAGCCTAACGCTCCCTGTAAAAAAAGATACTCAAACAGGCATCGGCTGGTAGTCGCTTGTATGTAGTAACTGTGTAGTGTCGGTGTAGTAACACTTAATGTGATTTACATAATTTGTGTAGTTCTGGAATCAGAAGGACGTTTTTATGAGGGTCGGTTTGATTGGAAATTCAATGTGCTAATTAATACGAATTGTAACAATTTTGTGGGTTCATACTTTTGAGGAGGTGTTGTTTCTTGTATCAACTCATTGCAGCTGACCACCTCACCAACCGCTATTGTTTATGACAGAGAATGGTTGAAGCCGCTTACCTGAAAGATTATTGGCTGTGATTTAGCACTTAAGTGTGAATGGCTATAACTAAGACCTTGCATCAGAAGTATTTTTCGTTCTTCTGACCTGCTTGTGGTGTTGATGCGTGTTTCTCTGGGACCCTTAAAAGCTAAGTAATCTTTCAGCAGCCTCGGAATTTCTAGCAATTTACGTGGCTGCCTGCAGCAAGGTGAGGTATGTTAGCTACATGGAAATGCCACTCGATGTTAAGCCGAACGTGCGATTCATCTACCAGTCTGTCTTTAGCAGCATGCGTCCTGTGCGTCTGCTTCACGTTTTTAGATGCGAGTTATTATTGGAAAGCACTGCTCACACGATTCTGTAATGCAGGCCCAGCCAAGCGCAAAACCAGCAAGTGTGGGGGCATGCACCCCCTGACCGAGTTCATGAAAGCTTCCAATCCAACTAAACCCAATGACGCGCATGTCCATTCCATGTTTAAAGAGGTCCCTGTTGCGAGCGATGACGTCACTACTGATGACGGTATACGGCATGGGCTTTAGAGCAATTTGTCGAATCGCTACGTAATCAGTATGCCTGCTCGACCTAGTCGTATGTTAAAATTGTGTGTTCCCTCTAGAGAAGAAAAACAATGTTGATTTGTAAATTTTTTTTAAATCAAATATGCTAATTCTCTAACGCCACTAAATTCTTAAATGGATAGTAATTCAATAAAATTTTTTTACGAAACAAATGAAAAAATTGTACCAGGTAGTGATAATGATTACTCGCTGCAAGAATGGCGGTACGTTTAAAATTTGAACAAGGCGTCTTTCAAAAATTTACCGTACTCATGTAACGTAACAAAAACCAATTTTGTATCGTAGTTTACATCGGATGGTACGCTGAAAACGTACCGTGCTTGAGAGATAGGGTACGTAGATAAAAAACATTACTACTGTAAGGTCTTTCCAAAGTTCTCGTTTTTCACGCTTCAAAAGTGGTTTAACTGCTTATATATTATATTCTAAAGTAGGATTCATGAACATCAGTTTTGCCAAGTTTGGAGCTGTTCAACTCATATGACGCCTCTAAACAATGTAGGGTACGTTAGTTCGCGCATTCAAACAGTGTACCAAAGTAACGTACTTTTTAGCAAAAATTGAGGCGTACCGTACTTACGTGTCGTACCGTACTGCCATGTTTGCTCGCGTGTGCGCAATTCTCGTTTCGCTGTGTAAAACCTGCTCACAACCCCGGAGGACCTCGGGATTTAGTTGCTTTTCGCCCCTGCACCTTATTAGATGGCTTGGCATTCTTTTCCAGTAGAGACCTTTCGTAGCTAAAGGCCAAGCTTCGGCCAAACGGTTCAATTTGAAAATATTTTTTTGGTTATTTCAAAAATTTTAGTTTCGAAATCGCAAGTCTGATTCAGTGCTTGCGTGCAAAAATATGCAGGGTTTTAATTTTTCCCTGGTTTACTGATTTCTATCGCCTATTTCAACTTTTTTCGATTATTTATCAAAAGTTTAAGCCAACGAGTGCTGGCAGTCAGAAATAAACCTTGCCCCATTTTGCGGTATGAAAGATCTCTACAAGCTGTGGGGATATGACTCAAATCATGCCTAAGCGCACAAAGTCCTGTCAATGGAAGTTATCGTCTGAATATAGTGGTATGTGCAAACTAATGACATTTTATCTTAAAGAGATTGAAGTTTGAATTTCGCTCTTTTACAAAACTCAATTTTGGTTATTTCCAACTAGAAGGAACACAATCGCCCTCACGATTAACAGATATCATGCAATTATTGCGTAGTAATAATTCATAGTAGATTCTTGCGTAATTTTTCACAGAATTGCTAAGGAAATCGTTTAACATTTTAATTCAAGTTTTGGAAGATCAAGTCAGCAATCTTTGGTTGATTTCCCTCAAATATTGGTGTTGTCCATAAAAAAATTTTATTTGGCTGTTTGCCTTCAAGAGCTTGATCTTACTCTTCCCATTACTCACTCCATGTTAAAATATTCTCAAATTTTTTGGTGCCCTGCCAGATGTTTGCTAAAGCACGAGCAAACGTTGATCAAATCCAGCTGCACCCGTAATCGAACTTGGAGTTAATGTTTTTGATAAGAGCTGGAGCTGAAGGGGCGTTGGCGATTCAACATGGCAACTATGTTGTTAAATAGAAGTTCAATTGAAGCAAGACCCAATGAACTTTTTTTCATTAGGAGGTGTGCCAGGAGCTGGATTCAACTCATCAGGCACAGGAAGGGGCCGAGTTGAAAATATTAGAATTATGCGCCCGCGCCCCTCTAGTGTAAACAAACCAGTCATCTCCCTTTTTCCAACTTCTTGAGCAAATATGGTTCACGCGCCACCGGAAACGGAGCCATGTTGAAATATGATTGATTTGGAATTGTTTTTATCCTTTTTTCCTGCTTTCTTGCCCAAAACTTTGTAAAAAAGATTTCAGCGATAGTTTTATAATAATCAAAACTTCCTCTCCCAGATTCTGATAGCTTCTGGTGGAAATAGCATCGAATTTGTACACTTGACCTCTCCAGTTCTCGCCAGTAATTTGATTGTGTGGATTAGTACCAATCATCTTCAGTTGAATTTTTCAAATTTTACGTTTTTGAATGTGACGTAGGTGTCTTTGAATACTGCGAAGCTGACTCATATTCACAAACGACACGATGTGAATTTGCATGCACAATTTAAGCGATGAAGCTAAGTGATTGCTCGGGACTTTTGTGCCAACCTTTAAAATCATTCAAAAGCTTGAAGCTTGCATGACAAACAATCAGTGACGGTTAATTTGGGTGTAGATGCCACTTGTTTGGTCTCATGAGCAGTCTGACAGTTCACAACCCTAATTACGGTGCAAACCATTGTATTGAAATACTACAGATCTGCATTACTTGCAATTGTTGGAGGATATTTGGCAGTCACGTACAGTTTTAATGGATAGTTTCGGTTCTGCAATTTCTCTGCGTAATAATTTATCCCAAAATAGTTTACCTTTTGATTAATTGGGCGTTTAGATAAGTGACGTGATTGTTCCTGTGTCTCTTCTTTTACAAGCTGAACATAATTGCCATTGTAGTAGCTCTGTTGGTGTAATAATAAGTTGACTATAGATTTAGCAATGTAGTATGCATGGGTAGACTGTAGAGCAAAACTTAAGAAACTTCAATTCTGTTTTTTTTCAGTAGAAAGTAAGGGTCCAGAAACTTAGTACAGAAATTTTCCTTTTAAAGTTGTCACTCTGTAGTTCAACGTCAAACGTTCTCCCAATGCAGGATTTTCCCGGCAGATGGCGGTTTTCAAAGTGTAAATTTTAACTCAGCTTAAGATCTCGCTACCATACTTATTGATTTTGTGACAATCCATGAAGAAGTTTTTGGTAAAATGTCAGAAAAGTTGGTAATGAGATGAGTTTTGTCTAAAAGCGGCTTTGGAAATGAATTTTTTTAGTTTTAGGCTAGACAGCTTAAGCTACGAAATGGAGGTCCCAATCAACTTTTCGATTTTTTTTTTTTGCAAGGCTACAGCTAAGGTTAGTTTTGATTCGGCTAGAAATTAGGAAATCGTAAGGACTTGCATTGTTACAGTCACAGCACTCTTTTGTATTCAACAGCGATTACGAATAAACACTCGCATGGCCTGCATATGACCAGACTGAACAGCACTACTGAACTGGTGGCACTCAGCGACACCGAGGGGATCGAATATTACTGCGCGTCCGACGCTAGGTGAGGATAATTATCGTTGCGTTGCTACGAATTAGTGACTGCTGTAACGTTTAGTGATATTTACGCGAGATTATTAGCTATGTTGGGTCTGGTTTGTTGGTATAAACCAGGCACTCTGCATCTGTCCAACCATCCCAACGCGGAGTACCTTTTTGCGTCCCGTTCGCAAGTGTTTCGTAAGACTGGCCCACCAAAACTGTTCGACTGCTGGCCCACATTCGGAAATACGCGTTATTTGTCTTGCCTAAGGACACAAGCCGCATTGCCAGGTCGGGAATCGAACCGGGAGTCTGCAACCTTTCGATCGCTAACTCTAAGCTCGCCGAGATGAGCTATCGCCGCCATCAAGCCTGTCCACTGTTAAAGTAAAATTGTGAGCGAATCCTTAGTTTACTTTTGCCAACTAGCAGCTTGTACCATTGTTCGCTGGGCGAATCGAAATTGTTAGAGTAAACTAAGGAACCGCTTACGGCTCTACGCCCAGCAGTGTAGCCTGGGCCTTGGTCTTTTTTCCGCAGTATTACCTGATCTAGTGGCTGCATGCTTTGCTTGATGATATTCACAGTGGTAAGCCACGTCGTTTGTAACTGGAATGTGCAGGTAATGTACCATTTCCAGGAATGTGTCGTGCGAACTGCAACGGTATACCGGTAACGGGTTCGTCTTTGGAGCGGGAGGTCTGAGGTTCAGATCTCGGCCGGTTAAATTGGTCATAGTGTTACCAACCGCTCGCCACCGCTGCAACATTTCTTTGAAAGGAGCTGTGTTACCCGGGCGCTATGACACGGAGATGGACTCAGCAAACTCGTTACACGCTTCGGCAAAATACAGTGGGTATAATGAAACATTTGATGTGATTTTTTGACGAACTACCACACAACCATAAAAACAATTTTTGTTTTAACCCTATTGATTGTTTGTTACGTCACAGTACCGCCAAGATTAGCAGTTAATTTTTTTGGATTTTTTACTCCACCTGGAATCAAAATTACAAATACTTTTTCAGTGCTATTATCGAGCATACAAACCAAGTCATCTTCCTTGAAGACGATGACGTCGCAGCGATTGTAGACGGAGGTGAGGTTTGTGTGGTGATATGCGGTATGTTTTCACAATACGGTGCTGTTGCGTAATTAACGTATGCTTGATAGTTTAGTTAAACTCAAAGAGTACAGCGCCCACCTAAGTTTTTATTCCATGTCAACCAAGTACTTCAAGGATGAGAGAGGTTGACCGGCTTCGTCCCACTTCTGGACGTTCGGCGTAGTGTCAGGTTTTGCTTAGTATTTTGCAATGTTGAAACTGTAGAAACCGGTGAAAACTGCCTGAAATTAAATAAACTCGGTTCAAGACCCGCGCAATTTTATCTCAATTTTTTTGTTGTTGGTTGGATACTCCAACATTTTACTTTAGCTCGGTTTACCGTTTTTGTTTACTTCCAACCAACGGTTATAGCCATAAAATAATTCCTATGTTTACCCAACAAATTCGTTACTTGAAGCCGCATCTTGACGTGTTGGTTTTCCACCGGTGTGTTTGATTAGTGTCTAGAGATGTATCGCCGGTGAAAATTCTAATTAGTTTATATTTAGAAATTAAAATTTACGTACATTGTTGATCCAACTTGTGCTAGTGTTGTACCTACAACTTGTAACACTCAAAGATTCTGGGAATTTCGGGCTAAGATCAAACTTTGAAATATGATTACATTAGACAATTGACCTTGTTTGTATTCTCGCAACAACGCGTTAGCAAGTGCTCCACTTGAAAGTCAGATCCTGTTCAAGTCTATCCTTCATAAAAAAGCAAAACAGATGTGATATTTTCTGCCTGAAAGTGAAGTCGTTTCATTCTTATTGCAGGCATAATAGGTGCAGTGTTCGATTTTTAGCGTTTAATTTGTGGAAAATCTTTATAAAAAAAAAGATCAAATCCTGCCATGGTTATTTAGTTGATCACAAATTTTCGCTACAACTTTCATATTTCCTTACTGTAGATTCCAATTCTCCTTGGTGTATTTCTTGAAATCGACTGTAAAAGAGCCTGGTTTACCGTTTATTTGGATTGGTTCTCTTCGAAAAGCTTCTCACCAAAATAAATGATGTTCTGCTGGAAGTCGCATTCAATTTATATTTCTTAATACATTTATTTGTACATTCAATACCGTATTAATTTTTCTGTTTTCCCTTTATATCGCGGTATAAATTCCGCTTGATCGAGTCATAATCCTCACTTTTAATGTTTGCTTTCGTACTCCAAAGATTTACTTAAGTTGAACATGAGTGCAACAGTGTTTTAGCTTTTGCTGTTACAAAACTTTCTTGCGAGATGCTTAACGATTTTTTTGGCCCTGTTTTAATGTAGTCCCAATGTTCAGGATTATCGATTCATCGAATGAAGCGCGGGAAACGCAACGAAGCCACATCGCGCGTCATTATGTCGTTACAACTCGAAATGCAACAAATTATGAAAGGAAATCACTCTTCTTTTATGCACAAGGTGACTCCGCTCTTACTGATAGCAGTCCGCTCATAATCCGTTCCAATGGGTGGGTAGGGGTTCAATCCCATACTACTATCATTACTTTTGTTTTGACACTTTTCAGCCACCATTTTTGTGTTCTAGCTCTTGTTTTCTCGGCTTTAATGAAAACGATAAAAAAACTCGAGAAAGGTAAACGTGCAAGCCTGCAATATTTTTCACTTAGAGGCTGGTTTTACAGGAGCTCTGTGGCAGACTAATTTTTAGCTTTTCTATTGTTTGCTTTGTTTAAATCACCGACTTCATGTGCTTGATTGCGGCTGCTACCAAAGAAGTTTGGAGCGCAGATATGTCAATTCAATTTTTGGGTTGCAATTTTAAAATGTGAAGAAGTGGCTGAGATCATTTTGCCATATTTGGTAATGTCGCCTGGGCAACATTTTCTCAAAAAAGGTCAGAGAATCAAATACAGCTTTAGATGTACGTGTGCTTCGAAAAAGTAGCACAGCAAATGTTCATCGATAAGAAACTCCTATTAGAATATGAAAAAAAGTAAAATTGGAATGACGATCGATCGTTTTCAGGAAATCTTCGAGCAGCCGGAGTCGGTTGTGAACACCATGCGAGGCCGGATGCTGTGGGAGGAGAAGCGGGTGGTGCTCGGAGGTCTGATGGAGCACATCGACGAGATCCGCCGATGCAGGCGGATCATCATCATCGCGTGCGGCACCAGCTACCACTCAGCAATCGCGGTAGGAACCTGCCGCTTTGTAGCCTCAATATGTAGTGCTTCCAATACGCACGTTGCACAATAATTTACTACTATCTTTCTGGTTCACATGGTGTTTGTAAGATTGTGCATTTTTGTTTTTCCAGCTTGCCTTTACAGGAGGTAACCAAGGGATTTGGCTACCACGATGGAGGCTTTACATTTCCCTCTCTTGGTGAACGTCAAGCAGAGAAGCTGCAAATGCTAAATGTAATAATACTTTTGACCAGACTGGAACTCGTAGCCGAGTCTGCCGTTTCAGTACTAGACTACTACTCGGTTATCAGACCTAACTCGCTCATCTACCTATTCGATGTATGTAACTGTGGTTTTACCAAAACCTACCAAATTAGCGAATATTTCCTTGCATTTGTATGTTTAATTATGATGATTTTAAATGCTGTAATGTTTGTGGTTTTTAATCAGACACGTCAGTTGATTGAAGAACTGACAGAACTTCCAGTCATGGTTGAACTGGCTTCCGACTTCCTGGACAGGGAAACCCCGATATTCCGCGATGACGTGTGCTTCTTCATCAGGTAGGTATTGAAGTGAAATTGCGATTTGCCGCAGCAAGACACAATTCACTGCTCAGCCACACGCATTGGTTGTTGCTTGCACCTGCCCGGTTCTTCCCTGGTGGTGCAGGTGCAGCGGAGGTGCTACACCACAGAATCCGGCTGGGCTGGGGAATCCGGAGGAGAAAAGTGGCCATTCCCACACCACTTACAGAGTGGTGCACCCCATCACCACACAGGCGGCCATCACTGATGGTGTTCCGATGGTTTCCACTACCGATAATCTTCTAGTATCGACTCTATGCTCTTGACTGAATGTGAGGAGGACACTGGAAAACCACAGTTGTGGCGTGCCGTTGGAATATAGAGTTGTAGTAGAAATCCTGATTTTGCGCAAATATTCTGGCCACAGTTGTTGCATTGACTCGGAGTCCTCAACACTTAAGGAGGTTGTTTGGCTTGAGCAAGTAAAAATCTTCGACAGCTTATTGAAATTTCCGCCGTTTTTGCCAGTTTTGGCTCAAATCTAATAGCCGTGTAAGGTGCGTCTACAGTATGCAGTGCTGAAACTAGCCGTGGTTTTTCATCTTATCGCGGTTTTCAGTCAATCCGGGGAGACAGCCGACACATTGATGGCGTTGCAGTACTGCAAGAAACGGGGTGCGCTTAACGTCGGGATCACAAACACTGTTGGCAGCTCGATATCGCGCCTCACCGACTGCGGCGTCCACATCAATGCCGGGCCAGAGATTGGCGTAGCCAGTACGAAGGTGGGTTGGAATCTGACGCCAAATAATAGTTGATTTTTCTAGTTTCTGCTGCAGTCACTTGTTCCTGGAACTTTGATTGAAGCATTAGTTGTTTTTTCCACCAACTGACAGCATAGTGTTAGCTTTTTCTATTTATTGCCAATGAATCCTAAATATCTACAATTTTTAAACTATCTTTTAAGTTTCTTCGTGATGCCCGTTGTTGCCAAACATTTTCCTACTCAGTTGCTGTTGTTCATCCTAAGATATTTTTAATTTGGTATCATTGCAAGAAGAGCCATTCCTTTCAAATGTGAAGACCTTTCAATGTAAACCATCTTAATATTTCGCAGGCTTACACAAGTCAGTTTGTCGCCCTCGTCATGTTTGCCCTGATGATGGCCGAGGACAGAGTGTCAAAACGTTCCCGGTACTTAGAAATTATGGAAGGACTCGCCACATTACCAGGTAGGATGGTGTGGTATTGTATAATCAGAAGTTTTAGTGGATACTAAGAGACTCTGCCACTGAAACGGTAGACAGGTTTGAATCCCGGTCAGGTCAAACTTACAAATGTAAAAACTAAAAAGGATAGAATTGTTCGATTATCCTTTGATCTAGTGCGTGTTTGTCGCTACGTTGCCAAGACTGACAATATAAAAACAAAAGTTTTCAGCTTTTTTGCTGAACGTTCCGCAACAGATTCGGTTATTCCAAAAGTTTGAAGTTACTTTGTTTTCCCTGACGGCACCAATAGTTCTTTCGGCAAGTGTCGAATCCGGTCTCGTTGTTAGATGTATAATGCAATCGTAACCGCTGTACCACTGACACTTTATTAAATTAAGTGCTGTTTCAGACAAAATCAAAGAAGTTTTGAAGCTGGATGGTGACATCAAGCGGCTATCCGAGATGCTCTACAGCAAAAAGTCCCTCCTGGTCATGGGGCGGGGCTTCAACTTTGCCACCTGCCTCGAAGGGGCGCTGGTTAGTCAAAAAGTTTTGGTTTACCACGTTGTTGTCAACAGAAGTACCTCAAACCTGCTACGAAGTTTGAAGTTTTTTATTGTGTTGATGACTATGAGGCACCAGGAAAGGAATCTCCTTAGTATAGCTACGAAGCCATTAAAAGCGCTTTAATGCGATGATTTGGCTTTGCTCGTTCTTCATTTGGGGTAGTACAGTAACCCCCCAGCAGGCCGTAAGTGACGGCCTTAGGTGCCCACCAACGGTGGCCACCTCTGTGGTGGTACGTACTCACAATTCTTAGTAGAAGCAAAGCACCAACGCTACTGAACAAATCCTGTTTCTTTCGCTGACATTTCGAGAATTTACTTCTTTCATTGTTAAAGCTGATTTAGATGAGTTGGCAAAAAAATTCAACAAAGAGAAAACAAATTCAAAATAACGTTATCAATTCGTCAAAATGATTGAATATTAAGTAACAAACATTTATAATTCCAGAAAATCAAGGAGATCACGTACATGCACAGCGAAGGGATACTGGCCGGGGAATTGAAGCACGGACCCCTCGCTCTCATCGACGTCGACATGCCGGTGATCATGGTGGTGGCGAAGGATCACGTGTACGGGAAGGTTCAGAACGCCCTGCAACAGGTCGTAGCGCGACACGTAAGTGGCTTTGAAGGGACATGACGACCGAAAACATCATCAATTGCCTCGTTTGTTACCCAGCAGTGCATGTAATCAGATCTGTTTGGGTGTGGGCAACGCTAGCGAGTTAAACAGGATAATGAAGCGGAGATGAAAAAAAGTTCAGTTTTTCTGCATAGTTTAGGTAGGTGTAGTAGTGAAAGTTTTTGGGTTGGTAGGCACCGTCTTTTCATCCCTTTAAGGTGAATTTACACAGTATCCGTTTTCATCCGTTTTTTTACGTTTTTGCCTCTTAAAAGTATGCGCTTTTTAATTCGCATTTTTATAAGTCCATAGTTATTCGCACTAACCAGACAGTCACATATTGGACAAAAGTTTTCCGAAAAAAAAACAATTTTTAAAGGGGTACAGCTCTATTTTGAAATATCGCTCTCATCGTTCACACACAAAATTATTGAACAAAATTTTTATCTATATGTAACAGTCTACGTAGTGCGGATATGGACTTATAAAAATGCGGATGAAAAAACGTATACTTTTTCAAGGAGAAGCACAAACGGATACTGTGTAAATTCACCTTTACGCTTTTGTTTGTTTTTGGGAGATGCCGACTGTCAACCCTAGTTTCAACTTGGCCGCTGTTTGTTTCAGGGTCGCCCAATTCTCATATGCGTGGAGGGGGACTCGGACAGCACGAAGTACGCATCCGACATCCTCCGGGTCCCCCACACTGTGGACTGCCTGCAGGGAGTCCTCACCGTCATTCCACTCCAGCTTCTCTCTCTCCACATCGCTGAGCTCAAAGGACTTGACGTAAGTATGTTTAGAATATGACGTAATAGCTGTTTGTTGCCGCTAAAACTAATTGGAAGAAGAAAATGCTCAGACGAACCAATTTTATGCATGATGTCATCACTAATGTTGTTGACGTCATCTCTAATCGCTTTCCAAATTGGTAAAACCTCGTTAATCTTGGCGATCATCTTTAGTCTTATTCTAGCGTATTTTGTGTGGATTCAAATGGATTATAATCGAAATTTTTCCAGGTCGACTTCCCCCGCAACTTGGCCAAGTCAGTGACGGTTGAATGAAGCGAAGTTCCTTCCTAGATTTTATGCTGCGCTCTTTTGCTTTAGTATAAAGTAGAAACAAGTTCACCCCTGCAGAGCAACAATCTCCTTGTCAAACTCCCCCCTTTCATCTGCAACTATAGTGTCTCAGACCCCTATTTGGAGCGCGTACTTGAGTGAATGTAATATGCTATCGCAATTTGAAAATGTCAAAGCGAGAAACAATTTTTTCATGTGCGACTTGTGTTCCTTTTCGTTGGTGCCGCTCATCCGTCTCTTGAGTCTCTAAATCCACAATGAAACCACCTCAAAATTTTTATTAGCTCATTAAATTTGCACTCAAGTTCACACTCAAAATATGGGTGTAAGAATCTGATTACAAGACGGAGCTTGAACCCACTCCTCTTTCCTATCTGTCCGGCGCAATGGGAGAGATAGGCAAGGGGAGAGGTGCCGTACCGCTTAGAAGTATTCTCCATTGTTTGCTTGGATGTGACTGAATTTTTTTGTTAAATTTGCTTGGCCTAAGTTCGGATCCAGTTTTGTAGTCAGGTCTTGACGTACTTTCCAGCCAAGTATCTTTTTTGTAAAAATTTAAGATTATTTAAACTAACATATAGATTATAGCTCATGCTAACGTGAATGCTCTAAAATTACATTACGCTTTGTTGTATGAAAATTTGAAGAGCCGTATTTGACTTAGAATTTAAAGATGTCAGTAATTAACTAGAATTGTAAATAATCTGTGTTCTAGAAGAACACTTATAGCGTTCTCTGAACGATAACCTCCGATAGAGCTCTTATTAGGCAATTGAAGAGAAATTTAATACGCGTTTTCAAAATACTGCGATTTCGAATTCTGTCGGTACTTTCTACGTAGTTCTCGGCCGTGAACTTGTGCTTGGTTGAGTTTGGGAAACATTAATGTTCCCTGAAACGCAACGTTCTTTGTGTGGCTGCGATATTTTTCATTAGTTTGATTTTTAACGTGGATTTGCTAACATGTAATTCAAAGCTCGTTGAAATTTGCTAACCTATATGTTCTCAAAGACCGCATCAGGGGGGCAAACTTGAGGTCGAGTCCTGGATTCAGAGGAAGTTTAATGCATTGAAAATGTAAAAACAATTTTGTTCTGAATTAAAACATTTAGGATCGAGCTTGAGTGTTCCTCAAGTCATGCTTTGAAGCAGTTAGTTAACGTTAGATTATTGTTTGTAATTTGTATTTCCGTTATCAATCTCCTCTTCAATTAGACTTGAGATCAAGTTTATCTTCGGGATGCGGCCGCGCTCGTTCCATTTGTCACGCTCTACGGTTGTTTATTTCGTCATAGTGCTTGATACTAGTGTTGTGCTTATTTGAAATTGTGCTAAAAATTTGTTGCCGACCAAGTTTGTCGTTGAACTGCATTGCATTCGATCAAATGATACGCATACGTGCTTGCAACCAAGGAGCTGTTTTGTTTTCCTCATCATAGAAAATTAGCTATTGATCTATATGCACTTCACTAGCCAAAGAGGTGCTCTGTCTGATTTCTTGGTCTGTTTAAAACTACCTATATTTAACTTAACCAGGACAGAAATTTCCTGCGCTAAAGTGTAATCGTGGGTTTTGAAGCAAAAAAGGTAGTGATCCTTCCAAATTCATGTCTAAGAACTTAATTCGCCGATTCTTAGCAGCCTCTACCACGTTTATGACTTGGTTTGCGAAATCTTGGATCCCTGGTTAGGGAGTTTATTATTTTTCCACTGAGTGCACTACTGCAAATGAGATGTCAAAGCTTTATTTACGTTTTGTGTGCTGTGTTGTAAATTTCTATCTTCGCTACAAGCTCTTAGGACTGCGAACCTCTCCTTCCTTGTTGGGAGGAGTGATGAACCCCGAACGGCCAACGCGGACCCGAGCTATTGGATCTATCATCGGTGATTGAGTCGTTAAGAATTTTTGCAATTGTCTAAATTCTAGAACCAATATGGTGGATTGGCTTCGCGGTAGGTTTCCCGTCGACATATTTTCCAGGTGTACCTTTAGCCCATCGATTTGCTATGTTTCAGGCTGGTATCGCTGCCCGAACCCTGGCTCTGATGCAAAGTTCTGAAGAAAAATAATAAAAGAACGCAGCGCGAATTTAACTCCAGCGTGATGCTGAACTACCACGCGGCTTCACTGCTGAGGCGACGCTGCTGAATCGTCGAAATGTCGTATTCAACTAGAAATAAATAGAAAAAGGCAATAGATTTTAACAATATGGTTACACTTCGTTAAAAATTCCCGGGGATTCGTCCGTTATAATTTACCCATAGCTGTGGGTTGGGGGGATGGGCTGCTGAAATACAGGCAGCCGGCCTATTGAAAGAATGCTTCCGTGTGGCGCGTTATCTAGCAATTGGAGAAAGCAAACAACCCACAAGCCCCCTCACCGGCATAATAACCATCAGGACCCGTCCGCTGCCATTGGTTTAATACGGTCTGGGTAGATCCATCTTGTGTATTATTTAATGATTATGTGACGTGTTAATTAAGCTCGTTGATTGCACTTGCATGTAGCTTGCCGCCGGCCTCCCCTGGAATCGATCTCGGGGTTTTGTTGCTGCTCGTCCGGCATTTTTGCAATGCAGTAGATTGGTAGCCCGCATAGTTGCGTATGCTAATAAATGTTTAATTAGTAAGCGAAAATTTTGTGGTTTTAACTCTCGCTGTTTCATGCAACAATTTAACATAACGAAAACAAGATGCCAAAAAATGCTTTTGCATTAATATTGCGGCAGTTTCCGAGAATCACACCGGGAACTATCAGCTTTCAATTCACATCAACCAAAGTTACCAGTGCAACATCTCGCCTTAGTGTGGGTTATTCTGGGGCAGAAAAGATTTTGAACATTTTTTTATGAATTATGCAGTCAAAATTCTGGAATTCAAACAGCTTTGATACGTAGCACTGTTTATGATGTACTGAAAAGCTAAATATGATGTTTGTGTTGGTACTAGAATCATTTTTAATGCTCTTAACGCCCAGACCCAACTGAGGAGCTTGAGAGTCGCGCATTTTAAAAATCAGTTTTTCTAATTGCGAAGCTTGCTACTACGCACAATTATGCGTTTTCGCCGATCTATCGGATGCAAGGTCTGTATGGACCAAAAGCCGCTGTTGTGGACAAGCTACACATTAATCATCGTATTCGAGTCGAATTTTAAATGAAGATGAAAATAATTGATTCGCATCGAAACGTCTCCTTATATTTAGAATATTTGTGGCTACTATTTTGATGATTCCTTTTCCCAAAAATAAACTTCCAATATCCCTTAACTATGCCTTGCACTACTGGGAATCGAACCCGGTTTGCATAAATAGGACATCATTTTACTGTCACGGCCAATTGTGCATTGTGACGAGGTTTCGTGATAGTGGTCGCTCTGGTGACATGATGAAGCGATTTCCCGTTGTCTGCATTGATGAATGGCTTCCGTGTTGTACGCTGTCGGAAAGCGCAATAGTTTAACAGCTTGTGCGAATATACTGTAGCAGAAGCACGGAAAGAATAGGGATAACTCAGGTGCCAAGCAACAAATGGAATTTTTCCTGACGAAGCTTAACTAGTTTCAAATGTGCAGAACGTCGATTTTAAAACGCAATAAGTTATGAAAGTGTTGGGATGTTTCACCGAACGAGCAGATAAAAACGAGATACCATGATGCTGCAAAAATTTCGACCATGGCACAAAAAATATCGCCGTATTAAGACATTTCACAGCAGAGCTTGTTAGGAGTCCCAAAGGTAATTTTGACCGCCTAAAAAAATATGGAGAATTCAAAGAATTGTGATGATGAAAACGAAGTGAACTATGAAAAAAAAAACAGCGTGAAAAAGAGTTATTTCAATTGCGCTGTAGATCCATATAATACAGTTATATCAGAAATTCATGCTACGCCAGACAATTCATTTTGCTTCGCAATTAAAAAGAATTTCTGCTGGGAGCGAAACAAACATAGTAAAATATCCAAACTGTTTAATTACATTAGAAAAAATTTTCACAACCTTAAAAAATTGGTATTTCGTTGATTTTATTGTAGATTTGGAGATTTACTATCGACCGAAATTTCAACGCGCGATATCTATATTAAGTTTACATATGAATTATACGATGCGATCACGAAAACCTTTCACGGAGTCGATTGTTTTGTGACGTCATCAGTTTTACGCATAGTCTGCTAGTCTTTTGCTGAAGGATTAATTATAAGCAGTTTAACTTTATGATTCAAATAGAACTGCTAATGCGACTGAAGTAGTGTAGTAAATGGAACGTTTGCTGCTTATACGACAGAATGTGGTTCGATTCGTAATCTAGTCGAAACAAAGACTTCATATATTTGTTGACGTTCAGGATTGAAAGAGACAGTGTGAAGCCTCCACCGTGTGTGGTAGACAGGTGGCGGCTTGACTCGAAGATCAGAAGGTCCCTTAACTGTCTCCTGGCCAAGGCAACTTGGTGAATCGTCAGATGTAAGTTATCAAAACGAAAAAACATCAACAGCGAATGTTAACAGAGAAAAACCTTATTATGTTGTGCAATGTACATGTACAGTTGAAATCTTGAAGAGAGTTACTTCACCCAAAAATTTTCAGTCAAGGAGAGTAAAACAACAAATGAGAAATATTCATCAGCGCAGTTTTTTGTTTGCTTTTTCAAGGTTCAAGATTAGGATTTAAGTTGTTAGGGTTTAGCAAGGGTGCCGAAATCCGGAGGGATGGGAAGATATATCCGCCCCAATAATTTGACTATCATCTGCATCTGAGCGCTGGATGATCTTTGGACTTTTTTTTGGTTTTCACTTGATTTCGTGGACAAAAACTCTTTAAGTTTCGGTGAAGACCTTTTTTTTTGATCATCTCTTAATTTCGGGGACAAAACTTTTTTTTGGTCTTCACTTAATTTGCTCACTTGAAAAAAAGAGTGGTCGAGCTTCATCCCCGCCAATGTTGAAAATAGGGTAAAAATTGCAAGTTATCCCCCCTGTCACGAATAATAATTTTGAATGCCTGAGATATGATTATTTGCTGTATTTTAACGTGTAAGTGACTGATTTACTACTTTTGCCGCTTTTTTTTGATTTAGAATATTCGAGATAATTCCTTTGCAGTACATTCTGCTATTTTTTGCAGTTATCGATCTTTGGGTTGTTTACGACTCTTAATTGCTATATTTTGGACTTGAAGTTTGTGACGTCATAATTATGTCGAAATTTGTTTATCGTAAGCTCGTGTATTTTTTCTATTGTGACGTATCAAGGATTTTTCTGGGAGATTCGATAGCTTTTGCCGTAGTATAAATATGCGGGTCGTTTTTCATTCATTATTCTAATATTCTAAGAGTGGGTGATTTTAAGTATTAGTTTCGTAGGCAGTTAAGCCGAGTTTGTGTATCTGGGGTTGGCTCGTATAGCCATTTAGTAAGAGGTGTGAGTGGAGCGATTTTGCTCAGTGAGTTGGTTTGTCTTTCAATCTTAAATAGAAGTTTTAATTTAAGATTGATATGCTGCTTTCTGAGATTCAAGAAGCTAAAGGAACGATCAACTGCCATTTTCGATTCGTCAATTAACATCTCAGTCGTTCTCTAGTTTCAGCCGACGTGGGCAATTCTAGAGATTAAAGGTTGTACTCTAACCAAGTACCAACGATCGCGACACCCCCCAATGCTCAAGATAAATCGGCACCACTGGGTTTTGGGTTTGGTATTAATTGGTTTTATGGCAAGGATTTGAGTTTGGGTTAGATTTAAATCAACGTAAATAAAAAAGTAAAAAGCTTGCACAATAATAAAAAAGTGGACAGAGAATTCCGGTAAAACAAAATCTATATATAAATATATAAATCGATATTGTCAGGCGCGCAGCCAGAAATTCGCAATAAAGGGGCTGTTTGAGGGTCTGGGGGCGGAGCCCCCAGCGCTCGAAAATTTTGCATTTTTTTGCAAAAATAACTTAATTTTAGGGCTAATTTGAATGCTTTTAAAATGTGGCTTAGAAATTGGCAGTGCAAACATGATTAAACTGGTTGCATAAACGTTCTATTTGGGAGGTGGCTAATGGTAAAATTTTAGTTCTCTTATTTAGATGCTGGTAAATTATAAAATCGAATAGTTAAATAAAACTCACACGGAATAATCTATTTCGTATACAGTTTATAGAGAAAAATAATTAGGGGGGGGGCTAATGAAAAGAAATTTGAGAGAAATTGGTAATTAACTAATACTCAATAGCCCCCCCCCCCCTATTCCTTAGTTTATAGTATATTTGTTGATGACATCTATGTTTAGCATTTTTACATTTGCGATCAAATTTGATTGCGTATTTTTGACCATTTTTCAAAGTTTTTATTTCTTTATTAGTTTTATTTTTAACAAATTAGCCCCCCCCTAAATATATGTTTCAAAAAATGTTTTAAATTACTATTTAGTCCTCTCTAGTGCATTTAACGGTCTCAAAAGTGCTTAAAACGTAGTGTTTTTCTCATTCTGCATTTTGGTCGACATGCCAATGGAGGGGCTATAGCCCCCCCGCCCCCCTGGCTACGCTACTGATTAAGGGAGGGGGGTTAATGGAAAGATATTTGAGAGAAGTGATTGGTAATTAACTAACACTGAATAGCCCCCCTCCCCTTATTCCTAAGTTTATAATATATTTGTTGATAAACCCTATGTTTGGCATTTTTACAATAGCGATCAAATTTGATTGTTTATTTTTGGGCATTTTTTAAAAGTTTTCATTGATTTGTGACTTTAATTTTTGGCAATTAGGCCCCCCCCCTGAATATATGTTTCAAAAGATGCTTTAAATCACTTTTAAGTCAATTCCAGCGCAAAAAAAAACAGTCTCAAAAGAGCTAAAAACGCGGTATTTTTTTATTCTACATTTTGGTTGACAGGTTACGCTATTGGATATCAGTAGCGTACGCAGGATTTTCGAAAGGGGGGGGAGCTCAGGGAATTCAGAAAATTTGAGATTAATGAAGACCAGAACGAAAATTTTCCAGCTCAAAACCAAGTTCGT
The DNA here is from genome assembly GCA_963965965.1 of Trididemnum nubilum. Lineage (NCBI taxonomy): Eukaryota > Metazoa > Chordata > Ascidiacea > Aplousobranchia > Didemnidae > Trididemnum > Trididemnum nubilum. The sequence goes on from OZ014477.1 coordinate 991,157, forward strand.
TTTCCTGCCCAAACTTAGGTGAAGACCAAAAAATAAAAGAAAAAAAAAGGTCTTCACTCAAATTCAGACCGGTTTTTGGCTCAAAATTTAGTCCTCACTTAAATTTAGTCCGGTTTTTGGCCAAAAGAGGTCTTCGCCCACCGTTTCTGTGCTCAAACCTTCTGCCAAAGTTACAAAGGAGGGGGGCATGCCACAATTTTGAATATTTTTCTATGCTAATTATACTATCCTGGCGACCCAAAAGGGGGACATGGCCCAATGGCCCCCCCCCAAATACGCCCCTGCTGGATATTGTACTTTTATTTTTACAGCTGTTGGGCCTTGGATTCGAACCTTTGACTTTTGTTCATTCATCAAAGCTGTATTTGTTTATACAGATGCGACACAGACGATTTTTTAGGCTTTCAGCGCGCAGTTGCTTTCAAAGCAGGGCAAAGTTTTAATCAGTTTTTTTCACAGATTTTACACAAAATTACGTACATTTTAACAGTAATTACTTCGATGGAAGTATTTTTCAAGTCGGAAAACAACATTTGAAATCTCGCTTTAGTTACACTAACAGATTATCGATGGAAAGATTGTGACTGATTAAAAAACATTTTTGAAGGTAGTGAGCATGACGATTATTTTGATCTTAACGAACCCAAGATCGTTAGATTTGAAGAAAATTTAAGCCACGGCACGCAAGGCAACTCTAATTGGCAAAGGAAGCAACGTCAAGAACATTTAAAGCATAATTATATTTTTTTAGGTGATAAAATTGATTTCAACCGAAGCGGGTCATCCTTGGGCATCTTACTCTAATACATTACGCATCTAACAACCCTCTACAGCAAGGGTTGGCAACCCACGGCCAGCGGACCGGATCCGGCCCGCCGAGGAAATTCATCCGGCCCGCAGCTTCTTTGCAAATTTTGAGAATTTTGTGGCAGATAAAATTGGTTGAGCTGGAGTGCAGGAGCAGTTGAGAGTCAAAAGCGAAATATTACTTCCGGATGTTTCTAAAAGTATTTTGATTGAAAACAATTCAGCCAAAAAATGTTATTACGTATCACTGTTTTGCAGCACTTAGACCAGATCCATACTGAGCGTAAAATTGTGAGCGTACCAGCCTACGTATACTTAGTTTATTTCAAACGAAATTCCGTTCGGCATTAGCGGCGTAGAAGCTACCAGTTGGCTAAAATAAACTACGGATTTGCTCGTACGCATTCGGTCTGTGGTTTAACCAGGAAGGCTGATAGGGCTTCAACCCACCCTGTTAGCTAAGTTATTAACAAAATTTTACCCCGAAATGCAACCGTTTAAAAATGTTTTGGGCTTGACCTGTAAGTAAATGACTGAAGGGATTGAGCAATAAAATTCTACAATATCTTCAACTGATTTTAAATTTTAGCCGTTCAGTTGTTCCAAATGGCATAAAAAACGTATGAAAAGTGACCTAAATGGTTTCAAACTAGTTATTTTTTTCGAAAATTTACAAAATCGCTTAGCAGCTAGGATTTCGTCCACAGAACCCCCATGGCCCTCGTCTACAATACGCTTGTTAAGCTAGTTTTCTCAACGCCTCAAATTGAAACATTTTTCGAACAAAAAAATAAAAGTTTTTTTTCAAGTCGCCCCTTTTTAGCAAAATCCAGGTTGCGGCATGGTACGTTAATGATTCGACACCCAGTGTAGACCTGTGCTTTTAAGAATTCTTTTTTTCTAAACAATATTTTTGAAACAAAATCTACATATTTTCGTAATTTATGCTCTGCGGTGGCTTAGGTCCCCCCCAAACAATGCAAGTTGTGCGCGGGTATATTTCTCCCTCTTTATCAAAAACAAATATGGCGATAGTTGCGCAGTGTACGCTTTGTTAGCTTTACTTATTTTTTATTTAAAAACTTATTCCGGCCCGCCGAGATCGTGCTTAATTTGTTTTTGGCCCGCTACTACGAAAAGGTTGCCGACCTTTTATAACAACAACTCTATAGGAAGAATTTTATAACATTTTATAACAACTTTATAGGGAGAACCTTATAAGTGAGGGCTGAGGGGGTTATCTCACAACAAGCAAAACTTCTGTTATCAATGCATCGTGTCAGTTTTTCCGAGAAGTTGTTATAAAAATTGAAAAATACTCACCCGCAAATTTTTCATCTACGTTTTAAAAAATTACGTGAAGGCTTGGGGTCGTAGATAAAAAGTTTGATATACGCCATTTTAGGGTTAGATTTAAGTTAAAATTTAACAGCTTGATCGAAATTTCTTGCGAAACATGACAAATCAAAACTGTTTAATTTTTTCAGATAATTGTCTACTGTCACAACTTTTTTTAATCAAAATTGCGTAATTTGTTAAGTTGAATGAAAAACTATGCAACTATTTTTGAAAAAGTTATTATTATGACGACATCATCGATAAGAAACACGTCTATATGGATTTTAATATGGATTTATCAATTATGTGACGTAACAAAGGTAAGGATTTGATATCAATGCAACTTTTTCTCACATTTTTAGTAGTTGATCACCAAGTCGAGGACTGAGTTTTGATATTTTCATCAGACCAGCCGGTAGCAATAACTCCTTGCTTCGTTTAGTCATCTTGGCCGCAATTACTTTGCTATTCAAAAGCAGCTCGGAGAGTTGAAAGTCAAACTATTTGGCTACATTCAAATATTCGATGGCAAAATCATTGTTTCTTTTTTCACGAAATTCAAAGTACGTTAGAAAAACTTTCAATCTCCAACTTGCAAGCATCGCAATTGTTTTGAGTTTAATGCAATCCCTCCATTTTTGTTACGGAGAGAGCATCTACTCCTCCTAGATCTTTGCTTATCGAAATATAAGGTTCCAATGAGACTAAACCCAAATATTGGCTGCCCAAAAGAGGTGAGAACTAAACACAAACGGCAACAAGCCACCTGAAGGAGAATTTTGTTTTTCAGTTTTTTTTTTTATTGATGAGTGGGAGAAAAAGCACCGCAAATTCAAACTTAAAACATTTCACAAAAAGCGGTTTTTGCAGGAGCAACCAAATTTACGCAATCAGATTAAAAACAGCGAAGGTATTTGAACCCACTATTTACTACCCCTAGATTTCATGGCGGCAACAACGGCGCTTATTATGCGATGAGCGTCTGAATTTAGACGATCAGCGAAATCGTGCTTGCAAAGTCAGAAAACATGTTGCGATTCGATTGGTTTAAAAAAAAAAAACTTCTCCGATTATTTTGTCAATTAAGGCTTTAATGAATACGGTACAGAAACTTCAACTAATCAAAATATATAAGGGTTTTCGTGCAATCATGCAGTCTAGAGGTTTCGTACAAAAACCAAAACCTAACAAGATCCCACCACTTTGGCCACTCAATCTTTTACTAATATTGTTTAATTTTTAGGCAGATGTTGTGTGCGACAGTCCATTCGGATATCCACTCCGCTACTGCTATGGTGAGCTTTCCAATTTCATGAAAATTGTATTGTAATGCTACAGCTTTTTAGCCAAGCTGCTTTGAACAAGACTCAAACTGCCATCTGCCTACCTGCCAACGGTGGATGCTTCACACTGTCCCTTCACACTACACACTGTGGAGGCTTCACACTGTCTCTTTTTAATGATAAACGTCAAGCATGGAAGATATAAACACCAATTGTTTTTGTCGTCTTTAACCAAACCGGGAATCCAGCAGGTTTGACCTAACCAATTATCGATCTCACTTTTACCGTTCAGTCGCAAATGTGAGCCGGTAAGTGTTTGTCTTTTTTTCTGTATATTTTTGTTCTTTAATATTCATCGAGTTTTCATCAAAATTTCTGTGAAATTTTTTTTTTCTTTATCAATAAATTTCATCCTTTCAGTGCTCACATGTTTCCACCCTTGCTGGTTTAGGGCGGTTTTGGATGGTTCTACACTTGATGTCGGTGAAATAATCACTGTGCTATTGACTAAACTACCGTGTATTATCTGCAGGTATCACAGCTTACTGCTGCGGAGTGGGTTTGCAAGAATGCTGCTGGCAGAAAATATGGAAAGTCTGGTGTAAGTTATTGTTCAATTGTCGATGATTGTGAGACCGGGTTCGATCCTTATCGATAGCCCTAGAGGTATTTGCACGAAAAGGCATCATAAACTTAAAGTGATTTTGAGGATAATGTGGGTTTTTGATCTTTGAAGCAGCAAACTATGATAGAGAAAACTCATTTGTCGAAGAATATTACTTTCATCTTGGAAAATTGTGAAGAATAATTCGGATTATTTTATGGCGTGGTTGCCATAAGTTTTGGCATCGCCCTTATTTACTTTCCAGATCCCGATGTTTTATGAGTTAAGCACCAAGGGATACCAACACAGCAATATACCGGCATCGAAATCTTTTTGGTACGAGTGACTACCATCCCACTTTAATGAGAAAAAGTCAAAAAAAAAATACTTGGAACGTTTCAAAAACCCTATGCAGTTTTGGATTTTCCGCGCCACCGCCGCGGCCTCTCTAGTGGGGGGGGGGGAATAAGAATCAACTTATGAAGGTGTTTTTACTGGTTTTACTTCTCAGGGTTCTGGGTGGTGGCGTTCGTTATTGTGACCGCCATTTTCTCTTGCTGCGGGTACTACTGCAGCAGCACCGCGGAGAGCGGAAGGTATGGGATACTCCGCTCCGACTCCTTCAACGTTTTCCACCGCTTTCGGAGGTTTTCAAGTGATTACAGCCCGGCAACAGAAGAGGAATGGAAGGTATAAGGAGTTCTTTATTTAAACTGAATGTTGACATTTGGTCTAGTACCACCCAACTCCTTTCGGGAGATGTGGCCGAGGGCAGGGGGGACAAAAGCCCAGCAGTCACTCCGTTACTGTTCCAACCAAAAGTCTAATAAATAGTGTAGACGAGAGTGATGATTTTTTAAGGAGACGTTTAAACTATTTCAAATTTTCCTTGTAGGTCTTGAATTAAACAATTATGAATTAAATGCAAACATAGCACAGTACACGTCAAAAATTTCGTTAAAAAATTAAAACCCTACGGTCTATTTTACCCGTAATGGAAATCATTAGGGTTGTCTTCCAAAAGTCACAAACTATAAAATTTAAAATCTTAAATTAAAAATTAGTTCCCCGTTCAGGTACCGGGACCACATTTGGCTTCTGGACGGCCTAAATTACACCCAACTAGCGGAGAGAAACTGAACCTGGCCCTCCAGATTTGAATGCAAATAGATCTACCCACAAACTGAAAATTCTCAGTTTAGCAGAACTTAATATAAAAAACTGTTGTTTCGACAGCTGCTGTTGACCACAAACTTGAATCGGTCATAAAATCTTATTTTTTCTGAAACTAATCAGTCATGAAAAGAAAACAATTTGTTGTCTTTAGCCGCCAGATGTCGCACTACCTCCATATTCACCAACGCCTTCACCGTCAACCAGTCGAGGAGGAGGAGGGGCCTCAACTGTCGATCGAAATCCTCCCCAGAATATGCCGTATTTGGTGAGATCTTAATTGTTTTGGAACACCATCATAGTAGTTAATTGTTTTGAAACACCATCGTAGTAGTAGCTTTACGCAATTAACGCAAAAAATTGAATAAAACTTTTTTCTTGAAACGTTTCTACGTTTTACAGTAGTTGGGTTGTATTGCTTTTGATTAAATTTATTGAAGAAGATCATTTAACTAGCACCTGGGTACGGACAATATTTTATACATAACTGAAATCAGTATGTCAGATTAGATGAAATTAGTTGTAATGTACGCCATGTTGCAACAAGACTAATCTTTTTTTCTTCTTTTTTGTCGGCTCGAGTTCTATGAATGGGCCGCCTGTTTATAGCGAAACAATTATTTACTTTGATGAACAACACAATGGTTCGTGATTTTGCAACATGCTTTCCTAACAATCGTGCTCGGAAATATGCGTCGTTAGGGTTGGCCTGTGTGGATGTTGCACTTCGAAATGTACCGAAAAATTTTTTTTGCAATTTCTTTGCACCAAACCCCTAAATATTTTTCTATTCATAAAAAAAGAGCACTGTAAAAATATGAAGCGATTTGGAAAAGATTTAGCAGTTGCACATCAAACTTGAAGTTTTGAGGGAGTGTATGGGCTTCTATCGTGAAAGTGCAAAAACACTAAAACAAACATAACTTCTACATCCCAAAGCCTAGAATAACAAATAACCCCTTAAAATTTGCAGAATAGAAATGGTTATTCAGTATAAGCAATTAAACAAAACAAAATGTCAATCTTTTTTAGTATGAAAACTTTTTCAGCAGGATATAATCAATTTTCAATGAATGTTTCTCTTTCAGTACGTTACAGTTTTTATGTTTCAATTAAGAAAAGTACAGCAATGTTTTGAGGAATCTTTACTAAACTACAAAACTGAATTATGCAACTTTAATTCACCATAATTATGTACTAAAAAATGATGAATTTGTCGTGCACTAGTATTGCAACATTAAGACTCTGAAAACAACGCAATTTAAATTCTCCGAACTCTAAAAAGTACTGAAAAAGATGCAGCAAAAATGCAACTTAAGTTCACTAAATGTACTTATTATTCATACTGCTCAGTTAAGGGTAGATTTTTTGCAGTTGGGAAATTTTTTTGCGATGCTCTGAAACCACTTGTAACAGATTCTGTGCTTGCTCTTCAGTATGAGTGAGTGCACGGTTGAACTCCTCTGTCAATGCTACTCCTCTCCGTGCGTGATCATTTCAGGTCGTTACCTTGTTCTTTTGATCCACACTGGAATAAATTTCTCGTGCCCCCGCGCCCTCTCGAATTCACATAAATAAACTTCTCGTGCCCCCCCCAAAATTTATTTCTGCCCCCCCCCCCCCCCAGTCACGCTATCCTGGCTTTGGGCCTGGATCATTTGTTGCGGTCAGAGTATTAACTGTGTTTACTGCCATGCAATAGTTCTTAAAAGGGGCCGCGTCGCAGGATCTTTATCTGGAAATTTGTTGATAATCCAAGCTTTTTAAACAAAGAAAGGGACCTTTAGTGACAAGATCTGGCAGCTCAAATTAACAGCATGTTGCGGAATTAATTATCTGCCGCTTAGGTGCATCTTCTGTTTCATTGCGTTGCTTCATTACTTGCAGCATAAGTCTTTTAGAGTCAACTGATAAAGATTGATCAAAAAATGCTAATGCTACCAGGTCTTTGGATAGATACCGCAAATGTGAGCAAAACTTAGATTCTTGAATTGATTTGAAAAGCTTTAAGTCGGTGCTTGGAGCAGTCGCTGCCAGCGGAGCTTCAATCCATGCTTTTAGATAGATCTTTACTGCAAAACTACACATTTGTAGAAGTCCATTCTTTGCTCGGTCTGTGAGTTTAAACTGCTCATGAAAAATCAAAATTTTTAATGAGTATATTAGTTTGGACATCCTCCTTGCATGGTGCATCGCTCCAGGAGCCAAAAAATAAATTCCTCGTGCAGGGGTAGCTCCCATAAAAATGAGAGAAAGTTCAATGAATTCTCTGTAGTCGCCTCGAAGATCTATTTTTTTCTTCAGAGAAGTTTCAGCCCAAGCAAATAGGCTTTGGTCAATAACAACATCAGCAAAATCTTCGTTAGTCACTATTGTGGCAAACAATGTCGTGTCTAAAAACTTCGATTGTGCTTGAAATCTTTTGAACAGCAGCACTTCTGGTGCAGCTGTGCTGCCTTTAGTTGTTGAGAAAGCTGTTTGCGCTAGAAGTTCAAAAATATGATGCCGGCATGCCAAGTACAAAAGATCTTTTGGCAGCACTTGTTTAATCAGAACACATGCTTCTTGATTCCTTCCTGTATTGGAAGCTGTAGTGTCACATGCCATAGCAACTACTTTTTCTTTTAAGTCCCATTCATCAAGCGTTTCTACTACAGCTTTAGCTAGTTGTGCTCATGTTCCATTGGGCTACTTGGCCACTTTCAACAGTTGTGATAGACCATTACCGGTAATAATAATTGGTAATTGATCAACATGCTCTTTAGTTGTCAAATCTTTGGGCAATTTACTCCCAGTGGACAACTAGGGGACAATCAGCTTGAAATTCTGCTTTCAGAGATGATGCAAGTGATTTGCGGTGTAGATTGCTTAAGCGCTGAATGGAAGTGCGATTTGTGTTAGATTCTTTCGGATCTTGGCCTAGGAAACGTATGGTTTCTGTTAAAACATAAGCAGCAGATCTGTCGGTCACTTTGGTTCGGTCAAGAGCCATAGCTAATTGAGGAGTTACAACATTTTTTGAGGCCCGTAGGTGCTTCGGGAGGCAGCTCTCTTGATCAGCACTTGTAGAAGCTTTATCACATTCGGAGTCTGTATCACCACCACTAGAAGATGAATCTGATACTACTTTGTTTGAGGAAGCAATGTCTTCTCTTTCCCATCGAGTTTTCCTTTCACTTTCCATTTGTTTTCTTTTCAAAGAACGTTTCTATTTTGATGCTTGCTTGAGATCAGCGAACCTCATTCTTCCTCTACGGCCAGGTTCAAGTTGTGCTATAAGAAAATGTTTGTCTTCCCGGTTTGACATCGTTGTGAGAGCATCAGTAGACTTTCTTTTTGTTGTTGAGGAGTTGATCTTCTTTTTCTTTCTTTCTTTAAACTCTGGTAAACTTTGTATAGCTTTTCATGTTTTGTAATTGCAGTAGCTTTTCGAATAACTGGAATATTTGCTTTTTCCCAAAACTCATATATATGATTCACAACTGTTGTTGCACTATCTCTGATTGTCTTTCCAGTGTTAATGTGAAGATACAAAAAGAAGGATAAAACTTGTCCTTTTAAAGGGAGCTTGGATCCATAAATTCCATCATTGGGGATGCAAAGATAGTCATCAGAACGGGTAGTCATACATCTCATCAAAATAACAAGCTAATACTTTAGCCTATGCAAGAAACCTGTTAATAAAATTTTTGTGTTTATGCGATAACATATTTAGCTGCTCTAGCGTTTACATACCGGTAACTAATTTACTTCTTATGCCCAACTTGTTAAATTGCAAATATAACATGCCACATACACTATTGTGCTTGTGCTTCAAACTATCTTAAGCAATTAGAGCAGTGTTACTGCTGCATTTACAGTAAGATTCCAAGAGTTAAAGCCTTAGGGGTAATATAGTGTAGTACAACAAAAGAATTCTGCAACGTTCTAAGATGTACAAGAAATTCAGTGGTCTTGGGCAATTTAAACCAAAGAAAAACACAAAGGATGAGAATGTGACTTGCATTCAGTTCTCAGGGTAATAACAATAGACTGCACAAAATCTTTATATTTTGAAATCGATTCTTTTTGCCAGCTGTACTGTAGGTGGTGCCTCTGAGCAGTTTATGAGAATTTTGCGCGCAGTAAATTGCTACCCTGTCCTACTTGAAAAAAGAAGAAAATTGTAAGAAACTGATTAAAGATTATTTTGATTAATTTTCAAGCTATTTTTTCAGAATAATTTAATAGAATAAAATCAATCCGTCTTGTATGTTCCAATTGTATTGCCGTAGCCATTCTGCAAATTTTAAGGGGTTGTTTATGATTATTGGCATTAGGAGTCGACAGTTGTGTTTGTTTTTACGTTCCCCCGCCACCCTCGCGGTAGGCATCAATACCCTTCAAAATTTTGAAGTCAATAAGCAAATTCTAAATTTTATTCAAATTGACTCAAAATTATACAATAGTATTTTTTATTGCATAGGAAAAGATTTAGGGGTTTGGAGCATAAAATTTTAAAACTTTGATTTTAAGGGCCACCCTATCAGCTAGTTTAGTTTTTGTTTGATTCCCTGGAAACCCAAGCAACTCAAAGAGCCAGGGATTGACTGACCAACGGTCGAGCGGACAGAACATCTGCTGCTGAAACGGTTCGATTCCAGATTGAATCAAATCGAAATATATCAACATTTGTATTCACAGCAAATTCATAACCCTACATGCTAAAAGCTCATGACAGGCTGAAGAGAGGTGTTTTCAAGTGTCAGGATAAAGCATCTTTCTTTTATATGTCATCAGCATTTTGCGTAGTTTAAATCAATAATAAATGGGAAAAGAATTTTGTGTAAAACGGATTACGACATCAAAATTATTTCGGTAATAAACAGCAAAAATTTTTTTCGGATTTTTGCCTAAACTATTGTGGCTGTTGTGCACAATATTGTAACGTTGTTTTTGCGTTTTTGAGTCTCCACCTTCCGGTGAAAAAGTTTTACATTTTTTTTTCATTTAGGAACCACCTCCCCCCTACTCTACAGTTCCCACTCACCCCCAACCTGAATCTCAAGATACCTCCCCGCTGATCCCACCGGACCCCGTCCACTCCTCCAACGACCAATCAAATCGACCCACAACCAGTGTGACGTCACATTAACTAAAGGGCGCAATTTATTGTATGCAATGAAGTAGACTTGGTCCTTGGCGTTTTTGCAAACGTTAAAGATTTTCTTTTCATTTAACATTTAAAAAATTAAAGTCCGGGATTTTAAAGGAGATTTTACTCCAGTTCTAATTTCTTATTTGAGCCATTCCAGTTTTCAAGCTTAGAGTTTTTTAACAACTAAACAGCTTCTATTACTTACAGTGCAATTCTATGATAAAGAAAACTTTGCAAGAAGCAGCTAGGATGCAACTTTATCCTTATGCTTGGCCGCGTGTCGGTTTGCAAAGTGAAGCAGCTAAACGTTTACTTATTTGGTAGATGCAATGTTCAAATATTATTTATTTTTACATCGATATAATTAATTAATAATTGTTGTATGCTTTACCTCTCTCTTGCGGCAATGATTTCACAAAAAATAATTTCAAATGGCACTGAAATCTAGCTCCCATCGTCAAACTAGATTAACGATATCATGGGACAGAAATTTAGGTTTACTAGGGCAATGTGTGGTGCTTCTTCCGCTATGGGCCCGGAAAAATTTTCAAAATTCTGATTAAAAAGGCTCCCCATTTTCTTCAAATGTTTTTTTGCTTTCCTTGAACGTTTTTGCAACTTTCTTTTTCAAGCAATTGTTTTGACGTAATTATATTATTTTTTGTTTCAACGTTGAATAAATTTTGTTTTTGTCTGTTTCTATTCCTGTATATATGTATATATATATTTTTTCTTTTTCCAATCAGGGCTATTTCTCGTCGCGACGCATTGCAGTTTGACGTATTTAGCACTGCCCTCTTGCGGGTAACCACAAACGATCGTGAAACTTTACGATTGTTTCAATGCTGTATTTTCTCAATGTCAAGACAAAAAGATAAATTTTAACTTAAAAAAAAAGCGTTACCCTGACTAGTATAAAACAACTTCATTTATAGATCCATTTTCAAGGGTAAATTTATCACTTATAGCGAATGGCACCAAGTTACTAAGGTGTTTTAATTAAGTCTAGCCCCCTGTAGTATTTAAACCTAAATATCATAAAGCTTTTAATCGTGAGTTGAACTTGACAAGAAAGCTTTGGGGCAGGGTTGGGCAATATAATATTCTTTCAAATGGTTTGCTTGTATGTTAGCAATTCAAATCAGCAAAATGTTATCCAAATAGAGTTAAAATAATTTTCAAAAAATTACAAAAATTCCCAATGGCTTGGAGGGTCTTCGAACTTCAGACCCCCCCTTGTCATACACTTGAGATGCAGCAGCTTGCTCTTCATGCTACCTGCTGATTACATTTTTCGACTCAGATAATATTTAGATTTCGGTTTAAGCTCCACTTTTTCAGAAAAACTCTGGTTGCTCGCCTGATGTAAATTAAACATTTTCTGCGCGTTTTTAAACTCTTCGTATGTTCGGTTTCTATTTCTTTTGTCAAAATAGTACGCTATATTTTCAATGCATTTTGAATATATTTAAGTAGGAAGACAATACAAATAATATGGTTAGTAAATTTCATAAAATGAAGTTACCAACATACCCTAGAACAACAATGCCACTAGACAGCGTTTTCAGCGACTGCAAACCACTTTCGACGTGCTCTCTGATTGCGTACTGTACCAGCAGCATTTTGTCGGAGCAAACAGCTTTCACGTTTTAGGCTAAGGTTGGATAATGCCTAACCTGGATAAAACGACAAAACTGGGAAACAAAAGCAAAAAAATTCACATTGTGAGAAGCTTTAGGTTGCGAGGGTCAACAACGTTTCGGTAAACCAAACATTTCATCATCAGCAACGAAAAAATGTTTTTTGATTCAACATGCAGATAACGCACTAGCAGAAACGACAAAATTCGAAACTTGATTCAATAAAGACATATCCGATTCGAAAGAGAAATCGGCAACGGTCAGGAAAATAAAGCAATTTGTCAAACGATTAGTGGTCGGTAAAATTGTGGTTTGCTCCAGTTAAAATAATTTTTAACATGTAGTTGTTTAAATTTCACAACATGCAGTAGATTTATGGTGAAAATCTTTCTGCTGCATTTCACTTTTTTAGTAACTTTTTGCCAAAAAAAATGGTGCTGGCAAAGTTTGTTCATTGTTAGGAAGTACCACAGCAGTCCAAGTCTCGCCTGTTATTATTTGAATTACAAGCATCTTATAATTCCTGCCTTGATGATGTCATATGCTTTTCCCCAAGCGTTGATTACGTCATCGTTTGCGTCAGATTCCATCCTGGTTGCTATTATGGCAAGTAAAATTGGCTTCAAAAGCTAAAAATAAAATGTTTGTGTTAACTACCCGCAAAAAGTGTTCGGGGTGTCACCTGTACACCCACATCACACGTCAGCTTTTCAGAATGGATGCCGGGAAACAATATGACCCGGGTTTTATTTTTCGCTTTCCGCTGCTCAACTTGAACACTTCAGCTTTTAAAAATTTGACAGTTTGTTTCGAACAGGAGGGAAAAATGGAGCGTCCTAACAGGGTGCAATAGATTGTTTGTTGCCACGTGCGTGATGGTTAGTTTGTGGGTGTGTATGTGTGTGGGTTGAGTTATTTTTGTGCATCAGAGCGAAAAAGCTAACATCAATCTGTAGAATTGCTTTTGTATTGCGCCACGTTTTATTTAATCAAATACTGTATACTCAATTTTTGCTGTTTGCACCCGTTACTTTGCCAATGCATTTTACAAAAGAAATAATGCATTTTTTAAAAGTTTGTTATAATACCATTTTGATTAAATATGGGCCAATATTACCCAAATTTGGTTAAGGGCAGTACTTAAATTGTAGGGGGACGCGTCCCCTCATCGAGAGTTAGCGTCCCCCATCGAGATTTCAGCGCTTTCCATTAATAGTAAGCGTCTGGATGATAAGACGCAAAAGTGGTTGTCAGCACCAATAAATCTCAAAGCCCGTCCGAAGACAGAGCCAAATTGCGGTGAAAAACTTTTTTTGGTCTTCAATCGAATTTGTGAAAAACTTGGACAAAAATTTCTCGACCAAAATGGAGTTCCGAATGCGTTTGGTCAAGGCTGCGAAAGCGTCCCCCCATGCAAAATTTTACAGTTTAAGTTCTGGTTAAGAAGCATCGACAAACCTTAGAAATGGAGTTTTTCTTTTAACTCCATCGACTTCAAGTTTCCAGGAGCTATTTGCGATCAAATTTTACTCAAAAACAAGTTAGTTCGAAGTAAAATAATTTTTCCTATTCGAATTATTGCATGAAAACAAGAGGAAATATTCTCCCCTTTCCGGGTAAAATAAGGCAAAGAATGCATTACATGTGTTATTCTTAACATCTGTGATTCTTAATATTTTTTTTTTAATTCTTAACTTGTCCGATCATCAACGTCGATGGGATTCAAACTCGAAGTTTGTACGTTGCAAAGCAGAGTGCGACACCTTGCAGGTATGCGACTCATGTTTAATTCAGGGACGTGGAAGCAGTCAATTTTTAATGCTTCCGCTTCCAGCTCCTTTTGGAAGTGTAGCGCTTCCGAGTTCGCTTCCGCTCCCTCAATCTTGGAATTTTTCGCTTCCACGTAAAATTAATCGCTTTGGGGTCCGCTTCTGCTTCCAGCTTATTTTTTCAAAATGCTTCCGCTTCCACACAATTTTACCACTTCCAGCTTCCTCCTCCACATTTGTCGAAATTACAGTAATTGCATTCGTTCGAGTTGTATTGTTTGTTTCAGCATGCTCAGAATGAAGCAGAAAATTTAAATAGTGTAAAAAAAAGCGAAAAATTTACTGGTTTAGGCTGCTACGTTTACACTACATTTTTTGGAACATTAGTTCGTCTCTGGAGGGAGAGGTCCAAGGTTCAAATTTTGGTTAAATCGGACACAGTGTTGCCAACGGCTCTCCGCCGCGGCGGCCTTTCTTCGAAAGGAGTTGTGTTGCCAGCAGGCGCAGTGATACGGAGATGGGCCCCGCAAACTCGTCACAAGCTTCGTACACTCGTTACACGTTACGTAATAATGCAAGATTTGAGTTGATTTGAATTTTTAACGTTATTAATTTCCTTTTCTCTGAACTGGTAACACATAAAATGAACATAAAATCAACAATTTACCATGAATCAATTTTTCAGAATTTGAGTCTTTGAAAGTTTTTGAAACTGAAAATCTCAACAAGCTGTACAGTAATTAATGTAGTTTAAAATATACTACCTATTTTAATTGTAAATACCTACTCCAAATTTCGTGACAGGTTGGCCTACACCTGCCGTGGCACTGGCCCTCTTATAATTGTGTTATATTTTAAAGCTGCTACCAAGCATGGCAGTACGGCCTCAATTTTTGCTAAAAAGTACGGTACGCTCGTACCATCCGATGAAAAGTACCTAGGAACGGTACGTATGCAAAAATTTGTTTGGGTAGGTTACGTTAGTACGGTACGGTAAATTTTTGAAGTGCGCCATGTTCAAAATTTAAACGTACCACACCGTACTGCGATCCTTAGCTGCTACATCACATCAGTGACCAAGCTGCCCATAGCTTCTGTATCTGTAAGCGGCATCAGATACTGTATACGCTAAGTTAGGGAAAAAGCCAAAAATTTAGGCAGTGGCACAAGAAATTTTTTGGCCAGGGGAGCAACTTCACAAACAACCCTTTGTCTTCTGTCGAGCTCTTTTTACTCTTAATGATAATTTAATCTCTAGCTCAGACCTTGGGGTGTAGCCAGACTGATGAGTCTCCGCGGAAGGGACAAAGTAGCATCTTTACCCCCAACCCTCGGAAGGGGCAAAGTAGCACAAACAATCATCGCCCCTCTTAGTTAAGTACGGTTGTATTTTTTTTTTTTTCTTTGATTCTCTAATGTTTGTGGCTGAAACATTAATATCTCTAATGTTTGTGTCCGAAGTAGATGGTCGAAAAATTGATATCTCGCTTACCAAGGCCATGAATTTAAAGCAGCTGTGCAGCCAACTGTGCGCTTCTATTAATACTCGGTAGAAGTACTGTAATTACTATCATTGTCAAACTTTATTTCAAAACTTGTGGTGACCAATATTCAGTTTTCAGAGGAATCGGAAGCACATTATTTTTTAAAAATTGTTTCCGTTTCCAGCTTCTCCAAAAATTCTACGCTTCCGAGTTCGCTTCCGACGTATTTTATCATATAGTGCTTCGGCTTTCTCAAAAAATTAACCACTTCCACCGCTTCCAGCCTCCGCTTCCGCTACATTCCTGGTTTAATTGCATTACAAGATTAGCATTAGTCTTAGAAAATTGATTGAATCATAACGGTTCCATCAAAGTCCTAAGCATAATTATTTTGTTAAGTCATGCCGAGTCATGGAGCTAAGTCAATTTCTTGACAGAACTGCAACCAAGCAAAGCAGCCGTGCGGGGAAAAAACTAATAAATTATATTCTATTGATGTTTTTTATTCCCGATTTTGTGGCTGTTACCGTGATGAACTTTTAGACTTTTAATTGCATCAATGGAGCTCACTTCAAAGTTCTTTGGCTCCACCTTGCGAAACTTGTGAGTTTTCCCGAGGCGGTGCAAAGTTTTGTTGAGCTCGGTTTCATTTTCTAAAAACTCCACGATTTTATCCAGCGCTTCGGCAAGTCTGAATTAAACAAATAAATTGAATGCGCAAAACAAACAAACAAAATTAAATGATCACTCAAAGCAGGCCCGGCGCCAGGAAAGCGTGACTGGGGGGGCACGAGAGCTTTATTTATGTAAATTCGAGAGTGTGGATGAAACAAAAAGGTGAAGACCAAAAAAAAAAAAAAAAGGTCTTCAGTTCAAAAATTTTCACAAATTCTGGTTTTTATCCCAAAAATCGTTCGATTTTCCACGAATTCTGAGGTGAAGATCAAAAAAAAGAAGAAAAAAAAGGTTTTCAGTTCAAAATTTCCATAAATTCTGGTTTTTATCCAAGCAAAAATTGTTCGATTTTCCACAAATTCTGAAGCGATAAGCACTATATTTTGCGAGTCTCAGGCCTCGATTTGCACTCCGGTAGCGCCGAGCCTATTAATTTCTTCGGGGCACAGTCCTCGCTTGGGGGGGCACAACTTTTGATTGGGGGGACACAAGCAGTCATTTGGGGGGCACGGCCCAGAATGCCCCCCCGTGGCGCCGGGCCTGACTCGAAGGCTTCCGAAATTGCTTCGCGTTGCATTGCTCAGCTCCGCCAGAGTGCCAACCGGTCGTTACCCGGGTCGCATTCCAATGGTTTGTCGGTCGCCTTGAGTCAAAATGTCATTATACCACGTTTTGTGCGAGTATGTACACTTGAACAGTTCAAAGAAATAACATGTGCTATGCATGGAAATAAAGACCAAACAGACTGAAAATGAAAACCCCCATGCTTCAATCTAATGCAGCAAGTTGAAATTGTAATCAAGCAATGACAATTATAAATGGGTTCAATTCCACATTGAAAAAATTGTATTAAATTTCAATGCAACTCCAATGTTATTTTCTTACCTTTGAGCATGGTACGTCACTTTATGGTTATTTCGTAATGTCTCTTGCGTCATTGTGATGTCATTATCCATGATGTCATAAAACAAACTTTTTGTATGAGGCTGATTAGTGAACAATCTAAAACAATTTTTTTAAGATTGGAAAAGATTTCTAGTTTAACCACCGCGTTGCAGGTTAATGAAGTGTACGCTTTTATGACATCGAAATATGCCAATGCTAAACCCATTAGCACTGCTTCTGCATACCGGGGGAAATGACCTTGGTAGCCACACCGCATACCCCGGTCAGGTGCGACAAAGAGGCTAATTACTGTGTTACATTTGTGACTGCTGTGATCAAATTTCATTGCATTATCTGAGCAATTGACGTCCTATTTGAATGGAGCAACCCGGGAGAAACGATACTGCAATGTAGTAGTAAATGTTTAACTAATTGTAGAAAGCCTGCTGCGAGATATCCGAGATTTACAGACCATACAATAAAGTCAAGTAAAAACGCTAAGCTTCTATACTACCGACCACCCAAAAACTTTCAAGCTCAAGTGTAAACAGCCAAGTGTGAAATCTCGGCAATTTCGCGGATTTTCTGGAATCAATTCCGTTAAATGTGATTTGCATTTATAGAGTCCATAAAAGCTTATTATGATCCTCAGCTTTGACAGTAAATTTTCACCAAGTAACAGAGAGTTTTCTGAATTTACGTCGCAGATTTTTCAGCTATGTTTAAAATCAGTCACTTTTTAATGAACTAATTTGCCAAGTTGCGTTTCAAAACGATGCTCTTTGGGTGAAAGTATATAACTTAAGCATTTTTTAGACATCGTTACTTTTCGAAATTTTAAAATGGTAGAAAGAGATCTCCTTTTGAAAGAAAAAAAGTAGAGATCTCTCCTTGGGCTTTGTCAAGAATTTTAACGCTCTACCACAGCAAGTGTTTAAAATCTTTTACAATTCGTTCCATTTTATGGTCATGGCCAGAGGTGGAGTCCTCGAGGACGTCCTTGGCCTCGAGGACGTCCTCGAGGACACAATTTGAAGTCCTTGGCCTTGGCCTTGGCCTCGAAGGTCAAGTCCTTGGCCTTGGCCTTGGCCTCGAGGCCTCAAGTCCTCGAAAATTGGCCTGTCCTCGGCTCGAGGACAGCACTATTTTTTGGAATGTTAAAATTTTGTGGAGCGCTTGAAAAATTGTCTGGAAAACGTTTTTTAGTGGAGATCGCTTGAAAAATTTTTGTGAAGACCTTTTTTTTTTTTTTTTTTTTGGAGATCGCCTGAAAAATTTTTGTGAAGACCTTTTTTTTTTGGAGAGCACTTGCGCTTTGTGTCCTTGGTCCTTGGCCTTGGCCTCGAGCATTCCTGTCCTTGGCCTCGAGAGCGTCTGTCCTCGGAAAGGCTGTCCTTGGCCTTGGCCTTGGCCTCGGATTTTTTTTGTGTCCTTGGCCTTGGCCTTGGCCTCGAGCCTTGTGTCCTCGACTCCACCTCTGGTCATGGCTATGACAGTTTAATTCTTGTTGAACGCCGCTTGGTCTGGTACATCTAGCGACGACAAGGACCAACCGTTCTCGGCCATGGCTATAAAACGGGACAATTATTAAACATTTTAAAGATTTAAACACTGGCTGTGGTAGAACACTACAATTCTTGGCCAACCCCCGGTGGCAAAACCTTGATTGGCCGGCATATAACAATTACAAATGCATTGTCCACATTTAAATAGGAATAAAGTTGAGTTGCGTAGCAATGGTTAAGTTGCAATGTAGCAGTAGCGGCCTTAGGAATGTGCAACGTGTGCAAATGCACAGAGGCTCCCCACTTCTGTGGGCCCCCCATTTGACATATCGCGCGCAGAAAAAATTTGATTGTGAACAAACTATAGCAAATTATGACAAAAAGTTTATGCACTTGTTTTAAGTGTCGTTACATATGTATCTCCTCCCTCAAGATGCACTTGTTTCAAGAGTTATTACAGCAAATATCCCCTTTCCAAGACAATATTAGTTTTAACTTTTAAATCAGATTTAGTAAACTCTTTTTTTTTTGCTTGCTACTGTTAGGCTACTCAGGTCATAGGCGTAGCCAGGGAGGGGGAAGGGGGCCCGCCCCCCCGAATTGAAATACTACGAACGATAAAAATGTCACAAAAGAGACTAGTGTTTTTTCAGTTTCTTTTAGCATCTTCGCGTACAACAGTACACTCGTACAGCAGTAATTAACAATTGTAGCGAGCCAGGGGCCCCGGGCCCCCTACAATAATAATTAATCGGGCCCCCAATGTAAATGGGCTCCCAACAATAATATTGATTCAGGGGGCCCGAGCCCCTTAATTTAATTTTTACCAACCAATTTAAATGGGCCCCAAGCAATAATATTGTTTCAAGGGGCCCGAGCCCCTTCAATTTAATGTTTGCCAACCAATTTAAACGTATAACTTTCGTGAAATTAAGTGTTTTTATCCTAATAGTTGCTAACTGAGGCCCTCATCCAACCTTTTTATGAATGCAAAGAAATAATCAGGGACGGATTTAACATATAGCACAATGCCAGGGGCCTCGCGCTTTGATAAGACTTTTTTTGTTTTACATCTGTACTTGGCAGGAAAATATTGCAAAAATCTCAAAGTGCTAGAGGTCCTACGCAACGTATATCCGGCCCGGGCAACAACATGGTTTGTAGCAGTGCCGTCGCTACGGGGGTCCAGGGGGGCATGTTCCCCCTAACGGCTGCTTGTGCCCCCCATTTTGGTTTGCTCAAGATACTGTTTTGCTGGAACATCACGCACCGACAAAACAACAACCAATGATGGAAAAAGCAATAATTAGGTTCAAACATAATTCTCCTTTAACACTTTTTCGATTCTTGCAAAATTACTGGCAAACAACTGCTGTACACAAATCTGACGCAATATTCCGTCTTATTAACACGCCTTTAAGGATATATCGCGGACGAGACATGCAAGCCTGCAGAATCGTAATCGGTACTTCGTTAGTGATTATGACATGAAACAATAGGGGAAAATTTTTTTTCACAGACCAGCTGTTTTAATTCTTAGAGCACACTTAAAATTTTGAAGTCGCAGTCAGTGGCGAAACCAGAGTGAAAGGGCTTAAGCCCCCTTAGCATGGGTGTCGGCAAGGGGAGGCAGGGAGGGGCCATGGCCCCCCTGGATTTTTACGCATTCTCTCTTAAACCTCACAAATTTCAAAAGTTGTTTCATTTTTAGTCGTTAATACCTGCTCTATTCTTATTGGACCCCCCCTGAAAAAAATTCTGCCGACGCCCTTGCCCCTTAGCCAAGTCACTTAGAAAATTTATCCTCAAAATACAAGCGTTTAAACGTGTTTTAGACTTAATCTGAAATAAGAAGGGGGGGGCTGAAGGTGCTAAGCATTTTAATTTTTTGAAATTACTTCTGAATTTTAGCAATTTATTTATTCATATGGCTTTAAAAAGTGCGAAACGTGATTAAAATGGTGTTAAAATTGCCATTTTTTGCTGAAAATTGCAAAAATTGCCCAGCGGCTGGGGCTCAGCCCGCAGGCGCCCGTCCACAGTTACTAAATATTTAGTGACTATGCCTGTCTTTAGCACACTTGGATTGCATCAGTTTGTTCATCACCGAGGCTAAATTAGGTGTTTTTTGAGCAAAAAAAATTGTTTTGTTTCACCTCTCTTAGCAAATCCTGGTTGCACGTCTGGTAGCATTCACCGCTGTAAATAGATTTTCAAGCGACTATCTGGGCAGCAGAAAAACAAGCTAAGAAACGTTGCCGGCCTTATTTTAAAATTGCGCATAATTGTTGCCGTACAAGATCTGAAGATCAGTTTTTATATGCAAATTTTAGTGCCCCCCCCCCACTTTTGGCTAGTGCCCCTTCACTTTGTTTGCTCTGGCGACGGCACTGGTTTGTAGGCGTAACTATCTATTGCACATTTTTCTATAACCATTCACCTCCACCTCGCCAGTTTTTATGCAACAAAATACTTTTGAAAAAAATTAGCTACAGTAAGGGGAATGCTCATTGAACAAATTTTTGATTTGAGAGAGCCTGGGCCACCTGGCCGTACATGTACTCCTATACCTGGCTGTTTTCAAGAGAAAACAATAATATCTACAGAAAATAATCGACTGGATTGTTATTTACTGCTAAAATAATGCAGGAGGCAATGTACTTTACTTCCCCCAACCAGGGCCAAATCACTTACAAAATTTAACCGCAAAATGCAAGATTTTAAACGTGTTTTGGACTCAAATTGCAAGCAAAAGGCAAACTGAACAACTTAGTTTTTTCAATTGGCTTTCAAATGTTAAAAATCTAGTACTTTCAAATGGCTCTGAATACGTGCGAAAGCCTAAATGTCATCCTATGGTATTAAAATAGCTTTTTTTTCCAAAAAAATACGAAAAATAGCCCAGCGGCTTAGGGCTTCGCCCCCAGACCCCCGTCTGTGAAACGTTTGAATTACAGTACACTTCTTTACTCAAGCACGTCTACCAATTTAGACATTTTCACATTTTAACTATTGATTTAAGCGCTCTCTTTTAAGGAAAATCCTACTTACGTGCCAACACCAAGCCACGGCTTCTGATCTTCCATTCTACGATATCTTTGTCCCACAAAAAATTTCTCTTTCCAAGTTTCTGATGACGTTACTGCATGTGATTTGTGGTGAGGGGCTCCCCCCCAACCAAAAATTCTGGCTACGCCTATGACACAGGTAGTCGTTTTTCCACTTGTTTTTTTTTTCAACTGCTTTCAGCAACTGGCAGTAATAGGTTTTTGACTAACGTATGCAGTCTATCATATGCTAAGCAGTGTAAAGCATTCAAAATATTATTGCTAAGCACTGAAACATATTCTGTAATAACACTAGCATACTGAAAGCAATTGCTGAAAGTTTACGTTAATTTACTACAATTAATTGAGTTGATATACTAGATGAGAGGAACTTATAAATAAGCATTTGATTTAATTAGGGCTGCAATAGCATTGGTCTTCTGGTCTTGTTATTTGTAAAATGCATTGTTGCGCTTAATTGCAATAGCATGTGCAGATAAATCAATGTAAAGTGGTGTGTAAAGAAAAGCCCCCCCATTTAATCTGCACAGGGGGCCCCCCTTTCCTAAGGCCACCACTGCAATGTAGCCCTAAATCCTTTGACCTTCTCATAAACGAGATAAATCACAGGCAAGAAAGTAACATAGCAGTGACCAACCTACTAATACGATTGTGATTGATCAACATGCTTGTAACAATGACGCTTTTATTTAAGCTTACATGCATAAACGCATTTGTTGACTCCTTTTTAATTTTGCAAAACCATTGACACAACTCATATCCAGCTGATATGCAGATATACGCAGCAAAACGAATTAACTGCAGGTTCTTTGTTTTCTGGCTTTGGTCAGATGTTTGAAAACTTAGCGCGAAAATAAACAAAACGTTTAAAGCTCACTATAAAGCACAGTTAAAATTGTTAAGGAATGTGGTTACTAAGGATTAGCGGAAAGTTTTTGACCCTTGAGCCAAATCCGTTTTCAAACAACCAAAGCTTAGTTTTATTTTACACACATTTCAAAAATGGAGTAGAAAACTGTAGTTTTAACCGAAAAGTAATATAAGTATTCTCCGTAGCACAAAAAATCAAAAACTGTCCATCGTATAGGTTTGCAATTTTCTACGTTGCCTCGAAAAGCACGAAAAAGTAAAAGGAAAAGCCAAAATTTACTGTTTTTCGTGTTTTAAGTCTGGTCTACGCTGTGCGGAAAATTGTAAGCGTACTTATGTGTGTTTAGTATGTGGCAGCCTAATTTAAATAAAAAGTTGGTACGCAAGGCGTGTAAGCGCTCGAGCTGCCAGTTGGTTAAAATAGCTAAAGATACGCTTGTACGTTCACGTATTTACGTTTCGTGCAGCAAACGGGCCTTAAACAGAATTTCGTGTTTCATTCAGTTGAAAGAAACTTGTTATCGCGTTTCGGGTTCACTTTTCAGGTTTTGTTTACATTGACATTTTTTCTGAAGAAACTCAGGGTTGCCAAGTTCAAATTTCTAATCACACCTCATCAATCATTTCAAATTGCTGCAGGTGTTTAATTCGCCGTGAACAATCTTTCAAAACACGAGGAGACAATTTTAAACCTTGTGTTTTGTTAAAAAGTTTACGCCAAAGGCCACAAAGAATTAAAACGAACTGTGAAGCGAAATTACCCATTTAACTCAGCTCTGTGATTAGCCGATACGTTATCTTTTAATATGTGGCAATCACTAAAGCAGAGTTTGATTCTCAGTCTGGTCAAACGAAATACTGGGTAGGTGGTAACTTCATCACCGATCACTTCGCTGCCCCCAGTCTGAGGAACTGTGAATATATACGATAGTAACCAAAAACTCCTTTGATGTTGGAAGAGAATCCCAAACCCTAAGCCAAAATTTGTCCTATATGCATAATGATAAACACTCCCTCTACAAACTCCGCTCTTGTTCCTCGTAGTTTAAGCTGCGTCGAGTCGCCAAACGGGGGCTCGATTCCCGGTTGCTCCACTGTCGTGTTTGGTTGAGCTTACAGTTCGCATCCAGCTTGTCAATTTTGCTGGCACTTTTTTGGTTCTTTTTGTGATCTGATTTTTGATCATTGAAAAGTCAAAAAAGGAATGTAAAAAGTTTGAAATCAATGGCATATTTGACGGGTAGCAGAGAAGCATTCCCCAGGGCTCTCCTAGATAAAGTTCTCCTATTTAAAAACGGGCCCCCCAGATGCAGAAAATTTCTGGAAAAAGTAAACAGAGAAAAAAGTCTTCCCTAAATTAGAATAAAAAAGCACGAAATTTTTTGAGAAGGCCTTTTTTCGTCTTTTTCTACATTAGGATGAATTGTAGGCCTTTAAAACCTTGCCCCGCCCCCTCTTCCTCCCATCCCAGGCACAAACCTATAGTTACGCCACTGCTCAAAATGTGTTTGACTATTGTTTGAAAAGTCTTGAAAATGCCGTGAATGTAGTAAACCCTGGATTCGTTGCACCAAAAAGTTGAATATCAAAATGGAAACTTGTTGCTGTTGACCTCAACATGAAGGTTTGGCACGGAGGAGGCAGCTAAACCAACGCAGTATGAAACAAAAATTTCCGGTCGTAACACATACCGCTCCGTTTGTTGATTTAGCAATCAGCAACTGTGCTCAAGAGCTGCTGTTTTCGCATTTTTCTCCTCTTGCCTCCGGACAAGCGTCAAACGCTAATATTGGACGATCCGCACTTTTTCATTGAGGTAGCTATACTTCGTGATTGGAGGAATCCGCACCTGCTTAGAAGTTTCCAGCGATCCAATGTGCCTGTGGATTTCTTTGATTTCTTGTCCACTGAATTTGCTGCACCCAGCAAAGTTAATCATCGCAAAGCGTCTTATCCAAGGACGCAACAACGTGACCTGGGTGCGCACTGAACTGAGATCATGCGATCAGGGTCGTCGTATAACGATGCCTTTGCTCTCTCGACCACGCAGCCGACTGAGGTTGCTACGATTTGAATATTCCTTTTGTTTATTTTCGCAGTGGGCCAAGTGGCTTTTGAATGGCACAAAACATTGTCACGGAATATGAAAAAACAGCTGCTAGTTTCCCTACGACATATAGTTTTGACAGCATTTTTTGTGCGAATGCTGTTTTTCTTTTTTCCCGACGTTTATTTAGTGCGCGGTGCATGGCATGGACCAGAAACCCATGGTGAAACCAGACCAGCAAAAGACAACCCTGTTAGGGTTCTCCTTGCATGTTTTTTTTAAAAACAAGCTGGGCTGCTATGACGGATAGAACGCTTGGCCCTAAAGAGAAATAAGCGTTGATAATGGGAAATAGGTCTTTCTCAAGACCAGAGTGAAAGGGCTTAAGCCCTTGATCATTGCCCATGATCTGCTCGAGAATTAAACCTGGGAATTAACGACCATCCCCAACTCGACGCTCTACTCTTAAAATCTAAAAACACTGTATAAAGCAAGCAAATTGGTTGCCGTATAAATCCAAAAATAAACTATTAGTCCGGCAAATCCACGGCAGCAGCCGGTCGAATTCGGCCTTGCGATGGAGCTCGTCGAACGCAATTTTTTTTAGAAAATTGATTGATTCCAAATTCATCAACTAGACTGGCAGAGTGGTTGTTAGGTCATAGAGGCGATGCAGTTCTTGCCAGGGGCGACAATGTCGACGCCTACATCTCGTTTCCATGTCACGCTTTATATGGCGTTAATAAAACAATTCCGATAAATAAATTTTAAAAAACGTTTTTTTTCAGCCATAATCATCAGCATTCCGCGGAAATGAAAGAGCGGTAATTGTTTGGCCTTTTTACATACACACGCTTTTTCTCGCATT
This sequence comes from Trididemnum nubilum, assembly GCA_963965965.1. Classification (NCBI taxonomy): domain Eukaryota; kingdom Metazoa; phylum Chordata; class Ascidiacea; order Aplousobranchia; family Didemnidae; genus Trididemnum; species Trididemnum nubilum. The sequence continues at coordinate 1,016,310 of OZ014477.1, forward strand.
TTTTGTATCTTTTTCGATAAAAAAACAAAAAAGAACAGAAAAACAATTGAGAGAAACGAGTCAAAAGGGTACAACTTGAGTAAACACGGAAGGGGTGATATTGTGAAACGTCTATTAAAGCACCTCCTTTAGAGGTTGCAGACTCGATGGCCGCACAGCTCTTCGGGCCTCCATCGTCTTTCCGCAGCCTTTCACCAGGAACATGATCATTGAAAGTGTTTGTTTTGCTTCTTATTTGCGAGCTTGTTTCTCAAAAAAAAATAATAATAATAATAATGATGACTTTATACGACCCAAAAAACGCTATCACCCAGACAGCACTTACTTGAACAAAATGGACAGTCCCACTTCTTGTAGGCCAATTCTCTTCACTTTCTTCCACGACTCTTGAACTAGAGAAACCTCTTCTCCTGTCAACGTCATACTGCTTCAAGGATAAATGTTTAAATTACATCGACCTACTGTACCGTGGTAAAACTTGAAGCAAACCTAAAAATTTTAAGGTGGATGAACAATTTGCAACTGCTTTGTTTAATTAAACACTTGTCTCCAAACAGAAACGAAAGTTTGCAAAAATATTGCAGCAATATTGCTAGTCTCCTGCCCGACAGCGTATGTATTGCAGTGAAATGCAGAGGCAAACTAGTCCATCGGTAGGGGGCTGATATTGGCCTCTCGCATTAATTTGAATCGTAACCCATGTTCTGAAGTTAGCGAAGTGGGCCACTAAATCGTGGGCATCATTGGGAAATGGGGCGTCAGATAGATGAACCTTTTCAGTCTTTGCCTATTTTTCACTGCGAGAGAACAGGTCAATCGAAATGGCTCGGAAGGTAAAAAAAGCAGATTAGTCCAATGTAGTTCCTGCGTCGGTTGCTCACCCTAATCTGCTGGGCAAAACATGGAAAAAACCTCATGGTTAAACGGCCGTTTGTCTTGAGATCGCGTGGCCTCGGATTCAAACTCCGGTTCAAATTAGATTGATTGATTAAATTAAGGATCTTGGGCGGAAACGCTTACGACTTCACCCAAGCAAAATGATGGAGGTGACAGAAGACCGTGAAGCATTGCGGCTTAATCTCGAACTGCTGTGCCCCCCGCAGCTACACAATCGCAGTGAGAAAAAAGAACAACATAAGAGAAAATATAATGCCCGACATGCCTAACCGTTTTTTGGAAGATTTTACACCCATCTCGGAACACGGCCAGCATCTATATGCAAATTGGAATTCAACTAACCTGCTTCAAACTATTCTACTGTAGCATTTTTTAATCGTTGCTTACAGAGGTTTTAGCTTTGACAAATGATCCACAACTTTTTTTCTTGGCCACATCAACTAGTTAGACTACTTCTCATTTTTCTTATCAACTGACATCTTAATTACTGCTGATTCACTAGTATTTGCCCCCAAATTTTTCCTATTTACTTTTCCAGCTTAAATATTTGTTTTTCGCCACGCTTCGCTGCGTCAATGGAAATGATAGTGGGCTTATATACACGTTTTACATAAAAAAGTTCACATCAAACAAAGAATTAACTTTCGACGAAAGTGGTCAATAGTTCGGTTCCCACCCAGTAAATGTGATTTTGAAGTTTCTTTCCACGCCACAAAGGGAAGGGAAATGTTTCCTTTTATCACTGTTATATTTTTAAGGTTTAAAGTCGGTTTAATGTTGGCAACTTATTTGGACTGGATTATTTTACAGCTTAATTTGGTCGGGTACCAAGGGATACATTTTCTGCGTATTTCATTTTAAAGCCAGAGTTTTAATGGGTACTTCTACTTCAAACATGTAAATGTAGATCGATTTTTAGGTATATTTTTAGTTAAATTGGAGTCGATTCAATGTCATCAATAGAACGTCATAGCTCAAAAAATATTTTCTCAGTTTCGGTAAAAATGACGTCAAAAATGTTATTTTCATATTTTACAGGTCGATTTTACTTGATTTTGAGCAAGACCCGCAACAAATTCAAAATTGTTTCGAAGCCTCTTGATCAACTCGACTATGTGGATTTTTCTAAGGCTGCACTATTGGCTGTGGCAAGTTAGCTGCGAAGAGCGAAAGGGCAAATTTTTATTGGTTTTTCTATTTACCCTCATAAATTAAATCAGCATGAATACTTAAGCTGGAATGTTTGCGATGGAGAGCGCACAACTTTATGATCAAAGAAAAAAACATCACGGCTACACCGGCTTTATTCCCTCGCAACATTGCAAAACTCTAATGATGCCCTTTCACTCTTAGGCCATTAACAAGGTGACCAATATGCTTGAATTTTTGTTATTATGATTGCAAAACCTGGGTTTGACTCCCACCGTAGTCTTAATGCTGTGTTTTTGAATGATTTCTGTTTTGAGGCTTTGGAAATCAGCAAGTAAATAAAATAAAAAATTTACGGAAAAGTCAGAACACTGTTTTCTAAGCGGGAGAAGTTTCTTTCGAAGAATATCGCAGTGGATAACGGTGTTTTGTAACAAATTTACGACAAAGAAGCGACAATGAAACAATTAAAACTTCAAAGCTTATTTTATCTTAACTTATAAACTAACTCATTTGTAACCTTGATCAAAATGCTTAAAATGATGCCCATTACCTCTTACCTACAGTGCATCTCGATCCCAAGTTTTGCGCTTGTTACTACCATGGGTTCGAATCTCATTAAAGTCGTTTTTTTCTGACTATCTGAGCATATGCAGTCTAAGACGTCATGCTTTTTTTAACTGTCTAAATCAACTCCGAAGCCAAATGCAGTATGATGCATTTCAAATCTATGAGTTTGACTACTTTTTGCTTCTTGTGCTGAATTAATTTGACTTTCACGGGTTTTGCGTGGCACTTGTGACACTTTCTCTGAATTATTTTAGATAACTCCACCACGCCAAATAGCGGCTGAACATTTTGCATTAACTTTTCTGCTATGTGGTAGCTCGACAGACAGATAGATAGATAGATAGATTGTTTTTTTCAGCGTAAGAAATTGAAGTACACAATATAAGCTGCAACTTGTTCCAGTATATGCTACGTAAAGTGCACACCAAAGTCCCACACCGTGGGTGTAGCAAAAGAGCAAAGCTCACATAATCAATTACACCCACATACTAAAAAACAATTTAGGCTATCCATAATTATATCAAAAATAAAAGTAAAAATTTTTTTAAATAAAATAAAAATTAAAAAAAATCAAAAATAGAAATTAAAATAAAAAACAAGGCACGAAGTCCATAAGTTAACGGAGGCAGGATGAGAAAAAAAGACAACTAAGAAGTAAGAACCAAATGACACACTTGAAGATCTCATATTCACTCGACTGACTTCTCGATTCGAAAGGTAAAAGGCACCATCCAGTGGTTGATAAACCCCTAAAGAGTTGGAGTTGGGATCGTAAGACTTCGGTTCGATTCCTTCTCCGTTGCTGTTTTTGCATGGACATCCAGATGTGGTCTTTTATGCTCATTTGAAAAGTTCTCTTGTGTCGGTGTTTGAGTTTGTTTAATATTTCAAAAATATTTTTTTAAAAATACAAAATGGTAAAACAGTCCTAAAAACATAAAAAATAAGATTGCAAATACAGTAACTAAAACCAAAAGTTAAAAAAACGAAAGCTAAAGGGAAGTTTTGACTAAGTAAAAATCAACACGAAACAAAAAAATGAGGAGTTTTTACAGAATCAAACTTAAAACTTTGAAAGAAAATAATTGCTTTACATTAGAAACTTAATGTCACCGCCAAATGAAGAATGAACTTTGCACAATAAAATATGCATCCCAATTCATCCATTTATGCTGTCCAACCACATGTATGCAGAGCGCCATTTTTGGGATTTGTATGCGAGTCTTTCGTCAGGCTGGCCACCGCAACGGGAGATTGCTTGGCTTCAGTGGGAAATAAGCGTAAAGGGACTTTCCAAGGACTCAACGACGCATTGCCAGTTCGGGAATCGAACCTGGTGTCGGCAACTTTTAGATTTCAAGTCCGACGCTCTATCAACAAGGCTCACGCAGAATTATGTATTGGGGGGCTGTATCGTAGGTCCAAAAATTTTCTATATCCAGCACCCAAAAACTTTCTGTTTTTTCGGCAAAAATAAATTAATTTTACGCCTATTTTGATAAAAAATTAATGCTTTGGAACGGGGCATAGAAATTAGCAGTGCAAAAACATGATTATACTTCTTACATAAATAAGCAATGTGGGAGTTGGCTAATGGTAGAATTTCAGTTCTATTACTTACAAGCTGGTAAATCATAAAATCCTATAGTTCAACAAAACTCACAAGGAGTAATCTATGCCAGAGATGGAACCGGTCAGGATTTTGTCGACCCGACCCGACCGGTAAATTTCAAAATCTACCCCGGTTGACCGGCCGGTCGACCGGTTTCTGACCGGGCCGGTCGACCAGTATTTTTACAGAAGGTTTTTGTGCACTGTTCAATGCATCTAATGAAAATTTTTTGAAATAGGTGGGACCATGGGTGAGGTGTTAAAATTTGTGACTCCGGACGGGGGTATCGGAAAAAAACGCAAAAAAATTTTTGCGTGTTTTGCAAAAATAACTCAATTTTAAGACCTTTTCAGGTTAAATTTCGGTTTGAAAGACCTATTTTGAGCGGCGCAAAATGTGCACAAAATAAGCTTAAAAATAACTGGAGGCAGTTGCGTAGCCAGGGGGGAGGGGAGCCTTCAGCCCTCCCGTTGGCCTGTCAACCAAAATGCAGAATAAGAAAAATACCACGTTTTTAGCTCTTCTAAGACTGTGTTTTTTGCGCTGGAATAGACTAAAAAGTGATTTCAAGCATCTTTTGAAAGATATATAAAGGGGGGGGGGCTAATTTGTCAAAAATTAAAGTCACAAATCAATGAAAACTTTGAAAAATGCCCAAAAATAAACAATTAAATTTGATCGCTAGTGTAAAAACGCCAAACAGTCAAATATAGGTTTTATCAACAAATATATTATAAACTCAGAAATAAGGGGGGGGGGCTATTCAGAGTTAGTTAATTTCCAATCACTTCTTTCAAAATTAATGTCTTTCCATTAGCCTCCTCCAATTATTTTTCTTTATAAAATATAAGCGAAATTGATTAGTCCATGTGAGTTTTATTGAATAATAGGATTTTATGATTTACCAGCATATAAACAAGAGAACTCCAGTGTTATGATTAGCCACCTCCCACATAGCCCATTAATGCAACCAGTTGAATCATGTTGCACTGCCAATTTCTATGCCACGTTTCAAAAGCATTATTTTTTACTAAAATAGTCCTAAAATTAAGTCATTTTTGCAAAAAAATGCAAAATTTTGGAGCACTGGGGGCTCCGCCTCCATGGCGGCTAAGGGTTTCGCTCCCAGATCCCTAAAATAGCTTCTCCTATTGCGAATTTCTGGCTACCAGCCTGACTGCGGAGGGCACAAGTTAAATTAACTATTAGACGTTCTTTCTAATGATATTATGCGTAAGGCCAAGAAGAGAAGTTAAAAATTTTAGCTATTCGTGACAGATTATTTGCAATTTGGCGAGCAGCAAACACTAAACTGTTATGGCATTGGATAGAACATATTTGAAATATAATGTGCTCCAGCAGTTTGTAGAAATGCTGCTACTTCTGAGCAAGCCATGGTTAGTTAGATATAAAAAAACAAGAGCTGTGTTTTTCTTACCCAGTGTAGAGTGTGATAAATTTAAGTTGAAAAAGGCTTTTCAAAGCGGCAAGATTTTATTATGTACTAAAAAATCTGAAATCTGCACCACTTCTACTCTCAAGCTGATTAAAATGATACTAAAATGCCAGGTAGAATAAGCCTCTTTCACATGAATGCTTTATAAAAATCTGATTACGCGATTTTAACGTATATTTTTCACTTTTTTGCTTTGCGCCGAGGCCCAAAGGGGGGGTGTACGCATGGCATAATGTCCCTCCCTAAATACGTACCTTGATGTGCATTTCTTAATGGTCACAGCATATTAGTCACAGCTTGAAACCATTCAGCAAGTGTTTTTAAAAAGGTTTGGTTTGTTAATACTATTTTTTGTGAAAATTTTTATTTATAACAAAATATATATTTTGATTGGTGCTTAGATGTCTTTTAGTTTCAAGAAAGGAGAATTTGACCGGTGTTTCAACCGGCTTGACCGGCCGGTCAAAGAATCTCGACCCGGCCGGAAATTCGACCGGCCGGTCGACCCGACCGGTTTCCACTTCTGATCTATGCGTCTATATTTTATAAAGAAAGATAACTGAGGGGGAGGGGGGCTAATGGAACGAGATTTGATAGAGGTGATTGGTAATTAACTAACACTAACTAGCCCCTCTATTCTTGAGCTTATATAACTTTTTGATGAACCCCCGCCCCTCCCTCTTTGCTACACTTAGCTATTGCTATCAACTTAGCTATTGCTATCGCTTATGCATGCAACTGGTATTTGATTCTGGAATTCACATTATGCTTGGTCAGTAATAAGGCTTAGTTGTGTACATTTATTGCACATTCTAACGCAAACACCCGAAAATTAAAACAACACATTCAACGGATGATTTTGAAAGGCAAGGCAAGTATGAAATAATGTGTGCGTAATATTACACAAATAAACTTACTCGGGATTGTCCAGGTCAGGGTAGAGACGAACTCGTTGAAGCGTTTATTGCAGATCGAAAATTTTTCATAAAGTAAGAAGACGTTATTGCAACAGGTGATGCAGGCAATCACGTAAAAAATTTTTAAAAGAAAAAATCCTAACAGGCACTATGAAGGGCAGAGAAATGATATCAAAACCAAATTAGAAGTCGCTTACGATGCGATCTTTCACCCACGTAAATACTGACAGCTGTTCTTATCAGCAACTGCATCCACGCATACTTGAAGGTCCAGATGCAACCAGTGTCCGTGTAAAACTGAAGTAATTAAGCGTTGCCAACTTTGCGTAAAAAAATATTTTAAAGAACTGACTGCCAATAACCCTGTAATTACAGCACAGTTTGTAAATTTGGTGCAAAAAAAATTTAAACTTAATTTGGTCGACTAAAGTTTTTTAATCAAATTAAATAAAACTGCCGAGCAATCAGTACGGAAGTTGGCAACAGTATAATTTAATTAAAAACAGTAAAGCCTTATTTAAAATAGTAAAACTTTTAAACGTTTTGGACTTGGCTATGTCCATCATCAGTAAAACTAAAATTTAATGCAGTAAAATATGTAAAAACAGGTCTCGAATAAAAGTAGTTTTTACATTTTTTACTGTTTTAGATTTTATTCTTTGCTGATGATGGACATAGCCAAGTCCGAAAAGTTTAAAAACTTTACTAAGCTTTTTTCAAATACGGCTTTACTGTTTTTAATTAAAATTAAATGGAACTGCCGTGCAACCAGTATGGAAAATGTGGGATAATGATTCTGAAAAAACAAAAGTAAAGAATCAATTCCAGGCCTTCAGACAAAGAAAAATTGGGATAAAAAAAAAAAATAAACAGATAACCGTACGTTAACGCATGGCCCAGTCGGATCTATCCATTCAGTAATAAATTCTTTCTAGGAATATCGAATTAAGGCTTGAAACCAGAATTTTAAACAGCGTAAAATTTTACAAAGTTTTCGCTTGGTCAATTTTTTGGCAGACAATTGAGATATCATTCGTTTTTTTGGGGGGAGTGAATTGCAGCAGCGCGTTTGTTGGTTTCGCTTCACAAGATTTTTATTTCAATACCTTCAGCACTTTTTTATATCTTAAAACTGACAGCTTTTTAATAACGTACTGTATAATTTTTTTTTTTAATTATTTATTTTTTATTTCTCAATAAAAACCACAGAGCCAATACAACAGAAAATATTCTTTTACTGCTTACGTTTCGAGATTGTGCTTATCTCATTATCAAAGCTGATTTATGAGTAGGCAAAAAACTTGAACGAAAATAAGCAAATTTGAAATTACGTCATAAAAGTTCATAATAATACAGTGTTGAAGAACAAACACTGTTGCCGTACAATCGTAGTTAAAGTGTTAAATTGCAAAATCACTAAAGTATTGGGAATTGCGTTTCGAAATCGTGAAATGGTTGACGCCAGGACAACAAGCTAAAATTGCAAGAATGTACGCAATATAAACAAGTCTGAGGGTAACAGGGGAGAAAAAAAACAACCAAAGGTCTAAATTAAGCTTATATTCAATCAGTAGCGTAGCCAGGGGGGGCGGGGGGGGGGGGGCTATAGCCTCCCTCCGTGGGCGTGTCAACCAAAACGCAGAATAAGAAAAATACCACATTTTTAGTTCTACTGAGACTGTTTTTTTTGCGCTGGAATTGACTAAAAAGTGATTTAAAGCAACTTTTTAAGCATATATTCAGGAGAGGGGCTAATTTGTCAAAAATTAAAGTCACAAATCAATGAAAACTTTGAAAAATGCCCAAAAATAAACAATCAAATTTGATCGCTAGTGTAAAAATGCCAAACATAGGTTTTATCAGCAAATATATTATAAACTCAGAAATAAGGGGGGGGGGCTATTCAGTGTTAGTTAATTACCAATCACTTCTCTCAAATATCTTTCCATTAGCCCTCCTCCAATTATTTTTCTTTATAAAATATAAGCGAAATTGACTACTCCGTGTGAGTTTTTTGAATAATAGGATTTTATGATTTACCAGCATGTAAACAAGAGAACTACAGTGTTATGATTAGCCACCTCCCACATAGCCCATTAATGCAACCAGTTGAATCATGTTGCACTGCCAATTTCTATGCCACGTTTCAAAAGCATTATTTTTTACTAAAATAGTCCTAAAATTAAGTTATTTTTGCAAAAAAATGCAAAATTTTGGAGCGCTGGGGGCTCCGCCCCCAGGCCCCAACATAACCTCCCCCCATTACGAATTTCTGGCTACGCTCCTGTATACAATTAAAAAATTATGTATTGAATAAACATAGTGGAGTGGAAGTTTTATCAATGTTGAGTTGGGGCTGCTTTTCTTGTATAAGTAAAGTTTCTTTTATTAACAATTTACGCCAGTTGTTAATAAAGGAAACTTTAATAATAGTGTTAATAAAAGAAACGTTACGTATACATGAAAAGCAGCCCCAACTCAACATTGATAAAACTTCCTGTTCCAGCATCGGTAATTAAAAAGTTCTTGCTTTAGTTTCGGATTGCTTTTGTTATGTCGTATGCTGGAGGCGAACCCTTGGCCTTTGTTTCACTCATTTATATTTTAATTTCGTTTTAGTTACAGCTGCTAAGGGCAATCAATTACTGTAACTACAAAAGCTCTTTTCAGCTGCCGTTTTGTTGCACAAAATCATTTGCTGCCTTTTTAAAAATTTTCAAGCTCGTTCAGTTTTGTTGTTTTGAGTTACAAAAAGGACTGCTTTTAATTTCACAGAAAAGAGAGCCTCCGTAAAAATCTCCATTGCTTTTTAATCGAAGATTCAGTTTAAATGAAGATTTTATGTGTGTTACTATTTACTACTATTGCAACTTGATTCAACTAAATAAATCCTAGACGACTGCCTCCTTGAGGACTGTTTTTTAATTCAAACATACCGAAGCGTGCAGTCTTGTAAAAAAGCATCGCAAGGCTTGGGCGCTCCGTCGGGCTCTTGTAGTTTTCTACCACTTCCACTCCACTATATTTATTCAATACATAATTGGAAGGCTTTATTTCACCAAAAGTTTTTATCTAGTTTTTTAGTCTGATTCAAATCTAACCCAAACTCACATACTTACTCTAAAACTATTCCCAAATCGAACCCCAACCCAAACCCTAACCTAAACCCTAATCTTAACCCCTAAAAAAGCAAATGAAAAAAGCGCGGATGAATATTTCTCATTTTCGTTTAATTCTCTTTAACTTGAAAATTTTCGGTGAAATAGTCACTACGTACATAATTTTTTAATTCTATATAAGCTTAATTTGGACCTTTGGTTGGTTTTTTTTTTCTCCCCTGTAAGCCTCAGACTTGCGTATATTGCAGTATATTCACATAATTTTAGCTTGTTGTCCCGGCGTCAACCATTTCACGATTTCGTAACGCAATTCTCAATATTTTAGTGATTTTGCAATTTAGCACCCAGAGGCTCCCGCAGAATTTTTTTCAGGGGGGACAAGCGGCGTATCCATTATCTATTGGATCAAATAAAACCTTACAGCTGCAACCAGGATTTTGGTAAGGGGCTTGGAACCAAAAGTTAAAATAATCCTGCAAACAAATGTTGCAATTGGGCGGCATGTTGAACAAACTGATGCAATTCAAGTGTATTAATCACGGGCGTCTGGGGGCAAAGCCCCCAGTCGCTGGGCAATTTTCGGAACTTCTTTAAAAAAATAACCATTCTACGTTAATTTGGATCTCATTTCGAACGTTTTTTAAGCCATTGAAAAGAACAAAGTTGCTGAAATTAGGAATCTACTTGAAATTCTTGAATTGCCCAGCCCTTTCAGCCCTCTTTATTTGCAGATTAAATTCAAACCACGTTAAAACGTTCGCTTAATTATGAGAGTCAAGTTTTCCAAGTGACTTGGATAAGGAGAAGGGGAGGCTAAACTCCCTTAGCTTCCTCGATTGCTCCACGGGACTGCAACCTGAATCTGGCTACGTAGGAGGTGATGGGGCTTGATTTACCGAAAGATTGAGAGTTTTTGCTTCAAAAATGCCTCAATTGGGTAGCGTGTCTAGCAAAGTTGTGCTACTAGAGCATATCACAAACAAAACCCTAACTGATAGACAATTTTTGTGATATTTCTGAAAAAAAAAATAGCCAATTCAACGTTGTTCGAATCAAATTTCGCATCTTTTTAGAGCCATGAAAAAAACTAAATAGATACAATTTGAAAGCCGTTTGAAAGAATTAGATAGCTCACCCCTTCAACCCCTCACTTTACTCACAGGTCAACTCCAACTCTCGTTTAATTAAATAAATTAAATGCTAAATAGCCCATCCTATACTCTTGTGTATGAAGCTTACGTTAAGCATTTTGTATTAAGCAATCAATTTTGACTGCTGCTTCCCCTCGCCCTAAAAAATAACAATGATGATAAATGTTTTGAAAGTGGCTTTGAACCACTTTAGAGGTTATATCACTGCAAAACACTGCCTCTGAAGGGCAAAAGTTGTGGTATTTTTCTTATCGTGCAGTTTGGTCTGTGCAAGGGGGCACAGCTCCCCTGGCTACGCTAATGATTAAAGTTTGGTTTTGATTTCGGTTTCTGAGCAAAATTAATTTAACGGCGGAGTAATTATTGTTCTAGTGTTTATATAAGCACAGCGTAAATTTGAAATATCAAACGCTGTATTGCATTTAGATCCTGATAAGAGCTCAATGACACGGGCGCGTAGTCAAAAATTCGAAATGAGGGGTCTGCGGGCAAAGCTCCCAGCGCTCGAAAATTTTGCATTTTTTTTCAAAATTAACTTAATCTCAGGACTATTTTGGTAATAAAATAATGCTTTTAAAACGTGGTATAGAAATTGGCAGTGCAAACATGATTGAACCTATTGCTAAAATGGGCCATCTGGAAATTGCTGATGGTAAAATTTCAGTTCTCTTATTTAGATGTAGGTAAATCATAAAATCGTATAGTTCAATAAAACTCACAGGGAATGATCTATTTCGTCTAGATTTTATGTAGAAAATTAATTGGGAAGACCAATGGAAAGAGATTTGAGAGAAGTGATTGGTACTTAGTTGATACTGAATAGCCCCTACCCCTCCATTCCTGAGTTTACAGTTGTTGATGAAGCCAACGTTTAGCATTTTTATATTAGCGATCAAATTTGATCGCTTATTTTTGGCCATTTTTCTAACTTTTTATTAATTTGTGAGTTTGATTTTTGACAAATTAGCTTCCCCTGAATATATGTTTCAAATGATGCTTTAAATCATTTTGAGTTCGTTCATGCGCAAAAGACTGCCTGAGAAGTGCTAAAAACGTGGTGTTTTTCTTGTTCTGGATTTTGGTTGGCTGGCCGATAGGAGGGTGGCTATAGCCAGTAGCGTAGCCAGGGAGGGGGGCTCGAGCCCCCCCCCATTGGCCAGTAAAGTATGCAAAATCGCACGTTTTTGGTGCTTTTGAGGCCGATTTTTGGTGAAAAAATGAAAACAGCCTTCCCAAAGGAAATTGGGTGCCGAAGTTGTGAGGTAGATGTCGTGATTCGGCCTGAAAAAACGTTTGAATTTCCGATTTTGGCCAAAAAATTCGTCTCACTTTTTCTTTTTTTTTTTTTTTTGGAGATCACCTGATTTTGGGCTGAAAAAGCGTTTGAATTTCCGAGTTTTCCGAGAAATTCCGTCTCAATTTTTGAATAAACCGTGTGATTCTGATTCAACAACAATGAAAATTCGGGTCAAGGTCGTTTGCAGTTTTCTCACTCTTTCAAAACCCCCCCTTTTTTTTTCAAATCCTGGCTACGCGCCTGGCTATAGCCCCCGCCTCTTCTGGCTACGCTACTGCAATGACAGATGCTGAAATGTTTAATATTGATTATTTAATCAAACGATTTAATGCTTAATCCTTGGGTGTTGGTTACACTCGTTTTCACGAAAATGCTGTATGATAAATCACGTAAAGCGGGCAATCCTGTTCCTTTTACCCCTCCTTTTTGCCGCACCAAGGCAAAAGTGGTAAAAAAGCTCCACAAAGTTTGTTTTCTTGGTTTAGATAGATATATTTAGACTTATTTTGCAAATTCAACAATGAAAAATACTTCACATCTTAATTTCTAGGGAGGGCAAGTGCCCCCCTTGCCCCCCTGCACGCGCCCCTGTTAGCACCCTAACTACCATTGTACGGTAACATTGTTTGTTCTTCAACACTGCATCATTATGAGCTTTTATGACGTAATTTCAAATTTGCTTATCTTCGTTCCAGTTTTTTGCCTACTCATAAATCAGCTTTGATAATGAGATAAGTACAATCTCGAAACGTAAGCAATAAAAGAATATATTTTCAGTTGTATTGGCTCTGTGCTTTTTTACTAAGAATTGTTCGCCGATCCCGTCATTTTGCTTCTATTGTTTATTTATTTTTATTTTTTTCATGAAAAGTTGCTCAGTTGCAGTGGCGTACGCAGGATTTTCAAAAGGGGGGGGGGAGGGGGCAGGAAATTTGAGACTAATGAATACCAAAAAAAGATATCTTCACTCAGATTTAGCCCGTTTTTCCGCCCAGATTTAGGTGAAAACCAAAAAAAAAGGTCTTCATTCAGATTCAGCCCGTTTTTCTGCCCAGATTTTCTGCCCAAATTCCAAAGGGGGGGTGGCCATGACTCAATTTTGCGCACTATTCTTAGGTATTTATGCTTTATTGGCACCGTAAAGGGGGGCATGGCACAATGCCCCCCTAAATACGCCCCTGCTCAGTTGACTACATTGTTTGTTTCACTTGTGTTAGTTTATATTTTCGTTTATCGCCTACCTTAAAGCGATATTGTCCGAACTTGGTTTTACAGAAAAAATAAGAATTATATGAGGTAATAAAGAGGTGTCCCAAACCTTTTTCCACAATTTCCTTTATTCACGAAAATACGATTTTATCCGTTTGACTCTGTTGCCTACCATTGGCAACAGAGATGGAGTCCTCGAGGACGTCCTTGGCCTCGAGGACACATTTTGAAGTCCTTGGCTTTGAAGGTCAAGTCCTTGGCCTCGAAGCCTCGATCAAGTCCTCGAAAATTGTCCTGTCCTCGGCTCGAGGACAGCACTATTTCATGAATGGTTAAAATTTTGTAGATTGGCTGAAAAAATTTTTTCGTGACCGTTTTTTTGTTGGAGATCACCTATAAAAAATTTTTGTAAACTTATTTTTTTGTTTGTAGACCGCCTGAGAAATTACAAATTACTTTTGCAGACTTTCTTTTTTTTTTTTTTTTTGGAGAACACTAGAACAGTTGCGTATGTATCCTGGGTCCTTGGCCTTGGCCTCGAATTTTTTTGTGTCGGTGGCCTTGGCCTCGAGCCTTGTGTCCTCGACTCCACCTCTGATTGGCAACCCTACATTTCGTAATTTTGTGACATCACAAAGAGCACAATTTTGCAAAAAATTCTCGTAAACAAAGAAACGCGATTACCGACTGGTAGGAATGAGTAGTTTATAACCAAATCTGAAAATTTGGCTATTGCTACTGGAATCTGTAGACCAAGTTTACCAGTACTGATCTGCAGAAGGCCTCTTGTGATTTCACAAAATTACAAAATGCATAACATAACATAACATAACATAAGTTTATTTGCCTGAAAGTTGAAAAGCTTAAGCAAGACACACAAATGGGCACAGATTCAAAAACACAATCAGGCCAGGAAGCACCGATGAACCCGGAGGTTTTCTAGTCTAGATGCTCCTGACAAGGCTGCTCAGCGCAAAAAAAGCTTCAAAGCTGCAGTACAGTATCGAAGGCCATTGGCTCCATTCGCGCCATCGTCGGCGTTGCGTTGCTTTGTCCTCAGATAAGACACTTTTGACAACTATCACTGCTCGTTAGGTCCTAACTAAGCAGCAATAGAATTTAAATCAACTGAAACTCGAAGAAATTGCTACTTTTAGTTAGGTGACGTTTGCCCGTCCACTAGCAAAGAAATATAAGCTCAGTATGAAAAAACAATAATGATAAACAAAGCAGAAGAGCAGGGTTGCCAATGGTACAAAATGCGGGGTTGCCAATGGTACAGAATCAAATGGATTTGAAGTGAGTTCGTACGCGAGGAATCTCAATGTTGTTCGTTATTTTATTGTATGAATCCTGCTGGCAAAGCCAGCCGGCTGTGCGAGCCAAAGCAAAGCAAGCGCACTGACTTCTACACTGGTCAGTATAATAATCTATATCGACTGAGTTTCTGATTAGCGTATATATACCGGCTGCTGCTTCAGTTGACGTCACAGCCGAAACGATTTCTCTCACGGATTTGGCTGACCGCAAACACACCATTCTGAGCAGAGCCAAAATTAGTATGCGCTATCAGATAAGCAACGACGGAAGAGGAGTGCGATATCGTTCCTTTGCCCGATATCCAATATCCAAAGCCTGAGAGACTAAAATTGGTGACTTGACAATAAACACAAAACACACCAGAGTCGCCACAGATTAAATCGTATTTTCGCGAATAAGGGGAATTGTGTAAAAAGGTTTGGAGCACTTCTTTATTACCTCAAGCAGTTCTCATTTCTTCACTAAAACCGATTTCGTGCAGTAGGCTTATCTTTTTAAGTTTACGCCTGTTGCTTTTCAAGTAGGCTATTGGTGTTTGGTGCAGTCGACATAGATGACCCATGACCGCATGGTCTTTCGCTGCTTCCTGCCTGTGTACTTTTTATGTATGTTAAAAAAACAGACTTGACTTAACTTGTTTTGCTTGATTTTCTTCAAAGCATTGTCTTTAAACATATTGCTTCTAAATTCCGAAAAGTAGTTCAAAGTCCGCAAAATACGGATTTGCGACTTGAGGATGGTTCTCAGCAAGCCATAGATGGTAGTGGATCGGGAACGGACCCGGATATCCGTGTTGTTTTCGGATCTGGAGCGGATAATTCGGATCCAGTTTTATTAAGGTCTTCACCTAAATTTTGGCAGAAAAAACGCCCATATTTTTTGGTGGAGACTTTTTTTTGATTTTCACCTGACTCTTGGCAGAAAAAAACGCATTAACTTTTCTTTGGTCTACTTTTGGTTTTCGTTGTTACGAACCAAGTGAACTTGTTTTCTGGCAGATCCGGATCGGACCTGGATCTCTTCTTGTTGGATCCTGATCGGTTCCGGATCTTTAAATTGTGGATTCGAGCACCTCCGTCGCCAACTGAGCAAAATCCGTACAACTCCGTACAAGTTATTTAGGATTCTCAATTTTCAGTTTTCAATGGCGCGAAATTGAAACAATTTCCAAAGCCCGGTTTTATTTTTAGTCTGGCATCTGCTTAGGCTAGCGGAATAGGCTAGTGGATAGCCTTCGTTGTGCATAGCTAGCAGATAAGGTAGGACAGTTTGGTAGATTAGCAATTTAGTCAGTAAGAGATCAGCAGGACTAGTAGTAGACCGGCAGCCCAGAAGGTTTATTTACCCCAAAGACGGCGGAAGGTTTGATGCGCCTAAAATGCACGTCTTTACTCACCTTTTAAGAAAATGTTTTACTGGCAAGTCAAAAGTTCGGCTAAGACCCCCCAAATCCACAATTTATGGGGGGTCAAAATGGCCTTTATTTACCCCAAAGACGGCATGGATAAAAATTGCGTAAAATCGTTCTCTGGGGTCCACTGAACAATGAAATGGTAAAGACAGTAACTTTAGGTTCGGCTAACCCCCCGACAGTAACGAATTTAGGGGGGTCAAAAATGGCCTTTATTTACCCCAAAGACGGCATGGATAAAAATTGCTCAAAAACGTCCGTTGGAGTCCACTGAACACAAAAATGGCAAAGACAGTAACTTTAGGTTCGGCTAACCCCTTGACAGTAACGAATTTAGGGGGAGGCTCAAAAATTGCCTTTATTTACCTGGAAGACGGCATGGATAAAAATTGCTCAAAAAACGTCCGTTGGGGTCCACTAAACGCAAAAATGACGAAGACAGCAACTTTAGGTTCGGCTAACCCCTTGACAGTAACGAATTTTGGGGCGGGAGGCACAAAAACTGACCTTTTCACCTGGAATAGGGCAACGGTAAAAATTGTTAAAAAACATTCTTGCAGTTAGTACGCTGAACACATAAATGGTTAAAACAGTTACTTTCGGTTCGGCTATCTCCCTGACAGTAACTAATTTAGAGGGAAGCTCGAAAAAATTGCTCTTAGTTATTTGAAAACGGCAGGGGTAAAAACTGCCCAAAAATGTTTCTCGGGGAGCCCACTGAAAACAAAAACAATAGCAATAAACTTTAATATCCTCAAACTAATTTCTTGCTCTTACTGCAAAAGTCATTGCACCACTAAATACGGCTTTACAGTACTGCTTTTGAAAAAAATCATTTTAAGTTGATGGCGTCATCAATCATTAAGTAACGTGATAGTCGATTAGAGCAAAAATGACGTCATGTTGCGGTGACGTTGTCTTTACAAGCGATCTAGATTTTGCGTATCAGCTTGTCTTTTCAATGTGAGTCGAATGATAGAAAATTGTTGATCGTCAATCTTCTGAAACAGTGCTCGATGATGTACCAAGTAAAATTAAAGCAAAATACAACTATTAAATCACAGTAAAAGTTTACTAAAAAAATTACAAAAAATTACGAAATAATTTTTTATATATTACTTTAAATAACGAAATATATAGGCTTCGTTATTGAAAGTAAGTAATAGAAAATTATTCAGTAAATTTTTATGGGCCATATCACGCCACAAAAACTGCTTTGAATTATAGCACAGACTCAAACCAATCCAGAGCATTTCAAAAAAGATCTAAAACACTGTGATAAATTAATAAGTCTGCGTATTACCAATATTCAAAATGCTCTTTCCGTTATTAAGTCTTTCGCTAATTGCTTTGAGTCCTACGTTCTATGAGTCTTTTGCTAATGCGAATTCTGCGACTTTTATCAACTTCATTAATTTTAGAGTTTATCGTAATGAGTGCACCGTTGCAAAAACTTTAATAAAATTTTTTCTGCTTGCAAATAATTTCGGAACAGGTAAACGCATAAAGCTTACTTGGAATGAAAGCATTATTCCGAAATGTCACATTATAAAACCCATGGCATTTTTAAAAGAGAACTGGAGTAAATTCACTGGGACTAGATAAACTTAGAGCAAACGTATTTGATTAGATGGGTGTTGACTCTATCCTCCTTCACCCAGCCGAGACAAAGATATTTTACTTTAAACATGACCTAGGGCATCTCTGGTCATTATTTTTATTGGCAGTCCTAGCTGACAATGATAACCTCTCCGACGCCATTTTAGTTCTATCCTAAGGCAACGCCACAGTTAGACTAAACCACAAAAGCCTTTTAACCTATATAGAGGTTAATATAGGCAGAGCTGGGCAAGTCCGCAAGTTAGTCCGCAAGTCCGCAAATCCGCAATTGCGGACTAACGAAAAAAGTTGCGGACATGCGGACTTGCGGACTTTGGCAGTTTAAATTGCGGACTTGCGGTTGCGGACTAATTTTAATTTTGGTCCGCAATTCCGCAAGTTTTATACAAATATTGAAATTTCTTACTATTTTCATAAAATATTCATGTTTTACCCAGTCAAACATGAGAAATCAATTTAATTTTTTCGAGTTCAAGTTCGGCAAAAATATCAAGTTTTTCTAGTTCAGGCTGACATAAATGCTAGGTCTGCTTTTCGACTTAATCGCTTTCTTTTTGTTGACATGCTGTTTGTTAACGTGAGAAACGAATACATGCCGCGTTTTCATCTTTTATGCAAATATTTGGTTGCTTTTTTAGAACATTTTAGAACCCCCTTTTGTGCTTGTTTTAAGAATCTTCTAGAACTGTCATTGTGGTAATTTTAACTGTATTGTCTTTAGACCTTTAATCTCATAATCTTTAAGTTTGCAACTAGTGCTCAAATTAGATTGTCTTCGACACTACGAGTGAAGTGGTGTCCCAAATTTTCGTAGTTTAGTGTATCAAGCTGGATGTGTAGTAAGTTGGTTGCTGATGTTTGTATTTCTATAGTGAGACCTCGAAGCAGTTCTTTAATAGTATAGTCTAGTAAAGTCTAGCATAGTGTTAGTATAATCAATAGCGTAAATTTTGGTCTAGTAAATTTTAGTTAATTGATATTGATTTGGCTAGGTGATAATTGACTTCTTGTTTTGCCGTGCTCCTTTGGATGAATCAAATTTTTGGTGTTCTGTGAGAAATAACATTGTTATATTTATATCCAAAGTGTGGTATGATGGCAGAAATATGAAGGATACGGCGCGCGGCGAGACAGGCTATTACAAGCGGGTCTAACTTGATTCAAATTGTAGTCAACACTGTTTCTCGTGTTCGGCAAAACAACCGACTTTTTTTGGGTTTAAGTTCGAATTTGCAGCCCTGGTTCAAAGTATGGCTTTGTTGTTTTTTACCGTGAGTTTACAAAATTTGCCACTGAGGTATCATTTTTTGTACTGGTAGCCAGTGCCGTCGCTACGGTGGGGCCAGGGGTGCCGTACCCCCCTAACGACTGCTTGTGCCCCCCCCATTTTGGTTCATTCAGAATGCTTTTTTGGAGCATCGCGTAACGACAAGACAACAGGCAATAAAGGAAAGAGGAATAATTATTTTCAAGCATGATTCTCGTTTGAAGTTTTCTCGATTGTTTGCAAAATTGCTGGCCATCAACTGCTTTACATAAATGTGACCCAATAATTCGTCTTATTAACACGTCTTTACGGATGGGTCGCGGAACAGGGATGTATGCTTACAGAAGCGTTACCGGTATTTCGTAAGTGATTATGACCTGAAACAATACGTGAAAACATTTTTTTAAAAGACCAGCTGTTTTTTTTTAGAGCACACTCAAGATTTATTTTAGTTCGCAGTCAGTGGCGCAATTAGGGGGAAGAGACTAAGGGGTCATCAGTCCCCTTTAACCAAGTCATTTAGAAAATATAACCAAAAAAAGAATAAGCGTTTAAACGTGTTTTGGACCTGACCTAATGTATGTGGGGGCTCAAGAAGCAAGACAATTTAAATCGTTCAATGACTTCTGAATTTTAGCAATTTACTGTAATTATTGATATGGTTTTAAAACGTGCAAAATGTGATTCAAATGGCGTTAAAATTGCTATTTTTGCCGCAAAATTGCAAAAATCACCCAGCAGCTGAGCCCCCTCTGTGACACGCTGGAGTAGCAACAGTTTGTTCAGCACGGGACCTAAATTAGACAATTTTTGTGCAAAAAACATTTACTTTTGGTTCAAGCCCCCTCTCTCTTAAATCCTGGTTGCGCTTCTGGTCGCATTTACTCCTGAAGACATATTTTTCATGCGATTATACCGGCCGTATGCGAAACGAGCTAACAAACGCTGCCGGGCTTTTATGTATCTTTTTCCAAAGATGAATATAAAATTGTAGCTTTAAAACATCAGTTTTTATGCTCAAAAGTTCAGTCCATTTTCGGCTAGGGTCCTCTCACTTCGTTTGGTCTGGCGACGGCACTGCTGGTAGCGTGTGATTATCTCATTCCTAGAGTATTTATTGAAACTAGGGACTAAAAATTTAGTAATACGATTAAGTTAGTGATATGAATGTTTTTTTTTTGCCTTCTACTGCCTTTGCCTTTTCCTGCTTCGAAAAAATTGTTTTCTTAGAAGATGTTGTTGCAAGGGGAAATGCGGATTGTGCTTTGCTATTTGATGGCTTCTCACTGTAATCCAATGGCTTTTAATCTCCGAATCCCTAGCTTCATTGTAGCATTTTTGAGGGTTCGCTGGAGGGTTGTGCATTATGCTTCCACGTAGTTTAGGCACCTACTGTATAAGCAGAAGCGCAACCAGGAGGGCTTGGGGCTAAAAACCCTTAGTCAAGTCACTTAAAAACTTTAACCAAAATTACAAGCGTTAAAATCTGTTTTGAGTTGGACCTGATAGTAATAGGAGCTGGGCTATTCAATTCTTAAGTTTGCCATCCGAAAAAGCAGCTCAATAACAAGTCATGCTTTGGTACATTTACTACAATCAACGATTGTGAGTAATTTCTTTTACTGCGTGAAATGTATTCACCATACGTTTGCTATACTTCCCACAAGTCACAACTTTTGACTTATTTTTCCCAATCAACTCTGAGCAGTTCACTTCGGTTGATTGCAAAACTTTTTCACTCGGTTCATAAAAAGTTGCGGACTTGCGGTGCGGACTTCAAATATTACGAAGTTGCGGACTTGCGGTTGCGGACTTCAAGAAGTACGAAGTTGCGGACTTGCGGTTGCGGACTTCAAGAATTAAGAAGTTGCGGACTTGCGGTTGCGGATTCAAGAATCTCGAAAAGTCGTTGCGGACTTGCGGTTGCGGACTAAGCTTTTAAACGTCCAATTGCGGACTTGCGGTTGCGGATTAAGAAAATTGAAATTCGGTTGCGGATTTGCGGACTGCGGACTTAAAAAAAAACTTGCGGTGCCCAGCACTGAATATAGGCCTCTATGGGCTAGGCTACTGCATTGAAACGTCAGGGTTACCAATGAAATTTTAATTAGGAAGGTTCCTACGTAGGGTTTGAAGTAAAATATCTCTGGAACGGCTGGCTCAAGAAGGATGGAGTCAATTACGCCAAATCTAATATAATACGATTGTCTTAACTTTAGATACCCCATTGATTTTGCTTGCAGTCCTCTTTCATCATAAAAAGGCGCATGATAGCATCTAAACTGGAGGCAGATGCAAAAACGTAGCTAATGAACAAGATTGACGGGATTTCTGTAATCGCACGCATTGAAATTATTCTAAAACTTTGAGACCATTACTCATATGATGTACTGCACAAAAAACTAACTCTTGTTGAATTCAAGTTGCAGCAAGATCACATTATTCTAGCATTGATAACACGGATTTCGTTTAAAACCACGTTCTACACTGGCAATATTTTAAAAATTCTTGATTATTTTTAGTTTGAACTTCTCAATAGACACTATTAAGGATTAATAGCGTTTATTTTTGGTGTTATGAAGACACCAAAGACAATGAGGTGGTCTCGATCAAACAGATCAACGAAATTACCACATTAAAGGATGACGTTAATAACGACAGCAACTTAATTTTCAATATATGGTAGGCCTCTATGTAAAAATTAGTCGTGCAATTTTGGCCCATTCTAGTACATTAGGCGTAAAATCGTGTGCTTAAGAGTGTGTTCTTATTTAGTTTTAACCGACTGTTGTCTGTATGAAATAAACTAAAATGCGCTTATTTGCTCACAATTTTACACCCAGCGTAGACCGGGACCAACAGTTCATCAGGTTCTTGGAAGGCAATATAAGGCGTTTTTCCATAAGTACGAACAAGTTTGGAATATACCATAATTATTGGCTACTGTATAATCCAACATTTGAAGATAAAGCTTATGTTTTTGCATTGACAAATGCTTGATAAAAGGGCATATAGGACGTAGGTCACATTTGGCTTTTCTGGTATTTTAAGCAAGAATCTTCCAAAAATTGTTTTGGTGCCTTATTCTTCTAACATCTTCGTTTGATTGATTTTTATATTTGGGCTGATGGATCAGTATTTTTGGTCTTGCTACTGCTGCGATGCACCTTCTGTTGAACTAAAACAACCTCACTGCTTCTTGCTTTTTTTTTTTTCTTTTTGTAGAGTAGAGCATTCATTTGGAAATGGTTTGAAATTTTGTTCTCTCCCTTTTCTTACCCACATTCCATTATTCAATCATTGCTTTTTGGCAACGAATACTACGTCCGGTAGTTGCTCTTTGGAAATTAAGTCTCCTAGATTGTCTTTTGCTCACTTTGCCAGTGTCCACAAAACTAGGCCCAATTGACGACTTTGTCAACTTTAGCTTCAAATTCTGAACTCATTTCTATCTCTATAATGGTTCTGTCACATTTTCAAAGACCCCGCATAATCTATTACATAAGCTCGTTCAAACTTACTGTATAACGTTTGTCTTGTCTTGTCTCACACCATAACCCCGATGTGATAGAAATGTTTTATAGCAGAGGTCAGTAACCTATTTTGTGACATGGGCCAATTTCAAAAAAAAAAAAATTGTGGAGCTATCCTCAACAAGATACAATATGGTGCCATTAAGCCAATTCGCAGGAATTTGTAGCTCCATTTAAAGAACCGGTTACAGATATAGTTCCAGCAAAACTTGAGAAGCCCCACTGGATTTACAGAATTACGATCATCCTTCTTGACTTGAAAAAGTGAAACAGGATTTTCTCTAAAAAAGCTTTTCTTTTGTGTTCACAACTCAATGTTCGTTTGTATCTTTTAAACAAAACTTGATCCTTTTTTTACAACTTTTACATGTTCCAGGTCGCAGATCATTGTAAAATAATACTCGGAATAGAGATTCGCGACCAGAAAGCAAATTCCTCAAGGACGTGTTTACTAACACTTGAATTTGTCAAATAGATATGCATGATAGTTGCAAGCTGTGATACAGTACTATTTGACATTTTTCCGCCGTTTTGTGCCAATCTATCTCTTCTATTAGTAGGTCTCAGTTTTTGGATTAGAACTGGGTTCTGTTGCATTAGTAATGTAATCCATTATGTTAATTAATATTTTGGGAATACGCATGTTGGACTTACGAGTTGACTACTCAAGCAAACATCTTGCTGTTTGTGCTAATAATGATAGACTAATTAAATGTTTTCAAATATCTCTGCTTCTTCAAAAAGAACTGCAAATTTACGATCTTTGAATTTATTTGAGCTGATAAATCTAAGATTTGTCATCATTAAAATTCTCCGCTCTGAGCGATTTGTGCAATGTTTAATTGAAATCGTAAACTAGCCAGCGAGTATTTTGAATGCTGGTAATATGTAAATTTATCACATTTTTTTGAGATTCTAGATTTTTTTGAGATATACTCGTATTAGTTGCTTCGAGACTGTGATGCAAATTTAACGCAGTTTTGGTGATGTAATATAAGACATAGAAAATTTACTTAATTTTATTTTTTTAATTTTGCCGTTGCACAATTAACTGTGCGGGACCGGTGCGTCTTGAAATTACTGCTATTGCAATTACATTTTATTCACCAAATTGCCTAGGCCAGGAGACAGCAAAGGGACCTTTTGGTCTTCGAGTCAAGCTGTCACTTGCCCGCCAGTCTACCACACACGATGAAAGCTTCACACTACCCTTTCAATACTGAAAGTCAAGCAAAGAAGCAGTGAGTTCCAATTTTTATAGTCTTTGGTTTGACCCGACCGGGAATTGAACCCAAGTTTACCGTTTCAGTAACAGTCGCTCTATCCACTCAAACACTGATCGGTTCAAGGACGTAATCTTTACTGCAAAACACTTTCGTGAGCAATCTTTGAACTTGTACGATTTTTGTGAAAACGAGATAACTGCTCAAACGTAACGTCATTGAAAACGACGGCATTTTTGCTCTAATCGACCATTACGTTACTAAATGATTGATGACGCCATCAACTTAAAATGATTTTTTTCAAAAGCAGTACTGTAAAGCCGTATTTAGTGGTGCAATGACTTTTGCAGTAAGAGCAAGAAATTAGTTTGAGGATATTAAAGTTTATTGCTATTGTTTTTGTTTTCAGTGGGCTCCCCGAGAAACATTTTTGGGCAGTTTTTACCCCTGCCGTTTTCAAATAACTAAGAGCAATTTTTTCGAGCTTCCCTCTAAATTAGTTACTGTCAGGGAGATAGCCGAACCGAAAGTAACTGTTTTAACCATTTATGTGTTCAGCGTACTAACTGCAAGAATGTTTTTTAACAATTTTTACCGTTGCCCTATTCCAGGTGAAAAGGTCAGTTTTTGTGCCTCCCGCCCCAAAATTCGTTACTGTCAAGGGGTTAGCCGAACCTAAAGTTGCTGTCTTCGTCATTTTTGCGTTTAGTGGACCCCAACGGACGTTTTTTGAGCAATTTTTATCCATGCCGTCTTCCAGGTAAATAAAGGCAATTTTTGAGCCTCCCCCTAAATTCGTTACTGTCAAGGGGTTAGCCGAACCTAAAGTTACTGTCTTTGCCATTTTTGTGTTCAGTGGACTCCAACGGACGTTTTTGAGCAATTTTTATCCATGCCGTCTTTGGGGTAAATAAAGGCCATTTTTGACCCCCCTAAATTCGTTACTGTCGGGGGGTTAGCCGAACCTAAAGTTACTGTCTTTACCATTTCATTGTTCAGTGGACCCCAGAGAACGATTTTACGCAATTTTTATCCATGCCGTCTTTGGGGTAAATAAAGGCCATTTTGACCCCCCATAAATTGTGGATTTGGGGGGTCTTAGCCGAACTTTTGACTTGCCAGTAAAACATTTTCTTAAAAGGTGAGTAAAGACGTGCATTTTAGGCGCATCAAACCTTCCGCCGTCTTTGGGGTAAATAAACCTTCTGGGCTGCCGGTCTATAGGTAGGGGCAAGATGCACCTGTTAAAGTGTATTGGGTAGGTATCAGCGGTGGAGTCCTCGAGGACACATTTTGAAGTCCTTGGCCTCGAAGCCTCAAGTCCTGGAAAATTGCCTTGTCCTGAGCCCGACGACAGCACTATTTTTTGAATTTTTAAAATTTTGTAGATCGCCGGAAAAGAATTTTTGAACACCTTTTTTTTTGGAGTTCGACTAAAAAATTAGTTTGAAGACCTTTTTTTTGTTTTGAAGAACACTTGTGCCTGTGTCCTTGGCCTTGAGAGGGTCTGACCTCGAAAGGACTGGCCTTGGCCTTGGATTTTTTTGTGTCCTCGACTCTACGTCTGGTCGGTATGCATAACATATCCACTCAACTGCTTGGCTTAGAGTAGCGTTAGGGTTACCTTTAGCCTAGTTACAGTAGCCTACAGTGATCCTTACAGTAGGCTAGTTTTGGAGTAAGTTGTAGTAAGGATTTGAGTTTGGGGTAAGTTTGAATCAGAATTTTTGAAAAACTAAAAGTAAAGCCTCTTATTTTGTGTGAAAAAATTTTCCCATATTTAGGCTACTGTAGCCTATGTCCTATTTATGGTAGGCTATAGTATCATGTGGCATTCTGGCATAGCTAGCCTACTGTAGGCTACCGGTATGTCAATGCATTTGATTCATCACTTTGTTGGCTTGTTCTTACAAATCCTTTTAATTTTGCATCAAAAAAAAATCAAAATTGAAAATGGTTAGGCCTATTAGATTTTAAAAAAAGAAAAACATTGATAGCCTAGATCTGGGAATGAAACCTTAGTAGCTTCAATTGAATATAGGCCTACAAGATTACCGGTACAGTAGACTGGTAGAACTTGTGTCGGGTGCTGTTGGGGTTACAGGTTAAGAATGAGCCGTCGCTTTTTTTCAGAAGCTCTGCGACTCATGTATGAGCACGTTTGCGCTTGCTCCTTCTCTCCAATCTAAGCTATTTCCGAATTCTAGCCCTAAGTCTAATGAGTGCACGCTTGAGAGCAGCAAGAACTTATGCACGCTCATACACGAGTCACGGAGATTCTGAAAAAAAGTCCAGACGTTGTTAAAAATAAGCCGTCCGCTTTTTTTCGGAATCTCTGCGACTCGTTTATGAGCATGCGCGCGCTCTTGCTCCTTAAGCTGCTCTCGTTAGGATTAGATTTGGGGAATAGCTGAGACCAGAGAGAACGAAAGAGCGCACGTGCTCTCATACATAAGTCGCAGAGCTTCTGAAAAAAAGCGATGGCTCATACTCATAGGCTCGCTTAACGACACCCACATCGTCCCTTGTGTCCAAATGAAAACAACAGTAGGCCTAGTCTACAATAAGAGTAAAAATATGTTAGGCTACTGTAATGTTCAAAATTTGACAATGGCTGCTGATAATGATAGTGTTTTGTTACTGGCTGACTCCGTGACTGGTACGTAAGAATGCCCTAACTCTTAAACCTAACCCAAACTTTAACCTTAACTCTAACCCAAATCTGAAATCCCAGACATGAGACAGCCAGATCATAGCATTAATTAAAAAAAAGAATGAATGAGTTCCCTTTCAATTTGTTTGCTTGCGTATGATAGGGTAAGCTTGGGTAATTCCAGACCGGGAAAATTCTGGACAGCCTAGGGTACCGGTAATTCCGGACATAAAAGTAAAATTGCAATTAGTGCGTTTTTGTATCATGTATATCTTTGCAGATTATCATTTCGGTAATTAAATAATTGCCTGTTCATTTTAAGTGCAATAAAACTATTCTGCGTAGATGCTCTCAGCTTTCATTTGCAGATTAGGTAAGACCATAAGTGGGCAAGTTAATGCAAAACGTTAGCTTTGTTAACCACTAGTTCGTTAACAAACTTCACACCTCCATTAACGTTAATCCGTTATTTTCAGCTTTAATTAACGGAAGTTAATAAAGTCCGTTAATCCTTTAACATTTTGCGTGTAATTTACATTTTGTTTTATTCACTCGCTTCTAGAACACGTATTGACGCTGTTGAGCTAATTGTAAGGAAATGTTTATTGCTATGGTGGTCTTTTTGTGTTTTTGAAGGTATATTTTACAGTCTGATGTAATTTCAAGATAAAAACAAGTTCAAATGCACAACGAAGCTGCAAGATATTAACGATAAAAACCTTAACGGAAGTTACTTTAGTCTGTTAACAGCACTTAATGGAAGTTAATTTAGTCCGTTAACATGAAAAAACTTTTTTACGGATTAACGAGTTAATGAAAAAGTTATCTTCGTTATTAACGATTAACGGACTTGTGCCCACCTATGGGTAAGACTGTAAGATACTAATTTGTCCTATATTGTACCCAAACATGCTCTCAAACCCTGTTTCCTAAGCTAACCTGATTCCTGGTAGGTTTATTCATTTATAACTCCACAATTTTTCCGCAAAAAGTTAAATCCATTCCTACTCCATCTCCAAATCTAACTTAGAAAAATTCGTAAGAATATGAGTTGGGGAGTGAAAATGATTGTAAGAAAAAAACAATTTAGAAGATAGCTTGGGGGTAAAAAACAAAAAAGCCTAAATTGCTGTACTTACAAAAAGACCTATGCATTGAAAAATAACAAGCTGCACTCGATAAATTTGCAATTCGCGGCAGAAAATCACTAATAAATTCATAAATCTGGCATTGGCATGGCGCAAAACAAACCAAATCCCCGACTTTATAATAATTTCGGAGTGGCAGTTAACTGAAAACAGCTCCTAATTCAATCGCATTTTGCAGAATAAAGATCTTTATTTGCAGTTCTACCACAATAAAGGTGTTAAAAGCGAAATTTTGATCATTATGGCTGAGGTTTATCCATTTTAATTGACATGGCGCAATGACTAAATTGGCGCTAGTCTGGCGCAAATGTTTAACGGAGCACATTAAAATTTCCAAAAAAGCACTTATTTATGCAGCATATTATTCCAGTTTATGATATTTATAAATATGCTATCAAAGAGTATTAATTTTGAACTTTTGCCTTTAGACGTAGAGGTCCAGAATTACCCTTTCCGGACATGTCTGTTCAGACTGATTTTTTCATCCATTCCTCAAATTTTTTTTTTGAACCAGGGTGAAAATACTGCAGTCCATTATTGAATTGCACAAATGAAAGCAATGAGTGAAGAAGAAAGCAGACAGAACGAAAACAGCAAATTTTAGTCCGGAAATACCCGATTTTATCCTACAGTATTCTCTTCACAGGCGTTAACCATAGACCAAGCAACATCAGCCACTTTCTTCAAATTATCGAAGCAAAAAAGTTATAAACCTATTTACAACACTATTAATAAACTTAAAACAAGTACTGGAAAGCATAAAATGAAAACAAGTTATTCAACTCAAGTAACACGTAATACCAGGCGGTGTAACCAGTAAACTGACTGATTGCAAGAAGTGCTTTTATAGTTTTGATATTTTATCTTTATTGCTGATAGTATTTTAAAAAATAAATCCTAGTTCTGTAAATATAGTCTTCAATAGTCCTGTACTTGAATCTCATCTTCCATCTTAAGTTAATAAGCAGTATTGAAAGCTTTTTAAACAAAAATAAACGATTTTATTATTTCCAACAATGAAAAAAACAAAAATGAGATGATTTCTAACTGTTAAAAATGTTGATTTACTCATAAAAATCAACTTAATAGTTACATAGGCCCACTTTTTATTCGAGAAAATTTGTACATTTAGTTCACAGCAGTGTTCTCTCTAACTTTTCACCTACAGCGTAAATGCTGGTAAGCGTGCGAAGGTCCTGAAGGCTTCGTGAAAATGCCGCCGAGTACCGCTAGCTCTCTACAACTTTTGCGCCGATCTCAAAAACAAAAAAAAGGTCACCAGCCAGGGAACCATGATATTTTTCTGAGGAGTTTTGCCGTTCTCCAAAAAAAAGTTTATTCGGCGGAAAACGGCAGTTTTTCTGATATCTTTGTCTACTTCTATCACTACATTAGGAGCAAAACGGCATCGCGCTTGGTGGGAAATAAAAGCGTTGTAGGTTTGCAGAACAAAAACACCGTAACCCCCTAATATATTAGTGCAAAAATGCCGGAAAAAAATTCGCACTTTTCACACTCTTTTGCACTTATAGAGAACACTGGTTCACAGCAGTGTTCCCTCTAACTTTGTGGCTAATCGGAAAGTGCCCAAATTTTCTTGAAACAAGTGTGCCCAAAGCTCTAGAAAGACGATTAAGTGCCCTAAATTTCGTACCAGTTCAGTATTAAAGTACACAAAATGTCATATTTCCACAAATTAGTTGGATTTTCTAAAGCAAAGTTTACTATATTGCCAAAAAGTATTTGCCCTTGCTCCAACAAATTGCTGATTTGCTGAAAAAAATTGGCTTAGTTGCAACACTGGTTCACAGTTAGGGTTGTACAAAGTAGAATTTCGAATTCTTGAGATTCGAATCTCCGGAGAAACAAATCTCAAAAAGCATTTTTTATCGGGTAATTGGATTCGAAAAAAAATTTTTTGGGCGGAAAAAACGTTTGAATTTTGGATTTCGGCCGAAAATTCACTCTGAATTTTGGCGAAGACCTTTTTTTTTTTTTTTTTTTTTTTGGAGATCACCTAATTTTGGGCGGAAAAATCGTTTGAATTTTGGATTTCGGCCGAAAATTCACTCTGAATTTTGGCGAAGACCTTTTCTTTTTTTTTTGGAGATCACCTAATTTTGGCCGGAAAAAACTGTATTGTTACAGTTTGCCATGAGTTATTCTAGAATAGGATTCGAAATTCTAGATTCGAAATGTCTATTCTAGAATTATTCTAGAATACTGCATTATTCTACTTTGTACAACCCTATTCACAGTCAATTTTTTTTAAGATTTCAACAGTTTTAGTATTGGTCTTTGCAATCAACATTATTTCCAACTTTACTAAATTGTTAGTCGACATGTCTAACAGTAAATTGGTGAAAGAAGAGGAGCTTTCTATGGTGTCTGATGAGCATGGAGAATATGAATATTTAAACTTGGTACAACAGATCATTGATTCAGGAAAAGTCAAACAAGATAGAACGGGTGAAATATTTTTAACCAATTTTAAATCAGTGCTTGTAGTATTTCACTGTATTTTAGCTGTGCTTGCCAATCATTTTCATTTTTAACAAATGATTTTTGTGTGACCTAATCTGATGCTTTGGTATTGATCAGTTAATTTGTTTTCATTAATGATCATCACCGCACTTTTGTGGTGCTACCACTTTACTAGTACTGCAGCAGTGTTTCCTTATAACTTTGTGGCTAATTGGCCAGTGCCCAAATTTTCCTGAAGCAATTTTGCCCAAAGCTGTAAAAAGATGTTTATGTTCCCTAATCTTCGTACCAAACAAATATTAATTTATACCAAATGTCATATTTCCACGAATTTGTTGAGTTTTCTAAAGCTATGTTTACCATATTGCCAAAATTATTTGCTCTTGCTCCAACAAATCGCTGATTGGCTGAAAAAAATCGGCCTAGTGGGAACACTGTACTGCAGTACTTCTACTTTAGTAGAGAGCTTTTTTTTGGTTATTTTGCATTGGAAAGCTTTTTGTTAAAAATATATATATTTTCGAGTTGCAGGAACCGGAACAAAGTCAATATTTGGAGCTCAGATGAGATTTGATCTTCGTCGGTCCTTTCCACTGCTCACTACGAAGCGGGTGTTTTGGAGAGGTTTGGCTGAGGAGCTGCTGTGGTTTATTAAAGGAAGCACAAATGCTAATGAGCTTAGTGAAAAAAGTTAGTTCAACATTCTTTATGGTGGTTGGTTTTGGTGAATTTCATTTGGTGAAGGTATCTATTGGCATTTGCTTTGTTATTTTCCTAACAAAGCATAATATTTGAACATTGTGTTGGTGGACTAAGTTGGCGACACTTGGAATTTTTCAATATTCTGTGTTTTTTCTTACTAGTGTAAGTGTTCAAACTGTTGCCGACAATTTTCCAGTCCTAACTAGTATGAATTTACTGTGCTTAAAGAAATATAAGGAGTAAATTGCAAAGCAACACAGAGCCTGTTTTACAATCAGATGAAACCTAGCTTAGTTTAGGTTTCTTTTGTTTGATCATTAAGCCTGCTCTGGGTTACTGTGTGATTAATTTATTGTTTTTGCTTAATGCTCTGATGAAACCAGTTGGTATGGTCTAGCAGCACATTAGCGATTGTCTAAAATCATTGACTGTTGGCCAACATTTTTACCATTTTATTGTTGTAACATCCGGTTTCAAAGGACGCATCCCAATGGGGTCAACCGGTTTGGTTGAACAACCTATTGAGCTACTCTCCGGTTTGACTTAATAACCAATTGATCTGATTAAACTTTAACTTGTGGCTACGTTGGAGTCTAATGCTACATCGTCCCCCTCCCTTTATGCATGGAACTTCAACGTCTCCAACCAACACAAGGGGGAGCGTCCACCACTCCCAAGTCCTGTCAGGCTTGCCATTGTAACATCCGGGTCCAAAGGCAAGATGCGGTTGACCCGCTTGGTTAAACAATCTATCGAGTTACTTTCCTGGTTGACTAAATTACCAATTGAACTGATTACACTTTAGCTTGTGGCTACGTTGGAGCTGACACAAATAATAAAACAATACAATATTCAGTGTTCAAGTGGTGCCTAAATGACTGGCATTTCTGGCTTTATGCAAATGATAAAACTGGGTTCTACGTAATGCTTCTCGAGCATCAATCAGCCACAAAGGAGAATGCTTGCCTTCAAGAACCCATTGTCGGTATAGTATTTCATCATCGTCCTTCAATAAATCCCAATCGTTGATTAATGTTTGGCAGGTCGCATTCACCTTGTACCGACTCAGATCGACTGGTTTGTTTTGAATGAGTGCTTTCACATGTAGCATTGTGAAAATAGTGGGATCTTCATTCTGCCAACGTCTCAATTGGTCTGGCCCCCGAGTATCCATCAAAGTAGACGGCTCAGTAGGGGTACTGCTAGCACCACCAGTCAATGCATTCACTTGAGTTAGTTTTTCAGGTTTGTCTTGACATCCATCATCTTTCTTGTCTACACGACTAAATTTATCGCAACTTGGGCAATGGAAGCTTTTGCAACGCAGTCTTGACAGTCCATCAGCATTAAAGTGATCCACACCTTTTCTATGTTTCACTTCAAAGTCGTACGTTGCGATCACGAACAGCCTACGAGCCAACATTCTATGTGGTTCATAGAAAGTTAAATGCCATTTTTTGAGCAGCATGGTCAGTCTTCTCTTTGAAATACCTACTCCATAGATATTACCGGTAATGCTTGAAGAAAACTACCAATTCCAACAACTCCCAATATGTGGTGCAGTACTGGCTATGGGCCTTAGAAAGCACTCTGCTCGCGTAAGCAGTTACTCACTCCTCTCCGCATTGTAACTGTGAAAGAACTCCACCCAATGCATGTGAACTTGCGTCCGTATCAAAGATGAAACAGCAATCATCCTGAGAATGTACTAAAAGAGGAGGTGAAGTTAGCAGGAACTTAACCTTTTCGAATGTAACTTGGCACTTAAAGGTCCCAGCAAACTTCTTTCTGTGAGCTCAATATTCGAGTGCATTATATGGGCAGAGTTGTTTATGAACTTTCTGTAGTATGACGTAAACCCCACGAAGCCACGAACTTCTTTTACTGTTTGAGGAACAGACCAATCTCGAACAGCTTGTATCTTGTCGGGGTCAGGGGCCACACCCTGTGCAGAAACGACATGCCCAAGAAATCTGACAGATTGCTGTAAAAGTTTGCACTTTTTGGGTTTTAGTCGAAGACCAGCCTCACGCAATCGTTGAAAGATTGCCTTAAGATTAATTAACGCTGAATCAAAGCTGTTGCCATAGCAAATAATGTCATCAAGATGCACTACACAAACTTTCCACAAAAGACCCTGTAACACCTTTTCCATGAGACGCTCAAAAGTTGCAGGTGCATTTGTCAAGCTGAAGCACATTACGTAAAAATGAAACAAACATTTTCCTTGCAATGTGAACGCAGTCTTCTCTTTATCAATTGGATCCATTTTTCTTGCCAATAACCACTCGCTAAATCCAGTGTGGAAAACCACTTATTACCCCCGAGTTCGTCTAGCAAGTCATCCGTCCTAGGAAGAGGGTAAGTATCTTTTCTAGTAGCTTCATTTAATTTGCGAAAGTCAACGCAGAATCTGTATGTACCACCTTTTTTGTCTTCTAAAACAATAGGCGAAGACCAGGGACTATTACTAGGTTCGATGATTCCCGGTCTTGACATTTTATCCTCTTCATCAAGCGCAATTAGCCGTTTTGTAGGAGGCATACGACGTGGAGATTGCTTAACAGGAAGAGTGTCTCCAGTATCAATACTATGACGAGCCATTACGTCCGGCCTAAGCACACCATTATCACAACAACAAACACGTCAGCATACTCGAGCGAAACACCACGTACCTGTTGTTGCTTCCCCGCCGTCAAGTTCTCCATGTCGTCTAGCAAAATCTGTTACATGTTTGGGCAGCATCTCAGGGCTTTAAACTACAACTTCTTCGAACAATGGTCGATGAGAAAGAGCCACCAAGTTTTGTTTTATCTCGAGAAAACTACGCCAGCAGTCCAAGTTGCATCTGTGCCGGCTTAGAAAGTCAATACCTAATAGGCCTTCTCACCCCGTTAAGTGGCCAACCAAAACATTATGCGATACCTCAACCCCTTAGAATTGAACGGCATCTCATATCGACCTGCACATCGAATTTTTTCCCCATTTACCATGCCAGCATTACAAAAAGTTTCGTCAAGTTTAGGTCGCTTAACACTGGCAATAGTTAAATATACATCATTATCAAGAAAACATACACTAGCTCCACTATCCAACAGCAAATTTGCATCGTTATCGTACACTTTACTGCTGACATACCATTGTTCATCAAAACCATTTACCTCCAAGTCCTGATGTAATTCTCCGACTTCTACATAGGCCAAACTGGCACCAGTCGAAAGTAGAAACTAGTTCGACTGTGGATACTGTCACTCTCTTACCAAGAGTCCTTGCGTGCTCGCCATTTTCACATCCGTGTCAAAAAAACGAGTCCCAATGCGGTCAACCGGCTCGGTTGAACAACCTATCGAGCTACTCTCGGGTTTAGCTTAATAACCAATTGATCCGATTAACTTTAACTTGTGGCCACGTTGGAGCTTACGCTACATCCTCCCCCTCCTTTTACGATGGCGATGGCACCTCAACGTCTCCAACCAGTGCAAGAGAGAGCGTCCACCACTCCCAAGTCCTGTCGTGCTCGCCATTGTAGCGTTTTCTCTTTCCGCCACATCATTCATCAAACTAACTTTATGCTTTCGATCAAGTTTATTTACTTTCGTTATAAAGCCAATCACTCCCACTTCGGCGTGGAACTATATTCATACCACACAGAATCCGGCCGGTGTTGTACTCATAGCGCTGCTTGCAGGAACCCTGACTCAGTCCGCTTGTGGTTGGAGGGACCTGGTTGCCTGTTGCAGGAGCGGGTTGACGTCAGACCTCCGACTCGAGCGCTGTTGTTCGTGTGAGTGTTGTGAGTAGCTCATCTGTTGAAGAGAATGACGAGTACGAGTTGGATCAGGTGATCGCCACGTCACGGGATCGGTATACGTTGAAAAAATGTCTTGCATATCTCATAGCTTTCGCGGAGTTTGTCGTAACTAAATTTAAAAAGGCAAACTTCTGAAAATTGGATTTAAACGCTGCATTGTAACGTCTGTATCCAAAGGACGCATCCCAATGCGGTCGACCTTTTCGGTTGAACAACGTATCGAGCTACTCTCGGGCTTGACTAAATTACCAATTAATCCGATTAAACTTTAACTTGTGGCTACGTTGGAGCTGACGCTACATTATGATGCTTGGCTGCTGACAAGTATAATATCATCAGATTGATAAAGCAAATAATTGGCACTGAGCAATTGACTTTATCACTTTAATTGTTTGTGGATTACTGCAATTTACTGATTTAGTTCGCAAATTTAAATCTCGAATGATTAATCATTTGGCTCCGGTTTTAGATGTGAAAATTTGGGATGCAAATGGCTCGCGGGAATTCCTCGACAAATGTGGCTTTAAAGAGCGGAATGTGGGAGATTTGGGGCCAGTTTATGGATTTCAATGGCGACATTACGGTGCTGAGTATAAAGACATGCATGCTGACTACACAGGGCAGGTAATACGTTCTGTGCATATAGTCAAGTACAAATTCAGTTGACACTTAAAGCTTACAACTGAACATAACATTGAAGTAAATTTACGCTTGATTCTATTTAAATTGTCTCTTCCCTATTAAAGATAAGAGGCTGTTAATGATTTTTGAATTTGAACTTTTGAGGATGATGTAACGGAAAAACTTCAGCTCTTGATTGCATTATAGTGGGACGATCTGCAAACTTCAAACTCTGATTTTAGTGTTCTAGTTAAAAAGCTTTGTTTGAAGAGATACTCCTCAAAATTGATTTTATTGAATAAATGAGAACTACTTGAGGGAAAAAAGAGGTATCTCAAACCTTTTTCCACAATTCCCCTTATTTGCGAAAATGCAATTTAGTCCATTTGATTCCGTACCATAGTCAACCCTGTATTTGGTAATTTTGTGACATCATAAAAAGCATGATCTTGCAAAATTTCTCGCCAAGAAGTGCGATTACCAACTGGTAGCAATGAGTAGCCTAATCGAATCTGAAACTTTGGCTACTGCTACTGGTACCTGCAGATCTAGGCTACCAGTACTGATCGTTTATGGCTTCAAATATTACATTGTTCACAGGCTAAAAACATCACCGAAACTGTTCTAACTTTGATGCCGTAGATTATATCACGTATAATGTCAGTGATAAATTTGTTTAAATTGGAATCGCTGGCTAAAGCAAAATCCTAGGCTGTTACCTTCCTTATGGAGCATCGCTGTTCTGAAGAGAAATTTTGCAAAATTATGCCTTTTGTGATGTCACAAAATTGCGAAATGCAGAGTTGCCAATGGTACGGAGTCAAACAGATTAAATCGTGTTTTCGTGAATTAGAAGAATTGTGGAAAAAGGTTTGAGGCACGTCTTTATTACCTCAAGCAGTTCTCATTTCTTCAATATAACCGAATCTCTTTTCGAGCAGAATCTCTTTAACTGCGTAAGAAAATTTTTTTCGGTATCAGTAACAAATTCTACTACCGGTACCTCTATTAGGACTAAAAAAGGTTGATTTGTGCCTGGATAAATACAGGATGTGCAAAAAAGTTGCAGAATTGCAAATTGCTATGATTGGTGTACAGTTGGTAGCTAACTATAATTTTTAAAATGTATGCATTAACACTTTAACGGTAAGCAGAATTTAAATATGACACTCAGTATGCTTTTGCTACAATTTCAAAAAGCTCAATTCTGTTCAAGGAAAGAGAAGGCATTACGCTGTGTCGTCATGTACTTGGAATTTTTTTTAGGGAGTGGATCAGCTGAAAATAGTTATTGAAAAAATCCGCACGAATCCGAACGATCGACGGATTATTATGTGCGCTTGGAATCCGGCCGATATTCCAAAAATGGCGCTCCCTCCCTGCCACGCTTTATGTCAGGTGATATGTAATAGCGATAGTAAAATCTCATTTTGATCCATTTTTGTAATGCAACGAACAAAAGATGCGCTGTTTCAAGTAATGGCTACAAGCTTGCCGATCACCAAATCAAGAAAGTCGAAACACGACTTCATTTTTCATAAAACCGTTGTTATGTTGCACCTGATGAATACAAATTCGCATTGTATTACTTTTGTGGTGTCACATGTTTCTGCTTGGTTTGATGATCGGCAAATTCATAACCTTCCGAGGAATGACGGCACGAAAAAAATTGTTAAACTTTGGTAAATTTTCGTATTTCATACCATTGTTAGATTTCTTTTTATGGTTTCATAGCGAAACTCAGCTGCGGGAAGGTTAAGTTCAAGAAACGAATGAAATTCATTGTTGCTGCAGTTCTACGTCTGCGACGAAGAGTTATCCTGCCAGTTGTACCAGCGCTCTGCCGATATGGGCCTCGGCGTTCCGTTCAACATCGCTAGCTACTCTCTCCTCACCTGCATGATCGCGCACATCACTGGTGGGTTTTTTACGGTAACCGCCATTGTGCAGTAGTTTAGTGATTGGAATTTTGCTCTGACTACTTGTAAGACTGTATTCGATTTTTCCAAAAAACGCTGCTGATTTTTCATAAAGTTTATGCTGAATGTAGAAGTGTAAAAGAAGTCTGTTAGCGGTGTCCAGTTCAGTCCAAGCTCTGGTCAAAAATCAAGTTCTCATTACACTCGGTGTGTTACGACAAAGCGTGCAACGAGTTTGCGGGGCCCATCTCCGCATCATTGTGCCTGGGAACACAGCTCTTTTTGAAGAAATGTCGCAGTGGTGGGGAGCCGTTGGCAAGACTGTGTCCGATTTGAACCTTCGACCTCCCGCTTCAGAGACGATTACGTTACCGCCCGACTAACTGCTGTCTCAGCTTGGAAAAACTGTGATTGAGTCGAGATCGACAAGTGGAAACTAACAGCCATATGCACCGAGGTGGATTAACTTTGAGCCGAAGATTAACAAAACTTTTGGGAAAAGTTTAAACTAGTGGCCGCGCCAATTACTATGATAAAAGTTGCTCAAGAATAGCGGCTCTAAACTTGCAAATTCGGTTTCTTTTGATGTAGTAAGTTCATTGGAGTAGAAGATAAAAAATTCATAATTCGTGAATTAACGTCACTCTAGCTTACTGCACACGACTCTTAAGGATCATAATTATTATGCATTTTAAGGATGAATTCTCTGACCTTGCAAATTCAGTTTGTTTTATTCTGACATGTCCAACGGTTTAGAAGACAGAACATTGATGATCTGCAGATGAAAGTTAATCTACGTTGGTGCATGCGACCTTCGTGCAGTCTGCACCAGCGTCCTGCTACCTCATCGTGGTGGTGCCGTCCCCTCCCCAATGGGGATTGGTCGAAATGGCAGGACAGATCTTCCGAGGGGCTCGGCCAAAAGGTCGCCCCCATTGTCTAGGACTGTTTTTTCGCTGGGCTGCTTGTTGACCGGTCACAACTGGGCAGCTCCTCTTCTAATTGACCGGACTCCCCTTCAGCGTCTCTAAATCCTGGCTTTGCTCCTAATTAGTGGCAATGTCCATCCTAACCCGGGCCCCATCCGCAACAATCCTCGCCCCTGGTACCCTTGCTCCATCTGTCACCTTGATGTGAGCAGAGACTCCCTTCAGTGTTCTACTTCCCTCAAGTGGTATGAAATACGAAACTGTGCAACTGGCACTGCAGGGGTTGGCGTTGCCCAGCATGCTGCCCCCGAAGTCAAACTGGCTCCCCTACTCAGACCAGTTCCCTCGTTATGACGTCTGCATCCCCTCCACCCCCTCCTCTAGGGTTCCCCCAGTACCACCTGGCTTTTATCAACCGCGTCCCTCTCAGGGCCCCCACGTTACCCCTGCTCCTTGTGCTCTCTCGAGGTAGGTAAGGACTCACTAAAGTGCTCCACCTGTTCCAAGTGGGTGCACTTCTGCTCCTCCCTGACCCGGGCTCACTTTCACAAAATCTGCGCGGCTGGCTCCACCATGGGTTGGAATTGCCCTGCTTCTTCCACCCACCAGCAAGCCTCCCCCCGCCCCGTCTCTCTAGTTCCGCCCCCTCCCACACCCCTCCACCAACATATTCAGATGTAGTGGATTCATCTTTACCTCTCCCTTCACACCCTCCCCTCCTTAACACTTACCCTCTTTCTGCTTTTGCTTTACCTTCCACACCTCCACCCACAAGCACACAACCAATCAACAACTCGCAGCCACACAATCAACAAACTCCACACCCCCCTCAAAACCTTAGAATTCTACGATGGAATGTTGGCGGTCTTTCCCCCTCACGTCGTGCTGAACTAATCGCCTTTCTTTCCAGCAATCAGCGTGACCTCATTTTCCTCCAAGAAACCCATCTTTTGGCAACCAAGAAGTTTCAAATCCCTGGGTATTTTACTCTCCGTATGGATCAGACATTCGGCAGGCAGGGCCCTGTTTCCTTTGGAGGTCATAACACCGGTGGTGGTGCCCTCACTCTTATCCACTCTGACCTGGCCTTCTCTCCTGTTTCTGTCTCCTCTCTTTCTTACCAGGACCCCCACTCTGACTACATCTGTGTTAAAGTTCTTTTTCCAACCACTCTCCCTTACAATTCCTTAACCTCTACTCCCCTTCTATCAGAAGCACTTCTTCTGATTCTCGCACCAGGGCCTTCTATTCTGACATCCTTCCAAACTCCCCTGACACTTTTATTCTTGGAGATTTCAATGCTCACCTCCCAACCTGGGACAGTCTCATCCCCCCTAACCCGCCCAAAAATGACCTGTTTTGCTGGATCACTTTCTCCGGTCTTGAAATCTTGAAGACCCCGCCTCTCTCACGCTCCTCCATCATTTCACTGGGACCCGTTCATCCCCCGATATTTCGTGAGCTCCTGCATCTCTCGCTCCCCACTGTGAGTGATGCACTCTCCCTGGACTTGGCTCTGACCATCTCCCCATAGAGATTGTCCTCCCCCTCGCTCCAGTTCGTCACCCAACACTCGTCCCCCCAAATTAAGTACAAAAGGCCCGTTGGGATGTTTACCAATCATATATTGTTGAGCATCTCCCCTCGCTTGGTGTTGACACAGTCAACATCCACCAGGCTGCAGGCTCCTTTTCCCTCTTCTTAGTCAAAGCTGCCAAGGCCTCTATCCCCTTTGGCCGCCTTGGTCGTTCCCCCAAATCCTTGTGGTCCCAGGAAGTGGAATCTGCAGTGCGGGAGCAACGGAGGGCCCGCTCCGAGGCACAGCGGTCTGAGGCTCACCGCCTCAGATACATAGATGCTTCTCGTAGGGCGTCCTCAGTCATTTCTAGAGCCAAATCCGCAACGTGGCAAGCCACCTGTTCTAATCTGACCCCCGTTCTCATCCTCGTGCTGTCTTCAGGCTTCTCAATGCCATCTCGGGCAAAAAGAACACTTCCCAATACCCTTCTTTTCCCGGTTGCACTTCCCCTCTTGACACTGCCAATCACTATGCCTCTTATCTTCGCTCACATCTATCTCAA
Source organism: Trididemnum nubilum (assembly GCA_963965965.1). Lineage (NCBI taxonomy): Eukaryota > Metazoa > Chordata > Ascidiacea > Aplousobranchia > Didemnidae > Trididemnum > Trididemnum nubilum. Next base: position 1,056,409 of record OZ014477.1, read on the forward strand.
GCAACACCCCGTACCTCGCGCAGAGCTGAACGACAGTTCATGAATGAACTTCGGAAAGCTAGCTGTGAGGATGCTTCCTTCCACAATTCATTCTGCTTTCCTTTCTCCTTGGCTGAACTTTCCATTGCCATCTGCAAACTCTCCTCTTCCACTGCATCTGGCTCCGACCAGATTGCCTATTCTTTACTAAAGCATTTGCCTGAGCCAGCACAACTCCTCTTCCTTTCTCTTTTCAACAGGTCCTGGTCCTCTCACACTTCCCCCTCTTGTTGGAAACCTACCACTATTATCCCCATTCACAAATCTGGAAAGCCCACTTCCTCTCCGTCCTCCTTCCGCCCCATTTCTCTCACCTCTTGCATTTTCAAGCTTTTTGAGTGCTTGATTCTTTCTCGCCTAACTTTTCACCTCGAATCGAATCATCTCCTCTCCACTTGCCAGGCCGGCTTTTGTCCTGGTAGGTCGTCCCTCGACCAAATTTTCACTCTGTCTCAATCAATCTGGGACGGCTTCCAAAAGAAAAAGCCTCCAGACCGAACCATTTTGGCTTCTGTTGACTTCTCCAAGGCTTTCGACTCGGTCTGGCACTCTGCTCTGTTTCATAAACTCCTCTCGCTCAAACTCCCCCCTTGCTTCGTTCTTTGGGTACGCTCTTTTCTTTCTGATCGTAGAGCTAAAGTCCAGGTTGGCCTTTCTTTCCACATCAGACAAGGGGTCCCCCTGGGCTCGATACTTGGTCCAGTCCTCTTCATCCTGTTTGTCGATGACATCACCAAGGATTTGCCTCGGGGTGCCCATGCCTCCGCTGACGATCTGGCCATCTGGTCCTCCCCAGACCCGCTCAAAGCATCCTCTGTTGTCCTCAATGTCCTAGAAACGTGATCCAACTCATGGAGACTTCCTCTCAATCCAAAGAAGTGCGAGTCCTCCTTTTTCTCTACAGATCCCCCATCAAGCCACTTTCCAGCCCCGGCTGAACCTCCTGGGCTTCCCTCTCTTGTTCAATCCCACCCCTAAATTCCTTGGTGTAACCTTTGATCGGACTCTATCCTTTGGGGCCCACGTCCAATCCTTGTGTTCCAAATTCTATCCACCCCACAAAGCCCTTCGCTCCATTGCCACTGCCTCCTGGGGTCCCACGAAAGAATCTCTCTCCCTAATTTACAAAGCCTTTGTGCGACCGGTGCTCACATATGCCTCTTCTGGATGGTTCCCATCCCTCTGCAACACCGTAACCAATCACTTGGAAGTCCTACACAGAGCTGCATGCAGGGTCATTACTGGTTGCCTCTCTTCCACCCCCTCCTCCCTACTCCTTCGTGAGGCTCAACTCCCTCCTTTAAAGCTAACTCTAGAACATCAGACCCTTTCCTCCTTCGAACGTGCTCTGCGTCTCCCCCCAGACTTCTCCAGCCTTTATGCCCTGGCAACAAGAAACGTGCCCTGTCGACTAAAGAAGAAACCCTCCTGGAGATCATTCTGTTCTTCGGCCACTCAATCCCTCCCATCCCCACGTGAGACTCTGATCATGTGCCCCTCTTTTCCCCATGGACTACAACCCACCTCACCATTTCCCCCTTCATTTCCGACTGCACAGGCAACAGTACAGCTTTACTCTAGTCTGCTTCAAGCAGACTATCCTCCCTCCCCCCTTCTGATATCCAAGTATGGACTGACGGATCTGTCCCCTCCCTTTTTGGTCCCGGTGGTGCTGGAGTGTATGTCCCATGCTCCAAATGCAACTCATCCAATTTCCTGTCCTTTTCCACTGATCCAATTGCCTCCAGCTTCACAGCTGAAACCTTTGCCCTCACGCAAGGTCTCGTTTGGTGTACTAACCGTTTGATGACCTGCAAATTCCAGTCAGTCCTTTTCCTAACTAACTCCCAATTGGCCCTCTCAATCCTTTCATCAGCCCCCTCTTATCTCCTACCTGAGTCCCTCTGGAATGTTTGGTCCCTCGCCTCCTCTCTCTCCAACAAACACCACATTGAGCTTTCAATGGGTCTCCGGTCACGCTGGTCTCCCCGGTAATGAAAATGAGGATTTACTTGCCAAAGCTGGTGCCTCCCTGCCCACTGACGCAATCCTATGCTCTCTACCCCAGTAGTTATCAAAGTCCGTTATTTTCAGTACCACAATTGGAGACATTACATCTCCCACTCCTATATGAACCACCAAGTCCCCGAAGTTTCTTCGGAGGAACTTCTCCTTTCTCGCCCCATTCGCTGTGAGCTTTCCCGTCTTCGCTGCCATGGCCATAGTCTTCTTTTATCCTCATATCTTCACAGGATCAGTCGGAAGGAGAATTCTGCTTGTAGTGCCTGTGGACACCCTCTACGGAACCTCAATCATCTTCTCGACTGTCTTGCCTCTGAACCCCTTCGTAAATCTATCTTTGGCTCCTCTCTTTCTATTCTTGACCTATGGTCCAGACCTTGGGGTGTGGCCCAACTGTTGGGTCTCCGCGGAGTTCCTCCGCGCCCCCATCCCTCGGAAGGGGTCGGGGAGTACCTCCACCACCACCTTCGTGCAATGCAAATCTATGTTGAGTCGAGGGGTGAGCATCAAAGCTGCAGTAGTGCTACATTCAAATCTGCAACGAGGCCTGTGTTTTAGGTTTAAAGCCGGGCGATTTCGTTCATACGCTTGGGGACGCCCATGTCTATTTGAACCACATCGAAGCCTTGAAGGAGCAGCTCAAAAGGTCGCCGAAACCGTTTCCTACACTCGGCTTCAGCCGGAAGATAAAAAACATTGACGACTTCAAGATGGAAGACATCGTTTTAGAAGGCTACAAGTGCCATGGCAAATTAGCTATGAAAATGGCTGTGTGATGAACTGTTTTTTACATCTTACCAAATTGTGTTGATAGCATTGCACTGCCAGCAATTATGCATTATTTTTGATAAGCGTGTTCAGGGAATGTGTAATGAGCACAGTTACGAGCTTCAAAAATCAGGTGCAAATGCGTCAATTTCATAAAAAATTCAAAACAGTGATTGTTTTTGTCACCAGAGAAAAAATTGATTTCAATTTTATTTCAACATTAAATGCCTTTGCAACATCTATGCGAGATAATAGTAAGCTATGACATCATCACTGATGTCCTTACAGGATTGTCGATGATGTCATATTTTTTAAAATCTTTGATGATACCAATTCACTAAGACCAAAACTGTAAGTTTGCGAAGGCAACTGCAGTTTTTTCGTTTTTGTAATATTGCACACTGAATAACATCAGCAAGCTTGTTTATGCGGTGATTTCAACAGTCTATGACTTCAGAATTACATTTATATTCTTCGTAGATTTTTGTGACGTGTTTTTGACCTAAAAACTAGAGTAGAAAATAAGTGTCAGCTCAATTTTGAACCTTCCAGTTTTGAAGGTTTAGAAATCGTAGTCTGATTACGACAAACCGCCCGCAAAAATTGGCATGCATTAAGCTTTCATTTAACTCGAATTCAATTATCTTCGATCTTATGTCGGTATAGTGCATGTGGAACCAATTTCTCTCCTAGATGTCATTTCGTTACATTAAGTGATGGTTGGAAAGTCTAAACCGTTGGAAAACTCATCTTGCTAAAGAAATCGTTTATTCGTGTAGTTTGCTGAAAAATCGCTACAAAGCCGAGGTATAGTTCTAAAGCAAAAACGTGCTTTAACATAATCAAACAATCACTTGAAAGGCTGCAGTTCTCTTAAATCCGATTTTTAATTTTTTATCAAAATCTATGAAATTTTGCCCACGTTTGAACATTCTTCCCAAAATTTGCAAAAAATCGCCCTAACTCGTTTTTCATCAAAATATAAAATTTTGCAAAATATAAAACTATGAAAATTTCCATTTTTTTTTTCAATTTTTTTATCAAAATGTGAAATTTTGCTCATGGTTAACCGTAACCGTGGTATTTTATCGAAAATTGACCTAAAGCAACATTAATCATGGAAATATTCGTTCAACGTGTGGAAATATTTATTCAATGTGTGAAAACAACATTTGCTTTCATTTTACGATCGCTTCCTTTTTTTATAAGTCATTGCTGTGCTTTGCTCGTGACAAGTTGCTGTTGCCTAAATCATTCATCTGCTGATGATGAGACTAGTAATATCTTGAAACGTTCAGTAAAAAATATGTTCGCTCACGTTTTGGCTCTTTGCCTTATCTTAAGATGACCTAAATCGATTTTCAATTTTTTATAAAAAGAACTAATGAAACTTTGCCCATAGTAAGCTAAGAAAATTAACTCGATTTTCAATGTTTTATGAAAAGATGTGATTTTGCCCATAGTTAATCTTGACATTTTATCGAAAATTGGCATAACTCGATTTTCATTTTTATTAACAGGTGAAATTTGCCCATGGTTAATAGGGTGGAGTGAAAAAATTTTTTTTTGGAAATTCAAAAAAGTGTAGTTTGGAAATCCTGGCAAATGGTCTAAAAATAGAAAAAAAATCGACTTGAGCCAGTTGCCACCTACCATGGGCTGGCTACCCCCCCAAAAAATTGGTCGCGGGGGTAAAATGGCCATAAAATCATGTTACTTGATAACCGCTAGTCGTAGAGACCTGATTTATAGCTCAAAAGTTGCAGAATCATCATGTTTCTATGAGTGCTAAGAGGACTTTTTGTCTATTTCAATCATAAAAATGTTACAGTCAAGAAACCGGTTTTTCATGCTAAAATTGCATCATAGAGAATTGTGATTCACTACTAGTTAACATGAACTCTTGCAATTCGTAACTTGCTAAGAAATTTGATTTTAGGGGTATGTCGTACAACATATTACTGTAGTAATGCGAAGTGCACAACAAAAGTGAGTGCGAGGCTGGCAAAAGTAGATGTGTTATCAACAGTCAACACAACATAAAAACATTTTACGAAAATTGCATTTTAGTGTCAAACTTTTTTAACAATTTGCGAGATCTAATTGTTTGGCGAATAAGTCCGTCTCTTCTTTCAAATCCAGTGACTTGTGCTGATGCTTCCGTTACCAATTTGACGTGTCTTTCGACAGTTTGATTGTGGCATGGATGGTGTAAAATTAAGGGTTTCATTCGACAGTCTTCAATTTCAGAATCGGACAAATGTCTAATAGCTGGAGGTTGTTGCTGACAAATTTCCAAATCAGCCAACTCATAGTATGTGTCTGCTTCCAAGTCTAAAGTAGGAAGGTGAAATAAACGAACTGAGGTGTCGTTCTTGCGAAGTGAAAGAACGTGATTCACGCCCTTGTCTCGAACAGCTTGATCGTCATCTCCTAACATTGCGATCAAACTGCTTTCTGGATGGCCAAAATATCCATTTCTTTGAACAACATTTTGAGCTACTTGTCGAAGATCTTGATTTGTCAGACTGTTAATTCTTTTGATCAAGTTGAAAAAAACTTTAGAACCATGTGTTAGTTGGTTGTATAACTTGATTTCAAACCAAGTGGGAAAATAAACAGTTAAACAAAAGTTAACTAAAATTTCCAAGTTCTGAGGTGGTTCATCAAGTGACACGTAATACCGCAAAATTCTACAACCCAAAGTCAACCATCTTGAATGCACCACTGGGCCAACTTCCAAATATTGTAGATCATCACCACAATTACCAATTATAATTGCCAAACAGATTTTGTAAGCGTAGTATTGATCTGTACTCAGGTCATCAATGACATGAGGTGGAAGTTTTGGAAAAGAAGAAATAGGGACGAACACTTGCTTAAACTGAGTAACTGGCCAACTTGATACAGGACCCTGTGTTTTTACCTATTGGTTCGGCAAATGTATCTGGACCACTTGTTGCCCCATCCAAAGCAGCAAACACATGTCGCAAGGGAAGTTCATTTGTGTGTAGTAAACACACAACCCACTGAAGAAGTCTGTGTAATAATTCTTCTAAACTTCGAATGCATCCATTGTGTTTGCCGGTCATAGAAGCAGTACCGTCAGTGCCAACTATTGCAAGCTTGCCTTCGAATTCCGCACCACTGAAAGAATCAAACAACTTTTGGGCAATTGTTCTACCTTTGTCATCGTTAGGAGAAAAGTGAGTAAGGTAATAACTTTCTGGCTCACCAACTACTGTATAATGTTCTTCCAGTTGAACAGACCGATAATGCTTCTCATTTGGACCTTGTGCAACAATTTGGGTTGCATCTTTGCGGCCATCCAAATACATTGCGTTCACCAATCCAAAGTTTTGTTGCTCTTCGCTCCGGATTTCGTTTCGGCATCTTTCACGCTCTCTTCGTAGTTTACTACGATCAATGATGCGTGTTTTATCATCTTCAGTAACTAAACCAACATCCACTAGGACACTGTTAGCAACTGCAGCTGCTGCTCTATCCGATAGCTGGTAGCGTTCACAAATTCTGGCAAGGTTTGGCCATTTTTTGCGATTTTGAATGGATGGATTTGGCATTTCCGCTAAGAACTGAGAAACTGCAGATGATTGTGATGTGTCTGTGCTTGTTGATGCCAAAGATTCGGACTCTGAGACATAATCAGTAGTTGACAGAGTAATAATTTCATTTTGGCATTGTGAACTTGGGGCATTGACATGTGATTCTGAACGTCGTATAAATTTTTGGTCAGATGAGGTCAAAGGCAAAGCTACATCTAATCATTTTCCAATACGCCAACTCTTTTGATCTTCATAAAATACAAAATCTTCATCAGTCATTCGCAACTTGTGGTCTTTTTCCAAACGTCTTCGTTGTTCATTGTCTTTGCAAAACACGTCGAACAACTTATCTATATCTGACAAGAACTCCGCTTCTTTTTCCAAAAAAGATGCTCCACGTTTTTTCTTGGGATACCGATCAAGTTTGCTGAAAGCTACCACCAGTGCTTGTACTTTTTTAGATATAGTTAAGTAATGTAATGGATAAACATTACACCACACCCATCTGTCATGTATTTCTTTAGCAACATCATTTGCAACGTCCACAGTTCTAAAATTTTCGAATTGGATGATCCTCTCTAACACTTGACATTTGGTGGGTAGTATACCGGATGGAAAGCTTTTACTTCCTGTGAAAGTGTATCCACTATGTAAAACTTCAACGTTGCTTGCACTTCGCCTGGTTGTCATAGCTATTAACTACGGTGGTTATCAAGTTATTTCATTAATAGTACTAAGCACCTAATTACTTATCTACAAAGAAAAAAATCTTTAACAATTTGTAAGGATTAAGTGGACGCAAGCCTACGTCTACCTAATCCTTAAAAAAAGCTGTTACACCTGCCAAAACTAGTTTTTTGACTGTAACTTTTTTTATGATTGAAATAGACAAAAAGTCCTCTTAGCACTCATAGAAACATGATGATTCTGCAACTTTTGAGCTATAAATCAGGTCTCTACGACTAGCGGTTATCAAGTAACATGATTTTATGGCCATTTTACCCCCGCGACCAATTTTTGGGGGGGGTAGCCAGCCCATGGTAGGTGGCAACTGGCTCAAGTCGATTTTTTTTTCTATTTTTAAACCATTTGCCAGGATTTCCAAACTACACTTTTTTGAATTTCCAAAAAAAAATTTTTTCACTCCACCCTATTAACCATGGGCAAATTTCACCTGTTAATAAAAATGAAAATCGAGTTATGCAAATTTTCGATAAAAGCGGTATGTTGCATGTCCTGGCATCCATCAGAGTGTTGATTAAGATATTTTTATTAACAGTGAGTAATTTCTGCTCCAATAACGAAGATAGAGGATTGAAGAACAGTAAGCACACTACAATGGCTTCAATAACAGCGGCGTGAGCCTTGTAAACGATCTGCGATATATGTGGTGCACCAGCGACACAGTGATGGGTTGGCAACACTTCAGCAATGGCAGATTAACTAATCAGAAATTTTCTGCCTGGATTTAAAAGCCGCTTTTGGTGAAGACAAATTATTTTGCATCAATCATAATATCGAAATGAAACCACTAGATGCAGGTCCTATTTCACCAAAACATAAATGTACTGGCAATCACGAGGTTCTGCTTGCGCCAATCCGCCATAGCCTGAAGCGCCACGTGGAGTGAATCATCTTTTTGACCCGTTTCCAGTTTATGATGACGTGGTCGACAAGGGGCAGCTCGACTCGAGGGCCCCTTCGCTGCTTCCTGGCCAATACGGCGAATCGAGGTATTATGATCGTTGCATCAAGTTACATTTTTTTTGTGGTCGAAGTATAATGCTTGACCACAAAGTTTCAGCAACATTGGGATGCCAACTAAAGGTATATGACGCGACTGAAGGTCGAGTTGTTTTAAACGAGTTTCCAGAAAGAATTGGCTTAGGTCAATGTTGACTGGGTTTTGGGATTAAAAATGACGTCATTTTTAAGCGTCATCTGAAACCACTTAAAAAACAAAACATTCTGCACTTGCGAAAGCGTTCAAATATCATGCAGCTGAGAGGAAGACATTACAATTACATAAAATCGTTGGAAACCTTCATAGGAAAATATATAATGTTTATGCATTCCTCAAACTCACAAATATTATCATTGAAGGGTCGGTGTAAACGTTACAGAATTTGGGTGAAAAGTGTCGGATGATATTGGAACGTTTTCTTGGTGTTAATTAAAGTTTGGAAGGTGGCAAACTGCCTGGCGCAAAAATCAATGAAAGAAGCGCAATAGGGCGAGCTGGTACGAAAATAAATGGCAACACTGAATAGTAAGCACTGTGGGTTCCGGAAAACAAAATTCTTCAAGTTTCGAGTTGCGCCAGTAGCTTCTCTAACCTCGCTTCTGCATTGGACACCGATTCTTCAAAAACGTTTCTTAAATCTTTAATCTGTAGCAAAATATTTTCGTGAAAGTTGCAGTTTTCTGTCGGGTTATTCATTTGGCCCTGCCTAATTCGAAGGGATTATTGGTGAATGAATTTGAACAAAACGGGGACGTCTCGAATGCGCCAACCGTCTGGCAGCGACTTTACACGTCCAAAAAGCCTTGGAGAATAGAAGCACTTAAAATGACCAATACTGCACGTAGTTAAAGCATTCCAAACGCCCTCACACAGCAAGTGTTACGAAGATTTTAGCTCCAAGCATTGTTTACGAGGTCTAAATGAAAATTAAAGCAAACAATCAATTCTAATCAGGTGGCTTTTCAACAACCCAGCTATAAATTGGTTAGTACCCAGCCCACCTCGGGTACGCACTTCGTAAGCTTAGTTCGTAAGTAATCAATACTAACCTTTTCGAAATGATCGACTGCAATTGAAATATCGTTCTTCATTGCCCTGAAAATGTCAAAGCTTGATTTAATCTTGAGTTACAATATTATTGCAGTTTCATACTACCAAGTGGTTTTACAAAAAATTTACCTAAAGCATAGTTTTTTAAAGCCAAGTTGCACATTAAATGGACTTGGGTCAACTAGACAAGTGATGTATTTTGCTCAAAATCTTTCGAACCTGATAGCATTTGGCTTTGTCGGGGCAAACTCGATAAAACACGTGTAAAGCGGCCGGCCAGTTGGTTACCCTGGGTAGAAAAACTTAAGAAAACGACTAAATTCGCTTACCTTAACACCAACAAAATTTGAAGCTTGCATGAAAAATGTAGGAGTTAATTTCATTCACTAAATTCAGCTGAAGAGCTGCATCAATTATTGATTATTATGAGTCATCTTTGCATAAACAAGATTTCGAAATTGGTTAGGACTGCCAGAATTTTCCGTGTCGGGTAGGGGTCTGGTGAAGCAGTAAGCCACACATGGCTTCCTCTTTAATCCATATCAGTTCAGCTCTTCACAAAAGCATCGGGAGCACGCTGGCTAGGAAATGCCGTTTTCACGTTTATTATTTCGTCAACTCTTGATTGCTTGATCTGGGTTCAACCCGCACCCTGATCACGTTGTTGCGTTCTTGGATAAGATGCTTTAAGATGATCATCGCTGCGGGGTGGCTTCGAACGAGCGGAAAATTTAACTAAAAATCCAAATCAACCGCAAACAACTCAAATGGGAGCGGATTTGTTCAAAGGATGAAGGATGACGCCACAGACGCTTCTCGAGGTTGAAACTGCGACACTCGACTCACTTCATTTCACTTTTGAACCAGGCTTTGCCCTTGGAGATTTCCTCCGTTTGCGTTTCGGCATCGTGAGTGGTTCGCTGTAAATCATAAAACAAGTAGTTGAGTGGCCGTCGCTTTCCATCTAAAACTAAAGCAAGTGGTTGCACTTTTGACCACTTGAACGAAGATCATCCCAAAACACGGCCGTCGGACACATGTAGGTTGCCTCGGGTTCGATTCCACATTTAAGACAACTGATGATTCGCATTGACGGCCTCCTTGCTGGACTGACCTTCAGCAGGCATAACTCGAAAGGTTCTTTTGCTGTGTCTTGGCAAATCACCGAAGTCGGATACATCGCCTCTCTTACGACTTATTAAGTAGGAGCATAACTATCTCAATAACAAAACGGCAGAAAAACTGTCTACCTGAACGCGTTGCTTCACAGGAGAGGCATGCTGGAATTCCTAAAACGACAAAAAATCTTAAAACAAATTAAAGTTGTTTATAATCCAGCTGTATATTTTAAGGTTGATCAAATTCCAACAGAAATTAGCGTACGCGGAAAATTTTAGCAAATGAAATAACTTCCTCTTCCAAGTTCTTGTATACCTATAATGAAGATACGAATAATGATAATGTCTCCTGTCTTCACAAATTCTTCTGTAACGACCATCATACCCAGTATTTTTGCAAGAGTGTTGGAGCATGCGTTTTGATGTGCATTGTGATTGATGGCAGCTACAATGGAAGCACGGAGGACAAACACCATGAACTTCCCGCGGTATTTGAAATACATGTCAACAAGCTAACGTGCTTGTCATGATAGGTGGTGGAACCGGGGGGGAGAGGCGCTAAGCAAAATCCTAGTTGAGCGCCTGGCTACACGTTATTTTTGAAACCCGTCGTAAGGGCGCAGGAGATTAGGGAGCAGACATAAATGCGCAGAGACGTAAATCTGCAATCTGCGCTAACATTTTCGTGCTTAGGAAAATAATTATGTAGTCAAAAAAACGAACTTGACTAATGAGTATTTTATTTAATTTTTGAAAGCCAAGTTTTGAAAGAAGTTGTTTGAATTCGCTTCTGCCTTATGGGCTCCGCACCCCTCGCACGAATTCGGCGGAATAAAGCGAGAAAATGAGTGATTTGAATTGCCTTCGCACGAGGACAAAAGACTTATTATTGCTTGCTTAACGAATTAAGTGCAACCGCTAAATGACTGCGTTTGAAAACAACCGCTGACGTGGTTACCCAAAGCAAATAAACTCATTAAAAATAAACATTTCTTTTTAAAGGTTTGTTCAAGATTAGTGTACAGCGATTTAAAATCAGTTTAAGGGTAGTGCTTTGTGCACTAATATCAATAGAGTAGTTAGTATTTGTTATGGCAATTTACGTAATTTAGGCAGAATTGCATCTAAGCTTACTAAACCTCTAAAAATTCAGCTAGTTCATTCTTTGATATTGTCCCATATTGATTATTGCAATGCCTTGTTTTATAACTTACCAGAATATTTATTGCACAAGTTGACAAAAGTTTTATATTCTGCAGTGAGATTTATTTTTGGACTTCGTGGTTCTGCTTTGCGTAAGCATATGCTACCATATTTGAAAAGCCTTCATTTTTTACCAGTGAAATATCGTATTGAATTCAAAATTGCTTTGCTCACACACAAGTGCCTGCATGGTTATGCTCCTACATATTTGAAAAATTTAATCAACTCTCGTTCTGTTTCGGAAAGATATAGCTTGAGTGTTAATGATGATAATTGGCTGCTTCAAACGGTGACTAGCTTAAACTTTGCTAGATCCCAATCTATGTTTTCGTGTGCATCACCCAAAGTATGGAATTCGTTGCCACTATCTCTGCATGAAATTGAAAGTTTGTCCCTTTTTAAGAAACGTATAAAAGCATTTTATTTTAATTTAGCTTTTGAGGATATTACCACTGTTTGATGCCAGTATTTTGCTGCTTATTGCTGTAGAATTAGTACCTCTGTTGAGTATTAATTTTATTTGGAACGACCGACGCTCGCGTCGCGTGTTCCTTTGTTTTTACTCGGCCATTTTCTAACTAATGAGTGCGAGATTTCAGACTTTTGCTTATAACTCGAGAACCGTTTGGTCTAACTACATGAAATTTTGACAGCAGTTTGAGATTAATGAGTTTTATGTTTGTACCAAATTTCGAGGCAATCGGTCACGTGACTTCGGGTTTATGACCCGAAAACCGCCCCGAAAGTTTGGCGTAAAAAGCGGTCTAAGTCAAAAACGGCTTAAGTACGGCAAAAAATATTTCTCATGGTTATATGTCTTAAGATATCCTTTCATCCCTACCAACCCACTTTCGGCCGCGATGAGGTTTTTTTCTTATTTTTTTCCTTTTTTTTCCTTTTTTTTCTTCCTAAATCTTGTACGCTCGAGTTCTCCTAAACCACAAAACATAGAAATCTAATTTTTGTGTGAAGTTGTTGAGGTACACACGCAATTGTGTCTCCTGAAATTTTTTTGGGGCAACTCCCCCGGGAACCCCCCCAAAATGGGGCCCCAAAAAATCAATTTTTTGAACGGCTCAAGCTAGGGTGCCAGTTTTTTTGGATATCAGTAGATATTTGAGAGACAAATATTTTGACATAATTTGGGGGTACCACCCCCCCGGGGACCCCCCCAAAAACAAATTTTTTTAACCATATAACCTAGGGTGCCATTTTTCTTTGATATCAGTAGATATTTAAGAGAGAAATATTTAGACATGATTTGGGGGTACCACCCCCCCGGGGACCCCCCCAAAACGGGGTCCCAAAAAATCAAATTTTTGAACGGCTCAAGCTAGGGTGCCAGTTTTTTTGATATCAGTAGATATTTGAGAGACAAATATTTTGACATAATTTGGGGGTACCACCCCCCTTCGGGGACCCCCCCAAATGGACCCCCCAAAAACAAATTTTTTAACCATTCAACCTAGGGTGCCATTTTTCTTTGATATCAGTAGATATTTAAGAGAGAAATATTTAGACATGGTTTGGGGGTACCACCCCCCGGGGAACCCCCCCAAAAAATTAAATTTTTGAACGGCTCAACCTAGGGTGCCAGTTTTTTTTGTTATCAGTAGATATTTGAGAGACAAATATTTTGACATAATTTGGGGGTACCACCCCTTCGGGGACCCCCCCAAATGGACCCCCCAAAAATAAATTTTTTAACGATTTAACCTAGGGTGCCATTTTTCTTTGATATCAGTAGATATTTAAGAGACAAATATTTTGACATAATTTGGGGGTACCACCCCCCCGGGGACCCCCCCAAATGGACCCCCCCAAAAGCAAGTTTTTTAACCATTTAACCTAGGGTGCCAGTTTTTTTTGATATCAGTAGATATTTAAGAGAAAAATATTTTGACATGATTTGGGGGTACCACCCCCCCAGGGACCCCCCCAAAATGGGGCCCCAAAAAATCAAATTTTTGAACGGCTCAAGCTAGGGTGCCAGTTTTTTCTGTTATCAGTAGATATTTAAGAGACAAATATTTTAACATAATTTGGGGGTACCACCCCTTCGGGGACCCCCCAAAAATAAATTTTTTTAACGATTTAACCTAGGGCGCCAGTTTTTTTTTGATATCAGTAGATATTTAAGAGATAAATATTTTGACATGTTTGGGGTACCACCCCCCCGGGGACCCCCCAAAAATGAATTTTTTAATGGGTTAACCTAGGGTGCCAGTTTTTTTTTGATATCAGTAGACACTTAAGAGATAAATATTTTGACATGGTTTGGAGGTACCACTCCCCCGGGGACCCCCCCAAAATGGACCCCCAAAAATATTTTTTTTTATTGGTTTAACTTAGGGTGCCAGTTTTTTTTTGATATCAATAGATATTTAGGAGACAAATATTTTGACATGGTTTGGGGTACCACTTTCCTTGGGACCCCTTCAAATGGATCCCCCAAAATCAATTTTTTGAATGGCTCAAGCTAGGACGTTAATTTTTTTTTATACCAGCAGATGTTTAAGAGACAAATATTTTGACATAGTTCCAATGGCTTACGCTTGAATACGATGTTTTTTTGTTTTTTTATTATTATCAGTCGCTATGTTGTCGATAAAATAACGCATGTGCATTGTACAAGTTAATCAGGTTTAGTTACTCAGGTTTAATCACCTTCACAGGTTTAGACAAGACAAACTATGGAAAAGGTTACTGGAAACTAACGATAACGTTGATAATTTTTTGACTTGATTTGTACTTTTATGAAGGTTCCAAAATTAAATATTTTGAATAATTGCTGATTTCACGGTTGACAAAAAGTACTTTTGAGCGTCACAGCATTATAAACTACGCGTCGGTCGTTCACTGGGTTTGCTGGCAAACTCCCATCTGGTTCTGTAAAGCTATTTGAATGTTTCTTTGGCCCCTTAGTCAGATGCATTGACACTTGTTGGTGTTATCTCAAGGGGGATATAAATTGCAATTATTATTATTATTATTATTATTAATCGAGAACTGGAAAATGGAAGCGAATTCAAACAACTTCTTGCAGAATTTGACTTTCAAAATTAAATAAAATACTCATTAATCAAGTTCGTTTCTTTGATTACATAATATTTTCCGAAGCACGAAAATGTTAGCGCAGACTGCAGATTTACGTCTCTGCGCCCTTATGCGGTAGATCGCTGCTTTTTACCCCCGCCCTACTTTAAACATGGTTCCACTATCGCTATGTCACTCGCATAGCGAGCATCGGAATCCGAGTGTGGCTGTTCGATTTTCAATTACGTTTTCTATTTTTTTTCCGAAAATATTGTGACCTTTTTCGGCATGACTTACAAGTGAGGCGATACAGACTTACAAGTTTGAGGTCAGTTAACATGGATCGTGACACAGCTACGTTTTGCCATCAAAGAAAATCCACGGAATTACATTTAATTTGAATGTAAATTCTCACCAGTATTCTGGTTAGTTGGTTAATTTCTTCGGTCAACATCGAGTTCTTTGAGCGCAGCTTCTCAACAACTTCTTCCAACCTACAATGTTCAGTTGACATTAGGACAGTGAAACAATGTCCAATTTCAGCAGAACGGCAAAGTGTCGTTGCTTCTTGAGGAAACACTTACCGCTTGCTTTCCAATGAGGCAGGGATGCCGATCTTTGTTGAGCATTGGGGGGGGGGGGTAATTTGCAATTTTACCCCAATTTTGCCCTATTATCAACATTGGGGGGATGAACCTCGACCACGATTTTGTTCACGTGAGCAAATTAAATGAAGACCAAAAAAAAGGTCTTCACCAAAAATGGAAAACATTTTTTCCTCGAATTCAAGTGGACACCTAGGCTTAGATGCACACCAGAGTCAAACTATTGGGGGGATGCAGATGTAGACCACACTCAAACTATTGGGGGGGATACAGTCAAATTATTGGGGGGATATATTCCGTAGGGTGTTTCAAAATTGTACCACTTTCAAATTTTACAACGGCTCAGCAAATTTCTGATGAAGTTTTGGGCGCTGATTACGAATTCGATATTGTTTTTTAATTATGACATCATTTTGAGGGTTCACGCCTCCATTGTTTGCGTTGTTTTTTGACTTTTTTGTGATATATCACTAACTACATATCGTGGAACCTTAAAATTTACATCAAACGACGCAGAATCCACGATTTCCTATAAGTGCTCTGTAGATAAAAAAAAAAGCTTATCTGCAACAGAAAATAAGTAATATGCAAAAAACGGTTTTCATCAGTTGCAAGATATGACGCCGCAAGCCATTTCGGCAATGGACACTTTTAGTTTCTTAAAACAGTTTCGGTTAAAACAAAATATATTTCTGATGTAGCCAAGGGCTATGGTAGCCCAGTTGCATTGTAATAGCAGAGGGGTGTGGGTGGGGGGAAAGGAGTATGGGCGGGGGAGGGGGTTGGGTTGTGGTGAGTTGGGTGGTCGGCTAAGGTAGCGAATTCAGGGGGTGTGGTGGACTAAGGTAGCGAATTCAACATCTTTCTTCTTGCATCGAACCCGGGCCTTTCTTCTTCCCCTCAATTTTACTAATAACGTGTGTAAAATATACCTCATTGACATGAAATAAACATTCCATCGTATGAATTCCATGATCATAGTGTTGTTTTCAAAAATCAGTAAGTTGTTTATTTACTCCACACTTTCTACCAGTATTCAGAGCGGTTGTATCAGACATTGGGAAATACGCTTTATCTAAAACATGTCTACATTGTTTTGCTGCTTCTGAAAATATGGCTGCAGATATCACCGATGTCCCCTCTGCTAACGCTTTCATAGCAATTACTTTTTCCATCTTCTCCCCGTCTTCCGAAAATTGTCCCCAAAACACGTACCTATCTATTTTCGTAATAATTTTTCCGTCATAACACTTTTGAATAGCTTTTGCTCTCGCAAGTGTATCTTCGCAGCGCTTCAATGCAATTTTCGTCGAAATTGCTATTAGTTGAAATTGTTCTTTTTGCCAACGGTGGATGGCTGGAGATCTGACTGTTGTCGAATGAATGTAAATCTTCGGTCCGCTTTTACACAGTCATCAGTGCAAATCGAAAACGATCTAAATTTTTTATAAGCCTTGCAATCCTTTCACATATTTAGTTGGATCTATGTAGTCCGGGTCGAGTTGCCTTGGTTTTTCTGCATCAAAATTTATGGCATTTTGTGACGCATCAACAACATTTTTAGCAATAGACATGCAAGGTCTAAACTCATTGGATGAAATACTGCGTGCAGATGAATTTTCTGCAACTTTTCGCTTACTGCAGGATGTTGCACTGACTACGTTAATCTGCACTTCGTTGTGTCGTTTAAGTTTTATAGCTGCCTTCTGCGTGCGTTTGTAGAAACTTTTGTCTTTGGACGATATCAAGATCATCAGCCTCTATGACCTTTGATCCAGTAAAAATTTTTACTCAGCTGCAGGGATCCTGCTTTCAAATTTGCATGCACAAAGACATTTATCTTTGTTACTTGGCAAGTTTCGCTAATATCACACCGGCTCTTACTGATATCGAATAATGTGTCCAGCCAATCTCCATCAACAGTCGAGTTATTTAATCTGTTACACCTTTTCCTTACAGCGTCAAATCTCTCAACAACTCGCTTCAATTTATTTGAAAATTTTTAGAATTTACGATGGGCAAAATAGCCTTTTCCCACAACCCTACAACCTCAGCTTGAACTAAATCTTGCACATCACTAAAACTCATAGGTGGGCACAAGACCGTTAATCGTTAATCAGTTAATAACGAAGCTAACTTTTTCATTCACTCGTTAATCCGTTAAAAAGTTTTTTCATGTTAACGGACTAAATTAACTTCCGTTAAGTGCTGTTAACGGACTAAAGTAACTTCCGTTAAGTTCTGTTAACTTCCGTTAAGGTTTTTATCCTTAATATCTTGCAGCTTTGTTAGTGCATTTGAATTTGTTTTTATCTTGAAATTAGATTAGACTTTAAAATGTAACTTCCAAAACACAAAAACACCACCATAGCAATAAATATTTCCTTACAATCAGCTCAACAGCGTCAATACGTGTTATAGAAGCGAGTGAATAAAAAGAAATATAAATTACACGCAAAATGTTAACGAATTAACGGACTTTATTAACTTCCGTTAATTAAAGCTGAGAATAACGGATTAACGTTAACGGAGGTGTGAAGTTTGTTAACGGACTAGTGGTTAACGAAGCTAACGTTTTGCATTAACTTGCCCACCTATGCTAAAACTAGAAATTTTTATTGAAAACTTAGAATCACTATCCATCAAAAGCTGACGAACGTAATAAAAAAGTTCCAAAACATCCCTTGTTGTCGGTAACGTGTTTCCTGCTAATTTGTTTTTTACAATCACAGAGCTTGCTTCAACTGACCGCAGCATTGTATCAACCCTTATTTAAACTCCAAAACTACTTTCTTACTTTGATAACTCAAGTTTTATGGAGCTGAACCTCCAGAACTGCTTAGTAAAATTAAATGAAACTTGAGCGATTTCCCGTATGATGCCCTGATTAATATTGTAGTAAAACAATCAGTTTTTATGAGGAGTTTTTCAGATGCGATAAATATTAATGATGACGTCACAATACTTTTTTGATGCTGAGTGAATGTATAAATTCGTGAACTGTTAATGCAGCAAATGTGCGCAAAACCGTTTTTTGCATATTACTTATTTTCTGTAGCAGATAAGCTTTTTTTATCTACAGAGCACTTATAGGAAATCGTGGATTCTGCGTCGTTTGATGTAAATTTTAAGGTTCCACGATATGTAGTTAGTGATATATCACAAAAAAGTCAAAAAACAACGCAAACAATGGAGGCGTGAACCCTCAAAATGATGTCATAATTAAAAAACAATATCAAATTCGTAATCAGCGGCCAAAACTTCATCAGAAATTTGCTGAGCCGTTATAAAATTTGGAAGTGGTGCAATTTTGAAACACCTTATCCCCCAATCCCCCAGGGTTTCGGCACCCCTGCACTGCGTTCAAGCCCGGTTGTACTGGATCACTACGGCCACGTGTGCCCAAACTTTTTGAGGAACGGGCAGCATTGACTTTATTTTTTGAGGAACAGGCCGCAGTGAACTGGAAATCAATTCTTTGATGTGATATGTGGCGGAATTTAAGTGAAAACCAGGATGATCCCGATTACGGTTGGAACAGAGTGTAGGTGTTATGATGTTTGTTAATATAAATAAATATATGTTCATAAGCATAAACAAATAAAGTAAGTTATTTTTCTATTCAAACTTTTTTAAACAAAAAATTATAAGGCCGTGTAATTAGCGGGTCGTAAAAGGCTACCAATGGGCGCCCATCATCAGCGGTGGCCACCTGCGAGGCGATAGAGTGCCCAATCTTATGAATGGTGAGTGATTCGGCACTCTTCTCCCAAAGGTCCTCCAGCTCAGCCGGGGTTCCAATGTGTGACACAGCGCCAGCATGCACAGGTTAGTGGCAGCTCCACCCAACTTACTTTTCCTTTTCTTCTTCTTCCTCGTTCAAGTGTGTGTAAAGCTGCTCGAGCGTGACGCGCACGTGCTTGTACTCGGCGTACAACTCATCGATAGTCGAACACAGCTGCTCGTTCGACACCGCCGCTGCCGCTTTCCCGAATTTGTCGATGTCGTCAGAGGCGGCTGAAAAAACAAAATTTCAAGAAAAAGCTCAGCTCAAAAGGAGACGGAGGTTTTTCAAATTTTTTTAAAGTTGTTTCTTATTGCTTTTGCAATTCACTCACCAAAGAGACGGCAGAGTGTTTAATTTTTAGCGACTTTGACAGAGTGTGTCTAGGATTTGGGATTAGAGTAGCAGTCTGCAATAAATTAACGACTTTCAGACGTGTTTTAATTTATCTTCAGCTGCATCGAAAAACTAGCAAGACTGTATCTGCGATCCAACCAACCGGGAATCAAACCTCAGACTTCCAGCACCAACTCGAGCACCAAACCGATACATTTACTGGTCGGAATGATCACAACTAATACTCCAAGCATAGCATAAAACCACATGCTGCAGATAACAAAAGACAACCTAATTTACACCGACACGACAACCAGTGATCGTCGAGATTACCTCTGCTTCGCAACGGACTTGATTGGACGAGCATGTGGGGATTCCCCGGTTCTGACATTGAATGCGGCAAGTCTACAAAAAATACACCGTCCAAGTGAACATCGACTGTACTTCACACAAGCACCGGAAAAGTTAAGTTTTATACCAGCGTCGAGAAGAATGTTAGTCAGTAAGCTCACGCCCTCGCGTTGCCACTTCTTTTTTCATAGCAAGTTCTGTTATTTTAAGTTCTGAAATCGCTATTTATTAGTGTCGAAATTTTTGCAAGGTCTTCTAGCCCTTATTCCGATAAAATCTAGCTTATTTTTGCCGTCACTGAAGCGCTGCCGCAAGGCATTCCGTCGCAACATGGCTCCTTCGACACAGAGCCCAAAAGTGATACATTTAAAAAAATGGCCACCAGTAAACAAAGTTCTCACCTTGGCTGCAAAGCTGGTTGACCAGGTTGCTACTCACTTCGTTTGATTGCAAATGGTTGGCCACGTGCGCTGTAAACAAACCAGATGTTAGTACAGCAAAGAAACGCGGTCGGTTTTATCAATAATGCGACCCTGGATCGTTTTTCGCCGCAGGTAACTGATATCTGGGTGACTTAAAAATTATAGAGCACAAAATTTATTTTCTATTTTGAGTAAAATCCCATTAAAATCGTTGAAATGGACCACTACAGAGATTCCAAACCCAACATTGCCAGCTAACGAACATGGCTATTTTTGCGTGTTGAAACTTAACGCTACAGCCTAAGTATCAAGTGAACAAAATAAAAGAGGTTTCGGAATATTTCGGAAAAGTTCGTAGAATGCTCACCTTCGACACGTGGTGTGGAAGTTGAACTGGGGGTTGAATAATCGGCCATCATCGTAGTGCTGTCGATGCTGGGGAGATCCTGAAAACAATAAAAGTGCGTTTACACAGAACACAACGTATCCCGAAGTGACGCTAAGCAATCTAAATGTGACGTCATTGACAACTAGCGAAAGATTGCAACCAGTTGCAATCTTCGCGCGTGGTTGCTTAACATCATGTAGACAAAATTGTTGATGAATAATAGGCTTATTTTGAGCAAGTGACGTAGGCGACAACTCGCGACGGCTGCCAACCTTCGCTTTGCTTCGCGTCCGGTGTTGTAGACGCACCTTAAACAGTGTGAAAATTCTGTGGGGTGCGAAAGTTAAGAAGGTTGGTAGGAATAGCCAGGCCCCTTACGAGCTATGGGCACGTGTTCCCCGCAACCCAGTAATAGCCCGTTGTTTGCGGCTGCCCTACGGTAGGTCGGTCGCTAGAAAAGGCAATTTCGCCCCGCGCTTACTCTTGTTCACGTTTGTAAAAACGCTTAGAGCGCTGGGCTCTTTTTTGTGCCAAGGCGAACTTAAGCCCAAGCCAGAGCGGCCGACATATTGTTAGAATGCTACCCTCGCCCGGGCCATGTCACAATGCTTGAGTCACGTAACGAACCACCAGCAGCGTCTTTCATTAATGCGAACAACATGCATTAATGCGACGCTCCATCCAACCGCGATACGACAGCACCGCAAGCCTGACAAACGACAATGCGACGCTTTTGATCCAATCACTCAGGGACTTAATCCAACAGTTGACTGCGGTCGAAACAGATTAATAGCTCAACACGCCAAACTTACATTCATCATCGACAGATCGCTAAGGTCGGCCTCGTGCTCGTCCTGTGAACAATCGGCTGCAAAAACACGATTGGTTAGTGATTGCTACTGTTTCACAGCATGCTGCATGGAATAACGAAGCTTCGCCAGGCTTCCGATCTTCAAGAGTTAGGAAAATAATTTAAAACCTTCCCAATTTCGATTTGGCATCATGAACTTCAACGCAATATGACCAGAAAACAGAGGGTTGCTAGATTCTTGGCTATCCGAAGTATCTACCGCAGTCAGTTTGCTTGTTGGTTGGACCCTTGGCGCCAGTTTTTGATTAATAATGGGGTTAAACTTTTTGTTATAAATTATTGTTATAAATTTCTAAAACGTTACAGTTTGATCAAAATTTAATACAATGAAAGTTTACAATTTTTATCGAACTTTTTACACGAATTTTGGGTGAGAGCTTCATTCCGAAAAGGCGATTTCACAATGCAGTAGTTCAAAGCTTCGTGTTCAGTAAATCACCACTTGCTTCCAACAAATGCGAAAACTTTTTGGTATGCAATTTTGAACAACTTTTACTGCTTTAGGAATGAATTTGCGACAATACCAGTTTGTTCTCAGGACTAAATAAATATTTATATAAACCTGCCAAATCAAGTTGGCACGAATACAACTTGTTTACAGAATAAACAAACGTCACAATCGGCTACTTTCGATCTCTTATCTTTTCATAGCATCGCTTTGTTTAATTCAAAGAGAAAGGACAATTTTTCTAGAAAATGTTAATCGATTTAGCACCAATCTGAAGCAACCAAAGCTGGAACAATACGTGAAAAGAAAGAACCTTGCAGCATGAATATTATGATGCGAGAATTTATTTACTAATGCGTATTGCGTACGGGTCTGTCTAGCCACACCTACGCAGGGCACGGTTGTTTGGGTTCTGTTTTGCAAGTCTTTCGTCTGGCTGGCCCACCGACTGCTTGGCCCCTTTGGAAAATAAAAATAAACGTAAAGTGTGTTTCTCATCGACACAACGACGCGTTGCCAGTTTTTCGATCACTAGCTCGACGTTCTCCCAACTGAGCTACACTAACGTAAGTTTTTCATGACCTAACTCGTAATCAAGCACTTACTTGTTATGTCATACGTCACGTCATTGCTGCCAAGCAACGAAGTATCGGTGTCCGTTGCTATGCTTTTCGGTTGACCGATGACGTCACTAGCAGTGTTACCATCTCCGGTAAATGAAATGGAAACATCTTTGCAAGGGGAAACACTGTCACTGTCGGTGGAGGATCGTATCCGTCGGCGCTCAGTTGCTCCGTACTTTTCTTCTGGCGCGTAGTTGCCTTCTTGTTGTCTGGAAAACATGAATCCGCTATTTTAAGGGGAATTAAACAGATCAGATATTCGATGGCCCAGCTTGGACCAACAGTTTAACTTCAATAACCGTGTCATGTGGGTTCAACAGTCCACAACACCAATGTTAAGGGTCTCTTGTCATTGATTCTTCTTTTTTTTTAGTGTAATGCAACAATTAAATACTACAAGCAAGTGTGGTCTAGTCCAATGGCTCGCGAAGTGGTCACGTACAACGCAATTATTTTAGCGTATTTTTGTTAACCTCGTTTCGCTATTAGGAGAGAAACTTACAACCGATACTGGCCGAAGGTGACGATGTCGGGGTTGGCCAGGATTTCCTTGTACCGCTCGTTTTGTCGCATTCGCTCTTTTCGTCGCGCCGCGTCGCTGCTTTCCGCGTCACCTATGGAGAGAAAACCGCAAACTAAGATGTACAAGTGAGCCTCTTTATGGATGTGTAAATTGCACGCATCTCAGCGCCGATAGCCGTCCAAATTACAGCCCTAAACAAATTTTGACAAGAAACTTTGAAATGTGTTGATAAACTTGTTTATTTTTGTTTGAGGAGTTGCTGTTCCGACCATTTCAGATGACTGGGCAAACAACTATTTGATGGTGCTCGTCCAGCGATATCAATCCATCAGCCCTTGGTAAAGTGAAAATAGAGCAGTGCGGAGTGGTTAAGTACAGTACGTTACACTCATACGATAAAAAGGTTGTGAACGCAACAAAATTCGAGCACCTACTTATTCGTCCCATGAAAAGACGCCAATCAGCATCTTGGTGGAATCTAGCTACACGAGCCCGGCCTACACGCAGCGTAAAACCATAACCACCAACCTGATCCAAACGAACTCCTTTCACAGTTCGTATCTTTAAGTGCATCATCGACCTGAAACAGAAGAAAATTTAGCTTAGCTTCAACTGCTACTTTTCGCCCATTTAGATCCCCGCTTCTGTGTTGTTTCTGTTTAAGTTTAAAAGCTCGGCGGCCGCCACTAGCCACAGGGTGACTGGTGCGAGGGCTTGGGCTGTACCAGTGGCGCAACCAAGCCCCCCACTTCCCCCATCTTGGCAAAATCCTGGTTGCACGCCTGTACCAGCCAAATTCTTTTCCATTGAACACTAACGAAGTGGTGCAAAATTTTAAAATGACTATCAGCGAAGTCGACTTCGAAGCAAAAAAGCTGAAGAATTCCTGAAATTCTTTCTTCCTTCGCTAGTTTCGCTTTCATGGAATCTCTCGAACCACGAACTAAATGCACACGCTAAATGTTATTTTCAAAACCAAACTAAATTAGCAGCGCTAACAAACGTTGCTGTAGTTTCAATAAATTCTAATAAGTATGACCTTATCGATAGCCTACCTGGGTGGGTTGGACCGCGTCTGACGCCCTTCTACGTTGTTGACGGTGACTTAAACGTCCCAAATTAGAGGCGGGGACGCTGCGCCGTCTAGTGACTGAATGCGTGTAGTCTAGCTCATCTGCGGATAACTCCAGCGTTGAACATGGATCCGTACTCGCTACACCTTTTTCTGATTCTTCACTTTCTCGTGGAATGTTTTTGGGGTCGGGTGTCGTTTCAGTTGTAACAATGTTGTCTGGAAGCTCGGTAACTTGCGCGGCTTTGCGCCGTGGCGGACGAGCAACGGGCCTGGCTATCTTCGGACTTCGCCCCGAAGGTCTGCGCAGTTCGTTAATAGGCTTCGGTCTGCGAATAAAACACTCGTATAAAAAAGAGCAAAATGGAAACTAAGTAGATTAGTGTCACGCATCACTCCATACCAGTGAGCAGGATACATGTTCACTCTAAGGCAATACTCGACGGCAAAGTTCCATCACGGATATCGCCTGGTTCCACGAACTTTTATAGTATATACTAGAAAAATAAACCAACCTTCGGAATCATTAAATAATGCTACAGGAATACAAAAATTGCTCCAAACGTTATACAACTTGGAGATACGCATCCAGTTAACGACAATGGTGGAAAGTGCTTGCAATTTGGTGACGAATGAACAATCTGATAGGTCGGTTCTTTCGTGATTTGGCACTTTTCTTGACGCGACTCAGCAAGAAGCAGGCGCCTGAACCAAGAACTAAAAAGTGGGCAGCATGCAAAAATGCTAATAAACTGGTGTCACACAAGCACAGTACTACACTACAGTAAGTTTATGTTTATTAGAAAACCATTGAAACACATTCACGCAATCAACAAACTATTACCGAAATCCATTCAAGCCGCTGTCAGGCACAGTGACATCATCGCTTCCAGGCACAGCTTCGTGGTTGCTGGCATGCAAAAAATCAAATCACAAATCGTGCTGCAGAAAACCTAATATCTGTGCAAATTTGGCAGCTACATGCAAAAATACCTCTTTATTGCAGAACAAAACGTGTTGGGATAATTCAATAAATCAACGTCTAACAGTACAGAGCAAAATCTTTGTAAAAAGTGATGTGGCAATCTCGGCAGTTAGATCATTTTGAAAAATAATCGTTCGTAAAAATTTAATGAAAGCAAAAATCACGAAAAGTGTTTTGTAATTTCTTCGGAAAATCTCGAGCAATTTCTAACATTTTAAAAAAACTATGAACGAACTATTCGTTTCTATGGTGGTAACTAGACGGATTTCTAATGGAATTAACTGTTATTTTAGAACTTTGACGAACTTTGGTCAAAAATATTTTCAAGTCGTGCATGTTACGGTGTCGTATAATTAGTAAATTTACATAATCTACTGTTTAATCCATGTTCCCCGAACGAAGTTGTTGTCACTGCAAAATACACCAATCGTCGCTATGCTGCAGCAAGGTAAGAACCCCACTACTAAAAATAACAATTACGTTAATTATCATTGATTGCTGTTATTAACAATCACATACTCAGCTTGAACAAGCACAAAATCACGCCAAGTGTTTCTCTATAACCTCTACCGATAATTACAGATCCTTAGATTGTATCGTTCTTGCAAACTTTTGCTCATGACAGCAATAAATTTCGACTTGATGACTGAGCAGAGAAAAAGTATCACCTTTAAACAGCGATAATCAAGGCAATTATTTTAACATTGACCATTGGTTGTCAATGCTGATTTTGAGCTGTGACCAAATTCGAAACTTTCTTACAAATACAAAGCCTTGCCAAAAAACATTCGCTGGGCTGCTGGCACACTGAAGGGAAAACCCCGCAATTGCGAATTTAACTCCGAATGTTTGATGCAGAAAGCAAGGCACGAAATCTAGTCACAGCAACCTCACAATATCAACCGACTAAGCAGCTTACTTTCTCAATCCCCGCTGTTCCTTTGCTTCTTGATACAATATCCTTCGCTCAGCGCGGGTGCGGCCGGGTTTCTGCAAAAAATTGATGGTCACTTTACGTATGCAAAACTGTACGCGTAACCCCATTAGGGTTGAGACTGTCACTGCTGCAGTTTCACCATCAAAACAGAGCTCAAATCTCGTTTGTTTTTTTTGTATCTGTAAGAGAACAACTGGGCTGACGTAATTTCCACTTTGTTCAGGGGTTCAAACAGAAAAAACGTCTTTTCAACATAGCAATGTACGCGCAGGTTGCTTTGTTCTGATACGAGACTCAACTTACACAACAACAATTTCGACCGCTTACACCATATTTTGCCCTGTCCTTCTCAGTGGACACTTTTACAGTAGGGTGTTTCATTTTTTCACCATTTTTGAAATTGAAAATGCTTGGGGTCGTATTTGATAGAGTTTTTGACGCTGATTCGAATACGTGATTTTTATTTCGCTATGACGTCATTTTGAGGTTGCAGCACGCGTTCGAAACTCTGGCAGAGCACGATTTCGGGAATTTCCCGTATCTCGGTAACGGTAAAAGATAGCGCGTCGAGATTGGTGTCAAAATGCGCAGAAGGGTCGATTTCCTATACCCTCTCAATACAACATTTAAGTGTATTTTGAACAGAAAAAAAGTTATTAGCAAATAACACATTTATCATGCAATTTTGATTTTCAACACACAAAGGCATTATGGCATTCGCAGTAATCACACGCAAAACGTAGTTTATAAGTTCACACAAGGAAAGAAAAGTCAATCAGCCTTGTCTAACTCCACATTACGAAATAAATAAGCGTTTGATCTGTTGTTACTACTGCAGTTAAAACTGAGGAATGAGGGTAAATTGTGTTCTAGCAAAGCTTTGATCTTCTGTACTATTTGATTTCAATGCTTACTCTATTGATTTCAAGTACAAGCGAAACTAAAACGGAGACAAACTGATATAGACTACTTTGATCAGCCATGTACAAGCAGAGAGATGACCAATTAGTGTCGTTGAAAAGACTTAGAAACAACTCATCTAATCTTTCGCCGGTCTGTGACATCAGCGAAGACAGCTCGAAATCATCTCATGATCCAGAGTATACCGATTGCAAAACGACTTCCACTGGGGGTAAAAATTATACTGAAGCTCGAACTTTTTCAGTTACTGAAGAAAGTTGCATTTTAGTTGATCGACGTTTAACCTCTATCCGTCAGCAATCTGATCAGCTTCTCTCGGTTAGTGGTTCAGAAAAAATTGCTGCTTCACCATCAACAATTTTTTGCAAACGAGAACAATGTCGTTTGAAAGCATTGCGGAGATGCAAAGCTGACTTGAACAAAGCAGATGCTTTACAACTCTGCTACGATGGCAAAATCATTAACAAAATTGATAGATATGTTTTTATTCGACAATATTATGACCCCGATCAACACTTCTCTGAGCGAATTATGGCCGTGAAATCGTTTCCTGCAGGTGTATCAGTCACTGCCCAAACAGTTTTTAATGCCATTGTAAATGAAGTTTGCGGTCCATGTATAACAATGTTTTTTCGATAATGGCTGACACAACATCCCTTTATAGTGGTAAAAAGTCCGGAGTGAATAAGAGGATAGTTGATCTTTTCAATGAAAACGTTAGTTACGATATCTATGAGCTGGAGTGCATGTTTTATGTTAACGAAATTTATTTTTCGCATGTTATATCAACTATCGAAGAAAACACAAAAGGTCCAGAAGCAATGCAAGACGGTGCGTTGCTTAACTGCATTAAAAACATCAACAAACCCGACATTAACAACATTCTTCCTCGTCAAGAGTATTCCAGTACCGATTACCAATATTGCTTCTCTGCAGCTAAAAGCAAAGGTGGAGTAAAGCCAAAGGTTTTCAAGATGGCAGTTTCATAAATGATTACTTGTGTTTGCTGGTATTGATTTATTTGGTTATGGATGTGCCAGATAATTTGAAATATCTTTTGAAGTACAGACAAGAAGAAATTTCACATTCCAGATGGATCACAACAGCCAGTGGCTATCCAAGATTGCTAATTTTTGGATTAAGTAATTTTGGAGTTGAAAAAAAAATTTTGTTCAAAATTTTCTCATACATTATATGCGTTTACGTGCCATCTTTTATGCTTATCCATTTAAAACCAACAGCATCAGAAGGGCCTTTTCTCACGCTATTCCAAAGAGATATCTTTTCGGCATATCGAGACATTGACCCAGAAATAGTGGATGTAGCACTAAAATACTTTTTAAAACACGCTACATGCTGGCGAAGCCCAAAAAATGTTGCTTTAAGTGTGTACGGAGAATCTCCTCCTTATAGCGTGGAGGCCGTCAAAGTTTGCATGCTTCCTGATACCCTTGACATCGAATCACACTTGATGGACAGAACTACTCGACTAAAACATTTCTTCACTACTCAAAGTAATATAGCTCCATGTATTTCGTATAGCCGAATTCCTCCACAGTTTTGGAAAACTATCCACAACAACAACAGATCAAACGAACGCTGAATTGGGAGGCTGAAGAATATAGTGAATGACAAAATTGGAGATGAACCATCACAAATGAATAAAACTGACATGCGCTTGCGCGCATTTTCGTGTAATATGGAGTTAGACAAGGCTGATTGACTTTTCTTTCCTTGTGTGAACTTATAAACTACGTTTTGCGTGTGATTACTGCGAATGCCATAATGCCTTTGTGTGTTGAAAATCAAAATTGCATGATAAATGTGTTATTTGCTAATAACTTTTTTTCTGTTCAAAATACACTTAAATGTTGTATTGAGAGGGTATAGGAAATCGACCCTTCTGCGCATTTTGACACCAATCTCGACGCGCTATCTTTTACCGTTACCGAGATACGGGAAATTCCCGAAATCGTGCTCTGCCAGAGTTTCGAACGCGTGCTGCAACCTCAAAATGACGTCATAGCGAAATAAAAATCACGTATTCGAATCAGCGTCAAAAACTCTATCAAATACGACCCCAAGCATTTTCAATTTCAAAAATGGTGAAAAAATGAAACACCCTATTTTACAGGTTATATGAGGAGCATTGCTGGCTACGAGACAAGTTTTCGAAAACGAGGCTAAAGTTACACGACATTTTTTCGACGCTAACCTCTGATTTCGATGACGACGTGCGGTTGGCTGTTGAAATGTGGTTTTCATTTCTAGTCACGTTGTGGGTTCCTCTGCTCAGATCAATGTTGGCACGGGATTCGAGACTTTGTTTCATTTTGCGTTCGGCGGTGGTGCTCTCCGGTGACGTGATCTTCTTCACATATTCCATCGCGTTCGCTGCAGACAGGTTGGCTGCTGATGGAGGGAGGTTCAAGCGATTCGAGGTCGCGTCGTTTTTGGGAGAGACTCGGGGTTTGGCGTTACCGCTGGTAGTTCGAGTAGAACCGAACCTCGGTCTGTTCTTCAGTGATGACAGTCGGTCGACCTGCAGCTGACTTTTAGCCACCAACTCTTTGCTTCTGCCTGTTTCTTGCTTCGGTTTCTCAATGGTTTCCGCGCCGTTAGACGTGGAAACTCCAGGTCGAACGAAAGAGGTTTGAGGAGAGTCTGAATTAACGTCAGGAGAGGAAATAGGATTGTTTCTCTTCAAACGATCCTCACCATTAATTTCTAAGTAAAAACGAAAAATTAACTGCTAAGCTGTCTTAGCCGAAAAAATCCAGTATTACTTAATACGCAGTAAAACTTACAAAAAATTGTGTATGATATAAGCTACAAGCATTTTTTACTACTGGTACAAATTAATGAAAGAAGTGACTATTTCATGGAAAAACATAATTCAAAGTAAGTAAAATGGATTAGCATTTGTTTACGGTTAATTGAGGTTTACGAGTAAGTCTGGCCCAGGGATAGGATTTATGATGAAACAAACCTAATTATCAGGTGAAATAAACTTTTAGATAGTCCCTCACAAATACTTCTTTCATACCTGTAAAGTGGTTGTTGTCTAAATCTTTGGCAGGGGAGGCTTCTGCTGATGGGAGCGAAACAATCTCACAGCTGTCGTCAGAATCGCTCAATGACGCAACCACATCGGCGCTCCTTGACCTTGCGTTATTGTAGCCGTTTGCGTTGAACGTTAATCGGTAATTTTCTGCGGCAGTGTAATTCTCGACAATATGATTTCCCTTCGATTTGGAGTAGTGTTTGGAGGACTGGTTGCTTGGTCTGGATTGGCTGCTTGATTTAGGAATGCCACTACCAGGAATCCTGGAAGATCTGCAATGAAACAAGACTTCTGCTGTTCAATAAATGATTGCGTTATGCCGATTCTGGTCAGCGTTTTATTGCGCGTTTAAGACCTTGGCTCAAGCTGACTCACTTTTGATTTTTCGATTGTTAATGCTTGAAAAGTACTGGGAGCAAACGGATCAAAACCTAAACGAAGACTGTACCCAACGTTTGTGAGTTATGGTAAGGCAATGCTAACTTTGTAGATGGGCAGTGCGGCTTCAAACTATTCATACGAAACAATATTAATAACAAAAACGTAATTACCAGTAGTCTACCACTAGCCCCATCAATGAGAAACAAATTGACGAGGGCCCGGCAGAGAGGTGATGTAATAACTCGATTCTTTAACTTCTTTATAGTTGGAGCATTTCAGGTATAGGAATTTGCGTTGGAGCAAAACCCTGCACCTGCAGCATTCACTCATTAGTTTTTCGTAATTTTCAGCCACATTCATTCCTAAAAGGTCTGACCGCTCTACTTCAGTCCACCACATTCTATATTCCATTGGCCATGCTCGAGCACAACAAGGATTCTATATTCCATTGGCCATGCTCGAGCATAACAAGGGTAAAATTTAAGCACAAAAATTTTGCGCTCCTACCTTCCATGTGGAATTCGAGATCTCACTGACGCCATCGACTTTTAAATAACCACAAACAAAATATTCTGCAAAAAATAAATTATAATGTAAAACAGTGCAAGTATCTTCATTCACAGCAACAGTCTCAATGCGTTAGCTTTAGGTCAATACCAGAGCATCATTTGCATTGACAATGAAAGCAATAGTACAACTAATGTAAGCTGCTTACAAAGCATTAAGATAAAAATTTTCCGCAACAAACTCACTTTAAAATCAACAGCACGGATCATAGAACCATGAAATCGGTGAGCTTAATTAGAATATACTTACCCATATTAATCATCAAACGTTAAGAAAATTGCATGTACAAAACCTAATCCTAAAACAAAATAATACAAATTCTTTTAAAATACAATATGTCAAACGACATCTTACTCATAGAAACACTGTTCAAAACAGTTAGGTTTATTTCCGACTTCTGAGTAGTCTGCAAATAGAAACTTTACAAGTGCTACTAAACCCTGAAGCCTTGTATTACGCTCTGCAAGGCTGGCTGGTGACAACTTTGCTGATATAAAGCTGTACTGGACCTAAATACGCTTTCAAATCCTGCACAGAATCCCAATTAGGAAGAACACTAACCCAATTAAAGCGAAGCTGCAAAGCTTTCAAGGTTATTAAGCGAGTCTAACAAATTTAAAAAGCTCTCGAAAAAAGCGAAGCGAATTCTTTGCTGTACTTCAACTTAGCATTGAAGTGGCTTCAGTCTTTGTATAAACAAGCAATGATTGGAATTACAGTGTTAAATCAATAGCGAATATTTGCTCAATTTAAGATTTCTATTTTAAAACAAACTAAACATGGTTTCAACTTAACAGCGACACCATGTCTAATATCTCTCTAAAGCTTGAAACAAAACGCTCTACCAAAAACTGCACAAAACTGATGCTCGCAGTTTCCCTGCTTGATGTTTAGCATCAAAAAGGGGCAATGCGAGGCTTTTATTTCACAGTCGACGGGTGGCAGGGTGATTCAAAAATGGCATGGTCTTTTTGCTGTCTCTTGACCGAAACAACTTGATAATAATAATGAGGTAAACTTAGCCGACAATATACATATACGACCAATTAGCTGCTTTCATCGTTGTGGAACAACACTGGAGCATTACGACTGGGACCATTTAATGCTGCCCATGAGCCAGGCAACACCTTGAAACGTTCAGTGAAAATGTTTGCCCAAGCATAAAGCCCTAGCCTTTGCTTTACTGTATACAGAAAAGACCAAGCTCCACGCACAGTTCTTCAAGGTGTAATAAAGCGCAATAAATCATGAGCAAATGGTGCAAGAATGACAAGGAAGTTTAGTTATTTCAAATGCTTCAAACGAGATGCAGCAGCCGCAAAGTTTAGTGAAAGTAGCATGATGTACAGGCTCATTAACAATTTCTTCCAGAAACAATAAATTTTACACAATTTTCTTTGTAGCTGTACTATATGAATGATAGAGCTTTGCTTACCTGTCAAAATTAGACGGTTTTGCATTAAGAAGGCTGAAAAAAATCTTCAAAAATCAACAAAACATCTATTTACAAAATAAATAAATTATAAAGTATAATAAATAACTAGAGCAATTCCTGCAAAGCAAAAGAAAAGCAATTACAAATTTAGAACTACATGGATGCATTTCAACTCTGTTCTAAACAAATTCTGATTCCCTCCAAAACACAATATCACAAATACAGCAATATTTTCAAAATGCGATAATTTTTCCATGTTTGTGTATTCAAAGCCCTAAAAGTAGATAGTTAAAATTTTCATTTGGCATTGAAATATCTTTCTGTATTACGTTGTTCCATTATATTCAAACAAATCCAAAAACCCTAGGTTGGAAAATTTAAATAAAATGCTTATAGATCATCTCTATAGGAAGGCACACATCATACAAAAAAAATTTTTTTTTTGAAATCGGACTGTTCGTAAATGATTTCAAAAATCCCCCCTACATGGCAGACGTGAGTATGTTAAAACACAAAAATCAATTTTGAGGCCCATACTTACAGCAGAAAGTTTGTTTTTGTGCCAAAATATATCTTTTTTGGGATGGGAAATTTAAAATTTGGGGTTAAAGTAAGACTAATTTTGCTATAAAATTGTGTTTCAAGAGTTTTTTTAGCTTTTTGGGGGGTAAATCGGGGTCAAAAATTGGGGTAAAAAATTGAATAAAATTTTGAAACAAAAATATTTTGGGGTAGTACAAACGTTGTACTTTCTTTTTCATAAGAAATTTAGGATGACAATGAATTAGCAATGTGTGTAAACAAAACAATTTGTTTTGCTGTTATATACCAACCTGACTATTAAGCTACCAAGGTAATGCAACAAAAACAGAACATGAAAATTTCGTCATTGAAGAGAAATGAAAGTATGGATATGTAAAGAGACTAATTTTGAGTATTTTAGTTTAAACATACAATGTAGCTGAGCAAATAACATGTAACATGTATACAGTATGATGAATATTAGTAGAGGTTTTGGCCACAAACCATACATAGCATTATGTTGGTGTTGCTGACTAATATAACAAATGCAAGTAAATCACAAGATTGGTGTCGTTGTTGCAATGGTGTTTAGAGCATTTTTATTATAAAATACAATTTTAATTATTGCAAAAGCTTTATATATTTTTTTTTCTAACTAATTTTAGCTCAAAAATAAAAGGAAATATGTTGTTGCAAATGATAAAATATTTGTTATACACATGGGTTCATTTCCAAATCATTGCTACTGTATGCCATTTGAAAGAATAACCTAGCATTGCAAATTTATTTATAGTACAATTGCAATTTCACTTGGTTTGAAGTTAAATGAATGGCCAGTTGGTCGAGCGGTAACGCATTCGTCTCTGGAGTGAGAGGTCTGAGGTTCAAATCTTAGGCCAATCAAATCAGACAGTGCTGCCAATGGCTTGTCATTTCCAAATCATTGCTACTGTATGCCATTTGAAAGAATAACCTAGCAATGCAAATTTATTTATAGTACAATTGCTATTTCACTTGGTTTGAAGTTAAATGAATGGCCAGTTGGTCGAGCGGTAACGCATTCGTCTCTGGAGCGAGAGGTCTGAGGTTCAAATCTTAGGCAAATCAAATCAGACAGTGCTGCCAATGGCTTGTCACTGCTGCAACATTTCTTCGAAAAAAGCAGTGCTGCTCGAGTGCAATGACACACAGATGGACCTCGCAAACTCTTTACATGCTTCAGCGTAATACAATGAGTATATAGAAAAATTTGATTTTGATTTGATAAAGTTAAATGACAATTGATATCACATGCACAAAAGAATATCAAGGTCCTGGGAGAAAACAGCACAACTAAGCCCACTCAAAATTACTTAATAAATGAGTATTGGTTTAAGTGAGTGAGCAATTCAAATGTTAAATAATATGATTTTTTTGATAATTTCTTTATTCTAGCCTACGTCTTTTTCATAATGAGCACAATTTAAAAAGTTAATCCTTACAACATTGAGATGCAAACTTTAATTGACCTTATTAATTAAATCACTACAATTAACAGTTTAGGTTTACTAATTTCTTTTTCAGCTATTTGATGATTATTGTCAAAATTTTTAGTGAATGGTCCAAAAATTGAACATTTTGCTCTAAAAATGACTACAAAAATTAAAATATTTTGTATGCAAGCTCAAAAATAATGCATGCAAAATTGGTGAGAATGATCAAACTAACTCAGGGTTTATACGGTCAGGGAAAATCAGGGAAAAACATATCTTTTTCGAGATGGTCAGGGAAAGTCAGGGAGAGTCAGGGAAAGTCAGGGAATTCAACAAAAAAGTCAGGAAAAAGTTGGAAAAAGTCAGGGAGATTTTTTTGGAAAGTTCTTATCTCCTATGAATCAAGATCCATTGTTTATTTTAGCAATTGTGCGTCAAACAAGCTTGACTTCATACTTTTCTTTTTATTTAGATGTTTTCTTACTATAGAAGTAACCTAGAATGTCTAAAAAATCGAAACAAACTTATTTCCAAGATGGTTGGTTATCATCTGAAGAATTCAAGGCATGGCTTTGTAAAGCTTCTACCAAAGGTGAAGCAAGATGTCGACTGTGTCAGACAAATATAGCATTGAGCAACATGGGAATCAGGGCATTGAGGAGTCATGCTGGCAACAAATCCCATGTGAAAAAAGCCAAGGAACGGGCCGAAATTAAAAATTTCTTTGCTAAAAGAAATTATATTAGGCCTGCTAACTTATCTTCTGAAGAAAAGCAACTGCAATCTTCCCTAGATACAGAAGGTTTGGTTGAAATTCAACCATCCTGCGTGCAAACAGTCAAAGCATGATTCCACTGCTCTTTCAAAATACGGTGGGTTCTGAAGCATGTTGTTAGTGGATATAGTGATAATTCTGTTACTGGTTCTGTGAACCTATTTCAATCAATGTTTCCTGATAGCAAGATTGCTAGCATAATGGAACTTGGCAAAGAAAAATTAAAATATGTTGTGGATTATGGTATCGCACCTTACTTCACACAATTACTGAAAGAGCAAGTCTCTTCATCAGAATGGTTTGTAGTTTCTTATGATGAAAGTCTAAACCAAGTGATTCAGGAATCTGAAATGGACTTAGTAATCAGATTCTGGGACAGCTGTTTAAACAGAGTGCAAGTGCGATACTGGAACTCTATGTTCCTTGGACATGCCACTGCTATTGACTTGCTTAAGGCAATCAATGACGGTCTGCTTGGTTTAGATTTATCTACGCAAATTCAACTATCAATGAATGGGCCAAGTGTTAACCTGAAAGTTTTAAATGAAATTAGTAAAGAGAGAGAAGATGCAGGGTTGAGCAAACTGATTAATGTTGGAAGCTGTAGCCTGCATGTCGTTCATGGTGCACTAAAATCAGCTACTGAGGCTACAGGGTGGAACCTGAAATCAATCATGAAATCATCATTTCAAGTTTTGAAAGACTCCCCTGCTCGACGTGAAGACTACATATCCATTACCGGATCAACTGTCTTTCCACTCCAGTTTTGTCCCACGCGGTAAGTAATAAAATAAACTGGGTAAGGCCAAAGCAAAATACATGTTTAGTGCATGATGTCACACAATTACAAATTCAATTTTTCTTTTTAGATGGGTTGAAGATCAACGGGTTTCGAAAAGGCTGAAAGAAATCTGGCCAAATATCATCAAGGTGGTACGCTTTTGGCAGAAGCTTCCAGCTTCAAGAAGACCATCATCTAAAAGTTACGAAACTGTTTCAAAGGCTGTAGAAGATCAGTTCACGGTGGCTAAATTGTCATTTTTCAGCTACATCGCTAGCTTGCTAGAGCCTTATCTTGCCAAGTACCAAACTGACAATCCAATGCTGCCGTTCCTGTGCAAGGATTTGGAGAGGCTGCATCGCACATTACTCCAGTTGATTGTAAAACCCACTATCTTGGATAAATGTGATTCTCCTTCAACCTTGCTGAAACTACGATTCTGTGACCAAGATATCTACTAGAAAGCAAAAGATAGACATTTTGGATTTTCGGTTGAAGAAGAGCTTAAAAGATTACTACACCAAGATCAAGCTGCAGCAGTAGATATCAAGAATTTTCAAAACAAAGCTACCAGTATGGTTGTTTCTCTTCTTAAAAAATTGACAGAGAAGAGCCCGATGCATTTCTGTGTAGTTAAAAATGCAAACGTCTTTGACCCAGCTTTATTGGTATCCTTGGATTCAACTGGGTTAAGGTGCAGTATGAAAAACCTTCTGACTCACTTGGTATCTCTGAAGATTATTAGTGCTACTTTAGCAGAAAAGGCTTTGTTGCAGTATCTAGATCTTCTTGCAGCAATAAATCAACAAGATTTGGAAAAGGCCAAGTCTTTTAATTACAAAGACTCAAGGTTGGATGCTTTCTACTTTGATGAGATGTCATTCAAGATGCCTGCTCAGTTGACATCAATATTGAAACTAGTGTTAATCTTGAGTCATGGACAATCAAGTGTAGAGAGAGGGTTCAATGTAAATAAGGACGTTGTCAAGGTTAATTTACAGGAAAACAGTGTCATATCTCGCAAGATGATAATAGACCACATGCAGAAAAACAACGTTTCTCCTTCTACAATTGAAATAACCAGAAAACTTGCCAGATCTGTCAAAGCTGCTCGCCAGAAGTATCACTTGGACCTTGAGGGACAGAAGAAAAATGCAAAGAAAAATGATTGCAACGAGCAGTTAAAAATTTTAACTGCTGAAATCAAAGATGTGATGCAAAAAAAGAATATATTGTTGGAGGTTTGTCAAAAATTGGACAAAGAATTTGTGGACATTGTCAAAGACGCTGAAAAGAAGAATGACATGGGTCTAATTGTTACAGCCAATGCATTGAAAAGAAAAAGTGAGGAAAAGCGTTTGGAGATCAGCACTTTTGATAAGGCAATTGAAGCTATGGAAGCGAAAAGAAAAAAGCTGTAGTGACAGGACAAGACCACTACCAGTGTTTTTATGGGGTGGATTTTTTGATAGAGTGACATTCCTTAAGGTGATGGGTTTGCTTTGTTTTTCTTTGGTATTCTGTCTGTTACATTTCAATGTACTTCTTCACTGTTTCACATGTTTGTTTTAGATCTGACAGCTAAGCCATACCATCATGCTGTATATTTAATTTCAGTGTTATTATTGCTGTGATTTTCTTAGATTTTTTGCTTGAAGTAGTGCAGAGTGCTGTGAACTGCGAAACCAGACACTTGTGAAATATGTTACTTTTCTTATTTTCGGTATTCAAGCCAAGCTTCTTTTAATTTTTTAAGATACAATTACAACAGGTCACCTGTGAAATTCTTATTTCTGCTGCTGAATTGATGTTTCTGTGTATGTATGCATTAGGTGTGCATAGTTCTTTTTGCTGCTGGTT
Source organism: Trididemnum nubilum (assembly GCA_963965965.1). Classification (NCBI taxonomy): domain Eukaryota; kingdom Metazoa; phylum Chordata; class Ascidiacea; order Aplousobranchia; family Didemnidae; genus Trididemnum; species Trididemnum nubilum. Next base: position 1,094,075 of record OZ014477.1, read on the forward strand.
GATATTATACTGTTCGTTTATATTCTGAAAGTCAGGGAAAAAGTATGTTTTGCAGGATTTCGGCTACTTCGATTTTCAAATTTCGGCTACCAGGCAAAATTTTCAGGCTAATTTGGCAACCAAGAAGTACTTCGTTTTGTTAGCTTGCAAAATATCTAGTCATCAACAGAAGAGAATTTCATTCAATACCAAAATTTTACAGTTTTTAATCGACTAAAACCAACGCAGAAATCTGCAGTCAGCAAGTTCTTCAGCTACAGCCATATTGAATTTATCACGTGACAAACCTTCGACAATGGGTAAAAGATATGCGAGTGATAAATATGCTAAGCCTGTATCGGCATCACTTGACCAAAATGCCGTTAACGAACTGGTAAAGAAGGCAATTAAAACTTGGAAAGAGGAATATGAGTGTGAAATCGCTGCTCTGAAAGTGGAAATCCAAGAAGTTAAAGATAGCCAGCAGTTCATCTCTACTAAGTATGAAACACTCAAAACTAATTACGATTCTCTGATGGCAACCAATAAACAGCAAGCTGAAGAAATTAAACGGCTAAAAATTCTTTCAAATGAATTGGAAACTCGAGTCGTCAAAGAAGGCGAAAAAGTTGAATCATTAGAACAATACGGCAGGAAGTTAAATCTAGAAATCACTGGAGTTCCCGTGAAAGACGAGGAAAATACCAATGATATTGTAGTTGAAATTGCTAAGCTTGCCAATGTGGATTTATCTCGAGACCAAATCTCTACTTCGCACCGACTGCCAGTCAAACCCAAACGCCCTAGCAATAACGAAAATGTTTCTCCAGCACCCCCACCGATTATAGTTCGCTTCATCAGTAGGAATGTACGGAATACTCTGTATGTAAACCGCCAAAATCTTCGACAAGCAGACTTCAAAACTTTTTCTGTGGAAGGCACTAGTAGTGTTTATGTTAATGAAAATCTGACTCGTTATAGAAAAAAACTATTTTGGAGTGCTAAGCAAAAGGTGAAATCTAGTCGATTCAAATATATCTGGACGGCTGACGGTAACATTTTTGTTAAAAAGTGCGACCAGTCTCATTCGCTAATGATTAAAAGCGAAAAAGATCTTGAATTGATTAAGTGACTTAAACTGCTGTAAAAAACATCATTGTCTGTTGCCTGTCGATGCATACTGTTACTAGGCTTACTTGTTTTGTTTCTGTTGGTTATTATTGTTTTATGCATAGCTAAATGGTTGCAAAAAAGTTGCTTCTTTCAAAACTAATGCGCAACAAGACCTGTTTGCGGGCTCGAGTGAACCTGCTACATTTGATGATGTCAGAAATCTTAATTCTTTTGAGTTGAGTGACTTTATTCATGCAAATTTATCAATCAATATCAAACCATGTGATTATTATGACTTGAAATTCCAATTTGATACTATAGCTGACTGTAAAAACGAGAGGACATTTATCTTGCATGCTAATATTCGTTCTTTGCATAAAAATTTTGATAGTTTGATTGATTTCTGTGAAAGTCTTAGCGCAAAGCCTGATATAATATGTCTCACTGAAACTAAGTTACAGGATATTCCTTATGCAAACATTAATATTCCTAATTATAATTTTTATCATTCTCCTACGCCAACCAATGCTGGTGGAGTAGCTATGTACATATCTTGGCGATTTGTTGTACAAAACGTATACACACAATTTTTGAAAACTGAAATGTGCAAAGATATGTTTGTAGAACTACACAGTCAAGATGGCATACAATATATTTGCGGGACAGTATATCGTCACCCGAAATGCAACTTCAAAATTTTTAACGCAAATCTAGAAACTCAAATTATACAATTAAACAAGGATAAAAAAATTTACTACATTACTGGTGACTTCAATGTTAATATCGATAGGAATTTACCTTCCGATTCAACCAGCAATGATTATCAACACATGCTTACCAGTAACGGTGTCTCATACGTGATCACCAAACCAACACGAGTGACCCCTACCAGCAGCTCCTTAATTGATCATATTTTAACTAATGATATGAACAATACAATTCATCCTGGTGTAATTCAAACGGACCTGCTAAGTGACCATTATCCGGTTTTTTGTGTTTTGTCAAAAAATGTGCGTTTTCTTAACCATAAACAAGCTCCTGTGAAGCCAACATTTAGAGATTATACAAATTTTGCTCCAGAATCGTTTAAAGTTGATCTAAACAACAAACTGATTGAGTTTATTGAAAACGACCTATCTACAGCTAACACCTTAGTTCTAGATACTATGTATGACAAGTTTATTAATATAATTAAGCAAGCAATCAACGAACATGCACCAATAAAAATCGCTTCGCGAAAGCGACAAATATTGCTTGAATGACCCTGGATTACCCGGGGACTTTTAGTTTCTATCAAACGAAAACAAAAAATGTATAAGACTCATTTTTTGTCTAAAGATGAAAACTTAATTTCACTATATAGAATTTATGCAAACAAACTAAACAAAATTAAATATATCGCGAAAAAAACCTACTTCAATAAGATGTTTGACAAACACAAATCCAATCGACGAAAGACGTGGCAAATGATTAAATCTCTTCTTCCAAATGCTAAAGATTCGTCACCCTCCATTAATAAAATTGTAGTAAACAAAACTGAAATTAATGACGCCGCCAGTATTGCGAACCAGTTTAACACATATTTTTCTAGTGTTGGTAAGAATCTCGCGATGAAATTTTCTGAACAAAATGACACAGATCATCATAAGTTTCTTGGCAAAAGGATATCAAACTCAATTTATCTTGAACCAACATCTCCACAAGAGGTTTTTAAAGAGATCAATTCATTGAATCTCAACAAATCACCTGGGCTAGATGGCATAACTGCTTATTTTATAAAACTAGCCAGCGACATTGTTGCGGTTCCATTGTCTATTTTGTGTAATTTGTCATTTTCCGAAGGTGTTTTCCCAAATTGCATGAAAAATGCTAAAGTTATCCCTCTGTTTAAAACTGGAAGTAAAACTGAACTATCAAACTACAGACCAATATCACAGCTATCATGTCTGTCCAAAGTAATGGAAAAGCTAATTTACTCTAGACTTATAAATTATCTCAACAAAAATTCGATATTACATCCTAACCAATACGGTTTTCGCAGTGGCCTTTCCACAAGTCATGCTTTATTAGATGTGGTAACAACTACTTACGATAACATCACCAAAATGTTATACACTCTATTGATTTTCATTGACTACAAAAAGGCATTTGATACTGTTTGTCATAAAATTCTCCTTTCAAAACTAGAACATTATGGAATACGTGGCCCAGCTCTCAATCTAATTTCATCTTACCTAAATCACAGAACTCAATGTGTAAGCACTAATGATCGTCTTTCTGCTCTTAGTCATATAAGCTATGGAGTACCACAAGGGTCAATACTGGGTCCCCTACTATTTTTACTATATATCAATGACATCAACAATATTAATACTTATTCTAACGATAGTATAAAACAGTACGCTGATGACACTTGTCTCGTAATTAATGAAATTAATCTTGACAAACTGAAAGCTAAAGCGAATAAGTTGCTGCTTAGTACTGAACAATGGTCATCAGCTAATAAACTCACGATTAATTTTTCAAAATGCAAAGCCATGATTATTGCTCCTAAACTTAGATCACCTTCATGTACTATTCCAATTTTAATTAATGACATTCCTATACCAATAGTCGACTCCTTCCGATACCTTGGCGTAATACTGGATAATAAACTAACTTTTTCTGACCACATATCAAATGTAGCGAAAAAAGTATCTTGGTCAGTTGGCATCATTTCTAAATTAAGACATTATGCTCCGACCTCAATTTTACTTAAACTATACTATGCTATACTTCATCCTCACTTGTTGTATGGTATTATAATATGGGGATCAACCTATAAATCATACTTACAAAAACTTGTATCCCTACAAAATAAAGGTTTAAGATTAATTACTAATAATTTCACATTCCACCAACCCTTCGTAAGTGTGTCTTTGTTACACAAGCAAAATAAAATACTAAAATTATCAGATATCTATACTTATGAAGTCGCAATATTCATGCATAAATTTTGCAATAAGAAATTTCCCATTACTTTTTCGAAGTACTTTTGTAAAACGGATACAGTACACAAATTAAGAACTAGGCAAAATTTAGCTTGTAAGTTTGCTATTCCGCGATACAGCACATCTCGACTGCAACGTTCTATAAAATACGGTGGAATTAAGATCTGGAACTCAATTTCGTCTGAAACTAGAAATAGTTCCTTTAAAGTTTTCAAGAAAAAGTACAAACAATGTTTACTTGCACTTTATTAAAGATTGCATTCATGCAATAAGATTTCCAAATTTACTCAATTAGTGTACCTTCCTTTTCTGGTACTACCATTCTTACACTTAGGTCAATAATGCCTGCCTTAAAATTCGTAACGTGGTTTTTGCCTATAACTCTGATAGTATATTTTTGCCAATTTTTTTTCTCTTTTTTCTTTTTTTTACTGGCTTTTCAACTGCAGTACCGGTAGGTTTTTTTTTTTTTGCTTTTGCTGTTTTGTAGTTTTTTTTTTTTTTTTGTTTTTTTTTAATGCTTACTGCTTTGCTTAGTAGTGCTGTGTAATTTGTATTTTATTGTATTGTGGAAACCTTCTCTTTTAGGGTGACTGCTTGACTTGAAGACCCTTAACCGGTCACTTCGCAGCATCCTTGTTGTCTTTTTGAGTATTTTACGTGGTGTGTTTTAATGATTATTGATGTGAGCAACAAAACAAATAAATCGTTCGTTCAGGATTGGGTCAGGGAAAAACATAGGGATTTTTAAACGAAAGTCAGGAAACACAGGTGCAATTTTGACGAAAGTCAGGGGAATATGTCAGAAAAATTCCGTATAAACCCTGTAACTTTGATTAATTTTAGATAGCACTTTATATAACCTAATTTGCACAAACCATCGCTAATTGATGTCGTTTGGTGAAATAAAATCAAATAAAAATTATTATTCATGGCAACTACACTCATAATAAAGCACAGGGGAGAATGATCTATGATCATTGCTCAATAAGGTAAATTTCTTGATTCTGATACATAGCCATATTTTTATTGCATGAATTATGAAACAACTGTAATTGTTTTGAAACAATCAATATTTGTATTCATGCAGAGCAAGCAATAAATTCCAAATTGAAAAAAACAAAGTAGGAATTTTTAGAAGCTTGTTTCAAATAATACAACATAGGTGATGAAAACCACAATTGTCATGAAAAAACGAAAAAGCAATGAAAAACGTTTGTTGTCAAGACTTGAAGGCATATTTTTTTTTCTATTTTGTGCAATCCTTCATTCCCATTTTTGGATCTCAACTCTGCCGAAAAAAAAAAAAAACTTTAAATACCGGTAACAGACTTTCCTGAGAAATTATCATGAAAATAACCTCAAATTATAATTCCTTGCCCCAAAAAACATGTATTTAGACACAAAAACCAAGTTGATACCTCTAGTAAAACTCGCAAAATATAAATTTAAAATTTTTCATACTCTTGTCTGTCATCTAGTGGTGATTTTCTATATTTTAGCAACCACTGAGGGGATTCGAAATTTTTTTTCGCAGGTTGATTCGTACGCCAGGCTCTATGTATAAAATGGTTAACTGACTCTTTTCCAGAGGTTGGGTATAAAAATGCTTAGTTTTTTTTAGAAATATAATGAAATAACCCTATTAGCTTTTTCAAAGCTAATCAAATAGCTGTTTTTACAGTGATTGACACTCATAAAGATGAAAAAGTAACCATTTCAAATCAGTTCAGTTACAATCAATTTTTAGCCCACTGCTACCAAAGTCTGGTTTCAGTTGAAATGGAATATCTAATTTTAATGCATCTCTTATGACACTTTCTAACATTGAGAGAGCTACCTACCAGTAGCAAAAAGGGAAAGAAAATATGCTCATACACAACTCAGTAACACAAAGATCAACATAACCAAATTAATTAACTCAATGCATCGACTTATCCAATTTGATTAACACCTTGAAGCAATCAAACATAAGTATCTCAAGTCATTTCAACAATTAATATTTGATCTAGATAGAATGTATAGCAAATTCGCAAAATCAACAATGCTAAATGTTCACATTTATTTAGTCATAACCAAGGGTTGGAAAAAATAATTGTTTTTGCTTTAATTACAAATACAATTACAACCTAAAATTTTCAATTACAATTATTCAAGTTCAAGTAATTGCAGTTTAGGTACAATTACAATTACAATGAAAAGATTCTCAAAACATTGCAACCAATTCACTTACATACGAAGTCTTGAGTTTTGTTTATGTCAACACTGTGGATTGGTTTTGTATTCTATACCAGACCTATTAAAGCCCCATTTCTCTCTATCCTTGTTCTTCCATAAATCTTTGTTTAACTTTAATTTTTCCACCGCATAATTTCGTTTGTAAGCGATTGTCAAGCATGTTATTGAATTTATATCGCTTCCAGCAACATTATGGTTTTAGCTAAACCATGGTCTTATACCGCAATTATTTGTGCAAAAGAAAATAAGTTTTAACACAATTAAAAATTGTAAAAAACTTGAAATTGTGTATGTTACAATTTCAAGTTTCAACTACTATTTAACACTATTTAAGTTTTACCAATGATATCACATATTTAACATGATCATACAAAATAGAACCATTAGTGTCGCTTTGATATGCTCACAAGGGCAAAAAAACACGCAAGATCTTAATATCACAAACAGCATTGAAGTTACAATCATAGGCGTAGCCAGGGGGGGGGGAGGCAGGGGAACCAGGCCCCCCAATCAAAATGCCACCAAGGATAAAAATGTGACAAAAAAGTTTTGTTTCTTCATTTTCAGTTTCTTTTAGCATCTTTGTGTACAACAGTAATCACTAATAATTTGGACAACCAGGAGGCCCGGGCCCAATCAATTCGATTTTTCCAACCAATTGAAATGTATAACTTTGGTGAACTTAAGAGGTTTTGTCCTGAAAGCTGCAACCTCAGTCCCTCATCTAACCTTTATGTAATGCAATAACCAGGGGCGGATTTACCATATGGCACAGTGCCAGGGTGCCGCGCTCAGATGGTAAGATTTTTTTTGGGTCGTCACTTATATTTGGCAGGAAGATGTTGCAAAAATCCCCCAAGTACCAAGGCAACGCAGAATGTAAATCCGGCCTGGGAATAACATGGTTAGTAAGCATAACCATCTAATGTACCATTTTTCAATAACAATTTATCTCCACCTCGCCAGCTTTTAAGCACAAAATACTTTCAAAAAAATTAGCTAGGGGAAATGCTCATTGAACAAGATATTGAATTAGAATTTAGGGATCCTGGGCCCCTTGGCTGTATATGTACTTCTACAACTGGTTAATTTCATGACAAAACAAAAATCTCTAAGGAAAATCTTCAAGTAGATTGTTATTTCCTGCTAAAATATGGCAGGAGGCAATGTTTCTTACTTCCCCCTATCTGGGATAATAAATATAAATCACTTACAATTAAAATTCAACAACAAATTGCAAGATTTTTAACGTGTTTTGGACTTAAATTGGAAGTAAAAGGAGAATCGAACAATTTAATTTTTTCGATTGGCTTTTAAATGTTAAAAATCTAGTTCTTTCAAATGGCTCTGAACATGTGCAAAATGTGATCCAATGGCATTAAAATAGCTTCTACTTCAAAAAATTACAAAATATCGCCCAGCAGATTGGGGCTTTGCCCCAGATCCCTGAAGCCTCTGGCAGCTGAGGACTCCGCCCCCAGATCCCCATTAGTGATACGTTTGAGTTACCGTACTTTAGCTTATTCAACACGTCTCCCAAGTTCCACATTTGCACTTTTTAAGTACCGGTATTACTTTCAGTGATGCAAACGGCTTTACAAAAAATCAGCGAGCATTTTGAAAACATGCTTTTAACGTCTTGGGGGCAAAGCCCCCAAGACCCCCCATTTACCATCTCAGAAGATTGTATATATTATCAATGATGCGAACATCGTAGAAACAATCGGCAAGCAGTAACAGAGATTGTGCAGCAACGTCTGAATAAACGTCAAACTTATGGCCAATTTACTACCGCAACCATTGCTATAGCAACTCAGATCGAGCCTCTTATCAACTCAGATCGAGCCACAACAAGATGAAGAGTAAAAACGAGAAAAATTGAATAACTGTGATTAGTTGTGGAAAAAAATACGCACTTGGAAAAAACAGTAAGCTTACCCATCAAGCAGGGGCCCAAAGCGTAACCTGCAAGCTTTAGGACTAGCAACAGTTTTATTAACTTAAAGACTGCATAGTGCGCATCTACCATAGCAATCCGGAACAATTGTCATCAATACATGAAAGCACTATGCGGTATGCAATTGTTTAAAATTTTAAATGTTGTGCAGTATGGTCGTTTGCAAGGTAATGGCGACTCAAACTCGCTTTAGATTTGCCGCGAAGAATCAGTGAAGCCACAGAACATTCAAATTGGTTGCGCCATCGTGGCAAATTGTTTATCAAAAATTAATTTGCAATGAAGTCACAAACAATTCCAGCTCGGTTTGCCATCGCTATGCGACTGCAGAAGTACGAATTGAGATGCAACTAACGTCACAGAAATATGTCCAATTTAGATAAAAATAAGTAGCTAACTTAAGTCCGCAAAATAATACAGCTCTGTTGTACACATTTATTCAAAAACAATAAGCTAAATTCAAATGAGCCACGATAACAATTGAGTGTAGAAAAACAAATTTTTATCTAAATTTCTAAAACCTAAGTGCCGCAACAGAAGAATTGTTTAGGAAGAACACAAGCAACTACAGATTTGAAACTTGCTTATATTGTGATGTACAAGTGATATACTTTGTGTGGTGTCAACGGTGTACTTTACCGCTACAATGGTGCCATGAGTGGAGTACTTTACATATTAACACGCTATGGCGGATAAGTTGCAAAATCTAAACACCTTCCTGTGAAGTAGGGCATCAATTATGAAAGCAATTTACAAGAAGCCTAAACCTGCAAGGGAATTTGAGGGAGCTTTGCAACATTTTGATCTTTAAAAAACAGTGTACCATAGCAAGCTTTCAGCTACCTCACCCACTACTGTAATTTGCGACACGATCGAGAGAGCGTGTATACTGTATACCAAAACCAGACAATTTTTACCAGACATAAAATGCCACTTTATTATTGCAGGAGGGCCAAACATATTTAAAAAATATCGAGTCAAAATCGTGCAATAAACAAAGGTCACAGAACCTAAGTCCCCTCAAAGCTGCGCGCCCGCGCACGTAGCCTAGAAACCTCGCGCAGTACTTTAGTTCTGCCACGCACTGCATAAGTGTTGATAAAAGCAAGCCCTATAATTGAGATTTGATAAAATTATTTTACAAAATCAAAATGTAGTAAGTTAATTTTGAAATGATATCATGAACTTCTACTGTGCCAAAAATCAATCCTGCATAGTAACTAAAATGACATCATAATTATTCGACAATCTCAATAGAGCGCATTACCATTGAAAAACACATGAAAACGACATGCTGTCAACAAAATGTTAACTTAGTTAATAGATGTTTCAATTAAGTCACTTGGAAGTACTGTTCTGATAAGGGATAAATCAATAAGCACAAGACAATTGACAGTTATTTGTGTTTCAATGAAAAGTACTCAAAATCATTAGGTTTAGAGAAGGAATTGAATAAAAGTTGGTAAGAGGTTGATGAAACCGTGACCTTGGTAAGTGCAGCTACGCACCTTATCGTTAGGGCACAAGAGCAATGAAATTCAAATCTGATTTCAGGTATTTATGCCGCAAGCTACAGTGTGTCAACACTGTAGGCTAGGAATCAAAATTGCTGATATATTGCACCGTTCCTAGCCTGCAGTGTGGATACGCGATAGCTTACGGCATAAGTACTTGAAATCAGATTTTAATTTCAACTGCTCTCGGGGTCTTTGTGATAAGGTGTGTAGCTCCACTTACCAAGGTCACGGTTTCAGATGTTCATAGCCTACTTACGTTTGCTGATGATACATATTTCAGGAAAACTTGAGTACAATGATTGCTTTAAAATAATTTAAATTCTAGAACTCTGGCTGAAGATCCCTAATAGAGTGAAACAAGATGGTGAGGGGTTAAATTTGTCATTAACAATCAGCAACACACAAAAGATGCTGCTACATAAATTTATCGATATCAGTATATTTGTTATTCAGGCATTCATTATACAAACTAATCGTTGTTTTTTTTTTTAGTTAATTAGTTAATTTAAATTTTCTTTTTTTTCGAATTCTTTAAAACGCAAACCTTATTTTTGGGAGCTCACACAGCCTTTCATTTCGTGCACAATAAGCAAGCTCTTCGAGGGAACGTTGCGCAGAACGAAAAAATTTGATACAAACATTTTGGCCCCAAGAAAAACCAAAGACGGCAATCAATTCTTTACACCCATTCCATCATAGTTTCAAATTAATACATACGTAACAAAATCTTAGGAACAAAATTCATCATTCTAATAGCAGATAGGCAACAAGTAAGACATAAAACACCCAGTAAGTAAAACCGGCGAAACCATGCCTTGCTGGTTTCCCAAAGCAGCCAATGACTATTTCAATTAAACAATGCATTGTCTATGGGAGATTCACATACAATCAAGCTCAAACAATGGATAGAAATCGACTTGGGTTCAAAACCGCTATGCTCTGACAAAATTTTAGCAAAGTATCTATTTTAAGACATATTAGTAACTGCCTAACTAATGAAGTTTTTCCCTACATTAACAGAGGGAAAAACCAGTGGCGTAACAAGAGATTTGAGCCTGGAGGGAAAAGCTTCAGAAGGTCCACTATTTGACGGCACAAGTTGAGAAAATTGAACTCCACTAAGAATTTGGCAATTCATTTCGTCAATATTAGCAAAGGACCAATAACGATTTTGTTGTGGGCCTAGCTGTGGGGCAGAGGCATTGCTAAAAATGGTGGCACCCGGGGCGGGATTTCGTGGTGGCACCCTTTTTCGTACCAAAAATAGGTGAAGACCAAAAAAAAAGATCTTCACTGCAAAATAAGTGGGTTTTCAGTCCAAAAGTATGTGAAAACCTAAAAAAAAAAAGGTCTTCGCCTAAAAATCAGTGGTTTTTAGTCCAAATGAGGATGGGGACGACCAAACAAAGTGAAAAAAGTACAGTATTTACTACAAATCGGTGGAGTTATGGTTTCACATCATAATATGGTGACACCCGGGGCAGGCCGCCGCCTCTGCCCCCCCCTAGCGATGCCACTGCTGTGGGAAAGGAGGGGCAAAGGCGCATTTACAAACAATGCTGGCTTCAGTAATTCGGCATGAAGAATCAATGCCACATTTGGAATTAGCTACAAAGTTTAAGACCAAAACACTGAAAATGAATAAAAAACCTAAATTTGAAATTTCAGTCATTGCTTTTTGTTGTAATAAAAAAATAGATCACAAAATATCAAGCTCATTTTGCACCGAAGCAAAGCGTGTCGATGTATTTTTTTCGTTGATAGCTCATTAAAAACAAGTCAAATGCAACGCGTCACAACTAGTGAAAAAATCGGCTACAGTTGTTCAATGGGTTTTCGACAACATCCACATCTTTATTCTTCAAAGCAAAAAATCGCGTAAAGAGAGAAACTTTTCTTGCTGCAAAAACCGCTGTTATGCAATCGCTTTGATTAAATGTAAGAAAACCACCGAAAAGTGAACATTTTGCTTTGTTGTTTGTTAATCTACAATTCCTTTTTTTTTCTTGCACTACTGTTTAGCGCTTTTTCTCTTACGCTGTGAATTTTCAATAAAGTAGTAACTTCGAAAAAATAATGACGTTTTTATAATCGTAACTCTGTTATTGCACAAACAAAGCTTATTTATCCTCTAAATAAAGAAAGCGCATTCACAGTTGCCCAACTACCCCCCCAACACCCCTAAATTTTTCTCATCGGTTCCGGACGATTCACAAAAATGACCCATTTGGTCGAAAAATCGGCGAATTTCGCCGAAAAGTGGAAGATTTGCATCATTGTACTTTACTGTACTTCTACTTTTAGCAAAATCCTGGTTAACTGCCAACAACAGGCCACGGCTTTACTGTAGATCTTCCATTCATGATATCTTTGCCCCACAAAAAGTTCCTGTTTTAAAAATTTCTGATGATGTATGTCATTGCATGTAATTATGATTCGAGCCTACCCCAATGAAAAATCCTGGCTACGTCTACGGTTACTAATCACCAGTTACAGTCACATCTGACATCATAGGCCAATTCTTTGTTAGGCAATTTTTTGGCATAGAGTTAGTGCTAGTTATGATTAAAATAGGTGCTAAGTTTAGGTTATAAATGTGAAGAACCCTATCTCTAAAACTAACTCTAACTATCCCTAACCTACTTTGATGTTCGGTTTGTGACATCAGATGTGATTGCGACTGGTAGAAAACATCAATATCAATTTGCAACTGAAGAAAAATTGATATTGTTCAAACACATTTTGTTATCATCTATCTTAGCGAACAATAGAGTAATTGTAATTGAAAATAGGCAGAGAATTTTGCAATTACAATTATCGACTTTTGAAAAATTTTGATTGCAATTACAATTACAGCAAAATCGTGTAATTAATTACAATTTTGTCAATTACAATTACAATTTTTTCAAGCCTGGTCATAACTTTGTAATAAATGATCAACTTTCAAGACATAAATTTGAAATATTTACTAAATTATATGAGTATTTCTGCACAGAAAACATTTAATTCAAGCTATCAAAATAAATAATTAGCACTAAAAACACTTTAAAAATACAAAAAAGAAAATGTAATTAAGATTTTTCATAAACAATGATTGAAAGGTAAAATATTCATTCTGGCCTTTATGCAAATACTAAGTCATATAGTGATGATGGTATGAGGATATAGACCGTTTGTGAAGAATAATTGCTGAACAGACTTTAATCTTTTAATTAATGTCATGAAATCACACACAAGAAGAAGCTCTGTATAGTAGACTGTGCACCAGTGCATAGTAAAATAGCATCAATATTAAGCAAGGTAAACAATATTGGCCATGCAGGGCGAAATACAATTAATAAGAAGATTTCTAAATTAGCACTTCACCTTCTACATTATAGCTTCTTTATTTTGAGTTGTAGCAGAATAAGTGAGGAATCAAAATAATTAATATTCTCTCTCCAAGAGCCACGACCCGAACGCTTCTTCCATGGCTACCTGGCGATGCCTCAACAAACTTCGCACTGGAGTCGTGAGAACAAAGAGAACTTTGACTAAGTGGAGATTCCACACCAGCCCCGCTTAACACAAATGCACAAGTTTAGAAGATACACCTGAACACCTACTGACTTGTCCCATACTCTCACAAGTTTGCACCATCCCAGATCTGTGCAAATATAACAGCAAAGCAAAGAAAACAGTGGAACTTTGGAAGGACTTTGTGTAATCATCATCATTATACATTCATTACACCTAGCATTGGTCTACAGAAATCAAGGCACAAACTTTTATCATTAGGTTAATGAACTAAAAAGTTTAGTAGTGCATCATACTTTTTTTTCAAAGTCTTGGTACGCAAAAACAACTTCAATAGATTACTTAATATAAACTTTAAAATGTAATAAATTAAAAAGTGGATATACTTTACACAATTTATTGAAAACAAATCTGATAAAAGGAATTAACTTTATGATTATGAAAGTGTCAAACAGCCTAAATATTACTACAACAGTGTAATATGGCATGTTCAGATTTTAAACTTTCTTCTACTATGCCTTGTCTCCAAGCCATATCAACCTTTGTTCCAAATCAAAAAAAGGTTGGAATAAAGTTTACAGTCAGTATCAGGCATTAAAGCATTCATTCAAAAAGTAGGCACTTCTTTGCAATTTACAGGTAGATTCTTCCATTTACGATATAGGGACAATATTTTATTTACCATAGTTGCTCATAAATGTTAGTGAATATAAGTTTTGCAATAGGCAAAAATATACAAGCAAAAAAACATAATTACAGTGTAATAAAAACTTTTTGGTAAAGATGACAGCCGTTTCTGAGCTGAATTAGTTAGTAGCATTACCATTCAAACTGCAATTGCAGAATGATAAAACAGTTTGTGGTCAATAGTTTTGACAATGGTCCACGAATTAAGGGATGGGTTGTAGCATTCAATTTCTTTTACAGCAATTTTTTTTGCATTTAGCCCACCAACCACAAATATTCGTCCTTGCAAAACAGTTGCTGAAAATGCACTTCTTGCGATGTTCATGCTTTTGACAAAACTCCAACGGTTTTTGACTTGATCAAATTTTTCTACACTGTTTGTAGTGGTTTCGTTTTCTGTTCCTGATTGGCCTCCAATAGCAAAAATAAAACCATTACAGTACACTGCAGCAAAATTGTGTCGAGGCTTAAGCATTGGCGCAGTCAGCTTCCAAACTCCATTCCCCAGCTCAAGCTGCTCCATCGAATGCAAATAACAATTATCAGATTTTCCACCTATTACAAAGAGATAGTTATTGTTTGCTACTAATGCATGGCCACAACGACTCTGATTCAAGTGGCCACCAATCTGCCAACTGTTTAGTACAGGATCATACAATTCTGTTGAAGAAATGGTGTTCTTCTCATTTCGTCCACCAGTGACATACAGAACATTCCTAAATACAGCAGATGCAAATGCTGTTCTCTGTTCCTGCATTGAGGCAGCTGGAACCCACTTCAGTAGTTTCTGGTTAATCTTTAACTTGAACATTGTATTGCTAGCACTGTTAATGCCCATTGTAGCAGGGTTTCCTCCAATAGCATAAAAACAATCATCCAGTTTTGCTGAACAAGATATGCAAGATCCTTTTGGTACCTTGGGATAAAGTTTAGCAGCTTCACCAAAGCAATTAAATACTTCCATGACTTCTTCATCGGTCCAAAATCCACCGATGCACACAACACTGGTGCAGTTTTTAGTCAGCCTTACTTCTTGCAAACAACTTGAAATGACTTGAAGAACTGCATTTGTGCAACTAAGGTTAGCCTTAACAAGATCTTCTTTTGAAACAACTTCTTCCAAAAACTTGCTTGAAAGTTCATTTAAATTTACCAAGTTAAATAAAGCAGCAAAATCTCTTCGTCTGCCTTCTTTATAGTTAATCCAGTTCAAAATAGCGTGATAAATTGATGTTTCACTCACAATATTTCGATTTAAACTGCTGATCAAATCCACAACTCTTTCTTTTGAACTGGTTTTAAACTGCAGGTCTTTACTTAACTCTTCAAAATTTTCATCAATAAAAGTTTCTACCTTTTGTTTCAGCATTGCACTTTTGTAGTAATCAGCAACTTCCAACACATCGTAGCAATTATCAATTTGAAGATTCTGTTCCAAATGACTCAAACAAACCTGTCTGATGTCGTCTAATTGTAGGAAGTCTGCAGCTGAAAGCAAACCCATTACATCAGAGTTGTCCACAGAGATGCTTCCATCATAAATATAATCCACAAGCCTCTTTATAAAAGATCCATTTCCATGCTTGATTTCAATGTTGTTTTCATATTGCTCTTTAAGCTTAGATTTGAACATTGTTCGAAAGAAAGGAGAATAACATGATAAAACCAAGCGATTGGCAGAAAAGCATTCTTTTCCAGCCCAAATAGTAATATCATTGAAATATCCACTTTCTCTATTTTCTCTTGCATATTTTAATAAAGTCGAATCTTCTTCTCGATCATAAAATGTAGTCATGTGAAGCATTTTGAAGATGCAAATGAATTAGAATCAATTATCCCTAATCACTACGCCAAAACCTAAAAACAACATGTATCAATACTGTGTGGAATCCTAATGCAAATTGCTATGATGTTGTTGCTACCAGGTAAATTCTAAAGCAACTAAGCATGCTTTAACAGGTAAAAATAAAGCAGTAATTAGAAATATAAAGGAATTCTAAATAAAATGCCAACATTTCAATAAACTAGCTAAAGACCTCAACTGTCTATCTTCTTCAGATCTGAAATGAAGCAACCAAGCTACACAAATAGATGAACAATTAAACACTGCAAAAAACAAACAAAAAAGGCACAATGTAATTGTAATTACATTTTATTCACCAAGTTGCCTTGGCCAGTAGACAGCGAAGGGACCTTTCGGTCTTCAAGTCAAGCTGCCACCTGCCCACCAGTCTACCACACATGGCGTAGGCTTCATACTATCCCTTTAATTGCTGAACGTCAAGCAGGGAAGCTGTGAATACCAATTTTTATAGTCTTTGGTTTGACCCCACCGGGAATCGAACCAGAGTCTATCGTTTCAGTAGTAGACGCTCTATCCACTCGACCAATGACATGATTGTAAAGTAGAAGAGACAATTCAACCACTATTTTCAAAGTGTTTTGAAATATATACGATATATGTCGAAATTTGTCATTTTGGTTATGATTTATCGTTTTGGAAATTTGGTTTATGAAAAAAGATTCAACAAAACACCATTTTGTAAAGTCAATTTCAAATTCAAGAATTTTGGAATTAGGCCACTTCATAAAATCCACATTTCAGATGCTTGCACTTGAGATCACACTCTTTTGGTCATTACCCAAGATTCCTGACCACAGGTGAGAATGGAACAAAAACTCAGTCATATGCTTTTTCAAGATCAACAAAGCATGCAAAGATCTTTGCCATAATCCCAAGATTTCTCAAAGATTTGCTTCAGAGAAAATCTAGTTTGTGGTGCTGTGACCTTGATGAAAACCGCACTGGCCAAATTCCAGTTTTGATTCCACTATATGTATTTCTCAGCATTCAGTGTATACTTTTCCTGGCAAGCTGAAAAGTGATATCCCTATGAAGTTCATACACTGCTTGCGATCTCCATTCTTTAAATATCGGAATAATTACACCTGTTTGCCAATCTCTAGGAGTTATGCCAAATTCCATGCAAGCTGGCACACTTGCACTAACCAGAGAATTCCTTCTCTAGTCAGCACTTTCAACATCTCAGATCTGATTTCATCTTCACCAGCAGCTTTTCCAGATTTTATCTCTTTAAATTGCTTTTGTTACTACTACTGCAGTGCAAACTTCCTCATCCCCTAAATGTATCCTTCTTCCACATATGTCATGAGTTGACGCCTTTATAAGATTCAAACGATCTTCAAAGTACAAGGTGTTGATAAAGTCCTGATTCAATTTCAAAATGTTTTTATGAAGTCAATTCTCAAGCTATCTTAACCAGGTTGGTTTTATTTTAATCAGTGTTGCTTTAAGTTTGTCTCTAAAATAAAATTTTGTGTTTCAGATTTGATTTTTATGAGTTTTATGAATGCACTAAATAACCCCTTGTTGAATGGTTACTCTACAAGAGAAGGCACAATGTGTTTACTGGTTCATTGAAACAAAATCGGACGTTTAGACTCAGCAAAGGTACATGACTAAGTACAGGACCAGGATATGTGTTCAGACTCAGCAAAGGTACAGAACTAAGTATGTAAAAGATCCACCACATTTTTCAACTCATCATAGGAGAAACATTAAACGCTTGTCTTACACTCTCGATGTTTTCCACAGACGTTCTTGGTTGCCCACTTCTCACTATATCCAACACTGACCTTGTCTCCATCAATTTCTGGTGCCATCAACGAATTGAAGAGCATGATGGTGGATTTTTTACCTACTTACGGTAGTCCTGTACCTTCCCTGAGTCTGAATGTCCGATTTTGTTTCAATGAACCAGGATACACATTGTACCTTCTCTTGAGGAGTAACCATTTAAGAGTTTATTTTACACATTCATAAAACATATAAAAATTATACCTGAAACACAAAATTTTATTTTAAATCACAACTTGAAGCAGCACTGATTAAAATAAAATCAGCCTGGTTGAGATATTTTAAGAATTGGCTTCATAAAAAAAATTTTGAAATTGTATCAGGACTTTATGTTTGATATTCCCTCCAAGGTGAAAGGATTTTATTCTCATCCATTAGAATGTTACCTTGCAGAATCCTTGATGGAGTAAGTGACATTTGATCTTTTTGCCACGTAAACAGCAGATGGTCTCTGCTTAAATACCTGTTTGCCAAAAAATACTTGGAACCCAACCAACGACCAAACTCTTCCCATAACTTCTTCTTGGATTTCTTTATTGCCAAAGTTGATGCTTCTCGCGCCTAGGCTAGGCCTTTAACACATCTTTCTTTGCTTAAACAGGCTTATCTCAAGTACGAATATTTAACACTGGCACTGCCTCCTTTTGACTCTTCAAATGTGTAGTGGGCACATTAGTCAAGCTACCACGAGAGCTGGCTGGTGGAAGTAGACATTTATTTTTTGGATCCTCTGCCGAAGACTCAAATGCCTTAAGGGTTTTGTTGAATAATGACCTGGAAGTCCCTAGGTACTCCCGCATCAGACAAGGCTCCCCTTGTAAAGGTGAACCCACTAACGTCGATCAAGTAATTTTTACTATGTGTACTCATCATGACTTTTTTGCGATTTGATCTAACTATGGATAGGTTTTATATTAGAGTGGTCCTTCTCCAAGGTTGTATGCTTACCACAACTGATGGACATAACCAACTTCGATTTAAAGTTTTTCAACTTGTTTGAGTAGAACGATATTTCGCCAGGCTGCTATTCTCAAACCTATCAGGCATGGGTAATCCTATCAGGAAAATTGAATCTCCAGCCAGTACTGAGTACAGTGCTGCATGTCTTGGAAGAACACAGATTTTTTTACTGAGTTAAAGTGATAGTTCAGAGTTCATAGAGACACTATGCCTATTAAGCCATAATACGCAAATGAACGAACAAGCGGTTTGTTTTGTCATTAAATAACAAACGCACTAAAACATAACACAAAAACTAAAATTGGGTCTAAATTACTAATGATGAGGAGGTTGCAAAACGACCTCGCGATCATCTAGTCAAGCAACCACCTAAATATTGCTTAATTTACAAAAAAATTGAAAAAGTTCACCCATGTCTTTAGATTTTCTTGAAATTTTATATGGTGATAGATCTCATCAAAGTAATTTCTTTGCAAAAAATTTGAGCGTTCTAGGCCAAGTGGTTTTCGAGATAATCAAACTTGAAATTTGACCACTCGGTGGCATTTTTCGGTCACTTGTCAGTGGTTTTTTTTTGTTTTGACTTTCCCTTACCCTAGAGAGATAATCAAAGTATCTATTCTGGCATTTTCGGGAGTGCTGATTTCAAAAATCAAATCAAATTGGAGGTAAAATCGTGTTTTCAAGGTGAAACAGACTGTTTTGGGTGTTTCACTTCCGAAGCAAATTGCCCAGCTCTCCGCAACTTAAGAAAAAAAAATTTTTTTACCATTTGTTCTTTGATCAATGCACTTTGAGAAACAATTAAGTAGAACATTTGCATATTTCAAACATTCACTATAAATAATGCTAACTGTGGGGGCCCTAATTAAAATATAATTGCATATTTGCAGAAATGCATATTTGCAAAACATTTGCATATTTGCAGAAAAGAGGTTATGTAGCATCACAGTGTGCAGACAAACACAAAATAGGTAACAGATAAAAAATTGAAGACAAGTTCTGTTTTGAAAAACCACAAACCTAAAATTATTGAATAACTATCTTAACACGATGCTATTGAGGGCGAGCTGAGTAGTTTTTGCGCGTGGCTAAAAGCGCAGTAGCAGTAAATAGCCAAATTAGCAACCCCTTAGAAGTATGTTTTAACTAGATTAGTGAGCTGACACTCTTGGCAACATTATACTTTTGGATGTAAATGCTTTGAAATTATTTGCAGCAATAAACTGATTTTTTAGGTTCGGTAAATAGCTTTTCAATAGTGTTTGACATTTGTATGATCAATTTAATTTGAACAAAATGGCTGAAACACGTCCTTGTACTATTGGATTACTGACTAAAATAGAAACCAACTGTCACAAATCAACCAGATTTTTGTCCAAAGATTTAGTCAAGTTTTTGGATATGGGTACTGATGACCAACTGACTTATTGGTGGCGTGCTGGATTACTTGAGGATATTCCTGAAGATGCCGAAATTTGTTTCCATCATCAGAAAACTTTTGGCGATTACTTCCTTACAGTTAAGAGAAAATGTTTAGATGTATTTGGAATTCATAAAAAATCAAAACCACAGGAAATTCACCAAATTTTGTTAAAAATGGCCTTTTTTTTGAAAAGCATGCACATGAAGCATGTTCCCGGATTAAAACTTTGTCGAAAATGCTATGGAGTGGTGCAAGTTAAAATGGAAGAACAACAAGATGTTCTTGACCAGCATTTGCTCGATCAAGCTTCAACTAGTAGACAATTTGCAGCTGATGTTCCAACACATACTGAAGAAGACCGCAGGCTATCAACATCTTCTGATGCAGCATCTGCATAGAGTTGCAGCAGTTCTATAGTCTTGCTTCAAAAATCCAAATCCATGAAGCGTTCCAATGATATCTTAGCAGCTGGTATTTCTCCACTTAATTTGCACTCACTTCCAAAAAAGCAGCGAATGTCTTATGGTAAAAACAAAATTGTCAAAACGGTCCGAAACCTAAGCAGTGAATTTTCTACATCACTTGGTGCTTCAGCAATTGAAGTTGTTCCATTAGACGATCCTAATAGCAATTCAAGCCAAGAAATCACTAAAAAAAAGCAGATGATTTGGATATATTGATGAATGAGCTGAAGGAAAAATTTGAAAATGCAAATCGTGAAGAACGAATAAAAATTTTAAGTTTGAAGCCAAGCTCTTGGAACATTCAAGATACTGCCAACTACTTTGGAGTTACAAGATATCATGTTGCACAAGCACTAAAATTAAAGGAGGAAAAAGGAATTTTGCCGGGGCCAAAATCAGTTGGAGCTAAATATCGTCTTTCAGAAGAATTAAAGAAACATGTTACAAATTTCTATTTGGGAGATGAGAATTCATTTGATCAAATCCGAAATATGCCTGGACAAAAAGATTTTGTCAGTGTTTCATGAAATGTGCATGAACAAAAGAGGCTTTTATTGTGCAACATCAGTGAGCTATACAGATTGTATCAAGAAAGTTATCCAAGAAACAAAATTGGAAAATCTGCATTTTTTAGTTTACGACCAAAACAATGTATAACAGTTTCTGCATCTGGAACACATAATGTATGTGTTTGCGTAATCCATCAAAATGTTAAGCTACTAGTTGAAGGGCTTAATAAAGCAGTAAAAACCGAGCTTTTGTCATATCATGACTTCATAAAAATGGTGGTATGTGATAAAACAAGTAGAGAATGCATGTTGCACGGATGCCCCTCCTGCCCAGATGTCAAGGTTTTGGAAGATTATTTGAAGAACATGTTTCTTTCAAATGAGGTAGAAGAATTATTTTACCAACAGTGGGCTTCAACAGATAAATGTTTGATGCAAACCATAAATTCTATAACCAGTGAATTCATCGAACTTTTCGTGAAGTCAATTTTAAAATTAAAACGGCATGCTTTTATTGCTAAAACTCAAAGTTATTTTCTCAAAGAACTCAAAAATGATCTTTCCACTAATCACGCATTAGTCCTGTTAGACTTTGCTGAAAATTATAGTTTTGTAGTTCAAGAAGAAGCACAAAGTTTTCACTGAAATAACATGCATGTTCCATTCATCCCACATTGATATACTACATTTATGATGGGCAGCTGACCAGTAAAAGTATGTGTATTGTTTCGGAAGATCTGGAGCATGACGTTTCTTTTATCTTTGAAGTACAAAAAGCAGTGGTGAAGTGGATCAAACAAAATGTCAGCAGCGTAAATATAATCACCTATTTTTCGGATGGCTGCGCTCAGCAGTACAAAAATTTTATGAATCTTTGCTGCCACTTTAAAGATTTTGCAATAAATGCTACTTGTTTTTTTTTTGCCACCAGTCATGGAAAGTCGCCGTGTGATGGAGTTGGTGGGACTGTGAAGCGCATAGTAAAACAAGCAAGTCTCCAAAGATCTTCAAGTGATGCTATTTTAAGTGTAACTGCTTTTTATGAGTATTGTAGTAAGAACATTTCTGGTATCAAGTTTTGCCACATTTCAACATCAGCTTTGGAGTACACATGAGAAAATTTGAAGAAACGTTTTGAGGATGGAAGCACTATACCAGGAACAAGATCATATCACATTTTTGAACCACAACAAGCTGGCATTATTGGCTACAAATATGTAGCATCAGATGCAAACTATGCAGGTCAAACCAACTTTTTCAACTATCCCAGTTTTGTGCTTGTTAAGCCTATGGATTTTGTAGCCTGTGCCTACAACGGTTGTTGGTGGATTGAAATAGTGCTTAGCACAAATGATGATTTGAAAGATGCCCAAGTGAAGTTTATGAAACCAGATGGTCCTTCATCGTGCTTTTCATGGCCAATTTATGATGATATTTGTGATATCCTTTTCACAGATATTATCTGTAAAGTTCAGTATCCTTCTACTTATGGGAGTGGGTGCTCCTACCAACTATCAAATGACTGTCTGCGTAAAGTTACAGAAAAATTCAGGAAATGGTAGTTTTCAATATTTACTGAATTGTAGTGGCAAAGAGCTCAATATTAGTAGTGAAATTTGGTCAAAAGTGCATGAATACATTATGTAGCCTGTTTTATCGTGATGATTTCACTTGCCTTAAGATAAAGCACCGACAAAAAAAACTTTTTTGGTGAGTTAGCTCGTAATTTAATCGATTTTTTCATATATTTAGCAGTGTTGTATAATGCATTATTAGCCCCACTTAACTATATCTTGCTATTATATTATCAAAAAATGTCCACGGCTATGAACAGCATTTAATCTTACGTATTGATTTTGAATGACTATGACATTTTAAGTAGCTGTGTGTAACTGTTTCCTAATTTTTGCTTATTATTGTTTTCATTTCAAAAGTGAAATTGGTCTGCTTTGTAACAAAATATTCAGTTATTTGGTATGTTTTCTATGATACACAACTTCCCATACAATAACTAGTGTTTTACCTGTTTATTTGCAGTACCTTCCGTACTGCTTACGCTACTTTGCATACCACAATTTTTGAAAAGGGCAAATATTCTTAGATGTTACATTGTTTGTACGATGATAACTTTACATGATACTCATAAATGCATTCTGACTTGTATAACCATAGATACATGTTAGTTCCAAAATACTATGTGCTTGAGTATGTTTTGAGATTTTGTTTTGTGGTTTATGCTGTATGTTTAATGCTTCAGAAACGCAGAAGTGCATTTTCTTAAATAATTTATTCTAATCCATTTTTATTACATTGCATTGAATTTAAGTGACTATTGATTTTGTAATTGTGCTGAATTCACCTTGGTACTACTACTAAGTTTATTTGCAGTATAGTTCTGAATGTTGATTTGAATTGGGAAAAAAAAAATTCAAATGATTTATAAAGATTTTCTTGTGAGTTGGTCAAAATATGCTCAAGTTGCAGCATCATTTTCATTGGCTACACTGCTATGTGGATTGAGTGACTTTCTAAAAAGTAATTCTTATTTTAATTAGGGCCCCCACAGTCAGCATTATTTATAGTGAATGTTTGAAATATGCAAATGTTCTACTTAGTTGTTTCTCAAAGTGCATTGATCAAAGAACAAATTGCAAAAAAAATTTTTTTTTCTTAAGTTGCGGAGAGCTGGGCAATTTGCTTCGGAAGCGAAACACCCAAAACAGTCTGTTTCACCTTGAAAACACGATTTTACCTCCAATTTGATTTGATTTTTGAAATCAGCACCCCCAAAAATGCCAGAATAGATACTTTGATCATCTCTCTAGGGTAAGGGAAAGTCAAAACAAAAAAAAACACTGACAAGTGACCGAAAAATGCCACCGAGTGGTCAAATTTCAAGTTTGATTATCTCGAAAACCACTTGGCCTAGAACGCTCAAATTTTTTGCAAAGAAATTACTTTGATGAGATCTATCACCATATAAAATTTCAAGAAAATCTAAAGACATGGGTTTTTGGAAAGTAAATTAAGCATGGAATGACCCATATCTCAAACTAAGAAAAGGATTAAAACAAGAAAAAAGTGAGTATCATTATTAATTGGTCAAACTACTGTAAGGTTGATATGTTATTTCAGGTTAGTTGTCATTGTTTATACCTGGTAAAGTGATATCAAATGCTCCTTATCGGTGGCACACCCAGGGGGGGTTTCGGGGTTCGAAACTCCCCCTTTTTGGAACACAAAAAACAACATAATTTTGTTGACATAATGCAGTTTATAACACTTGGCCATATTTACTTTTCACTAAATAATCAGTTAAGTTGTTGTTAATCACTTAAGATGTTGTTTTAGGGTAGTAATTTGATCCTCAAAATATTAATTAAGTAAATATTAAGTAGTAATTTGATCCTCAAACCAAGCAATTAAGATTTATGCATTTGTTTCAACCACAATATTGCTTCTACAGTGTTTCAACTACAAGACGGATATATTGTGTGACTGTGCGTATTTGTTATATCAATTGAATAATGGATAATATTATACCCAATCATAAACTTCTAAGCAAAACAGAGCTTGACACTGAAAAGAGGCAGATGCCATTTAGTGCAAAAAGTCGCCATTGTGTAAAAAAAACAACTAAGCCAAATGCACTTTAGCAAAAAAAAGCAAACAAATCTGCTGTTGTAAGACAAAAACCACAACAAAATTACATTCAAACGTCAAGATTTTTATTCTGCAAACGTATTCAGGAACTTAAAAAGCAGCTTTTAATAGCGTCAGAGAAAAATATAGCAAAATCATTTCCAAATGATTTTGCTATATTTTTGAATCAACCTTATAGTATTTCAGGTAATTTTGCAGCATCATACATCATAATAACAACACATTGTCTACTGCAGTGTAATCATTAATCAACCCGGATATATACCATCGCATTTTAGTTTTTCTTCATTTCAGTGTAGATTCATGAAGAGAGCTGGATGAAAATGTTCACTCTAAAACAGCCTTTTTCATAACTACCCATTACTCAGAGAATGAAAATTATAGCTCTGACGCTAATGAAAGCTATTTTGAAATTCTGTGCCACTAACAAGCTTTTGAATTTAAAAACAGATTGATTTAAAAAATTTAAGCCAAATTTTTGATCTTTCAGCATTTAAACATATTTTGGACTTGACCAGTAAGTGTGCGGGGGCTGATTGGACTGAGCAAAATAAATTCTTTTAAACTCTTCCAAATCTTAGTAATTTAGCTTTTTCTGATTGCTCTAAAAATGTTCAAAACGTCATCCAAATGGCGTTAAAATGACTTTTTCTTTTCTGAAAAATTGCAAGAATTGCCCAAAGCCCTTGTCTTAGTAATTTAGCTTTTTCTAATTGCTCTAAAAACGTTCAAAACCTCATCCAAATGGCGCTAAAATGACTTTTTCTTTTCTGAAAAATTGCAAGAATTGCCCAAAGCCCTTGTCTTAGTAATTTAGCTTTTTCTAATTGCTCTAAAAACTTGTAAAACGTCATCCAAATGGCAATAAAATGGCTATTTTTTTCTGAAAAATAGTAAGAATTGCCCAGCAGCTGGGGCTTTACCCCCCAGACCCCATAGCAGTAAATTGTTATCTTGCTAGCAATTTTCACAACCAACAACTTTCAAGATCATTATTGCAAAGTTTTTGAATAAACAAATGTTGTAACAATGCAACTATTACTGTGAAAACCTTGTTGTTGTAGCGCATATTTATCCTCCTGTCACCGAACAGCATCAGACGCTAACTTGTAGGACGATCCGCACACTTTTCATTACCAATACTACTTCGTGATTGGAGGAATCCGCACCTGCTTAGGAGTTTCCGATGATCCAATGTTCAGCTGTAGATTTCTTAGAATTTTTGTCCACTGAATTTGCTGCTTGTTCAAAGCCACCAAGCAAAGATAATCATCATAAAGCGTCTGATCCAAGGACGCAACAACATGACTAGGGTGCAGGTTGAACCCAGATCATTCGATCAGGGTCGTCATAAAAACAACGCCTTCACCCATTCGGCCACGCTGCCAACCTGTTTAACTATAGCTAAATTAACTACAATTGGGTACTGGTTGCTTTTAACCCCCCCCCCTTTTAAAAATTTCTGGGAGTGCCCCTGCTTCTTATATTTTTTCAAGAACTTCGAATATAAAAGACTTTTGATATGATTAGGAATAGCATTCCATAGTTTGGCACCCTTACACTGTATTTAATTGAGCATTGATATTTGGACAGTTAAAAACGAGGAAAGTTTAGCGCTAATTTTCGATTTGATAATCTGGGCCCACATGACAGAACGTGTTAGCGCGCTTGTAAAGGCCATTCTAGCTTGCTAAAAGAAGCTAGCGAACAAAAACTTCATAAACAAACTGCCATTTTTGAACCATCTCGTCCAACATAAATAAAAACTGCCCACTTAAATTTCTTTGCGAGATATTTGTAACCTGTGTTTGGTACATAATAAATATCTTATTGTGACGTCAGATACATTCCTGCTTCAAATGCATTCAAGCCTACTATATTTACTGCATAACTGTATTGTTATTGAAAAAGATACTATGGGCCATGCATTACAAGTGGATGTCTGTTCATGTACTCTATTCACAAAATAGGCAGATTAAAAGATCTGAAACTTCAGCTTGCTTTGCTAATGATATAAAAATCACAAAAAAATAGTAACTTTTAAGGAGCAATATCTCAAAAACTCAAACATAAAACTTCGAGTTCTTGAAATGGATCGAAGCATATTTTTATATAGAACTTGAAAATCATAATCAGATCGTAGCTTATAGTGTAGTCCATTTGCGGGATCAATTGAAAGAAAGAAGACCCTAAGCACTGAAGAATTCAGCTCGAAACAAAAAGTCAAAAAAAAATTTTTTTTAATTAAAATGCCAATTTTCAAAAGCAGATATCTAAAAACTAGAAGGTGAAATTTTTTTGTTTTGGTATTGATCGAAGCGGAATTAACTGCTGAAGCGTAACGTCATAGTCAAAACAAGCCCAAATTTTTAGTATTTTTGCAATAGCAGTTTGAAGCAAAATGGCCAAAATCCCATTCATTTTCCCATCTCTTGATTTTCTGTAATCGAAAACATTTCTGTAATCAGAAAAGAGTTTTCTAATTCACGAAGTTGGAAACTTCCCGAAGCAATATGCCAATTCCTGGATCTCTGCCTTGATCATCAGGTGGAAACCCTTCTTTGATAGCAGACTTTTTGAATTGAATGTTACTGTTGATAGTATACATTAGAATAAATTTATCATCACAATCAAATTTCAAATTTGAATACCCCAGTAGTTTAGCTCAAATCGAGGTCATATCCTCAGCGATAAACACATTCTTGAATTTAGACAGACAGAGATTTATTGTCAACTAACATAACCAAAAAAAAAACTAAACAAATGTAATGCAGTATCGGTATAATCGGAAAATTAGAAAATGAAAAAACGCTATTTTAACATGTGAATTTTACAATATTTGTTAACAAAGAAGCTGGAAGTGACTATAGAAGTTTTCGAGTCATCAGTGAAGCATTTCTTAATTATTATAAAAAATTAAATTAAATATTTCATATTAGATGCAAATTAATTTACTTTTCTAGCAGTATAGAATATCAGCAAGGCATCTACAGTTTAATTTAATATTCTTGAACCAATTAATTTTCATAATTGTTATTGAATCTGCTGATCATTGGTGGTTTTATTTCTTTTTCAATGTTGTTGCAAATTTTTACTCTTGTGTTCTTCAAGTTACAACAGCTTCGCAGGAATTTATTGTGTTTTTTTGCAAGATAGAAATTGAACAATTATTCTTATTGGGGCGATTTGCCATTTCTTCTTTTACCCAAGCGATGGACATGCTGAATGTCAGCTTTACTCAAGCTAATATCCGATATGGAATTTGATAGCATTTGCGATTTTAATAGCTTCAGCTATAACATCGTCTCCATTGATCAAAGACTCTGGAACATTGTGAAGTCGAAGGTTTTCTCACCTTCAACTGTTCCACATTGTTCAAGGATGTCAAAAGAATAATTGGTCAAATTTCAATGCTTGCTTCAACTGATTATTTTCACCCGCACTGCTGCAGGCTGTGAGTTCACTTTTTATATTATATCTGACATAGGCTAGCTCATCTCTTAAAGACTTAACCATTTTGTTTATTTCTCTCAATTGATTTTGATCTTTGTCATTGAAACTTGGCGTACGACAAGAAGCCATTGATTAAATTTATCCAGTAATCCAATACCAGTACAACTTTAACCACTAGCCTTCTGTTTTCACACTTCAGAAGTGATCTGATAGGCCTGCAATGAGAGGTAGTGTCTACTGCATCGATCTGGTTTCCGATATGAAAACACTGCTGCATCGGCAGCACATTTTATTGCTTTTTTCTCATTAATTTGAATTACCGACAAATGGGGCACTTGTGGTGTAGTGGTATGCGTGCTCGCCTGCCAAATCTTTCATTCAGGTTCAATTCACGCTGAACGTGCTTGCCAAGTCTCGCGATTAGGTACAATCATCCTTCATTATTTTTATTTTTTTCTTCAAAACCTTGAATTAGAGTTAGAGCAGTGATGCCAGCTTGTGAGACAGAAATTGAAGAGCAAAAAGAAACGACCGGTGCCTCTGGAGCAACAGCGTTTTCAAGTTGGAAACAGGGCCGGAGCTCTAGACACTGCCTTGTAGAAATGTAAAAGGTAGTTACTAGTATTTCATCGAAAATTTTCAAGTTAAAAAGAATAAAATGAAAATGAGAAATATTCATCCGCGCTTTTTTCATTTGCTTTTTTCAGAATTAAGGTTCGGGTTTAAGTTAGGGTTTGGGTTAGGGTTCAATTCGGGGATAGTTTTAGAGTAAGCATTTGAGTTTGGGTTAGATTTGAGTCAGAATGAATAAAAAAGTAGATAAAATTTCAGGTGAAATAAAGCCTTCCAATGTAAAATGCTAGGGCTAGGCTACCTACTTCAAAATGCTAGGCTACCTTCTTTCACTTTCAAAGGCAGATGTTGCTGTTACATTATGTAAGAATAAGAAAATCACTATCCAATTCCTAGCCCTAACCCCAACCCTAACCCAAACTCTTACTGTAGCTCTAACCCTCCATGGCGTCGCTAGAGGGGGCGGGGGGCAGCCCGCCCAATGGTGACACCATATTATGAAGTGAATCCATACCTTTACTGATTTGTGGTGAAGATCTTTTTTCCATCCTCATTTGGACCGAAAATCAAATCACCTAAGCGGTGAAGACCTTTCTTTTTTTCTTTGGACTTCACATATTTCTGGGCCAAAAACCCAATAATTTTAGGGCAATGACCTTTTTTTGGTCTTTACCTATTTTTGGATTGAAAAGGGGTGACATCACGAAATCCCGGCCCTGGTGCCACCAACCCTACACCCTAGCAACGCCACTGCTAACCCTAATGTTAATCCTAACCCAAACTCAATCTAACCCAGTGGCGTACGCAGGATTTTTTAATTGGGGGGGTTTTAAAAGTGACGTCAAAAATTTGTTCGCGACCTATACTTTGGCGAATAAATAACTTAGTGCAATATAACAAAATGGAATCAAAGTCACACACTGCGTAATGCAAATAAAATTTTTCAACAAAAAAAAATTCAGCATACATCTACAGTTACCATCATAAGGTTTGCAACTGAACGATGAAGAAAAAATTGTTCAAAACAAAAGCTCCCCACCCTCGTATAATTATAAACATTGCAAAGTGTGGCAGGTGTGTAGCTAGAAATTCGCAATTGGGGGGGCTGTTTTGGGGGTGTGAGGGCAAAGCCCCCAGCCGCCGGAGGCACGGGGGTCTGGGGGCCCCCCAGCGCTTGAAAATTTTGCATTTTTTTTATAAATAACTTCTTTTTAGGGCTTTATTGACAAATAATGCTTTTAAAACGTGGCATAGAAATTGGCAATGCAAACCTGATTAAACTGTTTGCATGAATGGGCTATGTGGAAGGTGGCTAATAGTAAAATTTTAGCTTTCTTGTTTACATGCTGGTAAATCATAAAATCTTATAGTTCAAGAAAACTCACACGGAGTAATCTATTTCGTCTATATTTTATAGGCTAGAGAAAAATAATTAAGAAGGGACTAATGAAAAAAATTTTGAGGCAAGTGAATGGTAATTACGTAATACTCAATAGCCCCCCCCCCACCCCCTATTCCTAAGTTTATAGTATGTTTGTTGATCAAACCTATGTTTAGCATTTTTACAATAGCGATCAAATTTAATTGCTTGTTTTTGGCCATTTTCAGAGTTTTTATTGATTTGTGGGTTTTATTTTTGACAAATTAGCCCCCCCGCCCTAAATTTATACTTCAAAAAATCTTTTAAATCACTTTCTAGTCCATTTCAGTGCAAAAACCAGTCTCAGAAGTGCTAAAAACGTGTTATTTTCTTTATTCTGCATTTTGGTTGACAAGCCAATGTGGGGTCTATAACCCCCCCGGTTACGCTACTAAACTCTGACTCGTAACACGACATTTCAGATTTTCAGTATTACACTTAGTCGCTGACAATGTTGCATTAAATAACAAAAAGATATTTACTATAAATAAATATTTCGCATTAATACGAGAAAAGAAAGAGCTTGTTTGTTTTGCGCAATAAGACGATATTTTGAATGATACACATTGAATCAATAGGGAGGATGGTTTAAACCCCCATCCCCTTTTGTACGCCTTTGTGCATAAGTGAGCTATGTGGGCGATGGCTAATGGTAACATTTCAGTGCTCTAATTTACAAGCCGGTAAATCATAAAATCATAATTTCAAAAAGGTACCGGTATTGACTATTTCACCGAAAATTTTCAACTTAGAGAGAATAAAACAAGAATAAGAAATGTTCATCCGCGCTTTTTTCATTTGCTTTTTTAGGGGTTAAGATTAGGGTTTAGGTTAGGGTTTGGGTTAGGGTTCGATTTGAGAATAGTTTTAGACCAAGCATTTGAGTTTGTGTTATACTTGAGTCAGAATTAATAAAAAACTAGATAAAAATTTCCAGTGAAATACGGTAAACCCTTCCTTTAAAAAAACTCACAAGCATTTATATTTTGTAGTTTATAGAGTGAGACAGTTGGGGATGGGGTGGGAGTGGGGGCGAATGGAACGAGATTTGAGTGGATTAATAATTAACTAATTACTGAAATCCCATCTCCATATTTTTGATGAAGAAAATGTTAAGCATTTTTAGCGGTGAAATATGCTAATTTTGGCAATTTTTTAAAGTTGTTACTAAACTATAAGGCTATACCTTTGATAAATAACCCCCCCCCTAAGAAACTCTAAATGCTTCAAAAGTTGCTTCAAATCATGTTGGAGTTTATGTCATTGCAAAAAAAAAGGATCAGAAGTGCTAAAAACGTGATATTTTCTTTATTGTGCATTTTAGTTGACAGACCAATGGGGGGGGTTGAACCCCAAACCCCCCTGCAAACGCCCTTGATCTAACCAAAACCTTAACAATAATTTTAAAAATAAAGACAAGTAAATGAGCAAATGTAATGAGGACTCAGCGTTTGCTCTCTCTAAATTCTCTTTATTACGGGCGTTACTGGTACGTAACATAACACTGGCCACTTCCATTTTCTAAAGCTTCTCAGAAATGCTAGCTAGCTAAATTCTGGAAAAGTCTACAATCTCATTCAAGTAAAATGTCTTATTTAAAAATTAAAGTCCTAGACTATCCACCAGCACAGAACAAAAAATAAAAAATAATCCACCCTACAGCATCTCGCTCCTACGCTTCAGTTGCACCATTTTGCTCAGTATGCCATACTAATTACCGTACTGCATATACTATGCATACTGTGCCAGGCTATGTAGGCTAACTATTAGATTAAGCCAATTTTTATTATAGTTTAGTGACAAAATTATAGTTTGTTTAGTGACTAAGGGTGTTAACTTGAAGTCCTGTGAGTTATATCACTCAGTGTTGCTACATCACTATATCTAATATTGCTAAATCAGTAAATCTAACATTGCTAATTTGCTAAATCAGTATATGTAATATTGCCATATTCGTATATCTAGTATTGCTAAATTGCTTTGTCTAATATTGCTATATCAGTGTATCTAATATTGCTGAATTTATGATGAACTGACTGCGATTTAGGATTTCAAAACTGTTTAGAATATGTTCTGTAGACCTTTCATACAAGTGATTTTTTTTTTTTATCTGATAATATACAAATTTTTATTTTGCTGAACCAATATTCATTAGAAAACTTTAACCCACTATGATACAGAGTTGTACTGGGTGATAGCTAGGTGCTATTTAGTTTCTTCTGCCTTGTATACTTTATCTTTCAATATGCTATATCTAACTTTTTCTTTTTTTGCTTTTACATGTCACTGTAATGCAATCTGTGTTAACTGTTATTGTATTCCTATATTACCTATACTGGAAATCTTTGAATCTGAATTTACCTACTGGAACTGTTTACAATAACGGATGATACTTGCAACCATTTTAAATTATGGTAATCTCATGGTTTTACTCTTTTTGTGGAAAACTTGTTTGCTATGCCTGGCTGCTCCATCTTACACTTGACGACTGTGCCCTTATGTCTTCAATTCAGTTTACTAATCTGTTGGACATTTTGTGGTTTGTATGTGTTTCGCTGTGGTGCTTTTGCACTGGATCGGCTTCTAATTAATTAGCCTGATTAAATAATTATTATCACTAATATCAAAAAATCAGGGTTTTTGATAGGACGCTCGCCGATTAAAGGGTTTCCGGACCCAGTGAGGTTTCATTTTCAGGGTGGTTTTTCTTTCTTCACCATGCTCTGTTGCGCTAAAGTTAGTTATTGGGCCGGTTGCGCCACCCATCGACCACCTATATAACCGTGCCTGCTGGCCTCGCACTGGTCACTTCCCCCTCTCTGCTCTATCAATTACTCGAACTACTACTCCAACCGTTAGTTTTACTTACATCTTGCGTGCTTGCATGTGTACGTTGAAGAGGGTGATTGATTAGGCCTACACTGTGCATATTTCAACTTGCGTGACAGGTGTAGCAACCTTGCAAATAAAAATCGCTTTTTTGTCCTCAATATCCCCCGCATGTCTAGACGTCTGACGTTGTGTCGCTACTTCCTCTTCCTGACTCCAAGCAATGTCATTGCTCCAAGGATGCCAGTACGGTACGGTACGTTCAGAATTTGCGTACTACATACCTCGCACCTTGAACCGTACCAGCTTACAGTACTTCAGTTCAATTTTTGTAGCGTGCTGCACCAACGTAACGAACCCGTACGATTTACAAAAAAGAAGTACCGTATCAGCGTACTGCACTTCTTTGCAAAAATTGAGGTGTACCGTACTTACGTACCGTACCGTACTGCTATTCTTGCTTTTAACTACTCGCAACTTTAACTGACTTTGTAATCACTAGCCTATAAATCAACGATCTCAATTCGCGTCGGCTTCAGCGGTCTTTTGCCTCTACATACAAAAATTCGGCACAATGTGCGAATAGTCTGGGATTTTTGATTCAAACAACGTACCAACGTACCGTACCCGTACCATAAAGCCAATTCACACTGGCGTCGTGATCGCGTCACATGACGTGTTCGCTCAACGCTTGGTGATTTTGAAATGTCTGCATGACGCGACGAAGCGACGAGCTTTTTGCTTGTAATGCACACCAAGCGCGATTATGACCACTGTAATTCCGGCGGAATAATGCGTCTTAAGTCACGCGATCGACGTCGCGCTGTAACAAAAAAAAAGAAGACGCGATTAAAGCTACAACTTTTGGCGACCCACAACTACAGATTTAAACCTCATTGAAAATCAATTTGTTAACCTTAATTTCAATCTCCCACTAAACTTGACTACATAGTCTGTAACGGAAATTTAATGCTCTACTCGAAAATGGGGCGCATTTTGTCAATATCGTGGGGGAATGGAGCTCAAAATTACGTTTGTCGACACCCAGTTTGGCGGCTTGGCGAGTTTTTTCTTAGTTCTCAATACTCCATTAATCGTCATGTTTCAAACTTATTCCAATGATATTAACATTACAGTGCCACCTATTTGACCACACTATCTGTAACGGAAATTCAACGCTCTACTCGAAAATGGGGCGCATTTTATCGATATCGTGGGGGAATGGGGCTCAAAACTACGTTTGTCGACACCCGTTTTGGCGGTTTTGTCAAGTTTTTTCCTAAGTTTTCAATACTCCATTAATTGTCATGTTTCAAACTTATTCCAATGATATTAACATTACAGTGCCACCTGTTTGACCACACTATCTGTAACGGAAACTCAACGCTCTACTCGAAAATGGGGCGCGTTTTGTCAATATCGTGGGGGAATGGGGCTCAAAACTACGTTTGTCGACACCCAGTTTGGCGGCTTTTTCGAAGTTTTTCTAAGTTCCTAATACTCCATTATTCGTCATGTTTCAAACTTATTCCGATGATATTGACATTACAGTGCCACCTATTTCATCACACTATCTGTAACGGAAATTCAACGCTCTACTCGAAAATGGGGCGCATTTTGTAAATATCGTGGGGGAATGGGGCTCAAAACTACATTTATCGACACCCAGTTTGGCGGCTTTATGAAGTTTTTTCCTAAGTTCTCAATACTCCATTAATCGTCATGTTTCAAACTTATTCCGATGATATTAACATTACAGTGCCACCTGTTTGACCACACTATCTGTAACGGAAATTCAACGATCTACTCGAAAATGGGGCGCGTTTTGTCAATATCGTGGGGGAATGGGGCTCAAAACTACGTTTGTCGACACCCAGTTTGGCGGCTTTTTCGAATTTTTTCTAAGTTCCTAATACTCCACATTTTGTCATGATTCAAACTTATTCCGATGATATTAACATTACAGTGCCACCTATTTCATCACACTATCTGTAACAAAAATTTAACGCTCTACTCGAAAATGGGGCGCATTTTGTCAATATCGTGGGGGAATGGGGCTCAAAACTACGTTTGTCGACACCCAGTTTGGCGGCTTTTTCGAAGTTTTTCTAAGTTCCTTAAACTCCAAATTTTGTCATGTTTCAAACTTATTCCGATGATATTAACATTACAGTGCCACCTATTTGACCACACTATCTGTAACGGAAACTCAACGCTCTACTCGAAAATGGGGCACATTTTGTCAATATCGTGGGGGAATGGAGCTCAAAATTACGTTTGTCGACACCCAGTTTGGCGGCTTTTTCGAATTTTTTCCAAGTTCCTAATACTCCACATTTTGTCATGTTTCAAACTTGTTCCGATGATATTAACATTACAGTGCCACCTATTTGACCACACTATCTGTAACGGAAATTCAACGCTCTACTCGAAAATGGGGCGCGTTTTGTCAATATCGTGGGGGAATGGGGCTCAAAACTATGTTTGTCGACACCCAGTTTGGCGGCTTTTTAGAATTTTTTCTAAGTTCCTAATACTCCACATTTTGTCATGTTTCAAACTTATTCTGATGATATTAACATTACAGTGCCACCTACTTGTCCACACTATCTGTAACGGAAATTCAACGCTCTACTCGAAGATGGGGCGCATTTTGTCGATATCGTGGGGGAATGGGGCTCAAAACTACGTTTGTCGACACCCGCTTTGGCGTTTTTGTCAAGTTTTTTCTAAGTTCTCAATACTCCATTAATCGTCATGTTTCAAACTTATTCCGATGATATTAACATTACAGTGCCACCTGTTTCACCACACTATCTGTAACGGAAACTCAACGCTCTACTCGAAAATGAGTCGCGTTTTGTCAATATCGTGGGGGAATGGGGCTCAAAACTACGTTTGTCGACACCCAGTTTGGCGGCTTTTTCGAAGTTTTTCTAAGTTCCTAATACTCCATTATTCGTCATGTTTCAAACTTATTCCGATGATATTAACATTACAGTGCCACCTATTTCATCACACTATCTGTAACAGAAATTCAACGCTCTACTCGAAAATGGGGCGCGTTTTGTCAATATCGTGGGGGAATGGGGCTCAAAACTACGTTTGTCGACACCCAGTTTGGCGGCTTTATGAAGTTTTTTCCTAAGTTTTGAATACTCCATTAATCGTCATGTTTCAAACTTATTCCGATGATATTAACATTACAGTGCCACCTATTTCATCACACTATCTGTAACGGAAATTCAACGATCTACTCGAAAATCGGGCGCGTTTTGTCAATATCGTGGGGGAATGGGGCTCAAAATTACGTTTGTCGACACCCAGTTTGGCGGCTTTTTTGAATTTTTTCCAAGTTCCTAATACTCCACATTTTGTCATGTTTCAAACTTATTCCGTTAATATTAACATTACAGTGCCACCTATTTGTCCACACTATCTGTAACGGAAATTCAACGCTCTACTCGAAAATGGGGCGCATTTTGTCAATATGGGGGAATGGGACTCAAAACTACGTTTGTCGACACCCAGTTCGGCGGCTTTGGCGAGTTTTTTCATTAAATCTCAATACTCCATTAATCGTCATGTTTCAAACTTATTCCGATGATATTAACGATACAGTGCCACCTGTTTGACCACACTATCTGTAACGGAAATTCAACGCTCCACTCGAAAATGGGGCGCATTTTGTCAATATCGTGGAGGAATGGGGCTCAAAACTACGTTTGTCTACACCCAGTTTGGCGGCTTTGGCGAGTGTTTTCATTAAATCTCAATACTCCATTAATCGTCATGTTTCAAACTTATTCCGATGATATTAACATTACAGTGCCACCTATTTGACCACACTATCTGTAACGGAAACTCAACGCTCTACTCGAAAATGGGGTGCGTTTTGTCAATATCGTGGGGGAATGGAGCTCAAAATTACGTTTGTCGACACCCAGTTTGGCGGCTTTTTCGAATTTTTTCCAAGTTCCTAATACTCCACATTTTGTCATGTTTCAAACTTGTTCCGATGATATTAACATTACAGTGCCACCTATTTGACCACACTATCTGTAACGGAAATTCAACGCTCCACTCGAAAATGGGGCGCGTTTTGTCAATATCGTGGGGGAATGGGGCTCAAAACTACGTTTGTCGACACCCAGTTTGGCGGCTTTTTCGAATTTTTTCCAAGTTCCTAATACTCCACATTTTGTCATGTTTCAAACTTATTCTGATGATAATAACATTACAGTGCCACCTACTTGTCCACACTATCTGTAACGGAAACTCAACGATCTACTCGAAGATGGGGCGCATTTTGTCGATATCGTGGGGGAATGGGGCTCAAAACTACGTTTGTCGACACCCGCTTTGGCGTTTTTGTCAAGTTTTTTCTAAGTTCTCAATACACCATTAATCGTCATGTTTCAAACTTATTCCGATGATATTAACATTACAGTGCCACCTATTTCATCACACTATCTGTAACAAAAATTTAACGCTCTACTCGAAAATGGGGCGCATTTTGTCAATAACGTGGGGGAATGGGGCTCAAAACTACGTTTGTCGACACCCAGTTTGGCGGTAGTGTCAAGTTTTTTCCTAAGTTTTCAATACTCCATTAATCGTCATGTTTCAAACTTATTCCGATGATATTAACATTACAGTGCCACCTATTTGACCACACTATCTGTAACGGAAATTCAACACTCTACTCGAAAATGGGGCGCATTTTGTCAATGTCGTGGGGGAATGGGGCTCAAAATTACGTTTGTCGACACCCGCTTTGGCGGCTTCGGCGAATTTTTTCAATAATTCTCAATACTCCATTAATCGTCATGTTTCAAACTTATTCCGATGATATTAACATTACAGTGCCACCTATTTGACCACACTATCTGTAACGGAAATTCAACGCTCTACTCGAAAATGGGGCGCATTTTGTCGAAATCGTGGGGGAAAGGGGGGCACAAAATTACGTTTGTCGACACCCGTTTTGGCGGTTTTGTCAAGTTTTTTCTTAAGTTTTCAATACTCCATTAATCGTCATGTTTCAAACTTATTCCGATGATATTAACATTACAGTGCCACCTATTTGACCACACTATCTGTAACGGAAATTCAACGCTCTACTCGAAAATGGGGCGCGTTTTGTCAATATCGTGGGGGAATGGAGCTCAAAACTACGTTTGTCGACACCCAGTTTGGCGGCTTTTTAGAAGTTTTTCTAAGTTCCTAATACTCCATTATTCGTCATGTTTCAAACTTATTCCGATGATATTAACATTACAGTGCCACCTATTTGACCACACTATCTGTAACGGAAATTCAACGCTCTACTCGAAAATGGGCCACATTTTGTCAATATCGTGGGGGAATGGGGCTCAAAACTACGTTTGTCGACACCCAGTTTGGCGGCTTTATGAAGTTTTTTCCTAAGTTTTTAATACTCCATTATTCGTCATGTTTCAAACTTATTCCGATGATATTAACATTACAGTGCCACCTATTTGACCACACTATCTGTAACGGAAATTCAACGCTCTACTCGAAAATGGGGCGCGTTTTGTCAATATCGTGGGGTAATGGGGCTCAAAACTACGTTTGTCGACACCCAGTTTGGCGGCTTTTTCGAATTTTTTCTACGTACCTAATACTCCACATTTTGTCATGTTTCAAACTTATTCCGATGATATTAACATTACAGTGCCACCTATTTGACCACACTATCTGTAACGGAAATTCAACACTCTACTCGAAAATGGGGCGCATTTTGTCTTTATCGTGGGGAAATGGGGCTCAAAATAACGTTTGTCGTTACCTGCTTTGGCGGTATTGCCAAGTTTTTTCTAAGTTTTCAATACTCCATTAATCGTCATGTTTCAAACTTATTCCGATGATATTAACATTACAGTGCCACCTATTTGACCACACTATCTGTAACGGAAATTCAACACTCTACTCGAAAATGGGGCGCATTTTGTCAATATCGTGGGGGAATGGGGCTCAAAATAACGTTTGTCGTTACCTGCTTTGGCGGTATTGCCAAGTTTTTTCTAAGTTTTCAATACTCCATTAATCGTCATGTTTCAAACTTATTCCGATGATGTTAACATTACAGTGCCACCCATTTTCGAGTAGAGCGTTGAATTTCCGTTACAGATAGTGTGATGAAATAGGTGGCACTGTAATGTTAATATCATCGGAATAAGTTTGAAGCATGACGAATAATGGAGTATTGAGAACTTAGAAAAAATTTCATAAAGTTGCCAAACTGGGTGTCGAAAAATGTAGTTTTGAGCCCCATTCCCCCACGATATTGACAAAATGCGCCCCATTTTCGAGTAGATCGTTGAGTTTCCGTTACAGATAGTGTGGTCAAATAGGTGGCACTGTAATGTCAATATCATCGGAATAAGCTTGAATCATGACAAAATGTGGAGTATTAGGAACTTAGAAAAAATTCGAAAAAGCCACCAAACTGGGTGTCGACAAACGTAGTTTTGAGCCCCATTACCCCACGATATTGACAAAACGCACCGCATTCTCGAGTAGAGCGTTGAATTTCTGTTACAGATAGTGTGGTCAAATAGGTGGCACTGTAATGTTAATGTCATCGGAATAAGTTTGAAACATGACGAATAATGGAGTATTGAGAACTTAGAAAAAATTTCATAAAGTTGCCAAACTGGGTGTCGAAAAATGTAGTTTTGAGCCCCATTCCCCCAAGATATTGACAAAATGCGCCCCATTTTCGAGTAGATCGTTGAGTTTCCGTTACAGATAGTGTGGTCAAATAGGTGGCACTGTAATGTCAATATCATCGGAATAAGTTTGAAACATGACAAAATGTGGAGTATTAGGAACTTAGAAAAACTTCGAAAAAGCCGCCAAACTGGGTGTCGACAAACGTAATTTTGAGCCCCATTCCCCCACGATATTGACAAAACGCGCCCCATTTTCGAGTAGAGCGTTGAATTTCCGTTACAGATAGTGTGGTCAAATAGGTGGCACTGTAATGTTAATATCATCGAAATAAGTTTGAAACATGACGATTAATGGAGTATTGAAAATTTAGGAAAAAACTTGACAAAACCGCCAAAGCAGGTGTCGACAAACGTAATTTTGAGCCCCATTCCCCCACGATATTGACAAAATGCGCCCTAATTTCGAGTAGAGCGTTGAATTTCCGTTACAGATAGTGTGGTCAAGTAGGTGGCACTGTAATGTTAATATCATTGGAATAAGTTTGAAGCATGACGATTAATGGAGTATTGAGAATTAATGAAAAAATTCGCCAAAGCCGACAAACTGGGTGTCGACAAACGTAGTTTTGAGCCCCATTCCCTCTCGATATTGACAAAATGCGCCCGATTCTCGAGTAGAGCGTTGAATTTCCGTTACAGATAGTGTGGTCAAATAGGTGGCACTGTAATGTTAATATCATCGGAATAAGTTTGAAACATGACGATTAATGGAGTATTGAGAATATAAAAAAAACTTCATAAGGCCGCCAAAGCGGGTGTCGACAAACGTAGTTTTGAGCCCCATTCCCCCACGATATTGACAAAACGCGCCCCATTTTCGAGTAGAGCGCTGAATTTCCGTTACAGATAGTGTGGTCAAATAGGTGGCACTGTAATGTTAATATCATCGGAATAAGTATGAAACATGACGATTAATGGAGTATTCAAAACTTAGGAAAAAACTTGACAAAACCGCCAAAGCGGGTGTCGACAAATGTAGTTTTGAGCCCCATTCCCCCACGATATCGACAAAATGCGCCCCATTTTCGAGTAGAGCGTTGAATTTCCGTTACAGATAGTGTGGTCAAATAGGTGGCACTGTAATGTTAATATCATCGGAATAAGTTTGAAACATGACGATTAATGGAGTATTGAGAAATAATGGAAAAACTCGCCAAAGCCGCCAAACTGGGTGTCGACAAACGTAGTTTTGAGCCCCATTCCCCCACGATATTGACAAAACGCGCCCCATTTTCGAGTAGAGCGTTGAATTTCCGTTACAGATAGTGTGGTCAAATAGGTGGCACTGTAATGTTAATATCATCGAAATAAGTTTGAAACATGACGATTAATGGAGTATTGAGAACTTAAAAAAAACTTCATAAAGCCGCCAAAGCGGGTGTCGACAAACGTAGTTTTGAGCCCCATTCCCCCATGATATTGACAAAATGCGCCCTATTTTCGAGTAGAGCGTTGAATTTCCGTTACAGATAGTGTGGTCAAATAGGTGGCACTGTAATGTTAATATCATCGGAATAAGTTTGAAACATGACGAATAATGGAGTATTAGGAACTTAGAAAAACTTCGAAAAAGCCGCCAAACTGGGTGTCGACAAACGTAGTTTTGAGCCCCATTCCCCCACGATATTGACAAAATGCGCCCCATTTTCGAGTAGAGCGTTGAATTTCCGTTACAGATAGTGTGGTCAAATAGGTGGCACTGTAATGTTAATATCATCGGAATAAGTTTGAATCATGACGATTAATGGAGTATTGAGAACTTAGGAAAAAACTTCATAAAGCCGCCAAACTGGGTGTCGACAAACGTAATTTTGAGCCCCATTCCCCCACGATATTGACAAAATGCGCCCCATTTTCGAGTAGAGCGTTGAATTTCCGTTACAGATAGTGTGATGAAATAGGTGGCACTGTAATGTTAATATCATCGGAATAAGTTTGAAACATGACGATTAATGGAGTATTGAAAACTTAGGAAAAAACTTGACAAAACCGCCAAAGCGGGTGTCGACAAATGTAGTTTTGAGCCCCATTCCCCCATATTGACAAAATGCGCCCCATTTTCGAGTAGATTGTTGAATTTCCGTTACAGATAGTGTGGTCAAATAGGTGGCACTGCATTGTTAATATCATCGGAATAAGTTTGAATCATGACAAAATGTGGAGTATTAGGTACGTAGAAAAAATTCCAAAAAGCCGCCAAACTGGGTGTCGACAAACGTAGTTTTGAGCCCCATTCCCCCACGATATTGACAAAATGCGCCCCATTTTCGAGTAGAGCGTTGAATTTCCGTTACAGATAGTGTGGTCAAATAGGTGGCACTGTAATGTTAATATCATCGGAATAAGTTTGAAACATGACGATTAATGGAGTATTGAAAACTTAGGAAAAAACTTCATAAAGCCGCCAAACTGGGTGTCGACAAACGTAGTTTTGAGCCCCATTCCCCCACGATATTGACAAAATGCGCCCCATTTTCGAGTAGAGCGTTGAATTTCCGTTACAGATAGTGTGGTCAAATAGGTGGCACTGTAATGTTAATATCATCGGAATAAGTTTGAAACATGACGATTAATGGAGTATTGAAAACTTAGGAAAAAACTTCATAAAGCCGCCAAACTGGGTGTCGACAAACGTAGTTTTGAGCCCCATTCCCCCACGATATTGACAAAATGCGCCCCATTTTCGAGTAGAGCGTTGAATTTCCGTTACAGATAGTGTGGTCAAATAGGTGGCACTGCAATGTTAATATCATCGGAATAAGTTTGAAACATGACGAATAATGGAGTATTGAGAACTAAGAAAAAACTTGACAATACCGCCAAAGCGGGTGTCGACAAACGTAATTTTGAGCCCCATTCCCCCACGATATTGACAAAACGCGCCCCATTTTGGAGTAGAGCGTTGAGTTTCCGTTACAGATAGTGTGGTCAAATAGGTGGCACTGTAATATTAATATCATCGGAATAAGTTTGAAACATGACGAATAATGGAGTATTGAGAACTTAGAAATAACTTCATAAAGCCGCCAAACTGGGTGTCGACAAACGTAGTTTTGAGCCCCATTCCCCCACGATATTGACAAAACGCGCCCCATTTTCGAGTAGAGCGTTGAATTTCCGTTACAGAATATGTGATGAAATAGGTGGCACTGTAATGTTAATATCATCGGAATAAGTTTGAAACATGACGATTAATGGAGTATTAGGAACTTGGAAAAAATTCGAAAAAGCCGCCAAACTGGGTGTCGACAAACGTAGTTTTGAGCCCCATTCCCCCACGATATTGACAAAACGCGCCCCATTTTCGAGTAGAGCGTTGAATTTCCGTTACAGATAGTGTGGTCAAATAGGTGGTACTGTAATGTTAATATCATCGGAATAAGTTTGAAACATGACGAATAAATGAGTTCTGAGAACTTAGAAAAAACTTCATAAAGCCGCCAAACTGGGTGTCGACAAACGTAGTTTTGAGCCTCATTCCCCCACGACATTGACAAAATGCGCCCCATTTTCGAGTAGAGCATTAAATTTCCGTTACAGACTATGTAGTTAAGATTAGTGGGAGATTGAATTTAAGGTTAACAAATTGATTTTCAATGGGGTTTAAATCTTTAG
This sequence comes from Trididemnum nubilum, assembly GCA_963965965.1. Lineage (NCBI taxonomy): Eukaryota > Metazoa > Chordata > Ascidiacea > Aplousobranchia > Didemnidae > Trididemnum > Trididemnum nubilum. The sequence goes on from OZ014477.1 coordinate 1,137,400, forward strand.
TTGGGGGTCGCCAAAAGCTGTAGCTCTAATCGCGTCTTGTTTTTTTTTTGTTACAGCGCGACGTCGATCGCGTGACTTAAGACGCATTATTCCGCCGGAATTACAGTGGTCGATTATGTCGGTTGCTACCGGAAACGCCAAACATTGTTTAGCGTAGGTGTGAGACTAAGATGATGGACTACTACTTAAGCTTGTTCTTTTTTCCATACTTGATGTTAAATTGGTTAAATGGTCTAACATTAAACACCAAGGCTGTAAAAGTCTAAATTCGCTGTGGTTGAAGTTTTAAATCAAATTCCGATAAAAAGTTTCAAAAGGTATGAAAATCTCTTCCTGGTTAAGAGTGCTTGTTTTGAATAGAGTGTCTGATTTGGGTATGCTTTTCTAAACTCGGGTTTTGGAGTTTTTATTCCGATAATCTTAGTTTTTGGGGATTTATCTGCTTTCAAAACTATAGTAGGTGCTTTTGTTACTTGATAATCGAAAAAATAATGCCAAATTTTAAACTTTTGCTTTTCTTTGCGTATTATGGAAAACTAAAACAAAAACAAACAAACACGCAGCGGAAAGTTGGCCGCCCTGTTATACAATATTCGAATATTTGTTGCAAACAGAGGTGCCGAAACCCGTGGGGGATGGGGGGATATATCCCCCCAATCGTTTGACTGTATCCCCCCCAACAATTTAAGTATGGTTTTCATCTGCATCCTCTCCAATAATTTGACTCTGGTGTGAATCTAAGCGCAGATCTGTACTTGAGTTCGGGGAAACAAAGTGTTCCATTTTTGGTGAAGACCTTTTTTTTGGTCTTCTCTTAATTTGCTCATTTGAAAAAGTCTTGGTCGAAGTTTATCCCCCCAATGTTGAAAAGAGGGCAAAATCGCAAAATTGGGGTAAAATTGCAAATTATCCCCCCCCCAAAGCTGAGCAAAGATTTGCACCACTGGTTGCAAAGGAAAAAATCGTAAAGCAGACAGAATTTTTTATTATAAAAATGGCAGAAAACAACATATTCAAAATGTGCATCTTGCGCTAGATTACTGCCAGCATTTTCCTTTGCATGTCATTAAATATGGCAAGCAACTGTTTCTTGGGTACTCTTGCCTACATTTTAATTGAATTTTTTGTTAATCTTTCACCTTTTTTCCAAAATGTTTTTCAGTTAAATTTTTGAGCACTGTAAGAGTTTTTGTGTGATACAGCAATAAACTGAATTAATCCACCAGAGATGGAGTCGAGGGCACAAGGCTCGAGGCCAAGGCCAACGACACAAAAAAAATCCGAGGCCAAGGCCAACGACAGCCTTTCCGAGGACAGACCCTCTCGAGGCCAAGGACTGGAATGCTCAAGGCCAAGGACCAAGGACACAGCCGCAAATGTTTTCCAAAACAAAAGATCATCCAGAGAGTTTTTTAGACAATCTCCAATTTATAGACGAAGCCAGAATTTTTGATTGGGAGGAGCACAAATCACATGCAATGACGTCATCAAAAATTTTCAAAAGAGGAACTTTTTGTGGGACAGAGATATCGTAGGATGAAAGATCTGAAATCGTTGCCTTCTGGCACTTAGCCAGAATTTTGCAAAGAAAGAGCACTTAAACTAATAGTTGAAAAGCGCAAACATCTAACTTTGGAGACGTGTTGAGAAAGCTTGTGTAACTCAAACGTATCACAGACGGGGGCTTTGGGGGTCTGGGGGCGAAGCCCCCAGCCGCTGGGCGATTTTTTGTAATTTTTGGGGAAAAAAGCTATTTTAATGCCATTAAATCACATTTCGCACGTATTCAGAGCCATTTCAAAGCACTAGATTTTTGAAATTTAAAGGCCAATTGAAAAAATCGAATTGTTTAATGCTCCTTTTACTTGCATTTTAAGTCCAAAACACGTTTAACATCTTACATTTTTGAGTTAAATTTTAATTGTAAGTGATTTGGTCCAGGTTGGGGGAAGTAAGGTTCTTTATCTCTGGCTATATTTTAGCAGTAAACAAATAATCCACTCGAAGATTTTCGTTAGAGATTTTTGTTTTGTCATGAAAATAGCCAGTTATAGCAGTATATGTTCGGCCAGGGGGCCAAGGCCCCTCAATTTAAGTCAATGATTTGTTCAATCAGCATTTTCCATGGCTAATTTTTTAAAAGTATTTTGTGCGTAAAAACTGGGAGTTGGAGGTGAATTACTGAATTGTTATTGAAAAAACGTGCTATAGATGGTTACGCCTATTAACCATGTTATTGCCGGGCCGGATTTACATCGCGCTGGGCCCCTGGCACTTTAGAGATTTTTGTAAGATCTTTCTGCCAAATAAAGGGGAAGACCATAAAAAGCATAGGTGGGCAAGTTAATGCAAAACGTTAGCTTCGTTAACCACTAGTCCGTTAACAAACTTCACACCTCCGTTAACGTTAATCCATTATTTTCAGCTTTAATTAACGGAAGTTAATAAAATCCGTTAATTCGTTAGTTAACATTTTGCGTGTAATTTACATTTCGTTTTATTCACTTGCTTCTAGAACACGTATTGACGCTATTGAGCTGATTAAAAGGAAATATTTATTGCTGTGGTGGTCTTTTTGTGTTTTGGACGTTACATTTTACAGTCTGATCTAATTTCAAGATAAAAATAAGTTCAAATGCACTAACAAAGCTGCGATCGGAAAATCTTTGAAAATTGTGAACATCGATAATTAGTAGACCTATGAGGCTGCAGCTTATTATTTGCCACAAAAAAGAGCTTCTTTCTTCGCTCTCTTCTATAAAACTCGTGCTAATACGCAACAAGTGTTAGCGTGCAAACTGGTTTGTACCGGTACGATGAATGAATGGTGCAAGATATTAACGATGAACACCTTAACGGAAGTTCACAGAACTTAACGGGTTAATATAGTCCGTTAACAGAACTTAACGGAAGTTAATTTAGTCCGCTAACATGAAAAAACTTTTTAACGGGTTAATAAGTTAATGAAAAAGTTAGCTTCGTTATTAACGGATAAACAATTAACGGACTTGTGCCCACCTACGATAAAAAGTCTTAAGATTTGAGCGCGGGGGCCCCTAGCTGGTATTGCGCCATATTATGGTAAATACGGCCCTGATTAATGCATTACGTTCATAAAAAGGCTATAAGAGGGTCTGAGATTAGCAACTTTTAGGACAAAAATTTTCCATTTCTTCTGGGTTATACGTTTCAATTTGCTGGCAAAAATTGAATTGAGGGGGTCCGGGACCCCTGGTCTTCAATATTGTTGTTAGTTACTGTTGCAAGCGAAAAATGCTAAAAAGAAACTGAAACTGAAGAAAAAGTAGGCTTTTTTGGCACATTTTTGTCATTGGTGAAAATTCAATTGGGTGGTGGGGGCGGGTTCCCTGGTCCCCCCCCCCTTCTCTTGGCTACGCCTATGCTCCGATTGAGGAAAACAAAAAGGTGTTCGCAAATTTTCCGCGAGGTTTCTGGCGTTTCCAGCAAAATTTTAACGGTTCAAAAAATAGTGCTGTCCTCGAGCCGAGGACACGGCAATTTTCGAGGACTAGAGGCTTCGATGCCAAGGCCAAGGATTTGACCTTCGAGTTCAAGGCCAAGGACTTCAAAATGTGTCCTTGAGACCAAGGACGTCCTCGAGGACTCCACCTCTGTAATCTACTTACATAGGCGTAGCCAGGATTTTTGATTGGGGGCGCCGGGGGGGCCCAAATCATCTGCAATGACGTCATCAAAAACTTTGAAAGAGGAATTTTTTGTGGGAGAAAAGATATCGTAGAATGGAAGATCAGAAGCCGTGGACTGGTGTTGGCACGTAACTAGGAATTCCTTTAAGGGAGTAAACGAAACAGCCAACTTCTAATTCATGAATATCCAATATTTTTAAAATTTCGAACTTTTTATATGTATATATCATCACAATTTGAACGAGAGTCAGCACGAAAAAATATAATACGCAAAATTTTGTCGCAGCATCGTTGTAAGCAGTGGTGCAAATCGTTGTTGAGCATTGGGGGGGAGGATAATTTGCAATTTTACCCCAATTTTGCCCTATTTTCAACACTGGGGGGATGAACCTCGACCAAGACTTTTTCAGGTGAGCAAATTAAGTGAAGACCAAAAAAGAGGTCTTCACCAGAAATGGAACACTTTGTTTCCCCGAATTCAAGTACAGATCTGCACTCAGATGTACACCAGAGTCAAATTATTGGAGGGGATGCAGATGAAGACCATACTTAAATTGTTGGGGGGATATATCTCCCCCGGGTTTCAGAGCACCCCTGGTTGTAAGGAATCTAATAGGCAAAAGTTTGCAGTGCACCGTATAGAAATACAATAATTTAAGTGGCTGTAGGCAAAAGAGAAAAATGAAGATATTATACATGAGCGTGTTAAATTGTCATGAGATTTATAAATTAGTGCCTGGCATGCGCGGAGTTTGTTTCGTACACAAAGCATGTGAGCTTTCTAAGAAAGATTATTTAAACCAATAACGCCAAGAAATTTAAAGTTATCCACTTCAGAAATTTAGACATATGCTATTTTTAACTGGATATCAGGTTTACAGGTAGTTTTTGTATAGCGGCTTTTAGGGCAAAAGATGATGTATTTTGTTTTCGCTGTATTCACAATGAGTTTATTATTTGTCAACGAACCAAAAACGCGAACGAGTTGTTCATTTTCAATGTTTACCACATCAGCTCTAGATTTGCCTGGAACGATTTAAGTCATGTCATCTACGTACATTATTAATTCGGCTGTTGTATTAAGAAACAAATCATTGACTTAAATTAGGAAAAGAAGCGGTCCTAGGCAGGGCCTACGAGAGGGGGGTTCAGGGGGTACATCGTACCCGGGCCCAGACCTAGGGGGGCCCGGACTGAGAGGGCCAAGAAGAGTTCAGGTGTCCGCGTCAAGTTTTGGGGTCGCACCCACTAGCGTATGTATTGGATTAAATTTCAGTCAAGATCTTTTTTTTTGCTCTTCACCTAAGTTTGGGCAAAAAATCTGACCAAATTTCAGTGAAGACCTTTTTTTTCTTTTGTGCTCTTCACCTAAATTTGTTTGCTACATCGTTAATCATAGGCGTAGCCAGGATTTTTGATTGGGGGCGGCCCAAACCACAAATCACATAGGTGAACACCAGAAAAAAAAAGTCTTCAAGTCCTGCTCAGAAACTTTGATTGGGGGGGGGGCGAAATTTTGTTGGACATCAATTTAGGATTAGGGGGGGAGCCAAACCACAACTTATATAGTGAAGACCAAAACAAAAAAAACAACAAGAACAGGTTTCACGGTCTGAAGAGCTGAATTTTTTTCGAAAAAAGGTAAAGAGCAAAAAAAAAAGGAAAAGGTCTTCATGGTCTAGTGTCAAGGTGAACACAAACAAAGAAAAAAAACTGCTGAAAGAATAGCCGTTTTGATCACAAATTTATCATTGCTGGCATTGCGATTGGGGGGTGGGCGGGCGCCCTTTCCCCACTGGCTACGCCTATGTTGTTTATACACAAAATTTTTTGAACAAAATTTTTATCAAAGGTACAGTAATAACCAGTGATGGGCACAGCGGCGCTGTTCACCAGCGGGCGCTGTTCACCAGCGGGCGCTACTTTTTCGGTAGCGGTAGCGCCGCTGCTTTTTTTCGTCATCAGCGACAAGCGGCAGCGCCGCTGTTTTTTTAGCCGAAAAAGCGGCAGCGCTTCAGCGCTGTTTTTTAAGCAAATTTTCTGCCGCTGCCGCTACTGCTGATAAAATCCTTCCAAGACTTTTTCAATTCACATTTTTACACGTTACCGTTTAGAGTCTTTGCTCTCCGCTTGTTTTCACTCTGCTCTTGTTACCTCGTTATTTCGGTTTAGTAGAACATACAAGACCTTTGTGACGTTTTGTCGTTTCTCTTATAGCCTACTGTATGTATAGGAGTGTTTTATCGCACGTGGTCGATTTTTTCTCAATCGAAGTTGAACATATAATGTGGTCTAGTAGCGGGTCAATTTGAACTGATAAACCGATTTCAACCAAGCCGATTTCGAGCAGTATCTCTTTAACGAAAATGCAATAATTAGAGTTCGATAAATTGCTAAAAACTTGCAGATCGCAAAGACGGTTTTCCGCGATATTTCCTCAAAATGCTAGCATTTAGTACAACAAATGAAGATGATTTGTGGGCTATCTGGTCACAGACCACAGTATAGATCGTGCACTGCGCATAGAACAGTACAGTACCTGGCAAGGAGCCAGAGTAGTGTGTTTGGGGAAGGGGGGGCACAAAAATTTGGGGGGGGGACGCTCACGCAGCCGAGACCAGACGAATTCGAAATGCGGCAGTGATCTCATCATCATCATCATATTTATTTATTTACCAAGTGACGTCATATCACAAGAAAAAACTGCAACTTCCTCTAGGACTAGGTCTATCACCAAAGCATCGAAATATGCAATTCCTTTAAAACCAACACACAAACTTGCAGAGTCAAAGCGATATTTAGTCAGTTGGTGAGGAGACAGCGAAGGACCGAAAGGTCATCTAAGTCTACTGCCACCTCACCAAGTTAAGGTTAAAAAAGCAGCTTCTAGTTTTTCTCAGTCTGCTACTTTCTATGATAAAAAATTTTATGCAAAATTAAAACAAAGTGTTGCGAGGATATGTGCACTTTGTACAGTGTATACACAAAACTCACAGTCAACATGTAAAGAAAATGCAAGGCAACATTAGAATTGTTGTAACTCTAAGCATACTAAAAAAAAAAAAAATACTGTTACTACAGATTGGATAGAAAATAAAATCAATAAAGTTCATAATGCTTATTTATGTTTTATAGAATTTAAAGTGGGCAATTGGAGTGAAAAAAAAACCTCCTTGCTTTGTTTTGTATTGTTTGCCAATATGTCATTAGCAGTGATGGGCAGTAACTAGTTACAATTGTAACTAGTTACTGTAACTAGTTACTTTTTTAGTAACTGTAACTGTAACTTCGTTACTTTTTTTCAGATGTAACGATATTTGTAACTAGTTACCAGTTTAGAGCCCTAAAAAAAGTTACAGTTACAGTTACTTTTTTTACTACATACTTTGAGGCAAATTATAGATTTTTTATGAATTCCATTCAAAATTATTGTATTACAATGGCAACATAGGACGCACAGTCGCATGTTTGATCAACCATAACCTTTTATCCATATTTTCTTCACTGTGTTCACTGGACTATACATGTGGTTGCTGGTTAAAGTTTAAGTTAAAGCCGTCAGGCCTGTTTTTAGTCCAAATTTTTAATCACTAAAGTAACTGTAACTTGTAACTGTAACTAGTTACTTTTTCAAATTTGTAACTGTAACTGTAACTTAGTTACTTTTTTTGCCAAGTAACTGTAACTTGTAACTAGTTACTTTTAGAAAGTAACTTGCCCACCACTGGTCATTAGTAGATACTGGTACAATTTCCAATACCAGTATACATCAACCTCAGTCAGTTACTGCAAAATTACTTATAATTCAAGGGCACATCAAAATGAGAGATGACGTATTGTATAAATGTGTGATAGATGAATGCACCAACTCATGCCATTCATGCCACTCATGCCACCAGCTCATGCCATTCATCAAAACTCATGCCATTGTTGAACTCAAGCATAAATATGCAACTATGTTTCCTGTAATTACTACTGCATTGCTGATAGAAAGCTGTTATTCTAGCTTTTATCGGTTTCATAGGTTGATAAAAAATGAGCTTTAACAGCTTTTTTAAATCTGTAGAATGAAGCTTCTTTCATACTGCTTGGAATTTTATTCCAAATTTTAATTCCTGCGAATGATAGAGACTTTTGCCCAAATCTTGTTCTAGTTCTTGGAAGAAAGAAGTTGTTTTTGTGGCTCAATCTTGTCTTATGTGTATAGCAGTTTTTTTTATTTGGTTAAACTTATCTAAATTTGCAAAAGATAATACATTATTGTGAATTTTGTACATTAGCTTTGCAGTTTCCAGAGAGTAAATATCCTTGAGTTTTAACCATTTAGCTCGATAGAACAAAGGATTAGTATGCTCACGATATCCACTTCCAGTTAACAATCTGATGCTTCTTTTTTGCAGAATAAAGAGAGGTGCTAATGTTGATTTTGAAGCAGTCCCCCAACTACTTATGCAGTATTGTAGATGAGAGTATATGAGGCAGTGGTAAACAGATCTTAAGGTTTGCTCATCTACAAAGTGTTTTAATTGATTAAGGGCCCAAGATCCCCTTGCTACCTTTGAACATTGTTCCTTGATTTGTTGTTTCCAGTTTAGATTGTCGTCTATGAGAACACCTAGATACTTTATGTGATGTGATTGCTTGATTGGATTATTATCTATTGATACTTTGAGTTCAGGTTTATTTTGTTTTGTGTTCACTACCATAAACTCAAGTTTTATTAAAGTTAATTGATAATTTATTCAACTTGAACCAATTGCTTACATTGACTAATTCATCATTAATATTTTGTTGCAGTGTTGAAACATTAGAATGGGAGAGAGTAAGGTTTGTATCATCTGCAAAAAGATGAATTGTGGAATTTGAGGCAAGTGGAATATCATTGATATAAATATTAAATAACAACGGACCTAGAGTTGATCCCTGAGGAATACCGCGAATAACATCTCTTGACTTGGATTTATATTGATTTACAATTGTATACTGTTGACGGTCAGTCAGGTAACTTGCTAGTAACTGTAATGATAATCCTCTAATTCCATACTTTTCTAGTTTCTTGATCAGTATTGTGTGATTGATGGTATCATATGCTTTTCTTAAATCTAAGAAACTAGAACATGTAATGAGCTTTTTATCCATATTGTCAAGTAGCTTATTGTAAATATCTAAAACGGCTTCATTTGTTGAGCAATTTTTTTTAAAACCATACTGGTTTGGACTAATTAAATTATTGCTCACAAAATAATTGTTTAGTTGATCAAGCTGACACTTTTAAATAGTTTGGCGAAAGGATTTAAAATAGAAATAGGGCGATAATTACTGCATAACTCTCTTTCGCCTTTTTTGAAAATTGGAACAACTTCAGCGGTTTTTAACACTTTTGGAAAATATCCTGTTGATATGCATGTATTAAAAATGTTAGTTAGAACTGGAGCTATAACAGAGCCTGACATTTTTATATACTTTGCAGGAATACCATGTCTTCCTGTACTTTTTGATGGATTCATAGCTCTGATGTAACTTACTACTTCTTCTTCAACTATTGGTTCTAGAAAAAACGAATTGCAACTACTCTGAATCAAAGATGTGGCATTAAATTTGCCATCAATTATAGCTGGTGTTTCGATTGTAGATGCAAGGTTAACTCCTATCTCTATGAAATATTTATTGAACAAGTTACTGATGGCCTGTGGACCTTGTGCACTTTCACTTTTGGAAGCATACATTTTATTAGGAATGTTATTTTTCTTCACATTTTTCAAATGAATAATTTTATTTATAATTTCCAAAGCGACGAGGTGTCATGCTTATTATCATTCACTAAATTTTTAATGTAAAGTCGTTTTGCATATTCCTTAATATGAGTCAGTTTATTTCTATAGACTTTGTATTGTGCCCATGTATTACTATCATTTAGTTTAAGGGCTCTTTTGTGAAATAAATTTTTTTGCTGGATTGATATAAGGATTCCTTTGGATAACCATGGTTTGTTTTTTAGTTTTGTTTCCTTTCTGCTTTGTTTTCGTAATGGTGCATGTATGTTTAATGTCTTATGAAAAATGTCAATAAACTTTTCAATGTAGTTGTCAATGCATCCCTCTTTGATATCACCTAATAGCTCCATTCCTTCAGCTAATTTGTCTAGAAATTTTTCTACTTCAAAATTTTTTGTATCACGAATTAGGGTGACAGTTGATTTTTCACTCTTGGGCAGGCTTACATTAGAACACACCATTACTGGCAGGTGATCACTTACATCTTCCACCAGAATAAAACTTTTGTGTTCACCCACTACATTCTTTGTATAAACATGATCTAAAAGAGTTGAGCTTGTAGTGGTTATTCTTGTCTGGTGTGTAATTAAGGGAATACAGCCTAAGCTATATGTTAACTTCATGAAATCTTTAATATTGATATCAGAGTTACTTTTCAACAAATCTGCATTGAAGTCTCCTCCAATATAATACATCAATTTTCTACTATTCAATTTTTCAATGGTTGATTCAAAACTCTTGCAAAACTCTGATAATTTCTGTTTAGGGTGTCTGTAAATTACTCCCACTATACATTTTTTGTTATTCCCTAAATCTAGTTGAATCCACATATCTTCACAGTTAGGAATGTTTAAATCAAACTCCTTGCAAATTGAAATTGACAAAGACTCCTTAATAAACAATCCTACTCCTTCCCATCTTGTAGTTGTGCCTTTGTGGTAAAAATGGTACCCACTTAACTTTGCATTGTATACCTGTAACAATTTAAGTTTGGTTTCACTTATAGCAATGATATCAGGTAAGATATCATAATTTGTTAAAAGTTCATTCAATTTATCAAAATTTGCATTTAAGCTTCTTATATTCACGCAAAGCAAAGAAAATTTACACTTTTTGTTAATAGTATTGGCTTCGGCCTGTGAGCAGTATTTTGAGTCAACCAAACCAGAATTTAAATCATTTAGTAAGCTTTTTATCTTGTTGTCTGCCTGTAAGCATTTAGCTGGGAAAAATGAATTATTTGTGTGATTAATATCAAAGTTTAGTTTGTCATCATTTTTCATTACATTTAACAATTGCTTACCATCTAGGGTTTGAAAAGGAAACAATTCACTGTAACAATTTTGGCAGAGGTATGGTTCAGTAGAAGAACAAAGAGTGTAAAATTTAAGGGGACTAATGACTGTGCATTTGAGGTGAATCCATCCATCACACTGAATAGCACTCTGGTTCCTTTTACAAGGTCTTAAACATATTTCACATGGACATTTAACTGGCATTATCAAGCAGTCAAACCAATGAAAAATTCTACACTAGTTAGACAAAATAGCAAATTTAGAATCAGCCACAAAATATGCAGAAAAAGTTGTATTGAATTTAAAATGAAAACAGGTGAAAAGTATCTTTCAATATACTGGTAATTATAAATTTATACAGAAAGGTACAGGAAAAAAAAGAAGTCAGATCCTACTATGTACACAAAAATACAAAAACTACAAATGTCAGATACTGCTACATAGGCACAAAACACCAAAAAAGTGCTGAGTGTCAGGTTGAAGTAGCCTTCTTGTTCATACACCCAAGAGTTGTTAGCACAGCAATAATTGTTAAGTTCACCTTCTTTAAACCATAAAGCTATTTCTTCTTTTCTTGTTTCCATAGAGTCAGATCCATGACATATGTTTCATCCAATGTCAATACAATAATCTCCACGAATTGTTCCAGGAAGAGAATCAGCAGGGTTAGTCTCTCCAAGCATTTTACGATCAGTTTTAACTGCTCCTTTTCCTTCCCAAACCATTGCCACAACTGGCCCAGACAACATAAATTGAACAAGTTTTGGGAAAAATGGTTTTGAACTGAGATCTGCAAAGTGCATTTCTAGCAAATCTTTACTGGCAGTCGTCATTTTCATGGCACAAAGCCTAAAACCTTTCTCCTCAAAACGGCAAATTATTTTGCCAACTAAACCCCGCTGGACACCTTTTGGCTTCACTGCAATAAAATCTTCAAGAAAAAGTTGGATTTGACCAAAGAGGGGGAAGGCTTGAACCAAAAGTTAAAAAGATTCTACCACCAACTACCACTAGGCCTACCGCTTATTCAAAATCTGAAATCTTATTCAAATAGAATGAATATGATCTGATGAATATTTTGCTCCAAATCCTGTGTTATCCCTCTTTGGTATGGATTTTGCCCTCAAATTAGGAGGTGAAGACTAAAAAAATAAAAAAAAGGTCTTCATCGCGAAATCTAAGGCTACTTGATTACGTTTACTTGATCTGTCTTGCTGTTTCATAGAAAAAAGCGTTTGTGGTTACCTGTTTTTGGGCAAAAGTTTGCTAGTTGTGCTACTACAAAAGTTTACTCTCGCTTGGGGAGCTCAAGCAGTGATTTGGGGGGACACGGCTCGAAATGCCATCCCCCATGCATAGGCGTAGCCAGGATTTTTGATTGGGGGGGGGCCAAACCAAAAATCACATGCAATGAAGTCATCAAAAATTTTCGGAAGAGGACTTTGTGCGGGACAAAGATATTGTAGAATGGAAGATCAGAAGCCGTGGCCTGGTTTGGCACTTAACCGAGAGTTTTCTAAAGGTAGAGGGCTTAAACCAAAAGTTACAAATAAAAATATATAAATTGGGAGACTTGTGTAAGTAAACTAGTTTACTCAAACTTATCACAGACGGAGATCTGGGGCAGTGGCGGATCCAGAAAATTTTGGTGGGGGGGGATTTGAAGCACAAAACCTCAAAAATTTGGATGTCTTCACCAAAATTGAGAGTGATTTTTCGGCCGAGCTCGGAAATTCAAACGTTTTTTTTGCCCAAATTCCGGTGGTCTCCAACAAAATTGAGACTGATTTTTCGCCGGATTCGTTACGTTTAGGTCGGTGGGGTGGGATGCATCCCGAAATGGAGCCGAATTATTCGAAACAGAGGCTGATTTTTCGGCCAAAATCGTTACTTTTAGGCTGGTGGGGGGGGATGCATCCCCCCCATCCTCCCCCCTAAATCCGCCACTGATCTGGGGTCGTAGCCCCCAGTCGTTGGGCGATTTTTCATAACTTTTTTGAAAAAAAGCTATTTTAATGCCATTGGATCACAATTCGCACGTGTTCAGAACCATTTGAAAGAAGTAGGTTATTAACATTTGAAAGCCAATTGAAAAAAATTAAATTGCTTCAATTCTCCTTTTACTTATAATTTGGTCAAAAATACGTTTGTAATTTTGCAGTTTGGGGTTAAATTTTTATAAGTATTTTAGTAGTAAATAATCCACTCAAAGATTTTCCTTGGAGATTTTTGTTTTGACATGAAAATAATCAGTTGTAGGATTACATGTACGGTTAAGAGGCCCCAGGCCCCTCAATTTAAATTCAATAATTTGTTCAATGAGCATTTCTCATACATAATTTTTTTTCAAAGGCATTTTTAGCGTAAAAACTAGCGAGGTGGATGGAGGTGAATTGTTACTGAAAACCGTACAGTAGATGGTTATGCTTAATTACCATGTTATTGCCGGGTCGGATTTACACTGCGCGGGGCTTCTGCACTTTAAAGATTTTTGCAACATCTTCCTACCAAACATAAGCGTAGACCAAAAATAAAGTCTTTCCATCTGAGCGCAGGGCTCCTGGCACTGGGCCATATGGTAAATCCCGCCCTGTTATTGCTTTACGTTTTTAAAAAGGTTAGATGAGAGCCCGAGGTGGCAACTTTTATGATAAAAACCCTTAATTTCAGCCGGGTGATACATTTTAATTGATTGGCAAAAATTGAATTTAGAGGCCCCGAGCCCTCTGGTCGTCAATATTATTGGTAATTACTGTAGTAGGCAAAAAATGCTAAAAGAAACTAAAACTGACGAAACAATAGTTTTTTTTTATCACATTTTTATCATAGGTAGCATTTCAATTGAAGGGGGCCCGGGCCCCCTGGGCCCCCCTCTGGCTACGCCTATGCCCCGTGGCGCCGGGCCTGAGTAGTTACGTCAATGCGTAGTAAAATAAATTTTGCTACAACAGTTAACAGTAAAAATAAGAATTGAATTTATAATTCGCTGAGAATTGAACGAACAAATGGAACCAGGTAATTAATAAGCTTCAAAGACAACTTAGTTATGGAGTTATACTCGTAGAAAAAATACTCAGTGTAACATGAATCGCATTGAGCATCATTTGCTTAACATGTACGGCATTACTACGTATCTCCTTCGACTTCGTAAACACCAATATCTTAAACGCTCGATCTACTTTTGTGTCAAAGTTGGACGAAATCATCGCAGGGACGTGAATCACCTACCATTTCTACAAAACTCCAAGAAATGTTTTGGAACTCGGTCGATTGATAAATTTTCCTTTCGGATCTCTACGCGTGGAATTATTTTAGTGGTTGAGGGCCGAGAGTGTGATAAACAGATCGACTACTTCGGAGCTATAAGAGCCGGGACAGAATTGTATAGAAGCTGAATACTATATGCCATTATGCTTTAACGGCAAAACCTTAACTTATTTGAGTCGATATTTCTTATTGCCTTTCGTTTGTGTAGAAAATGCGATAACGAATTTAACTTCCTAGTGTAACTTCCAAGGGTAACTTCCTAAGTAGTTTCTAAAGCGCTGGTTTAACCAATCATCATTTTGAAATGCTTGTTTTTTTTGAAAGGAGCATGCCAACAACTAAATGAATGGTGATTTGCTTACTTGTCTACCATTTAAGCCTAGTAATGCCGATTGTAACCTGAACCAATATCTAAAAGGCTTGAATGATTAACTTTCGTAAATAAAGTTGAAATTTCACCATTAGATACCGTATTTGAATGCCATCATTCTTTGTACTATTTATTTTTTAAAAGTAGCGGCAGCGGCCGCTGTTTTGCATGCAAGTAGCGGCAGCGGCCGCTGTTTTGCATGCAAGTAGCGGCAGCGGCCGCTGTTTTGCATGCAAGTAGCGGCAGCGGCCGCTGTTTTGCATGCAAGTAGCGGCAGCGACGCTACTTTTTTACTTGAGTAGCGATAAGCGGCAGCGCCGCTGCTTTTTTTGCCAAATAGCGGCAGCGGCAGCGCCGCTAGTTTTCAAGTTGCGGGTGCCCAGCTCTGGTAATAACATTCTACTTAATGCAGATAAGGACTAATACAAATGCTCACGAAAAAGAGCATACTTTTGCACGAAGAAGCAAAAACCAAAAACAAAACGGACAAAGTACCGGTAAGTAAACATTTTGATTTTGCGACCAAAAATTACGCTATTAAAATTTTTTCTGCATTAAAAATGATAAATTTATTGTTTAATTGATTTTGTACGGCTTTGAACATCAAAAGATATGGCTTTTCGTATACGGTAGTTTTTTGATTTCTCACCTTAAGTTTTATTTATTTGTATTGTCGCAGAAAAGATGAAGCTCAACGACATGTGGAACTTATTAAAATAAATCACAGCGAGCCAGCAAGCAAACGGTGACGATCGTATGAAATCAAAGACCAACGGCTCCGAAATGCAGCAAGCTGCTTAGTGCAGTCGCCAGTAGAGTTCACGAGCACCCAAAAAATTATTTTTTTCACCTACAGTGCTGTTCATAATTCAGGAGCCACCTTGCAAAAACACTCGTTTTTTGGGTTCCAGGTTTAATTTATACTATTTGCTATAATTATATATCTACATGTTATATATTTTTGTGAAGGGTTTGTTGCTGGTAATGTTTCGGCATAATTTTTTTTTTTTTTGAAAATAATTTTAAAGCCAAACTGCCCCCCATTACGTGACGTCATGCCAAAAAACTCATTTCCTTACTAACAGCAAATATGCATTACAGTATTGGTGTCAAAAGCAATTAAAGGAATAAGGATAGTTTATCGGGTATTGTAACAAGTTTAGGTCATGTCATATTTACTTCATGATTTCATCGCGCGTCACTCATTATGACGTCATAATTTATGATATTTTCTTGGTTTTATTTAAAGCCTAAAAGCAGCATGACATTTTTTTGCTAAAATGTCAAGTTGATATCGTACCTGTAATAAAATTAGGAAAGATTACAAAATTGTCAAAATTATTAACACTCTTTTTACAGAATAGTGGCTCTGAAAAGAGCCGTTTGATTTGGCAAGGACTGATTTAGTATTTTGTTGGCCATCCATGGTTTTCGATCACCATTTTGCATCGTCGAGGAAGTGATTCAACAAGTTTGTTGAGTTCTTCGGGTGAAATCACTCGAAACCAAGCAGCAATGACCTGTTCGATAAGCTCTCTTTTCGTCTTTGGTTTATTCTTCCCAATTATGCAACTAACTCGGTACCACAAATTTTCAATCGGGTTTAAATCAGGAGATTGGGCTGGCCAATCCATTTGTTCAATTTTATGGGTCCTATACCACTGTTGGACTTTTTTAGCACGGTGGCATGGAGCATTATCGTCTTGAAAAATCCAATCATCGTCGGAAAACAAAGAACGTGCACTGGGTAACATTTTATTTTCCAGCACATCAATATACTTTGTCCCGTTCATCATCCCAGACACCACTTTGAGCCTACCAATACCATTTGCAGCCATGCAACCCCATACCATAATTGACTGGGGATGCTTGATGGTCGGTGAAATACAATAAGGCCGGTACTCTTCCTCTGGTTTTCTTCTCACAAAATTATTTCCAGCATGGTTGTTTACAGTAAAAGTCGACTCATCACTGAAAAGAACTTTCCTCCACTTCTCTATTGGCCACTTAACATGAGAGCGTGCCCAATCTAATCGACGTTTTCTTTGTTTTTCTGTCAAGAGTGGTTTTTTTCGAGCTTTACATCCTCGAAGACCATTCTCCAGCAACCTTCTCCTCACTGTTGGAGCAGACAATTCAACGCCACTACTTTCCTTTAACTTTCTGGCCAACTCTTTTGAATTCAGTCTCCTGTTTCCTAAAGAAATCCTGACCAAAGTTCTATCAGACCTCTTTGTTGATTTCCGCTTCCTTCCAGATCGAGGCTGACATTTCGCATCTCCTGTCTCGATCCACCTCTTTAACACTCCTTGCACTCCTTTACGAGATGTACCAGTCTTTTTTGCAATAAATCTCTGCGATTTTCCTTCATTGTAAAGATAAATAATCACTCCTCTCTGTTCTGCACTAATCGGTTTGAAGCCCATGATGACTGAAACTGAATAAAAAGGTTGAACATCCAGAAAGTTCTGAAATTGCTCCCATTATGACGTCATAGGGAGCAAATCGTGGTGTGATCATGATGTGACCCAAGATGTGACCTCAGGTCATCAGAATACACAATAATGACAAACATAATTTTTCGATTTCATTTTGCTAATTCGATCATTGCAACCATGTTACCAATATAAAAATGGCCCATCAAAGTGACGTCATGCTTAAGGGGTGCATTTTGGCCCCAAATAATTATTTCAAAAAAAAATTTTTTTTCAGTAAAATTCTCGTAGCAAACCCTTTACAAAAATATATAACTTGCCCATATACAATTAAAGCACATATCATAAATTCGACTTGGAACTTACAAAATGGGCAATTTTGCAGGGTGGCTCCTGAATTATGAACAGCACTGTATATTTTTGAAATCCTGAATAAGTGTTCTTTCAAAATCGCCAATGTTTCCACCCAATTTCCGGTTGTTTTGCCGGAAATCGGGGATTCCCCGGCGAAACCGTGTTGAATTTTTTTGCTGAGGTAGGGTTGATTTTGATTCTAAAAATCGTATTTCTGTATAAAGTAGACAGTCGATTTTAGGTTCAAACGAAAGAGGAAGATAATTGCAAACTTTTCATGAAATAATTTTTGGATTGTTTTATTATGACGTCACGGTATGGTTGATTGATTCCAAATTTTTACAAAAAAATTTGATTTAGGGTGCATATCGTTAGTTATTACAGCCAAAGTTGACAGAATAATGTCATGAAAGTTGCAACATCGATAAACCAGTTTCTCACCGACAAAATGAAACCAAAATGACATCTTTGTGATGTCATTAGAGAAAACTACGTAGTAAAATGCAAAACCGACTAGACGCGCTTTTCAAACAAATTGCACGTGACAGCGAATATTTTGATCGCGGCGCTGCGGTTTTTGTCGCAAAATATCAAAGAAAATCAATTTCACCGTCGTAAACGCACAAAATGACGTTTGTGTTAAAAGTTTTTTTACAGTGTGAGTGCATGAAGATAAGCTCTGTTCAAAATTTAAGAACAAAATAAGAACAATTTTATGCGCAGTGCAAGAAAAACTTTTAAGAAGTTTTTAAAAATTTTATTGCTATTTTGTGGCAAAGAATGACATTGCACTAGAAAAATGTTCAAGCACATTGTTTCGAAAAGTCATAAAGTTGATAGAGTAAGAATAAAACGATATATAAGTGGTGTTTCTAACATTTTCTTATTAAAGGGTATCAAATTTTTACGGAAAACAATACTGTCACCAGCAAAAGAGCGCGGATAAGCTCATTCAGATGCTTTAATTTTCTGTGTTGTCCTGATCGGGCGCTTTGTTCGCAAAAGTGTCATTTAAAATAACTAAAGAATTGTTTTTTACAAAAGATGTTTTGATTGTGGTTCATACAGCAATTACTTGTAAGAAATAGCGGCGACGCTGTCACCACCCATAATCCGTCACAAAATCGTAAGTTGATGGGCAGAGAAGCTAAACATTTTTTGGGGGGCATTGCAGAGAAAACTGATGGCTGCGCATTTGGAGATATTAACCAATTTTTACAGTTAAAACATCACTGACTCCATTTTAAGAGGAAGCAATTATTCACAAACACCGTATTCACCATACTCTAAAAATAAAATGTTTATCAGTATAGATTGTGTTACTTGTTGTTGAGATCATCTCTTTCAAAATGTAAAAAAAAATTTTTTGAAAAAAAGGCACTACTAGCGTTGATTACTTCAACGAGTAAAGCAGTCTGTTAAGTTTTAAATTTTTATTGTTGCTGTAAGGTGTACGGTAATGTGCTTGCAGTAAAGGTGCTTTTTTCCGTCAAATTTAGTTAAAGTCTAAAAAGGTCTTGACCGAAAATCGGTTGCTTTTTTTCTGTCGAGTTTTAGGTGAAGATTTTCCGCTTTTGTCGTTTGTTTTTCCCCATAAATTTGTTGCCATAATTTATAAAGGTACCCACATCTGGAGGAAAATGCCTCCCTGCCTCGTGCCCCCCTCTCGTCAGTTACGCCAGTGATGCTAGCCCCTGCTATTTATCCACTTCTTTATTTAATCAAAACACCCCTGACGATTGCGATTAGGGAAAAGCAGTTTGTTTTTAAGATTTTAAATTTTATTTTGACGCGCACTGTTTTTGAAATAGGTTTACTCACTTTTTTAATACAGTAGATGTAGATTTTAAAAAATGTCATTGAAGACATTGTAAAACTAAAACTCAAACCAAGTTGCCGTGCATAGAAATGACTTTGACTATGATCTACATCATTCTCAAAAAGTGAGAGCGATTTAAAAATGACTGATTTTACCAAATGCCGTAGGATTGCCAAAATGACTTATGGTGTCTGGGGCGTCTACGAAATATAATAAAACTGTTACTTTAGCAAAAACCGTGCAGCAGCAGCAGGTCTTTTTGCAATTGTTCATGGTTAATACTATAGTATACTTAATGTGTCAGACGTTTTTAAACATCTTTCGAATAAAATTATTTTGGAACAATCTACAAAATTTGTCCATCGAAAAGGCCACCTCTTTAGTCCCCTTAATAAGTCTGATTGGATTTCAGTAGCTGCTGAGAGCTCCGCTTCCTAATCCCTTCCGTGGTTTTGGTTCCTCTGGCGTGTCAGCATGATCAACCGACTCATTATTTAAACTCATTCTAACCAAACGCCACTACTTTGTGCAAAAATTAAGTGAAGAGCCATACAAGCCTTTATTTAATTAGGGTTCCTCGCTCTAAAAAGCGTCACGATTGCACTCGCCAGCTCTCTTTTTACCGGCTGTTCTGTGAGAGTAGCCCATAGCTATACCTTGCAAACTCTTGGGATCATCCGCTGAATTACTTTATTTTACATTGGGTCAGTAAATTACCATCAAATTTATCAAACGGGTGTATACGTCATCGAGAACTTGAGTTTGGACAACTTCATGCAGGTGGTCTTGCACTATACGCACTTACGTACTGTGCCAGGGTCATTAGGAAGGAACCTGCAGTATGGTTTGAGGTGCCAAAAATTCTTCTAGGAGCGTGATAGAGTAGTGAAAAACAGTTAAACGATGCTAATACTATTATTAGTCTCATGCCTTCAAAAGATTTGGATCTTATACACATTCGCTCATAGCCGTAATCAGGGGGGAGGCCCAGGCCCCCCCCAATTGACATGCTACCAATGAGAAAATGTCACAAAAAATACTATTGTTTCTTCAGTTTCAGTTTCTTTTAGCATCCTCGCGTACGACAGTACACGCGTACAGTAATTAACTATAATATTGATCCAAGGGACCCGGGCCCCCGTCCATTTAATTTTTGCTAACCAATTTAAATGGGCCCCCTACAATAATAATTAAATCGACCCCAATTTAAATGGACCTATAACAATGACATTGATCCAGGGGACCCAGGCCCCCACAATTTAATGTTTACCAACCATTTTAAACAGGCCCCCTACAATGATATTTAAATGGCCCCCAATTTTAATGGTCCCCCAACGATAATATTGCTCCTGGGGGTCCAAGCCCCTTCAATATAATGTTTACCAACCAATTTAAACGTATAACCAGAGTGAAATTGCGGGTTTTTATCCTACAAGTGGCTAACTGAAGCCCTCGTCTAACCTTTTTGTGAACGTAATGCAATTATCACGGACAGATTTAACACATGGCTCATAGTGCCATGAGCCCCGCGCTCAGATAAGACTTTTATTTGATCTTCACCTGTATTTGGAAGGAAAATATTGCAAAAATCTCAAAATGCCAGGGGCCCAGCTCAATGCAAATCCGGCCCGGGCAATAACATGGTTTGTAGGCGTAACTATCTATTGCACATTTTTCAATAACAATTCACCAACTCGCCAGTTTTTATGCAACAAAATACTTCTGAAAAAAATTAGCTACAGTAAGGGGAATGCTCGTGGAACAAAATTTTGAATTGAGAAAGCCTGGGCCCCCTGGCCGTATATGCATTTCTATAACTGGTTGTTTTCACGACAAAACAATAGCCTCTAAGGAAAATATTCGACTAGATTGTTGTTTACTGCTAAAACATTGCACAAGGCAATGTACTTTACTTCCCCCTACCTAGACCAAATCACTCACAAAATTTAATCCCAAAATGCAAGATGTTAAACGTGTTTTGGAATTAAATTACAAGCAACAGGAGGACTGAACAACTTAATTTTTTCAATTGGCTTTCAAATGTTAAAAATCTAGTACTTTCAAATGACTATGAATACGTGCGAAATATGTGATCCAATGGTATTAAAATAGCTCTTTTACCAAACAAGTACAAAAAATCGCCCAGCGGTTGGGGGCTTTGTCTCTAGACCCCCATAGCCTCCGGAGGCTGAGGAATCCGCCCCTAGACTCCCGTCTGTGATACGTTTGAATTACAGTACACTTCTTTACTCAAACACGTCCCAAATTTAGACATTTTTGCATTTTAACTTTGAATTTTAAGTTTAAGACCTCTCCTTGAACGAATTCCTAGCTACGTGCCAACACCAGACCACGGCTTCTGATCTTTCATTATACGATATCCTTGTCCCCACAAAAAATTCCTCTTTCGATGTTTCTGGTGACGTCATTGCATGTGATTTGTGATTTGGGACTCCCCCGATCAAAAATCCTGGCTACGCCTATGCATTCGTTTAACAAAATTATGGTAGGACGCATTGTGAAGCCAAGAAAGCCACAAGTTTTCCCAATATATTTTTTTCATAAGAACCGTAAATTTTGGGTTGAGGCTGGTTGTTCTTAAATTTTCACGAATTTTCAGCCTCATTTGCTCTTAACTTTACTGGAGAATAAACTACACAAATTATCCTTCTCTGGTTAAAATTTGTCTCATATTATAGGTCATGCTTTCTCTTAGACAACTTAACAATGGTAATACAGAGAAGGATAGCAAAACTCTGTTGATTTCTTACAAAGATGCTATACAAAACATTTTATTACTTATCCCCTTCAGCTTTTCTTGCTTTTCAAAGCACGTTAAAAAGCGTATCTGGGTTAATTTTCTAAGTGACTTGGCGAAGGGGGGGCTTCAATTTAATCCTAGTAATTACGTCACTTATAGTCAAATGTCACGCAAACCGTAACACGGCTAGGTATGCTTGCAATGATTTCAAATAATTCCCGATGCTTCTAAAAATGTTTGTTTAAAGACTCTACACTTGGTGGATGATACAAATTATGCTCACAAAAAAGTTGGATAGACTCTGGTTCGATCCCCAATCGAGCTAAACTATATATAGATTCGAATTCACAGCTTCACAGTTCGACTTCAAAATAGCAAGGTCTTTCGTTGTCTCTTGATCAAAGCAAACTCCCAATAATAAAATAATTACCTAACGTTGTTGACATTTCCTTTGTAAGATTTTACTTTTTAAGTTTTAATATTCTTAGATACTGAAGATCACAATTTTTTTTGATTATATGCGGGGCAATTTGATGTGAAAATTGTGCACTATTTTACACAAATAACCAAATATCTTTAGTAACGATTCTTTAGTTATTTTAAATGACACTTTTGCGAACAAAGCGCCCGATCAGGACAACACAGAAAATTAAAGCATCTAAATGAGCTTATCCGCGCTCTTTTGCTGGTGACAGTATTGTTTTCCGTAAAAATTTGATACCCTTTAATAAGAAAATGTTAGAAACACCACTTATATATCGTTTTATTCTTACTCTACCAACTTTATGACTTTTCGAAACAATGTGCTTGAACATTTTTCTAGTGCAATGTCATTCTTTGCCACAAAATAGCAATAAAATTTTTAAAAACTTCTTAAAAGTTTTTCTTGCACTGCGCATAAAATTGTTCTTATTTTGTTCTTAAATTTTGAACAGAGCTTATCTTCATGCACTCACACTGTAAAAAAACTTTTAACACAAACGTCATTTTGTGCGTTTACGACGGTGAAATTGATTTTCTTTGATATTTTGCGACAAAAACCGTAGCGCCGCGATCAAAATATTCGCTGTCACGTGCAATTTGTTTGAAAAGCGCGTCTAGTCGGTTTTGCATTTTACTACGTAGTTTTCTCTAATGACATCACAAAGATGTCATTTTGGTTTCATTTTGTCGGTGAGAAACTGGTTTATCGATGTTGCAACTTTCATGACATTATTCTGTCAACTTTGGCTGTAATAACTAACGATATGCACCCTAAATCAAATTTTTTTGTAAAAATTTGGAATCAATCAACCATACCGTGACGTCATAATAAAACAATCCAAAAATTATTTCATGAAAAGTTTGCAATTATCTTCCTCTTTCGTTTGAACCTAAAATCGACTGTCTACTTTATACAGAAATACGATTTTTAGAATCAAAATCAACCCTACCTCAGCAAAAAAATTCAACACGGTTTCGCCGGGGAATCCCCGATTTCCGGCAAAACAACCGGAAATTGGGTGGAAACATTGGCGATTTTGAAAGAACACTTATTCAGGATTTCAAAAATATAGGTGAAAAAAATAATTTTTTGGGTGCTCGTGAACTCTACTGGCGACTGCACTAGCTGGTCCTCACGCCCTACCTTAGAATACTTGCTAACGAATGCCCGTATTATATAGTTAAACACAGATCCTGTTTAAAATCCCGAATTGGACAAAATCTTAAATTTGAAACAATTCCAAAATATGCCAAACTTCGAGAAAATAGGACCGCCCGATTGGCCAGCGCCCAAAGCATTAAATATATAGAGTACAATGTTTCCCTGATGTTCGAAATTGTAACAATCTGTATCAACTTTTCATAAATCTTTTTTTATTTCATCATTGAATTAACTACAAACCATTCGACTTCTTTTTCACGAAGTTGAACGCACACAGACTGTCTGAAAATTAAAGTTTGTTTGCATTCTATGCTCTCTCTAAGCTGCGCGGGCGCGCAGATAGCCTTGAACCCCTGCGCAGTACTTCAGTTCTGTCGCGCATTGCATAAGGGTTGGTAAGACAAGTGTAACACGTGCTTTCAATCGGAAGCAAGACCATAATTTAGATTTTATAAAATTATTTTACAAATGACAAGACGAGACAAATTTTATTTAGTCGCTCAGTAACAATACAATGGCAGTCGTTAAAATTGATTAGAATTGCGACAGGGAAGTTGCGAAGGGACCTCGCGGTCATCAAGTCAAGCAACCACCCTAAATGTCAAGAGAATTTACTGATTTAGCCAGTAATATTGAGATTTGAATATTTTTTGGTAAAATCTACCTTTATTAAATTTTATTGTTTTACTAGCATATGTCATCGACCAAACCTCATAAACCTACCGAAGAAGAATCGGAAGATCCAAATAGTTATTGCAAGACGTGCAAGCAAAACTAATTGCTACTGATTTAGCAGAAAATTTTTATACTGAATTTTAAATCTATTATAAGATAGTACCCTAATTTTTTGAGGTATGAAATTCCAGATCTTGACTCCCTGATATTTATTGCATCTTTGCAATTTATTTGATTGGTAGCGTGGAATATAAAGATTCGAATTATTACTTGATTGTCTCGTGACTCGGCTCGAATATTCACCAGTTTTGCAAAAATAATTGCGAAGCGAATTAGGAGTTTTGTTGGTTATATTACAATGAACAAGTTTAGCAATTTCATACTTTAATAGATCGTCAATTTGCAAAATCTTAAGTTGATTGTAAAATAGTTTTACTTGATCTCTGAAGTGAAATCTGGCGACCGCTCGTATTGCTCGATTCTGTAAAGATTTCAATCTTTTAATGTACGTGGGATAAGTGGCTCCCCAGATAATAATACCGTAGGATAAGAACGGATGCAGTAATGCATAATAAAGTTGCAACATAATGTTTTGAGGAAAGAAGTGCTTTAATTTGGATAATATTCCAACGGAGCGAGCCACTTTTCCTTCCATAATTTTAATGTGCTGTTTAAAATTGAGTTCGTTATCGATCACAACTCCTAAATATTTAGCGCTATCAACAATATTTATCGCGGATCCATTACTTGTCAAGTGAAGACGAGGAATTGTTGCATTCGTTTGTTTAGGAGGAAAAATTATGATGTTGGTTTTGGAAGGGTTGATCGAAAGTTTATTTACGCAGCACCATTGATGGAGGTTTTGTAATTCCGAACTAATTTTGATTTGCAATTGTTCAGGATTTAAGCCTTTCACAATTAAACATGTGTCGTCAGCAAAAAGTCTTGGTTAGTTTTTTGAGGCAAAATTTAGGTCGTTTATGTAAACAAGAAAAAACAAGGGGCCAAGCGACGAACCCTGGCGGACTTCACAATGAGTTAATTTTAGGTCGGATTTTGATTGGTTGTTACATACAAACTGTTGTCAATTATGAAGATAAGAGTGAATCAAATCATAAGCCACACCCCTAATACCGTAGTTGCTCAGTTTTATCAAAGTGTTTCATGTGACACTGTATGGAAAGCTTTTCTTAAATCGACAAAAGATAAAGCTGTATAACAGGATTCGTTAATATTATCGTAACAGGAGGTCACAACATTCAGCATTGCATGCACAGTAGAAACATTACTTCGAAATCCATATTGATTTTCGTAGATTACATTGTGTTTTTTAAGGAATTTGTAGAGTCGTGCATACAGAATTTTCTCAATAATTTTAGAAAAGCATGTGAGTATCGAAATGGCCGGTAATTATTCATGTCGTCTTTTGCTCCGGTTTTGTAGACGGGGACGACCCTGGCAACTTTTTAATTGCTAGGAAAAATACCTTCAGTAAACACGAAGTTAAGAAATAAGTTGAGATATGCTGGGGCGATAACAAATCTGGCTACTTTAATAAAAAATGGCTCGATGTTGTCGTGCCCCACTGCTTTATTTTTCAGGGAAATAATTTGATTTAAGATTTCATTATTAGTTGGAGGTTCAAGATAAATGGAATCAGATACCTTTTTTTTAAGAAAATATTTAGGTTGTTTACGCGTAGTACAAATTATGCTATCGGCCAAATTAGATCCAATGCTACAGAAATAATCATTAAATTGATTCGCAATAACGTTTGGGTCCTGTGTTTCTTTAAACGCAACGGGGGCTTCACGGTTCGGTTTACACGGCAACGTTGAGCGTATTATTTCCCATGTTTTGCGCGGATTCTTTTTGTTACGTGCAAATTCGGAGCAAAAATAAATCTTTTTAGATAAGGCTTTTATTCTTGTCAGCGTATTGGAATAAAGCCTAAACAGGGTTTTTTCAGCGAGATTAGCTTTAATGAAATGAGTTCTAAACATGGCATTTTTTTCCGTGTGGAGATCAATATTCCTTTAGTAACCCAAGGTTTACTTGCAAGTTTTTTTTTGCTTCCGACTTAGACGTTGGAGCAGAGCATGCTTATCGATGTTTTAGCGATTAAATTTACAAACTGGTCAAATGTCTTATTAAAATTGTCACGATTCAAAGGAAAATTATTTGAAATAAGGTTGCCTAATTCCCAATCTAGATTGTCAGAAAAAGCTTCCGGACAAAAGTTTTTTTTATTTCTGAAGATAGAAATAGGTAATTTTTTGCCAAGCTTTTCAATTTTGCTGATTTTACACATGATTACGAAATGATCCGTTAGAGAAGTGCGTATAACACGGGTGTTACAGCATCGATTGCTCTTTTTCTTTTGTTTCCCCGCCCTAGTTTCGAACTCGGCCGCTTCTTTTCTTTAGTTTAGTCAGTTTGTGCACGTTAACTTATTTTCTGTAGCCGTTGGCTGCAAGCGTTTTAAAATCACGCGCTTTTTGTTAATTTCTTGCACTCCTTTTTGTCTCTGGCCGAGTTACCTTTGTTCTAGCATTCATTTTAAAATTAGAGCTCTGGCAAACGGACGTGTTTTTTAATTTGGAAGACTGATCGTACGGCGCTCTTTTAGTTTTATTCTACGGTTAAATTTCAGTTATTTTTTGCCGTACCGTACTGCCCTTTTCATTATTTTATTTCTGTTAAAAAAATAAAGTCTAATTTGGAAATCTTATTTGTGGTTGGCAAGACGGACGGTGAAGGCTCCAGAGTTCCGCTGGAGCAACTATCAGCAGAGTTACGGAGGGCTTCTGTAACATAGAAAAGAAAAATAACTGTCTACAACCAAGAATATCTGCTGTAACTGTTTGGCAAAGTTGAAATCCATCTGTTGCTCGTCTTGGCTTCTCATCACTATTTTACCCGTGGTTTCAAGTTGTTTCGTCATTGGGTTCGATCGCTCTTGACTTCCTTTCGAGCGACTTTCATCTTCTGAAGGATCCATTGCAAGTAGTGAAACTTCTCTCTTTAGCATCGCTGGAAGCTTCATTTTGGTTTGGTGCCAGTGCATCTTTGGTTCTCGAAGCTACATCGTTGCTGCTGCGGAAGACGCTGTTCAAGCTTTCTGCCACGTCGAAAGATCGTCAATCGGGCATCGTTCTCAACAATAGCGGTGAAACAATTTGCTTCGTTATATTGGACTGCCATGTCAATCGAGAAGGTATTGTTTAAATTTGAATTTTCAGTGTTATTTAAGTGGTGTACATATTATGTCTGAGTTACATAAAGTTTCGAGCCGATCATGTTCGAATTCCAGTCAACCTCGACTTAGTGGGTGTGAACAAATTAGTGTCGATCAAGCTGCTAGTAATGCTGAATGTTTGGCCAATTTGCCCGCTGCTGCTGATACGCCCCAAAACTGGGAAGATATTTTTTCTAATTTACCCGAGGGTAATAGCAATGGTTTTAGCGCCTCTGGGAGGGAATCAAACCCCAAAGGCCCCGTTCCTTCGGCTAATGTCCGACGGAAAGTTTTGACTACGCGGCGGAAGCTGCTGTTGGATTTGAAGCACTTGCATGCGGGACTTACTGAATGTAAATCCCTTGATCAATTTTTTGAGCGCGAGTTTCCTTATTTTAAAGCTGTGCGAGAAAGCTATGAAACTTTTATCTGCACACTGAAGGATTTAGATGATATTAAATTTAAAAAAGAAATGTCCGAAGGCATCGTTGTCTCTTTTGAAAAATGCTCTAAATTAATCGAAAACTGCCAAAGACGTTTTCTTGATTCCAATGATAAATTCGCGGAAACCAATTCGGATGAGGATGAGGAAGATGAAATTAAAGCTTCCCATAGTGCTTCTCAAATTAACGTGAGCACATCTATTGTTTCTAAAAAATCTGATCTCACGCAACAGATAGAATTTGAACGTAAACGTACCGAAATTGAAAGTACGGAGGAAATCGCTAAAGCCCGTAAAAATCGTCTGCTTGCTGAGGCTGAAGCTTGTGAGGCGGAAGCCCAAGCTCGTAAAGCTTGTCTTTTAGCTGAAGCCGAAGAGGCAGAAGCGTTAGCTAAACTACGTCTAGAAAAAGCTAATCTTGAGGCGGAAGAAAAACTCGCTGCCTTTGAGGGGAGCTCAATACTTTCCTCTTCCACTAAAATCAAATCATTTTCAAGCTCATGTTCTCGTGCTAGACGTAATATTGGTAATCTGCGTGTAAAGAGCGAAAATGCTGTTAAAACGGAACGTCGCGCTGTGCAAAGCATTGAACCGGAGCCTTTGCCAGTAAAACCGAAAGTTCCTATTGCTCGCGAAAAGCTAATTAAAGCTTCCGAATTTAAACCTCATACGGTAATGAATCGCTTTGGTGATCTTTGTTTAAATGATAAGGCATCTGAAAATAAACAAACGGTAGGTGCTCGCGATTGGCAGCCGTCTGCCTCGCGACAGGTTATTACTGACGGAGCAAATGCTTATCCCTTTAATCGGTTAACGGATAATCGTGAAAACGTAAATGTGATAAACCCTGCGAATAATCACGTGGTCAAGCACAATCAGGTTAAAAGTGGATCTGGGACACTCGTGTTGCCCCAACGTTGCTTTGTAAATGAAGTTGCGGATGGCAATGACATGATACTACGCACCTACCTTGATAGGCAAGGACGTAATGAATACATAAACTTGGCCTCGCAAATAGGATACGACGGAAGTAATATCGCCTTTGTCTTCTATGAAAATCAAATCCGTCGTTTGATGAACGAGAGCCCCTTCGAGGAACGTAGGCTCGAGGTACTGAGAGCTTCATGTGTGAGCCAGCCGCGTGGGATGGTTAATCTGTTTTGTGTCCCCATGAAGAGTATGAGTGCGTCTCGACGCATTGAAAAGGCGTTAGATCGCTTGCGTCAGAGGTATGGCGTTTCAGGGGGACTCACATCCGAACCTAAGGTTGTAGCGGTACGTAAAGGTCCCAAGGTTTCCTTTACCTCGACCTCTTTAAAACTGTTTAACGAGGATTTAAATACACTGGAAGTGTTTGCGTACGCTCACGATGAAGTTGAAAAACTTTCTGGACAACTTTTAATTGACACTGCTAATCGTTTGCCAAGCTTGCTTAAACGACGCTACTTGGACTACCTCAATAAGCGGAATTTAAACTTGAACTCTCCCGGTTTCGACTCGCTACGCGATTTTGTTGTCAATGAGTTAAATACTATGACGTCTGATTACGCTCAGGCATTTTTTAAGTCTGATGAAAAAGATGGTTCGCGAGACACCACTGGTGGGACTAAGAACGTTAAGGTTCGCCAGGTGGTATATGGGGGGGAGAGCAGTACCCAGACCGTGACCCAGCCTCGTTCTAGATTTACGGACAAGGAAACTTAATTTTGCTGATAATGGCGTAAACTTAAATTTTGCTGATAATGGCGTAGTCCTGCTCCGCACGAGTGCAGTCAGAGTCATTAACCCTCACACGGGCGAATCAACTTTGGCTTACGCTCAGGTACTGACCCGTCTCGGGCCTATTGCTGGTGGTGGACAGGTCCCTGCTATCATCTCTGGTTCCTTGTCTGCTCTGCGAGTGCGAGTGGATTCTTATGAGGATGCTGCTCGTGAGTGTTCTGAATTGAAACGGGAGGTATCGGCTCTCAAGGAGACAGTGCGGGAATACGAGAGGTAGGAGGAGATTTTGCAACCATCGCTTAATGATGAACTGGCAAAAAAACTTGTTGAACCCCAGATTAAGGTTGCAAATGGCCGTTATGAAATGCCAGTACCCTTTAAATCGGACGTTCTTAAAATATTACCTAATAATTACGAAAGCGCCCTCAAACGTACGCTGTCTTTGCGCCGTAACGCCGCTAGAAACTCAAAACTTAGATCTATTTTACTGGACACGTTTGCGGAGTTGCTGCGTGAGGAGTGATTGGTTCCTGTAGATGGTGCTTCGGTTGATGACCACGCATGGTACTTGCCGTTTTTTGTGACAAATACAGCCAAGCCGAGAGTGGTTTACGACGGTGCTGCAGAATTGAAGGGTATGTCTATCAACCAGGCTGTATTGGCAGGTGAAAATTTGCTAAATGGTTTGGTGGACGTTTTGATTCGCTTTCGCTTGGGCAGGTATATGCTTGCGTTGCTGATATTAGCAAATGCTTTTTTCAAGTAAGAATTCCTTGTGACCAGCAGGACTGGTTTAGAATTGTATGGTACAGTAACAATGATTTAGATGACGGAAAGCCCCAGGTGTTTCGGTTTACCAGGCACGTCTGGGGGATCAATTCTAGTCCGTATGTTGCACTGCTTGCTCTGATATGCTTGGTAGAGGAGAATCCCACTAATGCTTCTCAATTAACATTACAAGCAATTAAAAAGAATCGTTATATGGATGATATTTTGCTGGCTAGTGACTCTTTATCTGATCTTGAAATTATTGCTAAAGAAAGCATAGATCTTTTGGAAAGCCGTGATTTTAAGCTACGTAAGTGGGTTTCGAACTGTTGCGCTAAATCTATTTTGACAAAAGTTCCTCGTTGTGATCTTGCTCCCTCTGTAAGTAAGATTGATTTGGGATCACAACCCCTTCCTGATTCTAAAACTCTAGGACTGGTTTGGGATACTGAGCAGGATAGGTTATTGGTTAATTTTCGCGAGTTCTGTGAGGCGTCAACTCGTCGGCAGATGGCGAGCCAGCTTGCGAGCCAGTTTGATCTTTTGGGAATGGCTTCGCCGTTC
The DNA here is from genome assembly GCA_963965965.1 of Trididemnum nubilum. NCBI lineage: Eukaryota > Metazoa > Chordata > Ascidiacea > Aplousobranchia > Didemnidae > Trididemnum > Trididemnum nubilum. The sequence goes on from OZ014477.1 coordinate 1,168,197, forward strand.
ATCCTTGGGGCTGACTGATTCTGCAAAAGGTCTCGACCTCTGGCGCTGACTGGGACGACGTTTTGCCTGTGGATGTTAAGGATAAATGGAGAAAATAGCTGTCTTCTTTGAGTAAGTTAAGTGATTTTTCGATTCCACGTTATTGCTTTGAAATTACTGAGGCAGCAAATGCTGCATCTGTTTATCAGTTGCACGGCTTTTGCGACGCCTCCAATTCTGCCTTTTCTTGTGTTGTCTATTTGCGTCGAGTAGTAAATGGTGAATTGCAGGTTGCCTTCGTTTTGGGTAAATCTAGACTAGTTTTGACACATCAAGCTAATTGGGTTATCTCACCTAAAGAGTTGGAGGCGGCGAAGCTCTGCAGCGAACTAGTTTCTCATGCTGCGGTGGCCTTAAGTCATTTGAATTGCAGTGCACATTTGTGGACAGATTCTCAGGTTGTCTTGAAATGGATAACGAATCCTGATTTGCACCTTGTTCGCTTTGTTAAGCGCCGTGTTGATAAGATCTTATCCTTTTTTGCGCCGGAGGCGTGGAGATATGTAAATACATCCACAAATCCCGCAGATGTTGGTACCCGCGAGAATGCTTGCAAAAATTTTGAGTCGGTTAAACTTTGGCTTCAGGGACCTACCTTCCTCTCGGAAGGACAGGAGGACACTTCATCGCTTAGTTCCGTCCCAGTTGTTCGTATGGCTTTGTGTGATGAGAATACTACCGTAGAAATCGATGACAAAATATTAAAACTGATGCAAACCTCTTTCGATCTTTATACGGTAAAAAAACGAATTGCATATTTGCTCGCATTTGTGGATTTGTTAAAGGCAAAAACTAAACGTCAAACTTTTAAGAAACCGGAATTGAATGCTGCCTTTTTGGATCGCGCATTTTTGCAGGCAATTAAATACGTTCAAAGACAATGCTTCGGTCCAGCACTCGAATTGCTGCAAAATAATTCTCCTGATCAGTATGACGCATTTCTCAAGCGCTTACGTAACCTAGCGGTTAATTCTGAACAAACTCGTCAGGTAAATGAATTAAAAACGTTGCGTAATTTGCGACCCTGCATAGGACCTGACTTGCTTTTGCGTGTGGAGGGCCGCCTCGAAAATGCTGACCTTCCCACGGATACCAAACATCCTATAATTTTGCCAAGTAGACATGCTTTGACACGCCATGTGGTTCTTCATGAACACTCGGAAGTGGGACACGCTGGCCCCTCGTATACACTAATGAAGACGCGCCAGCGATTTTGGATCATTCACGGATTTTCGAGCGTAAAGCATTTTATTTCTGAGTGCGGTAAATGTTCTATTCGTAAAGCAAAGCCGATCAGGCAGTTGATGGCCGACTAGCCTGCCTGTCGTTTAACTGCCACTAATAAACCCTTTAAATTTTGCGGTTTAGATTATTTGGGCCCATTATTTTACCGACAGGGCCGCAGTGATTGCAAGGCTTGGGGCCTCTTGTTTACCTGCATGTGCACTCGCTGTATACATGTAGAATTGGTCACTAGTCTTGATCTAAACAATTTTCTTTTGGCTTTTACTCGATTTACTAATCTTCGTGGTGCTGTGGACACCACAGTTTTCTTTTGGCTTTTTCTCGATTTACTAATCTTCGTGGTGCTGTGGACACCATTTTTTCGGACAATGCTTCCACCTTTTGTGCTGCAGCTGACCAGCTGCCCAAATTGTTAGGATCTACCGAGTTTTACAACTCCCTTCGTAAACGTAATATAAACTGGGTTAAGATCCCTTCCTACGCGCCCAGTCAAGGCGGTTGCTGAGAGGTTATGGTTAAACTCTTTAAAAATGCATTGTCTCATGTTCTTGAAAATTCCAGGCGAAGACCTTCCTTAATTGAACTTCAAACCTTTGTTTCGGACTCTGTGAGAATTGTGAACGATCGGCCACTCACTACACTTAGCGACCAACCTAATGATTTGTCGCCAATTACCCCATCTTCGTTTTTGGGTCAGCAGCTGTCACCTAATACGCCTTTGTGCGGGCTGCATGATCAGGGCGACTTAAGGAAAGACTACTTATAGAATGCTACCTTGGCCCACCGTTTTTGGCTGGGGTGGATGAAATCCTACCTGCCTACTTTGCAAGGTCAAAATAAATGGCGTGAACTCAAGAAGAATCTTGTTCCCGGTCAACTTGTTTTGGTGGGGGACTCTGCAGATCTTTTGCCCAAGGGAGCTTACCGGTTGGGACGGGTCCACCGCCTTCATCCGCAGTTGCGTGGCGGGAAAGAGATCGTTCGTCGGGCAACTGTGGCTGTTTTAAAGAGAAATGCAGCAGCGGGCGATTGTGAAATCGAATATGTAGTGCGGGATCTTTCCAAATTAGCTCCAGTTTAAAGTGTTGCTTTACGTTGTTTCCTTTTGTTTATTTGTGTTTTCTTTTAAGTGTAGGCCTTTGTTTAGTAAATATGTTGCTGTTGCTTTTATTCCTTGTCCCTTTTCGTTGTCCGAATTTGCCTAAAAGCATAAACTGAAACAACTTAATGAAAATTTTTTGCCGCCCTTTGCTGATGCCCCCCTTATTTTGAATGCTGTTGCTTTCTATTAATTTACAGAGTTTATTTGCGATTGGATCTTTCACTTAAAGCACTTCATAATTTATTGTTTAAAGTTTTAATATATACATATACATTTTTTGAGATATTTGCACGAATCGGTGCTTTTTCTGTGTGTTTTTTTGTTGAAATCTCTGTTGATTCGTTTTCAAGGGGCCGCTATGTTACAGCACCGATTGCTCTTTTTCTTTTGTTTCCCCGCCCTAGTTTCGAACTCGGCCGCTTCTTTTCTTTACTTTAGTCAGTTTGTGCACGTTACCTTATTTCCTGTAGCCGTTGGCTGCAAGCGTTTTAAAATCACGCGCTTTTTGTTAATTTCTTGCACTCCTTTTTGTCTCTGGCCGAGTTACCTTTGTTCTAGCAATCATTTTAAAATTAGAGCTCTGGCAAACGGACGTGTTTTTTAATTTGGAAGACTGATCGAACGGCGCTCTTTTAGTTTTATTCTACGGTTAAATTTCAGTTATTTTTTGCCGTACCGTACTGCCCTTTTCATTATTTTATTTCTGTTAAAAAAATAAAGTCTAATTTGGAAATCTTATTTGTGGTTGGCAAGACGGACGGTGAAGGCTCCAGAGTTCCGCTGGAGCAACTATCAGCAGAGTTACGGAGGGCTTCTGTAACAACGGGGTAAAATTGAATGCGCTGTATCGTTAGTGATAATATGGTCAATTACTGTTGCCGATTTATTGGTGACCCTGGTGGGTTTAGTTATAAGGGAAAACGCTCCATTACTTGTTATCACTTGCATGTATCTGTCAGCTTGAGACTATTTTGATTAGTTCTATTGATGTCAATGAATATCACCAATAATGTAAAACCTTTTCTTTTCATTAGCGAGCTTTTCTATACAATCTGAAAAATCATCTAAAAACTTATTTGAGTCTTCGGTTGGATGCCGGTAGATAGAGCCAATTAGAATTGTTTTTGTAGAATTGTTGTTCCAGATTTTTAACCGTATGGATTCCGTCCCATACAGCTGAAAACTTTTGAGTTGAGTAAAATTAATTTTCATACTCAAGTAAACTGCTACACCGCCCGCTTTTTTACCAGGTTTAGCATTGAGAAAATTATACCCTTGTAGTTGGATGTTTTTCAAAGGTTGATTTATTCGAGATTCGGGTAGACAAATTACGTCTGGTTTGAAGGGAAGCAAGCTGACAAATTCATGCAAATCGTCAAAAATTTTTTGAAGTGGTCTAATATTAAGGTGCACTAGTATCAGAGAGTCGATTCCATAAATTTAAACTGTTGTCAAAAAAGTCAATATAATCACAGTCAGCAATATTAGAAGTTATCGAATCAAAATTTGGTCGCACATTTCACTAGGTGCATTGTTAGGGTCGGCTGCTCGACTCGTGCACAGGGTCTTTGACAATTCCCCATCACACGAAAAACGTAGCGCCATGACCGAGCAAAAAAAAACACAAAAAACAACAAACAAACAAGATATGAATAAAATAAGGACTGCATGGAACTCACAATGTTCGTCAAAAACAAAACCCTTCATAACAAACAGCTATCAAGTTGCCAAACTCACTTTATACATAGTATAGATATACGGTGCATTTGTCAAATATATTAAATAACACCATTTGCAATGCAATACGCAATTTTATCCAAATTTTAATGACTTGAATTGGATGCACTTAAATTTCAGTTTTTTAGTAAATTACGCTGTTCAAAATTATTAAATAAATTGTACCCTCGATTTGGATCATTTCATACGCACTACAGTGATATTATGATTGTAATGCCTAAAAGTCGTCAGCACCAGCTGCAGATCAATGTTGACTCTACTTCTTACGCGAAAAAAAAAAAATTTACGTTAGAAAGATAATCTTAAAGTACATTATACTTTCAGCAATTTGTCGTGCCACTAATTCAAACTTTTCTCCAGGTTTATTATTACTCTGCGGAAGGAAACCAATCACTCCTGCGCATACGACCCAATAAGAATATTGATATTGAGCTCCGCGTCACAAACGTAAACGCTCACATCAATAAGTCACAGAAAATGCATCCGCTTAACTGTAAAGTTGATATTGGTGAAATTTGCAGTAATTAACCTAACATATTTTAAATACGCTACAGCACTGATTAAAACGATATTATTTTTCTTCGTCAGAAGAATCACTGCTAGACTGTTCACTGCTTATTTGATCACTTCTTCTGGTTGAGTTTTTGTCAGGTAGTTCCACTCGCTCGTCGTCGACAAAAAGACAGTATTCACTGTCTTGTAATTTCCAGGCAGTCTTTTGCTTATTTCGTTTTGCTTTTTGAAATAACGACATTAGTGCCTTCTTTTGCTTTTGTAGTTCTTTTGGAAGGTGTTCGGTAGCATATACGAAAGAAGCGGTCGGTCGCTTCGCCTTTCGTTCTGGTTCTGCATTATAGGCTTTTAAATTTTTCAAATTTTGAGTAAATTGGTATTTGTCAAAAATATTCACAAATTTTATAATTATTGGGCGATTAATTTTTTTGTTGTTGTTTGTTGTAGATTGGGCGCTGTGGTGGTCGGTGAATATCGGCAAGAGCAATGGCATTAGGGTCGGGAATTTTTAAAGCTTCATTTAAAAATTTTCTAAACAGTTTTTCTGTTTGTTCTCTTGTCTCCCAAGCAATTTCGTCAATCCCATAAATAAGGTAATTGAACCTCTTGCTGTAAAGTTCACTGCTAAGCTCTTGATGTTTTGCTCTCTTTTTCACTTGTTCATTCTCCCTTTTGAGTTCATCAGTTTATTTTTGAAGATCGGTAACTAATTTTTGACTTTCAACTTGATTTTTCTCAAGTTTATCAATTCGAGTTTCATTTGCAATTATTCTCTTTTCAAAGCACGTAAACCAGTTTCTAAATGTTCCAATTTTTGCTCAACCGTATTGAGGGAATTTATAATATAGTCTAATTTTTTAGCAATATCGGTCATTTTCAGATCGATAGTCTAAAAATCTGCAACTTCTTATTTAATTTCTGTAAATCTGCACTAAAGGTATTAGACTAAATTTAGTTCAAGAGCTGTCAACTTGTAGCTGTTTGTATGGGGCGCCGTTTGTCTAAAATATTTGTTTTATTTTATAAGGACAAATTTTGCTACGATTGGACGTATCTACTGCAATATGACATATTGCAACAATATGTAACATATCTACTGCAATATGACATTTTGCAACAATATGTGATATATTGCAGCGCAATATGTGACATATTGCAACGATATGTGACATATTGCAACAATATGTGATATATTGCAGCGCAATATGTGACATATTGCAACAATATGCTACATAGTGCAGTGCAATATGTGACATATTGTTGCAATATATCACATATCGTTGCAATATGTCACATATCGTTGCAATATATCACATATTGTTGCAATATGTCATATTGCAGTAGATATGTTACATAGTCTTACAATATGTCATATTGCAGTAGATATGTTACATATTGTTGCAATATGTGATATTGCAGTAGATATGTTACATATTGTCGCAATATGTCATATTGCAGTAAATATGTCAAATCGTAGCAAAATTGGTCCTTATAAAATGAAAAAAATATTTCTGACAAACGGCGCCCCATATGTTTGCTTTGTTAAATCAAAAACAGCACATTTTGAAACGCGTCTGTACTTCACAAACGTTTTTGCTCGAATGCAAGGTTTAAACAACAAATCCGAAATTCCCGACTAAATTGGAACCAGAATGCGGCGAAGACCTTTTTCCTTTTTTTTTTTTTTTTTTTTTTCAGTCTTCACTTAAATTTGAGTGGCAAAATTCCGGACTAAAATTTGTGAACTTCACCTAAATTTGAGCCAAAATTCCAAAATTTCTGACTGAAAGAGAATCACTTTGCGGCGAAGACCTTTTTTTTTGGAACTCACACGGCCTTTTATTCCGCGAACACCAACCAAGCTCTGAGAGGGAACGTTGTTTGCAACAAATCCAGTAATGAAAGAAAACTAAAGTTTCTTTGTTCGCAATAATTCCAATAAAGAATATTGTGACTAAAGAAATTTGTTTGGAAGAATTAAAACTGCCAAAGCGCAGTAAACTTGAGAATACTGCATTTTAAAATGTTCAATGGAGCTTTGTGATCAAATTTTTTGAATCATGTAATTATAAAGCCGCATTTACATGGGCGACTTTTTTGCGTGCGATTTTTTGATAAAAATGGATCTGGCAAAGTTGCATTTACTCAACGGCGGTTTTGATCATGATAATTGGGACCTTACTGATGGAAGTAATTGTCTTAAGTTGGTTTCATACCAATATTGTTATAATTGAAAACTTTAAAAGAGAATCGGTGCTGCGATAAAAAATCGCAGTGAGGTCAGTTCCGATTTTGTTTTAAAAAGGTTTAGAATATCACTATCGGAATGGAAACAACTTGAGACAGTCATTTTCAGCAGTAAGATAACTTTCATCACAATGAGAACCATTATTGAATAGATGCAACTTTGCTACATCCATTTTTATCAAAAAATCGCACGCAAAAACGTCGCCCGTGTAAATGCGGCTTAAGAAATTGAAAGAAAAATTTTTTAATTGTAAGAAAAAAAAAAATCAAATACAGAGAGTTCAATATCAGCGCTGAACAATTTATCTTGAGAAATTTGTAAAAATGCGAACCTAGCGTAACTTACACGTTATGCTGAACATTCTGCTCTTTCTTTCATTTCAACAAAGATTAATAGATATTTTTGAAATCATCAACTTACCTTAAAACGATCTACGACGCAAGAGCGCAAACAAAAAGACAAAGAGAGCCATTATCCTACGATATGTGCTAACATTTTTGCGCTTCGAAAAATCATGCCGCCACTTAATTACATTATCAGAAACTATTACTTTATCTTGCCACAAGTATAACTATGACATAATCATAAAACAATTTTTTTTAATTATTGGAACGACCAACGCTCGCGTCACGTGTTCTTTTGTTTTTACTCGGCCATTTTCCAACTAACGAGTGCGAAACTTCAGACTTTTGCTTATACTGTAACTCGCGAACAGTTTGATCTAGCTTCATGAAATTTTGACAGGAGTTTGAGATTAATGAGTTGTATGTTTGTATTAAATTTCGAAACAATAGGTCACTGACTTTGGTTTTAGAACCCAAAAACCGCCCCGCAAATTTGGCGTAAAAAGCGGTCTCAGTCAAAAACGGCTTAAGTACGGCAAAAAATGTTTCATACGGTTGTATGTCTTGAGATACCCTTTCATCCCAACCATCCCACTTTTGGCTGCAATGAAGTTTATTTCTTTTTTTTTTCCGTTTTTTTCCTTTTTTTTCTTCCTAAATTTTGTACGCTCTTCTTCTCCTAAACCACCAAAGATGGAAATCTAATTTTTGTGAAAAGTTGTTGAGCTGCAAACACAACTTTTTCTCCCGAAATTTTTTTGGGCAACTCCACCGGGAACCCCCCAAAATGGGGCCCCAAAAAATCCATTTTTTGAACGACTCAACTTAGGGTGCCAGTGTTTTTTGATATCAGCAGATATTTAACTGACAAGTATTTTGTCATAGTTTGGGGGTGCCACCCCCCGGGGACTCCCCCGAATGGACCCCCCAAAAATAATTTTTTGAATAGCTCAATTTAGGGTGCCAATCTGTTTTGATATCAGCAGATATTTAACAGACAAATATTTTGACATAGTTTGGGGGTGCCACCCCCCCCCCCCCCGGGGACTCCCCCAAATAGACCCCCCAAAAATCAATTTTTTTAACGGCTTAACTTAGAGTGCCAGTTTGTTTTGATATCAGCAGAGATTTAACAGACAAACATTTTGACATAGTTTGGGGGTGCCACCCCCTCGGGATCCTCCAAATGGGCCCCCAAAAATTAAGTTTTTAAACAGCCCAAGCTCGGGTGCCAGTGTTTTATGATATCAGCAAATATTTAACTGACAAATATTTTGACATAGTTTGGGGGTATCTCTCTAAAAACTCCCCTCCCCCAAATGGACCCCCCAAAATTCAATTTTTCGAATGGCTAAAGCTGGAAAGCTAACTGTTTTTAATATTATTAAATATTAAACAAATATTTTGACATAGTTGAAGGCCGGGATCACACGATCAAGTTTTCTATACAATTTGTTTGCATGAAGAATTTTGGAGCTATTACATCTAGATGCAATTTTCTTGAAAAACTTATTGCCAGACGGAAGCATTTGTTTTTTCTGCCAACAAATTGCCCAAGATTTTGCATGTTTGTTTTTTTCGCTGTAAAAGCTTTTACACAGTAGTAAAGGAATTTGTTTGAAGTTTGCTGCGACGGTTGTCGTATCATGCACTTTGTCGATTCATTGTTATTCCTTGTTTGTCAAAATGATACAAGCACATTCACAAAAGCGAAAAGCTGCAGCTATAGTAATAACTATACTAGGTCTGCCGCAAATTGCGTGCACAGGCTATGAAATTTTTTTTCGGCCTGCAATGAAATGAAATAGATAAATGGAAAATGTCAAAATAACTTGGCTCGTGTAGAACCCTTTAGTGTATAGGAGTAGCTTTTTTTATGCTATGCCATCTATCACCAACAAAATTTGCATAATAGTGCATGATTGCTGAAGTAATATTAAACCAGGTATGTTCTTTCCGGTGCTTGTGGTTGCAGAGAGCTCAATAATTGGATGTCAGGACAAATTAAAAGTTTATTATTATTAAATAAGAATAGGAGCGTTTTTATTTGGTTTGTTACAAAATCAGCGAGAAATAGCTGAAAACTATTTACTGAAATTTATCTTAACTGCTTCAAAATGCAACAAGTTCTTTTTGGCATTTGACATGTCAAATTTTAACAAAAAAAGTATTAAAATCATCAAAAACGTATCACTAATTGCATAAATTCAGCACTAGCGAATACTGGGCCAGAAACTTTTTTGCGATCAGAAGGAAATTTTCAATATTTTGATTAAAACCACAAGCGCTGCCTTTCTTCGATTTCGCTAATTAAAAGTTCAATTTCATGAGTTGACAACGATGGAATGTTAATTAACTATACTGCAGTTCTGGTTGATAACTTTTCAGAATCAATTTGGAATAGGCCTAGCACAAGATTGAAGTAGGAAAAATTGGGTAATCGATATGCGAAAGTAAACAAAACAGCGGGCAACACATTTATGTCTTTGAAGGAATATGAGAAAACAGCAAGCACAATGTTAAAATACGTCATTGTCGATAAAAACAAATGAGGTAAAATTGAAAGTTTATTATTGGAACGACCGACGCTCGCGTCGCGTGCTTTTTTGTTTTTACTCGGCCATTTTCCAACTAACGAGTGCGAAATTTCAGACTTTTGCTTATAACTCACGAGCAGTTTGATCAAGCTACATGAAATTTTGACAGCAGTTTGAGATTAATGAGTTGTATGTTTGTACTAAATTTCGAGGCAATAAGTCACGTGACTTTGGTTTTAGAACCCGAAAACCGCACCGCAAGTTTGGCGTAAAAAGCGGTCTCAGTCAAAAACGGCTTAAAGGGGCATTGAAGCCTAAGTTTTATTGATTTATTGCATTTGAAACAAAATGTATATTTTTTAAATAATTTTTGAGCTCAACTTCAGAATTCTACGATTACTGTATCAAAAGATTATTGCATTTATATTTTCCCTTATTTCGTAGAATTTCTTTCACTTTTTTAAAAATTTGTCTACGTTTGGTGTCGCTGTTACTGTTACTAGGGCTACTACACGCTAGCTGACATTAATCATTACTTATGGTATGTAAGCCTAGCCTATTATTGATGACATTAATCATTACTTACGGTATGTAAGCCTAGCCTATTAGGAAATTATAAAAAACAGTAAAGTCTAGTCTAACCTACAGCAATTTATCCTGGTTGGTTTACCCAAATAATTACAAAGAACAACTTGGCCAAAAATAGGCCTACTTTTCATTTTTTCTTCTAAGTGCCCTAAATCAAATATGCTTGTGCTTAAAAGATGCAAATTTACACTAGTAAGATGAATTCCACTTTTAAAAACTCATCTAAATACCGAAGCCACAGCAGAAAACCTGCCAAAGGCACATTGTCACTCCCAGACCTACAATTTGGCAAAGTTGGTTTTGAAATCGCTTATGCAAATTTGATGTAGTGTTGCCCCTGCAAAATTTTTTCCCTCATTTCAAAATCTTTTTCCTTGAACCTATTTAACCTCAAACAATGAAAAAACGGGATTAAAACGTTGCTAATCAATTATTTTTAATAAATTTGGTGTTAAAATTCAAAAATTAGACTTCAATGCCCCTTTAAGTACGGCAAAAAATGTTTCATACGGTTTTATGTCTTAAGATACCCTTTCATCCCAACCATCCCACTTTTGGCTGCAATGAAGTTTATTTCTTTTTTTTTTCCGTTTTTTTCCTTTTTTTTCTTCCTAAATTTTGTACGCTCTTCTTCTCCTAAACCACAAAAGATGGAAATCTAATTTTTGTGAAAAGTTGTTGAGCTGCAAACGCAACTTTTTCTCCCGAAATTTTTTTGGGCAACTCCACCGGGAACCCCCCAAAATGGGGCCCCAAAAAATCCATTTTTTGAACGGTTCAAGCTAGAGTGCTAGTTGTTTTTGCTATCAGTAGACATTTAACGGACAAATATGTTGACATAGTTTGGGGGTGCCACCCCCCGGGGACTCCCCCAAATGGGGCCCCAAAAATCAATTTTTTGAACAACTTAACTTAGAGTGCCAGTGTTTTACGATATCAGCAGATATTTAACAGACAAATATTTTGACATAGTTTGGGGGTGCCACCTTCCCGGAGGACCCCCCAAATGGACCCCCAAAAATCAAGTTTTTGAACGTCTCAACTTAGAGTGCCGGTCTGTTTTATGATATCAGCAGAGATTTAACAGACAAACATTTTGACATAGTTTGGGGGTGCCATCCCCCTGAGGACCCCCCAAATGGACCTTCATCGCCTGCGGTGGTTCAGTTTCCAGGAAGTCTTACCAATTTTACACTTTAGACTCACCACCTGCGGTGGTTTGGTTCCAAGGAAGTGTTACAAATTGTAAACTTTAGACTCACCACCTGCGGTGGTTCGGTTCCTAGGAAGTGTTACAAAATGTAAACTTTAGACTTACCACCTGCGGTGGTTCGGTTTCCAAAAAATCTTACCAATTTTACACTTCAGGCTCACCACCTTCGGTGGTTTGGTTCCCAGATAAGCATTTTAAGCTTAAGACTCACCACCTTCGGTGGTTTGGTTCCCAACGGTTCTCAGGCAAGTGTTTTAAAGTTTAGGTTTTTTGTCGCATTTCTCCACTAGAGATTCAGTTTATAACCTGAGGTTGACAGACCTATTCTAGAGCACTCTTTGAAAAGTTTTTGAAAAAATTCGCTTTTAAATTAACAGGAAGTTTCCCAAAGAGGGGATTCCCCAAAGCCCGCTTACGATCAGAGCAGTTAGCGATTCCAATTAAAGTCTTAATTCTTATCTCATTCAATGAAAAACAGAGTTCATTAACTACCTTTTATAGACGATGTTATTGCGGCATCGTATGCCAAAGGACCAACCCTAAAATCATTGGGGTTAAACGAGTACAAGTTCTGTTGCGCCATGCTCGTTCTATATTCGAAGAGTTAACAAAGATTAACAAAAGGTAGTGATTCACAGCTAAACCTTAGATAGGTTAACAGATGTCACGATTTCGACACGGCAGCGAAAATTCAGCACGACAGGAAACGTTTCAAGTTACACAGAGCTTATTCCTAAACGTACAAAATAAACTTCATAGCATTAACTAGATAATCTTTTTAGAAACTATCCTCTCAGGTTGTTCACTTTTAACCGGTTACTACTTTGAACTTGAAGCCAGGCACCTGCGGTGATTTAACAAACCACCTGCGCTGGTTCGGTACTCAGTCGCTCTTCAGGTCAACACTAAGTTTCCATTCTTATAACTACACTAAACTTAGAGTGAAGAATAGGGTTAGATCTTGGGTAATTCACTTTTAACCGGCTACTACTTTGAACTTGAAGCCAGGCAAACCACCTGCGGTGGTTCGGTACTCGAGCAAGACACTCTTCAAGCTTTAGATTTGAAGCCGGGCACCTGCGGTAGTTCGGTACTCAGGTAAGACCAAGTCTCAAACAACTAGCTAGGGTTAGAGTTAGAGTACTACAACGCCGCATTTAGACAAAGCTGCGTTTAGATAACATTGCGTTTAGGGGACGCCGCATTTGGGGAACGCCGCAGTTGGAGCACACCGCACGCCGCAATCCCTATAGTTTTCGTTCATCTTATACTACTTCCGTTAATCGTTAATCCGTTAATAACGAAGCTGACTTTTTCATCAACTCGTTAATCCGTTAAAAAGTTTTTTCATGTTAACGGACTAAATTTACTTCCGTTAAAATGCCCGTTAACTTAACGACAATGGTTCATTAACTTACGTTAAGTTGCGTTAACAATAGGTTTTCATCGTTAATTTCTTCTACCACCCATTCATCGCTCCGGTACAAACCGATTTGCGCTGTTAACACTTGTTGCGTAATTAGCACGAGTTTTATAGAAGAAAAAGCGAAGGAGCTGCGAGATAAACAAGCGAGCGCGGGATCAAATGAGCAAGCGCAATAAGAAATGCTGCAAATATAATTTTAATCATGCAAGTATAAAGTGGGTGAGACCTTAGATGAGTTGAACTGCAATACTGCGATAGACCCATGATGCACCCATGAATAATCTGTTATTGGTGGTAAGATGGAAGTGACTAGCATGGCAGCGTTAGCAAGGAAAGTGGACATGGATAGTTAGTCAGCCTAACCTATAGCAGAAATGATCTCGATTACAATCGTAGTCTACAATCACTAATTTGTAATCGATTACGCAATTTTCAAATTATCGTACTCAGAAATCAATTACAAACGATCGTAATCTACGAATTGCAAATAATCGAGCCATGGCTGGCTACTACTATAAGCTAGGCTTCCACTACCCAGCAAAAGCGTGAATGATGATATAACTATAAGTGTATAAGCTCTATCATGGGAGGGGTACCATGGACCAACTACAGAACAGAATGCAAGTGCAAAACATGCATGGTTGCAATTTTAATAACAGCTTAATAATATTGATTATGCATAACAGAATTGCAGGGTAGATTGCAGCAAAAATGCAGGATAGATTTCGACTTCGTAAGTGCTGTTACAAAAATTATTTTTAAATTTTGGCTAAGCGATGTAATCGTAATAGCGATGATTAAAGGTGAAATAATCACAATGGAAAATCGATTGCGTGGGTGCGTATTTGTAATCGTAATTGGCGGAATCGATATAATCAAACCAAAGACCATTGAAAGAACAGAATGTAGGTACCGGTGGTAAAACATAGCTGTAAAAACAGTGTTTATTTTGAGCTAAGTGTTAATGTCATCGAAAAACTTGGAAGTGTTTGCATCCACGGATCACGGATGGTTTCAAAACGTGAAATCTACGTAGGCCTACACTGTACAATGGTTGGTAATACTAATAGGACTAAAACGAGAATGAATGACGAATAATCATTCGCAATGTTTTTAGTTACTTTTTAAGAGTCAAGATTAAGCTTTGGGTTAGGTTGGATCTCAACACTGTCTAGAAATTGTTTTGCAAGCCATAGCTTAAATAGTTAATTTTAGATGCTGTTGTAGCGTGAAAGCACAGAGACTTAGACTAAGCAACCGTCTCTATCTAACAGTTTCCAAGATGTTTAATCGTTTACGTACCATCTGGCCTAAAGGCTACCAGCACGGAAGCCCAGGGAAGAGCCACCAGAAGGGCGACTACTTAAAAACAAGCAATGCGAAAAAATGGCTCTTCTTCTTGGGCTTCTGTGCTGGTAGCCTTTAGGCAGGGCCACTGAGAGGGGGGAAGCGAGGTGAGACAATGACCCCAGTGCCCATGGAGTTTAAGAGGCCCATCAGGGGGCCCATGGGCTTCAAGGAGCCCTTGGACTTCAGGGGGCGTATGGAAATGACACTGACAAATCAGTTTGTGGAATATCGAGGACCTTTTTTGGGGGGGATCACATCAAAATCCAAAGAAAATTGTGGCATTTTCATCTTCTTTTTTGAAGTTCACAAAGCTGGAGATGCCCAATATTTGAGCTGACCTCGAGCCTACGTTTGGCTCTCGGCACCCCTACAAACAACGATATATCTATGGAAGGCTCTATTTCACCGGAAATTTTTATCTAGTTTTTTTATTAATTCTGACTCAAATCTAATCCAAACTCAAATGCTTACTCTAAAACTATTCCCAAATCGAACCCTAACCCAAACCCTAACCTAAACCCTAATATTGACCCTTGAAAAAGCAACTGAAAAAAGCGCGGATGAATATTTCTCATTTTCGTTTTATTCTCTTTAACTTGAAAATTTTCGGTGAAATCGTCACTACCTATATCTATTGCTTTATGTGGCAAATAAAAAGCTGCAGCCTCATAAGTCTATCAATTATCGCTGTTCGCAACCTCAAAAGATTTTCCGGTCGCTGCTTTGTTACTGCATATGAGCTTATTATTATCTTGAATGTAGATTAGACTGTAAAATGTAACATCCAAAACACAAAAGACCACCATAGCAATAAATTTTTCCTTACAATCAGCTCAACAGGTGATTACGCGTGTTCTAAAAGTCAATGAATAAAATGAAATGTAAATTATTCTCAAAATGTTAACAGACTAACAGACTTCATTAACTTCCGTTAATTTCAGCTGAAAATAACTAATTAATTTTAACGGAGGTATGAAGTTTGCTATTGAACTAGTGGTTAACGAAGCTAACGTTTTGCATTAACTTGCCCATCTATGCATTTTACCATTAGCCACCTTCCAAATAGCCCATTTATGCCACCAGTTTAATCATGTTTGCACTGCCAATTTCTAAGCCACGTTTCAAAAGCATTATTTTTTAATCAAAATAGCCCTAAAATGAAGTTATTTTTGCAAAAAAATGCAAAATTTTTGAGCGCTGGGGGCTACGCGTCTACTTCCGAAACCGTTAAAATTTGCAATCCGAGGACTCGCTTTGGTGGTTGCAGTGGGAACGAAACATTGAACCATCTTAATTTATAATAATGACGAGCAATACTGTTCAGTGAGAACAACACCTTTTTAATAGCATGCGTTTCGCGAGCCTTACAGGCTAGCTTTCGGTTTGTTTAGAACCAAACAATGGACATTATGACGTTGTTACTAAACTGTTCTATTGAAGTGGAAATGAGGGTCGGTTTGCGTATTTGAAAATTGAAAATGCTGACTTCAGTCTGCGTATACTTTTATATCTTTGCTCTATAGTATAGTACCTTGTTTTTATCCTGAGTTAAATTTTAGCGTTTTCATTGTATAGAGCTGTTAATTCAATTGAGCTATAACGAAATTGGTTTATACATTTTGTTATACATACCGGTAACATTGACTTGGCTACTGCTTGACTTGAAGACTACGGTCCCTTTGCAGTAGCTCGTTGCCAATTTTGCTGTTATATTGCCATTGTGCATTTTTGTGATTTGATGTTTGTTTTTTGAGCAATAAAAAATAAATTTCTGTTTTGTTCATACGGAAAATTTAGCATCCCCCCACTGAAAGAAAGTTGCAAAGACTTTTTTTTTAATTAGTCTTCATTCAAATTTGGGTTAGATAAAAAATCGCACAAAATGCGGTTGGCTACTGCAAAGTTACACAAGCACGTACTCTAGCTACAAATGCATAGGCCTACCTAAAATGGAAAATGTGTGGTAAATCATTACATGGTTCTATATATGAGGAAGTGTTGCGACCAAAAAAGCTGTTTAGTCAAAACTATGTCAATGTAAATATATACACAAAGGAAACAAATAAATCGGATGCAATTAGAAGCCCTAAATTGTGGTAATACAAATAAGTCTGACTTTTGGAAAAAAGTCCGAGCTGCAGGACCCAAAAAATCTCACTCTTTGCCTTCAAGTATTGATAACATTAGTGGTACGCTGCACAGCCTGCAGCTATTGCAGAAATGTGAAAAAATAGATTTTCAAACTTGTTAAATGAGCAGAATACTCCTAATGCAGAAAAAATGGTATTTTCTGCTGAGGCTAGTGGTAATTTCTGATTTGTGGGATAAATTGTAATGTCAGATCTGAGATGTTGCAGATGTTAAATGCCTTTTATCCCTGCTCCCACTGAACAAATCTCCTGGGTGTGATAATTAAAGTGCAGAGTTTATCAGATTTGTGCATCATAGCATCTGTATATCAGATATATGAGAGTGTATTTATTAATTTGTGCACCATGCAATCATGCATTCTTTTATATCTTCTCAGTGTCTAGAAACTGTTATTTAGCTATTATTAAGATTTAAGAGTTCTACTGGTGATATATCAAACTCTGAAAACTATAGCCTAAACTTATTGCAATTGCATCGGTAGTTTCTAAGGTTTTTGAGCATCTTATTTTGCTAAAACTTAAAACCATTGCTTACAACTAGACAGAACTAGTGATAATCAATTTGGTTTCAAACCTTTTCATGGGAGTGACATGTGTACATTTTTATTGAAAGAAGTTGTTCGCTCATATAGGGTAATAAAAAAAATTCTCCAGTTTATTCCGTTTTTCTTATGCTTTAAAAGCGTTTGACCGGGCGAATCATCTGATTATGCTATTCTGCAAACTTATGGCTCGATTCATACCTGGGTGTCTTTTAAGCTTACTTCACTTCTGGTACACGAACCAGAAGTGGGGTAATTGTATGTCCAACTCTTTCCATGTTAGTAATGATGTTCGTCAGCAGTGTTCCCTATATGCACAAAAAAGTGTGAAATTTTTTCTGGCATTTTTGCTCTGAAATTTTGCGAATTCCGGCGTTTTTGTTTCCCACCAAAAACCGTAGACAGCTGCGGTTCACGGCACCTCGCTCTGGTATGTCGCACAAATCACAGAGAGAACTTGCAGAACTCAGACAAAGGACCTTTTTTTTTTTTGAGATCAACATAAAATCGGAGAAAAAGATGCCTCCGTCGGCACGATGACCTTTTTTTTTTTGAGATCACATTAAAACCGGACAAAAAAGATAAGAAGATTTTCAGCATTTTCACATTGAGTTTAGGACGTTTGCACTATTTCCGGCATTTTCACAGGAGGTGAAAACTTAAAGGGAACACTGTTCGGTCAGAGTAGTGTTTTGAGTTCCTATCTTTTTGCTGTTTATATGGACAATTTATCATGTGAACTGAAAAGGTAAATGCTGGTTGCATTGTGGGAAACCTCAAACTTAATCTGTAATCATATGTATGCTGATGATTTGTCTTATTTTTGTTCAAGTCTATTAGGCCTCAACGAACTATTAGCTGTCTGCTCGAAATGTATTGTTGCAGGTATTATTGCCTTCAATGCTATTAAATCATATGGCATGATGTCTGCTGTAAAAAAAATACTGCAAGGACTTTAAGCCATCTCGAGATGGAAAAATCGTTAAATTTGTTGATCCTTTAAAGTATTTGGGTGTATTTCTAACTGATACATTATCTGATGATTGTGAAGTCGCATGCCAAGTCAAGTATTTGTATGTTGTAGGTAACTCACTTCATACTGAATTTCGTAAGTGTTCTATTCATATCAAAAATATGTTATTTCGCGCTTATTGTAGTGCATTGTATGCTAGTCAGCTGTGGTACTATAGATATCTTTGAGTGTCATACAATGATTCCTACAGTAATATTCATGATATTTCTCGTTATTGCAGTGTCGGTCAATATCAAGTAGAGGCTAACACGCTAATGTCGATACTTTTAATGCCCTTGTTTGCAAACTTTTATTTTGTTTTATGAATCGTTGTCACTGGTCTACCAATTTGTTTGTTCACTCTTGCAGAGTTTGTCGTTCGAAATATATTGCTCGCTTTATTGATTTGGTCACTGTGAATGGTTTGGGAGAAGCTTACTGCACTTCTCTGGCTCTCCAGAACTAGTAATGCATGCAAACCTTTTATTTTTTGCGTATGTGAGAATGTTTTTTTTGTTTTCCTTGAGCATTTTTTGTGCTTGACACAAATAATAAATAAACGCCTTTTTTGGTCTTAATTTGAATCTGGTATAAAAGCAGTGAAATTCCACCAAAATACAGTAAAATTCCACCAAAATACGGTAAAGACTTTTTTTGGCCTTCATGCAAATTTGGCTGTGAAAAATCGCAACAGCAGGCAAAGACTTTATTATTTTCTAGGCCTTCTGATTTCGGGGCAAAATTAACACCAAGTTGCTACTGCATTGCAAATGCGTCTGGTCACACTGCATAAGCATCCCCCCATGCGATATTTTACAGTTTATCTGCTGGTGCTCGGTATTGCCCATTGCCTGATAATTTGATTGGAAGTGGAAAAGCCTGAAAAAATCAGGTAAATTCAGCATTAAAAAAAATAAAAATTTCTAACTTACATCACAGCTTAGTAGTAGCACAATAACAACTACCCATGTAATGAAGTTTAATATCTGCTGTATCCAGTTTGCAGAATTTCAAGAGTGTGTGGTTATAAAAAAACAATGAGTTTTAAAGTTATTGTGATTGGTGCTGGTATTAGTGGCCTTAGTTCAGCTTGGTGTTTAGCCAAACAATATCCTTCTGCTGATTTGAAAATCATTTCCGAAGATTGGCACCCAAACACAACCAGGTTGGTCCAGTGCCAGAAGGCATGCAGCTACTGATTTCGATGTTAAATAAGCTTAATTTAAAATCTTTGGAGTATCATAGATTGGAATTTGATCTGATTCTTACTTGTAAGCAAGATTTGTTATTACTTAATAGATGTTAAATGTGATGATTTGTTTTAATGTGCTGAGACTACTTACAAGTTACATAGACATAGTTTTGTTCTTAGATGCAAACACAACCCTAAATATTATTATGTATTGTTATTTTTTCAGTTATTGGATCATTTCAGTTTAGAATTTGTTACCTTTAGTCTATTGTTTCGTCTTCTACATTAGCTGAGTTTCAAAACATGTCTTAGGAAATTTGATTTGCATGATATTTAACTTATTAATGTATGTAACTACTGTGTTTAACTTTAAGTATTACAACTGAATTGCACCTTTTTACCGATATTTGTATGTAATATTGATGTTTTATTGTGTATGTTTTTATTGAGTGATACCTTTGCAGATAGGTCTTCTTTTTACTTTTTTTCTCCTGGTTACTTGTTTGGGTGTTAGCTCAGCGGCCACTGCCATAGTGTCGTACTCAATAAAAAAAAAAACTCATGGTTTTTAGTCAGGTCTACACAGTGTAAGCTACGACCCGATACTAAACTAATTTTACAAATTTACTTAGAGAGTCATTCATATTAACTAATTATTAACTGCTTGTAAAATAAAATATGTGTTACTGGTATGCTGATAATCCATAAGGAGGGACTATTTCACCAGAAAAGAGACTAAAGCAAAATTCAGGGATGTTCATAAGGGTTAAAATAGAGTTCAAGTTTTTTTAGAGTTTGGGTTAGAGTTGTTTTAGGATTTGAGTTCAGGACTAGGGTTAGATTAGGGTCAGAATTAACAAAAAGTAGATAAAAATTTCTGTTGAGATAAAACCTTCCTCAGTCCTAATCCACATGACTATGATGAGTGACTGAGCTAATTATACAAAAAGCATTATCCTGGAAAATTGCTTGAAGCTTTTCTTTGTTTTTGCACGATTAGTGTGTAATTGTGTGTTTCTGACTGATGTTTTTAGAGAATGCCAATAAATTTTACCTTTATTTGGCAGTGATACTCTCAGTGTTACAGCTATTTTATTGTCTTGCTCATGAGTTCACACTTAAGATAGACATCAGAAATTAAGCCTATGCCAAAATAATTTTAATTCTCAGATTGTTATATTTTATTTTTAGTGATCACGGATTTGGAATCATCATTTTACGATGCATAGATGTCATTGATGATGTCAATAATGTATTGGATTACGTGAAATCAACCATAAGATTTTGTCAAAGTTTAAGTCCAAAACAAGCAAGTGACATGGGAATTAAATTGGCTCCATCCATCACCATTTCACATGAAGCATCCGGAATAGACATTATGGGCTGTATGTACTGGAAGTAGGATCAGTTTTAAAACTGTTTATTGTGCTTTTCATGATTTCATTTACCACATTGACAATGTTGTGAATGTTAACCTGCAGTAACTTCCCAAGTAGAGATTTTAAAAAAATATGCATTTGATTGCAACGTTTGGTTTGGTTAGTTGATAACTTGATACAGTGTTCTCTCTTAGGTTTTGGTGAGTCAGTGTGCGCCCTAAAATTCAGCAATTTTTTTACAGTACTAAACAATGGAAAATCCAAAAATGAGTCTATGTTTGCCCAATAAAAATGCTGATTCGTTGATAAAAATCGGCTTAATGGTTTTATTGACTTGATACGTAATTTGTATATTTGATAAAAGTTAACAAATCATTCAAAAGCATTTTTTAAATTTTATTTTGTATTTGCAGCGTATTTTTGCCAAGAAACATCAGTAGATATGCATCCAGCAACTAAGCAGGAAGTTGAATCGATTGGTATCCAAACGGATATTATTCAACGATTATTCGAAGAGGAAATCCAACCCAGCAAAGTTGTGTACTATCTTGGTCATCATTATATTATTGATACAGGCCGATATCTACCTTGGCTGAGAAAAGAACTACAATTGTTGCATCACAAGTAAGATCTCAGAACGTTTTCAGTTGTGTATTGAAATTCCCTAACATCATTTTTGTGCGAAAAATCCTATTATCTAAGTAGAAGTTGATCAATACTCTTATTTTCACGAAGCAAACGTTTCATGAGTGACTTTTTCCAAAGTTCTGCATTTTTGCTAGAATTAATTTGCAAACAACGAAACACCCACTATTTTTTAATTCAAGCTGTTTTAGATTTTAATTATCTGTTGCGCAGCCGTCCTATTTGAGTGGTTTGGGTCCACTACGGATGCCAACGAAGATGATTAGCTAACAGTGAAACGCGCTCGGAACTCAGATCTTAATTCGGCTCTTGAATTCCTGCCCAATTCTCCACCAAGCGTGTAGATCAAACATTTTTTATTAGGCGGTCAAGGTATAACAGTATAAGAGCGAGCGAGCGAAGAGCGGTTTCTGTTAAAAACAATGAGAAAATGAGCACTAGCGCAGAGGCATAACTTCACAAAGAACATAACACTACAATTAACGAGGAAAGCTTAATCACAAAAAAAAATGAAAAACATCCAACTCGAAGATATTTAGGAGAAAATCCTTTTTAACTATTCGAATTCCCAACATTAATTATTCAGTCGTTAACTTTTAAAATTGTTAGTTTACGATCACTTACGTACCAAACTTTTTTGCCTAAGCGACTGTAACAGTAACGGAAAGAAAAAGTATCATAGTGAGGACAGCAGCTGACAGTGCACGGTATTGTGGTAATATCGTAGTTCGCTGTACAATTTTAATTTCAAGCGTAAATATAAGAGCAAGCAGGGGTGCCGAAACCCGGGGGGGATATATCTCCCCAATAATTTGACTGTGGTCTACATCTGCATCCCCCCAATAATTGGACTATGGTCTGCATCTGAGCGCTAGATGATGTTTGGACCTTTTTTTGGTCTTCACGTGATTTCGGGAACAAATACTCTTCAGTTTCCGGTGGTCTTTTTTTTATATTTTTTTTTGTCTTCACTTAATTTGCTTACGTGAAAAAAATTGTGGCCGAGCTTCATCCTCCCCAACGTTGAAAATAGGGTAAAATTGGTGTAAAATTGCGAATTATCTCCCCCAATGCTGAACATAAATAGGCACCACTGAGGGCAAGAGATAAACTACTATTATTCAATTAGAAATATTAAGCGAAAACATAATTAGTGAGATGTGCAAACTGGTACAATTGCATTCAGGACGTGAGCTATCAAGGCTTACATAGTTTACAATTAATATATCAGTATCATTACAAGAGAAAGCACAACATGAGTTTATCCTAAGTACAGGAAAGAAGCAGGGCAAGCTAAAGTTTTACTATTCCAAAACAGGATCAAGGTTGTTAGCAATAATAATTTTATCTATTAAAATGATCATAATCATAATGAAAAAGTATCTGGAAAATTTCCAATATTGCAGTTTCAAATTCAGCAAATTACTCAGCTTATCAATTTAAAACAAACAAAAATAATTGATGTTACGTCGACAAGGCTCAACTGCTAACTGATTTGACTTGAACACATAAACATTGCCAAGAGGATGTGCAACAAACGCAAAACAGAAATTTAGGTCAGTCTGAGATATTCGCTGCTTAATACAGTAGTTGTGAGAAATGCTGATTTGCATAATGTATTACGTTCAAATTCTTCTATAAACCAATTCCACGAGTTCGAGTCTCTTCGCGGCAAAGTGGAAATCTACGGTAGAGGCGTGCAAAATTTTACATTATCAACAATACGATTTTTAGGGATGGTAGAAAAAGAGTGCAGTTCGTTTCACAACGTTTGTCATGCTTGAATGATGCTGGGTCATGTGACTTGCTGGTCAACTGCTCAGGTTTAGGAGGCAAAGAACTCGTTTCCGATCCAAACGTGGTCCCTATTCGAGGTATGTAGTATCCCGCTTGCTGGAGTAATGTCATCGAATTGGTTATAAAAAAGCCCAACATTTTTGTTTGAAAATAGTAAGGCAAGTTAGCTTCAATCACATCTTAAGGGAGTCTAGCACTCTTTCTGTGATTAGTACTTTTTTATGTTGAATCTGAAACGTGCATGGTACACAATGTTTTTCGGTACCAATCGTCGCTGCGGCCAAACCTTAATTTATTTACTGAGACAAAACGTACCACTCGTACTTACTAGGGCGGCATCAAAAACTTAAATGAAGACTAAAGGCAAAATCAATGGGGATATTTAAAGTTAGGCGAATTGTATCATATTAGATTGACTCCGTCCTTAGTGACCCAGCCGTTCCAGAAATATTTAACTCCAAACACGACCTAGGGGTCTCTAATGTTGTAAATTATAATTTTCGTTGGCAACCCTGACGTTGATAGATAGCCTTTGCGTCGTTAGCGACGCCTTCCAGTTTAACCTAAAGCAACGCCGCTATTAATCTACTGCGTTGAATCGTTTCGCTGCGCACTAATCAGTTTGATCATGTCAGCACAACAGATCCGAGCTGGTAAAAAGGGTAGACTGTTTGGTAGCCTAGCGATCTCAGTAAAAATCAAGCTGTCAGATACATTTCAGTCTAAATCATAGCCTAGCCTAGCAATAGGGTTTTTATTACTAATCTACAAAATACAAACTCATACCTGATAAGAAGACTACCAGTACTTGAGTAGGCCCATTGTATATTTTGTAACCATGGGATATACTATTCCAACTAATTGCGAACTAATAACTCTGCTAGCCTTACTTTCCGTTTGTTACCTAGGCTACCATGCAGTCTACCTTTTTTACAGCTGGCATCTGTTGTGCTGACAAGATCAAACTGATTAGCGTGCAGCGAAACGATTCAATGCATTAGCCTAATGGCGGCGTTACTTTAGGTTGGAACTGGGAAGCTAACGTCAGGGCTGCCAATAGAAATTAAAATTTTTAACATTAGAGGGTCCTACGTCGTGTTTGAAGTAGAAGATCTCTGGAACGGTTGGGTCAAAAAGGATGGAGTCAACGCCAATCTAATCTCACGCGATTGGCCTAACTTTTAGTACCCCCATTAATTTTGCCTTTGGTTCTCATTTAAGCGTCACATATCAAAATGTTTTCCTGTCGAACTTACATGTTTTTAGGGCAGTATTTAAGTTTGGACGCTCCGGAGCAGAAGCATTTACTGGTCATGAATCACACGTTCGCTGTTCCACGGTTCAACGATTTGGCCATCGGCAGCGTTTATCAGATTGGTCGAAGCGGCCGCGCTACCAACATCGAAGATACAGAAGACATTCTGCGGCGGATAGAAGTTGGAATCCCGGACGTTCGTCAGAAAAACGTCCGAAAGATCGATGTCGGGATTCGACCTGCGCGTATCGGCGGCCCTCGAGTTGAACTGGAAATGCTGAAGTTATCGCGCAGCAAAGAGACGCCTGTGATTCATAATTACGGCCATGGACCCCGCGGGATTGCCCAGCATTATGGATGCGCCAGCAAAGTATGCGCATTAGCGTTGCAAGTCTTGCAACACCCTGCAGCGCGCCTCTAGTGGTGAAATGCAGTGTGTTTGGTAACAATGCATTTCGCAGTCATTATTGTTTCCTTATACCTACAGTGTTACTAACAATTTATGCGGAAAGGTGTGTTAATTCTATAGTACATATAGTGGCACATTGTATATTTAACGATTCATTAATTATGCTGCTTTGTAAAACTGCGAATCTCTCTCGTTCTCTGATTTTAATGCCAACTAACGGTGTTCATATTTCGCCGTTCAGCAATCATACCGGCTTTGGAATTTTTCCGAAGTGCTGATGTGTTTTTCAATGTTATCATTGCTTCTAACGTGATCAAAATACTGTACAATAGATTTTTTGTGATTTTTATGCTGACTATATCTCTTTTGCATGTTGACGCCGAAAATTCGCGAAAGAGCAAGAGGCTATTTCACTGGAAATTTCGTACTTAGTTTTTTTAATTTTGATCCTAATTTAACCCAAACTTAAATTTTTACTTTAAAACAGGGCTGCCCAAACTCCGTTTTGCATAAGATTTTGCGGCCCGCGAGTGCTTACTGGATGAACTAGCAGAGAAACTTTTCAAGAAACCAAATCAATAATGTCCTTTGTGTAGTTTGGTCACCGCCAACAATTTGGGCAAAAATCACATCCAAATACGGTGAAGACCTTTTTTTGGTCCTCACTGAAACTGACGCCAGTTTTTGCAGAAAAGCACACTAGAAACCGTTTTCTAGTTCTGGCCGGCACTGATTGTGCGGCCTCCTCCTCAAAAAGTTTGGGCACACTTGGTCAAAAACTAACCCAGCCCTAATCTCAACCAAAAAAATGCGCGGATGAATCCTCCTCATCGTTTTGCTCTTTTTTACGTAATATTTTTGGTGGAATAGTCACTCCTTGGCCCAAAATAAACGAGTAGTGCATACAGCTTGAAGGTTTGGTCGGATCCATGAAATCCGTATTTCCTCAAAAACGGGACAGTTCAAATGATGCGGCAGCATTTTCTCTAACTTGGTGCCAATTACAATATTTACAAGAGCCCCTGTGCCTTGGTTTAGTGTATTTCTTCAAAATCGAATCCAAGTGGGCCATAACTGTTCGTCTATACCCTGTGGATGCCTTCAACTAGCAACGGAATGTCACACCTTATAACCTGCAATGTGCTCCAGTGCAGAACCCGAGCAAAAAGTGTCCAACATATCTGTAACACGCATTGAGCGTGCAGTGGTCACCATGACACCAAGCGTTGAGTGACCACTACCGCCGTCTTGACGCAATGGCGCTGCCGAGAAAACTTGGATAATGCCTGGACAGTAGACACGTTAATCTAGTGGCAGTGCTTGACAGTGTTCCCCTCTTTGGTTTTGTTGAGTCTGCTAACGCTATAAAAAGTCGGTGATTTTCCTTCAGTGAATGGAAAAATAAAAATTAGTCGCTTGTGCACTACAAAACGATGATTTGTTGATAAAACTTAGCTTAGCGGTTACATAGAACAGCAGCATGCACTGCATGAAGATCGGCACATATTTTTAATAATAGAGGTACCAGATGTTGCAATATTAAAACTATTGTAAAATTTATTGAAATTTTTCCTAGAGATATCTGTTTGCTTCATTCCGTGCTTGCTCCAACGCGAAAATTATTTCTTCACAAGCAGCAGAATAAAATTTTTAGCATTTTATTTAGTTCACGGGTCTGTGTAAAATTACATTTAAAATTGTTCCGATCATGAGATGGTACGGTGTATACAAGTGCAAAAGTGTTTCAACAAAATTTCGAAGAAATTGAAACATGATTTTCAGCGAAACATATCAACAGCAACATACAATTTTGACATGTACACAAACACATTTAATTACAGTTGAATTGGAATGAATTTCACACAACTACATTCGTAGTAACAACAAAAAGCATAATTTTTTGATAAAATAATGTGATGTCTAAGGACAGAGGTAATACATAAGCTGCATATCATTCTTTGCTTGGGTGCGCGCAATCCGATCATTTTAAAGTGTGCCACAAAAGAAAAATTCTCAAATTTAAATTCATTTACGAAATTTCCAACATCATCTAATCATTTTGAGCGGAGTAAATCTAACCCTAGCCACAAGTCTCCAAACCCCAAGCTTATTGCAAGTTGTGCCCAGGTAGACCGTTATAGAACTACAGGCACAAGTATAGCAATTATTTGTCGGCTGCGAGACCGATAGGGTAAAGGCGTCGTTTTTATGACCCATATCTCATGGTCAAAGCTCAACCCGCACTTTGGTCACTGGTCATTGTTGCGTCTCTGGATAAGGCGCTTTACGACGATTACTCTGCTTTCGGACAAACAATGAATTTAAATGGTAAACCTAACGTCAAACCGGATAGCGTGGAATATGGTTAATTCATAATCGGGTGACGACGATTCGTGCAAAATCAACGCGCCACCGTCGTTGACTCGCGAGTGGAGGATAAACATAGATCAATCAATGCGCTATGGTTCAGCAACGAATATCAAAAACTTTAAAAAAACGATTTGATCACATTTCAACTCGCTTTCAGCAGTGGTAAAACGTAAGCAACACTGTTACAGATTAAGTTTTTGTTATTCTTAATGATTCTGCATGGTTTCTCTATTCAAAGTAGTGTTAAAAAGCTTTTAGCGGTGTTTTATGCCACTGCAGCAACGACTCGCCTGCAAAACGTTTTTCTGCACGAAGATAGGACGGATCGTAATGGCGGGACAAATTTTCCCGTGGGGCTCGACAATGTGGTAGCTCCAAAGCTTCTCGGCACCACCACCAAGCAGCAACGTTTTAGGGCATAGGAAGACTGCTGAAATCTCGTCTTTGAACTTAACGAAGGGTTTAAAAACACATCGTGAAAAGAAATTGCTGCAATAAAGACAATATAAAACCCGTTTCACCGATCACGCGTACATACTACATATGCGTGTCATTTGACTGGATGCATTTTTCTTTTGCATTTACAATCAAAAACAACCGAATTTCCGCACAAAAATACGCGTGATCAGCAGAAGCCGTCCAAGTGGAAAATTATTACACGCTCAAACACAGTAACTCATACGCTAATTGTTTGCTGATCCCAACACTTGAGTCCTTTAAAAAAATGCTACCCAGTGCGAGTTTTGCATTGGTGTAGTTTTGAAAGTGCAGCAGAACTAAGCCACGGTCGCAGTGCAAAATTGCGCAGCTAAAATTCCACCGGATAACTTGTGCCCGATGATGTCAGTGCCAGCAGTGCAATCTTCTAAGCCTTTCCTTTCGAAATCTGGGCAATTTTCTTGAGCAATTCCTGGTTTTTGTTCCTGTAAGTTTCAACTGTTCTGATGTATTCGTCTTCTTGGGTCGTAAACTTCGAGCGAATTACTTTGACTTCGTTTAAGTGCTCCACTTTGATCAGCGACAACTGAAAGGAAATTCAAAAACTCCTCCACAATGATATACCAAAACATTTTACTAACAAACTTTTTTGCAAAACGTGTGGTGGTGAAATTACTGCATGTTTCAAATTACAGTTTCGGAAATACACTATTCAGAACGCATATCGCTCCAGCCCTCACGTCGGCTCGTTTTTTCATCTTCGTTCTTTGTGTCCGCGCCTTTAACGGCTGCCTTTGTTAAACGTCCGTACTATTTCAGCCTTTCATTCCCTACAGTATTTCTTAACCTTCAAAATTACTACAAAAAGGAATACTGAACCCACGACACGTAATCTTAACTGGCTGAGCCAGCAACATAGCCGCCAGCCAGCCTGCGATGGTTCGGTTCTCAGTCCAACCCATCAAGCAACCAGCATGGAAACGTCAACGTCATCAAATCTGTTGTTATACTAGTATTACGCCAAAGCGTGTAATGAGTTTGCGGGACCCATCTCCGCGTCATTGCTCTCGGGCAACACAGCCCCTTTCGAAGACATGTCGCAGCGGTGGCGAGCCATTGGCAACACTGTGTTAAATTTGACCGGCTCGAGATTTGAACCTCAGACCTCCCAGCAGTTGGTCGAGCGGTAACGCGCGTCAACGTCATACATTATTCAATGTAAGCATCCGTACCTGTTTGTCTTTGTCGAGCAGCTGTTGTTCCTTCTTGGCGAGCTGTCGCTTCAACCCTGTTATTTCCTCCCGCAGTTTCGTCACAAGGACAATGTTTTGGTCGTTGAGAGCCGGGAGACCTGAAGAATTTCAAATGTTAAAACGTAAATCGCTGTGACAAATTACTCTTTGCCAACGTAAGCATTGGGCATTAAAGTCATAAAAAATATCAGTAGCATAACAAATCCAGTGCAACTAGGTTTATTAGGTTTAATTTCATTTGGATTAGGGCAAGAACAAAATTATTCTGATACACAGCTATGCAAAAGCTATTAGATGAACATGATACGCAACAAACATGCATCAGGCAAGGTTGTAAAATGACTCAAGTTGCAACCCGATCCTGAAAAAACTTCAGGCAACTTACCAACGCTCAAGTTTGACCCATTCCATCTCCGTTCACTGCTGGGCAATGCGCTCGATGACGTCATTGCAAGCTCAGTGTCCGATCTGTAATGAGGAAGCAAAGTTTCATGCATGGTTGCGTCTGTAAGTGGGTAGGTTGGCGCTACCCGACCCCTTCCTAGAAATCTTAATGGCCAGCAAAATGTTACAGTACAGTGAAATCATATATTTCGTAAAAATAATGAAGCTTTTTATGAAAGTTAACAGAAGGTAGTCTTGATCTTAAAATACTTACAGTTCGGTGTATGAGCACTGGAAAATACATAGCTTTAAATTATAAAGCACTTAATGCAGTTTTCCAAGAATAGAAAAAAAATGAAGTGAACTTACTTTGGCGTGCTGCGTTGGCTCGAAGGTTTGTTTTCATTCTGCACTTTTGTAACTGGAGATGAGGGGCTATTGGGGGCACTAAACGTCTGCTTCATTGAAGCTAGACGAGCTTCTAGGGTGTGGTTAGATAAGTTGGGGGACTTGCTTCCCTCTTCCCGATACCTCCTACTGTTCAAGTGAGCAGTCTTCCGGAGGTTCTGCCCACTTTTCCCTTCCCTCCCCAATTTCTTCTCCCCCAGCAGTTCTTTCCAAGTTTCCTCCTGGCTCAGTTCTGCCTCCCCACCACTGCTACTGATCGGTTGAGATGGAGATCGCTTCTTTATCTGCCAAAGTAAATCCATGTCATTCACAAAACTTAACAACTCAAGTTAAAGTAGTTCAATTAGCCTGCGTCCACACACACCAATTTCAAAAACCAAAACAAGTCTCATTTTTGCAACAAAAAAAGCACCAGAACGTTGCAAATACGAATGTGCGGTTGTGCACCTTTACATTCAGTAAGTAACAGACACTTTAAAGAGATACTGCTCGAAATCGGTTTTATTGAAGAAATGAGAACTACTTGAGGTAACAAAGAGGTGCCCCAAACCTTTTTCAAAATTTCCCTTATTCGCGAAAATACGATTTAATCCGTTTGACTCCGTACCGTTGGCAACCCTGCACTTCGCAATTTTGTGACATCACAAAAGGCTGATTTTGCAAAATTCCTCGCAGACTTTAGGCTACAGCCTACTATAGCAGCATAACACATTACCTGCCAGTCCTATTCTTGCTAACAGACTCTTTTCCGCAAAGCTATTGTACAACAAGCAACAAATTAAGAGAATATATTGCATACTGTAGGCTAATTTCAGATATGTGATCAAAAACTAGCGCAATAATACAGTAATGTAGGCCTAATCTACTGTAATACCCATAACTTACCAACTGGTGGCAGTGATTAGCCTAACCAATCTGAAAACTTGGCTACTGCTACTAGTACCTGTGGACGTAAGTTACCAGCAGACCTAGCCTACCAGTACTGATTTACAGTACGCCTGGTATGATGTCACGAAATTGCGAAACGCAGGATTACCAGTGGCACGGAGTCAAACAGATTAAATCGTATTTTTGCGAATAAGGGAAATGTGAAAAAAGGTTTGGGACACCTCTCTATAACCACAAGTAGTTCTCATTTCTTCAATAAAACCGATTTCGAGCAGTATCTCTTTAAAGCTAAATTCTGCATAATTTAATATATGCTAAAATATTTTAAAATATTTCGCTCCCGGCTTACAAATTCGGCATTGAGTGGGTGAACACAGGCCATGCATTTCAAGGCTAAAAAAATAATAGTTTTATATTGATGAAATTTGGTTTTGGTGATACAATTTGGCCAAGAAGTAAGCATTGCCACGAAACAAAAAAGCTAAAGGATATTGCAAGATTAATAAAACTGCATAACTCACAAATCACTATGAAGTTGTGCAAGAATAATAAAATTTCAAGATTTTGCTATGCTGCGGGCCACTCTGTTTTGCAATTATAATCAAACTTATAAAGAGCTATTAGCACTCACTTTTTCTGCCCCACCCACAGACTTTTCATGTTTTCGTTTTAAACGACGCAGCTTTCGCTGTACAGTGATATAACAAAGCCAACACAATAACTTTCCATCAATCTAAAAATTAATTCAATTGTTAGCAATAAACTCGTTTTACTAAAAAAACAAAGTGAGTTTTGCGTTGCTAAATGCTCTAAAAATATCAACAAAAGTCATCATTTTTAAAATATTTGATACAAGAAACCATGAGCCATGTTACTGGTTACTCTACTTCTAATCATCAAGCATAATTCATTGAAGAAATTAAGTTTGAGCATAACAGAAAAGCATAAAACTAAACAAAATACACTTTGAGGCACTAAACTGCATAATGGCTCTTAACCACTCTGTTACTAACCTTGGCTTTTTCATTATTATATGCTGATTTGCTCCCACATTTACCACATAGCAGTGGAGCTCCGTATTTCTTCTGGCTGCTTGAACAACGCTGACACTTTGACCCAATAAAAGCTGAGTTCAGTTTGCAATATGCACAAGACTTGGGCTGAAAAATAAGTACCGGTAAATGGACTTCGTTATCCCACCACAACATTAGAATGTCCAGTAGCCAGCGATTTTTGGAATGCTCAGATCAATATAAGCTAGCTTTGCAGCCTGTTATAATCTGGGCTGCCCAAACAAGTGCAGTTTTTTTTTGAGTTCCTAAAACTTTGATAGAGCAAAAAATGTAAGCTAACGGCAAATAAATGCATTATCTGGCTGGTGAATGAGCTAATCTGCATCTGGTGAAAAAAATACTCT
This sequence comes from Trididemnum nubilum, assembly GCA_963965965.1. Lineage (NCBI taxonomy): Eukaryota > Metazoa > Chordata > Ascidiacea > Aplousobranchia > Didemnidae > Trididemnum > Trididemnum nubilum. Next base: position 1,200,078 of record OZ014477.1, read on the forward strand.
TAAGAGCATGTTTAAAAATAAAGCTGAAAGCCATTGTTTCATACAAGGTTTCACTGAGTCTGCTTATGCCTCAAAAATCAGTCATTTTGGTATTGCAATAAGAAAATAGGAAATTGAGTCAGCTTGCACCCATTAAACAACACTGATAAAAATTGTCTTAATGATACATGCACTACTAGTACCACCAAATCACTATCCAGTTACAAATATCTAATCAAACTTCTATGCTGCTTAGGTCGGTGCTTCCAGAAAGTGCTAGTTCATATCTCAGAGCAGAATTGATCATTCACAGACCATAAAAATTTAAAAACAATAACCTAAAAACCTCTACAGCTTGTTTCCTCATTTGACGTGTTGAGAGGGTATCCTATTCTAAGAGAATGCACTATCAGTATTCTATTGGAATAAGATACCCTCCTGAGTCCTGACTGGTCTTAAGACGAAACAAGCTGTAGGGTATATTATGTTGTTGCTTTTACATAATTTAAATTTTTATGGTCTGTGAATGATTGATTCTGTTCCTCAAACCTCTATATCAGATCGTGTTAAATGTTATATATATTTTGCAATACACTATGAAAAACCATTTGTCACCTTTCCATGTTCATTTAAGTTTTTCAAGCAACGTTCACAGGCGCTTTCTTTGGGTTTCACATCTGTCTTGCAGTACTTGCAAACTGGTAGCCACAGTTCAGGTTGTCTTTTCACCTCCTTCACAGCAGCAACAGCCTTGTTTGAAGCTTTAGTACATTCCTAAATTTTATTGAATGGAATTAACAATGTTCAACAATCTACTAAACAAGAGCTGGGCTAAAATACCACATGTGCACATTATTCGTAACTCAACATTAATATCAATCAAGGCAAATTATATTTTATTATATATGCAATTTTTTCCATGTATTGACAGAATTTTTGTAAACTTAATTAAGACAGAATCTTGCCTTTAATATTTTGTTTAATTAAAATTTATTCTGAGTTGCATTGCATTCAATATAAATAGGCTAAATTAGTTTTGCTTTATTTATTAATCTAAATTATATCTACCAGGTGAACAAGTTGCATTGGCCAAAATGATACTGTAGCAAACAATTTTCAAAGTCTTCAGGCCACGACATCACCTGTAACCTTTCCAGTTTCTACCACTCAAATGAAAGCTTCACACTGTTCTTTTCAATGTAGAATGTTAATCAGAGAAGCACTAAATACTAAATTTTATAGTCTTTGGTTTGACCCCACCCAAGTTGGATGCTTGGTCATGAAAGTGAAAACAATGTTTTTATGATGACCTGCTTACATAATCTCAATTCACTGCCCTTAAACTGTTAAACACAGTCGATTGTCTTTGGATAAAAAGGTTTCCAATGATTATCTTTGCATTTGTAGCTTCAAACAAATCTCACCAAATTTAATGGACAAGAATTGGAAGAAATTTGCAGGAACATTCGACCACTAGAAAATTTCTAAGCAAGTGCAGATTTGTTCAAGTACTTAGTCCTAATCAAAATGAACAGTAAGCAGATCAATCAACAGCATATAATTAGCATTTTGTGATGAACAGTGTATGCAGGTACATGGCAGGAAGATCAGGGATAAATATGAAAATACAAAAACAACAACCAGTGATCACACCAGATTCTATCATTCTTGTTGCAAATGCTCTACAAAAATGCATTGCTGTAAGCATAAGCAGCATTTCTGATTTGTGCAAACAAACACCTAAACCTGAAGCAATCATAGCAATCTGCACAATAGTAACCCCCAAAATAACTTTTAATAACCCCAATGACTCAAAATACTTTAAGTACTGTAACTTACCTGGCAGAGCTGCTTGTCTTTAGTTAAGTCTTCAAATAGAAACCATTGAGTACATTTCGTGCAAGCATATTGAGCCATTGTTAAATATGCTATACCATCCAATAGCTTAACTACCGGTATTGAAAAAACTTTTGAAATTACAATGCTAAATTACTACAAAATTTTGAGCTGGTACCAGTAATAATAATAGGCTATACAGCAATATCTCTTGGGCATCTCAAATCAACACAATATTTAAGTACTTCAACAATGTAGAGGTCAATGTCTCTCTACATAACAGTTACCAGTATGCAATCAGATACATATCAAATATTATACTGAAGATATAAATGCTAGTCTAGAACTGAGAATTGTATCTGTTGACAATCACTTTTGAAATTAGTAAAAAGGGCTAATGAAAAATCAGCAACTGATGATATCAGTTTTAATGATATCATTTTTGAGTTGAACTGTGAAGGAGTTGTAAGTAACCCTTTAAAAAGAACAAAAGTCGCAGGTATTTTAAAGTACAAAGTGAATTGGCAAATGGAACATGCGTGGTTAAATAAACAAAGATTTAAGTGAATTTTATTTTGATTACCGGTATTACACTTACAGGTTTGTGTTAGGGTTTAGGTTAGGCCTCGGGTTAGGACTAGGATTAGGGTTAAGGTTAGGGCTTAGGGTTATTTTTTTAGGCTTTATTTCAAAATGTCTGCGCGAATGGCAGAATGGAACATTCGCCAAGCCTATTCCTTTAAAGTAACAAATTTTTGATAGACTGATAGAACAAATTTATCCTAGTAAGGAACAAAAAAAATTTTAAGTAGGGAAATATGTAGTAGAGATAGGAGTGGGTGTGACTCTTGATGAATCTGGAATCACAGAAAATACGAAACCGGCAAGATAGCACTTTTATAGCGTACTGCTACAGAATACAACAGTAGGGTAGTTACGGTACGGTAACAATAACAGCGATCAAACACTTAAGACTACGAAAAAGTTCTTAAAAGTGTCCTGATGTTACTCAATCTGCTATAAAATGTAAATTTCAAAATTTTTCAGTGATTTTTGAAAATTTTAATACTGGTGCACCATCTGACAATTGCAGGTAGGCCCTAGTGCATTCCTGATTCCAGTGGTATTTGCATTTGATACGGTAACCTACAGCATAACATAACCCTGTTGTACCTGGTTACCATCAGTGATGGGCACGATACTCTAAATTTGCGTTAAGCGATACCGATACGCGATACATTGAAATTGGGCTAAAGCGATACCGATACACGATACTTTGAAAAGTAGCTAAAGCGATACCGATATCGATACAAAAGTATCGCGCGATACGTATCGCCGATACATGTATCTCGATACTGCCCATCTCTGTTTATTACGTCACTGTAAAGTTTGTATCGGCGATACATGTATCGGCGATACGTAAAATATGAGTTAAGCGATACCGATACACGATACTTTGAAAAGTAGCTAAAGCGATACCGATATCGATACAAAAGTATCGCGCGATACGTATCGCCGATACATGTATCTCGATACTGCCCATCTCTGGTTACCATACCCGGTTGTTAACAGTTAACATTATTGGACTGCAGACTTGACTATAGTATACAGGTAAGATATGCAATACGCAGATTAGTTAAACCTTAACTGTCTGCTGTAACTAGGCTACTGGTAGATAGCAAACAACCAGAACTACAGACAAACAGAACCAGTAGCCTACATGATGTAAGTCAGGCAATTCCGTATTGTGTACACTATTGATAAACCAACTGAGTAGACCTATAAAATGAAAAACGGTAGCAAGATAGAGGTAAAAGCAGCAAAATGATACCGGTAATAATAACTTTTGGCGTTCTGATGCATCCATTTCACTGCTCAGATCTCTTGCTCTGATCTAGTCACACTCAGAGCCTCAAAATAACTCCTGGTGCATTAATCTCTGACCTAGCCAAAGTCTTGCTGATAAGTCATTCAATCCTGCTAGAGATGATTACCGCACCATTCAACACCCTACAGCCTACACCCTACGCAAATTCGTAACTCAATTCTCCATAACGAAACCTAAGTTTTGTGTATTTTGCGTGCTAAACGTTAAAACGCCAGCACATTCTTTGACGTCGTCATGTTAGCACGCCACATCATACACTCTGTATTTAATAGACTAGAAACAGACGGGCTTAGAAAAAGAGAAAAGGATCGAAGAAAAAGTTTGCTCTTGTTGCAAAGTTTTTTTGCGATCACGCGTATTCGACTGATTTGATTGGACATATTCTAAGCGCGAGTGAACAGCGAAGAAAAAAATCGCGGTGAAAGTCACGCTCATTGGACGAATCGGCATATTTAAGCCGAGTCAAGTTTATTTTACCAAACGCAAAAAGTACGCAGGAAGGAATCAGTCTAAAAGACCATGCAATCATCTAAGTCAACTGCACCTAATAGCAATACTTAACAGTAACAGGCGTAAACTTAAGCTTGGCAATAAACAATAATACAAAATAAAACAAAGCAGAGTGAGCATTTAAACAACACAATCGCCCCACCTACAGGCACATCCGATGCCACAGGCCGAACAACAAAACATACTAAATTTAGGATAAAGTTACCCATTCAAACCTAATTACACCAGAGGTGGGCACAAATAACATTATATCAAAAGCGCAGCACAACAAAGCGCAGCACAACAAAGCGCAGCGCAACAAAGCGCAGCGATCTTTTCAACCAGTAAAAGCGCAATGCAAACTGCGCAATTTAATTTTTTTAATTTCTGAAGAGTAGCACAACTTCCGCAATGAACTTTTTGGTTCAGTTGAAGCGCAACACAACTCTGCAATTGCGGAACAGCATTTTCGTACCAAGTTAAAGCGAAACCTACCTTCCTCAATAAAAATTTCACACCACAATGCAAATACCGCATTTTTTGCAATTTTAGACTAAAAAAGAGTAAATAATTTGCTAAAAAAGGCCGACATCTATCAAAATTATAACATAAACGGAGCAAAATTAAGTTCAATGTGTATAGAATTGCGCTATTGACCAAAAAAGATTTAAAAGCGCAACGCAATTAATAGCGCAACAAATTTTAAACACTTTAGTCCGCAACGCAACTTCCGCAATGTTTTAAAATAAAAAATTAAACCGCAACGCATTGAACGCAACTTCCGCAATTGCGGAGGTTGCGGAAGTTGGGCTTTGCGCTTCTACCCAGTGGGCACAAAACGTCTAAAAGACGTCTTAAACGAAAATTGGTCTAAATGTTGTCTATTTTGCAAAATGCGCAAAGTTGAATAGACGTCTTCACAAAGATGTCGAAAGTACGCAAAATTAAACAACATGTCAAGGTCTATGAGTTATGTATATTCGACGTCTTTGTAAAGACGTCTTTTCAACTACATGCATTTTTGCAAAACAGACAACAGAGGTGGAGTCGAGGACACAAGGTTCGAGGCCAAGGCCAAGGACACAACAAAAATCCGAGGCCAAGGCCAAGGACAGCCTTTCCGAGGACAGACACTCTCGAGGCCAAGGACAGGAATGCTCGAGGCCAAGGCCAAGGACCAAGGACACAAGCGCAAGTGCTCCCCCCAAAAAAAAAGCTCCAAAAAAAAAAGGTCTTCACAAAAATTTTTCAAGCGATCTCCACAAAAAAACGCTTTTCAAAAAATTTTTCAAGCGCTCCACAAAATTTTAACAATTCAAAAAATACTGCTGTCCTCCTGTCCTCGAGCCAAGGACAGGCCAATTTTCGAGGACTTGAGGCCTCGAGGCCAAGGCCAAGGACTTCAAAATGTGTCCTCGAGGACCTCCTCGAGGCCAAGGACGTCCTCGAGGACTCCACCTCTGATAGACAACATTTAGACAAATCTTAAACCATCTAAATTTCGTCTGCTGCATAAACCTAGACCACGTTTAAACGTCTATTTGACTATCTTTGTGCCCACGGCGTAATTGCGCTTTGCCCGCCTCTAGAATTACACCAACCTCAAGCAAAAAACAGTCCAGTCCGAGGCGGGCCCGCGATGTCAGACGCTGCTGTAGACGGGGAAAAATTCACACCCACTACTATAACCAGTGATGTAGTTAACTGAACATTGTTTACATACTGTAAAAGAAATATTTGCATTAAAAAAAAGGCACTGTCAAGCTACAAGTCGGTACCATCAAGAAATCACCGACGGCTTAACGACGAAATACTGTTAATTTTAAGGTCAAGCCCAAGGATTGGCTGCACCCATTCCCTAAAAGCCGACATGAAACGCATTAACCTTAAGTAACTATGGTAGCATAAACGACTATGATAGTAGGAATCCCTGAGTAGGAAGCAAACATAACCAACCGAAAGCCCGACTCGTAGGCAAAAATAACAAACAGATGGAATAATATTTGCCTACATCAGCGTAAAAGAAAAAAAAAGTTTTACAGATCACAACCAGAAAACAATACACAATAAACATACCACCCACTACCTAATTAGTGTAAAAAAAAAACTCTTCTGGTCATCTTTTAGGATTTTTTTTTTTTCGAAAAAAGAAGGCAGATACAGTAGAAACTGGATATAACGACATCGGCTATAACCAGAGGTGAAGTCCTCGAAGACGTCCTTAGCCTCGAGGACACATTTTGAAATTCTTAGCTTTGGCCTCAAAGCCTCAAGTCCTCAAAAATTGCCCTGTCTTCTGCTTGAGGACAGCACTATTTTTTGAACCGTTAATTCACGTTAATTGCTGTAACGTGTGTCTCAAAAGGACGAGACCCAATGCGGTCGACCAACTTGGTTGAACAACCTATCAAGCTACCGTACTCTCCGGGTCGACTTAATGACCAATCAATCCGATTAATCTTTGACTTGTGGCTACGTTGGAGCTGACGCTACATTATCCCCCTCCCTTTACGCTGGCGACGGCTCATCCTCGTCTCCAACCAGCACAAGGGAGAGCATCCAACACTCCAACGTCCTGTCGTGCTCGCCATTGTAACGTGTGTCTCAAAAGGATGCGTCACAATGCGGTCGACCGGCTCGGTTGAACAACCTATCGAGCTACTCTCCGGGTTGACTTAATAACCAATCGATCTAATTAAGCTTTGACTTGTGGCTACGTTGGAGCTGACGCTACATTGCGACGACCTTTTTTTATTTTCCTGAATTGGATAATGGATATTCCCTGAAAAAAAATTTTTAAGACTTTTTTCGCCTGAAAAAAAATTTTGAAGACCTTTTTTTTGGAGAACACTTGCGCCTGTGTCCTTGGCCTCGGATTTTTGTTGTGTCCTTGGCCTTGCCCTCGACTCCACCTCTGGCTATCACAACAATTTGCTTTTTACAACACATTTTTGTTGGTACCGACAGCATGCCTACGGGCAGAATTTCTACCGCTGTGGCGACAATTCACTTTTAACGATACTTTTTTTCACGGTCCGTTGCAGTGTCGCAACAGCCGGTTCCCATTGTATATTCAAGTAACGAAAACTAAACACGACCTGGAGCGCTTCTCTAATATACCATAACTAGATCACAAATAAGAGCATTTTATTCTAGAAAAGTGAACCTTGAACAAAAAAAAATACAAAACGGTCAGTTTCCGGTCTACCAATAATGAGTCTATGATTACATTTTCAGCATAGTTCAAACATAGACTCTTTATTTAGTAAGCTTAGATTTGAAGCAGACCCGCGGAGAAAAAGAGAAAAGCATTGAAGAAAAAAGTTTGCTCTTGTTGCAAAGTTTTTTTGCGGTCACGCGTATTCGACTGATTTGATTGGACATACTCAGAGAACGAGTAAACCGTGAAGAAAAAAGTCACGCTGATTGGACGAATTGGCAAGTACTGGAACAAACGTACCGTAAAAAACAGCAAAACTCTCAGTTTCTATTCTACTAATAAAGAGTCAATGGTTCAAGGAAGAAAAAAAAAACAAAACCAAGGAACAAAACCAAAACATTGGCTGAAACAAAACAAATCATTCTGTGATACCAAAAGCACCAGTGAAAGTCTTTTTTCACCTGTAACAATACATCAACGCCGGCTTCATAAAAAAAATAAACAACTTTAGAGTTTGTTTAATTGATCATAGACTTTTAGTAGACTGGAAACTAACAGTTTTGTCTTTCTTTTTGTTCACGGTTCATTTTCTACAATATGCCGATTCGTCCAGTCAGCGTGCCTTTTCATTCCTTGTTCACTTGCGCTAAGAATATATCCCATCAAATCAGTCGAATACGCGTGACTGTTATGGACGAATGCCTCCTTGTCCCCTTTTACTCCCTCTTTTTTTGTGTGTTTACTTCAATTTGCTAAATTGCGCTTTGTGAGTAATCAAAAATGTGTTCATTTCTGGCCTGTATCGCTATTCGCTGTTCACTCCCATTCATAGTTGCGGAGTGTGATTTCACTTTTTTGTCCATGGCAACATTACTGTGTCATGTGATTAGTTACTAGAATATTCGACTAGTGACAGCGTTAGTATTCTGGCTAGCCTAGGCTGTTGTGTTTAATACCGTATTGAGTGAGTTTTGATCAGTCTAGAATCCCTTTTTATGTGTTTAAGCTTTTCAGTTTCGTAGCCTGACTAGTTAACTACTGGTGAGATGTTCTGTTTGTGTAGACTAGCCTGAGGTTTGAGTTTCTTAATCTCACAACCCAATGTTTTATGCCGAGTTGGGTTGCTTGCTTAGTTTTGGCTAGCTTGAGTTTGTGTTGTTTACTAACACGTTTGTATTCTATTTGAATAAGGGCTAGGCTTACCGTCGGCCTAGGCCTATTTGTAGTTTAATAAATTTACTGTACCTAGGCCTTTTACATCTGTGTCTGTGTGTGTCTGACAGCTGGGCACCTTCATATTCAGATATTGTGGATTACTGCGACATCCTTATGAAATCTCATCTTGGCAGCGAGACTTGTCACGGTAGGCCGATTGACATCATTGTATTTAGACCCCAACGGTCTGTTTAGTGTTGCGTTTGGTTCTAGCTTTATACCGGTATTCAGTTTTTTATGGAGTCTATGACTACAGTGACCGCAAAAAACTTTGCGACAAGAGCAAACTTTTTTTCTTCAATCCTCTTTTCTTTTTCTCAGTGCGTCTGTTTCTAGTCTACTAAAGAAAGAGTCTGTGAATTGATCAATCGGCAAGCTTGTGTATAGCCTAACAACCTGAAAACAGTAGCGTAGCCAGGGATGAGGGCGGGGGGGTGGCTATAGCCCCCCTCCCCCATTGACATGTCGACGAAAATGCAGAATGGAAAAAAACACTACGTTTTTAGCACTTTTGAGACTGTTTTATGCACTGGAGTGGACTAAATAGTGATTTAAAACATCTTTTGAAACATATGTTCAGGGGGGGGGGTGCTAATTTGTCAAAAATAAAACCAACAAATAAATGAAAACTTTGAAAAATGGTAAAAAATAAGCCACCAAATTTGATCGCAAGTGTAAAAATGCTAAACATAGGTGTCATCAACAAATATACTATAAACTAAGGAATAGGTGGGGGCTATTCAGTATTAGTTAATTACCAATCATTTTTCTCAAATCTCTTTTCATTAGCCCCCCCCCCCCCCCAATTATTTTTCTCTATAAACTGTATACGAAATAGATTACTCCGTGTGAGTTTTATTGAACTATTCGATTTTATAATTTAACAGCATCTAAACAAGAGAACTACCTTTTACCATTAGCCACCTCCCAAATAGATCATTTATGCCACCAGTTTAATCATGTTTGCACTGCCAATTTCTAAGCCACGTTTTAAAAGCATAATTTTTTAATCAAAATAGCCCTAAAATGAAGTTATTTTTGCAAAAAAATGCAAAATTTTCGAAAGCTGGGGGCTCTGCCCCCAGATCCCCAAACAGCCCCCCCCCCCCCCCATTGCGAATTTCTGGCTACGCGCCTGCCTGAAAATGTACTTCTTTATCACAAAAGAGCTGAAATGCGGTTTTACTGTCTTCTGACGTGAAAAATGCGTCGCGCTCGTGTTTTAGCGCTTGCCATTTTGATTTTTACAGGCTCTTCTCCGTCTAGTGTCCACTCACCTATGCAGGCCTATACAAAAAAAATAAAGAAGGAAAAATGACAGAAACTGTGAAAAAAAATGAAAAAAATGACAATGGACAGCCTAAACAGCTTTTACTTTTTTTCTAAGGCTTTACAGTATATCCAGACTTCAAGCTCCAAAGCTGCAATGACTATACGGAGTAAAAAACTCAAAACGAGTGTCAAATATAATAACAATTTATTTAAAAATCAGCAATGCAAATTACGCTGTGTTTATTTATGCTGTATTTTAGTGTGAACATAACCCAATCAAAAAATGCTATCTCAGCACCAGGATAAGAAAATTGGAATAACTTGATGCTGCTTCCCAACCCAGCAGTAAAGCACACGTAAATAATGAAGCATAAAATAAACGAGAAACAAAAAACGTATCGAGCCAGGGACAAGGAAACACAAACGGGCTCGATAAGAAATTTTGAAACCGAAGAAAAAGAAGCCTTAGTCACATGTCAAAATTGATCCTGTTTTTATGCGGGATTCTTTGCTGCAATTGGACCTGTTTTTCTTGACGAGTTAATGTGAAAACCTATAGTTTTCCTGGGGCTTCATTCTGTTAGATGCTTGGTGAGCTCGACATTCAAACCGTCCAGGGTCCCAAAATCTATCTCGCCCCCCAAAAATTGTAGGGTTTGGTTTCTCCATCCTCCTTGGTCCTTCTCAACGGTCCTATCCCTTAACCAAATCAGTTAAAAAATTTATCCCAAATATGCAAACTTTTAAACATGTATTGGATTCGACCATCAAGCTGGGAGACTGAAAAAACCTTAGCAATTAAAATTTTTCAAATGACAAATCTCAAGAACTTATAGTTTTCAAATAGCTTTAAAACTTGGAAAATTTCTTTCAAGTATCGTCAAAATTAGAAGTTTGTTATCATTTTTTTAATTACAAAATCATTCAGCCGCTAAAGACCTCGCCCCTGATCCTCAGTACTTTGGTGGCTGGAGGTTCATTTCCAGGTCTCTACGTAACACATGTACCGTAAAATACAGCAGTTTACTCAGCGCTAGCACCTCCCGATATATCAGCAGGTTTTTCGAAAAGAAACATTATAGCTGTTGTTTCAAGCCTCCACATTGGCTAAATCCTGATTGCGAATCTATTTGACCGGGTGTTGATATTTTTGAATTAGTGTTGCGACTCGGAAGGCTTTTGCCTAGTCTTATTGTGGTCCATCAATGTTTTGAGTCTTGCTCTCTTGGACCACCTTGGTCTAGACATTCCTTTAATTTTCGACCACAAAAGAGACACCACGATTGCTAAAAAGACAGCAGCCAACCAAATACTCAGAAAAAAGTCTTTGGCGTCGTATAGTTCCGTAGAGTCTCAAATCACAGCGGGATACGTACACGGTCGACAAAAAGGAGATTCATCGCGCGTGTTTTCGGCGGAAACTGCTTCGGATCCATTTTCGAAGAGATCGGGATCGATGATGCTTTTGTTTCTGCTCTGGTAGCGCGATCGAGTCATCCACTGTATTCAATGATTGTGATGTAGATGGAGTGTCGTGATTGGACGATGTTGAATCACGTGACCGCAACAAGGACTTACACTAAGCAAAAAGAAATTAATCAGTTCAACATGGAACGGGTTCTAGTCATAGGTGGGCAAGTTAATGCAAAACGTTAGCTTCGTTAATCAATTGTCCGCTAACAAACTTCACACCTCCGTTAAACTTAATTATTTATTTTCAGCTTTAATTAACGGAAGTTGATTTGTTAACATTTTGAGTGTAATTTACATTTCTTTTTATTCACTCACTTCTAGAACACGTAATGACGCTGCTGAGCTGATTGTAAGGAAATGTTTATTGCTATGGTGGTCTTGTTGTGTTTTGGAAGTTACATTTTACAGTCTAATCTAATTTTAAGATAAAAATAGGCTCAAATGCACGAATGAAGCTGCGATCGGAAAATCTTTGGAAGTTGCAAACAGCCGTAATTAATAGACCTAAGAGGCTGTGCACAGCTTATTATTTGCCACAAAAAAGCGCTCCTTTCTTCGCTTTTACTTCTATAAAACTCATGCTAATTACGCAATAAGTGTTACAAGTCCAAACTGGTTGTATCGGTACGATGAATGAATGGAGCAAAAAATTAACGATGAAAACCTTAACGTAAATTAGCGAACGTTAACGTAAACTAATTTAGTCCGTTAACATAAAAAAACTTTTTAACGAATTAACGAGTTAATGAAAAAGTTAACCACGTTATTAACAGATTAACGATTAACCGATTTCTGCCCACTTATGGTTCTAGTTCTACTACTTTTATTCATCCATGTGTACAGACCAAGTATTTTACGTCTAACACGCCAACAAAAAGATGGACTTTCGCCAAGAGGTTGACCACCGCACCGGGTCGACCGCTATTCAACCGAGAGCAGGTTTGAGGACGTTTGCTGTAATTTTAATTCCAACGCCGGGTGCAACTCCGTTTCAACCAAGTCGCTCTTAATAGCGAGCCGTGCAAAAAACACTATGGTTTCGATCAAATAATCAGCGCCATTACGCTAGGTGACATTTTCCTCAGAAAGTGTTCATCGATGATAATTAAACTGTTCGTACGCAAAGAAAAAACGTAATTTTTGCTTATTGTTTCGTTTTTGTGTGTGTGTGTGCGTTGTATTCCATATTTTTGTGAATGTTGTATTCCATTGTTTTTGGTTTTGCGTGCAGCCAAATATTCCTTTAGCCTACGTCCACAGCGGGTTACGTAGACCTACTTGTTTGGTTGTACTCACCACAGGACAGTTGGTTTCATTATCTAGCGACCAGTTTCTGAAGTACAGTTCCGCGGTTAGTTGTGACGTCACCGACGGTATTTGTTTAAATCCGCTATCTTCTTTATCCGCTCTCGATTCGAAAAAGGCGACCAAACTGTTCACCTTGGTCATGATCTGTAACGCACAAGCATGATAAAATATCGATAAAAGTTTGTTTACTTGCCAAGTTGGTTATACCCAGGAGGGAGGACTGAGGAGGGAGACATTGACCTGCACCACCAAAAGCCTCAGAGCAATCGCGATTGCACCAAAGCGTTTAGCGAGTTATCGGGCCGATTTCAGCGAAATTGGGCGTTTCAGTTGTAGCTAGTCCCTGGCAATATTGTGGTTAAAAATAAACATCGCCGAGAATTAAACCCCAGCCTCCTGCTTCAGAAACATTTGCTCTTTGATAAAGTTGATAGAGTGATGAGAGAATCTTTCTTGCGCTAAGATTAGTGTTAGTTTGTTGCATACGCTAACTGACTACCACAGTAAACGTTCCAAATATTCAATTGCAAACTTTACAGCATGTTTAGTTAGTTTTTTTTTTCAATAAACTTTACAAACTTTTAGGTAGCAAATAGCTATACACCCACCTGCATAATTTCTAATGATTTCGCGTGTTGGCTGAAGCAGTGGTGAAGCGCTTGAACAAACCAGGACCCATTCGAAGTGTTGCGCCACGCCATAAACCCTTGAATAAAAGCATTAGCGTTATTTCACCGAGCCTACGTACCTTTTTGCTCGGCCACTTTTTTGGCACAGCTTTCCCTTCCTTTTCGATTATTTTTTTGTTCTTTTTACACCATTGTACTTTTTCAAAAACGAACAAAAACCAAGAAAATTGAACATGTAACAGGAAAATAAGATTTTTTTCCAATTTCAGTATTTTGACAATGCACGTAGGCAAAATCTTTCAGACGGCGGTGGCGATAGCTCAGCGGTAAAGGGTCGGGTTAGTGATCGAAAAATAGCTGACGCTTGGTTCGATTCCCGATCTGGCCATGCGCCGTTGTTTCCTTGGAAAAGATATTTTACGCTTATTTCCCGTCGGGCCAAGCAGTCAACCCGTTGTGGGGGCCCAGCCTGACGAAAGACCTGCAAACAGAACCCAAAAAAGTGCTATGCATTGGTGTGGTTGGACACACGCAGACTCGCAGAGTGCCTGGTTCATTCGGACAAACGAACCCTCCTGACGAGTCGAAAAACAAATCAGGCTTTCGGTGTTGAGGGTTTTTATTGTTTTATGATCTGGTTTTATCTTTTGAAGCCACTAAAGTTTTCGTTTTCTTTTTACCTGGAACTGTAGAAAAAGCAATTAAAAAGTCGGCTTGGTTGGGTCGTTTCGTTGAGACCTTTCCCCCGTAGCTTAGCTTCTGAAGGGCGATGACCGCTCCGGTGTCTCGTTTCGTGCCGCGACAGGCCTGAAAAAATGTTTCTAAACATTTATTGGTGGTGTTGACTTCGTGAGATAAACAGGAATTGGGATAAGCTCTTTACTTCGATCGGCTGAGATGTGGGCAACGTCGAGCGGTGATCGTTTATTACAAAAAGAAAAAGAATTTGGTCGCATAATTTGGCTTTTTTCTGCACCATACCTTTATTAACCACCCTGGTCATAGTTGCGTCCTCGGCTAAGGCGCTTTACGGTGATTATCTCTGCTCGGTCGCTCGAACACGCAGTAAATTTACATGCGAATGAAACTGGAAACCTAAAAGAGGATGGATTCGCTCAAACTTTTGCGCCACGTTCGCTTTTCTGTGTCAGATTATAAAGATGTGTCCACCAACGTACGGTTTGGGCTCTTGCTGAAAAAGTTAGTTTTTTTTTAACCGTTTTCAGCTGTCTACTTACGTCATGCAAGAGATGCATTTAGGGAGAATTCTAAAAATTTTGTCATATCTTTTAAGACTCGATCAACAAGGGGCGTAAATTCGTGTGCGTATCATCAGTTTATTTTAACCAGCTGGCAGCTTGTACGCTGGTGAGGCGTTACGTCTGGCGAACCTAATTTCTGTTTAAAATAAACAAAAAATATACTTTTGCGCTTGCGATCTTACGCCCAGTGTAGTAGAGCGACCCTAACAAGTAAATCATTTAATGACTTTACCGCCTTGCTCCTGAGACCTACAATTTTAGTGTTTTTTTTAGTGCCATATTGATGGCAGAAGCTTGACTTAGAATAAGGTAACTGCTGGTAGCCACTCCTTAGTTTGATTTACTGTTACTTAGTAGTTGAGTGTTTGCTTGAAAATTTCACCATATGGCAATATTGACCAAATACAAACACGAATTTGACTATGAACTTATTCACTATTCAGTGACACGATCTGAAGGTTAGAGAAGATGGACAAAAACAAATCGACAAGGTTTTGTTTCAAATTGAAAACTTAACACCGAAACCGAAATTCAACAAAAGAATAAAACGTTTTTGGGCAATTTTAAATCAAACGTTGTAAACCCGTGATTCATTTGAGTAGGTGGAAGTTAAACACAAGCAGAAATTTCAGTTCCTCATCAATGGTTGACGTTTATGGATTGATTATATATTCAATACAAACCATCAGTTCAAAATTTAATTTACAAAAAACCGTGATTTGAGGAAGACGATATTCAATTCTCACTATAATCTGTCTCTCTTTTGTCCTTGTAGACATAGGCCTAGCCAGAATTTTTGATTGGGGTTGGGGCCAAACCACAAATCACATGCAATGACGTCATCGGAAACTTCAAAAAGGGAATTTTTTGCGGAGGGCAAAGATATCGTAGAATGGAAGATTAGAAGCCGTGGCCTGGATGTTGGCACGCAACTAGGATCTTGTTCAAGGGAGAGAGCTTAAACCAATAGTTAAAATGCGGAAATGTCTAAATTGAGAGACGTGTTTGAGTAAAGAAGTGTACTGTAATTCAAACGTATCACAGACGGGTTCTGGGGGCGAAGCCCCCAGCCGTTGGGCGACTTTTCGTAATTAAAAAAAAAAGCTATTTCAATATCATTGGATCACATTTCGCACGTATTCAGAGCGATTTGAAAGTAGCAGAATGTTAACATTTGAAAGCCAATTGAAAAAATCAAGTTGTTCAGTCCTACTTTTGCGTGCAATTTAAGTCCAGAACACGTTTAAAATCTTGCATTTTGGGGTTAAATTTTGTGATTTGGTCCTGGTAGGGGGAAGTAAAGTGCATTGCCTCCTACAATATTTTCGCAGTAAATAACAATCTAGTCGAATATTCTCCTTAGAGATTATTGTTTTGTCATGAAAATAACCAGTTACTGGAGTACATATACGGCAAGGGGACCCAAGCCCTCTCAATTCAAAAATTTGTTCAGTGAGAATTCCCCTTATTGTAGATAATTTTTTTCAAAAGTATTTTGTTGCATAAGAACTGGCGAGGTGAAGGTGAATTGTTATTAAAAAATGTACACTAGATAGTTACGGCTACAAACCATGTTATTGCCAGGGCCGGATTTACATTGAGTTGAGCCCCTTGCACTCTGGGATTTTTGCAATATTTTCCTGCCAAATACAGGTGAAGACCAAAAAAAAGTCTTATCTGAGTGAGGGGCCCGTAGCACTGAGCCATATGCTAAATCCGTCCATGGTTAATGGTTATTGCTTTACGTTCAAAAAAGGTTACATGAGTTAAATTGGTAGCCATTTAAATGGGGCCCTTGGACCAATATTGTTGGTGGCCCATTGAAATTGGAGCCAATAAAATATTTTTGTGGGGGGCCCATTTAGAATGGTTGGAAAAATTAAATTGAGGGGGCCCGGGCTCCCTGGATCAATATTATTGTTGGGGGCCCATTGAATTTTGGGCCCTTTAAATATTTTTGTAGGGTATTTAAATACCAATTTAAAAAGGTTGGAAAAATTAAATTGATGGGGGCCGGGTCCCTTATTTTCAATATTATAGTTGGGGGCACATTTAAATTGGGGACCATTTAAATATTATTGTAGGGGGTATTTTTAAATTGGTTTGCAAAAATTAAATTGAGGGGGCTCGGGCCCCCTGGATCAATGTTATTGTTAATCACTGTTGTACGCGAGTATACTGTAGTACGCGAAGATGCTAAAAAAAACTGAAACTGAAGACTCAATAGTCTTGTTTGTGACATTTTTATCATTGGTAGCATTTCAATTGGGGAGGGTCCGGGCCCCCTGCCCCCCCTCGCTACGGCTATGCTTGTAGATGTGTATATTATTTCATAACAACGCAGTCTTACCTGGATGAAAAACAGCTTCGGCTTCCCGGCGAGAGTGGGACAGTTTTCCGTGGTGAAGAACTCCGTAATCTCACTCAGCTTGAACGATCCGTCACTTGCATACAGCGTGTCATCCTCCTCTCCGTGCGTGAGGATTGCGCAGCCAAAACCGTCGTAGCCGTGGTGCGACGCCTTGCTCACTGCAATGTGGGTAATGCCTTGTAATTCAGGACAGCCAGAAGACTGAAAGTTACGTTGTCGAATTTGGAGCGAGGAGTCTGGAGTTCAGTTCCAGGCCGGTCAAATTGAACACAGTGTTGCCAATGGCTGCACTGCTGCTACATTTCAACGTAAAGGAGCTGTGCTGCCCGGGCGCATTGTTCAGTGATGCAGTGTAAGAAGGATCAATTGATTTTGAACTTGCTTATACTCTAGTTCATCAAGCAGCGTCAATCTTCATCTCAGAGCGAATACGATTACGATAAAGAGATAATCAAAGAGTAGTGGGTTCTGTTCATGAACTCGTGGTTCACTTTATGGAGTTCCGAAAGACACGTACTTTAAACCAACGCAAACGCGCAATATGGCAATTTCTGTCCGCGACCAACAAGAGCAATATACAGTATTTCGTAACAAAATAAAACAGAAAAATGTTAACCTTTTGGGGGGTTATTTCCCCCTAAAAACACAATGAGTCAGAAATTGTCAACATTGCTTTGATTCTGTATCTACAGTAACTACCGGTATGATTAATCTAAATTACGGTAGATTCTGGAAATCTTAGTTGCTGTGCGCTGAATGCTTGAAGCAGATTCAGCACATGATTTTCACAGCGCATCAACAAGTCCCACCTACCGGCGCGCATCCAGTCGAAGACGTCATTCCGGGTGGGGTTGTGGAAAGTTTGGATGTACTCGAATCCCATGTGCTTGGCGGTATGGTACATGTTGTGGGCATCTTTGGAGGTCCCAGCTCGAGTGTCCAGGCCCAAGTGCGGGTCAAACATCTATAAGAGAGTGGGACAGTTTTAATCATAGGTGGGCAAGTTAACGCAAAACGTTAGCTTCGTTAAGCACTAGTCCGTTAACAAACTTCACACCTCCGTTAACGTTAATCCGTTATTTTCAGCTTTAATTAACGGAAGTTAATAAAGTCCGTTAATCCGTTAACATTTTGCGTGTAATTTACATTTCGTTTTATTCACTCGCTTCTTGAACACGTATTGACGCTGTTGAGCTGATTGCAAGGAAATATTTATTGCTGTTGTGTTCTTTCAATGTTTTGGAAGTTACGTTTTACAGTCTAATCTAATTTCAAGATAAAAATAAGTTTAAATCTGAAACGCACAAACGAAGCTGCGATTAGAAAATCTTTGGAAATTGTGAACAGTGACAATTAATAGACCTATGAGGCTGCAGCTTATTATTTGCCTCAAAAAAGAGCTCTTTTCTTCGCTTTCTATACCGGTAAAACTCGTGCTAATACGCAACAAGTGTTACCAGTGCAAGCTGGTTTGTACCAGTCCGATGAATGAATAATGCAAGATATTAACGATAAAAACCTTAACGGAAGTTAACAGAAGTTAACGGAAGTTGCTTTAGTCCGTTGTTAACAGAACTTAACGGAAGTTAATTTAGTCCGTTAACATGAAAAAAGTTTTTAACGGATTAACGAGTTTATGAAAAAGTTAGCTTCGTTATTAACGGATTAACGATTAACGGACTTGTGCCCACTTATGGTTTTAATTATTTGTAAAGTCTTAATAATGATGTTAATAACAGTTTTAATAATGATGTAAAGTCTTTTTGTGTCGAATAATACCATTTTTTTTTGTTTTTTTGTTTGTTCACTTTAAGGCAAGATTTTATTGTTGTGGTTTACTATAAATGATAATCTATATTACATACGGTAGTTTATAAATAATTCAATAAATTGCATTGTAATGCATATTGTTATTATAAAATGTATTAGCCTGTAGTATATACCATAAATATACTTTTAGCTTGCTTTTGTAAGGGAAAAATATATATTTCTCAATCGCTGTATGGCTTGCCGTTTCGGGTTTTCCCTTCGTCAGCAGTGATATATGCATATTTTTTTAATTTCATGGCTATTAGGATTATAGAGCATAATAAACAAATTGCAGTTTTACTGTATTTTTGCTTATTGGTAGCTGTGAATAAAAGACAGCAACATAAGCATAAAAGAGGGGCAGCCAGACAATCAACAAACCTAAAAAACAACAATTCAAGTATTTTTGAAGCGACAATAAGATGGCTATAAAGCGGCGAGAGGTTTTGAGCCTGCAATTCCCATAACAATTCGTTTCGAAGATTCACGTGTTACAGCATAATCATTAGTTATTATTACGCAACATACCTCCATATCAAAAATCAAGAAACATCCCCTTTCCTTGTGATTCATGACGTAACGGGAAGAAGAGTCGAAATTCGCGAGCAGTAATGAAAGAGGAGCTGAATCGGTGACGTCACTACCACATAGAGTTAATCAAATTGAAAACTTAAAAAATCAGAAAAAAACTCTTTCTGGCTCTATAGTGAGCTTAAAACTTCAAACATAAGACAATAGGAAACTAGGTATTTCGCGCTAGGCACTCAAGATGGACGGACTGTTTTTGAATGTCATACATTTCATCAGATTTTTTTTCACAATGCTATAGAAATTGTTTACGATGACAATACGATTATGGAACTGGGTTACTAAAAGGCGACTTGTTGAGTGGTTGCTCTGAGAATTACACCGCCATGCTTCAGATCCAGTGCTTACTATGTTGATGACTACGTGTGTCATTGGGTAACAACCATTTCATCTCCGTGTAAAACATTCGAAAATGAAAATTCGTGAAATAAATTTGTTGAATATTTTTGTTAGCCCTTATCAATAACATCGCCTGCTAACTTACATAGAATTACTGCTACAGATGACATGGCTGTCGACAGCATCCCTTCCATGGTCCTGATTCAGCACTCCGTTTTCGGAGCGCTCAACCGTAACCATTGCTTCCACAATACCAGACCCATCGATGACGTCATTGGCATGTAAACGGAAGTCTCCATTTTCCAGCTGACCGCTAAAGTATGCAGCCTATATGTTACGAAAAATTACGCATAGTAAAACTTGCGCAATCACAACAAGTAACCGCTTTGATACGTCGTTTTGCTTTGCTCTAAATTTGCCGAGCTGAAGTAAAACAGAGGGTCGGAGTTCGATACTCCAACCGATCCTGGCTGCCAATTTTTTGAAATGTCGCTAAATATAAAACACAAACTTCTCAACATCGAGTAAGAACAAATATACCAACTAGTCGTGAAAAATAAGCATAAAAACGACACCACCCTTTTTGCGGCTTTCAATGAATGAAACTTACTTCAAAGTTGCTCGACTCAGAAGTTCACCTGCTGGTGTCAAATTGATCGCATTCTGCATCAAGATGGCCCCTTGAAAATAACACTAATTACTTAATCTTTAAAAAATTTAAAAAAAACTTTTTGAAGTTACTCGAAAAGCGCTAGCTTTAAAATATTAACTGTTTTTTTTCCGAACCGTCTTTCTCCAAAGTCTCCTCACAACTTCGCTCTCCACGCTATATAACTTTGAGAACTGGAAATTCAAGCTCGAAAATCGCAATGTGAGCTTGAAGTTCGCGTCGATTATAATTAGTTCACGTTGATAACAAAGCATTCGTTATCACGGATTGCTGAGTAAATTTGGTTAAGCCGTTTTTGTTGACATTTTCACCAACGCTCAAGTGGTCTTGACTTTTAAAATCTACATCCAGTCGAAAACATTGGAGTTTTGTCTGGTAGATCGGAGCCGGTGTAGTGAATGCAGTAATACGACATGTATCGTTACTTCGAAGTTCCAATTAAACTGAAGTCCTGGACTCGGAATTTCACAAATCACGATCATAGTATCCAGTACAGTATCTTGCAATCATAGTATCTTACCAGCCGACTGAGTAGGAGGATTATTTGTTTGCACCATGTTATAGAAAAATACAAATATTTAGCGCTTTTTAAAAATAATATAACCTTGAAATCAAAATATGAAGGTCTTAAAAACTTTGTACCATGCATACAATTTGACAAAAAGCTTGTTACAGACTTGATTGAAACTGTAGAACTAAACATGCAACTACGTGAACGCGCTTATAAGTTTAGCAACTTTGGTGTCACATGGTTCGATACATTTGTTTGCACTGTACCGATGCCTAAGGCTGTCACGAGTGGCTATAATTTTTGCGAAGAATTTTTTAGGTTTTTTATTCAACTTTTTTGAGACGTTGTTCCTCTTCGATTTTTAAATTAAAAATTTTCGCCGCGACGATTTATGTCACAATTCCGTTTAGGAGAAAAAAATAAAATGTACATTCTAACCTTTACCACATTACTTCAAGTTATCAGCAGAAAATGACTTCGTGTGAGATTCGAACCCAAGCCTCCCACAACCGGGGACGCATCTGGTGCTGAAGTCACAGCAGCCCCATAACCTAGTACAGGCTTTTAAAGGTATCGGATCAAATAAAAACGGTCCAAAAATAGATTCAACTTTTGGCCATTGCCTATCATAAGCTTGGCAATGGTAATAGCAAAGGCTGTTGCGCGGTGGTGAAAAGCGCTATAAAATTTCGCATTTAAAAATCAGAAATTTTGCTAATATTTGTTAGCTGCAGTGTTTTTACCTAAAATTAAAAACCACCTTGCGAACAGCACCGCGGAAACTTTTTAGCAAAAATTATATTTATTGGTTTCCGTATCGGCCAGACCGTCAAGTTCTGTTGCCCAAGACGTCAGCGCGTCACAAGTGGCGATGTTTGTCGCGCGAAAAGTTTTTTTTCTCTTTCTCGAGTCTTATAAAATTTTTGTTTGAAAATTGTTCCTCTTTGGAAATTTCATAAAATTGATTTTCACCAGCAGTTATTCATACAGAATGGTGATTTTATTCAATTGATTATTCAATTTGCATGTTGATGATGAACTAAGTTAGTTCAAAACGTCTAAAATTTTCAACTGTTGCTTTAAGAAACCTCGACCAACCACCACTTTGATTTCAGCCAGGCCCCACTTCGTTCTCGCCAACTTTCAAAATAAAACCGTGTGTAAAAAAAAGGCAAATTCTGGCCCTACTTTTGGTGAAGAAATTGATAACAATAAGAATACGAAAGTTAGAATCAAGAGCAGGTACAGAAACGCGTGCATATAATGATGGTCTTTCGCAACTTCCCAGTCGCCTTTTGAAAAAAATGCTAATTATATTTTCTTTTTCATGCTATTACTGAGCGATAAAATAAATTTGTCTTGCCTTGTCTTGATGGAAGAAGGGTACCTTGAATTCCAGGATTAACCTGATGCCTCTGTGGATATTTGCAACGTTAACCAGTGATAAATATTATTCTTTCAATAGAAGAAATCAAATCATTGTTATATAGACAGTTACTACGAAACGGCGATCGAAAACAATTATTACATCACTCATACAGACAGCCTGAGGTCCTTATTTACGTTTTTGCAACTTTTTATTCAGCTGGGATTGAAGTGGTGAAAGGTTTGGCAAGGTCAGCAACATTATAAATGCAAATTATTGATGGCAAAATATTTTTAAGACTATCATTGGAGCTAAATTTGGAAAAAAGCGTTTCGAACAGCATAAGGTAATTTTTGCTGAGTTAGAGAAATGTATTAATTATTTGACCACGCTCATTAAGTACCACCGCGTTTGCCAGCCCTGCTTATGGCCAAGCTTTATGACGTCAATTAGGCATAGTTCTAATGAATACACAATTTTTTTTACCCTGTAGGTAAACGTCATAAAACTTAGCTATAAGTGTGATATAGAAACGCGGCATTTGAAATTTGAATTCAGTTTCACGATTTAAGATGTGATTAATTGTCGTGTTTGCATTGTTTTGTCAAAACTTCCAAATTTATCGCGTTTTCAGACAATGGTACGGCCAAATCCGAAACTTGTCAAAATTTTAGTCGCGTAATATCGACACAAACACTACTGCAGTAAACAGCGTATGTGACGTAGGCGTTTTGTATAAGATGGTCACGTGAGACCCCAAATGCGTTTCTCACTACTCAAGAACAGTACTTGCTTTTTGAAGTCAACAATATTTCGAGTGGCAGCTACGCAATAATTCAACTTTTTGTTGAAAACCATTTTTCAAACCTAGTGTAAGTGCCATACAGCTCCGGTTTATTGTTTTCCAAGCTTAAGGCTCGATCTACACTTGGCGAACAATCGTGATCATACGAGCGTATTCTTTGTTATTTTGGTACGTAGTACGCTTGTAAAAAACGCATATTAACGCTGTGAAGCAATAGCGCGCAAAACTGGGGGAAGACGCATCGGTTATTATAATTGCATCAGTTTCAAAGAAGGCGCGAAAAAGAAATATGAATTAATTCCATTCTCTCTGAAGAGTTGCTAGGCTGGGTTTGCTGGCGTCCTCAAATGCTGCAAATAGTAGCGCGGCGCTGATTTAGAGCTCATAAAGCGAACGAACTGCAAACAAAAAGCAACACGCTTCAGTGCGAAGGTATGAGTTGTGCACTTCAATACTCCCTCCGCAATAATTCACTGGGAAAATTACGGATCTGGAGTTGAACTTTGGACAATTCGGTCAATGCAAATATGGATTGTGACGAAACAAGAGAAAACGAAACTTGAACCCTAGTAAAAAACTTTTTTTTTTTGCAAATATTTCCATTTCAGATTTAACAAAACAAGAAAAAAAATTGAAAAAAAAAAAACCTTGCAAGTCGGCAAGTGCAGCAGTATTTTGAGTTGGTGTAAATCGCGGATTTGTAACGTCACTCCCTAACTGGTGTAAGATTAAATATGAGTATCTAAAATTTGACCTAAAAATCCACCTAAAAAATTTTGTAAATTTGAATTGGATGTTAAATTTTGAAGTTTTGTAGAAAGCAATTTTTGAATAGTGAATTTTCAAAAACGTTGAATTTGAATTCAAGTTCTAAAATTATACAAATACTTCAAGACCCAGCTCCTCATCGGAGAGTTTTCGGTGATGTTACTCCTGACGAATATGTTTCAATTACCTTGTGCACATGCCCCTTTTGACTGAGCAATTTCGCATTTGAAGAACAAAACTTTTTTGTTTTATTGAAATTATGTCCAATCGAGTGAGCCATAAAGCGCTTAGCATTAGTGGAAGATGAAAATGATTCTTAAAATCACTTATTCTGCTTCAAAGCGAACCTGAAGTTACGCAATTATGAGTTATGACTAGTTTGGCCCCTGGGCGCAGTTAAAACATCACGTAGGCAGCAGACAATTCGCAATACACGAAGTAATCATCGTATAACCTATTACTTAACGTTGTGCCAAAACAAACCTGATACTGTGATGTCACATTTTGTAAAGCCGTAACCTTGAACTCCTTCAAAATCATTTTAAAAATTCTGAAAAAAAAATAGCAAAACCCTTTTTGTCCAAAACTTCAAAGCTTTAAAATTTCTAACGTTCTATGCTGCGTAACTGCTTTATTTTGGTTTAGAGTTCGGTATCGCAGTAGTACGTCCTAGAAAAGCAAAACAAAATCAAAAACTTGGCAAATTAGTGTTAATGATCGAAAACCACGGCAGTATTTTTTGATCATTCGGTTCTGTTTTCAACTATACATCGACGAGTGAAAACATTAGATATTATTCCTCTGTAGTTTATTTAAATTTTATTCAAATCGATCCTATATTTTGAATAAGATCAGATAAGAGTAACATTATACTTGAAAATGATGCTTTAACACCGGAATATATTTTGTTTACAATCAATATTTTGCAATATATTTTGCAATATATTCAAAAAACCGAAAGATTAAAAAAAAGCACTCTCATACCAGAGATGAAAACCTCTTTAAACTGTGATTATTTAGAAGTGATGCTGGCTTGCTACGTGAATAAAAAATAATTAAAAGCAAATTTGGGTCATTACACGCTAATTTTTCTTTTTCAATATCTGTGCTTGTTTTTCACGGAGTAAAAACGACAAATAATTTGCCGGTATAATTTTCTATCTTGGCTTTTGCGGTACAGCAAATTTTTTAGTTGAAATAATTTTCAATATGTATTCTGTTAAGTTAATGTACTAGTTGTCATAAAGTAACCTTGTTATGATGTTCCAAGACAAAATATCTCTAGGAGTTACCGATGACTTATCCGTCATAAAATATGGCATTTTCGATACCACTACAGACTATATTAGCCTTGTATAAAGGGTCCGGATATTTCGTTTCGTAACATTATTAGATTATCATTGAAAGTGTTTGATTTCAAGTATATTGCCAGGGCTCAACAGGTGTGTCTTTTGGTTCTTTGTTGTTGTTTTTTTGGCCCGTTTATGTTAACTTGTGAACTTTGTGCCTTGTGTTTTGAATTAACGTACGGATAGTCTAAATCAGGGGCGTCTAACACGCGGCCCGCGAGCCACTTGTGGCCCACCGAAAGTTTCAAAGTGGCCCGCCAAAGGTTTCTGCAATGGTTGATAATTGATCATTTCGCGCTGACATTGTGAGTTACAGAAGCGAGTTGTTACATTTGTTTTGTATTTACACTTTAGAGAACACCACAAAATCCATCCAAATCGTTGGACTGAAGACCTCTTTTTTTTTGGTCTTCAACAACTTTTGGAAGTAGAAGATTACCTAACACTAAATTTTGGCCCGCGAAACTTTAGGAACAGCAAATTTGGCCCGTGACTGAAAAGAGTTGGACGCCCCTGGTCTCATGGGCGTCGACAAGGGGGGGCAGGGTAGGGCCATGGTCCCCCTTGGATTTTCACGCACTCTCTCTAAAACCTGCCAAATTTCAAAAACTCTTCCATTTTTAGTTGTTAATACTGGCTCTATTCTTATTGGCCCTCCCCTGAAAAATTTTTTGCCAACGCCCTTGCCTGGTCTAAATTGTTGTTGTTTTTTTTATTATGTGGGTGTAATTGGTTAAGTAACTGGTCGAAACACGAAAACTTATAGTTTTAGGTTGACAATCATTCAATAAAAAAAATTTAATGATTCTGATTTGCTGCTAATTTTTGGTCAAGTAAGTTTGGTTCTCTCTCGACACCCACGGTGTGGGACTTAGGTGTCCATTTTACAAATCATTATACTGGAATATGTTGCAGCTGATATTGGGTACTTCGGTTTCTTATGCTGAAATAAACAATTTATCAAGTTTATGCAGCAGCTAAGTTTAGCATTGAAATAAAAAATATTTAATTATCTCTCTGAACGATTTGAGCTCAACTAAAATTTCAAGACTGCAACGCTGATCGAGCTGAAATCACTGCACAATCCAACCGAAATTGATCGAAATGAAATTCTTACTGATTTTTTTACTTTGCGAGATCCTTTTAAGCAAGTGTCGTCGATTCTTGCGATGTTTTTCTTTCGATCATTATTTTGCAATAACAGCATGGAAGTGAAAAACAATATGACGTAAACCGATTGGCCTAAATTATTTTTTCGATCGAGGCTCAAATAAAAATAAAAAATAGCAGAGCAAGCAACTTAACTCTCTGTCCATTACAACTCAAGAAGACTGTAGCGGCATTACAGAAAAATTTGATTCTTAAACTTACACCCTACATTCCTACAATACATAAGAGTAGTGTCAGTAGATTGTGACTTACTTTCGATTTGAAATTTTAAAACACCTTATAATTTGGTGGTAAACCACGGCTGCGATCATAGCCAATACCTAGCTCAATTTTGCCTTAAATTAAAGAAAAAAAAAAATTAAAAGATTTTCAGGCTTCTTTCGATGATCTTTCTTTAACCCTATTTTACTAGGGTTTTTGACCAACGAATTTTACGTAGGAGAGGGGGGAGAAGGCAAAAACGCCCACTATTTAACTCCTAAACTAAAAGTCATGAGAACACCAAAGCATATGCATAGCCAGGGGGCCCGCCCCCCCCTAATTGAACTGTCAACTATGACAAAAATGTGATAAAAAAGCTTATTGTTTCAGTTTCTTTCAGCATTTTTCGCGTACAACGCTTTCTTGTAGCTTTTTGCAAATTGAAGACCAGGGGCCCCGGGCCCCCCTCAATTCAATTTTTGCCAACTAATTTAATTGTATTATCCGGGAGAAATTGAAAATTTTTGTCCTTAAATTTGCTGTCTCAGGCCCTTATCTAACCTTTTTATTGACGTAATGCAATTACTAATGCCGGATTTACCATAGCGTGGCACAATGCCAGGGGCCCCGCGCTCATTGGTCTTTACCTATATTTGGCAGAAAGATGTTGCGAAAATCACTAAAGCGCCAAGGGCGCTGCGCTAAAAATATCCAGCTTAAGCTATAACATTGTTATTAAGCGTATCCATCTATTGCACCATTTTAAATAACAGTCCACCTCGCCAGTTTTTATGCGACAAAATGCTTTTGAAAAAAATTAGCTCGGAGAAATGCTCATTGAACAAATTATTGGATTTCAATTGAGGGGGCCTGGGCCCCCTGATCGTACATGTACTTCTACAACTAGTTATTTCATGACGACTGGTTATTTTATGACGAACAAAAATCTTTAAGAAAAATCTTCGATTGGATTATCATTTACTGCTAAAATATTGCACGAGGCAATGTACCTTACTTTTCCCTACCTGGGCCAAATAAGTTACAAATTTTAATCCCAAGATGCAATATTTTAAACGTGTTTTGGCCAGGCTTGGCCTTAAATTGCAAGTAAAAGGAGGATTGAACAATTGGATTTTTTCAATTGGCTTTCAAAGTAAAAATCTAGTTCTTTCAAATGGCTCTAAACTTGTGCGAATTGTGATCCAATAGCATTAAAATAGCTAGTTTTAGCTATAGTTAGTAGAGTAAGCTAAAATAGCTATACTCTACTTTATTCAATACATCTTCCAATTTATACATTTGCACTTTTTGTTTTTGGTTCAAGTCCTCTCCTATAGTAAAATCTTACTTATATGCAACACACATGGCCACGGCTTCCGATCTTCCAATCTACAATATCTTTGTCCCACAAAAAGTAAGTACGTCTTTCGAAAATTTCTGATGACGTCATTACATGTGATTTGTGGTATGGGCTCCACCCCAATCAAAAATCCTGGCTACGCCTATGTTCTAGTCCATAATCACTTGAAAAGTCTTATCTGCAGCAGTAACAGCGACCTAAACAACCTCGAGTGTGCTCTAAAAAACAAAAACAGCGGGTCTTTTTAAAAAACAAAATAAACGATTGGGTTGGTCTACATTTCTACTCCCCACACACCGATAAACAGGCGTGCAACCAAGATTTTGCTAAAGGCTTGATAGTTAAAGTTTGTTTGTTTGAAAAATATCTCGATTGGGTGGTGAGCTGAGGCAAGTAGTGCAACTCAAAAGGGTTGGGCATTAACTCGTTAATTTGTTAATAATGAAGTTGTTTTTCATTAACGAGTTAAAACGTTAAAAAGCTTTCGTGAGTTAACTTATTAACTATAACTTTCGTTATATTACTTTAAGGTTTACGTTAATCCGTTAAATTTCTATAGAAATAAAAA